>OX940944.1:8036330-9337273 GCA_954870645.1 Agrotis clavis | reverse complement strand
CGAGGTCTGCCGCGACGCCTTCTGGCTGTGTCAGGGCTCCACAAAGTGGTTATTTTAGCCCACAGCTCATTGGGCATGCGGCAGATGTGGCCGGCACAGGCCCATTTTAGTGTAGTTACTTAGAGCAACGAAAATAATAAAAAAATAATCTTGACTGTGTGACACAAAAAGAGATAAATAAATAGCAAAAAAATGAACGTTATTCTATCATACTCACAAAATAAAGAAGACCATGCATGCCACAAAGTGGGTCATCGGCCCAATCTCCTTATTCACAATTGTGTAGACCCTGGTCCCACAATGATGGCAGAGCAAGTGTTTCTGAAGGTAGTTCTGTGGGGCCAATACAGGCATTTGCACCGGCATGGGATTCATTACGGGGGCAATAGGCCCGTGTAACGGGCTGGTGATGGGCGTCGGACTGGCGATAGGCATTGGCCTATTCATCGGGCTGCCCTGTTCTGAAAATAAAATTTATTACGATAGTTGCGTGGTGGCAATGTTAAAAGAAAGAGCGCTGAAAAATGATCGCCTAAATAGTCAGATGAAGTTGTAAATTTTCTAGACGCAGCATGCTATGATAGATTAGTAAATCGTAAATATTGACGAATAGATGAAATATATGACCATGATTATCAATAAATTAGTAAATCGAAAATGTAAATATAATATATGAGAGCAGTTTTTTGGTCACTGTTAAAATCCTAGTTGCATATTGTAATAAATAGTAGCAAATAATTCATTTGTTAAGTATTTGTTAAAATTGTATAGGATTTTAACTATTAGCTTAACAACTGATTTAACAATGCGGTGTAAGCTTAGCAGACCGTCTTTTGTGATATTTGGCGATGAAAGGGCGTGTATTCATATTTCTTAAAAATTTGGAAGTGGATGGCAGATTTCATGAATAACAAAAAGACAAATAATGATGAGTCTTTTAAAAATACATACTTTACTTTCAAGTGTATCTTGACCACTACTTCACGTAGCATATATGACACCGTATACACGAGTTTTGTCTACCGAAGAATAGACGAAATAAAATGTAAAAAATAAATGTGACTATTCTTCAGTAGACTACGGGTCATGCCATAATCGGATAAAAAAAGTTTATACAGAAATAATTTGTCTGTTCCGCTTCCAACAGATCATAATATTAGAAATTAATCATCATATTGGAAAGCAGTGGACATTCTACGGCTGATATGATGATGATGATGATGATTCATGGTAGAATAGATATAGAATAGACAATTGGTTATCTAAAATCTAAAAAGCATATATTATGCGGAAAAAATATAAGCTTTGCAATGGTGATTGATGCCTGTTTTTTATATGGGATTAAACTACCCTGTATTATATGGACATTAGATGATGTTTGATAATACTGACTCCAAACTAACTGATTGACTTCTAGCTAATTATCTCAGACTTTTTTAAGGATATAAATATTATACATCATACTTATTAAAATTCTTTACTCAAGCAGGAGAATTATACTTGAAATCAGACATTAATTTACGAAAATCTTTAACAGTTTTCTTTTATGTTAATTATTTTCCTTTATAAACACAGTGAAATCTCTATAGTATTTGAGGCCATTTCCTCAGTTATTTTATAATTAGAAAACACTTTAAAGTATTTTGGTACTGAAATATCATTTATTTATATTTGAGTATAATTATATGAGCGGTAATGGTATATCATTATAGAGCAAATTCTTCTTTCTTCAAGTCCTCGTTTAGAGTATGGTGCAGCAAGGTTCGCAGCCTCCCTTATCATCAACTGGTGCCACTGGGGTCATAGGCGTGCCTATTAAATTAAAAAAAAACCTTTCGTGAAGTTCGCAGTTGAGTTTTCCTTAGAGGAGTAACTAACATAGATAATAGAGTAGATATCTTAGCTTATAGAAGATTTTTCTGAATTATCCTGTTGCTTACTCGTTGTCTTCTTGAAATAAGTAAATTGGTTAATTTATTAAGATAAATGTTAGTAAGCGTCGTGGGTTTTGCGAACTTCTACGCTTCGTTTTACTTCTGGTTGGCTGGAGTTTGACGAAACTCGTATCCGAATGACGAAAAAAGAATGCGTTTTATTAATTCATCCACTTTTTAACACTCGAGACATTTACACTGAATAATACAAAATAAACTCATTTTCACTGAAGCCAGAGTAGTGTAAATTGTACACAATGTACAAAATTAACGAAACTCTGGCTTCAGCCTTAAAATGAGTTTTTTTAAATGATAGGATCATGTTTGTACCCTATTTCGCCTGATGGTAAGTGAAGATGTGGTCGACGATGAAGCACGCTTGCCTAGAAGTAACCTGTTCACTCTTGACTTGAAGACCCCAAGGTTATAGCTATATGTTTTTTCTCAATACGATGATAGTAAAAAACAAAGATAGAAAACTGTTATTCTGACTTTGAATTTGATGTGTTAGGTATTTATTTTTCAATCAAAGAGGCGACATCACTAGAAAGAAAAATGCGCATCCAAAGCAGTTATCACCCCATGCTATGTTAGTTATTCCTCTAAAGCTGTTAAACAAAGCGATACGTGCCAAAAACAATAAACCATAGACATTAAGAATGGACTGAGTGTATCCTATCTAGCTCCAACTGTTAATTATTTGTGAGAAAGACAATGTAATTACGATGGATGGTCAATGGTACTTATTCTGACGCTTTCTCTTTTTCCAAAGAATGATTAATTCTGTGCAGCACGCGTAACATGACCAATTCTATTGCTAGTCTACCAAAGAATAGACAGTGTTTTTTTTACAATTCAACTTTTATTTTTTTGCCCGAATACGACACGACGTGTAGACTACTGAAGAATAGAAACATATTTTTTTCTACATTTTGAACATCACCTTGCTTAGTACAGTCAGTGCCAATCATAATATGACCCATTTTATACGGCAGAATAATGTTAAAGTGGTTCAAATAATGCTGGCCACCGACTCTTCTAGTAGGATAGAAATCTTTCTACATTTTTTAACCGACTTCCAAAAGGAGGAGGTTCTCTTTTCGGATGTTTGTTTTTTTTTATGTTTTTTCGGGCATAGCTCCGTCGTTTAACAACCGATTTGAAAAATTCTTTTTTTGTTGATAGGGTATACTTCCGGAATGGTCCCATTAAAATTTCATCGAAATCGGACTAGCACTTTTTGAAAAATCAACAAAAGCCTAAAAAGTTTTCAACTTTGTCTACACCGATTACTCCGAGGTTTCTGGTCCGATTTCGATGATTCTTTTTTTGTTCGATACAGTATATCTGCCATTTGGTCCCAAAAAGTTTTTCATTTAGTTTGCTGCAGTAGTTTTTCAAAAAATCGATTCTCTCTCACAAAATTTTAGTGCACATGTAAGAAAATCGAATCGTTTGACAATAATTTGGGTTGAATAGTGAAACTGAAAAGGATAAAATAAAAAACCTTTTCAAAAAAAATGTAACCGACTTCAAAACACCCACAAAAAAGTTCAAAATAACCTACAAAAAAACTTTTCTTTCGAAAGTCGGTGACAAACAGTCAATGAAATAAAAAATAAAGTCACCGACTTTCGAAAGAAAAGTTTTTTTGTAGGTTATTTTGAACTTTTTTGTGGGTGTTTTGAAGTCGGTTACATTTTTTTTTGAAAAGGTTTTTTTCATTTCACCTATTCCTCGGTAGACAAAACCCATGTCATGCTACGCGTGAATAGCTCAGTCCATTCTCTACGTCTACGGAACAAACAAACTCACCATTAACAATGACCTGTGTCCTTGGAGGCGGCGGAGGTTCCACAGCCCTCGGAGTGTCCGCTCTTGGCGACTCCACAGCTTTTGATGGAGACCTCTCATCCACTTCGGTATAAGCTGGTGGGGGCTCTGGGAACTCTGATATGGGGATGGGGGATAATGGGAATCCGTCTGCTCCGTCAGAGCCGCCGTAGACTTGGCTCTCTTTTGACATGAAACTGGGGATTATTGGCGTTTGTCTTGAGGTTGAGGCTGTGGATTGTGTGTCTGGAAAGAGAAGTTAAGTTGATAAGGTCGACTATTGCATGAAGAGGTTTAACTTGCTGACATGTTCCACCAACCCACCTCTTAACTTTAAAACGGTGTGATACGTAGGAAACTTAGATATAATTAAAGGTTCCATCCACAGATTCACCCATCAAAATCACTTCATCATCTGCCTGCCCTTATCCCTGCTAGGGTCGCGGGTTTAACGAGCTGCCGTGACCCCAGAACGTAAAGGACTATTGAAGGAAACCGTGGATTTTAGTCAGTACGAGTCTGACAGCCTCTCCTGCCCTGCCCTGGGTTCGGACTCATTTGATGATTTTTCCACGCTAAAAAAAAAGCCAAACTTACTAGATCCCGAACCGCCTGCAATGTTCAAGGTGCTTGGCCTGATAGTAGAGTTCTGAAACTGCTGTGTGTAGCCAGAGGATGACCCGCCAGCCTCCGATGTGGATGCCGCTGTCCCCTCCTCGTCTTTAGGCATGTCGATCCGTCGGTTCTCGAAGGGATCGTACATTATTGTGTTCTGAAACGAAATGATTTTTTGGAGAACTTGATAAAAAAGAAAAAGATTATAAGGTAAAGGAAGATTATTACAGGTAATTCAGGTGATAGAGTCATAAAAGTCTCTCAAAACGTTACCTATGCATGCTGTAATGTGAAATAATGTGTCACTACGTCTTGTCCACTTTAGTGGTGAACTAGTTGCATCATTTCGCATTACTGCATGCATAGGTAACGTTTTGAGATACTTTTAAGACTCTATCACTGAGTTGCCTGGCTCACCAAATAATCTCTAGGTACATAAAAGTTTTTGAAAATAAGTTTTTTCATTTTACCCTTTTCAGTGAGTACAGGCGTAAGATTTTGTCGTGTGATTGCGTAAACAATGTATAGATATATGTGATAGTAGTTATCACCATTGTTTTTTGTAATTTATTTAAAGAGTTATCTAGATTTCTCAAAAATCATCATCAGATTTTTACAAGATTATGTACCATGAGACTATCTACAATAAACCCTTTCAAATACATGCTCGTTGCTCTTTGATTTATTATACTTATATAAGATGTAAACCTAAATATTTGTACGGCTGGTATGTCGAATATAGTGAAACCAATTTTTAGATCATAAGAACTTATATGTTACCTATATTCTTACAAATAAATAAACATTCATTCATTCATTCACTCATTCATTAATTTTTAAATAAAAGAAGAATTTTCAAAACCGGTCCAGAGGCCTTACCACGAGCTCTTAACGCGATTCTGTTTAGGCTGTGGGAAAGAGACAAAGCTATACAAGTCGTCTAGCGCCATCTCTTTCCCACAGCCTAAACTGGATCGCGTTAAGAGTTCATGGTAGGCCACCAGGTGTCATCAAGAAATCACGGAATATTAAAAAAAACCGATGCATTGAGAACCTCCTCCTATTTTCGGAGTCGGTTAATAAATCTTAGGAATAGAAAATAAAATTGCAGGCTCAAAATATTTTGGAACTACGATTTTCCACTTCCACTTCACTATATTCTAATTCTAATATTCCTAAATATCATTAATAAAAAAGAAAATACAAGAAATATTTACATGAACGAATTCCGGCTCATCATCGTCATCAGCTGGTGAGCCGATACTCCTGGACACCTCACTGCCAGCCTCCGGCATGTCGATGTAGACCACTGGGTTCTCATCTATATCCTTCTTCGGGGGAACCGTGTCTGAGGTGGTAGTTCCAGGCGTCTGCGGTCGTTGTGAGGCCTGGAAAAGTCAGACGCAGCTGGGATCGGTTAATATGTACTTTTAATCCTACCTACGTCTCTTACCGACTTGAATGACCCTGGCGGTTGAGAGTGTCATGCTCACTCAAATGTTACGTTGATGGTGGCGCGTGTATCGGATCATTTAGCTCCCTTCAAAATGGTTTACCTGAATGGTGCTGACTGATACATGTGTCATGTTCGTGAACGGGCGCTGTTAGTTGAGACTGGTCATCTCTTAGCTGCCACGGTTTATTTTAATTATTGATTATTTTGTTTCTGAATTGTCTTTGTTTTAATTTTATTATGGACACTATTAACTTGCTACATCATTCTCTGCGCCTTCTGTACTCTACGGCGCACCAGGACAGTTTGACAAACACAGTTTGGGAACCCCTGATTTAAAGCGTATAATAATGATGAATTACCTGTGAACTATTAGCAGCAGTACTGCCACTGCCGCTGCCTCCAGGACTAATGGAGCCCGACACATCGCTGTAGACTGGAGTCACATAGGGATAGCCTTGGTACCGAGAGCCCTGGCGTTCTTGGCTTGAAGATCTCGATGGCTGAATATGAAAAATCAGAAGTCAATCAAAATCTAAATCAAAGCATTTATCAGTAGGCCAGTCTCAGGCATTTTGAATTGTCAAAGACATTAATCTTACAAGATATAATAACTGTGAAAGTACTGTAGATGCCCATTCCAAGGAGTTGATCTCTATGGAGAAGAAAGGGCAAGAAACTACATGGAGTGGTCAAGAAACAGTACAATTCGGTGTCCAATCTTCGGCTAGTTGGCAAAGTTTTGGACGAAATGGGACGAACCTATAATGTTCCCACTGGTGGAACGCAAGCATCTTCAAGGTTGATAATGCAGTGATCATCTTCATCTTTATTGGAAACTATACTCTAAGCTAGTCTAAATAAAGACCACTAACCTGTGAACTGCTCCCCCATCACCGCTAAAACCTGAACCAATCACATTGGGCTCATCTTGCATTGGACGTCTCCTTTTCTTTCATATGAAACTACACTTTAACACCGGTTACAATAAAGCTCAAATACCTGTGAAGTGCTCCCACCAGCACTGCTAGATCCCGGTACTGAGACACTGGGACTATCCAGCGGTCTTCTGGGCAGGTTCGCCCAACGCGAGGCCGTCTGAGGGTCGATACTGGGCACGTCATGGACCACGGGGTTCACATACGGGTACCCCTGATACCCTGGGTAGCCATAACGGCCTTGACTTGAGGATTGCATTGTCTGGAAAAGAAGAGGTTTCATTTAATGCTCCTCTCTTGACATCTTCCTAGCCTTTTCCCAACTATATTGTGGTCGGCTTCCAGTCGAACCAGATGCAGCTGAATATCAGTATTTTACATAGAGCAACTGCTTATCGGACCTCCACAACCCAGTAACTGGATAATACGATACTCCATGGTAAGTCTAGTTGTCAGATTTTAAAGCTTCTGACTAACAGCAACGACTGTCAAAGATCTACAAATCACACACGGGACCAATGGCTGTACGTGCTTTCCGAGACACAGAGGAAACTCGCTATAACAGATGGTCACCCATCAACAGAACAAGCTCGACAAGCGCGGCTTAACCCGAAAAATCGGTCTGTGCGGCTGTAATTATTTAGCCACGAGCTCCTCCCTGGATAACGGTTGAAAAAGCTTTCTCGTTGGCATTATACAGGAACTAATATATCTAAAACTAGCTTTTCCCCGTGTCCCCCTCCCACTGCTCGCCTCCTGTAGGCTATAGCGTGATGTTATATAGCCTATAGCCTTTCCCGATAAATGGACTTTCCGAAACACAAAAATATTTTTTCAATTCAGATCCGTAGTTCCTGAGATTATAGCCATTAATATTTGACAGGCCTGTTGGTCCAGTGGTCAGAGATCCTGACTGCTATGCCGGAGGTCGTTGGTGCGATTTCCGCCCAGGACAAATGTATGTGTGATGAGCACGATCATTTGTTCTGTGTCTTGGTGTAATTATTTATCTATAATATTTATGTATTTAGAAATATGTAAGTATGTTTATCAGTTGTCTAGTACCCATAACACAAGCTCAGCTTAGCTTGGGACTAGATGGCCTTGTATGATAGTTGTGGAATATTATTATATTATTATAGCGCGTTCAATCAAACAAACTCTTTGGCTTTGTAATATCTTGGTTTTGTTACTTTTTACAAATGGCAGGAATAGTTAATTAATAACTGTGCATTAAACAAAAACCAAACGTCATAAGGTTATTGAGAAAGCTCTGAAAATATGAAATTTTCGTTTTTTGGACATGTGCGGTCTAGCAAATGGCAGTTCTAAGCGACAGAAAGAGGAAGGGCGACGGAAAAATCCAATTCCGCGTCGATAGATGTGTGAGCACCCTAAGAGTACAGAATTAATAGGGATCCTTAAATGGTATAGGAAGGCTTATGGCTTACTTATTCTTTAAAAGCTCTGACATTTTACATTAATGTTGTATTTATATTTCTTTTATAAAAGATAATACACAATTTGTATAAAAGCTTCTTGTCTGAAAGTACAAATATAATCCAGCATGTTTGACCTATTTCTGGTGGCCAATCTTTCAAGTGTTTTCAACTATTGTGTTGTGTGCCAATATCAACGACGATATAATACTAGACTCCGCATGCACGATCTAAGGAACAAAAATTATTCTGCCAACTCGCTGAGGTACTACGTAAGCGAGGGGGACGGGGTACTGCGTTGTGATTGGCTAACTCAAGGTCTGTTCTGTCTCAACGTATGTTTACGGCTCACAGGATTGGTCGAAATTCGACGAATATAAGACTTTTTTGCCTAATGTGTTGGCAGACATCGGTCGCCTGTTATTAGGAGTCTAGTATTATATCGTCGTTGGCCAATATAGTAATAATTATGTAGTTGCAGATATTTTGAAAACCTTTTGTTAAAAGCATTATTTATCTGTTTGATTGAAACAAATGTCTTATTAACTAATCATTTACTTTTCACAAGGAAAAATACTTAGTGTGTATAATAAAAAACTTTTTGAAAAAGCTTATATCCGACGTCTAAAAACAAATGCAAAACAGGATAAAATAACTTTTCTTTCGGAAGTCATTGACTTTGTGTTTTATTTCATTCACTTTTCTGCCACCGACTTCTGAAAGAAACGTTATTCTAAGTTTTTTCTAAAAAGTTATTTATTTTACCGTTTTTAGTGGGTACAGGTGTGATATTATGTTGTGTGATTGCGAAAACAATGCATAGATATGTGTGTGTATGTGTATTGCTGTTATTTTTAGAAGATTCGTCTCGATTTCTCCATGATCCTATCAACAGTTCCTGACTAGATTACCATGGGATCATCAGGTGGCCTACCATAAACTCTTAACGCGATCCAGTTTAGGCTGTGAGAAAGAGATGGCGCTAGACTTGTATAGCTTTGTCTCTCTCCCACAGCCTAAAGTGGATCGCAGTAAGAGCTCGTGGTAGGGCCCCTGGAAAATAACCTTTCAAACAAAAGAACAGTTTTCCAAATCAGTCATCGTCATCGAGAAATAAAAAAATGGTTCCGAAGAATTGAGAACCTGCTCCTTTTTTAAAAGTCGGTAAAAAAAATGGTCCGAAACAAAACGATTGATTATTCGTGTTCTGATAAAATGTCGGTACTAAAATATTTAATTAATGTAGCCCAAGAATGTAATCTTTGTTTTATCAAATCTTTTTATTAATTGATCATCATGACTATTCAGTTTTTTTTTTAAATTATTTATTCGAGAAGGTCCGCAATTTTGAGGATAGTTGAATTAAATATTTTTTTGAAAGTAAACCGGTTGCCGCGATCCCATGCGCCCCATTTTGCGAAAGTGCTTGACGCAATACATGCTTTCTGAAGCACGGAGGAAACTCGCTATGACAGATGGTCACCCATCCTCAGACCAACCTCATGCATGTTACATGAAATTGTGTTTTCCTGTTTCTTATTTTTCTTATTGAAAACTTTTGTAACGAGATTGTTTAAGATAAATTATACATATTTTTACCGCAAATAAGGAAAATTAACTAAAAATAGAACTATGATTCACTCATTATGTTGATAAAAACAAAATTTATTTTTAGCTATCAGAATCTATCTGCATAGATAAGGAAGTATGTCGGATCTGGTGTCCTACCATGTCTTAAAGCGTGAGTGGTTCCGCTCAGGGAACGAGATAGCGCTAGATGACTTGTATAGCTCTGTCTCTTTTCCGCAGCCTAAACTGGATCGCCTTAAGAGGATCGTCTACCGAGCGCTCGTCCATACTAAAAGAAAAAACGTTTTCCTACCCCTAAATGTTATCCTATCTCAATGATTTTTTAGAATGCTCCTGACACAGTAAAACAATAGGTTTTCTTTTTTTCAAAATTTATAATAGTTTGAAAGTTACAGGCGCCTAAGAGTTACTTATGAAAAAAAGAAAACCTATAAACCTAGTTTTTTACGGTGTCAGGAGCATTCTAAAAAATCATTGAGATAGGATAACATTTAGGGGTAGGAAAACGTTTTCTCTTTTAGTATGGACGAGCGCTCGGTAGACGATCCTCTTAAGAGCTCGTGGTAGGCTTCCTGATGAAGACCTCAGGATCGCGTTGGGTGCAAGCCGCTACCAACCAGTCCTATTAGAAGTCTATAGGGGAGGCCTATGTTCAGCAGTGGATGTCATACGACTGATAACCAGTGTAGAGCGTGTTTGCGTTTGAAAGACAACGTAAAGCAGAGCTCGATGCTAAACGAGACGAGCTTGAGGCCCGACCACCCGCGGCCATCCAATATAATTATATCGGAGGGGTGCTGACTTGCAGTGAATATGGACGCACCTTCACTGCAAAAATTGGCTATGTCAGTCACCTGAGAGCACACCAGCGATGATCTCAATAGGAAGATCCAAGTCGCTGTGGCCGAAATCGGTCAGGATCATATTATTATTATCTCTTTATTCATTTTTTTACATATTGTTTTACATGTTTAAATATTAATAAATACAAAAAAAGTTAATACATTTAAAAATATAAAAAATTGTGTTCCACCGGTGTAGGAGCGGGGTCCAAGCTACCGGTGGTTAGGGCTCCAGAGACAGGAACCTCCTCACAATACGAGCCGTATCAAGAAGTACTGCCTTCTGAATCTGGCCCTTGATCCAACCCCCTAAGGAGAGCCTCGAAAGGTGTTCATCGAGGCTCTTTGCCATCAGGCCATTGGCAGTCACGACAATCGGCACAATGATAGCCGAGCTCACATTCCACATGTCGACAACCTCGCGCGCCAGATCGAGATATTTGATTTGTATTTATTATTATTATTATTAGAGCAGTTAGTAGTTATGGTAGTCAATTTGGCGCAGGCAGGTCTTAAAACCGAAAATCCGGACAGACCAACCAGTTTAGCCAGACATTCTGGTGAAAAGATCGAACACTTTTAATTTTTTGGGTCTAGTATTTGTAACAGGGGGGTATTACAACGTCTTAAAACCAGGCTTGTTCCGGCGAGTGAAAGTGACAGAGCTATTCAAGTCGTCTAGCGCCATCTCGTTCCCTCACTGGAACAAGCCTGGTTTTAAGACGTTGTAATACCCCCCCTGGTGGCCTACCATGAACTCTTAACGCGATCCAGTTTAGGGTGTGGGAAAGAGATGGCGCTAGACGACTTGTATAGCTCTGTCTCTTTCCCACAGCCTAAACAGGATCGCGTTAAGGGCTTGTGGTAAGGTCTCAGAACCATGTTTTTAACTAAAGCAAGGTTCTGTTCAAGTAAAGAGATTTCCTCTCGCCGTGCTACAGCGCAAGCGAGAGTGGCTAGGTCTAGTCCGTTTGGTCGCGGGACTCACGAAATACCCGACCGTGACCCCGGAACGTAAAGGGCTATTGAAGGACACTGTGGGAAATTAGTCAGTACAAGTATGACAGTAGACATTAGCATTATTCTCATCTATACGAACATCATCTGCCTGCCATTTCCCAACTATATTGTGGTCGGCTTCCAGTCGAACCAGATGCAGCTGAATATCAGTATTTTACATGGAACGACTGCCTGTCGGACCTCCACAACCCAGTAACTGGGCAATACGATACCCCATGGTAAGACAGGTTGTCAGACTTAGACATTATTCTTATTTACCTACTAAGCGAACACCCTTTTTTTTACGTGGTAAAACCATGAAATGACCAAAGTACGTGTCAAACCGCGGAATAAAATAAAAAAAGAAATGTCCTATGCGGACGTCTACCGCGGCGGCTGGGTCGTGAGGTGGATGCTGTTCAATCCCTCACGGCGCCCGCCTCCTCCTTCGCTAGCATGACTACTTCACAGAAGGAGGCGACCGCTTCCCATTCCGTCTCGCCCCGCAGCATTGCCTCGGCCAATGCCAGGCGTGAGAGGTCGCCGCCTATCGCCGTCGTGAGTACACGGCGGTGCTCTGCCCAAGCGGGGCACGCCTCCTCCGTATTCTCCACCGTGCCCAAGCTACCACCCTAAGAACAAAACTGTGATGGCTCCATATTGAAAAGTCATGCACGCTTTGTAACAATTGCACCATCAATAACAAATTAATAATCACTATGAAATACATAATATTAACAAGATTATAGATATAATTGGAAATGAATTTGCACAAAGTATTTTCTGCTAAACATCATTTTCAAGTGACAGCTGAAAGATGGAGGTCAGATGAGGTCATTGACATTTAAGTAACAAAATCCAGCTCAAAACTACAGAAACCGAGGAGACGATGTGGAATTTGAATAAAAAGTAGTACTAGGAGAACAGGATCATGGAGGTGTTGGTGCCACCGTCATAAGTAAAAACCGGCGTGTCGGGCCACGCACAGTGTAGGGTTCCGTAGTTGCCCATCAAAATACTTATGCGAACTAACTAAACTGATTCGCTGAATTTAATTTTAAAAAGAAGAATTTTCAAAATCGGTCCAGGAGTCTTTGAGAAATCGGGCAAAATACATTTAAAAAAAAGATTACGATGAATTTAGAACCTCCTCCTTTTTTTGAAGTTAGTTAAAAATAGTTGACGATAAAAACCTACCTATCCCCAAAAAACATACCGTAAAACATACCTATTAAAGCTGTAAAAATAAAGTTGACAAACTTACATTTGCAGTTGAATAACATGTTCTCCGATACATTTTGTTTAAGAAAAATATTATCCAAGTACATTTTATAAGTTGGTCGACTATTACTCGTAAAGTTGTAAAGCCTACTAAGTCATGACAATTTTCTTTTAAACTTCGTTATATATACTACTATTGTGAATTTTTTCACACCCCCAAACATAACCGTTTAGCTGGTAGAGGGGGGGGACACTCGAGTCGAGCAAAATTTAGCACTTTAAAGCTTAATATTTCACAAACCAATTTTTTTACCAAAAAATTGTTAATGGAAACTATCAATATTTTTTAAAGACCTATTTAATGATACCCCACATTATGGGGTACGCGAGAAAAAAAAATAACATCCCCACTTTACGTGTACAGGAGATACCCTAAAAAAAAATATTTTACGAGATTTTATTTTACCACTTTTTCGGCACAACAAATCCATATATTTACACCAAATTACAGCTCTCTAGTACTGTGCGTCTCTGAGCTAAACTGCGGACAGACGGACGGACGGACGGACGGACATGGCGAAACTATAAGGGTTCCTTGTTGACTACGGAACCCTAAAAATTATGTGAAATAAGGATATGTGGCAAAACAATAACAAAATATAGCTGTGGCGAATTAACATTGTGGCAAATTTACAACAACCCGATATATTATAGTATATATTTTCTATTCTCCCGTAGATTTTGTATGGCAATAGCATACTGTGACGTCACTAACTAGTTAACTCAATGATCTTAGTATTTATTGATTTTAGAGTTATTAGCTACTATTATTCTAATTTAACAGGATTTTTTTTTTAATATTAGGTTAAATAAGAAGATTTTTTTGGAGAAATTGTGATTTGTAATGGAATTATTTTATATTTTAATTTTATTTACTTAAATAATTATTGCGAAACAATGCCAGATGCCAAATCCTGTAAACATTCTTGTGATTTGTTATCGTTTAATTTAATTATGTTTTCAGTGCATTTAATACTTGATTTATTTATTTTTGGACGAGATTATATTAATATTAGATAATTTAAATTTTAGGTAGCAATAGCAAGGAATAACTACATTTGATTTCTTCCTACGTACCTATTTTGGAATTTGAAAACAATTGGGAAATACTTTCAACATTTTCCGTGTCTTTTTAACCGACTTCAAAAAGAAGGAGGTTATCAATTCGACGGAATGTTTTTTTTTTTTTGGTGTGTTTGTTACCTTATTAGTCCGCAAATTGTGGACCGATTTTCAAAATTATTTTTTTGTTCGAAAGAAAAAAAAATGTAACCGCCTTCAAAAACAATCGATCGAAAGCGGTTATTTTTAAATCATGATATTTATTGTAATTTTTCATGTTAAACATTTTATTATTATTTTTTTTAACTAGTTATTATGTACTCAAGATCGCGCAGAATCGGAGTAATTCCATACTTTTCTTCGCGATTGTATATGTAAAAAGCAAAAATGGTTTTACAAATGCCAATATATCAATAATTTTAAACTGTTAAATAATATTTAACGTGAACATAAAAAATGGGGTTTAAATAAATATGTCGTCCACATTACCTATTGCAAATTAAAATATGTATTTCCAGTTGTCAATATGACGTCAAACAATCATAAAAAGAAACAATCGACGACTTTGACGTAGGTAATTCAAATGAATCCACAAAAAAAAATGACACAACGCAATCAGAGTTTCTTTACACAAAAATTCGTAAAAAAAACACGAAAATTTCAAAAGAAAATCGTTAATTTACCTTTAAACTTTATAGCAATCCACTTTAACACACTTTTCACTGTCCAAAAATTTATATTCTTCGTAAAAAACACAAAAAATTCGGCACTTATTTTCTATTTTGTCCCGCAGCCATTACTGCGAGGTATAACCTGATATCTGAATAACTGGTTATCTCTGCACGATAAGATAAATAGTAATAATACGTCTGCATGAAAATAACATATACACTACTGGTACAATGTACATAGATCATTTAAAATGGAGACTGCCTTTTGCATGCGACTCTATTCTTTATTCTCAAATATTTATGCCAAGAGTAATTTTGCAATCTACCGCCGCGGTTTACTATAAATTGCCATTTTTTTAGTTCGTGAGAAGACTTCCTGCATATCAATGTTTAAATCACACGTTTAAAATAATGCTTGGCTCCTTGCTGGTCCTGCTCCACCTGACAGTGCAGAATAAATATTGATAGCGTTTATTTAGTATTCTTGTTGGAGCTGCTGAAGATTGTACAACTGGATTTGCATTGTATAGACTCAATCTTCCTAGTATTATATAGTTTCATAGCCAGCATTGTGTGAGTACTATGTACCTCGGAGCTATCATTCACTGAGTATGTCAGTGGTGGCGCGTGTGTCGGATCATTTAGTTCCCTTCAAAATGTTTGAGCTGAATGGTGCTGATGTATGCGTCATGTTCGTGAACGGGCGCTGTCAGTTGGGACTGGTCATCCCTTAGCTGCCACGGTCTATTTTAATTATTGATAACTTTATTTTTGAATTGTCTTTTTTTTATATTTTCTATGGACACTATTAACTTGCCACATCGTTCTCACATAATGTACCATCTGATGATGAATGATGTAACAAAAGATCTGTAATAATTTTTGCGATTGAAAAAGAGTGTCCATGGAGCTTCTTGCTCATTCTTCTCCATAGAGATCTACGCTTTGGAATTAGCACCTACGGTACTTTCACAGTTTTTATGTCTTGTGACTGGAACTGTAGCACCATAACTATGTTTAATTACATTTTTATTTGTCTATGACAATTCATAAGTGCCTGTAACTGGCCTACTTGAAATAAATGCTGTGATTTTGATTTTTGATTTTGAATCCACGGTGTCCTTCAATAGCCCTTTATGTTCGGGAGTCACATTCGGGGACACACTTTGAGGCGCGCGTGACACACAACGCAAAACGCAAAAAAATATTTACAAGCTGTTGTCATCAACAGCTTGTAATTTTTTTTTTTTTTGTCAATCCGCGATTATATAGTAAATAATCGCGGATTGACAAAAAGACACCGTTCGAATTCGTATGTTAGTTTTCGCGAACCACATTTTCTCCACTTCGTCTGTAAATAACCGTCATAAGAGACATTGAACGTGGTATTAGATTTTGAATCTTCAGTACTAAGCCGAACGTTGCAAATCGAACAGCGTACTTGATGTCTCTTGCGGTGTTTTTCATTATTTCTGCAGATAACTTCGCTATATCGTGCTGCACGATTTGTATTGTAAATATGAGAATAGCTCATACTATCTTAAGTAATCCGGGGTCGCGGAGCTGTCCCGTCGTAACCGTGACCCTGGAACGCAAAGGGCTATTGAAAGATTTAGTTTAAGAAAAATTATAATTTAACCAATCCTACTAATATGTATTGTAAATGCGAAAGTTTGTGAGGATATGTTTGTTACTCTTTCACGCAAAAACCACCGAATGGATTTGGCTAAAATTTGGTACAGAGATAGTTTATAACCTGGATTAACACATAGGATAGTTTTTATCCCGATTTTATGTTTCCGTGGGATAATTTTCGAGTTGTAGCGGGTGAAGCCGCTGGCAACAGCTAGTCTATTATATTTGACTCCTGAATATTAATTTATTTTCATTTTATATGCATCCATCAGCCTTGAAAAGTAGTTGAAACGGGTAATAAAAAACACTGTTTAATTTCAAACTGTTTTAAACAGGTGTTTTAAAACAACTTGTTTTAATCATGCCAACCCTGAATGAGTCCTCCCACCCAGGGCAGGGCGGGAGGGACTGTCAGACTTGTACTGACTAAAATCCACGGTGTCCATAATCCAGTAACTGTCTACACGGTTGGCGTAGTGGCTGACTGATCGCTGGACTGTGGTGTCGTGGGTTTGATTCCTGCACGGAACACGTATTTGATGATCTACAAGTACTTGCTAGTTTAGTCGTTGATTTTATTCTTAGGGTATTATAAGTAAGGGAACAGTGTTTAAGATGAGGAGGCGGGGTATGATGGGAAATCACACACATAAGGCAATCTTAACACAATACTAACGTAGCGCAAGCGCCAACAGGACGCCATTTGTTAATGGCCGCTTGCAAATGACGGCCTGATGGCGCTTGCGCTACGTTAGTGTTGTGTGTATGCCTTAAGAGTGTATGTCCCCATTATGCCTCGCGTCGGGTCTTATACAATGTTCCCCTATAAGATAAATAATACTATATTGTCTTTGGTAGTAACTCTTAGGAATTTACTAGTTTCCGGTATACCTGTCCTTGTTACGAGGAAAATTCAAATCATACTGATTATAAAGATAAATTGTCTATGATACCTACACTTTTTATTCACCAAAGATAATTCTGCATACGATGTATTGCGATAATTATTATGATAAGATAATCCAACAAAGCGTTTATCTAAAAACATTTATAAAATACCAAAATATGCGTGTCAATAAACTGTTTTTTTTATATCTTATTTAACAATAACAGCAGTGCAATAATATTTTTGCGATCCATCTTACGCTTCCTAAAAACACGTCCAATATGGCTGACTATACTTGAAGGTATGTTTGCCCTACCAAACGGTTTGCCGCACGAAATCGCATCGCATTATTCTGCGATGCGACGTCTCATCGCATCGCAGACTTGTGTGGTGCCCTAAATGCCCGTAAACGCCGAAAAAATGCCTTTTGTCCTTTGCCCATTTCAGTTTCTCCTTAATTTTTTAAAGGGTAAGCCTTTACCAACTATGTTGCGGTCGGATTCAGGGTCGGATTAGGTCGGAAGGGCCCCAAAAACCTGCCCGCTCAGAAATTTTAAATAATTTTGGGGAATGGTCTGTTGAGCATGCGTAACATGACACCGTAGAAGAAGGTTTGTCCACGGAAAATAAGACAAAATGACAAATTGTAGAATATTTTACAAAAGATAGTTTATTTTTTTTCTTAATTCTGCCATTTAGTCGCATACTGTTTAAAATATTTAAAAAAAAATGTTTTTTGTTTTTTAACCGCGCCATACAATACTCATTCAAAAACCAAATCGAATTTTATAGCTAACAATTGTATAACATGTGAATGTTATAAAAATAATTTTATCTATTCTTATTATTTTATATATTCTAGAGATAGAATTAGTTATGCTACGCGAGTTGATTCAACCATTATTCGATTTTTTCTCTTTCATTTCTTTCTAATTGTATGAACGAATTATTTTATCAAGTTTGCAGCTCAGTCTAGAGCTGGGTTTTAGCTGGTACAGGCCCCCGATCTTATACCTACGCCTGACGGCAAGCCCTACAAGCCAGGTCCGTAGGGGCCTCGCAAGCTGGGGCCCATGCTGTCAAACACCCGTCGACTACCAGCCCAGTCCGTCTCTGCTTTTATTACGATACACCAT
Source organism: Agrotis clavis (assembly GCA_954870645.1). NCBI lineage: Eukaryota > Metazoa > Arthropoda > Insecta > Lepidoptera > Noctuidae > Agrotis > Agrotis clavis. The sequence continues at coordinate 9,318,959 of OX940944.1, read as the reverse complement.
ACCCCTTAAAACTCCAACTGCTAATATTATTAATTCCTTTTTCATTTTGTTACAGAAAATGTCCGACTCGCCAAGTCTTCGTGAGGGACGGAAGAACACATTGTATAGATCAGTGCAACGCTGAGACGATGTGTGGGGAGGTCAGGGTCCCAGAAGAACATTTAAATGTAAGTTTATCTATCTATGGATACCTCAGGTAGTGTCCTCCTCAAAACCCAGCAGTCACGGGAGACGCCCACGGCATTTCATAGGGGCGGGCAAGCATGCGGCGTGTTCCATGCGTCCTTCAAAGAGTTGTCAGCAATTTGACGGGCAGACTTTGGGCCTCTAAGGGGCCTCTCAGAGGGCCAAAGTCTGCCGAGGTCGCTAATGTGGTCAATAAGAGACTTTGTCATCGACCACACAGCATATATAGGGGCCCGTCCTGTCAGTTTTCTGAAAGCTCCTTGAAATGCCCAACACCACGCCGTTGATTCGGGCTCAACGGCGTGGTTGGAAAGTAAAATTTCAAAATAATGCTACAAAACAGAATTAAATTATATTTAGAACCAAGATTTTCCTTTGGCTTGTACTTCAACGTCTTGCGTACGAGTTGACAATTCTTTCTCCCACCACTTTTCATCATTCTCTTTGACTAAAAAACCACTGGTTGCTATCTTTTCTCCTCTTGGAATAATATTATTATCACCATCATACTTTTCTGGTAAAGGCGTAGAAGCAGCCATTTCTGTATCTTTATTTTTCGAATTATCGTTCTCATTGAAAACCTTTGCAACAGTATTTTTACTCTTTCCAATATCATACTCGTGAAATTCGTTCACAACTTTTTCAGAAGCATTCTTATTGTAAACTGTGTACGGTTCATTTTCCTTTGCAGTTGCTTTATCATTGCTCTTTGGATTACTTAATGGTTTTTCGTCTTTTGCTTTGGTGTTTGGAGTACTAACCTTAGCGTAGCCGGCAGAGTCCAAAGAATGTACTTTACTATTCATATTTTCCCGTTTTGTTTCTGTTTCTGGCGTAGTGATGTCTTCATCATCTTCTACATATGTTACAGCAGGCTCTTTCAAGGTTTTGTAATCATTTTCTTCCTTTATATTTGTATCAGACTTTTCTGTTACTTTTGTCTTTCCCTGATCTATGTATCGACTTCTTCTGTGTAAAGGTTTTGGTGCACGCTTTCTAGCTTTATTGGGTTTAGACATTTTTGTATATTCTGTTTCTTTGTCTTCTTTGTCGTTGTAGTCTGATTCTTTGTCATTATGTTCTTTCTCTTTGTGCTCTGATTTTTTGTTTGTATACTCTGATACTTTGTCTTTATATTTTGATTCTTTGTTTTTGTACTCTGATTCTTTGTCGCTGTACTCAGATTCTTTGTGTTTATACTCAGATGTTTTGTCTTTAAATTCTTTGTTTATGTACTCTGATTCTTTGTCTTTGTACTCAGATTCCTTGTTTTTGTACTCTGATTCTTTTTCTTTATACTCTGATTTTTTGTCTTTATATTCTTTCTTTGTGTACTCTGGTTCTATGTCTGTGTACTCCGATTTTTTGTCTTTGTACTCTGGTTTTTTGTCTTTATACTCTACTTCTTTGTCTTTATATTCTTTTTCTTTATGCCCTTTCTTTTCTTTATTCGCGTTCTTTGACATAACTAAAGTATCTTTTGCTAAAACGATGCCTTCTTCATCTTCTGCAGTTGTAATAATATCTTCAGACTGATCATTGCGAGCCCTTTCAGCGTTATACATTTTATTTTCAGCTGAAACTTTGCTACTGTCCTCAGCTTTGGTTTCTTCTGAAGCCATTTCGTTTTCAGTTATATTTTTTGTGGCTTTTGCTATGAAATCGACTATTTTTTCAGCTAGTGAGTTTGATACGAACTTTCGGGCTATTTTTTTGACATCTTCAATGTTTGCTGAGAGGAGCACGAAGGAGTTTACGATGTGGGTTAGAAGGAGGAGATGAAAACCTGTAGAAGAACAAGTTTATATTAAATCTAGACTAATATTATAAAACTGAAGAGTTTGAAAAATTTATTGTTGGAAGCTCATTTATTGTGGAAGGTTATATAGGCTATATAACATTATATTAGGACCTAGGTATACAGTCTCCCTAGGGATGTGCCCTAACAGGCGTTGCACAGAGGGGGCCACGGTCAGGTCTTTTAAGAGGAAACGGGGCCTCCTCACATGTGCTGATGGTGACCACCGGGGTGGTTTTAGTGAGGTACAAATCCCACACTCCCCGGTCTTTTCCCCAAAGACCGGTAACCTTTTGAAGGTTTCCCTCCGTTAACAAAAAAAAAAAAAAAAAGGACCTAGGTATAAGAGCAGCGGGTGAAATCACGAAGAATAACTAGTAAAATAAAATAGATATATCTTTCTTACCAACAACATAGATTCTACATAATATCAACATTTTAAGGGAAACCACAAAAGTTATGAAATATAAAGTAATAACTTTGAATTATTTTAAAATTGTTTGCGATTGTTATCGAGTTTATTGCTTACGAATTTATTTTTTGTTTTATTGGCGAATTAACTAGTTACATTTTTCGGGTTTGCTTGTACAAAAAAAAATCAAATACTAACTGTAGTCAGCGGCTTCACCCGCTACAACTCGAAAATTATCTCACAGGAAGATAAAATCGGGTTAAAAACTATCCTATGTGTTAATCCAGGTTATAAACTAGCTGTGTACTAAATTTCATCCAAATCCGTTCAGTAGTTTTTGCGTCAAAGAGCCTTAAACATACATACTTCACACATTTACATCGCAAACTGTCATAATACTCGTAGTAATAATAGTCGGAAGATTAAGGAGCTTGCCCAACGCGATTCGTGCAATTTGCAATTTCTACTAACTAAAAATGAAAATCTTCCTTGCTACTACGATCATCATCATCATCATCTCAGCCATAGGAAGTCCACTGCTGAACATAGGCCTCCCATTTTGATCTCCACATGTACCGGTTGGAAGCGACCTGCATCCAGCGTCTTCCGGCGACCTTTATAAGGTCGTCTGTCCACCTTGCTGGTGGACGTCCTACGCTGCGCTTGCTAGTCCGTGGTCTCCACTCTAGTACTTTTCGACCCCATCGGCCATCAGCTTTGCGAGCAATATGGCCTGCCCATTACCACTTCATCTTGCTAATCCGGTGGGCTATATCGGTGACTTTAGTTCGTCTACGGATCTCCTCATTTCGGATTCGATCACGTAGAGAAACACCGAGCATAGCCCTCTCCATAGCTCGTTGAGCGACTTTGAGGTTTGAGATGAGGCCGATAGTGAAAGACCACGTTTCGGTGCCGTAAGTCATCACTGGTGGGCTACTACGATATAACGATGCGATTCAACTGACTTACGTCGTCGTGGCGAGCGTGTTTTGTTTTTCATCTCCCCGTAGATAACCGCACGTTTTATGTCATACTTATGTCGTAGTGGTAAGGATGATTTTCAGTTGTAGTTGGAATCGAGTTGCTTCGCATCGCGTCATGAGCAAGTTTGTTCTTCTGTTTCAGCTTTGCTACGTATGTAACAGTACTGGTCACAACTGCAGAGCCCTGCCGCGTCAGATCCGCCTGGACGACGAAGTGCCCACCGAGATCGATGGCAACGCGATCAACGACGGTACTGAAGTCCCAGGTAACAATACATCACTAGCCTATAAATGTTCCCACTGCTGGGACACAGGGATCCTCTCTGTGAGAGGGAGTAGGTCATAATCGACCACGCTGGCCCAGTGGGGATTGGTAAATACCACTTGTTTTCGAATTTTTGGTTCTAGGACAGACCGGTTTGCTCATGATGTTTTCCTTCACCGTTTTGAGAGCAGTGATATACAAAGTAATGCGCCTGCGTGGGTTCGAAACCACAACTTACAACTTGTAAGTCAGGGCCGATACCGCTGGGCCACCACTGGAATTACTGAAACGGCTTTGTGCCTTTTGTACCAGGTGCCATCCGTCATTTTAATTTTTTGGCAGTCATGTACAAATAGCTACTTGTACATGTTTGACAGCTCATAACTCGGAAACGTGACGTTTTACGAGGTTTTGCCTCTTACATTATAAGTTTGTATTGATAAGATCTATCGATTTATGAATGTTTCAGACGTTACTGCCAAAAAATCAAAAACCTGGTACACCCCCATACAAAAATGTTCAAACCCCTTTATGCTTCTGATTAATAACGTATACTTCTGATTACTAATGTACCGGTCTTACCATTGGGTATCGTATTACCCAGTGACTGGGTTGTGGTGGTCCGATAGGCAGTCGCTCCATGTAAAATACTGATAACCAGCTTCGTCTGGTTCGACTGGAAGCTGACCACAATATAGTTGGGAAAAGGCAGGCAGATGATGACTTATGATTACTAATGTATTCTTCTGATTTTAATGTTTACTTCTGATTACTATGTATACTTCTGATTACTAATGTATACTTCTGATTACTAATGTATACTACTGATTACTCATGTATACTTCTTTTCCTTTCCAGTCACAGCAGAAGAGGAGGATTTCCTCGGAGTGGAAGACACAGATTTCGTGCTGTACGTCAGTGCGGTGGAGACGGAGCGGTGTCGGAGGGGACAAACTGTTGCGTACGCGTCGCATTGTCAGCAGGAATCAGCGCTGGACAGGTCAGCCATCTTGTTCATTTTTTAAGCTATCGCATAGCTTTTATCCCGGGCTCTGCCTCTGAGTGCGGCGACAAAATCAAGAATTTCCGTAACGAAAATAAACCTAGCACCCCGCATCGTCTGACGTCTTTTCAGTTCGGCAGACTTCGGCACGGTGTTAGCTTTTCTTGACGTTTCACTGATTGATGTGGCTGACCATAAACTAAAAAGAAATTGCCTAAGTTGATAAAAAATGCTATTTAATAGCTTTACCGCGGCAGTCCCCGAGTGCCACACGTATTTTTTTTGTTTGACGATGGGTTCGCGTTTGATCACTATCTCGCATGATGGGAAGCGAAGAATGGGCGAGTAATGGGCTACTCGCCGTCCGACTATGGACCATTTCCGGGGCGACGGCGCGTTGTGTTCCACGCGCGCCTCAAAGAGTGTCAGCTTGATGACGGGGCCCCCCTGTAGAGAAAGAAAGAAAGAAAGAAAAAACGTTTATTTGGCACAAAAACCACGACAAACACACAACAAAATAAACAAAAGAAACAGAAAAATGGAAACTTAAACTAAAGACAAAAAAAAAATAATAAAAGGGAGTTGAATTGAAAAACAAATACTTGATGTGTGTCCCATGGCTGCGCCAAATAGGCCCCAGTTCAGCATAATGTCGAGCAACTGGTGCTCGACGCTGGTTAGAGGGTTAAAGCCTGCCGGGGTCGCGGCGTTTATCTCATTACCGTGACCCTGGACCTTTAAATTCCCTCTGGATTTTAGTCAGTACAACTTTTAATTCCCCCTGGATTTTAGTCAGTACAACTTTTAATTCCCCCTGGATTTTAGTCAGTACAACTTTTAATTCCCCCTGGATTTTAGTCAGTACAAGTCTGACAGACCCTCCCGCCCTGGGTGGGAGGACTAATTTGATGATTTTACCATGATAAAAAAGGGCCACTAACTGCGTCTGTTAGACAATATTATCTGAAGTAATGTTATTTTTTTCATTTCAGGCCAGTGGCTGGACACGCGAACTTCTGTCCAGGCGAGCTATCAACAAAGTACAGAGACCTCCCCTCCGTCCTGTCGACTGTCAAACATGAAATGTTACACGCACTGGGATTTAGCGTGTCTCTCTTCGCTTTTTATAGGTAAGAGTTTATTAAAAAAGTAACTTTAAGACTTGTACACAACCTCCTTCTGCGAAGCAGTTGTGCTCGCAAAGGAGGAGGCGGGCCGTGTGAGGGAGAGAACAGCGTCCTCCCTCCACCCTAGCCGCAGTGGTAGACGCCCACGGCGATGGACGTCGGCAGACAATCTCCGGCCACCGTAGACGCGGGCGGCGAGTAATGGGCGACTCGCTGTCCGACCATGAACCATGCCCGGGTCCAACTACAAGTAAAAATCAACCTTACCACTACTAAAAATTATGATGCAATTCTATTGACTGGACGTCGTCGTGGCGATCGTGTTTTGATTTTCATCCACCCGTAGATACCAACGTGTTTTATGCCATATGTCCTAGTGGTAAGGTTGATTTTCACTTGTAGTTGGAATCGCGCCATGAGTAAAGTCCCTAAGGGAGCTTACCCCAGCATAAAACACGTTGTGATCTATGAATAGATGAAAAACAAAACACGATGGCCATGACAACGTCAGGTCAATCGAATTGCATCTTTATTTCTTAGTGGCATGGTTGATTTTCACTTGTAGTTGGAATTCGTTCGAATCGCATCGCTTTGCGTCGCATCGCGCCATGAGTAAAGTCCCTTAGTGTCGGACTAATTAGATTTGCAATTTATGGATGCAGTCAAAATGCCTGATACTTTTTTTCTCTATATTCTTACAGGGATGACAATGGTGAGCCACTGACTGAAAGAAGACCCGACACAGGCAACCCTCCTATGGATGAAGAGTAAGTTCCTATATTTTACACACACAATAGTTATTTGTTATGCAAGGCTGCAAAGTTGATTTTTGGTGCGAGTACTTGAATTGAAAACTGAGCGAGCGAAGGATTCTAAGATTAAACCGCGAGAGAAACGAGCGGTTCAAATATAGAATCCTGAGCGATGCGAAGTTTTCAAAGGTACGAGACGCAGAAAAACTTTGCTGCCGAGTGCAACACACAACTTTTCACCTCACACAGCGAGGAAATGTAGTGGGGGCGGCTCGCCTGTCAGTGTAGAAAAGAAGAAAACAATTGAATACAAGACGTGTTCGAATTTTAAACAACACTTTGTGCTCTAGAGCACAAAATGGAGTTTTGCGCTCAGATTTTGAATGAGAAATAGAATCTTTCCGAGCGGGTGAGGTGAAAATAGTTATTTGTTATGCAAGGCTGCAAAGTTGATTTTTGTGCGCGAGTATTTGAATTGAAAACTGAGAGAGCGAAGGATTCTAAGATTGAACCGCGAGAGAAACACAAAAAGGAGTTTTGCGCTCAGATTTTGAATGAGAAATAGAATCTTTCCGAGCGGGTGAGGTGAAAATTAATGATTCTATTAATCTATTTAACAACATCATCATCGGCCGGAAGACGTCCACTGATGAACATAGTCCCTCTTAGACCACCACGCCGAACGACAATTCGCCACTTGCATCCATCGGTTGCCCACGACCCTCACGATGTCGTCGGTCCACCTAGTGGGAGGCCTGCCTACGCTGCGTCTTCCGGTCCGTGATCGCCACTCGAGAACTTTTCTTCCCATCGGTTGTCAGTTCTACGAGCGATGTGGCCTGCCCATTGCCACTTCAACTTGCAAATTTTATGAGCTATGTCGGTGACTCTGGTTCTTCGCCGAATATCCATGTTCCGGATTTTATCCCGCAAAGAAGCTCCGAGCATAGCTCTGTCCATTGCTCGTTGAGTGACTCTTAGTCTCTCTAAAAGGCCAGCAGTTAAAGACCACGTTTCAGAGCCATATGTCATCACTGGCAACACACACTGGTTAGACACCCTTGTCTTGAGACAACACTATTTAACAACACTGAGGAGAAAATACAGTGTTAGCGACACGCTCATTTGTAGTTAGAAATATTTATGGGCATCAAAACTGTGTGCATCGAATGTATTTACCTAGTTATAAAGGTAGCGGTTCGCGCCGGAGACCGCGACAGGAGACCGAGACAGGAGACCGAGACCGGAGACCGCGACAGAAGACCGAGACGGGAGACCGAGACAGGAGACCGAGACCGGAGATTGCAACCGTATCTGTCTCCTGTCTGTGTCTCGCTCACGAACTGCCGCTCATACATTGCCTAATGTTAAGTACTGTCGCGGTCTCCTTTCGCGGTCTCCGGCGCGGTCTCCTATCTCGGTTTCCGGCGCGGTCTCCGGCGCGAACTTTAGATTATTATTTATTTATTACTTCCTTTAGATTTTTATGTGAGGCGGACCCAACGACATGCTTGTCATTGCGGGTCTATGCGTATGCCCTAATTTGTCTTTGCGCACAGACCTCTGTACATTCGCCATATTGTTATTAAAAACAAGTACAGCCATTGTACGTAGTACTATTAGGTGTTCTATGCCATTGTCCCGAAATAAATCGTTATTTCGATATCCTCCAGCATCTAAGATCTACACACAGTGTATTTATGTATATATTTTTTTAATAATTTCAGGCTACAGATCCACAAGTGGTCGGACCGCGTGGTGAGGAACATTACAAGAAAGAACTGGATGATCCGCGGTGGATACATGGAGCGGACCTTCAACATGATCGTCACGCCCAGAGTTGTGAAGGAGGTAAGTGTGGAACATATTAGAGGAAAATGATATGATTAGATGCAAATAGAGATCCCTTGAAAAACCAACATAAAATTGAGGAGACAAAACGACTGACAAATCGAAAACAAAAACCTATGTTTATCTGGGGTTTTAAATCTGTGATTATCATCAAAGAAGTCAACGCTTAAACAATTATGAAACATATTGTTATGTTATTGAGATTTCGTGATGAGTAAGTGAGTGACTTTTGGTAATTTATACATATAAATATATTTATTTCATTATTCAAGCTGATTTACATCCGTACACTCACCACGTAGGCTCAGTTGAAAATCAGCGTCGGGCACCCGTTGTTGTCCGGCATTTGCTGAACTGGGTCTATTTGGCGCAGCCGTGAGTCACACAATATTTAAGGTTTAGTTGTAAGTTTCTTGTATATATTTGTTTTTTTTTTTATGTTGTGTGTACTTATGGTATGTGTCAATAAACGTTTTTCTTTCTTTCTTTCTTTAAATTAAAAAAAAAATCGACGAATTAACTGACGTGATGAAATTTATTCTTCTACGGAATCTTTCATTTAAATTGGTCAACAGGGAGAAATCCGAATACACAACATATAGGGATGAAAATTATGAGGAGCCTTATACAGCCTATTACTACAAAAACTTAAGCATCTGTTGAACACTTGTCTAAAAAAAGTGTGACTGCAAAACGGACCTTCTTATTTCAACGTCATAATCTGCACTTTTTGTAGACAAGTGTTCAACAGACGTTTAAAAGTTTTTGTGGTTCCACGGTTAATGTCAAGTGTGAGTTTTAAACAAAAAATTGTGAAATAGGTGTAACTCATTCATTTTTATGAGCAGTACTTATATATTTTTATTTGGGATATCACTATTTTTAGTGTAAATACTTTTTAGAAAAACCTTAGTAAAGTGATACCGAACAATTGAAATTCTATTATGTTTTGTGAATATATTTCAAGGTTCGAAACCATTTCAACTGCTCCGAGTTGGAAGGTGCTGAGTTAGAAGACCAAGGCGGCGACGGAACTGCTCTCACACACTGGGAGAAGAGGATATTTGAAGTAAGTGGTATCTTCTAAGGAGGAGGAAAGACGCGTGATGGAGAGGACAGCGTCCACCTCACAGCCCAACCGTAGGAACTGATAAATACTGAAGATAAACACTTGTATTAATTAAAGAAGCATTTATTTCCTAACAGAAAAGAACGTTTTACAACATGGACGCTCGTTCGCGAGAGTGAGATAGCAAAAACGAGTGAGCAGCTAAACCAATATTAATTGCGTTTCGATATACGTTTCTGGTCACCATAGGCGCGAACATGCGGGCGGCGACTCGCTGTCCGATCATGGACCATGCCCGAGTCGACGGCGCGTTGTGTTCCATGCGCGCCTCAAAGAGATTTCAGCAAAATGACGGGGCCTTCCCTTAGAGGGCTAAAGCCTGCCGAGGTCGCGGGACTCGGGTAATCGTGACCCTCGAACGAAAAGAGCTATTGAAGGATTACCGTGGATTTTAGTCAGTACGAGTCTGATAGGGCTTTCGGGTGGGACGGGAGGACTCATTTGATGATTTTACCACGAATAAAAGGCTTAATTCTCAGATCAAAGAAATAGGCAGATAGAACGTTCAGAACACGCGAGTGTGTCCACCAAAGCAAATACAAAATCAAATCGAATTACATAAAATACCGAGGCATTTTAAAACACTGCGGACAACATTATTTAAAACAAAATTTTATAAATGGTTACTCGATCATAGTTTTTACAGCATAAAAGAATTTATCGATAAAAAATGTTGATGTATAAAATTTCATTGTTGGTGCCTCCTCATATTTTTATTAACCTTAAAATTTTGCATGCTTTGTCCTATCTTAGCTAAACATGTTTGTGCCATATAAATTAGTATTTAACACCATTGTATACCATGTTTTACGCAAATAAATACTTTATTATTATTATTACATTCCATAGTGTTTTCTTTGTTTTTGAGAACAACTTTTACAATGTTTAAAGACACAAGACGGCATATTTTGGCAAACAACAACAACGACGCGTAGCTTGGTACGACGCGTAGCTTGGTACTGTCACGAGTTTGTATTCGTTTGATTTTGTATTTGCTTTGGTGGTCACACTAGCGAGTTCTGAGCGCTCTATCTGCCTATTTCTTTGATCTGAGGCTTAATTATCCCCAATCTGTTTCAGAACGAAGCGATGACGGGAACACACACCCAAAACTCAGTGTTCAGTCGCGTTACCTTCGCATTAATGGAGGACACGGGCTGGTACCGGGCCAACTACGAACACGCTACGCCACTGGACTGGGGGAAGGGGCTTGGCTGCAAATTCTCAATGGTGTCCTGCAAACAATGGCTCAATTCGCAAAGGTTCAGGTAATTTTGTTTATTTTGGGTTTTGGGAAAAGCCAGGGTAGTTGAAAAAAACAAACTATTACTTTAATAGTTGAAAAAATTAAACTTATTTAAATTAACTATGAAATATATTTTTTAACTAGCTTTTGCCCGCGACTTCGTACGCGGATCCTGTTGCTTATGCCGGCGACGACGGGGTCGTCAAAATCGAAGATCTGAAACGTCGAATTCTAAGAGCCAGGCTGAACAACTCTTGCCAAGACGTTATTCCTATATGTATATGTTATAGTGTAGCTGGGGTCTTGGAGTTCCACATCAGGTGTTCCAGATCTCAATTTTCATACGTCAACAGAGAGTGCTCATTAGGCTGGACAACTCTTGCTAAGACGTCATTCCTAATGTTATAAAGTAGCTGGGCTGTTGGAAGTTCCACATCAGATGTACCAGATCTTCAATTTTTATACGACAACAGAGGTTGCTCATCAGGCTCAACAACTCTTGCTAAGACGTCTTTACTGTATATGTTATAGAGTATCTAGGCTCTTGGAGTTCCACACCAGGTGTTCCAGATCTCAATTTTCATACGTCAACAGAGAGTGCTCATTAAGCTGGACAACTCTTGCTAAGACGTCATTCCTATATATGTTATAAAGTAGCTGGGCTGTTGGAGTTCCACATCAGGTGTACCAGATCTTCAAATTTTATACGACAACAGAGGTTGCTTATCAGGCTCAACAACTCTTGCTAAGACGTCTTTACTGTATATGTTACAGTGTAGCTGGGCTCTTGAAGTTCCACATCAGGTGTTCCAGATCTTCAATTTTTATACGTTGACAAAGAGTACTCATCAGGCTGAATAACTCTTGCTAAGACGTCATTCACTTATATGTTATAGTGTAGCTGGGCTCTTGGAGTTCCACATCAAGTGTTCCAGATCTTCAAATTTTTATACAGCAACAGAGAGTGCTTATCAGGCTGAACAACTCTTGCTAAGACGTCGTTCCTGTATATCTCATAGTGTAGCTGGGCTCTTGGTGTTCCACAGCAGGTGTCCAGGATCTTCAAATTTATTCTCTCAGCAGAAAATGCTCATCACGTGGAACAATTTTTGCTACAGCACCATTTCTGTATCTCTTATAGTTAAGCAGGTCTGTTGCGGTTCTGCATCAGGTGTTCAAGTTTCCAAGATAAATTATAGCCTATATGTTAACGGAATTTAATACCTACACAAAAAAAATAAATATTCAAATCCGTCCAGTAGTTCCGAAGATTAGCGTGCACAAACACACAGACAAACAGACAAAAAAAATGTTTAACTACATTTTCGGGTTCGGCATCGATATAATAACAATCCCTGATACTTTTTTTTTATATATTTCCATTGTACAGACACCACTTTTCTACAAATTTATTATATGTATAGATAAAAATAAAAATATTTTTATCGTACCACTTGCTGTTTTACTGTGGTAAAATCATCAAATGGGCTTAACCCAGGGAGGGACGGACGACTGTCAGACTTGTACTGACTAAAATCCACGATGGTCCTTCAATAGCCCTTTACGGTCCAGTGTCACGGTTACCTGATAAGTCCCGCGACCCCGGCATGCTTTGGCCCTCTAAGGAAGGCCCCGTCAGATAGCTGATAGCTCTTTGAGGTGCTGAACACGACGCGTTGTCGACCCGGACATGGTCCATGATCGGACGGTGATTCCCTCATGCCTCACAGTACATTACTCGCCGTCTGCGTGCCGCATCTCTTATCTTGCTAGTATTATTAATGCCATAGTTTGTTTTGTTACTGGATGGATGTTACTTGTTCACACAAAACTATTGTTTACTAGCTTCTGCCCGCGACTTCGTACGCGGATCCTGTTGCTTATGCCAGCAGTCGGGGTCGTCAAAATCGAAGATCTGAAACGTCTGATATCGAATTCTAGGAGCCTGGGGACGGGAAAACAACGGGATGCGCGAGACGATTCCAGACGTTCCAGATCTTTCATTTTTGTAAGACAACAGGAAATGCCCATCAGACTAAATAACTCTTGCTAAGACGTCATTCCCTTATTATGTTATAGTATAGCTGGGCTCTTGGAGTTCCACATCAGGTGTCCAGGATCTTCAATTTTATTCTCTCAGCAGAAAATGCTCATCACGTGGAACAATTTTTGCTATGGCATCATTTTTGTATCTCTTATAGTTTAGCAGGTCTGTTGCAGTTCTGCATCAGGTGTTCAAGTTTCCAAGATAAATTATAGCCTATATGTTAATCGAACTTAATACCTATACAACAAAAAAAAATCATTCAAATCCGTCCAGTAGTTCCGAAGATTAGCGTGCACAAACACACAGACAAACAGACAAACAGACAAACAGACAAACAGACAAAAAAAATTTTAATTACAGTTTCGGGTTCGGCATCGATAAAATAACAACCCCTGCTATTTTTTTTTTGTATATTTTCATTGTACAGACACCACTTTTCTACAAATTTATTATATGTATAGATGATAGACAAACCGAAAATATTTATCAAAATATCTAGTTGGCAAGAATTGACAGATCTTATAAGTTCGAAATAATGACGCTGCTAGGAGGCGCTGTCTTCGCGCAAAGAGAGTATAACCTGGTTCATTGAAGAAAGGAATCTTAAATGGCGGCGCTTATCGTGTTCTCTCGCTCGCACACTAGTGCCGTCTATACTCACTCCCGAGCGTAGCGTAAGCAGAAAAAAAAATAGTCTTGATATCTTGACGCGCTCAGTAATCTTTTTAAGAATATTTACTATAGTTTTCTGTTATTTTTCCTTTTTTTCTTTTTTATTTTTCCTTTGTTACCTGTTGATTAATGTTGTTGAATTTTGTTTTATTGTAAGGTTAAGTTTGAGAATTTATTGTGATCCAGCCTTGTTTTATTATTTTTAATTTGAAAAAAACTTTAACTTAAAATTTTATATGCTGACTGTACTATCTGTCAACGCAAGTACAAGCCTCCATTTTAGAATCCTTTCTTTAATGAACTGGGTTATATAGAGTTTTGAGGTATTTGTTTACTGGAAGTTTGGACTTTGTTGTTTAATGCTGTAGAGTTCAAATTAATATACCTGTTTGGATTCAGATTCACAACTGTGTTTTTCTATAAAAGCACCCAATGACATGAAATATACTGAGTAAGTCAAAATCACTACAATAATTAGAAAATTTTATAATCTACCCTGGCTACTTCCAAAGGTGTGTGCGTTTATTTAATAATTAATAATAATAATAAAACCTGGGTTGTAATTATTAAATATGCCATTTTAAGCATTAGAAAAGGGGGTCATTCAAGACCATAACCCCCTTGGTTTCTTAGTTTTTATGGTTTTGGCGCAAAATGCCTAATTCGCAAAATGGGAACCGATGCGCAAAAGGACAACTATTATCAAAATGGCAAATTCTCGAAAAGCCCAATACTTAATTGTACAAAATATTATTCCAATTTGATAATTTGCCATTTTGAGAATTCGGTTTTTGGAGACCGCCAGTTATTCTTACCATGCTATAAGTGACATATTACAAAACTTATACTTTCTGTAAAATATTTTGCTTGTAAATCTGCTTATTTTGATTTTTTTTTTTTGTACATATTGTTGTGATTGATTTTTGATTTTCTTGCAAGCTCTAACTCGGATAATTCTACCATGGAGTAAGTGTAACTTAAAATATTTTTAACACAATGGTTTAAAAGGACCTAACATTTTAATATTACATACCTTAAAAAAATCCTTTTTTTAAATATTTAGTCGTTAACATACTGAATTCAATGTAGACAGTAGACATAAAAAAAATCTGATTTAATTTTTTTTATTAAAATTCTCAGTTTTTCGCTCATTATTACACAATAAAGAAATAATTTGACTTTGATTTTGAGAAAAAGGCAAAAAATAAACAAAAATATTAAAATTCTGTTTATGTTAAATAAGAAGAATTTAAACCATTGTGCTAAAAATATTTATCTTTTGACAATAAGTAGTTTTGTGTTTTTTGAACATTTTTGAGTTTGAATTAACGTTTTTTTTTATTTGTTTTTATTGACATAGCTTGGTGTGTGCGTTGTGTTGTTGTGTAAATGCCCACAAAAAAGATTCCGATAATAATTATTATACAAGTATATAAACGGTTTTCCATGTGGTGTTATAGATTTAAATGTGTCTGCTTACCAACTTCTTTGGCTATATTATGTAGCTTACAACCAAAAGACACATACACACAGCCCTAGAAAACAAATGTAACGTTTTTACTGAAGCTTTTTTTTATAAATGTTTAAGGCGATTCTCACACTGCCCCGCATCATGCTGCATATTGCGTGTCGACGCACCTACGCGCGTTCCTGCGGGAGTGCAGATCTGCATCATCGTGCGGGTTTCTTGCGCACTCACGCGCGTAGGTGCGTTTTGTAGATTCACGCACGGCGGCTCTCATTTATTTATTCGCCGTTCTCTGTGGTGGTCGTGCAGTACTGAGCATTCAAAATCACGCGCGGCACTGCGAGATTCGGTGTGCCATACCTTGCGTCTCGCCCCGCACCTACGCGCGGGGGTGCATGTTTCTCCGCGTGTATGCGCGTGATCCGCATGAACGCGCGTGGATGCATTTTCTGTGTGTTAGACTGTGCGTGTTTTCCATACAAACGGAGATACTTACAAGCAACGGAAGAACACGCATCCACGCGCTACGCTGCATCATGCGGGGCAGTGTGAGAATCGCCTAAGTGAGCGCCACGCACACATTTAATTGTTTTCCTTGGAGATGTTCACTTGTTTTACGTAGGAATCGAACGACGCGGGATAATTTATCCGTGTTTTTGGCTTCAATTGCAGTGGCCTGCTAGGAATCTGGACATTCTCCGCCTTACCACAAAAAGATTAACATCTGTTGACGCTTGTCTAAAAAAATGTAACTGCAAAACGACCCTTATACAGGATGATTTTTTAGTCACCATCCAAATTTTGCTACATTAATCTTTGGCGAAAATTATTGAATACGTGTTTTTTCTTTTTGTATCACTCAATACAAAAATATTGATATCACGTTACAAAGTTATCTATAAAAATTTGATGAATCTGGACACCGCGCTGTGATGTGTCGCTCAGGTGTAGCGGGGCGGGGTGGGGGGTCAGCGGGGTGCGCTCCTCTGCCCGTTTTATGCGGCAAGTGTATTTATTAACGTTTAGCTTGGTGACCACGCAGAGCGGATAATTCTTATGAGAAAATGATTTAATATGAAAGTTTGACGTATCGATTTTTTTTTCAAAAATGGGGTTAGTGATTGATACATAATGCCTAGAAAAATTTTGGACGGTGGTAAAAAGTCTTCCTGTATAGAAGTGAAATGTTGTTTTAACATTTACAGTTCTTTTAGACAAGCGTTCAACAGATTACTATCTTTCTTGTGGTTAGACTGTCTCCGTCGTACCACAAAAACTTTTAAACGTCTGTTGAACACTTGTCTAAAAAAATGTCAGATTATGACGTTGAATTAATGTCCGTTTTGCAGTTACACTTTTTTTAGACAAGTGTTCAACAGATGTTTAAGTTTTTGTAGTAAGGCTGTCTATATGCATACAGCATAATATAACATACAGGAACACCGTTTAAATCTGAACTGTACGCTGCGAAAGCACAACGGCTTGCAGTTAGTCCCTGATCGAATTGAAATGCGTAGGACGGCTATCGTTTGTCCCTCCGTAAGCTTTAGGACCGCACTTGCAAAGCGTCATTTCAAGGTACTGAGTAGTCGTGTATACAACCTTGTCAACAAACAGTGCAACATCTATAAATGCAATAACTTTGACTGTAAGGTTCTAGTTACTAAATGGATCAGCACTCTTAGTTACGATGACGTTGAAAGAATTCTCAATGCATGACCTGCCCCCTTTTTCCGATTATCATCTCCATCCTACATCCACATGCCCTTAAGCGCACACGCACATGCACGAACGCACACACACACACATACACGCACACACACATACACACACAAACACTCATATGCACACGCCCATACACACACTATCCAACATAATATACAAATGGTTTGCCTTCACATTATATTTTATTTTCTTTTGATTACTTTACTTTCGTCTTTGTTTCCTGTTTGTCAATGTAATTATATTATAGTGAACCTAGAGAGACCTGACACTCATAACACAAGTTCACTCTTAGCTTGGGTGTCAGAGTTGTTTTAAGAATGTGCTATGTACAATTCTCAATTCGGACATTAATAACTTATTATTACTTATATTATATTATTATAACGTAAGCCCTTACAGTAATTTAAGAATTGTAAGCTAGAGAATTGTGTGTTGGAAATAAAGAAATTATTATTAATTATTATTATTATTATTAAATCTTGATGCATGGTTACTTATATCTTTTATTGATTGTACAGACGCTAGTACATCAACTTACCGCAATTTGTCTTTCTATAATAGATTTTTAACCTTATCACAATAGCGGAAGGTTAATGTTCGATTGGTAAGAGACAGATTCAGGCTGGTTGACCTGTTGGCGTCTGTACATAATATTTTGTCTCATAAGAGAATTGTTTTTATTTTGTTTTACTACTTTAAAAAAAATAACATTGTGTGTTCATTTTACAAGCAATACTAACGGGACTGCTTACAAAGAGTAAGTATTAGAAAAACTATGAAAAAAAAGTTGACAGTACAAAAACTACACAACTACATCTGTCAACTGTCATTTATGAAAATTAAATTTAGCAAACAACACTTTTTTTTTAACTTGGTAAAATCATCAAATGAGTCCTCCCACCCCGGGCAGGGCGGGAGGGACTGTCAGACTCGCACTAATTTAAATCCACGGCCTCCTTCAATAGCCCTTTATGTTCCGGGGTCACGGTAATGAGATAAGTCCCGCGACCCCGGCAGGCTTTGGCCCTCTAGAGGGGGGCTCCGTCATCATGCTGACACTCTGAGGCGCGCGTGGAACACAACGCGCCGTCGACCCGAGATACGAACCCTTTGGAGCCATTTATATATCTTTTTCTAACTATGTAATAACCAGGGCATGCGGACAGCGAGTAAAGGGCAACTCGCTGTCCGACCATGGACCCGGGTCGACGGCGCGTCGTGTTCCACGCGCGCCTCAAAGAGTGTCAGCAAAAATGACGGGGCGGGACGGCCCTGTGGATTTTAGTCAATACAAGTCTGACAGTCCCTCCCGCCCTGCCCGGGGTGGGAGGACTCATTTGATGATTTTACCACGATAAAAAAAAAACTATGTAATAACCAAATCGTTTTTTCCAACAGGCGTAAGAATCCGGCGCCCTTCTGTGAAAGGATTAAAGGGAATCCATTGAGGACTGAGTGTTCTCCGCGACGGAATGCTGTGGTGCTTTGTAACTTGGTGCGACATGACACTGTACTCCCTAGAGCTTATCAGGTGAGCAACGGAATTTTTACTTGGTCGTCATAATAGGTCATTTTACAAAAAAAAAAAATTAGTCTTAAAAGTAGATAAAATAATTAAAAACGTTTACTTAAAAACGTATCTAAATTTTAACCTTACAGGAGAAAGTTTATTTTTCCTCATCAACTGTTCACTTTTCAATTCGCCTGTCACATACTTGTGCACCTTGTAGTCGCCTGTCATTTTTTTCCAAGATCCACTATAAATAAACTACATGCTGATAAAATTTTTAAGCTTACGGGAACAAGTTATTTTTTTATTTATTTTACACTTTAAAAAATAAATGGTCTGATGACGTGCACGGCTGACGCCTGCCAGGTCGTGGCTATTGCCGATAGCATGCTATAAATCATAAATGTAAAAAATTCTAACCTTACAGGAAGACCGTTAGTCGCAGGGTTCAGTAGCTCTTGGACTATAATATTTTTATTATTATCTACATTTCGGACTAATATTTTTTTTTAGTAATAATAATAATAAATAAATAAAGTCTCGTTTATTCCTTAACAATAAATTTACATAATTTTTGTACAATTTCAAATAAATATAAATTTGTAATAACATTTCCGTTTTAAATTAGAATTAGTTGAAAATATACAGCAAAAATTTACAAATTTTTAATAATTTGAAAATTTTAAATTCAATTCTGATTTTTTTTGAGTAAAATAGCCTATTTCTAAACAATTTTTATTTTTGTTCCGGTGGCCTACCATGACGTCTTAAAACGTGAGTAGTTCCGCTGAGGGAAAGTGACAGAGCTATACAAATCTAGCGCGATCTCGTTCTTACAGCTGAACAACTCACGATATGGTAAAAGTAGTATGCACAAACGTAGGCCTGGAACTGTAGACTGGCCTACTTGTAGATCATACAAATATTTCTATCTTTTTTTCCAGCACTTCGACAGTCTACCGAACGTGACCCCGGGAGACGAGGCCCACTACGGGGGCTCGGTGTCTCTCGCTGACTACTGTCCGTACCTTCAAGAGTTCACCTGGAGACACAAGAGTGTGCTCGTCAGAGGCAGTCGCTGTTCTTATGAGGAAAATACTCCTAGTATGTAATACTTTTATTTCTGAAGTTATATTTCTATCTCTTCTCTATCTCTATCTCTATCTATCTATAATATAAATCTCAATGCCACTTTTGTAACTTTATAACTCAAGAACGGGCTCACCTATCCAATCCAAATGTTTAGGCTTTGTTCGGACTATTTAGTAGATGGTTTGGTTTATGTATGGTTTATGTGAAGTTTGCACAAAATCGGTCGAGCGGTTCTTCATTTATCACATTTTTTGTAATAAATGGTGTAGTAGTATCAATTCTGTGGCGGTACGAAGTTCGCGAGGTCAGCTAGTACTTTATAAAATGAAACAGAAGCCCCGCGAATTGGAGAGTCGTCGAACCCCTTGGGTCGATTTTTTTGTTATTATTACAGAAAATAGATTTTCTACAAAACTTTTTGTGATACACAATTTGGTGAGCAGTTAGGTATCCTTTCTGACAGGTATTTCGATTATTTAGTTTTAAAATATGTATGAACTTTTCTTGTAGGCGTCTAAACACAAGCCCATAAAATACTTTGAGTATTCAATACTTGTTTATAATATACTCCTAGTACGTAATACTTGCATAAAATACTGCTAGTATGTTCTGCTTTTGGTGATTTCTAGGGAAAACTACTTGTTTTGGTCATGCTACGCGTGTAGCATTGTACAAGCTAGCTACGACGCCGCACAGCGCGATCCAAAAACAGTGTGTAGCAAGGAAGTTTAGCCGCAACATTTTTTTCCTGTTTCATGTTAAAACTTTTATTTTTTTACAGAAACGGATGTGAACTTCGCTTTAGAGAACTATGGAGCGCACTCAAAATGTTTTGATCATAGCGACAGAGTGTGGGAACAAAAATCTTGTAGACAGGTATTTATTTTATAAAACTATGATAAATTAAAAATATTAAAAAAGAAATTGTAATGGTCACTATGCAGTTTAATAAACATTGATTTTTGAGATTTGTTGTCGTTGTATTTCAGATTCGAGAATGGCAACACTGGGGCTCCGGTTGCTATAAATATAAATGTGAAAGTGGCCGGCTACACATAGTGGTAAGTTTGGATTTAATTGATACCTGTTTGCGTACCATGGCGTCTTAAAGCTTGAGTATTTAGGCTGTGGGAGAGAGACAGAGCTATACAAGTCGTCTAGCGCCATTTCTTTCCCTGAGCGGAACTACTCAAGATTTAAGGCCACCTGAATAATTAATATTTGATCTATTTAATTGGTATTTCAAGCTCATTACATTTGGTCATGTATATGGATTTTAATTAATGACACATCAAGTTTTTAGGGTTCCGTAGTCAACAAGGAACCCTTATAGTTTCGCCATGTCCGTCCGTCCGTCCGTCCGTCCGTCTGTCCGCAGTTTAGCTCAGAGACGCACAGTACTAGAGAGCTGTAATTTGGTGGAAATATACGGATTTGTTGTGGCGAAAAAGTGGTAAAATAAAATCTCGTAAAATATTTTTTTTAGGGTACCTCCTGTACACGTAAAGTGGGGATGTTTGTTTTTTTTCTCGCGTACCCCTTAGTGTGGGGTATCATTAAATAGGTCTTTAAAAAATATTGATAGTTTCCATTAACAATTTTTTGATAAAAAAATGCGTTTGTGAAATATTAAGCTTTAAAGTGCTAAATTTTGCTCGACTCGAGTGTCCCCCCCCCTCTACCAGCTAAACGGTTATGTTTGGGGGTGTGAAAAAATTCACAATAGTAGTATATATAACGAAGTTTAAAAGAAAATTATCATGACTAAGTAGGCTTTACAACTTTACGAGTAATAGTCGACCAACTAATAAAATGTACTTGGGTAACATATTTTCCCAAACAAAATGTATCTGAGAACATGTTCTTCAACTGCAAATGTAAGTTTGTCAACTTTATTTTTACAGCTTTAATAGGTATGTTTTTACGGTATGTTTTTTAGGGATAGGTAGGTTTTTATCGTCAACTATTTTTAACTAACTTCCAAAAAAGGAGGAGGTTCTAAATTCGTCGTAATCTTTTTTTTTTATGTATTTTCCCCGATTTCTCAGACTCCTGGACCGATTTTGAAAATTCTTCTTTTTAAAATTAATTTCAGCGAATCAGTTTAGTTAGTTCGCATAAGTATTTTGATGGGCAACTACGGAACCCTACACTGTGCGTGGCCCGACACGCACTTGGCCGGTTTTTTTTTTGTTATATTTGGTTATTGCTTCTATTACGTTTTGAAATGTAATTGAAATCCATCACCCTCGACTAGTAGAAAATGATGATGGTGAAGTGTGTGTGTGGCGCGGACGGCCCAACACTTTAAATTTTTAAATCCGGACTACAATTGAAGCCCCCCCCCCCCCGGACACTCCCCGGATGCCCTCTAAACTAGGACAAATCCGGGGAAACCCGGAAGAATGTGACATAACGCTATATTCAACCTGTACGCTATAATTATGCAACCCTAACCCCATGATTTGTTAAAAGGTGTATGTATGTATTCTATAATGCAGGTTGGCAACTATTCCTACACGTGCTTCCACGCGAGCCAAGTGCTACAGATAAGGATCATCAAACGAGGCTGGCTCCACAAAGGAGGGGTGGTCTGCCCTCCTTGTAGAGAACTATGTGGAGAGGAGTTCAAGGTATGAAGCATTTACTAATTAGAAATTTAAAGAGACGGCAAAAATGAATTTCAGGTTATTTTCAAGAAGCTGTAACTTGGTTACCTTATAAAAAGCAAATTGCCTAAAAAGCAATTTCTTTTATTTCCGAGTAAGTCGTGCGTTCAAAAGTTGGCAATACCCTACATCGGGTATCGCGGGATTTCCCCGTTTAAAGGCCTATCCGCACACAACAGTGCCGACACGTTCCATACCGTACCGTTCCGTGACGAAATACGAGTGAACTAACATCACTGAAAGGCACTGACACTGATGAGTACGGATAGCGTCGTACAAAATGTATGGTACAATATCATATTTCACTGACACTGATCAATACGGCACTGATCACGTCACGTTTGGTACGGAACGTGTCGGCACTGTTGTGTGCGGAATCGGATAGGCATTAATTCATTATTTTCAACGCATGGGGGGAATCCCACAATAATCGATGTACAATCGGCAAAGTTGAATCATGACCCATTTTAACAATAAATCGTTTGAATCCGTCAAATTCATAAAGGTCAAAATCGTTACCATGGATATCTAATATCTTTAAACGAGCAATTCTTGTATATTTATTTATATAATTATAATCAGGATCTCGGAACCGCTCCAAGGATTTAAAAAAAGCTCGGTTCCCAAGATATAGACATTTTAAAAACCGAGCGAAGCTCGGTCAACCAGATATTGTATGTTTACGCGAATGTGGACCTAATTGTATTTGAATGTCTGTAGGAAAATAAGTTTATAATAATAATAATTTATTTTATTTGGGACAACATAGGAACCATTTTTGTTAGTACACACCTTAGATACTAAAACTTATAAACTAGGATTAGTAATAATATAAGAGTAACATTTCATATCAACAACTAGTGCGTCATGTACTTACGAGGCATTTCATATGGACAATGATTCCGCATGAAATGTCTCAGCACAGGAGCACTCAGGTCCTCAGCCACTACTTTCAGGATGCTGTTGCTACTCCCTCGAATTCGCCTCACAAGCGATGCCACCTTCTTCCTAATGACAGCATGGAAGCCATCTGTATTTGACTGGGCAAACATCCCCGAGGCACTACAGAAACGAGGGAGTTTCAACATCATCCTGAAAACATTATTATATTGGACGCGCAAGGCGCTTAGCGTCCCCCGTGAGCAGTTGAACCACAGACTTCCCGTGTACAGGCCTTGACAATATGCCTTAAATAAGGTTATTTTGACCTGATCGGTACAACGAGAAAATCTGCGCGCCAACATGTTCCCACGGACCGCCAACGCCCTGCGTTCCCTCTCCACGTCTTCATCGTCTTTAAGGTCATCGACAAGTATATGGCCCAGATATTTAAACCTATTCACCTGCTTTATAGTAGCGCCGTTCAGCGAAATTGAAGGGATGGTTTCAGGGCACTTGCCGGCGGCCTTGAAGACCATGAACTCGGTTTTTCTTATATTATAAATAAGACCATGTGATGCGGCGTATTTTTCGCAAACCTTCAGCATCTCCCTGATTGACCTCGCAGTCGGGCCCAACAACACCATATCGTCCGCGTAGCTGATGTTGTTCACACAAACACCCCCCACCCGGCAGCCGACACGCATGTCGCTGAGCCCGACTATGAGGTCATTTACATACAAGTTAAACAGTTTTGGAGAGGACAACCCCCCCTGTCTCACTCCGCACTCCAACCTGTATGACTCTGAGAAGCAGTTTGACCACCTAACACAATTTGTCTGATTTGCGTACCAATATTGAAATATTTTCAACAGTTCTGCCGGCATACCTCTGTCCTCCATCTTTCTCCAAAGCACTTCATACGAAACGAGATCGAAGGCCTTGGAGAGATCCAAAAAACAGGCGTAAACCGGGGTCTTCCGTTCAGTATAGTATTGGACAGTGTGCTTGAGAGCCAGAATTGCGCTTTCAGTTGATAGTCCAGGTCTAAATCCGAACTGTGCGTCATGTATATTTATGTAATTATCCAGACAGGACTCAAGCACACTATCCAACAACTTTGCTACAGTTGTCGCGAGAGAGATCGGGCGATAGTTTCCCTTGTCCGAGATGTCTCCTGTCCTGTTCTTCACTATGGGCACCACTGTCGTTTTCATCAAATCGTCCGGTAAATATGAATGACTAATTCACATATATTATATTGGCATCAACATCAATGGCGAATACATCACTCACCTTCGTTTTGCCGATGATATAGTCATCATGGCAGAATCGTTGGAGCACCTCAATGCTATGCTCAGCGACCTCAGTATCGTTTCCCAACGGGTCGGCCTTAAAATGAACATGGACAAGACGAAAGTCATGTCGAATGTCCATGTGGCACCCGTACCGGTTGTTGTTGGGAACGATACTCTCGAAGTTGTAGACCATTATACTTACCTTGGACAGATTGTTCAGTTAGGTAGGTCCAACTTCGAGAAAGAGGTCGCCCGAAGAATCCAACTCGGATGGGCAGCGTTTGGGAAGCTACGTGATATCTTCTCATCGAGAATCCCACAGTGTCTCAAGACAAGGGTGTTTAACCAGTGTGTGTTGCCAGTGATGATTTATGGCTCTGAAACGTGGTCTCTGACTGCTGGCCTTTTAGAGAGATTGAGAGTCACTCAACGAGCAATGGAAAGAGCTATGCTCGGAGTTTCTTTGCGGGATAAAATCCGGAACATGGATATTCGGCGAAGAACCAGAGTCACCGACATAGCTCATAAAATTTGCAAGTTG
Organism: Agrotis clavis; assembly: GCA_954870645.1. Classification (NCBI taxonomy): domain Eukaryota; kingdom Metazoa; phylum Arthropoda; class Insecta; order Lepidoptera; family Noctuidae; genus Agrotis; species Agrotis clavis. Next base: position 9,294,303 of record OX940944.1, on the reverse strand, counting down.
AAGTGGCAATGGGCAGGCCACATCGCTCGTAGAACTGACAACCGATGGGGAAGAAAAGTTCTCGAGTGGCGACCACGGACCGGAAGGCGCAGCGTAGGCAGGCCTCCCACTAGGTGGACCGACGACATCGTGAGGGTCGCGGGCAACGGATGGATGCAAGTGGCGAATTGTCGTTCGGCGTGGCGGTCTAAGGGGGAGGCCTATGTTCAGCAGTGGACGTCTTCCGGCTGATGATGATGATGATGATGATGAATACACATATTGAAGAACATAGACAGGACCCTCGGCACGTGAACACCAGCATATTTAAAATGCTCAATACCGAGCCCATCGTGGCCAGGCGATTTACCTCTACGCATACCTTTTATCACTTCCTTCAGTTGCTTTGTTGTGAATTTAAGTAAAGGTTCCTTGCCCACCACGATGGGCTCACCATCTGGCTTAGTGGTCAAAGGACTCAGAGGAGAACGTACTTTAAAGTGCTCCATGAACAACTTAGCTATCTCCTCCGGGTCGCTTCGGCCACCAACATTCGCCGGGAGGCCAGGCTTAACATCAAGCCTACTGGTGGATTTCCAAAATTTCGTAAAATCTTTTTCAGCTCTTTGCTTAGCTATTACGTCCATTTTAATTTGATCCTGGTGTTTCTGACACCATTTCAGCCGACCTTTAAAGATTTTCCGTGACTCGTACATCTATCTGGTCGTAAGCGGGACCAGTACAAGGTCTACCCAGAACTATCCAGTCTTGATATTTCAGTCTAGCCTCCCGATGCGCTTCCTTAACATGATCGTTCCAGCCGCACACACGTTTATTATGCCCTTTACGTCTTACATTGTCTTTAGATTGTACAGCCGCATCACTTAAAACGTCCACGATTGTCTTATACATTTTATTTAAGACTAACTTGTGATCTGAAAAAGTACAAGGCCCAAAACTACATGATTCAAATTCTGAGGGGAAGTCAATGTCTCGCAAGCCCCTGCTACATAGATCTCGATATTGACTGATTTGCGCCTCATCCCTTTCTCCCCAGATTACAGCATTCCGCGATATATTTTGACTCGAGGCGGTAGGACTAATTGAACCCAACTTGCATTCGATAAAAATAGGCAAATGGTCAGAGGCAAAAATATCCTCAACTATTCCGACGTTGACTGTACATAGCCAGGCCGCTTGCGAGACAATGCAATGATCTAACCAACTGCCCCTACGATGAAACGTGTCAAAATAGGTAAACGTATTGGAATCAATTCCCAAAAATTCTATGTCCGCGCACACCCACGATCTGTCCGCGGAAAAGCTAACAAGCTCGGTATAAAATAATTGGCCAGGCTGCGCATTTAGGTCTCCCAATACAACAACAGTTTGAACATCACTACTTTCTTCAATTGAGCTGATTTCACTAAGAATATCTGTAAAAATAGGCAAGTTTTCTCTCGCTTTTACTGGCATGTATACACAGAAGACTAGTATGGAGCGACCACCTATATTAGCCCTAATAGCTAATAGTCTGTCACTGTTGCAATTTATAGGAGAAACACTATCAAAAATGCCCTTTCGCCACAATATGGCCACACCGCCGTATGGTCTACCGACCAGTAATTCACCGCTATCTACTGAGCTCTTGCCTATGTACTCAAAATCCGAAGATACCGTACCTAACAGCGGAAGGTCGTGGTTGAGTAACCACGTCTCCTGGAGACAAACTATGTCTACATTCGCCGTATCACATAATTTTCTCACGTCTTCAATGGAAGTTTTAAAATTTTTACAATTAAAACTCATGAATTTACAATTTTTATCCTTATTTTTACATTGTTTTGTGACTATCATCCATAATGAAACACCATTAAACTTTAACATTACTATTTCCTTGTTTCGGTCCGTACATGAAATGCACGAAACGTCGAAACGTAATGCCATCAGGCCAGAAATTGTCATCCAAAAACAAATGCAAAGTACTCTTTAAAACAAATAACTTATAAGATTTATGGTGGGTCACAATTCATTTGTCGATTGTATTTACGATACCATGATACGTTAAAAAGAAGGCAAGGAGTGTGAATATTTAATCTGAATTGTTTGTGAAAATTTTGGAAAAAGTGACAGATAGATAATTTTGATGAATAAATATTTCTTTTAATTTTATGCACGTTTTAGGGAACCCAAACAAATTTTTATACCCCGCCAAGACACGCTACACTTGCCTCATATACTGCTGAACAAAAGCCCCCATTGATTTCCAATAAGACCGGGTGTAAGCGACTTGCATCTTCTGCTATAGTCATCATTAATTTTTTTTTTCTTCACAGTCGAGAAACGAATACTGTAAAGGCGGGGAAGAGCCTTTACCACCGAATTTATATCCCAACGATGCTCTCACATGCTCAGCTGTCAGTTTGACAGCTCCCGCCATTTTGATAGCCGCCATCTTGTTTGTATTCAACGTCATGCAGAAATGAAACGGTATTTCTTTTTAGAATATTTTTTCTGAATTTCTGATTTTATTTTATTGTTATTTAGAAATGCCAGTGTATTTTATGACGGTTTGATTTTTTTTGGATCTGAAAGTGACTGAATGACATCTGAAAGACTTTTTAGTGACTAAAATTTAGTTTTGTTCGTTGTTTTTTAATACTAATCGAGGCCAGCTTATACTACAAATGACTAAATTAGTGCAGGTGGCTTACCATAAAGTCTTAATGCGATAGTAGTTCCAGTGTAGGAAAGAGACATAGCTATACAAGTTGTATAGCGCCATCTCGTTCCCTCATTAAAACTATTCTGGCTTTAAGACGTCATGGTATGTCAATCATTTGAAGATGTCAGATTCAAAATTATTTTTTTGTAAAAGAAGTTTTAATCTTTAACATTTAGTTATTTATAGTAGAAGCAGGTTTAGACACAGAAAAAAAGAAAGCACAGAGAAGAATAAAAAAAGATGTCAGTTTAAAAAAAAAGATAGTTTTTTTACGAAGACAAGTATATTATTTTTATTTGAATCAGTGAATTTGTATGGAACACAAAGATCTTTATTTGAGCTTAGTATTGATTGTTATCAATACATATTTTTTTGTAAAAAAAATACCTTATTTGTCAAATGTAAATAGTAATAATTATGTACTTTAATGCAGAAAGCTTATTTGGTCTAGTGACTTATAAATGGCCTTGATAAATCACTTTTAAGAGATGATATATCAACATTATTTTTACCTATTCTTTTTTTATGTTTCTGGCATGGCTTCTAGGCCTTTATGCCATAATTTTGACATAATTATGCTACCAAAAAGCATAGATACGTCAAACCAGTTGATAGTAGTTTTTTACCAAGACGTCTTAAAGCCAGAGAAGTTCCAGTGAGTGAACGAGATGGCACTAGGTGACTTGTATGGCTCTGTCTCTTTCACTCACTGGAACTACTCTGGCTTTAAGACCACCATTTCTGTCACTAAGGGCCAAATGGGTTAATAAGACTTCTAACACAATTATTTTTCTTTTGACAGCAACAATTTAAAAGCAACCTTTTCTTAAGAAGAATAAAGATAATTTTGAATTAAAGCCGCGATGGCATGTGAGAAACCCTAGTATTGTGACTGGCGCATTACTTTGTGTAATTTATTTCATCACCACTGCTCTCAAAACGGTGAAGGAAAACATCGTGAGGAAACCGGCATGTCCTAGAACCAGAAATTCGAAGACATGTGACATCTACCAACTCGCACTGGGCCCGCGCCGGTGGATTATGGCCCACTCCCTCTCACAGAGAGGAGGCCTGTGTCCCAGCAGTGGGAACATTATAATATGTTAATGATAATGCGCTTTAATTGTTGCTTCAGAGGAAAAATAATTATGAAAATACTATATTTCTAAACTGTATATAATAACCATTTAGTGATATTTGTGAACGTGTGCTTGAATCTAAGTGAATGTGCGATTTGTCCTCTTTCTAAATATACAATGTGTCCGGTTTCGATCTGTACAAACTCAAAAGGGAGGTAGCTTGCTCAATTCTGTGAATAAAATTATAGCACATGTGGGGTCGGAAACCAACCCCTCCTAAATGGTAGCCATTTTTCCTTTTTGATAGTTTTGTATGAAGCGTGAAAACTTAAAGTACTGTAACTTTGGGATTTAATCCCTAACGACCATAAAAAATGTTAATACTATTCAACAGCTCTTTCCTGATGCCGACTGGCTGAAAATAAACATTTTACTGCATCCAGCCCCATGAATTTATTGTGCAAGTCTCTGTCCAGCGATAAAATATCTCTTAAACCAAGTATCATAGAATGGATATTTTGGTATCGTTATTTAGGTAATCTCAACATCTGTTAGACGAGTAGATAAAAAATATGTTCCCCGGGAATAAAATTGTAAAAACATTCACTTAATGAAAAAACGAGGTAATTTGACGTTATTTTGTTTTTTTACCCGTTATTGAAACATGATGCAGCATTTATTGATATTATTTGAGTTATTTAACCTTCTGTTTATGATTTTCGGTTGCTAAAACCTTACTTTTTTATCACAATTCCCTGTAAATACCAAAGATACCATAAAACAAAAACGGCCACCATTCAGTAGGGGGTTGGTTTCCGACCTCACATGTAGAATAATTTTATTGATAGAATTGAGCAAGCTACCTCCCCTTTAACTTTGTACAGACCGAAACCTACTAAAAATCTATACGAAATCAGTAATTTACTCTCAGTCAGAAAACTATACGTAACTCAAACGATTTTAAAAAAGCATAAAACCCTTCCATTTGACAAAAACAAAAAACTTAAAAGAAGGAAAGATATAATTGCGGAAGTTCCCCAGTGTAAGACCAAACTTGCTAGCAGACAGTTTTACCACCTATCTCCTCAACTTTACAACAGGATTAATAAAACTATATATATACACAATAGAAACAATTTTGACTGTAAAAAAATTATCACAAACTGGATTAAGTCTCTTAGTTATGAGGATACGGAATCTCTACTGGAATATCATGAGTAAAATGTCACACCGTAACGATACACATTTTATGTACTTTTTACCCACATACTGCACTACGTCACACTATACAATACCACTCCACATCACACCACTACACACTAACCCAAACCACACTACATCTCATACACACCACACCAAACAAATTTCGTATTCACTACACTACGCTTACTACAAGCCTGACACAATATATTATAATTATGGTATTAAAGACATTACTGTATTTTAAATTGTAACAAAATAATGTTATAAAATTTTAAGTGTTACTAAATACTTGTTTAAATGTTGTAAATTCTAAGATATGGAAGAGCGGTGTCTCCTAACACAGGCATTGTCTGCCTAAAAGGAGGCTCCCAGCACAATTCATTGTACATGAAGGTTTTCGTAAAATAAAGACATTTTTCATTAAAAAAAAAAAAAACCGGACACATTGTATAACTTTCATTGTGCACCCCGATTCTAAAAAAAACATCTAAATGGCGGGCGACCATTATAGCGGCTCAAAGGCTGTTTAATGAATACCAGCGGGAGACTATATCCTCACATGAAATAGAGTGCAAATACTTTTTTAGAAAAACCTTAGTAAAGTGATGAACTTAATGATTTAAATCTTTGATTTCTATTACTTATGTAATTATCTTTTTCTTATTTTGTATCGGTACTAACTTTTGTTTTGATTGAGATCACACCATTTTGTACCGTATTGCGAAGTTATTGAGGTATTTTTTTTCTAATAACGACATTTTGGAAATAATTAATTGCGTAAGAGACTTTAGTTGCTCTTGGATTTTTAATTTTATGCCTTTGACTCAACGTTGGAAATCCAGTGTGGTTTTAGCAAAAGATTGTACCAATAAAAATACTTAGAATTCGGTTATAAAACCGGACCAAGAATTTGTATTTAGTCATTTAAGAGGATTTTACTTAAAAACTTTAAAATTACTTATCTTGGAACTTAAATGCCATAAATTAAATTATTCTGTCTTAAAATTATTATACTTACTTATTTTTTTAATAGTCAAAAATTATGTTTTAGTTTAGCTGGTCTACTAATAAAAATATATATAAAAAAGTTTAAGTAGTTCTGAGTGGTTTTCAAAGTCAAGGTCAAATAATTAATTTTCAATTAGGTCATCAAAGAGGCACTGTTAAACGTCGACTATTAAAATTATAGAAAATGGGATAATGGGATTGATTCTACAGCTACACCCATTCATTCTCAAGGGTAGGTTTGTATGGAGAAGAATGGGTAAGAAACTTCATACTTACTATTTTTAAAATATTCGTTTCACGGGTTGAGCAGTGTTGTTGAGTTATTCCATCAAGAATTTCTCAGTAACACCACGAAGTTGGTTGATGGCAATACTGGAGACACTGGTGAACTTTCTGAACGAGGAACGAGTTTTTTTTATATATTTTTATTAGTGTATCAGCAAAAAGTATCTAAGTTTTACTTATATCTTATTACTTTAATAAATACAGGACTTTTTGGGCAGAACTTTATCTAGAATCTAACAAACTTGTAATACGTCATTACATCAAATTGTATTCTATAAAAGTAGTACCACGAATTCGGGCCCTCGTACGAGTTTTCACGTTTTTGTGGCGTTAATTTGATGGATATGTTCCTCGACACTAGAGGCACATTTTCATGTTTCGTACAATTAACATCGTACATACTTCAAGTACGGTATAAAAAAAAACAGAGAAATACTCTATCTATCACTGAAAAATATTTGAAATGTATTTTTTCTTTTATTACGTAAACGAAATTGACGAAGATGCGACGCTGGCCTTGTGGTCTTCAAGTCAAGAGTGAACAGGTTACTTCTAGGCAAGCGTGCTTCACCGTCGACCACATCTTCGCTTACCATCAGGTGATTTAGTGGTCAAACGTGAACCTATCATTAAATAAGAAAAACATGACGCCGGCTCCACACGTTGGCCGTGTTGGCCGAACAGAGGGAGACAGCGCCATACTAAGAAACGAGATAAAATTATTTGCGTCTTGCTTTCTGGTATAGCGCCGTCTCCTTCTGTTCGGCAAACACGGCCAACGCGTGGAGCCGGCGTAACATGTGTAATATTTCTGCCCAAAAGTCCTGTCGATCTGCAATTGTAAATATAGTACTTAAGTCATTCATGGTGCTTTAAAAACATTTATAAGTTCTCATTCCTATTTTTTTAAGTGTAATCGTATTTAATTTATGTTTTTTTATTTTAAATAATATTATATAATACGAAGCGAGAAGTATATTTACTCGAGAAAGCTGTGTTTAAAAAATATAGGCAGTTGACAAAAAAATCAATTGATTAACTTTTTGTGAGTTGTCAAAATGTGATTCTTCCATAGATTTATTTTTGAATGGTAATATTATAAACACAGGTTATAACTGTAATAAACTTAATGATTGAATAATGTTTGAAATGGCAGAATCAGTAAACAATAGGTAAGAACACCTTATGAAATGCTTAAAATGCTTACCTTTTAGTAAATGTATATAAAATTATTGTCTTTTGTAAAACCAAAATCGTCAAAACCTATTTCTTGTAAATTAGCTGAAGTGTCTGCCCAACCCAACGGGAAGAAGGCGTGCTACATAAAGTTTGTATGTAAACTAATTTGTATTTAAATATGTGAAAAAGAATGAGATAAAAAAAAAACGTAAATGTGAATGAAACATTTGTATAAAATAAAGAGTATTTTTAAAACAAATTAAATTTTGTTTCATTTTAAACTACAATTATTCCTTACAGAGCTTACCCATGGCGCGATGCGACGCGATTCCACCGATTCCAACTACAAGTGAAAATCAACCTTACCACTACGACATATGACATAAAACACGTTGTTATCTACGGGTAAATGAAAAACAAAACACGATCGCCACGACGACGTCAAGTAGATCGAATTACATAATTATTTCTTAGTGGTAAAATCCCTTAGGGCGGCTTGCGCATCGTCGTTAAACACAGTTTAGGAGCGACGTAAACGCATTTAGTCTGCTAATTATATTTAGCGTCTTGCACAGCAAAAATTTAGGCACTAATCACGTTTAACGAACTGTCAAAGTTAAATACCCAAAGATGGCTATTTAGCGTCGCTAAATACGTTTAGTAGCAATCGCGCGTCATCATTTTGAGGTTAAAGAAATTTTACTATTATTTTATAAAAGATTTTAAAGAGTTCGGTAGGAAGTTTGTAAGATGGATTTGTGGGAATTGTATTCTGACGACGATGAGGAGATTATAGAATATATCAACAGACCGAGAGAATTGTTTGAGAGAGCAGACTTATTTGGAATGTATTCGGACGACAAATTCTTCAGAAGGTTTCGTCTAACGAAAGAAACCACTACAATTTTGTTACAGCAAATAGCCCCACATTTAAAAACCAGCAACAAGTAAGGAAATGTTCTTTTTATTAATGATTATTCAATAAATAGATAGGTATGTAGCTAATTAGCTATTTTTGTTTGTTTTGCAGGATCAAATCAGTCACTCCTATGAACCAACTTTTATGTACGCTGAGATTTTATGCGACAGGAAGTCAGCTAATAACTTGTGGTGACATGATTGGTGTACATGAAAGCACAGCTTGTAGAATAGTGCATCGTGTTACTCATGCCATTGCATTATTGTATAAGATGTATATCAAATTTCCAAGCACAACAGAAGAGCAAAATAAAACAGCGTATGATTTTTATAGAATTGCAAAGTTCCCTAGAGTAATTGGTGCGTTAGATTGCACTCATGTGAAGATATTATCTCCAGGTGGTGATAACGCTGAAATATATAGAAATAGGAAAGGATATTTTTCAATAAACACTCAATGTGTAGCTGCTGCAAACCTTATGTTTTTAGACGTTGTGGCAAGGTGGCATGGATCAGCACATGATTCCAATATTTGGGACTAGGTGTGCCCGCGACTTCGTTCGCGTGGTTGTCGAAATTTAACAATGTATTTAGTGCGAAGCGTTTAATTCTCGCCACGTTTTTCATTTTTAACCCTGTCTATTTCGAATTCAAGAATATTTGACGTGTTTGTAATAAACGCCCTCTGTTGTTCAAAGGCAGAACCATTCAATTGCTATTGGATAAGAGTAGTTTGTATATCGATTTGAATTCGATATTGTTTAATGAATTAAATGAATGTTGGTAAGGAAAAAAAAATTATGGAACCTACTCTAAATCCTATTTCAGCGCGCGTGAACGTAAAGCGACAAAAAGACCCGCTCCACTTCACTCCACTCCACCCGCTCCACTCTACTCCAACACCTCCACTCCACTCCACCCGCTCCACTCCACTCCACCCGCTTCACTCCTCTCCACCCGCTCTACTCCACTCCACCCTCTCCACTCCACTCCACCCGCTCCACTCAACTCCACCCGCTCCACTCCACTCCACCCGCTCCACTAAACTCCACCCGCTCCACTCCACTCCACCCGCTCTACTCCATTCCACCCGCTCCACTCCACTCCACCCGCTCCACTCCACTCCATCCGCTCCACTCAACTCCACCCGCTCCACTCTACTCCACCCGTTCCACTCCACTCCACCCGCTCCACTCCACTCCACCCGCTCCACTCCACTCCACCCGCTCCACTCCACTCAACCCGGTCCACTACACTCCACCCGCTCCACTCCACTCCACCCGCTCTACTCCATTCCACCCGCTCCACTCCACTCCACCCGCTCCACTCCACTCCATCCGCTCCACTCAACTCCACCCGCTCCACTCTACTCCACCCGCTCCACTCCACTCCACCCGCTCCACTCCACTCCACCCGCTCCACTACACTCCACCCGCTCCACTCCACTCCACCCGCTCTACTCCATTCCACCTGCTCCACTCCACTCGCTCCACTTCACTCCACCCACTCCAGTCCAGTCCAGTCCAGTCCAGTCCAGTCCATTACATTCCACTCCACTCCACTCCACTCCACTCCACTCCACTCCACTCCACTCCACTCCACTCCACTCCACTCCATTCCATTCCATTCCTCCACTCCATTCCATTCCTTCACTCCACTCCTTCCATTCCATTTTGTTCGATTCCTTTAATTTCGGGTGTGAATTGATTACGATGAAACAAAATACCGTACATAAATGTTACTTCAATAACACCTCTATTCCAGGTTTTCTTTAAACGCCATCTGCCGTGCGTTGAAATAATTATGTTTAAATTTAATAATTGAATAAGTAGTTTTTCCATTCGAAGCTAGATCGCGCTACTGACCTGCGCGTCTCGGTGTGAACTGACCGTAATTTTTGTTCTGGAACACTTTAAATTCAAATATCTTTTGATAGACTGAACCGATTCCAATGAAACAAAAACTAAATGTTACTTCAAGTTACGGCCAGTCGTTGTGTATTAAAGTTATCTACAAAACTTTCGTACATTTTACGTGATGCCCGAACAAATAAACATACAAACAGACAAACAGACAAAAATTCTAAAAATGCTAGAAATGGGTTCTATTGGTTGTCCTTTAACACCCTGGCTATATTTTTTGAGGTTTTGTTTAATGTACAAAAAATATTTTTCTACAGTTTTATTATATGTATAGATAACTGTGCATTAAAACGCAATTTTTTGCTGGGCAAATATAATGATAAATTATTGCTAGGTGACAGTGGCTATGCCCAAACTAATTTTATGATGACACCTCTGTCAGAAAATAATGTGAATACACAAGGAGAGACACTTTACCAAGAGTCACAAATAAAGACGAGGAATGTGGTTGAACGGGCATTTGGTATATGGAAGAGGAGATTCCCTATATTATCCAGGGGCATAAGTATCCACCTTCATAGAGTACCTGGCATAATCATAGCAACAGCTGTACTTCATAATTTAGCTATATTACGAAAGGAAAACATACCCCCGGAAGACCAAGAGTTTCCTGTTATTATGGAAGTAAGGGATGATGATGTTGCATCAGAACGGTATGGAAGAGGAAGGGCTAATTTGCAACGAAGACTACTAATAGAGGGATATTTTGCAACATTGTAAAAAAAATTAAAACAAAAATATTATTGTTTCTCTTTTATTTCCAAATCCTTAAGTAAAAGTTCTTTTTTGTACATTTGTTCATTAAATTCCTTTTTTTTCATTAAACTATCTAACTCTATTTCATACACTTTTTGTTTATGTTCTATTTCCATTTCCAATGACAGTTTTTGTAATCTAACCAGATCCAACTTCGCTTCTGACAATATTTTGAAGCTTTCATTTGCTGTCTTGCTTTTCTTATTTGCTGATTCATCAGTAGTATTATTTTCTGGAATAAAGAAAAGTAGTTTAATATAATATTACTATAAGCCAATTGTGAATTCACAAAAAGATATAAAACTGACTTGAAATAATAATTTAGGTACCTTTGTTAAAGAGCGCAGATGCCTTCCTTTTTCTTAAAACATCTATCCTGCTTAAATTTTCTCTGACTTGAGTTTGTGATAACGGTGTGGTATTAATGCCACTCGTAGAAGGTCCTTGGTCATTATCAGTTAAATCTAAAACAAAAATGTAATTAAAAAACTGCTTTATATATATATAATTATAAATTATGGTGATAATTAATTACCCTTGTTTGTCAGCACAGTTCCTTTCCTTCGTATTATCTCCATCTTACTAAATTTATCTCCAGCCTGAGATTGCAATGGTGTGCTTGGAGTAGAACCACCATCATTCTCAGTAATAACTAAAAATAAATATATTAATAATAATTATAGGTATTTAATAAATGTATATTTTGTTACATGATTGGTTTTTTTTAAAAGCATAATAAAGTGTGTTTGTGTACTATTTAGTTACCTACCAGTATAACAATCAACCACATCTGCAGTTATGTTTTCAAGACTTTTTATGTAATCTTCTTCAATGGGTACAATTCGTTGTTCTTCAGGAAGACTTTCTTGAAATCGCTTCATGAGCGTGGCATCTCCATCATACATACTATAAAGTCCATCCATTTGTGGCTCTATTAACTTTTTTATTGCATTAAGTGGGTTGTCACCTGAAGGAGGAGGGCCTCCACCTAAAAATAATAAGTTTAACTTGTTTACAATTGTCTCTCTTGAGAATGTGAATCTCACTCTCCGAATAATGTCATGAACTTATGATTTTAATCAGTATTGATAGGCAGCTTATAAAACACCCATTAATAAAAAAACACAACACTACTATGGTATTTTATATGTACCTGTTCCCATCACAACCTTCTTATACTTGGCTTCTTCTTTTTTCAAGTCTACTTGCAAACTGTCGAAGCTCTCCTGGCAAACCTCAATAGGCCTATTTATTGTGGAGGCGATTGCTTCCCAGTCTTTACCATTTTCCTCTAAGGCATTGAGAAAAGCCTGTTTTTGATCAGGATCTGTAACATAAATAGACATCTGTGTTATAAATGGCAAATACCAGCAATACCACGGTTAATAAAAGACATTACTGAGCAGTATATACAAGGGTATGGTAGTCTGTGTCCAGAAAAATAAGTTCATCATGTTACTAACCTTTCAACAACATTTTTGATTCTGAATGCTTTTTTTTCAATTTGCTTTTAATGTTTCTATAACAACTTAAAAGGTTTTCGGCACTTCTCGAAACACCTTTTGTGTTGGCATTAAAAACATGAGCTATTTTGACCCAGGCATTTTGCTTTTCAGTCTGCTTGATTTGGTCGGTCTTTTTGCACTCAATAATATGGGTGTATGGTTCCATCGCTGCAATCAGCAGTATCTGTTCTTCTTTTGTAAAATTAGGCCCCCGGGCTCTAGAAGAAACACTTTTGTTTGCCATGGTAATTATCACTGAACTCAACTAAAACAATTATTATCAATAAAAATTACCACGAAAAATAGCACGAGAACACTTCACAAATCACAACAAAACTTTGTGTGACTTGACAGCTCTGTTGACTTGATGTGACAGTTGAAAGCTCGTCGGTCCATTTCACGAATTTTTTTTTTAAGAAATGCATCCATTTTGCTCTAAGTCAAGTGTACAACGCACGAAAACGTAAAAAGGAACGCAGGTAACTGCTTTACCGACTCCCTAACTACGATTAGTTAAATTACCATCCAAACGGACGTGAGCAAGACCTTTTTAATTGTATTTAGGCTAAACATATTTAGCAAGATAAACGCATTTAACTAAATTCTGTTTAGACCACATGTTGCGCAAGCCGCCCTAAGTCAAGTGTACAACGCACGAAAACGTAAAAAGGAACGCAGGTAACTGCTTTACCGACTCCCTAACTACGATTAGTTAAATTACCATCCAAACGGACGTGAGCAAGACCTTTTTAATTGTATTTAGGCTAAACATATTTAGCAAGATAAACGCATTTAACTAAATTCTGTTTAGACCACATGTTGCGCAAGCCGCCCTTAGTCTATGGTTTTCATCTATCAACTGACACTTCAAAAGTACGGTTACAAAAATAATTACTTTGAACAAAAATTAATTATCAAAATTATATTTTATCAAACTAACTGATTCTCGTGAAGATAAAATCGGGATATACTTAAATACTATCAATAGTAAATTATATCACATTTTATCCAATTGAGTTTGTTAAATGATATTCAACTATAATGTTAAAAGTAATATTTTGACTAATGTAGTACCGCCTGAGTTCGTAGATGGCGCGACTACCCAATCATACCGCATTGTTTGCAATGTAGGTAGAATGGTGGGAGAAATTAACTTTGGTAGATGCAATGGCCGCCATCTGTGCAAGCGAGACTCATTATATTTACGCGTGAGTGACCATCAACATTAGAGTAAAAGAGATGAATTACATAATGTTGCCAACGAAAATCATTGACAAAAATACTATTTCACATTCAATCACATTCAATCTAATAATAGGCTTATTAATTGATTTTAAAGTATGTTATCCTTAAAATTTATTTTTGCTTTTATTCTGATGCGAGAAAATGTTTGTTATTCAATTTTTAACATTTAAATTGATGAATACACAAAACAAAAAGGAGATAATAATTAATATGACAACATGACAACACTGGAACGCCATATTGTCTATTGGCTATTTGACGTCATAGGAAAAAATGTCTGCCATCGCTTGCGCACCATTATTTATATCTTGTTCTTGTGTTTATTTGTAATAAATAAAACAGTTGCATTTAATTCTACATACAATATTGTTAATGTGAGTCGAGCTTGCTCCTCTGTGTCTGTGTTTTGGTGAAATTAAGTGCGTATTTGTGAGATATAGACCCGGTGTTGAGACAGTGACTCTTGTTTGATTTTGTGCCTTATTCCCGATGAGTTCGTAGGAAGAAAACACTAGAATCTGTGCTATGTGTGAAACTTCACCTTCTAAAGATACCAGCATCACTTTACATCGGTTTCCGAACCTTAGTAAAATAAGTCATTGTAGCTTATATGAATAAAGAAGTCAAATGAAATCGTTTGTTTTACTAAACTGCTCCTTACTTATTATCTTTCAGCATTTTATGCACAAGTACATTGTGTTTCTCGATAGTAATTTGAAAGAAACTATCGAGAAGCGCAATGTACTTGTGCATAAAATGCAATACAAAGAACCTGTAAAGTACTTGTAGTATTTGAAATTCCCGCCCTGGATTCTACTGCCATGTTTTCGTGGGCTAAACATAGATGGCGCTGGTCGGTAAGAAAAATTTTCCTCACAAAATTAGTATGGAGTCGTCATTCTTCCCCTTTAGGGGTATATAATTATGTTCTGTGTGCATCAGACGTCGAGCAATCGACTACTAAACCTAGTAGTGCTTTATGGATACCTAGTGTTGATTGTGAAGTGAATTTGAACTTGTGTCTTGGAAAATACAAGTAAGTACATTAATAAGTATCTATTATTTCTTTACCCTACTTTTAAAAATTAAATACCTGACCAGCGATTTAATTTGTTTATTTAATATATCACTAGATACTTCATACGGGTACAGAGTCCAAACGAACTATCCTATGTTTTAACACTTTCACTGTCCATGCATTACATGTAATGCACTAATGAGTTAGCTCCGTCTGTGCATGACATACAATACACTATTGACCACCAAGATTATTGTTGTTCACGAGAAACTTGAAAAATCATTCAAATAAAAAAAAACAGATAATTCTTTCAACCTGGCAAGTACGTAATCTGGCTCCCTAGGTTGCCATATTTTATAAGTAAAAAATATTGGTCGGCGGTTAAAGTTCATATCTACGTCCATGCATTGTATATACCTAACGCACTATTGGACGTGCAGTAATTGTATTGATAATTGTCTTAGGACAGTGAAAGTGTTAATCCACGTTATAAACTATCTGTGTACCAAATATCATCCAAATCCGTTTAGTAGTTTTTGCGTGAAAGAGTATCAAACATCCATCCAAACAAATTTTAACGTTTATGATATTAATCAATACTAAATAAAAAACAACAAATAAGTTTATTTTTTTAATTTACTTCTCAACACGATTTTTGACAACTTCCAAAGACACGAAAAATGCTAAATATGAATTAATTTTAAACAATATAAAAAAAAATATTCTTAATTTACTTCTCAACACGATTTTTAACAAATTACACTTACATCACAATTTATATTACTTCCAAAAAAATAAAAAAATGCTAAATAGTAGTAACTTTAACCATAGTCAATAAAAATAAATAAAAAAACAAAAAACATTTTTTTTTTATTTCTTGACACGATTTTTGACAATTAAAAACCATATGCATGACGCTTTGCTCGAACTCGGAAGTTAAAATCTTCACCTGGTATTTCCGATGTTGTGATTGTTAGTAATGCATCCATTGCGCTGAAGCTCACTTTGATAGAATTTTTATAAAGTGGTGGTACGTTCACACACACGAAGCTGATGACTTTATCAACGACAACCTGAAAAATAACATAATATTACGATAAATTGAAATGCTGCGACTAGCGCATTTGTGAACGTATGCGCAGTTCAACCACGAGTGCACAATCGGTACCTATAATTAAAAAAAAAACTTAAAAAAATAAACGATTTCAAAAACAACCACTGCTAATTTAAAATAACTTTTCTTTCGGAAGTCTGTGGCTTTGTTTTTTATTTCATTGACTTATTGACACCGACTTCCGAAAGAAATACCTACTTTTTTTTTGTGAAGTCTCTTCATAAATCCCTTTCTTTCTTACACCCTGTATTTAGTAGGTAGGGTTGTAGGTTCACCACAAAATTATGAAAAAAGTATGTATAAATTAGCCAAAGGTATTTTTTTTTTTTGATTATTCTGATTTCGCCCCATTTCTTTTTACCGCACGAATAGCAGAACAATTATATAATAAAATCCACCAAAAAACTACCGAAAACGAGGACACAATGTGGAATCTGGTGGCCTACCATGAACTTTTAAAGCGTGACTCTTTATGCTGTGGGAAAGAGATGGTGCTAGACGACTTGTATAGCTCTGTCTCTTTCCCACAGCCTAAACTGGGTCGCGGTATCGAGCTCGTGGTAAGGCCTCTGAACAGAAAGTACTAGGAAAATAGGATCAAAACTTTTTTCATGGGGAATTATTTTTGTGGCGAACTTCCAACAACCCATTTGTGAACAGATGTGTTACCGGCTTACCGGTAATTTTAGTGTTGTTATCTGGACTCCCGCGTGGAATACCTCCACTTCGTCGTAGTATAGTCTTGCAGCGCTCCATGTAGGGTCACCTGTCAATTGAATGAATTTATTATCCGTTACACTGAGCATAGACTAAGCATTTTGCTTAGTATACTCTCTAAAAACTTCTTCTTTTTAAAAAAGGACCGACCTACTTCAAAACCAAACACAAAAATCGGTTGTCTGTAAAGTCGGTTTACTGACGATAGTTGAACGTGACAACGTCATAAGAAAATACTGCACTTACGTTACTTTAAACAAACAATTGACACGCCGTTGCTATGGAACGCTACAGAGCGGGGTAACGCCGCATGACGTCATCTTTTTTCGTGCGTGCAGCCGGCCATCGAAATAAAAGACGTTATCACGTCAAAAAGAGTAAAATAACTTTTCTTTCAGAAGTAGGTGGCCAATGAATTAAAAAAGCTAAGCCACCAACTTCCATCAACTGTCTAACTATCACGAGTCAATGAGATACAGCCTTAGATTAATAAATGTCCAGATTGATTGGCCACTGATAATTGAAGCCAAAAACACGGGGTAAAAATTTCCCGCGTCGTTCGATTCCTACGTAAAACAAGTTAACATCTCCAAGGAAAACATTTAAATGTTTGCGTCGCGCTCAGGCACTCACACCTTTATAATTATAAAAAAGTGGCTTCATTTAAAACGTTTCGTTTTGTTTCGAACACCGAATCTGGTCACTTTTTTTAATCTAAGGATACAGGCAAGTGAGAAACGGACAGACAACGGAGAGCGAAGTCTTACATAGTAATAGCGTACTCGACCCTTTGGCTATGAAAGCCTTAAAAAGAAAAAAAAAACAACGAATTGAGAACCTCCCCCTTTTTTCGAGTAGGTACCTATTTAAAAAAAAACAGTTTCTTACCAAAAGAATAATCACAACTTATATCCTGGGAACTTACATAAGTGAAATAACAAAGGAATAATACAATAATTTTTTCCATGTTTTTTTTTTTATAATTTTCCGACTCGGCAACTCTACTCAGTGTAAGACAAATGATACCATTCGATACTCTCTCTTATATTTAAACACTATAAGGTGGAAAATCGATTCAATTGTTCTATTCAGTGGCGTAGCGAGACCGGATCTAGGACGGGGCAAGGCGCATCTGCGAGGCCCTTTTCTTACGGGACAAAAAATATGTCTTTTCTCTACCTAGACGGCACGGTTAGCGCAACGGCTGAGGACTGCTGCGCAGAGTGTTGCGGGTTCAATTCCCGCACGGAACAAATATTTGTATGACCTACAAGTAGTTGTTCGGGGTCTGGGTGTTTGTGTATGTGAGTTCTAATGTTTGTACAAGACACAGGAGAAATTAATACGGGTGAGGCAACGTTTGTTTTCGCGAGTTTCCCAAAGTACTTATACCAAATTGAATTGTCAGCGACATCAACTTTGTGAGGCCTCTTTGACACTTTCAGTTCCCAGTTAGAAATAAAACGTAACCAAGTAATCAGTAATGCAAAAATGGGCCTCGGATGCCAGTCATATTTTTTAGTCCTGAACTCCTGAATAAAAGGGCCTCGCATAATGTAGACACCCTTCAGATTCGGTCTCGCTATAAACTGGCGCGAGGCCCCTTCAGTTGCGAGACCGGGGGTTAGGGTCCGCTTCGCCCCTGCCTAGCTACGCCACTGGTCCTATGGTTGTTCCATAAACATAATCAAAATCAAACATCATTAATTTGCTGGTAAAAGCTATACATATAATGTTGTTAACATTATTTGCAATATTGTTCTCCCTGATCTACCTTACAGCTACATGCAATTTACTTAAATAGGTACATGCAGCAATATAAAACAAAATTGTAAAGATAACTATTTCATTCATGAAAAATAATTAATAGATTTAAAAATCTCAAAACCCACGTTTTTAAATTTCCTAAAAATAAGTAAATAACCCTACGGGGCTGAGAGAGGGGCCACACAAAACGTGGCGCGTATCTTTGCAAGTTACACCCACGATCTATACACGTCATGTAAATATATCCCATAAATAATCCCTTAAATAATATACGCCCCCACGTTTTCAGTGGCTCCTCTCTCAGCCCCGTAGGGTTATTTTCTTATTTTTAGGAAATTTAAAAACGTGAGTTTTTAGATTTTTTAAATCTATTAATTTTTACAAACAAGAAACGCGTGTAAATACTGGACAGTAAAATAGTGAAAACTCGTGATTAGGGTAGGTACAGAGCTCGGTTGAACAGCTAGTAATTTATACATTTACCTAGTAGGTACTATAAGTAGAAACCAGTAGTTTAAAATTAATTAATATTTTAACGACTTAATTAAAATGTCGCGATTTCAAATTGAACCGTTTAAAACTAAGATTGTAATGAGCAGATTATAATTTAATTAACATTTCCGTACGACTCAACAATGCGTACATTTTATTTCATTTTTGGTAAATATTTTTATTTTTTTAATCATACGACACTGATCGCGAGCTAAAGTACGGAATCATTTAAGTAGATGCTTTTTTTTGGCTTTGTAAATCATCAAATAAGTCCTCCCTTCCAGAGTAGGGCATGAGGGACTGTCAGACTTGTAGATACTGACTAAAATCCACGGTGTCCTTCAGTAGCCCTTTACGCCGTTTCGAGGTCACGGTAGCTCATTAGTCCCGCGACCCCGGCAGGCTTTTCGAGTTCTTCGAGCGTGGAACGAGACGCGCCGTCGACCCGGGCATAGCCCACGATCGGACAGCGAGTCGCCCATTACTCGCCGTCCGTCTGTCCGCGCCTACGGTGGCCGGAATTAATCGTCTCGCGAATTCAAGTGTGGGCGCCTACCGAGGCGGTTGGGTCGAGAGGTGGACGCTGTTCTCTGTCTCGTTTGGACACTGGAGGCAATTTTGTCCATACCATTTACGTAGTAATACTTCAAGTACGAAGCAGGACTAAACACACGTAGGTAAACAAACATTTTCAAACTTCAATTTAGCCAACATAATAGCCAAAAAAGAATCACAAATGTATTTATTTCTAGTTCCCTTGATCTTGGAAGGTGCCGTCATGTCTACCACATTAAGAAAAAATGAACACCACATCGGTTTTGTAAGCGAAAAACGACCGAAAAACGTTGAAAAAAGATCACTATCCGGCGACAAGAGACAATCGCTCGATGCAGCTGGCAACCTAATACAAAGTGTAGTTTTAGCCATAGATACTGGTAGCCCTGAGACAGATGCCAAAATTATGGCCAAAAACGCGGACAAAATGGTGGAAACAGTTGTCAAATCTTTGGATGACGTGTTTAAGAATAGTGTCAAAAATCCTGCCTATAGATCTAAAGCTCAAGAGTATGATATTAGTAAGTATTTTTTTTGTTTTTGAAGTGAAAACTTCTTTAGCGGCGTTGTACACTTTTTCTGTAATGGGTAAAAAATTTAAAACTCGCGTCAGGGTCACGTGACCGTCAGGGTCACGTGACCGTCAGGGTCACGTGACCGTCAGGGTCACGTGACCCTGATCGAAAATGAGTAAGACGTCATTCAAATTAAAAATAAAACATAGTAACAAAAAAGTTTTCACTTCTACCGGCACTCCTGGAGTGCAACCTTTTTTTTTTTTTTCAGTTTTTCTAACAAAAAACTCACTTAGTAAAAGGAGCCCCGTCAAACAGGGCCCCATTACTGAGTTACTGCTTGGCAAAAAACAGTAGAAAATCGGAAGTCGCCACTGTGCTCTCGCTACCAGCACTTTGAATGTTTTTTTTTTCACTTATTACGATAGTTTTATGGCACAATAATAAAATCTATCAAACCTGCGTTCTTTGTTTACATCAAATATCAAAGATTTTAAAACGTTGTCAGCAAACAAAAAGATTAGCAGGGCTTCTATTGCTGAGTAATATTTATGGAAGGCAACGTTAACAAGGACATACTGCTGACTGCACTACTGCAGAGTAGTTCCAGTGTAAGAAAGAGACAGATCTATACAAGTCGTCTAGCGCCATCTCGTTTCCACACTGGAACTACTCTAGCATTAAGATGTCGTGGTATACCAGGGTAGGCCCCCTGTTTAACCCCTTTATACGAAACCCTAAAAATGATTTAAAATCGAACTATTCATTTAACCTGGTGGCCTACCATGAACTCATAAAGCGTGAGTCTTTAAGCTGTAGGAAAGTGATAGCGCTAGAAGACTTGTATAGCTCTGTCTCTCTCCCACAACCTAAACTGAATCGCATTAAGAGCTCGTGGTAGGCCTCTGATTCGTATTCATAATAATTCATTTTCAGAGCCCGAATTAGTCCAGATCAGGGGAAATAAACCCACATTGATGGTGAACCTTAATTCAGAATCTGTTGTAAAAGGTTTAAAAGACGTTTTGAGGTCGAAGTTGGCTCAGCGTTTGATGGAAGCAATTTATGAAGAAGCTGGATCACTTATTTCTCAAGTTGATAAATGAGGGCAAGATGGCGGCTTTAATAATCTTGTTTGATTAAAGTTATTGTTGCTTCTGCCATGTTTTTTATTTGTTAGTGACCGACCGAAATTTCGGTTTCGGTTTCGGCCGGTTTCGGCCAAAAAATCTAGTTTCGCCCTTAGTTTCGGTTTCGGCCAAAATATAGCCGAAACTTTCGGCCCTGCCGAAACTGAAGTGTTTGTGCATTTTCGTGGCACGTTCGGTTAAATTCGTAATTAACAGGTGCTTGCTCGACGGCGAGGCCCCGGCTCAGTTCGTCACTGTCCATGTAATCGTGAGTTGAGGTTATGTTTTTGAGTAAGTAAGTCTTGTATATTCATGTCATAATAAAGTATATTTGATACGTATGTTAATGATTAAAAAAATTATCAATCGTCGAGGCAGTGACTGTATTTGAAACATAAGGTAAAGGTTTCTTCTTTGAAATAAAACTATTTTTTTTTAACTCGGTAATTTCGTATTTCTGAATAAAGTGCGATTGTTGAGACTACAAATCCAGTGAAAAATTTAAAACGACGATTTTTTTATAATTTTGAATAGATTATGGCTCAGTAGAAGTTAAATAACATAGAAAAATAGCAATTTCTTACGGCCTCTTTTTTTTACGGCGTGTTGTATTCCACGCGTGCCTCAAAGAGTGTCAGCGTTATGACGGGGCCCCTCTATAGAGGGCCAAACCTTGCCGGGGTTGCGGGACTAATGAGTTACCGTGACCCCGGAACGTAAAGTTTAGGGCTATTGAAGGACACCGTGGATATTAGTCAGTACGAGTCTGACAGTCCCTCCCGCCCTGCCCAGGGTGGGAGGACTCATTTGATGATTTTACCACGGAAAAAAAAATGACGATAAGTTTGCCGTATATCATTACTTTCCATAATTTGATCCTTATTAGCAACACTATCGAATGGTGTAATAATACAGGCTGTGGTTTTTTTTTTCCAAAATCTGCTGTTCCGATTCCTATCCACTAGGATTTTTGATTTTTCTATAATCCAATGATGCAGTTTTAGTTTTTCTCAAAATCGGTTTTCAGTTTGTTTTTCTTGTGTTAACAAATTTAAATATCTTTTTCTAAATAACCGGAATTTTAAATGTGTTAAAAAGTTTCGGTTTCGGTTTCGGCCGAAACTGAGAGCCAGGCCGAAAGTTCGGTTTCGGTTTCGGCTGAAAAATCAGTTTCGGTCGGACACTATTATTTATAACTACATATACAACGTGTAACGCCAAAAGCGCAAAACCTCTCGTGGGGTAACTCAGCCCATGTTACTGAGCAATTTTTGTTCTAAGACTTTTGGAAATTCGTAAAAAAAATTTGGTTTTTCATACAAATGTGCCCGACCAATTTCTCATTATGCATGAATAATGAAATTTTTACCTATGTCTGACGGGAGAATGACGTCTTATCAGGTAACTGTCACCCCCTTTTTTTGCATGATAAAATCATCAAAAGAGTCCTCCCACCCCGGGCAGGGTGGGGGGTACTGTCAGACTCGTACTGACTAAAATCCACGGTGTCCTTCAATAGCCCTTTAGGTTCCGGGGTCACGGTAATGAGATAAGTCCCGCGATCCCGGCAAGCTTTGGCCCTCTAGAGGGCGGCCCGTTATCATGCTGACGCTTTTTGAGGCGCGCGTGGAACACAACGCGCCGTCGACCCGGGCATGGTCCATGGTCGGACAGCGAGTCGCCCATTAGGTAATTGTCACCCTTGAATGTAAATGGCTATTTAAGGATCGCCGTGGATTATAATCAGTACGATTCGTACAGTATCTTCCTTTCCGCTCCAGAAGATCTATGTTTTTTTTATACTTAATAAAATAGATATTCATGTAGGAATAGCATAAAATTACATGAAAATAGGTATATGTACAAGTATTGTTATTTCATAATTAACAAAATTATAATTATACGATTAAAATTAATTATTTATGGATTTTGTCATTAATTATATTTACAATTCAGAACAATAATAAAACTTAAAACCATTATTTTAAAACTTGTGTGAAATTGTATTATCAAAGTGCATCATTATAATTTCATAGTAACGGACTAACGGCTGAATAATTAAACGCTCAGAGGCCTTAGCACAAGATATTATCCATATTATTGAGACCGCGTACTATAAGTTTCTGTCAGAAAAATGAACGAGTATACTTTCTGTTAAAAGTTTATGTACGTATTGACTATGTGCGAAGTGGGTGGTGGGGAACGGCAAATCGATCGTAGCGCACGACGTGGCAGAAATGTGAATTAATTCTGGGCTGTCATGTGTCAAGTTGCTTTATTTTCATAACTTTCTTTATAATTTAATACGAAAACTTTAACTTTAACTTTTCCCGTTCGTTCTAAGCTCTTCCACTTCTCTCACATGCTGTGCTAATACTATTTTTTTCCCTTTTTGCTCAGTTTGAGGTTGGAAATGTATTTTATCTACTCTCATATCGTAAAATTCGAAATACAAAACTCAAAACGAGTTTATAATGACATACTTTATACCATAGAGTATCGTAATGAAATTAAAAAATTAAATTATAACACTGTTTCTTTAACAAAACAATGTTATAATTTAATTTTTTTTCATTATGATACAGATTACTGACCATAGATACATCTATTTCATTTTTTTATCTGTGGCTGCGCGCGCTATAAATAGGAATGTTGGAATTTTGACGTTTGTATTTCGGTGGATGAATATTAGTGTTAATTATTTTTTATCTTATATTTGATATGTTCGTATTCAATGAGAGTAGATAAAGTAGTGTATGAAACTGTACATAACTAGGTATTATACCACTCGTGTGATACTATTAAAAAACTCGCTTCGCTCGTTTTTTAAACTCACACTCGTGTATAATACCCCTCATTATGTACCAGTTACATAAACTACTATTATGCTTAACCGATTCAAATCCCGTGCGTATTATAATATCCATATTTTCCACGAGGAAGAAAATCGCTAGGTATAATATACACACTCACTTTTTACACTATTTTTTCAATTTCGTTGAAAAACTAGTCGAAATTTAATATCACAAAGATATCTTATCATCTAGTTGACATGATTTGACAGATGACAAGTCCTGAATAGTTGCGGCCACTAGGGGCGCTGTCATCGCGCACACAACGAATATTGTGCAAAAAGAAAGGTATAAGTGGTACATACTTTCAACATGTCATATTGACAATATATTAGGATACAAATGTCCTCATTTCAAATTGGCCACAAAGGCGCAAAAGCCCAGAAGCCAAGCCAAAAATATTCTGAAAAAAAAACAATTGACAATTTTACTGTCAACTTCAGCCGATGAACTGTCAGACAGACGTCATTAATGTCATTATTATTATCTATTTTGGTAACAGAAACAGAGATACTTTATAAAACACATTTACTCATATTCAGTTATTCAAAGACAGTGAAAAGTAAAAATGAAGAGTGCTTTTGACGGACACATCGAAGAAATACCATTTATACTAGTCGACAATTTCGCAAATGACTTGAACAAAAATGCATACTTTTTGAGCCATTATCATGGAGATCATGTTTTTGGCTTATCTGAGGACCTTTTTAGACGAAAAGTAAAGAAACATAAAGCATTTATCTATGCTTCTAAAGTAACTGTTGCTATTATTAAAGACCAATGCCCTGGTTTAGCGCCGTATCTTAAACCTTTGCTATTGGGTAAGTTTTTCATCTTTTTCTGTCCATGAATTAATTATGTAATTTGGGGTCCACTCAGCATGTTTCCCCCTTCCATCCCTATCGTAAATTCATCTATCCTCGGTGTCTAAAACGGCCACTAAGTAATTCATAAAGAAGTGTTTCACTTCTTGAATTTCCTACATCATTAGTAATTCTTTTAATATTCAAAACGTGGTTCCACACAATATTTACAATGGTGAAACATATCAAAACTCGGAATTGGGCCACATCACCACATGAAATCAGAATGTAGGTACAACAAATTATATCCTAGCATTTGTATTAGAAATTTTAAAAGCATTATTATACCATACCCATAAAGAAAATGTGTAATATAAGCCGGAGCATTGAAGAAAGGATTCTAAAATGGCGGCTTGTACTTGCGTTGACAGATAGTACAGTCAGCACAGCATATAAGATTTCAAATTAAAGTTTTTTTCAAATTAAAAATAATAAAATCAAGACTGGGTCACAATAATTTCTCAAACTTAACCTAACAATAAAACAAAATTAAAACAACAATAATTAACAGGTAACAACGGAAAAATAACAGAAAACTGTAGTAAATATTCTTAAAAGAGATCACTGAGCGCGTCAATACATCAAGACTATTTTTTTTTTGCTTACGCTATGCGCTGGAGTGAGTATAGAGGGCACTAGTGGGCGAGCGAGAGAACACGATAAGCGCCGCCATTTAAGAATCCTTTCTTCAATGAACCAGGTTATACCTATATTTTTTTTTGACAATCAAACTGATGAACTAATTTAAATTATTCCTATTTGCAGGTAGAAACACAATATCAATTCAAACAGATGAAGAGGAAGTATTTCTGAACGTAACTGTTGTACCAGCGGGCCACTCACTAGGCTCTGTCATGTACCTCTTCGAATACGACAGAAAAAAAATATTATACACCGGAGACTTCAGAATTTCCCGGAACAGTGTTGCCAAATACACACACTTCCATTGCAAAGGCGAACCGATTAACTTAGATGTGTTATACGTGGACACAACCTTTCAAAACGTTCCATCGTTTCCTAAAAGGTCCGATGTAGTACGGAATGCGGTGATACATATTAAAAATTGGTTGAAACAGAGTAAGAAACACAGAGTTGTATTGTTAACTTGTGCCGGTTTTGGATATGAATATGTTTGTAACCAAATATACGATGAGACTGGAATTAAGACTTATGCTGGGGCATATTGGAACGTTTATCGGTAAGTGTAACTACTGTCGTCGTCGTCATCAGCCTATCAATGTTCCCACTGCTGGGACACAGGCCTCCTCTGTGTGAGAGGGAGTGGGCCATAATCCACCACACGGGCCTGCGGGTTGGTAGATGTCACATGTCTTCGAATTTTTGGTTCTAGGACATGCCGGTTTCCTCACGATGTTTTCCTTCACTGTTTTGAGAGCTGTGGTGATGAAATAAATTACAAAAAGTAATGTGCCTGTCAAAGGGAAGAGTGGAAGGTTATGGCGGAGACCTTTGCCCAACAGTGGGACAAAATAGGTTAATAAAAAAAATGCGCCTGACTGGGTTCGAACCCAAGACGAAAGTAATTAAAAGTAAAAGAAATTCGAAAGTCGGGGCCGATTCCACTTGGCTACCGCTGCTCATCAAACGCCATACACACAAGTCTTAATGCGTATATCTATAGTGCGATCCAATTAATAAGACCACCTTCTATTGACGTCACACCTGTCAAATCGGAACATTTGTATTATGATTCTCCATACCTACATTTGAAGTGTCAGTTGACCATAGACACTGGTCTTAGTTGGAATGCATTATACAAGTCTCTGAAACGTGGTCTTTGACTGCTGGCCTTTTAGATAGACTAAGAGTCACTCAACGTGCAATGGAAAGAGCTATGCTCGGAGTTTCTTTGCGGGATAAAATCCGGAACATGAATTTTCGGCGAAGAACCAGAGTCACCGACATAGCTCATATTTGCAAGTTGAAGTGGCAATGGGCAGGCCACATCGCTCGTAGAACCGACAACCGATGGGGAAGAAAAGTTCTCGAGTGGCGACCACGGACCGGAAGACGCAGCGTAGGCAGACCTTCCACTAGGTGGACCGCCGACATCGTAAGGGTCGCGGGCAACCGATGGATGCAAGTGGCGAATTGTCGTTCGGCGTGGCGGTCTAAGGGGGAGGCCTATGTTTAGCAGTGGACGTCTTCCGGCTGATGATGATGATGATGAGACAAGTAAATCATGCCTACAGTTAACCTATTTTTTTTTCAGCCAGTTCCCTAATGAATTGTATGGTTTGACTAATGACTGTACGTCCCGCATACTTCTATCCACGAAGTATTGTTACAAAAAAGGACCAAGTGCCACAGATCTCCACATATACTTCTCAGCATACAAATGGGGAGAAACACTAAACGTAGATGAAGAATTTCTAACAATGATGGAAAATAGAATTGAAGTTTGCTTTGCAACGCACTGCGGCCGAGATGAACTAATACATTTCATAAATTATTTCAAACCAAAAAAAATCGTTGGGTTTCCGGAACCTTACAATGGCACTGACAGTAGTTTTCTAATGTTCCAAGATGGCGATTTTGAAGAGGAGCCAATAAACTTTAAGATTTCGCCCCGAAAGAGAAAGATAGTGAAAGAAAGAGAGGTCAGAGTTGGCAAGAAAGTTTGTGCAAGTGATTTGAAGGAAGCTTTAGATTGGTGATTCTGAAACTGGAAAATCTACTAAATATTTATACAGGTTGAACTTTTCAAATGGGCGTGGATGGTTATATCCAAAACTATAAGGGAATATCGAAAAACGTTGAAAGGAGTCTCGAGGCCGATTCTGACGAAAACAAACTGCATCATTGGATTTAAAAAAAATCATTAGTTCTGGCCAGGAACCGAACTCGCTGATTTTGGAAAAAATCACACCCAACATCGGCCTCGAGACTCCTTTCAACGTTTTTTGATATTCCTCATAGTTTCGGATATAACCATCCACGCCCAGTTGAAAAATTCATCCTGTATAATTATGCATCTCTTTTGCTTACATGGATTGTGTAATATCACTGTACGCTTCTTTAGCGAGAAAAAAAACCGTTACTGCGTCTCTTTCTAATGTGTTTTTGTAAATGCTCTTTTTTAGGGTTCCGTACCCGTTAAAATGGGACTCTATTACAGAGACAACACTGTCCGTTTGTCACCAAACTATATACTAAAAAATATAATGGAATAAATATTTAAGGAGGCTCCCATAAAACAGTCATTATTTTTTTTGTCGTTTTTATAGACAATGGTACGGAATCCTAGGTGCGCGAGTTCGACTGGCACTTGGCCGGTTTTTTAGTTTATGAACTGTTTTAATAAGGGACTTTACCCCTGGCGCGATTCGATTCGACCGATTTCAACTACAAGTGAAAATCAACCTTGCTACTAAAAAATAATGATGCAATTCGATTGACTTGACTTCGTCGTGGCGATCGTGTTTTGTTTTTCATTACCCGAAGATAACAACGTGTTTTATGTCATATGTCATAATGGTAAGGTTGATTTTCACTTGTAGTTGAAATCTGTCAAATTGCATTTGCATCGCGACCCATGGGTGCAACCCCTAAGTGTTTTGGTAGATGAAATTATATCTCAGGTCAGAAATAAGACCAAAGTTTTGTGATATTAGGCTAAAAAAAAATACTGATTGGATATTTTACTAGGAAGGTACTAAATACCTAAAAAATGTGTTCTGTTTTTTTTTTTATTGTTTTTAAGTTCGTTTAAAACAATAATGGAATGTTATTATTTAAGTGTCTAATATAATTATGTAAGTTTTAATACTTACATTATTTTTCTGTATATTTAATAATAAAATGACTTTTAAACTATATCTGTGTTTTTTTTAGAAGTGACGACTATAGAAACTTCCGAAACATCACATCCTCCCATTAGGTCACACTACATCTCGTTGTAGAATGTGACGACATGGCTTTGGCTGACTGGCTATGGCTGGCTGGCCTTGGCTGACTAAGGCTGACTGACTTTGACTGGTTGGCTATGGCTGGCTGACTAAGGCTGACTGACTGGCTGGCTGGTTTTGACTGGCTGGCTTTGGCTGGCTGGCTATAGCTTACTGGCTGTGGTTGGCTGGTTTTGACGGGCTGACTATGGCTGGCTGGCTATGACTGACTGGCTTTGGCTGGCTGGCCATGACTGACTGGCTTTGGCTGGCTGGCTTTGGCTGTCACTACAATGGCGATATCTCTGCCAGGCATTACTATAGGCTGATGCAGCAATCAAAAAGGACTTAATTAATTAAAAAACAATAAAACTGAACTCATTAAAGATAACTAATTACAGTTATTGGAGTGTGTAATTAATTAAAGTTCTTATGCATTCGACTTTTAAACCTAGGATCAATTTTTCAATCAGTTTGATATTTGGACGTCGCGTCGTCATGAAAATATTGTTTCTGGTCAACTTGTTTTTGATAATATGTAAGTAAATGTTTTCAATCGATACAAGACATAATACCTATTGTAAATACGATGGTGTTCATGTTTATTTGTATCTTCGTCCCGTTTTCCCGCCAAAGCGGCTGAACCACCTTTAGTGCAGAGAACCCTTATTGTTAATGGCAACATAAGAAATTAAAAAGGTTTAAGATGTCATATTCATAATCTATGGCACTGTGCATCTATAGTGTCTATGCCCCCTTGTGCCTCCATCTTTTCCTGTGTCAAGACGTTCATATTTCGTGTGTGTAAAATACTTCTTCTTGGGTATGTTATTATAAGTTTGGAATATTAAAATAAACACATTAAAACTGTCTGCCACGTTTATTCTCTTACCTGATAATAGGTTATGGGCCCAGGCTCGCCTATTAACAGAGATTAACGTGGATGCAGACAGGTTCTGAATAAAACTCGGAACGATTAGAAACCATCATGGATTCTGCTTCTGGGGTAAACGCCGCCGCTGGAATCACTGTAGTGAAACTCACAGGCAGCGAGAATTGGTCTTTGTGGAAATTCCAAACGAAGATTTTACTAACCGGGCAAGGTCTCTTCGGTGTCGTCAATGGTACACTAAAGGAAAATGAGGCAAGCTTAAAACCAAAGGAATGGGAGAATTTAGATGCCAAAGCCCAAACACACATCGTGTCGAGAGTTTCAGAAAAAGTCATGCAACATCTGCTAACTTGTAGTACTTCGGCAGAAATGTGGACAAAATTGTCAAGTATTTACGAACTTAAAAGCTCAACGAGCGTTCATCTATTGCATGAAAGATTCATGAAATATAAATTTGAAGAAGGAGGTATGGCAAACTTATTTAGCAAAATAGAACACATGGCAAACCAATTGAAGCAGTTAGGCGAAACAGTCTCTGACAGAATGATCATCACCAAGGTGCTCATGACATTACCACCCCAATATAGACACTTCGTGTCAGCGTGGGAAAGTGTTCCTCAAACATCTCAAACGTTAAATGACTTGCAGGCAAGGTTGCTCATAGAAGAAGAGCGCATGCAAGGAAATGAGGAGCCCGTCGCCTTAACCGTGCAAAACACAAAATGTTACAAGTGTGGGAAGAGTGGCCATAAGAAAAATGTATGCAGATTAAACATGATGTGTTCTTATTGTAAGAAAATAGGACATACAGTAGAGCGATGCTATTTTAAGAAAAATAAAGAAAAAGGAAACAGTTCAAAGGAGAATAAACGACAAGATTCAAAAGAAAATAAAGGACAGGTTTCAAAGGAATATAAAGGAAATAGCTCACAAGATAGTAAAGGGGACAGCTCAAAAGCGAATGCCTTTGTTTCAAGTGCATTTATTGGTAATAACAATGGCGCAGAAGAATGGATAGTGGACAGTGGTGCAAGTGACCACATGACCCCTAATAAAAATTATTTTTTCAGCTTTTCAGGGATATCAGATGAAAGATATGTCATAGTTGGAGACGGAAGAAAACTAAAAGTACAAGGAATAGGACAAATAATTCTCAAGGCCTATAACGGTAACGAGTATGTGGAAACATCACTAAATGATGTATTATATGTTCCTGAACTGAAGGTAAATTTATTCTCTGTTACAAAAGCTGTAAATAATGGTTATATGTTTCAAATTAAAGGTAAAAAATGTGAGTTAATTAAAAATAACATAGTATGTTCTGTTGGTAAAAGTGTGGATAAGTTTTATGTAATGCAGTTTATTTTTGTTTCGTCATCTAAAGTAAATTTAACTACTCAGGTAAATAATAATACTCTTAAGGATTGGCATGAAAAATTGGCACATCAAAACTTTGATTATTGTCGTTCAGTGTTAAAAAATAATAACATAAAATTCATTGATTCTGATGATTCATGTATAGCATGTATTGAAGGAAAATGTCATCGTTTGCCTTTTCCTCAGAGTTTAAATAAAACAAGTATGTGTTGTGAAATATTACATGCAGATGTTTGTGGACCGATGGAAGTTGTATCTGTTGGTGGTTCAAGGTACATTTTAGTAATCAAAGATGATTTCTCAAAATATAGAAAAGTTTACTTTTTAAAACATAAGTCTGAAGTGCCAAGTAAAGTAAAACAATTTATTAATTATGCTGAAGTTGAAACAAATAATAAAGTAAAAATTTTAAGGACAGATAATGGGACAGAATTTTTAAATAAAACACTAGAGTCTTTTTTAAATGATAAAGGAATACAGCATCAAACTACGGTTGTCTATACACCGGAACAAAATGGTAAGGTAGAAAGAGAAATGAGAACAATAATAGAAGCTGCTAGGACTATGTTAATTCAATCTAATTTAGATAAAACGCTGTGGGCTGAAGCGGTTAATACAGCTGTATATACGTTAAACAGAACTTACGTTAAAAATAAAAATACTAATAAAACTCCTTACGAATGTTGGTCAGGTAGGAAATTTGATATACATACTTTACATAAATTTGGAAATCCAGTTTTTAGTCATGTACCTAAAGAGAAAAGAAGAAAATTAGATTCAAAAGGAAAGAAAGGATACTTTGTTGGTTATGGAGAATTGACTAAGGGTTATAGAATCTATTATACAGAAGAAAATATAGTAGAGATTAAAAGAGATGTAGTTTTTATAAAGGATAGTGATTTTGAAGATAAAAATAAAATACCTAATAGGGAAATCACAGACAATTTTGAAATTACACTCGAAGAAAATAATGAAAATACTGGAAACTCACTGGAGGAAAATAATGATGTTGACAATATTATACAGGATGAAAATAGTAGGGATAGTACAATAAGTAGTCAGATAGAAGGGATAGAAAGTAATAACGAAACATTGGGTCATCATTTTAATGATAGTTCAAGTATTGATGAGTTGAGTAATGAATCTGAAGGAGAGTTCTATGATACAAATACTGAAGTTCAAAGTCGGGTTAGTCAGGTAGAACAAACAAGAAGCTTAAGACCAAGAAACCAGATTAGGAAGCCAGATTGGCATAAAGATTATAGTACTGATTATACATGTCTGTTAAGTCTTATAGAAGACAATCCTAAAACATATGAAGAAGCCATGAAAAGTACTGAAAAAGCAAATTGGCAAAATGCGATGAAAGAAGAAATGAATAGTTTAATTGAAAATAATACATGGGAATTAGTACCAAAACCAGTAAATAGTAAAGTTATTGAAAGCAAATGGGTATTTAAAAGAAAACTTGATGATCAAGGTAATATTACTAGTTACAAAGCTAGACTCGTAGCTAGGGGCTTTCAACAAACAGATTTTATTGATGATGATTTATTTGCACCAGTTGCTAAGCTTCCAACGGTTCGCACTCTATTGGCAATTTGTAATCAAAAGGGTATGTCAGTACATCAAATGGATGTCAAAAGTGCTTTTCTTCATGGTGATATCAAAGATGAGATATATTTGTCATTACCAGAGGGTTATTCTGATAACAGTGTGGTATGTAAACTTAAAAAGTCATTATATGGTCTAAAAAGCTCACCCAAAAACTGGAATGATAAATTTAACTCAGTTATGTTATCCGAATCTTTCAAACAATGTAAAACTGATTATGGTCTCTATGTAAAACAGTATGATGGACAGATTGTTTATTTATTACTGTATGTTGATGATTTATTACTTGCAGGGACGGATATTGAATGTGTAAACAAAACTAAAGATTTGTTAAAGAAAAATTTTTGTATGAAAGACATGGGTTTAGCAAAATATTTTTTGGGTATATCTATCGAACAGGATGTCATTAATGGTGTTTTAAAAATAAATCAGAAAGCTTTCCTTAAACAGATTTTACAAAAATATAATATGGCAGATTGTAAAAGCGTTGCTACACCCATGGATTCAAAATTCAAAACTGATAGCCTTAAAAGGGAAAATTCTGAATCTCAAGAGTTAGAAACAAGATGTAGGAAATTAATTGGTTGTTTGTTATATGCAGTATTAGGCAGTAGACCTGATTTGTGTGCAAGTGTTTCAATATTAAGTCGTTTTCAAAAATGTGCTAGTGAAGAATTGTGGAATATGTTAAAAAGAGTTCTTAGATATATTAAAGGCACAATTGAATTAAGTTTAGTATTTAAAAGAAACAAGAATGATGCTATCATTGTTGGTTATGTAGATTCTGACTGGGGAGGTGATTTGGTTGACAGAAGGTCAACAGCTGGATTTGTTTTTAATATATTTGGTTCTCCTGTTTCATGGTGTACTAGAAAGCAACCATCTGTAGCTTTGTCTTCGACAGAAGCTGAGTACATGGCCCTTAGTATGGCTACAGCAGAAGCCTGTTGGCTTAAACAATTATTATGTGATTTTTCTATTCATGTTGAATATGTATTAATGTATGAGGATAACCAAAGTTCAATTAAAGTTGCTAAAAATCCAGTTTTGCACAAACGAATGAAGCACATTGATATCAAGCACCATTTTATTCGTGAAAAAATTGTAGAAGGCATAATAAAATTAAATTATATTGAAACATCAGAACAAGTAGCTGACTTGCTAACCAAACCTTTGTCAGGCCCTACATTTGTTAAATTAAGGGGATATTTAAAATTGATATAAATAAAAGATTTTAATGTTTAAGTTAAATAAGTTCAAGGACAGTATTTAAATAGAGTAAATGCGTAGAAGTGTAACAATTTCATTATTTTGTAAAAGTAAAATGTAAAACTGTGTAACTCATATTTTAATAATTTTGTAAATGCAGACGCAGGATGTAAAAGGGTATAAGTTAAATTTTGTATGTAAAGGGTGCAAGTTATATTTTTGAGTTTTTTAAAATGTTGGACATTTATGTAATTTAATTTCTTATTTTGAGGGACGGTGTTAATGGCAACATAAGAAATTAAAAAGGTTTAAGATGTCATATTCATAATCTATGGCACTGTGCATCTATAGTGTCTATGCCCCCTTGTGCCTCCATCTTTTCCTGTGTCAAGACGTTCATATTTCGTGTGTGTAAAATACTTCTTCTTGGGTATGTTATTATAAGTTTGGAATATTAAAATAAACACATTAAAACTGTCTGCCACGTTTATTCTCTTACCTGATAATAGGTTATGGGCCCAGGCTCGCCTATTAACAGAGATTAACGTGGATGCAGACAGGTTCTGAATAAAACTCGGAACGATTAGAAACCATCATGGATTCTGCTTCTGGGGTAAACGCCGCCGCTGGAATCACTGTAGTGAAACTCACAGGCAGCGAGAATTGGTCTTTGTGGAAATTCCAAACGAAGATTTTACTAACCGGGCAAGGTCTCTTCGGTGTCGTCAATGGTACACTAAAGGAAAATGAGGCAAGCTTAAAACCAAAGGAATGGGAGAATTTAGATGCCAAAGCCCAAACACACATCGTGTCGAGAGTTTCAGAAAAAGTCATGCAACATCTGCTAACTTGTAGTACTTCGGCAGAAATGTGGACAAAATTGTCAAGTATTTACGAACTTAAAAGCTCAACGAGCGTTCATCTATTGCATGAAAGATTCATGAAATATAAATTTGAAGAAGGAGGTATGGCAAACTTATTTAGCAAAATAGAACACATGGCAAACCAATTGAAGCAGTTAGGCGAAACAGTCTCTGACAGAATGATCATCACCAAGGTGCTCATGACATTACCACCCCAATATAGACACTTCGTGTCAGCGTGGGAAAGTGTTCCTCAAACATCTCAAACGTTAAATGACTTGCAGGCAAGGTTGCTCATAGAAGAAGAGCGCATGCAAGGAAATGAGGAGCCCGTCGCCTTAACCGTGCAAAACACAAAATGTTACAAGTGTGGGAAGAGTGGCCATAAGAAAAATGTATGCAGATTAAACATGATGTGTTCTTATTGTAAGAAAATAGGACATACAGTAGAGCGATGCTATTTTAAGAAAAATAAAGAAAAAGGAAACAGTTCAAAGGAGAATAAACGACAAGATTCAAAAGAAAATAAAGGACAGGTTTCAAAGGAATATAAAGGAAATAGCTCACAAGATAGTAAAGGGGACAGCTCAAAAGCGAATGCCTTTGTTTCAAGTGCATTTATTGGTAATAACAATGGCGCAGAAGAATGGATAGTGGACAGTGGTGCAAGTGACCACATGACCCCTAATAAAAATTATTTTTTCAGCTTTTCAGGGATATCAGATGAAAGATATGTCATAGTTGGAGACGGAAGAAAACTAAAAGTACAAGGAATAGGACAAATAATTCTCAAGGCCTATAACGGTAACGAGTATGTGGAAACATCACTAAATGATGTATTATATGTTCCTGAACTGAAGGTAAATTTATTCTCTGTTACAAAAGCTGTAAATAATGGTTATATGTTTCAAATTAAAGGTAAAAAATGTGAGTTAATTAAAAATAACATAGTATGTTCTGTTGGTAAAAGTGTGGATAAGTTTTATGTAATGCAGTTTATTTTTGTTCCATCATCTAAAGTAAATTTAACTACTCAGGTAAATAATAATACTCTTAAGGATTGGCATGAAAAATTGGCACATCAAAACTTTGATTATTGTCGTTCAGTGTTAAAAAATAATAACATAAAATTCATTGATTCTGATGATTCATGTATAGCATGTATTGAAGGAAAATGTCATCGTTTGCCTTTTCCTCAGAGTTTAAATAAAACAAGTATGTGTTGTGAAATATTACATGCAGATGTTTGTGGACCGATGGAAGTTGTATCTGTTGGTGGTTCAAGGTACATTTTAGTAATCAAAGATGATTTCTCAAAATATAGAAAAGTTTACTTTTTAAAACATAAGTCTGAAGTGCCAAGTAAAGTAAAACAATTTATTAATTATGCTGAAGTTGAAACAAATAATAAAGTAAAAATTTTAAGGACAGATAATGGGACAGAATTTTTAAATAAAACACTAGAGTCTTTTTTAAATGATAAAGGAATACAGCATCAAACTACGGTTGTCTATACACCGGAACAAAATGGTAAGGTAGAAAGAGAAATGAGAACAATAATAGAAGCTGCTAGGACTATGTTAATTCAATCTAATTTAGATAAAACGCTGTGGGCTGAAGCGGTTAATACAGCTGTATATACGTTAAACAGAACTTACGTTAAAAATAAAAATACTAATAAAACTCCTTACGAATGTTGGTCAGGCAGGAAATTTGATATACATACTTTACATAAATTTGGAAATCCAGTTTTTAGTCATGTACCTAAAGAGAAAAGAAGAAAATTAGATTCAAAAGGAAAGAAAGGATACTTTGTTGGTTATGGAGAATTGACTAAGGGTTATAGAATCTATTATACAGAAGAAAATATAGTAGAGATTAAAAGAGATGTAGTTTTTATAAAGGATAGTGATTTTGAAGATAAAAATAAAATACCTAATAGGGAAATCACAGACAATTTTGAAATTACACTCGAAGAAAATAATGAAAATACTGGAAACTCACTGGAGGAAAATAATGATGTTGACAATATTATACAGGATGAAAATAGTAGGGATAGTACAATAAGTAGTCAGATAGAAGGGATAGAAAGTAATAACGAAACATTGGGTCATAATTTTAATGATAGTTCAAGTATTGATGAGTCGAGTAATGAATCTGAAGGAGAGTTCTATGATACAAATACTGAAGTTCAAAGTCGGGTTAGTCAGCTAGAACAAACAAGAAGCTTAAGACCAAGAAACCAGATTAGGAAGCCAGATTGGCATAAAGATTATAGTACTGATTATACATGTCTGTTAAGTCTTATAGAAGACAATCCTAAAACATATGAAGAAGCCATGAAAAGTACTGAAAAAGCAAATTGGCAAAATGCGATGAAAGAAGAAATGAATAGTTTAATTGAAAATAATACATGGGAATTAGTACCAAAACCAGTAAATAGTAAAGTTATTGAAAGCAAATGGGTATTTAAAAGAAAACTTGATGATCAAGGTAATATTACTAGTTACAAAGCTAGACTCGTAGCTAGGGGCTTTCAACAAACAGATTTTATTGATGATGATTTATTTGCACCAGTTGCTAAGCTTCCAACGGTTCGCACTCTATTGGCAATTTGTAATCAAAAGGGTATGTCAGTACATCAAATGGATGTCAAAAGTGCTTTTCTTCATGGTGATATCAAAGATGAGATATATTTGTCATTACCAGAGGGTTATTCTGATAACAGTGTGGTATGTAAACTTAAAAAGTCATTATATGGTCTAAAAAGCTCACCCAAAAACTGGAATGATAAATTTAACTCAGTTATGTTATCCGAATCTTTCAAACAATGTAAAACTGATTATGGTCTCTATGTAAAACAGTATGATGGACAGATTGTTTATTTATTACTGTATGTTGATGATTTATTACTTGCAGGGACGGATATTGAATGTGTAAACAAAACTAAAGATTTGTTAAAGACAGGGTTGGAAAAAAAACAGTTTTTTTTAAATTATATAAAACAAACAGTTCAAAATATTTTAAACAAGTGTTTTTTTTGTTTTTTTTTTAGTTTAGGGCATTATTTCAAATTAATTCGACTATGTTTCTTTTCTAGGCTAGATCTTTCTAAACTCGCCCTAATAAATTAAATATTTACATAAACGATCAATAGATAACATTTATTTGTATGTTGCGTAATCAAACGCTTCACATTCACCCTGTAGGTATATGTTCTAATGTTGATTTTATATTGGGCGACACGTAGGGACTTTCCTAGCCGGACAGGCGGCGCGCCTCCTATTCGTTCGTAGAATAGTTCATTGTTAATAGGGTATATCCCCGCGCCGCGCCATGCCACGGTGCGGGGCTTTACCTTATGAACAATGGACTGAGAAACACCGATCTACTTAGATGTCTAAAAAATAGGGGAATTACCAAATTTCTTTCGACAGCCGACATTAGGGATCGAAGTTTACGTTTTTTATTTATGACTAATGTTGTTTATGAATTAAAATTGTTACAATTTTAATTGTTTTGAAATTATTATGATAATGTTTCAAAAATAGGTGCTATCTTGTCCCATACAAATCCTGGTACTTAGATATTTGGTTGATTGAATGAAATACCTACATAACATAAAAATAAT
Organism: Agrotis clavis; assembly: GCA_954870645.1. Lineage (NCBI taxonomy): Eukaryota > Metazoa > Arthropoda > Insecta > Lepidoptera > Noctuidae > Agrotis > Agrotis clavis. The sequence continues at coordinate 9,255,982 of OX940944.1, read as the reverse complement.
GTTGGCGGCATGTTTGAGTTTATTTGTTTGTAAACGCACCCACGACACAGTAGAAATTCCTAGTGTGGGGCAACGTTTTATAAAAAAAAAATGATTAAGTCAATTACAATGCCATTGAAAGTTCAAAAATATAACAGCAATAGAGACTCGATTGGTTTTATGTTGAACTATTCAGACTCAAATACTTATTATTTTATTTTCATTTTATATTCAGTTATTGCGACATGAAAATTAGTTTTAAAACATGTTTTTTTTCGTACTGTTTTATACAATGTTTTAAACTTGTTTTAATCTTTGTTTTTAAACATGTAATAAAAAACACTGTTTAATTTCAAACTGTTTTAAACACTGTTTTAAACATGTGTTTTAAAACAACTTGTTTTAATCATGCCAACCCTGGTTAAAGAAAAATTTTTGTATGAAAGACATGGGTTTAGCAAAATATTTTTTGGGTATATCTATCGAACAGGATGTCATTAATGGTGTTTTAAAAATAAATCAGAAAGCTTTCCTTAAACAGATTTTACAAAAATATAATATGGCAGATTGTAAAAGCGTTGCTACACCCATGGATTCAAAATTCAAAACTGATAGCCTTAAAAGGGAAAATTCTGAATCTCAAGAGTTAGAAACAAGATGTAGGAAATTAATTGGTTGTTTGTTATATGCAGTATTAGGCAGTAGACCTGATTTGTGTGCAAGTGTTTCAATATTAAGTCGTTTTCAAAAATGTGCTAGTGAAGAATTGTGGAATATGTTAAAAAGAGTTCTTAGATATATTAAAGGCACAATTGACTTAACTTTAGTATTTAAAAGAAACAAGAATGATGCTATCATTGTTGGTTATGTAGATTCTGACTGGGGAGGTGATTTGGTTGACAGAAGGTCAACAGCTGGGTTTGTTTTTAATATATTTGGTTCTCCTGTTTCATGGTGTACTAGAAAGCAACCATCTGTAGCTTTGTCTTCGACAGAAGCTGAGTACATGGCCCTTAGTATGGCTACAGCAGAAGCCTGTTGGCTTAAACAATTATTATGTGATTTTTCTATTCATGTTGAATATGTATTAATGTATGAGGATAACCAAAGTTCAATTAAAGTTGCTAAAAATCCAGTTTTGCACAAACGAATGAAGCACATTGATATCAAGCACCATTTTATTCGTGAAAAAATTGTAGAAGGTATAATAAAATTAAATTATATTGAAACATCAGAACAAGTAGCTGACTTGCTAACCAAACCTTTGTCAGGCCCTACATTTGTTAAATTAAGGGGATATTTAAAATTGATATAAATAAAAGTTTTTTTTAATGTTTAAGTTAAAAAATAAGTTCAAGGACAGTATTTAAATAGAGTAAATGCGTAGAAGTGTAACAATTTCATTATTTTGTAAAAGTAAAATGTAAAACTGTGTAACTCATATTTTAATAATTTTGTAAATGCAGACGCAGGATGTAAAAGGGTATAAGTTAAATTTTGTATGTAAAGGGTGCAAGTTATATTTTTGAGTATTTTAAAATGTTGGACATTTATGTAATTTAATTTCTTATTTTGAGGGACGGTGTTAATGGCAACATAAGAAATTAAAAAGGTTTAAGATGTCATATTCATAATCTATGGCACTGTGCATCTATAGTGTCTATGCCCCCTTGTGCCTCCATCTTTTCCTGTGTCAAGACGTTCATATTTCGTGTGTGTAAAATACTTCTTCTTGGGTATGTTATTATAAGTTTGGAATATTAAAATAAACACATTAAAACTGTCTGCCACGTTTATTCTCTTACCTGATAATACTTATTCACAGTCACAGAGCCTTAATTTGTACCTACTCATGTTATTATTTTATCTACTAGCTGTGCCCGCGACTTCGTTCGCGTGGATGTTGGAACTCAACAATTTGTTTTTTTTTTTTAATAAACCAAGATTTTTTTCTAAATTAAGTGTAGCCTAAGTTACTCCTTATTACATCAGCTACCGGCCAATAGAAGTCCAATCAAAATCGGCTCAGCCATTTCAGAGATTAGCCATTATAAACAGACAGACAGACAGGCAAAAATTGTAAAATATGTTATTTTGGTGTATGTACTGTATATTATACTCGTATATTCATTTGCATGTAATAAAAAACGGTTATTTCAATATTACAAAAAGACACTCCAATTTTATTTATATGTATAGAAGATGTAAGTATAGATAATTAAGTTAATACATTTGAAGAAAATTTATTTTCAGTCTTACCATTATAAGTAGATCGTTATTTTATAAAATAACACATTTCAATACGTTTCGCGATCGCAGATCTTTCGTGGATCGCACTGTATTTATTTTATTCTGTTTTGTTTATATTTTTTCTCTAATTTAGATGCAAAAAATAATACAAAAAAAGGCGGCAATGGTGATGAAAAGCCGCCGCAGAAGATACCATTACAGTAAGTATGATTTTATTAAAAGTCGATACTTTTTGTTTAGCGTGGTAAAATCATCAAATGAGTCCTCCCGCCCAGCCCTGGGTGAGGACTCATTTGATTGTTTTACGGCCTTTTTTTTTTTTGAGGACTTACAAATGACCCTGAAACGTAAAGGGCTATTGAAGGACGCCGATTTTAGTCTGTACGAGTCTGACAGTGTGGGTGGGAGGACTCATAGGCCTCCTCTCTGTGAGTCTGTGCGGTTTGGTGGATGTTATACAAATGATAAGAGCGCGTATTCTAAAAGTTGGCAAAGTCGCAAATATTATAGTTGTCATAGTGTGTGTGTTAACAAGTTTTAATTAATTTGGCCATGTTACGGTATGTAAATAAGAAATATGGCTCTGTATTGCACTATAGGTTAAGGGAATGCAATGATTAATATCGTTACATCGAATATACCTATAGTTTTAGATGTGAAAAAAGTATTTGGAAACCTTCAAAATTCCTTTTTTTTTACACCTGAAACGGCAATAACACCAAATTCAGTGTTTTAATTGCATTTTTATATCAATTTTCTATTGCATAGGGCCAAATTTCTTATTTTCGTAAGTACAGTAAATTTACCAAATTAATTTAAACTTGACACTATTTGCCACGTTAATAACTTTCTGGTTACGCGCCCTTAATTTTTTTCTTGGATGCCTTTTTCTTCACTATGTTTTTCTTCACTGTTTTGAGAGCAGTGGTGATGAGTTAAATAACAGAAAGTTAAGCCCCTGGCTGTGTTTGAAACCGTGAAACCACGACTCTAGGTATATGTAATTTTTATTGATGTCGCAGTTTGATTGTTCAGAGTGCTAGATATTGTCCAAAACTGTAGATAGCAACCTAAAGTGGCAGTGAGCTGGTCGTGTCTGTCGCAGAACCGACGAAAGATGGAGTAGGAAGGTTCTCGAATGGAGACCGCGCGTAGGGAAACGTAGTGTGGGACGTCTCCCGGCAAGATGAACCGATGACCTGAAGAAGGTGGCTGGCAGTGGCTGGATGAAAAAAGCTGGAGATCGTGCTCTGTGGCGCTCCCTGGGAGAGGCCTATGTCCAGCAGTGGACTACGGCTGAAATAATGATGAATTTGATTCATTTAAACTCTCTCAAATTGTTTTTTTTCAGAGTCAGTTCAAAATTCGACAATCCCAACTTTGTACGAGATCGTTTGAGGAGTAAGTATATAGGTCTTATTTTTTGGGGGTCCATAGTCCACAGCGGAAATCAAAAAAAGAATCACACGAATCGGAATAGAAACATCGGAGTGTAATCGGTGTACCTACATACATTAAAAAAAAATACCGTCCGAATTGAGAACCTCCTCTTTTATTTAGACGGTTATAAAGTATCAAAAACAGGCATTCAACGATGATAAGTAGGTACTGTTAAGTATTCTGTGGTTGATCCGTTTTGTTACTTATCTACTTGCTTACACTTTTTTAGACAATACTCGTAATAACAGCCTTACCACAAAAACTTAAACATCTGTTGAACACTTGTCCAAAAAAAGTGTGACTGTATAACGGACCTTATTTCAACGTCATAATCTGACATTTTTTAGACAAGTGTTCAACAGACGTTTAATAGTTTTTGTGGTACCACGGTTATTGTTCAACAGATGTTTAACTTCTTGTAGTAAGACGGGTTTTAAAATTTTTGCAGAAATAATAATTAAGCCAGAAATGCCTCCCACATGGACGAATCGCCACCAACAGGTGTATGACTCTAACTGGATGGACTATTGCGATCCTTATCATTGCAATGATTACCACAGGAATGTCTGCGGTCTGAACAGAAGAAAGATGAAATTCAAATGGTTCCAGAGCGTCTGTCATTTGATTTTGAACAATATGTGCTCAAATTATAGAGGGAGTTTGAGTATGTACCTTCTGTTGGCCTATCATGACTCTTAAAGCAAGAGTTGTTCCACTGAGGGAAAGAGATGGCGTGACGACTTGTATAGCTGTCTCTTTCCTACAGTGGAACTACTCTCGTTTTTTTCGCCCGCCTTTTTTTGTAACTTTGTCTTATGTACCGCGATAGCTTTTTTTTTATCGTAGTAAAATCATCAAATGAGTCCCCCCACCCAGGGTAGGACGGGAGGGACTGTCAGACTCGTACTGACTAAAATCCACGGTGTCCTTCAATAGCCCTTTACGTTACAGTGTCACGGTAATGCGATAAATCCCGCGACCGACTGTGATAGCTAGTTGAAAATTTCATTTAGAATGATGATGTTTTTCTGTTCTCGCTATATTAATAACTACACTATAAAACAGAATTAAATTGATAATTATTTAAAGGGGCTCCTATACAACATCATCTGCCTAGCCTTTTCCCAACTATATTGGGGTCGGCTTCCATTCGAACCAGATGCAGCTGAATATCAGTACTTTAATCGGACCTCCACAACACAGTAACTGAGCAATACGATACGCCATGGTAAGACTGGTTGTCAGACTTGAGCTTCTGACTAACAGTAACGACTGTCAAAGATCTACAAATGACAGCCGGGACCAACGGCTTTACACGGAGGAAACTCACTATGACCATCCCATTCGTGGCTCTTAATACAACAGCCATAATGTTTTTGCCGTTTGTTAAAAATGAAAAAATCATAAACTTGGTGACGTTAGCGCCACGTATTGTAAAGTTCTTTAATCTTTTCAGAATATGACATGATTGAAAACAAGTTTTGCACAGCATATGTGTTGTTCCTGCGCAGTGGGTGTCCACAATACAATGATTGTGACGAACATAAGGTGAACCCACTGTGCGCTGTGAGTTCTATAGACGGCCATTTTGTTATCTTCGAGAACAAATGCTACATGGACGCCGTCAACTGCATGAATTCTACTTTGCAAGGTAAAGTTGATCCTTATAACTTCAAATAAACGTAAGACTTAAAAAAAAACGTTAACGGCAAATGTATTTCATCAAAACTGGGTACTTACTATGAGATCTTGAAGCGAGAGTAGTTTCACTGTAGGAAAGAAACAGGGCTATACAAGTTGTCTAACGCCATCTCTTTCCCACAGTTGAACTACTCTTGCTTTAGGACGTCATGGTATGCCACCTGCCCCCCTACCCAAGTCACAAGATGTCGCAAACGATAATCGTAAACACCCGGTTTCCCGATAGATTTTCAACTACACACATCAAAAGTGTCTAGGGATCAACATATATTTTTGCAATAACTTTTCTCCTGATTGATATTAATTAAAATGTTCTTTAAGGATTCATCAAATAAAGTGTTATCGTTTGTCACAGTAACGATAAACCAAGTCACCTTTGCATTCATAAAGAAATTTGGCATTTTCCTAATAAAGGGATTTTTGACATTTGAACCACTAACATTAAAGTTCGAAAAAAAGACTGAAATAACAGTTTTCTTTAAAATTTTATTGGGTAACTTAAACAATTAATAATCCGTGTTTCTACCGCGAACACTAACAACACAAGAACATCGGTTTGGCATACTCAAAATGAGTTCATCCAAATCACGCTGTGGAATGGCCGCCCATGTTCGTTGCAACAACAAAAAAAGGTCTTCTTGCGACTGGATACCCTCCATATTCGGCAGAGCTCTTCTCTGTAGCATATCCCATGCATGCTCAATCGGGTTCAAGTCTGGCGACTGAGCAGGCCAGGGCAGGACATTGATGTTAGCTGCGGCGAGAGTCTGTCTTACAACTCTTGCGGTGTGCGGTCGTGCATTATCATGCATTAACTGAAATAAGGGACCGATTTGCACTTGTAGAGGAACGATGACGTCTGATACAATCGTCTCAGCATAAATTTGAGCGTTGAGGTTGCCTCTGATCCAAATCAACTCAGTTCTTCCGCCGATCCAAATACCCGCCCATACCATGATGATTCCACCACTATAAGGATGGACTTCCTGGCAGGATTTTAATCGCTGTTGGCGTCCAGGGGTTCTCCAGTGTCGTATACGTCTTGTATCCGGTCTCATACCAAAACGAGACTCATCAGAAAAGCACACGAAACGCCATTGTTCTTCTGCCCAATTTCTGTGTTCAAGAGCCCATTGATATCGAATCCTACGATTGTGCATTGCTATAGGTGGTACCCGTAGCGGTCTTCGGGAATGAAGGTTCACTTCATGCAAGCGGTTTCTGACTGTTTGGTCGCTAATTAAGTTCCCTGAAGAGTGATGAAGCCTCACGGCTAACATCATGGCGGTTATTGTTGGAGCTCTTCGAGTTAAGATTTGAATGTATCGGTCTTGTCTCCGTGTGGTGCAGCGATACCGTCCTCCATGGCGCTCAGCCACGGTACCAGTGCTTCGGTAACGTGTCCAAAGTCGACTGATAACACTCTGACTTGTATTCAGAGCTAAAGCCACAGTACGTTGCCGGGAACCAGCTTCTATCATTCCCACGGCTCTGAGCATTTCTTCCCTGCTTAAATGACGTCGCCGCTCCATAATAACGTTGGTTTTAATCAGTAGTAGGGAAACAGTAGCACTAATAATGTCTTCAATGCGTTGTATGTTTTTATAGGGAAAATATTGACAGCTGATTTTCATCTTTTACTCGAATTTGATTTACAGTTCCTGATTCAAATTATGAAATGCACCAAAAAGGATCCATATAAATTTATAAAATCATAAATTTATTACAAAGCCACATCTCAATCTCAAGAAATCCGCATAAAAATGCTTGATCCCTAGACACTTTTGATGTGTGTATATAGGGTGACTGGTAATTAGTGTACGATACTTTAACACGTGATTGTGCTCATGATAACAAACAACTTTTACTATGGGAACCAACCTGAAATCGCGAAAAAAAATCAGCTGTTTAGTACATTTATGTTTGGCTAATGTTATATATGTTTGTTATCATGAGCACAATCACGTGTTAAAGTATCGTACACTAATTACCAGTCATCCTATATATAGCCTAGAGCTTAAAGTTGAGAATCTAAGATTTCTGAGCTTTAGCGACAGGAAAGATCGAAAACGACAAGCAATCTTCACTAGATCTTTAACGTTATACCCAAGCACATTAAGTTCTTTGCCTTTGCCGTTTGCGTTTATCGTTTGTTACATGCTCTCATACATAGGTACATAAACGTATTATGCCTGGTTATGCTAGGGCATTATTTAATAATGTTTTTATGGTCGTAATCTAACAATATGAAATACTGTTATAAATGTCCTTTATCGGTCTTAAATAATAATAAGTATCAACTCCGTTTAAGCAGCGTGTAGCCGAGGTTGTCAGCTCTTGATTTTTTTTAAATTGCCGCTTTTTTTAGTGGACAGCTTTCATTGGCTAGACTCTAACCGTAATACCAAAAAAAAAATTGATCACTTTTCTAAAAAAATTGACAACGTCAAAACGACATTTCTCCTTGATGTAAGGGTCGTTTTGCAGTTACACTTTTTTTACACAAGCCGCGTTCAACGGGTATTTACTCGTATCTTTTTAGGGTAAGCGTTTACATGTTTTCTTAAATTCTTATTTATTCTTGTAAAATTTTCAGAATACGATGAAGTGAAGATGACATTGTGCCAGAAGGCGTTATACTATGATCCTGATCCAGTATCTCAAGAAATAGAGTCACCAATGAGAAAGAAGTTTCTAATAAACCTCGGTGAGGGCGGAATATGACTGATTTGTTTCATTGCTTAAACCTCCTTTTGTAATGAAATAAAGAGACTTTAAATATGCATTCCAAGTTTGGCTTCTTTGTATCGAATGGGTCTTAATAACAAACATGACATAAAATAATGTTATACCTCGCTTTTCTGTAATAAATATTTATAATCTGTGCAACTCTCATGTCAAAACGACTGTCTTGTCTATGATGTAGTTCAGGGGTTCCCAAATTGTTCGTCGGGTTGCCCTGGTGCAACGACGATATAATACTAGACTCGTAATAACAGGCGACCGATGTCTGCCAACACATTAGGCAAAAAAGTCTTATATCCGTCTCATTTCGACCAATCCTGTGAGCCGTAAACATACGTTGAGACAGAACCGACCTTGAGTTAGCCAATCACAACGCAGTACCCCGCCTCCCTCGCTTACGTAGTACCTCAGCGAGTTGGCAGAATAGTTTTGTTCGTTAGATCGTGCAATGGGTAGTCTAGTATTATATCGTCGTTGCCCTGGTGCGTCATAGAGAGTACAGAGGGGCGCCGTGAGTCGCTAAGGTCGACCATTTTCCGGATAATGCGTGGAACCAAGATTCTATCCGCCTTACCACAAAAAGGTTGAAGGCTTGTCTAAAAAAAGTGTAACTTCAAAACGATCCTTATATCAAGGAGAAATTTCGTAAAAAATTGACTTCGTCAAACGTTGTCAATTTTTTTAGACAAGTGTTCAACGGGTGTTTAATTTTTTTGTGGTAAGACGGTATATGTATAATTATATCCACCAGAAAGAATAATCTCATTGATCTCTTTTGCAGCAACAAACCCAGATTCACGTGCTCTGATTTCGTCGAGTTCGGACCCAGGAATTATTATTTTATTTTCAACTAGCTAGGGCTCCGAGAAAAAATTCTAAACCTTTTTGTGCGCCGCGAGCTGAAATAGTTTGGGATATTAGTCTATGGTTCAATCAAATAAAAATATCTTCTAATGTGCAAGTTCAAGATTTTAACAGCTTTACTACAAAAACTTAAACATCAGTTGAATACTTGTCTAAAAAAAGTGTGACTGCAAAACGGACCTTATTTCAACGTCAAAATCTGAAATTTTTTTAGACAAGTGTTCAACAGACGTTTAAAAGTTTTTGTGGTATCACGGTAAATATTTTAATAATAAATTTTAACACACGACATTTTTAAAAATTCAATTATTCACTATATTCATGGTGTTTTCGATGACTCCTTCTAGCTTTCGTGGTCAAATGATTCAGGAAACCTTTCCAATTCTTCCTGTTTCTATTTTTTTCATATTTGACCTTTTTAGTGCGATGTCTAGGCCGGCCATCTTCGTCATAATCCCATTCATCAGAGTCAAATATTGCAGCTCGTAAAATGTCCTTGGGATCCATGTTATCGTCAGCTTGGCTGAACAACCCTCGTAGCAGATGGATGGCTTCGCGAAGAGAGATCAATTCTTCGTCTGGTGGATTGTCATTCTGTTGTAGTTCCGATGTGGTCATTTTGAAGAGAGCTGTGGGAAATGTTAAAGTATGTGACGGCATTAATTGCTAAAATGTAATTATAGTGCGTGAAAAATTGAGATACTTCATTTTTTTAATGCAATTTGTTGTAATGACATGGACACAGTTAGCGCTGCGTCTAAAAGACTTGGAGTTGAGCGGTCTCTAATCTGTTAGGTATAGATTTAAATAATGTTTGTCTTTCTTTTTTTTTTTCGTGGTAAAATCATCAATTGAGTCGTCCCAGGGCAGGGCGGGAGGGCTGTCAGACTCGTACTGACTAAAATCCACGGTGTCCTTCAATAGCCCTTTACGTTCCAGGGACAGTTATTGGATAAGTCCCTCGACCCCAGAAATAATGATTGTCTTACTACAAAAAAAGTTAAACATCTGTTGGACGCTTGTCTAAAAAAGTGTAACTGCAAAACAACCGTGATAAATTAAATGTCGCTTTGAAATTGACAGTTCTTATAGACAAAGTGTTCAACAGATGTTAAGGCGGTGAATGCTTACCAAGTAATATCGCATAATAAAACTTGAAAGTGGGGCTCGTAAAGTCAGGAAGAAGGGAAAATATTATGAATGTTAGATTTTTTTCAGTAATTCTCTAGTTAAAACGTACTTACATAATAACACGACGAAGATAAAAGCATATTTTATCATTTTTCAAGTTTAAAATTATTATTTATCACCCCCTAAAGTCTAAACAAGCTAAAGCCTAAATTAATGAATCATCACAATTATTAAAAAGCATTTTTACCCAAATATTGAAACAAAAAATGACGTCTTTGACAACTGGAATAAATCGCCTATTTGTAGAATTATTTTTGGTACCTACTATAAACTACCGTTGTACTTTTTAAATACCCATGAAATTATTCATTTGGCAAAACATGGTACCTAATTAATAAAACATCAGCAATTATGACTTTTTTGTAAAAAAAAAAACTAGGTACTAAATGCAATTAACAAAATTATGTTAATGATTATTTTGTTAAGGGGGACGTGTGACTAAACCAAAAAATTAAAATTGTTTTGGCAATATTTATTTTATTAAGTGTTGGAATTAAATAACTATTGCTAGTAATATCTGAATTTAATTAACAGGTACCTATTACATACTTTAAAATAGTACAGCACGTAGATCAATGTTCCATAAATAAGAGTTTTGAAAAAAAAATTATAAACTAGTTCTAGCAAAGCTCGAAATTTAATATTGCACAGATAACAAAATAATTTACTTTTAACACTAAGAATAGGAAAAGAAAAAAATACTTGACCATTATTTTTCAAAAATCTGAATAACTGATAATTTCTAGCTAGGTACGAGTAAGTGTATCTATAGATTTTACTTCATTTTACAAAAGTGTATAACATGCTAATAATTATGTCTGTGAAATAAAACATATAAATTTTCTTACTAAATTAATAATACATTTTATTTACAATACATTTAGTTTTTTAACTTAATTATTACCTACTTACATGATAATAAATTGATGAACTATGAAGCTAGGTAAAGTTTAAGTCAGAATTCACAACAAGCTTGGGAATATTGCATATTGCTATGCACTAATATTAACCTCCTGACATGACACTAAGAGCCTATACACACCACGTTTTTTAAACGCGCAGTCCACGCGCGTTTGTACCGATACAGACGCGATGCGCACGCAAGTCAGACGCAGCCTGTCTGCTCTGTTTGATAAAAACGCGCCTTAGACGCGCGTTTCAGAAACGCGCCTCGACGGAGAATGATCAAAACATTCGCTCCATCAGCTCTCACATAGAAAAGGTGCATGTAAGTAGGATTTCGGAGATTTTAACAATTTACACCTTTTCTATGTGAGAGCTGATGGAGCGAATGTTTTGATCATTGATCATTTTTATATTTAAAATTATAACATGTCACTGGCCTGCAAATTGCAAAAAAACGTAAGAAAATTTGAATTTCGCGGGCTGGTTGGAGCATTCACCTTAAAGAACGAAAAAATTGTTTTTTTTTTAATTCGAAAATTGTAAGAACACATGTTGGTTGGTAAGTAGTTTGAAACACTTCTAATATGTAGATGGCGCAACATGTAAAGCGTTCAAAAAACAAGGGAATGAGAAATTCAGCTTCGAGAGTAGTGGTTGCGATGGCCAAGTTGGTTAAGGCGTCTGGAGTACATATCCAGAAGACGCAGGTTCGAACCCTGCTCGCAGCTGAATTTTTCGTTCCCTAAAATATCAATAGCATAGCTGATTGAAGGGGGCCGTTGGGATGAGGTCGTGGAGCACAGTTGGCCAATCATGACATCTTAAAACGAAAGTAGTTCACTGTGGTAACGAGATGGCGCTAGACGACTTGTATAGCTCTATCTCCTTCCCACAGTGGGACTACTCTCGCTCTAAGGTCATGGTATGCCACCTGTGCTAGGCCACCAGGTTCTTCTGCCAGTTAAGTACGTTTCTTTTCCCGTGTTTCGCAGGACTGCAAGTTGTCACGTGGTTTTCGAGTTGATTTCGGTGAACGAGTATATAAGTTGACAACTCCGCTCTTTGTGTATCCTGTAAAATTAACTTTATTAAAAACTGAAGCTTTTTCGAATTTTCGAATGGTTAGATAATCAACTTCTTTACCACAAAAAAATTAAACATCTGTTAAACACTTATCTAAAAAACTGTCAACGTCATAACGACATTTCACGATAGTATAATTGGGTCGTTTTGCAGCTACACTTTTTTGACAAGCGTTCAAAAGATGTTTATATTTCTTGTGATAAGGGGTTATATTTAAACCATGTTAGAACATTCTTACGAATGTTACATTACAGAAAAAAACGAGAGCGTTTTAGCGAGCATTCTAACAAGCGTTCTAGCGAACTTTTTGCCGAGCCGACGGTCAAGTCTATCTTTATGAAGAAATATAAATTTATACAGAAAAAATGGCAAAGGGGCCTTAGATAATAAGCCCGACACGGATAGTATAGATTAAAGACTCGCGTTTCCAACTCCTTTTTAGTTGGGTATAGGCCTTTCACTATTCATATTTCACTAATAGGCCACTGAGAATTGAATCCAAAAAACGGGAAGAAAAATTATCCTCTTTTTTCGATTCCAACGTAAAACAAGTGAACATTTACCGTCGTCGTACCACAAAAAGATAAACATCTGTTGAACGCTTGTCAAAAAAAAAAGTTTTAGTAAAAAGTGACCCTTATATCAAGGTGAAATGCAATTTTGACGTTGACAGTTTCTTTAGACAAGTGTTCAACAGATGTTTATCTTTTTTTTATTATTTATTATTATCCAGTTATTTCGGACCGTGATTCATCGATAAATTGTTAGTAATACACTTATAATAAATATCTATGTTAGTAATAGTAATGTTTATGCTAAGACAGATAATTGTATGCAATGCATGGTGCTCACTCACATACCTATTTATAAAAAATTGCTTCACAAAAAACGTTACGTTTTGTTTTGAACACGGAATTGTCCAGATTCCGTGTTCAAAACCGTGTTCTATAATCTAAGCAAAGAAAGTAAACGTTACGTACCAAGATCGCCGGTAATATTAATGCATGGAGGTCGGTATATCCTGATCTGATCTAAAAAAACCCTCATCATGGAAATGTCAAGATGCCATGATTCAAATAGGTTTTTTATGCCTCTTTTTAATCCTTTGAATGTGTGTTTTGGACCTGAAAGAAAGACTTTAATAAGAATTTTTATTTTTTTCGGACAAACGCACCTATTCCCAAACCACTGCAACTCCTGAAAGCCATATAATCAACAGTGGCAACCACCAGAAAAGCGCCGAGACAATGAAGCTCGACGTGTCCCGGAGAATGAATTTACCTGTCTCGGATCCTGCAACGAAATTAATCAGAAAAGAATAGTGGAGGAGTAGGAAAAATATGTTTCCACTTCCCTCCATGCAAGCAGGAGACAGAACAAAACAAGGCCAATATGTATAAAGGGATATTACAACTGGGAGAAGCCCAGTTGCCTAGCACCACGGGTAAAATGACCACTAATATTAATGGCTCCTAAATTGTGAGCTGCTATATTTAATTCCAATAAAAGGTATGGCAAAAACGCTTGAACCAACGGAAGTTTGTTCGTGTTTCCACAAGGTCCGTATAGTAAATGACTCCAGATGTAGTCTGAACAGTATCCAACATAATATTTCGTTCGTTCTGCCAAAGAATACAATCCCTTATATAGGCATGTTGAATAAGGTTCGTAATCATGGTAAACTTTGTTTACAACCATGGTTTCATAAACATGTTGCCGAGTTACTGTCAAAATGTTGCGGTAACACTGGTGTTGCGGAGTTGATCACGCCATGTTGCAGAGTTGATGAAAACGTCAGTTTATCAACAACTGTTCACGTGTGTGGACGTATTTGCAACTGTTTAATAAACATGGCGGTAGTGTGGTGTGGAGCAATGATAAAATAATGTACTACTTCCTCGATCAACATTTTTTTATGTGAAATGGATCTGCTCTTGACCTTAGTCGAGGTCAGGAGTGACTAAGACAAGGTCGACGATGGAGCGAGCTTACCCAGAAGAAGCCTGTTCAAACTAACTTTGAAGAGATTAGGGTTGTATTTTGTGTGTGGATAACCCATATTGATTTAAACAAAGTTTCTAGCATCATTCTCGCCGTTCATCAACAAAGTTGATCGACTGTTTGTAAACAAATGTTTGCCAACCTCAGAGATGTTGGTGCCTTTGAAAGTAAAACTCAGAGGCATCCCAAGGTTCGGTTTGGTTAGGTTTCACACAATTCCGGGCGATTTTAGAAATAACATTTAAAATGAACGGATTACATACATTTCTGTTAACATGTATACATCGGCGCAACCTTTTTAATGAACTCCGAGATCTGGCGAGGTATCCATAGTGTAGAACATCAGTTTTAACATAGAAGTAAGAAGAACAGCGCACGCTGCCCCGTTTTCGGAGGATGTTATTTTCAGTACCAATAGTTTAAAGTGATAGTACCAGGTCAGTTTTGTTACAATACCTATCATCATCATCATCATCATCATACGTCCACTGCTGAACATAGGCCTCCCCTTTAGACTTTCAGTAGGACCGGTTGTAAGCGGCCTGCATCCAGCGTGATCCTGTGGCCTTCATAAGATCGTCTGCCCACCTAGTGGGTGGACGTCCTACGCTGCGCTTGCCGGTGCGTGGTCTCCATTCGAGAACCTTACGGCCCCATCGGCCATCAGTTCTGCGTGCTATCTGGCCTGCCCACTGCCATTTCAACTTGCTAATTCGTAGGGCTATGTCGGTAACTTTGGTTCGTCTACGAATCTTCTCATTTCAGAATCGATCGCGCAGAGAGACTCCGAGCATAGCACTCTCCATAGCTCTTTGGACTATACTGAGCTTACTAATGAGGCCAAGGAAAGGACCAACTATAACCATAGTAAAGAAGAATACCTATCACTATGATAAATTATGCCAAATAATACAAAGAGTCCCCACCAGATAACCTGGCCCAACAAACAAACAGCAGACGATAATCGTTATCGCTCAGCAGTCACTAATACATTTTCAACTTTATAAACTAGCGCATAAAGTTGAAATTCTATTAAAGACTGCTGAGCGATAACGAACGTAACAAACGAAAACGATCTGTAAACTCCAATAGATTTTCAACTCTACGCGCTGGGGTATAAAGTTGAAAATGTATTAGTGACTGCTGAGCGATATCGATTGTCGTCTGCTGTTTGTCTCTAGGACCTGATGATTGTCGAAAGACATTGTACATAAGTATAATGTATATATTACCTCTGATCAAAACATTGAGCAATGTCGTAATAGCTGAGTAGTCCCACTGAAATATCCTGAAACGCATGCCGCTGATCTGAGACAGCAGTGCTTCCAACTCTTTCTGTGTGTGATCTGATGTATTTGTGGATAACAGGTATATAAGTCTAAAAAAAAATGTAACTTCAGGAATTATTGGGTGGCCCACGAAATCTATTTTTTCTTGTGTTTTTGCAATATAATAGGTCGATGTCAGGTTTTGATTTGATTAATGTTTATAGCGACACTAACAAGTATTTTGCATTTCTAATGTAATTAATATAAAATTATTGAAATAAATCATACAAAATATTGAAGCTATTGTCAAACAGACAAATAAGGCGAACGCGAAGCGAGGCATTTTTGTTTGTAATGTATTGTATGGAATTGTTTGAAGCCAGTCACATATATTCGCTTTTTTAAGTGACTGGATTCAAACAATTCCATACATTACAAATAAAAACGCTTCGGATCGCATTCGCTTCGCCTGCCTGTTTGACAATAGCTTGACTCATACTATAGTATGTACCATTTAACATGGCAATAGAGGTCATTCACTCCCTCCTACCAAGTTTTTCATCACTAAGCGATAATGACACTTATTGTTACCTAAAACTACTAATAAGCGATAGTTGCTTCTATCGCTACAGTATCGTGGTACCAGCCTGCTTGACAAACAGAGATTGTGAATCTTGTGTTGCTCTAATTCAAAATTATTATTTTTTATTTCTAGAAATCAAATTGTGTGCTTATAAATTTACGCGTGACGTAAAAAATGTTCCACTGTGTGTGACGGATTTAATGGATGTAGTGATAGGTAACGGCCCTTTTCTCGTCATATGTATTTTCGTCCGCGCGCGGATCATAGTACATTTTCAAAGTCGATTGTATGTTTGTTCACGATTATCTCGCGTTTGCCTGAACCGATTTTCATGCGGTTTACGGAAAAATGTTTGTTACAGTCTAGGGAAGGTTTTAATATACAATAATAATGGATGTCTTGTGACGTTGCCCGCATAGATCCGTTTTTGTTTCTCGCTTGGATATAAATTTCTAAAGTTGCCGATTATACGAAGATTTTTGTTGAATGTCTGAACTAAAAAGGGTAAAATAAAAACTTTTTGAAAAAAGTACCGACTTCAAAAACAAATGCAAAAAAGTGTAAAATAACTTTTCTTTCGGAAGTCGGTGGCAATAGTCAATGACATAAAAAAAAAGCCACCGACTTCCGAAAGAAAAGATATTTTACACTTTTTTGTATTTGTTTTTGAAGTCGGTACTTTAAAAAAAAAAGTTTTATTAATACTAAGGGTACAACGGCGGTCTTATCGCTAATAGCGATATCTTCCAGACAATTATGATGGACTTGAAGAATCTTAAAAAATTGAGGGTAGACAGTGATGCACATCAAATAATAGATAACCGATAATATAAATACAATACACACAAACATTAATAATAAAATAAAATACACATACATACATAAATATAAATATGTATTATTAGAGAGAAAGGAAATGATTTAAGACTAAGCTTTTAAAAGAAACCAGTGACTTGGCTTGTCTTACTGATACAAGCAATGCATTCCACAAACGACAGCCTGGACTGTGAAAGAATCATCATAAAAAAATGTGGAATGCGCGGCATCAAAAGAATCAAATGTATATAGGTAATTATGTGTATACAACGTGTAACGTTAATAGCGCAAAACCTCTCGTGGAGTAACTCAGCCCATGATGTTACTGAACAATGTTTGTTCAAAAACTTTCGGAAAAAAAAATAAAAAAAATGATTTTTCATACTGATGGGCTCGATCATTTTCTCATTTTTAATGAAAAATCTTTGTTTTATTTTTTTTTTCCAAAAGTTGTCCGTAATTGCCGATTTATCAAAATCATCAACTTTTTGGAGAACGTTTGGTCTATTCCTTTTACCTTCAGGTTGCGTTATTTTATGAGTATTTCTGTATTCACGTAATACCCGATATATCGATCTCTCACTCACCCCACATATTTCTGACGTACGTTTGACAAGATCATGGTTAGTTAAATATTTATCCTCGGGCTTTGTGTTTTGGACATATCTATATAAATAAAAATGAATTGTTGTTCGTTAGTCTGATTAAAACTCGAGAACGGCTGGGCCGATTGAGCTGATTTTGGTTTTAAAATGTTTGTCGTAGTCCAGGGTAGGTCTAAAGGGTTTTTTTTTATTGTTTCTGAGGCGGTACGAAGTTTGCCGGGTCAGCTAGTTTAAAAATATTAATAATCATAAGACGTTCTCCGCTGGTGAGAATCGTCTTCTGTCTTTTTGCTGGCGGCGATGTGAACGGTATCGATTCCGAACCTTCTTGAGGTTGGAATATGTTTGGACGACGACGGCGTTTACTGGTTTCACCAGTAGATGTTCCAGCTTCTGGTTACATGCTTCTTTACAAGCAACAAATGAAGTAACAATAACAACACAGAACACAAAAACAAAACTGTAACAAACTCAAAAACGATAACATTAAAAGCAAAGAAATTATAGCACAGACCCAAAGAGATTTAAAAGAACCTATAGAGCGGGCATTGGGAAAATTGTCATACAAAATTATTGATGCCGTGTGTCAGTAGCACAATCTAGCGTTGCATAGCAACGCGACTACTATACCGAGCGACTTTTACCTAGTGGTAAAAAGTTTTGGATCACAACTTTCTTCGTGATGTCCCGTCTATTGCTCGTATTTAGTTTAATGTCTTTGCACAGACCGAACGCAAGCGAACTTCCACACGGAATGTCAAATCTAAATGGCGGCTGCTGCCGGGGGTGCTGCACCCCTGACGCGATGACCTCGTAAAACAAAAACGACATAAGATCAAAATTAGCATTTTCTGTGATGAAATAGTTTTTGTAATTTATTTTAGGAAAAATAAGGTGTTTTTACCATCCTGATATCAAAAGAATATTAATACACTTATATCCATACAATATGCACTAACTTTATATTTACTCAGTATTGTATTATAGGTTAATGCAAAATTATATGATGCATAATAATATATTTACTTTTTTTAAATTGTCTCAGTGTGATAAACTTGTGTAAAAACGAAAATACAATATTTAAAAAGAAATATTTCGTAGGGTACGTTTGCTAGATTTTCTATTATTTTGGGTTGTGCATTGTGTTGTTTTTGTGGTAATTTTTTATGTACTATGAGACTCAAGCGATGTCAGTTTTGCGACAGTTTGCGACAGATTTGTACGGGTGAAGAGGAAGTATCGCTAATATTGAGATATCGGGATGAAAGTCGGAGCAATGACCGCTTTTGCCGTGTTAAATGGCACATACTATAGGAATTTTTAGCGAGTCGTGGCTGCGTTTACAAACATAGAAACTCACATGCATAAAAGTAAAGTAAATCAGAATAAATAAAGAAACTCTGGCTCTGTTTTGATGTTAACAATTAAAAAAACAACAGCAACAATAAAAAAAAAATAGAGTTTAAGTTTCTCATGAAAATTGACTGCTCTAGTATTTCAAACTCTAACCTTTTAAAGTCTCCGTCATTATTACTTATTTGTTTCCTTTTCCAATCATCTTGATATCCCTTTAGACGAGGACTTATCAAGTCCATACAGTGGGCCCATATCTGCGGCTTATTCCTTTCTACGTCATCAAGAAAATTTCCTCTTCTATAGTAAGATTCAGTCAAATTTTGATTTACTCTTTCATTTTGATTCTCTCTTTCTTCTGTGTCTTCTTTTATTCCTTCTCCACTTCTCCAATTCTTATTAAGTTCATCTGGTAAAGTTGTAGTCGCCATTTTGTTTTCTTGATTTCGCGGGTAAGTTGTGACAGATGACATTGCGGTCTTTTTTTTCTTTTGTAGTCTTACCCCTACTGTTTCCAGTCCATCGTCGTTAGAGTTTTTTCTTGTTACTGGTGTAACCATTTCTAGAATTTGTTGAAAGAGTAGGTAATTTGCTAGTTCACCATCAGCCTGTATTCGTAAACTGCTGAACATAGGCCTCTCCTAATGTATGCCAGTGGAGCCCTGTCTTGAGCTTTCCTTATCCAGTGTCTATCGGTTGCCTTTTGCAGGTCGTCCCTCCACCTGGTCGGTCAGCACCTTACACTACGTTTGCCTAGTCATGGTCTCCACTAAAGGACACGTAGTACCCCAACGGTTGTCTGTCCTGCGAGAAATGTGGCCAGCCCACTGCCATTTCATGTAACTAATTCTTTGGTATAATAATTTTGGCTTATGTAGTTCTGACTTCATCTTTGTCTATCATGAAAATTACAAATTGAAAATACGTGTCCAATAATTTATTAAACACCAACTGACGGAATAAGCAATTTATTGATGGCAGTGACCGGGTCAACGACGATATAATACTAGACTCCTAATAACAGGCGACCGATGTCTGCCAACACATTAGGCAAAAAAGTCTTATATTCGTCTCATTTCGACCAATCCTGTGAGCCGTAAACATACGTTGAGACAGAACAGACCTTGAGTTAGCCAATCACAGCGCAGTACCCCGTCCCCCTCGCTTACGTAGTACCTCAGCGAGTTGGCAGAATAGTTTTGTTCGTTACATCGTGCAATGCGTAGTCTAGTATTATATCGTCGTTGGACCGGGTCGTTCATCAATCCCGGGCAATGCCCAGGGCGTCTAGCGTCTACCATGAAGTCTTAAGGAGAACAAATGCTACATTGACGCCGTCAACTGCATGAATTCTACTTTGCAAGGTAAAGTTGATCCTTTAAACTTCAAATAAACCTTTCAGTAGACTTCAAAAAAAAAAAAAACTTTGACGGCCAATGTATTTCATCACCACTGGGTACATATATATAACATGACGTCTTACTGGTCCGACCGCCGACGATGAACGAGGAACGAGTAGAACTAGAAACTATAAAAGAGTTGGCGATCAGCGGGAAGCGAGTGTAGTTTCGATAGTTTTGTCGGGCTATAAGCGAGTGTGCAAGTGCAACGAGCGATTACTCGCGCCACTCGCCCGCAGTCGATCAGTCCTGTGCAAACCTAATCAAGCGAGCCGAACGAGCATCGCTGAACGAGTATCGCTGAGCGAGTAAACTCGCTCAGCGATACTCGTTCAAAATTTTTTGAAAGCTCGTCGCTCAGCGACAAAACTAATAAAGCGAGTCGTCGCCGGCAGTGTGAACAGCCAGAGAGCAACTATTAATATATGCATCTCTTTCGTTTACAAGGAATGTACATTTATTGTGCGTTTCTTGAGAGAGAAAATCGCCGAGAGTTACTCGTTTTCTCGCCGCCGGAAAAGAGACAGAGCTATGCATGTCGTCTCGCACCATCTCGTGCCCACAGTGACTATTCTCACTTTGAAACGTCTCATGGTAGCCACCAGGGCGTCTGCCGCGGCGGCGGCAGTTCCTGAATTTCATTATAAGGTTTGAAATTCTGTTACACTGTTTTCGGTCGCGTACGGTTTGTCGCGTATGTTAACAAGAAAAAACAACGTCGTACGCGCCGCTGACGTCAGCGTTGCAGAACGTCAGGTAAGCGTCCACAGGTCGGCATCGTACGTATCGGACGCATCGCATCAAACGGATTTCTGTATCGGCAGCGATCGGATTGCCGACGCGAGTATCAGCAATCGGATTGCCGATGCCACTTTCATCGCGTCCACTGATCGGCATTCCGTATGACGTCATCGGTACGCATCGCATGTAGGCATTGCCGATGAGCCGTCCGTACGATGCGGATCAGTGGACGCAGTTGTATGAGTAGTTGTAAAAGGCAAACTAAAATCCGTTACGTACGATACCTTGGATAGGTACGTGCGATGCGGACCTGTGGACGCTTACCATATATAGAACACAATATACAATGTGTCTGGTTTCGGTCTGGACAAACTTAAAGGGGAGGTGTTCAATTCTGTCACTAAAATTGTACCACATGTGGGATCAGAAACCAACCCCCATTGATTAGTTACCATTTCAGTATTTTGATGGAATTGAGTTTTAAATCCCATCTCATCTGCCTGCCTTTCCCCAACTATATTGTGGTCGGCTTCCAGTCGAACCAGATGCAGCTGAATATCAGTATTTTACATGGAGCGACTGCCTATCGGACCTCCACAACACAGTACCTGGGTAATACGATACCCCATGGTAAGACTGGTTGTCAGACTTTAGAGCTTCTGACTACCAGTAACGACTGTCAAAGATCTACAAATGACAGCCGGGACTCACGAGCTCCTCTTGAGTTTTAAGTCCCAACTGGAGTAATTAATAAACTTTTAGCAGCTGAATATAATAAAAAATAGCTTAAATATCTCAAATATTATCAATAAATGCTTCATCATTTTGAAATAAAGGGTAAAACACCGACACCGTACACATTGTATATTCGTACGCGTGACCTACGAACACGACAGACATCACCGTTACAGCAATCCTTAAATTAGATCTTACCTGGCGGCTCTCTTTGGTGATGGTGATGATGATGATGACGTGAACTAGGTTTATTTAAACCTTGCCGTAAATCAGGTCTATTTAATCCTTGCCGTAAACCAGGTTTATTTAATCCTGGCCGTAAATCAGGTCTATTTAAACTTTGCCGTAAGCCAGGTTTATTTAATCCTGGCCGTAAATCAGGTCTATTTAATCCTTGCCGTAAATCAGGTCTATTTAATCCTTGCCGTAAACCAGGTTTATTTAATCCTTGCCGTAAATCAGGTCTATTTAAACTTTGCCGTAAACCAGGTCTATTTAATCCTTGCCGTAAATCAGGTCTATTTAATCCTTGCCGTAAACCAGGTCTACTATTTACACCTTGCCTTAAACCAGATCTATTTAATCCTTGCCGTAAATCAGGTCTATTTAATCCTTGCCGTAAATCAGGTCTATTTAATCCTTGCCGTAAATCAGGTCTATTTAATCCTTGCCGTAAGACAGGTTTATTTAAAGCTTGCCCTAAACCAGGTTTATTTAAACCTTGCCGTAAATCAGGTCTATTTAATCCTGGCCGTAAGACAGGTTTATTTAATCCTGGCCGTAATACAGGTTTCACAGAAGAGGTCGCTTTAGTTTTTGGGGGCTCTGTGATTATAAGATCATAATTATTTTCGATGACATCTGTAGTCTTTAGCGCCTCTCTAACGGCTTGTAACAAACCTTGTTTATATCCATTTACTCTGTTTACCATTGTATCTTCTAATAGGAAAACTTGTTGATTGAGCGCTGGAAGAAATAAATGAGTGTACTACGATAGTCCGAAAAACGGATGTGCGAAGAACTCTTGTGCGACAAACTGTGCTGCGACACACCATAATGGTAGCCATACACCATACTGCCTATTTGTCAAATCGGCATGATACTGCCAGTGCCGTATTATCCATAAGGCACTTTAGGCCAGTGCCTAGGGGCCCACCATGACCAGGGGCCCAGCACTCCCGATAAAAAAAGGGGATTGTGTGGTTTTATGAAACCACGGTAAAAGTGAAACTTTTTCCTTCACATTATAAGGTTTTTACCTTATAATGTGAAGGAAAAAGTTTCACTTTTTCCTTCACATTATAAAACACATCCACCCTTCAACTGATAATGACTTGCTGAAGAAAGCTCTGGAAGACTTGGGTCACAATCCCACCAACATCTGGAATATCAAAAATAATAAAACTAAACAACCTTTACCAATGTTTTTCATAGACCTACAGCCTAACCATAATAACAAGGACGTCTACAACTTAAAGACATTACTCAATTGTCGCGTAGAAATTGAACCACCAAGACCCAAACGCACAATCCCTCAATGTTCAAACTGTCAGCAGTATGGACATACACAAAACTTTTGTCACAGACAGTCTAAATGTGTTAAATGCGCAGGATCTCACCATACATCTAAATGTCCTAGGAAAGAACGTTCTGACAAAGTGAAATGCATACTCTGTGAAGGAAATCATCCGGCCAATTATAAGGGCTGTATTGTATACAAAGAGTTACAAAAGATTAAGTTCCCACCTCATCGCCCGAAAAGACAGCAGTCGGCCAAACATGAATTCCTGCAACGGAAAACCACACAAGAAAGTTCAAACATATCTAAATATGCAAGAGACTCGGACGTATCCTATGCAGCAGCAGCAAAACATGGACTAAATCCACAATTACATAATGAAAATTCCACAAGTAATGAACAGAATATATCTGAAGTCCTTCGAACTTTTAACACATCAATGCAGACCCTCATGAATCAAATGCTAAAGATGACTCAAATCTTAGTAGACCTCATGTCAAGAATGCCAATAAATTCGCTGCCATAAAGCTATGCGTATGGAATGCAAATGGGCTAACCAAACACTCGAACGAGTTAAAAACTTTTCTTAAAATAAATAAAATTGACATAATGCTAATTTCGGAAACTCATTTCACGTCTAAGAGCTATTTCAAAATTCCCGAGTATAACTTATATCATACCATGCACCCTGATGGAAAAGCACATGGAGGGTCAGCAATCCTAATCAAAACTAATATCAGACATCACCAATGCCAGTCGTATTGTAAGGACTGCATTCAAGCAACGAACATAGTAGTGTATGATTGGATTAGCAACATCACAGTGTCAGCTCTGTACTGCCCCCCAAGACATACAATCAAAGAAGATGAATTTTGCGACTACTTCAATACTCTTGGCCATCGCTTCATAGCTGCAGGCGATTACAACGCCAAACACACTTATTGGGGGTCTAGACTAATCGTGCCTAGGGGCCGGGAACTTTTAAAATGTATCCAAACAAATAATATGGATGTTTTCTCCACAGGTCAGCCAACATACTGGCCTACAGACACAAGTAAAATACCAGATCTTATTGACTTTTGCGTCTCCAAAGGAATAACGAAAAATAATATATCGTGCAATAGCTGCTGGGATTTATCATCAGATCATTCACCCATTATTATCACAATTGAATCCAAAGTAAAATATACCTTAAAAAAATGTACATTGCACAATAAGAAAACAAACTGGACTCTTTTTAGGTACTACATAGATGAAGCATTTAAAGTACCACTTCCACTTAAAACAGAAGATGACATTACAAATGCTATTGAATTCTTTAATACAAACGTACAAAATGCTGCATGGAACTCAACTCCATTAGATCAATACAAGTCTGATGTCCAATCTGTCGCCCCAAACATATTAGATTTAATTAAAGAAAAAAGAGAGACCAGAAAATTATGGCAACAAAATAGATGTCCTGATACGAAAAAGAGATTCAACTACACAGTAAGGGAACTAAAAAAAGCTTTGGAACAAGATCGGAATGCTTCCTTCCAGGCATACCTAGAAGGCCTTGATGCAACAGCAGCTACAGACTATTCTCTCTGGAAAGCCACTAAAAAAATTAAAAGACCCATAGTGACCAGTTCACCACTCAGAAAACCAGACCTCAGCTGGGCACATAGCGACCAGGAAAAAGCAGCTATATTTGCGGAGCACTTAGAGAAAGTTTTTCAACCCCACCCATACGAGGGTTCACCCGAACATGAGAAAGAGATCCTCGAATTCATTGACACCCACGATGATGATGATATCGAACCTGACAACTTTACTAAAAGTGAAGTAAAACAAATCATTAAAAAAGCAAACTCCAAGAAAGCCCCAGGATATGACCTAATCACCAACAAAGTCTTACAAGAACTGCCAGACTCAGGAATAACACTACTGACAGCAATCTATAATGCCGTAACTAAACAAAGGCTTATCCCGCCGCAATGGAAAGTCGCACAAATAATTATGCTATTGAAACCAAACAAGCAACCTGAGGACCCAAAATCATACAGACCAATAAGTTTACTACCAATACCCGCGAAAATATACGAATCTCTAATACTGAGCCGACTGACACCACTGATAGAACAGCGCCAATTGATTCCCAAACACCAATTTGGATTTCGTCGTAAGCACGCTACCGTCGAACAGGTCCACAGGTTAATAAGCGAAATAGACAAGGCTTTTGAAACTAAAAAGTACTGTGCAAGTGCTTTTCTGGACATATCGCAAGCCTTCGATAGGGTATGGCACGAGGGTCTGTTATTTAAAATCAAATCTGTACTCCCTACCTACATGTACAAAATCCTAAAATCTTTTTTGGAAAACCGACACTTCCTGGTCCAAAACGGCGAAGCGCTCTCAAGACTCTGCCCTGTTAAAGCAGGAGTTCCACAGGACAGCGTGCTGGGCCCAACGTTGTACCTTATCTTCACATCTGACCTACCAACCTCAGAGTGTATCACTACCGGTACTTTTGCTGACGACACCGCAATTTTAGCAAGCCACACAGACCCAATAGAGGCATCAGGACTTTTACAGTGTGGGCTTAATGATATATCCACCTGGCTAAAAACATGGAGAATCAAGGCTAATGAGACAAAATCTGTAAATTTTACCTTTACTCTAAGAAGAGGCACTTGTCCACCCGTCAAACTAAATAACTCAGAAATCCCTCAATCAGATCACGTAAAGTATCTAGGACTGTATCTTGATAAGCGACTCACCTGGCAAAAACATATTTTCACAAAGAGGAAACAATTAGGTTTACAACTACGTAAACTGTATTGGTTAATAGGTCGTCGGTCACAACTGTCGTTAAGCAGCAAGTTCCTACTCTACAAAGCGATCCTCAAACCGATTTGGACGTATGGAATACAGCTCTGGGGGACAGCCTCTCATTCTAATATCGAAATCATTCAAAGGTTCCAAAACAAAATCTTGAGGATGTTAACCGGTGCCCCCTGGTTCGTCACAAATGAACAACTTCATCACGACCTGCATATAACCACAGTGAAACAGGAAATACTCTACCATACAAAAAAGTACAAGGAAAGAATTAAAGACCATCCGAACAGCTTGGCCAATGTCTTGATGGAGGTCAACACCACAACTCGCAGACTAAAACGGAGGATGCCCCGAGACATACTTAAAATGCAACAGTGAAGTGAAGTAGGATGCGACACAGGTCGCATACCGAGCATGCCAGTGATCATCCCAACCAATCCACTGATAAATGTCCCATGCGGCGACAGATAGCAGTGTAAAAGAACAGAAAAAAAAAAAAAAAAAAAAAAAACTTTTTCCTTCACATTATAACACTATAGGAGTGAGGGTGAATGTCTGAATTTTTTAATTGTATTGAAATTAATCTAACATTTTTTTTTGTATTAGACACTTTTATTAATTTATTAACTTCTATAATTTAATTTTTATACTTAAATAATCGATTACTAAATGACAAAATATATTCATTTGAAATCAGGAACTCAGAGCCAGTAAAAATTTCCAAATTGCGTTGTTGTGCGCGGCAACCTCCCTGACGGCGGCGGCGTAGGCGTAATATGTTACGTCGACGACACGCTCGTCCTGGCGGAGGGAGAGTCGCACCAGGCGGCGGCCGACCTGACGATGCAGGCGGTCGCGACAGTCGCTGACAGGATCCGGCAGTTGGGACTCGAAGTGGCGCTGCACA
Organism: Agrotis clavis; assembly: GCA_954870645.1. NCBI lineage: Eukaryota > Metazoa > Arthropoda > Insecta > Lepidoptera > Noctuidae > Agrotis > Agrotis clavis. The sequence continues at coordinate 9,229,072 of OX940944.1, read as the reverse complement.
AAACAGAGGCCATGTGCATGTGACGAGTCCCACATAACGTTGGGAGGGGTTCGCATCAGCGTCGGGAGGACGATGAAGTACCTGGGACTCGTCCTCGATAGCCGGTGGAACTTCAAGGAGCACTTCCTGCGTTTGGCCCCAATAGCTGAACCGGGCAGCAGCCGCCCTCAGGCGACTCCTGCCCAATGTCAGCGGGCCAAACGCCTCCTGCCGGAGACTGTACGCTGGTTTCGTGCGGTCCATGGCCCTCTACGCGGCCCCAGTGTGGGTCCTGAGCATTCGGACGCGACCAGCAAAGCTGGTCGCATGCCAGAGGGTCATGGCTATCCGGATGATCCGAGGATACCGCACGATCGCCGGCGAATCAGCCAACCTCTTTGCCGGATTACTGCCCTGGGATCTGGAGGCGACTGCCCTCCAGCGCGTCTATGAGTGGCGCGTGGAGGCGCAGCATCGGGGAGAATTCCCACTGCCCCGATAAGTCGGGGCGTGGCGGGAAGAGGTCCGGCGCGATCTCAGGGCAGTATGTTATAGGGAACGACTGTCGCAACCGAGGTTCGGGCACGCCCACGTCTCGCGCCCGGTTTTGGTCGAGGCCATGCTGCGGGCCGAGACGGAGTGGGAAGAGGTAGCCTCCTTCTGAGAAGCAGTCATGCTCGCAAAGGAGGAGGTGAGCTGCGTGAGGGAGAGAACAGCGTCCTCCCTCCGCCCCAGCCGCAGTGATAGACGCCCACGGCGACGGACGTCGCAAGACGATCTACGGCCACATGCCCGGGTCGACGGCGCGTTGTGTTCCACGCGCGCCTCAAAGAGCGTCAGCAAGATGACGAGGCCCCCCCCCTCTAAGGGCCAAAGCCTGCCGGGATCGCGGGACTTATCTCATTACCGTGACGCTGGAACGTAAAGGGCTATTGAATGACACCGTGGATTTTAGTCAGTACAAGTCTGACAGTCCCTCCCTCCCTGCCCTAGGTGGGAGGACTCATTGATGATTTAATCAAGCTAAAAAAAAATTGCGTTGTTGTGATATGAAAAAGGGAGGGCCCGAAACGAGCTGTGCCTAGGGGCCCCGAGATGGTTAATCCGGCCCTGGATACTGCCAATTTGATCAGTTAGAATTGACCGTGTGCGGGCGTGGAATCCATCAAATTGGCATGACATGCCAATTTGATGGCATGACATGCCAATTTGATAGGTTATTAAATCGATTTGACATAACGTCAAATCGGCAGCAGTGATCCATTTGGCTATTATTCGGTGACGACAGCTACAATTTTATAAATTTGTGGCTATCGGTCACCGAATAATAGCTAGATCTAGCTATAAAGTTGCTAAGTTGGCATCACTGCTGCAGATTTGAAGTTGTGTCAAATCGATCGTACGATAGGCAGTATGGTGTATGGTGTATATGGACGGACTGCCAATTTGAAACAATTGCAAGCGTCAAATCGATCGTACGATAGGCAGGATGGTGTATGGCTACTACAATTCGAATGCACGCTTGTGCGATACATTGAAGGTCGACATTACGCTGGAATGAAGGAATTTGGAACTCCAGCACACCGACGGAACACAGTAAAAATATATCATTTGTCGCCGGACTTCGACAGTATGTTGGTCGCGAGCCACTTAAAAAGAGTAGGACTTACCAAATATTATCACTAGTTTAAAGTAATTTCTTAACATTTTTCGAATTTATTCATTACAATCTACAATAAAAACTTAACTTAAAAGAAAAAATATTAAAATAACTAGAATTATTTAAATCATTTTCACAGTTAGGTACTTATATAAGTTTTATCGAACCACATGCATTTTTTTTCCAACAATTGAAATGAATTCAAAACAAACAATGAGTTAGTAAATATTAAAATCGCTGAAGCGTTTTAAAACAAATTTTTACTTGCACGTGATGTAAAAATACTTTTCATTGATTGACAAGATTTTTTCTCTTTAGACAAAATCTTTCTAATGAAAAACATTCCTGTACGATTAAGTTTTATAACGGACTACCTCGGCATTTACCGCAAAATACACATTCTTTATTACCGCACGGCCTGTGCCGAATAATTGCGAACCATTTTCAATTGTCACATCATCATCATCATTTGCTATAGGATGATGATCCTATAGCAATCAACCGCTAAACATAACCCTCTCCAATTTCACTCGATCATCGGCTATTTTCATCCAGTTGTTACCGGTCACTTTGCGAAGATCTTCGCTCCACCTTGCCTGAAGGCAACTGTATACCATATTACAATTGTAAAAAAAAAAAGATACCCGAACCAATTCATCCTGCACGCGTAGTAGACGTGTGCGCCACGCCGCCACGCCGCCGCCGCCAGTGGTTCTGTAGCACGCCGCCGCCGCCGGTCACGGGGCCGGCGTAAAATCGGCGTATCTTTTTAAGTTTATTTTTTATCGGCAGTGGATGCTGGAGATCTTTCTGATGGAGATCTTCTCAAGTACTGGCGTGAACGAAGATTACATTCCCGTTTAAGCACATATGCGCGTCGCGTAGCATGGCGATTCTATCTCTATTCTACCAAGAAAAAAACAAAGTTATTTCATCGTTATTTCTACACAAATCGACTGTTTTTTGCACAACTATGACACGATTCGTACACCATTAATGAATAGAAACATATCTCTTCTATATTGTAAACATTGCTATGCTAAAATCGATAAAAACATTTTACGTTCTGTCATTTTGTCTATTCTCGCGTCGACAAAACCCGTTTCCACGTCGCCATGCTACGCGTGCTGGAGAGGTTACAATTCACCTTTACTGTTAAGTAATTAACTCGCCGTCATAACTGAAAACTACCACCATATACGTAATATTAGAAATGTTGACTGGATTGTTGGCATCAAAAAATATATAATATGGCAAATAATCAAGAAAATCTTGAGTTTCTCATTGAAAAATATACTATTACCAGAAATATAATATCGAAATTACTTAAAGGCCCGTCAGTCTCTCAAGACAACAATTTGGTTAAGGCGTTTGATTCTATTGAACATCGTAATAATCCAAGTTACAGGAATATTATAACGAATTCTCAGTTGTAACTTAATAGAAATGTTTAATAGATAACTATTGGATACTTAATTCTACAAAAAAGTCAGGGAATAATGACTAGATTATGTTATTTCTTTAGGTATCCTCCAGGGGAAAACGTTGGGTCCAACCCTGTTTTAAATGGTATTTTGTTAGCTAATAACAAAATACCATTTAAAATATCTATTCTGTCTATAATTTGCCGATTCTTAGATTTTAGTACTGCTAGAAGCAGAGCTGTATAGCAATGTCTTTTATTGTTTTTTTTTTATTCGGCAAAATCATATTTTGACGGACTTGGTTATTTTTGAAACTATTAACCAAATTAGGTAATTAGTACCGGCACAGAATACAATTGTCATACAAAATATATGGGAGAATTTCATTTTGACAGCTTATAAAAAGTGTGGTCAATAGATTATTAACTAAAATATAGATTGGTTTTAAAACATGTGTAAGATAAAAAAAAAATCTTTCTTATATTTTATATTTACAAACGCTTGAAATAATTTAATCATCGTGTTTTGACACGAAAGTGAGAATTGTTTTTTTTTATTAACAATTAAAAATCGATTATTTTCTTCTTAATTACGCCTTTGCTGATAACCTTTTTACAGAATTCCTCCTTTTATTTTAAATATTAGTAGAGATGATATTATTGTAAAATATATTTTTTTCCAAGTGTAAAGTAATAAATTGTAAAATGAAAAGAGTTTTAATCTTCTTATCAGTATTAAGTAAGTAATAATTTATTTTAAATTTAAACTTCTGCCCGCGGATCTGCCCGTGCCAAGAGAGGAAAATATTCCGTGGAACGTAAATGACTGGTTGGATTTATCTCAGTTGTAAACGTCTAAAGAAGATATTGGCCATGTTTGTTCTTTCTTCTAATTGATCTGTAGCTAAATGGAAACTGTATTTTATCCTACTCCTCCGCTATTCTTTTCTGATTAATTTCGTTGCGGTATCCAAGACAGTTAAAAAAATCATTCTCCGGGACACGTCGAGCTTCATTGTCTCGACGCTTTTCTGATGGTCGCAATGGTTTGAGAATAGTGTTAGATTGGTCCCTCTCGTGGCTAAATAATTGCAGCAGCACAGGCCGATCATTCGGGTTAAGCCGCGCTTGCCGAGGTTGGTCTGAGGAGGGGTAACCATCTGTCATAACGAGTTTCCTCCGTGCCTTAGAAAGCACGTAGAGCCGTTGGTCCCGGCTGTCATTTGTAGATCTTTGACAGTCAGAAGCTCTAAAGTCTGAGAACCAGTCTTACCATGGGGTATCGTATATTACCCAGTTATTGGGTTGTGGAGGTCCGATAGTCAGTCGCTGCATGTAAAATACTGATATTCAGCTGCATCTGGTTCCACTGGAAGCCGACCCCGATATTGTTGGGAAAAGGCAGGCAGATGAATGTTAGGTTTAGTCCCTAACGTAAAAAGAAATTCGGGAATTACAATTTAAAAGTGTTTCATTATATTACATGTATTCTTACAGCTATCCTCAAAAATGTAACAACAGAAACTACAGAAGAAATTGAACCAATAGACATGCGTATAAAACACCTGAAGCATCAACTAATGGGTGACGCGTCAGACGCCAAACCTCTATCCAAATCAGAGTTGTCTATGTACGATTACATAGACAATTCCAGACAACCCATAACTCCTATAAGTGAGAATGATAAGAGAAAACTTGAAGGCAGATTTAAACAACCGGAGGTGATCACAACTACTGCTAAAGATAGGTACCTATTTTGTTTTATAACTAGCTCCTACACTCGAATTATTTGTTGGAAGATTCGGAAAAAAACATTTATAAGCCAGAGCATTGAAGAAAGGATTCTAAAATGGCGGCTTGTATTTGCGTTGACAGATAGTACAGTCAGCATATAAGATTTCAAATGAAAGTTTTTTTTCAAATTAAAAATAATAAAAACAATACTGGGTCACAATAATTTCTCAAACTTAACCTAACAATAAAACAAAATTAAAACAACAATAATCAACAGGTAACAACGGAAAAATAACAGAAAACTAAAGTAAATATTCTTAAAAAAGATCACTGAGCGCGTCAAGACATCAAGACCAATTTTTTTTCTGCTAACGCTACGCGCCAGAGTGAGTATAGGCGGTACTAGTGTGCGAGCGAGAGAACACGATAAGCGCCGCCATTCTTTCTTCAATCCTTTCTTCAATGAACCAGGTTATAGAAAAAAACATTTACCGTATTACCACAAGAAAGATAAACAGCTGTTGAACGTTGAACGCTTGTCTAATAAAAGTGTAACTGCAAAACGACCCTTATATCAAAAATCAAATCAAAATCAAAAGTCATTTATTCAAATTAGGCTGATTTATCAGCACTTTTTGAAGGTCAAATTTTACATAAGACAGTCCCCCAAAGCCCAGGAAGTGTCCCAGTCCCCAAAGCACTAGGAAGTGTCGAAGGGGGGGAGGGGGGGGGGGGGCATCGACACTTCCTAGTGTTTTGGCTGGGAAGAAAAAGTGGCGGAAGCGCCAGCAACACATCTGTCTGTACGGTTAGAAGAACCAACATTTTTATTTTAATAGAACATTCACATCATACATCAATCCGAAATTGCATTCCATTCGTGATTAGAAGGCACAAAAAAATAAACCAAAAATTATTTTTTTTACGTTGGAAAGATTATTAGGTACTTCCCAAATCGTCTCATGAAAATTTTATATCGAAAAATCGGAAAGCTGTTTTTGAAAAATCAACAAAAGATAAAATTTTGTCACTTTGGTTCAGTACTTTTTATGTTAAGAACAAAGACATTATCAACGCGACTACTAGACTGAGCGACTTTTTACCTATTGGTAAAAGTTTAGGATCACAACTTTGAGATGTGACACAAGTTGATGTGATCCTAAACTTTTACCAATAGGTAAAAAGTCGCTCAGTCTAGTAGTCGCGTTGCTATGCAACGCTAGATAGTGCTACTGACGCACGGTATCAACAATTTTCCCAATGCCCGCTCTATAGGTTCATTTAAATCTCTTTGGTTAAGAATGAGCATTTTCCGCTTATTAATTTTTCAGATATGTGGCATCTCCGGAAACTAATGAGAAAGAAACTAAACTAAGGTATGCGAAAAGGAAGAAAAAATCCCCAGGAAAATCGAAGAAAATGGACAAAGAAATATTCTATAGAAGAGGAATCGATTTTGACATAACAGAGAGAGATAAACCACAGAAATGGACGCACTGTTTGGACTTACTGTCGCCATTTTTGAATGGATTTTTAAACAGCGTCAGTTCAAAAAAGCGTGTTTTTGCATCAGACCCCAGCATTAAGAGGTATGTTCAGTTTTTTTCATCACTCGTACTCGTACAGCTGCTAAAATTAAAAAAAAAAAACTATTTTAGACATTTCTATTGAACCACGTTCAAACTTTTTATACAGCCACTTAATTACAGAGCGATTTAAAATTAATAATAATAATAATATTCCACAACTATCACACTACGCCATCTAGTCCCAAGCTAAGCAGAGCTTGTGTTATGGGTACTAGACAACGGATAAACATACTTATATATTTCTAAATACATACATATTATAGATAAATGACACCCAGACACAGAACAAATGATCGTGCTCATCACACAAACATTTGTCCTGGGTGGGAATCGAACCCACGACCTCCGGCATAGCAGTCAGGGTCACTAACCACTAGACCAACAGGCCAGTCAAATTAAATAGGTAACATACAAGTTAAATAATATTACAACTTAATGCAATTAGTTTCAATTATTTCTCTAATTATAATAACATAGCTTTCAGCAAAATCTTTGCCTATTTGTAATAACGAACATGAAAAATATTAAAAAAAAAATAAAAAAAATAAGCGGGATGGCGACAATCCGATCAGAGTATTTAAATAAAAGTCGTCTAGCGCTATCTCTTTCCCACAGCCTTTCGCTTGCAGGTGTGGGTTGCAATGGCCTAGTTGGTTAAGGCGTCTGGAGTACCCATCCAGAAGACGCGGATTCGAATCCCACTTGCAATCTGTAATTTTTCTTTCCTCAAAAAAATCATCTTTTGAAATAAGTAACTTTCACCTCTCCCTTCCTTCCACTTGACACCACCAAAACGACACCACCGGTGGTGTCGTATGGAATCTCTAGTCCATATGACACCACCCTAGTGATGTACAGAAAAGCATGTTTTTGAAAAACAGCTCCCAATTCATTATTTTATGTAATCTATAGTTAAACGATAATTAATAACCACTATTTGAGTGACAGATAAATATAAACTTTGTCAAATGACGTACCGCATTAATGAAACTGCTTGAACTTAATTGGAGTTTTCATATCAAGATCTTTGTATGTATCCTCACTAATAGTCGGTGGTGTCATATGGACTAGAGATTCCATACGACACCACCGGTGGTGTCGTTTTGGTGGTGTCAAGTGGAAGGAAGGCACCTCTCGGATAACGATGTACTATTTCATTCAAAAATAGCCAATTGTGCTAATTCTTGAAAATTATTTCCAGGTTAATCTACATTCTCACCCTTAACATGACTGGCTCAACCACGAGTGAGATCAAAACAATATTGTATGAGCTGAGTAATGTACCAGTGAGGATGTTCCAGTGGGACACGGGCGCTGTTAAATCCGTCATCAGGGCAATTGTTAGAGGTATGACCAGTTCCAGAGTACCCAATCAGCAAATTAAGCAATTGCCTAGAGGGCATCATGTTGTAACTATATTGGGGTCGGCTTCGTTACCGCTTACGGACAGCCCCCTTGAATTAATCGTCGGTTTAATATGTAATGGTTATCAGCGATATCTTCTATACTTATATATACTTATATACTATTATAATAAATTTGTAGAAAAGTTGTGTCTGTACAATGGAAATATACAAAAAAAAAGTAGCAGGGGTTGTTATTTTATCGATGCCGAACCCGAAAATGTAGTTAACTTTTTTTTTGTCTGTTTGTCTGTTTGTCGGTTTGTCTGTTTGTCTGTGTGTTTGTGCACGCTAATCTTCGGAACTACTGGACGGATTTGAATGATTTTTTTTTTGTTGTATAGGTATTAAGTCCGGTTAACATATAGGCTATAATTTATCTTGGAAACTTGAACACCTGATGCAGAACCGCAACAGACCTGCTTAACTATAAGAGATACAGAAATGGTGCCATAGCAAAAATTGTTCCACGTGATGAGCATTTTCTGCTGAGAGAATAAATTTGAAGATCCTGGACACCTGATGTGGAACACCAAGAGCCCAGCTACACTATGACATATACAGGAATGACGTCTTAGCAAGAGTTGTTCAGCCTGATGAGCACCTTCTGTTGATGTATAAAAATTGAAGATCTGGAACACCTGATCTGGAACTTCAAGAGTCCACCTACACTATAACATATACAGGAATGACGTCTTAGCAAGAGCTGTTCAGCCTGAAGAGCACCTTCTGTTGATGTATAAAAATTGAAGATCTGGAACACCTGATGTGGAACTTCAAGAGCCCAGCTACACTATAACATATACAGGAATGACGTCTTAGCAAGAGTTGTTCAGCCTGATGAGCACCTTCTGTTGATGTATACAAATTGAAGATCTGGAACACCTGATGTGGAACTCCAAGAGCCCAGCAACACTATAACATATAAGTGAATGACGTCTTAGCAAGAGTTATTCAGCATGATGAGTACTCTCTGTCAACGTATAAAAATTGAAGATCTGGAACACCTGATGTGGAACTCCAAGTGCCTAGCTACACTATAACATATACAGTAAAGACGTCTTAGCAAGAGTTGTTGAGCCTGATGAGCAACCTCTGTTGTCCATTAAAAATTGAAGATCTGGTACACCTGATGTGGAACTCCAACAGCCCAGCTACTTTATAACATAATATATAGGAATGACGTCTTAGCAAGAGTTGTCCAGCCTAACGAGTACTCTCTGTTGACGTATGAAAATTGAGATCTGGAACACCTGATGTGGAACTTCAAGAGCCCAGGTACACTATAACATATACAGGAATGACGTCTTAGCAAGAGTTGTTCAGCCTAATGAGTACTCACTGTTGACGTATGAAAATTGAGATCTGGAACACCTGATGTGGAGCTCCAAGAGCCCAGCTACACTATACTTAATATACATACATAGGAATGACGTCTTAGCAAGATTTGTTTAGTCTGATGGTCATTTCCTGTTGACTCACAAAAATGAAAGATCTGGAACGTCTGGAATCGTCTCGCGCATCCCGTTGTTTTCCCGTCCCCAGGCTCTTAGAATTCGACGTTTCAGATCTTCGATTTTGACGACCCCGTCGTCGCTGGCATAAGCAACAGGATCCGCGTACGAAGTCGCGGGCAGAAGCTAGTATGTAATATAAAGCGATGGCTCTAGTACTTTCATACAACTATTTTTATGCAACATTATTTTTTGTTTATGCGAAACCCGATACACCTATCCAATATTTTTGTGTAAATGTGCAAAATTTTGAAATTGTATATTAAAAAAGTCACAATGTTATAAGCTTGTATATTACCTGGTTGTCCGTTTAAAACATGCTCATTTCGCGGTACACCCGCGTAAAACACGTCTCCTGTGTTACACACTCGTGATAATAGTTTGGCAATAGGTACCGTACGGTGATTGTATTGTAATTAGGTATCTGTTAATAAAATTTAATGAAAATATTTTTGAAAAAAGAAATAACATAGTGTAAAAATTATTGGAATCAATCAATGAAATGAAAGAATCAATTACTGATTCTGAACAAAATACTCGTATATTCAGGTTTCGCATACCTATACTAAAAACATGTTGTATATTATAAATTTTTAAAATTAATGTGTACACGCTCTGCCCACCACAAAAAAAAATGCAACAAACTTTTTTTTTTTTTTTAAACATAATCTTTCAAATCCAATAGGATGCGAATCGCGATAACGCTCGAGTAACTGCAAATTTAGCACCCTGGCCGCTCTTACCACTATCTGAGGCAAAAATGCAGAAGTCTGGACCTGATGGATATGATGATGAAGATGTATTTGTTTTCCAGGTGGCACGAACGATTTTAAAGGCCTTAAGTATGGTTTCAAGTTTCTATTTGAGCACTGGAAGTTGAATACGTCGAATTTGACGCGGCTTCTTACGCAAACCAGGGTTTTTCGACCACCTTGTATACAAATTACTGAATATGGAGGTGAGTTAGCAATATGAGTATTTACATAAAGCCCTCCTGGATAAATGAACTATCCAACACATACATATATTTGCAATTCGAAGAAGAATTCCAGAGATTAGCCCCTTCGGACCTGAATTAATATAAAGCATCAATAAAATTTTTGTTAAGGTTTTTCTGTGAGTTAGAAGTGCAATTAAGAGATTTTTGTAAAAATATGCGATTTATCGTTTTTGGATTTTTGGAAATTTTGATGTCCACTCAAGTGGACATCAGGTTTAGAGTGTTGTATTAGGTAATACATATTTAATGAATAAATTTTTTGTAGTAATATTTTGAAGTAAGTAAAACTATATACCTAATAATATTATTATAGTTCACTTTTTATTTAAAATCTAAATAAATCAAAACAAGAATAAATAAATCAAATAAATAAATAAAAAAAAAATAAAAAAAATCTTCTTTTTGATGAAATATGTTCTGGAAAATGGTCAGCAGTGTCATACTGGATTTCGATTGCTGTTCTTAGTTCTGAAACGGTGTTGTTTTGGTGTAACTGGTGAATTTACTGGACTGCTACCACCAGATGGGGGCCGTCCTCTTTTTCCTGCTAGGAATTGGATGCCCCTTGTTTATTAGAGCTTTTGCAACGCGCTGCCTAAAGTGCAACAAATCCAAAACGTCTGTACTTGGTATATTACAGGTTTTGCAATCTTCTTGATGGTATTCCAGCCAGCTATTGGTTAGTGCTAGGTCAATGGCGTAAAATATCATACGCAATGTCCATTTTTGGGATCTAATGAAGATTCATTCCAAACTAATCAGATGATCAGTTTTATCTACACCACCTATACCTTCTTCTTCTTCCTGCCCTCATCCCATTCTACTTGTGGTCGGCGCAACACGTTTTCTTCTTCCATTCTCCCCTATCAGACGTCATAGTGTCATTTACTCCTTTTTCTGTCATATCATTCCTTAGACAATCCATCCATCTTTTCTTTGGCCTTCCTCTTCTACACCTCATCTACACCACCTATACCATTGTTATATAATTGCACAAGTTCAGGACGTGGTATAGTTACGTAATTTTTAGATACCTATTTTATTCCATCGTCGAACTTCATCTTGATTTCCTATTCCAACAAAATTTGAAGCAAGTACTACACCTTCCTTCTGCGAAGCAATCATGCTCGTGAAAGAGGAGGCGGGCCGCGTGAGGGAGAGGACAGCATCCTCCCTCCACCCCAGCTGCAGTGGTAGACGCCCACGGTGACTGATGTCGCTAGACGATCTCCGGCCACCGTAGGCGCGGGCGGCGAGTAATGGACGACTCGCTGTCCGACCATGAACCATGCCCAGGTCAACGGCGCGTTGTGTTCCACGCGTGCCCCAAAGAGAGTCAAATTATTTCATTTTTAGGCTTACTACTAGATCCGAGTCTAGATTCTACCTCCTCTAAGTCTTCTTCTTCTACTATATCGTCCTCCTCTTCAGAGTGATTACCTATCTCTCTTTCAGTTGGCAGTGTTATGTTACTACCCACACGAACATTTTTTAGTGGTATTGCCTGTACATTTTCATCGTCACTATCTTCGTCGAGATCCGATATTGTTCCGTTTTCCACTAAATTGAGTAAATTATCCAAATCTTGACTCTTAGATAGATCAAAATCTAAAAATAACATGTAAAATTCAATACAAAGTGTTATTGTAAATACGTTTGGTTTACAACGATTGTGACCCCATGTCCACTGAAATGGACATCGACTTAATCTTCAAAATTATGAAAACAACCGCATTTTTAGTATTTTGTGTAATTGTATATCTTAGCTAATATGATCACTATGCAGAATAAAAAATATCTAAACAATCGCTGAAGTCGTTTTGAAGTAAATAAAATAACACTAAAGACTTACTCGCATTGCGCGTATCCATGGCGAACGTCAACACTTGACTAATTATTTCATTCTACCTACAATAAATCCTTTGGTGTTTTGTTTATCGTACCGTTTCTAGGTAAGTGGTCGGTACAATCAAATGTTTACACTAGCGATTTTATTAACCCACGTCATATTCCACGCAATAATAAATCGTGTCCATTGAAATGGACGCTGGGTCTGAAGGGGTTAGCGTGTTTAACCAAATTAGCTCAATAATCGCTTGTCTAAAAAAAGCAAAAAAAGTAACTGTAGAATGACTCTTATAATTATTAACGTGTAATGTCGTTTTGACTTTACAGTTTCAAATTCAAATTCAAATTCAAATATCTTTATTGCGAACTAAGTGTAGGTATACAATGTTTGAAGGTGTTAATAACATAAGTAGGTTCTTTGAACTTAGTTGCCCGCTAAGGCATTGCAATTTATACAGTTTTTTTTTATAAATTAAACAATAGAATTTCAGCAATGTTATGTTAAAAATACATTTATAATACTAAAGGTTTATTACATTTATTATATTAATTATTTAGACAAATGTTTATCATATGTTTAAAAACCTTTTTTTGAAGGTTTAGCTTTATAATATTGACTATAGAAATAATAATAAATATAGCTCGTAGTAGAGCTCATAACCGTCGGAAAAGAAAAGTTCTCTCATGGCGACCACGGACCGGAAGACACAGCGTGGGCAGGCCGCCCACTAGGTGGACCGACGACATCGTGAGAGTCGCTGGCAACCGATGGATACAACTGCGAATTGTCGTTCAGCGTGGCGGTCTAAGGGGAAGCCTTTGTTCTGCAGTGGACGTCTTCCGGCTGATGATAATGATAAATAAGTAATTAAACATAATTTAATTTCAGGTTCAACAGTAACACAGAAGGCGATAAGATATACTAAACCAAACGAAAATGAATCGAGTAGAGACAGGACCATTCCAGCAGGGGACGAAGATTGTTAGGGCTTTGTCAGACAGGGAGCGGGGCGGTAGCGTGACGGTAGCGTGGCGTGGGCTTGGCGGGCTTGGTATGCCACATAGAAAAGATGTACCTAAGTCGCAGACGGGGCCGAAACATTTGTCTCCAAAGCGTCGCTTTCATACAAAATGTACAGAAACGTCGCTACGCAAAACATACAGAAGAGTAGGGTCGCGGGCGCAACGCTAGTACCTCTGCGCCTGTCCGCGACCCGTCCTCGTGTTACGTCTGTGTGACCCGCGCTTTCAGGCTTCGTCAAACAGTGAGCGGGGCGGTAGCGGGGCGATAGCGGGGTGGTAGTGGGGCGATAACGGGGTAGTATCGGGGCGGTAGCGGGGTCTGGCACGACGCGCGTCTGTCGAGTCATAATTGCGCCAGTAATCTGCTAATAATGTTTGTCACTTTTCTTTCTGAAAATGTATAGCGCAAACGCCGCGGCCCGTCATGCGTCAGGCCAAGCGATCACGCCGCGCCCCGCTCCCTGTTTGACGAAGCCTTAAATAGTCACACAAAATACGCCACGATAACGTCAACGTCGCACCTAGCTTGACGGGGCGTGACACGCCACGCCGGGCTTGACAAGTGGCAAACGATAATGTTTTGAAATCAATATTCGACTCAACGCATTAAGCCCAAGTAACAAAAATTGGTACTATAAAAGATCTGAGAACGTTTTGGAGGGTGCTAAAAGGCTCCACAATTAGTACTATAATGGTGTTGTAAACGTTTACAAAACCCCAAATAGGCCGGAGTTTTATCACTAATTTATTCTATAAACATTACATAAAGGCTCTCACGCTGATAAATCAGCTCGATAGTTGAGATGTAAAACTGTAGTGAAACGCTTTTTAGAACTAAAATAGTGCCACAAGTGCAATAATGTCACAAATTTGCACTATAAAAGTAACCAAAACATGTTTAAAGTGCTATTTTGCACTGTAAACGATTTGAGAGATCTTTCCTGACAGTTATATTGTTCATATGTTCATCATTTTTTTTGTTCGTGTTGTGTCTGTCGTGTTCCTCAAGATAACTAAAAATATCGATAAGTTATGATTCATGTCATTTGCCTTGTTGCCTAACGTATCATTGTAATAAAAAAGACATGCAACTCTGCCATAACTGCCATAACTTGCACTTGCGAAAATAATTGTATCGTTAAAATCATTATGCTGATTTCGAATTTGACAATGCGCCCTAATTATTTTCGTGTTTTAATTAAATTTTAATAAATAAAATAAGGACTTGTCCCAACTACGGTTCTTATAGTACACATTGGCTCCAGCCGTGCTGCTAATGTGCTATCGCGGCAGAAAATAGCGGCCATATTTTAATTAGGGAAACACTTTAGTCTCGTAGCAGTAACACCAACTCACTTTTAGAGCTGTTTGAATTTAAGTATTTAGCAATTGCGCTAAGAGTCGCTACGGTACTATTTAGTACTATAGAAGAGTTTTCGTGATTTTTATAGAACTAGCCCCTTAGCGATGTTGAGGGAGCTTTTATGAAGCTAAACGGTAACGTAATGGTTGTGTAAGGTACTTTTATTGTGCAAATTGATACTGTAATACGTAATGGTTTTGTAAGGTACTTTTATAGGGCAAATTGATCCTGTAATAGTGTTTTCGATACTGCTACAGTCCTAGTACTGTAAAAATTATTTTGACGCCTTATTAGAGCAAAATAGATACATAAAAGAGTCACTAAGGTTGTCTATAGTACTAAATAGTACCAAAATCGTTTTTCTCATTTATATTACAGTGCAACACTTTAAAGATTCTTTTGTATGGTCCTGTAAGCGTTCTAAGAGCTAAATAATAGAACTTAAATGCTCTTTAATCTTATAAAACCAAAATGCTTTGTTAATAACCTTTATAGTACATGCAGTCATAATGGTTACCATTAAAGGCCTACTATATCACTCTTTGGTGATAAAACCCTTTGATTATAGAACCTATTGTTACTTGGGAGCATACCAGTTAAAATTTGCCCGCTCCAAATCCAAGCGTATTATTGTTAGTTCCATCAAGATTCGTATAAATAGTTATGTAAGTAATTTTTAAATAGACTATATTTATTACACTCATAAAGTTTTCTCAGAAAATTTTGTATTTTATTTATGAATTTATTATTTTTCCTTTATCAATAATTGCAAGATTTACCGATAAAATCTAGCATGAATTTTTGTACTTACGTGACCGTACATCGTATTTGTAGTATTACAATGTAAATTGTGTGGAAAATGCAAACACTGCCTCTAGTTTACGAACAAGGACCTAATTTTATCCATTAAAGGTGCATTCACACACATCAGTCACGTCACCGTCACGTCACCGACAACGGATCGGTGACGGTTTGCTTAGTCACCGGTCACCGTCACGTCGTTCGTCAGTCACGTCTCCGGTTTGGCTGAATCATTGAACACATACACTGACTGAACTGACACGTGACGTTCCCGGCGGCGGCGGCGGGTGTATGGGGATAAAATTATGAAAATTGTCTGGAAATATTATTTGACGCGCCTGACCGGTGGCGGTGACGTAACGTGACGGCGACCGATGAGTGTGAATGCTTAATTAACTTCAATTTTATTCAAAGTCCTCGTTTACATATGACGGGGCCCCCCTCTAGAGGGCCAAAGCCTGCCGGGGTCGCGGGACTTATCTCATTACCGTGACCCCGGAACTTATAGGGCTATTGAAGGACACGGTGGATTTTAGTCAGTACGAGTCTGACAGTCCCTCCCGCCCTGCCCTCACACCTCCTGGTGGGAAGACTCATTTGATGATTTTACCACGTAAAAAAAAGTCCCCGTTTACTTATCGTCACAAAAACGTAACTCAGGCCACAAGTTTTTTGATAAAAACAAAAACACATCAGAAATATTTATTCCAAATTCGTCTTAAAATCAATACAGCATTACTTTTCTTGCACTGCCAGCCGGAACATCCATATTTGTTGGTAACCTCTCAGGTTCCTTTACAGGCGCATTGAAATTATACGTTTTCTCTACTATAGGCTCTCCTGCATCAGTTTTTCCAAATTCTTGAGTATGTACTTTAGTATGTTTAACATCTTGGAAGCGTTGGTTTTCATTTGAATTACTTGCCTTTATTTCTTTAGATTTATTTTCTGTACCTTCATCTTCCATTGTAATAGCAGTGTCTTCTTCACCAAATTGTTCATTTTCAACATTACCCGGTATTGTCAACGATTTGGTGCTTGGTTCAGTAACTTCCGGTTCAGCCGTAGTCTCTCCAGACAAAACCAATTCAATTTGACCTTCCTGACTATCGTTTGTTTTACTATCATTGTTAACGCTTTGATGCGGCAGTATATGGAAATGTGCATCTATTGCTTCTATGTTTAAGTGCGGAGTTTGCAAAGCAGGTTTCTTTTTTGAATGTTTGTCTTCGGCGGTCTTCTTAAGTTGGTCTAGTTGCTGCTGGATTTCGGCTAACTTTTGCTCAATGTTTGACTTTTGCAAACTTAACCGAGGCTCTATGTTAAAATTAGATTGGACATAAACAGATTCTGCTTGATTTGCCGCCGGCACTACTATTTGTTTTACGAATCTCACCTTTTTGGCACCGTAATACGGATTCTTTTCAGGTGAAGAATTCTCGCCAGAAATCTTTAAAGGTATTGGTTTGTAGTAATGGCTATAGTACTGTGGCTTATCGTCCGTATCTTCGTAGGATGCTTCAAATTGTACTTCTTCTTTTAGAATTTTCATTGGTACTGAGTTGTATCTAGGTTTCCCTTTTAGTTTAGCTGATTCTGCTAGGTTACCTTTATTGGCACCCTTCAAGAAACCACTCAGAATCTTCTCTTTGACTTTTAGTACTATATCATCTAGAGATAATATTTTAGCCGTAGGAGTTGCAAACTGTGTTACCGTCTGTGATTGTAATGGCTCAATAATAGCAAGTTTTGGTGCTTCATTTTTCTTATATCCATTAACAAACTGTTTTGCTAACGCTGCTTTAAATTCAGTTGCTAATTCGTAAGCATTTTCATTGGTTTTGCTATCTTCTTCAGACTCTTCAGTTTTGTCCACCTGCTCTTCATATTTAGAAGTTTTTTCATAGTCTTTCTTACCAGTTTCAAGAACTAAAGCTTTAATTTGGTTCACTAAGTCGTTGGGAACGAATTTCTTAGCTATAGATCTGAAATCATTGAGGTTCGCTGCTAGAATCACGTAACTTTTGGTTGGTGTTAGTAAAGTTGAAATGGAACCTGGAATAAGTCGAATGTCTTTATTGAATTAGGTCACTGAAGAGCCCGGAAATGGTCGCGGTTCTGATTGTCAGAATTTCAAACTTCTGACCAAGCTATTTCGTACATAACGCGACGCAAGTCTCCGATATCTACGACTTTGGTATCAAGGCGACTATTGCAATAGATATTCACAGAGGTTCGTCGTACCAAAGTCGTAACCCAACCAACATTTTGACGCTAATTTCCACCTCTGTTATAGTTTGTATTGGTTTAACGGGTGTATAAAAGCGCCCAGTAAAACTTTTGTTTATTCAATGGTTATGACTATAACTAAATAACTCATCAAGATGAGTAACAGTAACAAGAATACATAATATGACTAGGGTAGGTATAAAAGATAAAAGCTGAACCACAGTAACACTAGGGGTAGTAACTTCAAGTAACAATAAGTACCTAAGGTAATAGTTAGATTTCTAATAAGTCTCACTATTTTCAAGTGTTCTTAAAGAGTGCTAAGTAAATGTTTTATACCACCTAACTTGCCTAGGAAACGTATTATTACTTAAGGAGGTATAAACGGTACAGTCGCAACCATCATAGCACCTGCTTTTATAAATTCAAGTAACAGAAATGACTAAAAGTAATATTATAGTTTGTTATAACTCTTCCTACCGACAAGATCTCTTGAAAATAGTTAGCAAAATATTTTTACCACCTACGTTGCTATAAAAGTATTAATTGCAACTTATTTACAGCTACTTAATTGAGTAATCAGAAACCCCTATTTATGATAGCAATTGGTATTATGGAGTTATTTTTAGAGCCCTAATCGTTACAGTGGGGTTCAAATTTACTTTTATGTTATTCTAAGCCATAATAACACGGAATTTAAACATTGTAACTCTTTAGCATTTAATCTCAATTTTACATATTTATTCCCTTTTTTGATGGAAGGGTTTTATCGATTGAAAAACGTAACCCTAAAATACCACTACTTTTGCATCTAAGTCGAACCATTATAGAACCAAACCTCTTAAACTTGTACTCTTATTACCTTTAAAACCCTATTCTGGTATAACAAGTGCTATAATAGTTCTAACTACAGCCCATCCAGTACTTCTTGTTCATTAATAGTAATAATAGGAACCTAGGATAATAAGGAGTAGACACCATTTTCTAAATCAAACATAACCTAAAAATAAATAAAAAATAAATTGTTTAAAACCCATATTTTGTTTAATTTTGTCATTTTAAAACGCAACATATTTACTACAATACACAATGAATGTAAAAGACACAGCCAATATCCTGTTTTTATCTAAATTTAGATTGAGTGTATGCCCCGCATGATAAAATGCAATTTATTTTTACTTTAAATATCACTTATTTTTAAGGCCCTGCAAAATTGAGATGCAAAACATATATTATTTTCTCAATAAAGTAACCCTCGCAATAAATTTTAGCCATGTGATAAAGAAATCAAACTTGATTCACCGAGTTATTGACAATCCGTAACTTGAAATTCACTTAATTTCACCTCCTTATTACCATCATTTTTGAGAAATAAAGTAACACTTTTGGAACTAATGTATATGCAAAACAATAGAAAAAGAAAACACGCTACAGCCCTGAGTTGCTAGTCAACTCTGATCAAGATACATAAAGCAAATCCAAGAAAAAAATGGACCTAAAAAAGAACTAATATGTTACTACATATTTTATACCAGTAGATTTCAGAACTTGTGTACCACCTATAGTTTTTATTATAACCATAATACAGACTTTAAAGTGCTTGAGGTAGCTAGATTTATATTATACCACCATTATAGATACAAGAAATTGTTTGCCACTAACGCCACCCTATAACTATTATGTAACTCTCAGTGTTAAAAGAGTGAGCATTAAAATCATTATATTACTTATAGCGCTATAAGACGTGGGCCCAATCGAGAGTTTGTAAGGGGTTAGAGCGTGCTCTAACTCCAATTGCTAAAACCATTGTATGACTCTTGCTTGCCAAATGCACTTTTAAATAACTCTTTTATCACCAATTCTTATTACCAAAATGCTAGTTGGGAAGGTATCGGTGACTTGCGTACGAAGAGGCTAGCAGTAACGACTGTCAAAGATCTATAAATGATTGCCGGGACCAACGGCTTTAGGTGCTTTTCGAGGCACGGAGGAAACTCGCTATGATACTCGTAGATGGTCACTCAACCACAGACTAGCATAGCCAAACGCAGCTTGACCTAGAAGATCTGTCTTTGCGGTTGTATCAAGGTGATGTGTCACTACGTCTTGTCCACTTTAGAAAACTTTTATTCCTACCACTTTAAATTGCATCATTTCGCATTACTGCATGTAACGTTTTGAGAGACTTTTAAGACTCTATCACTGAGTTGCCTGTCTCACAAAATAACCTTACTTCACCCTACTTATTATAAAGTTACTACTTACATAATATGACAACATATAAGAAATACATTATGTATAACTATTTTTCTAATAATTGAGTTGAAGTTTAAATAAAAATAAATATGTACATTGTGGTTACCTATTGTACAACTAAATGAAAGAGACGCATGTTTCATTTTATTACTTACAGTAGAATTTTATTGAAATTAACTTTCTGATTCGTTTATTGACTGTTCTTAACACTTAACATGCAGTGAGGGGTCGGAAATACCTGCCTACAAGACAGATATTCACTAAGAAAGCATAAAATAACATTTTCACCTCACCCGCTCGGAAAGATTCTATTTCTCATTCAAAATCTGAGCGCAAAACTCCATTTTGTGCTCTAGAGCACAAAGTGTTGTTTAAAATTCGAACACGTCTTGTATTCAATTGTTTTCTACACTGCCAGGCGAGCCGCCCCCTGTATAGGTCAATGACCCCACTTCATTTCCTCGCTGTGTGAGGTGAAAAGTTGTGTGTTGCACTCGGCAGCAAAGTTTTTCTGCGTCTCGTACCTTTGAAAACTTCGCATCGCTCAGGATTCTATATTTGAACCGCTCGTTTCTCTCGCGGTTCAATCTTAGAATCCTTCGCTCGCTCAGTTTTCAATTCAAGTACTCGCGCCAAAAATCAACTTTGCAGCCTTGCATAACAAATAACTATTTCACCTCACCCGCTCGGAAAGATTCTATTTCTCATTCAAAATCTGAGCGCAAAACTCCATTTTGTGCTCTAGAGCACAAAGTGTTGTTTAAAATTCGAACACGTCTTGTATTCAATTGTTTTCTTCTTTTCTACACTGGCAGGCGAGCCGCCCCCACTGAATTTCCTCGCTGTGTGAGGTGAAAAGTTGTGTGTTGCACTCGGCAGCAAAGTTTTTCTACGTCTCGTACCTTTGAAAACTTCGCATCGCTCAGGATTCTATATTTGAACCGCTCGTTTCTCTCGCGGTTCAATCTTAGAATCCTTCGCTCGCTCAGTTTTCAATTCAAGTACTCGCGCCAAAAATCAACTTTGCAGCCTTGCATAACAAATAACTATTCTTTCGGAAGTTGGCGACGTAATTTTAATTTCATTGACTTTTGTGCTGCCGACTTCCGAGAGAAAAGTTATTTAAAACGATTTGTGTTGTTTAAGAAATCTGTTTTATTTTTTTATTTCAAAAGGGTTTATTTTATCCTTTTTATTGCTTCAACAATGTTCAAAAATAGCGACAGCAGGAATCGCCATTCATTTGCTATCATTTATTGAAAAGTTGTCCCGATTTTTCTAGGGTTCCTTTATCAGTTCCTGACCTTATGAATCCATGAAACAACCTCACTGAAAGATTATCCTTTCAAACAAATGAAGAATTTTCCGAATCACTCCAGCGGAGCTATTTCGTATCTCTGTTGACAGTTCAAATGATGATCACTTGCTCTGGTGACCATCAAATAGATGTGAAAAGGTAAATGACATGGCTTTTGCATTTGCAATGAAAATAATAAATGTAAGTGTTTCCTAAAATCAACTATTCTAACGCTCTTGAGGAACTCCTGAACTTAGCCTCATAACAGTCGATAAAATATAGAGGTGTCAAGCCATCCAAGTTCAGTTGACAACTGCTGGTCGGTGACTATCAAGTTAGCCAATAACCCTGCAAGCGTCTTTGAGAAATGGAGCAACAAACTTGAAAAAAACCAACGATTTGAGAACCTCCTCTTTTCGAAGTCGATGTAAATAATATACCATGAAAAATAAACATTGGAAAAAAGTACATCGGCATTTATAGGTTTTGTAGCACATAAAATTCAGTTGGTTTTACGAGTCAAATAAAATTGATAGAAGTTATTTTTCTGTTTGGAATGCAAGCTAACAGGAAAATTTAAAACTGTGCTGTAGGTGCCGAAAAATTCAGAAATACAACGTCGCTTTGCACTGTATTTGAGCCGTTTGGGGTTGAGCCATGGGGTCCGATTACTCACAAAGTACCACGTTTTTAACCGACTTCAAAAAAAAGTAGGTTCTCAGTTCGACCTGTATATGTATGTATGTATGTTTGTCCACGATTATCTTGCGTTCGGCTGAACGGATTTTGATGCAGTTTTCAGGAAAGTGTTCATTACATTCTGGAGCGTTTTGCTTATTTGGATCGTAGATTTTAAGGGACGATTGCATGTTAGTCCGCAATTATCTCGCGTTTGGCTGAACCGATTTCGATGCAGTTTTCAGAAAAGTGTTTGTTACATTCTGGGAAAGGTTTTAATATATAACAATAATGCATATCTCGTGAAGTTACTCACATAGATCCGTTTTGCTTAATACGATTGTAGATTTTCAAAGACGCCGATTTTATGAAGATTTTTGTTGATTATCTCAACTAAAAAGGGAAAAATAAAAAACTTTTTGAAAAAAAGGGAACCGACTTCAAAACCAAACACAAAAAAATATATAAAATAACTTTTCTATCGGAAGTCGGTGGCCATATTATGTCAATGAAATAAAAAAAACAAAGCCACCGACTTCCGAAAGAAAGTTATTTTATAGTTTTTTGTGTTTGGTTTTGAAGTCGGTTCCCCTTCCCTTTTTTTCAAAAAGTTTTTTTAAAGGCTACAATTGACATGTTCATCAATCATTATTTTTGTATAATAAAATGGGTAAATGCTCACCAAATCTAAAACTCGCTTTAGTAAGATTTCAGGGACCCCGAAATTCGGTTTGGTTAGGTTCCTTTAAACCTTGCAAACAGAAATAGAAGCCCCGCGAAACGGGGCTTCGTCGACTCTACTTATGTCGTTTTTTTATTATTACAGAAAATAAGTTGATTTCTACGATTAAGAGGATTGTCTACCGAGCGCTCGTCCATACTAAAAGAGAAAACGTTTTCCTACCCCTCAATGTTATCCTATCTCAATGATTTTTTAGAATGCTTCCTACACAGTATATAAAACTAGGTTTATAGGTTTTCTTTTTTTTTCAAAATTTATAATAGTTTGAAAGTTACAGGCACCTAAGAGTTACTTTTGAAAAAAAGAAAACCTATAAACCTAGTTTTTTATTGTGTCAGAAGCATTCTAAATCATTGAGACAGGATAACATTTAGGGGTAGAAAAACGTTTTCTCTTTTAGTATGGACGAGCGCTCGGTAGACGATCCTCTTAAGTAGATCTACACAATTTGGTGAGCATTTCATTCTGTCAGTGTATTTCTATTTTATGGATTTAAGTTAAAAAGGAGACTATAAATAGCTTAATACCTTTATTTTCACATTAAATACTTAATTATTAATATTACTTAAATACAAAACAGTACATTATTTCGTCCAAAACAGATGTTTTTATAAAATATTAATTACTTGTGGTAACTCTAGTGCTGCGTTTAGTTGTTGTCCTCTTTACGTTGATTGCGTTTTGTTAGTGCTCCGAACTACTCTGACTTTGCTGGGTAACATTTCTGGAATAGAAAAGAAAACATGTTTTTACCCGACTACGGCAAAGCCAAAAGGAGGGTTATGATTTTGACCGGTATGTATGTATGTATGTATGTTTGTTTGTCTGATCCCTCATAACTTCTAAACTCCTTATCATTACATGACAAATGAGGTGTCGTTAGAAGCGTCTCAGTTGTCCGCTGGTTATAGGATAGGTGACGTGAGTAGGGTATAATTGGGGATTCTGGAATCATTTGTTCTCGCTTCGCTCGAACTGCATGATCCCAGAATCCCCAATTGTTTTTATCGAGCAATGAATAACGATACTACAGAAACCCAATTTGATAAACGAGAATTATTAATACAGTGCTCGAACTGCACAATGCATAATGCCTCAATTATACCCTACTAATGCAGGATTCTACTCTCTCATTAGAAGCGTTTAGGATTTTAGGAAAGCACATTGACTAAACCACCTAACATGCTGTTGCCTTGGTTCATCCTCATCTTCCCAGTCTTTTAAACCTCCACCACAATAAAAACATATAGTCCTATCACCCCGACCGCTATAAAAGAAACCAGCTTCAGCCAAATCCTCAGGTTTCTGACGCAGTTGTCGAGGCCAGTCTGAGAAACTGATCAATCGTCTTGATATGGAACTAAAATCTGGATACTGAGGTCTATCTCTCTGTTTCAACGATAATGATCCCAAACCACATTCGTCCCATCCTCTTTTTATATCATCATCTAAATTTTTTAACCCCATCTTGTAATTTTTCTCCTTAGTACTCATAGCAGAGACTTGAATATATTATTTATTTATACTTTCCTAATGTATTTGTTTGTTATTACAATTATGAGTGTGTAATGAGCTTTCATAGCTGATACAATCAATTTATAGATATTTTTAAAACAGTAGTTACAAGGAAGGATATAATGAATAAAAACGAAAAAAAAAATATTAAAAAAGTTTATTATCAGAGCACCATTTTTTTAAACACAAAACATTTTTTAAAGCACATATTGAGTTATGATAAATACAACTATACAAATCTTCAGAATATTTATATCGATCATACAGACTTAGCAAATTAGGACAACCTTTATCTTCTAAATTAATCACATTATTAGAATTATTTAAAATATTTTTTAACCATAACACTTTTTCAAGACCTTTAATATAAATACATTTATCTTTTAAAATATCTACAAATAAATACTGATGATTTGAATAAGGTATAAATCCTTCGCCCCAATATATTTTCCTGTTACGTTCAATCCATGCAACTTGCCGTCTTTCTTGTTTTGTCAAATCGTAAAACGGAAATGGTTGCTTGATTAAAAACACTTGTAATTTGCCATTACACAATATAGCAATTTCTTTTAGCACAAATTCATTTGCTTCCGTTTTAAAGCCTTGGATGTCTACAATGGCAATCATGATAATCGACGTACTATGTTGCTCAGAGGTTTGTATTCCACAAGTCGATCGTTTATAATTAAACAATATGCTGCAGTATTATCAGGTATCGATGCTGAACATTCAATTTCCAATCTAACGTCTACAGGACCTGTCTTTATACTATCATTTTGTCTTGAACAATCTATGATAAACAGAGGAGCTTTCTCTTTAAAGTCCTTTACACTGAGCAAGGGGTCTATCGGACGGTTGTAATACGATTGGCGAAATTTCGCATACATTTCATATAATATACTGTATTTGTCGTCAGAAAATTTTAAGCCTAAATGTTCATATGGATAATATTGTGAATTTAAAAAAAGAGTTACGTTCGTCACTTCACAGTGATCGAACAGTGAACTATCTTTCAATTTATTACTTTTTCTATTAATTTGTAAACAAAAAATGACATATCTAGGCTTTTCTAATTGTGATGCAGTTTTAACTGACCACGAATGCTTTGTGGTTTTGGGCAGTAGAGGGTACTCATACAAATCCCAATTTCTAAATGCCATTTGGATAGGTTTATCTCTTTCTAAATGTTTTAAAAGTGTCAATCGTTCTCGATCTGATACTTTTATATGAGGTACCCTCCATTGTATCCTTTCTATATTGATTTGGAAATGGGCAATATCATCAGTAAGTATAACACTGTTTAGATTAGAGTTACTTCTGTTCAATATGAGTTCATGCTTACAATTTATGATAATTTTATTGTAATCTTCCGCAAATCCTAAAATCTTATTTAATGGTATTATAGCACTAAAATGACCATCATTTTTAAATCCAGTTAAGTTCCAACCCCATAATGCAGCCGCTTTGTTTTCTGCTTCATTCAATGAAATAAATGATTTTATTGTGGATGTTATACCCGAATTTTTGATACGATCTATTTCAATACCATTTATTTCGTACCTGATGTCTTGAAACAAGAACATAATAGCGTTATTAGTAAACGAAACCGGCTTTTCTAGCGGTTTTCCATCTTTGCCGAGGAGCTTTGCTTGACCTTCGATGTAAATCGAACTGGCTGATGGTAGCACATATATGTCTTGCTGGTGTATGGGAATTCTGATTTCATCGTTTTCTCTGAAGCAGTTATTGTAGGGATTGTAAGAATGCACTTCATAACTTTCAATGGAATTATCAAAGTGCGGTAAGTCGTTAATCTGTAGTATATTCATGTTTTAAAACCTAAAGCTTTAAGGAAATCTATATTTGCTTTAGTCAACTTTTTCACTTTTTTCTTACGTCTGTGCACTTTAGTGGTTGTAGAAGAAGTAAGGCGTTTTATTTTATTTGTAGGATTTATATTATATAATATCATATTGTTTTTCTTAAATGAAGGCGTAGTTCAATATGTTCTATAGAATTAATGCAATAACCAAACTGATCAACAATTTTAATAGATATAGATGAAATAATATTTTTGTTCACCGGAAAGTAAATAACAGTTTGTGGTGTTTCTATGTAGTGAGGACCTGAAGCAGTATTAGATACAAATTCATGAATAATATGGGTTGGCAATCCGTTAGTGTAGGAACCGTATATTAAATCACATTCAATTCTGACTACACGAGGTGTATTATTATTATTATTATTAAAATTCGTATCTGATACTGAATTTAACACTGAATAATATAACAAACCGCATTCATATTTTCCAGATAAACTCAATGGTGGCTGGAAATACGATTCTAATTCCGATTTATTCCCAGAGATCGTCACTGCTATAGACATTTTTGCATACTGAACACTTTTATGAAATCATGTTATTTTATTTTGTCTCTATTCCAAAAATTCATTAAAAATTTTAAACAAAGATGTCCGCAATTGAAAGGATGATCACCTTGTATGTTTTCATAATTGTACCGGACTTTAGACCCCAAGTATTTTATTAGCTCCTTTGGAGGCTTAAGGTTTCCGTAACTGTCAAAATATTCTATATAATCATTGTCTTTCGCATAGGCTACCCAATGAGAACCAGGGTTTTTAGAACTGTCTAAATTAAATACTCCGCATTCTTTTTTAAGGGGGTAATCAGGGAGTTGATCCCTCATAAAAACACCTCTAAAATAGGGAATATTACTTCCATACTTCAAAATGTCCAAGTTAGTTAAGGCGCGGTTGGGTAGCCTATATTTTAGTTTTTTGCTTTTGATACAAAAATTCCAAGTCCATTTTTATGTGGTTTAAGATGTAGCCCTTTTCCGATGCAAAGAGCTTCCATTTTTTCATTATGTCTTTTCGATTCCTCATATAGTTTTTTAGCCATCTTGAACTCATTTATGGTCTTTGCAATACCAGCTGCACCGCCTGCTAAAGCTCCTGCAGCAGATAATCCCGCGAAAATAGGAATCAAAGGTAATACTCCACCAGTTTTTGGTATAGGAATAACACGAGGAAGTTTAATGGATGAATTATCAGCTAATTCTCTGGCAGCAGCCATTGCTAATTCTATTGCCACTTTCTTGCATTTTGGTTTTAATTTTTTCATACGTTTTTTAGCAACAGTAATAACATTTTTCAATTTCTTTTTAATTCCTTTTCCAGACACAATTTTTCTCGAAGACTTTTGATTACGTGTTTTTAGACCAGAACCTGTTTTAATTTTCGTTAACATAGCATTACTTACTAAAAGGGCTGCAATTTTTTCTCCTGTATGCGAATCAGGAGCAAAAGCACGTTTTCTCGCCATTTTAAACAAAATTAAATCTGCTTTGTGTCGGTCCTTTAAATTTGATGACTTGTGATATGCAATGTCGTGGTCTTTACAATATTCGTCTAATTTATTTACACCTTTATCTCCACGTTTGAGTCGCTTAATTAATTTTGTACCAGGCCCACAATAATTGTATCCTGGTAAGTGTAATTCAAATGGTAAGTTATTTATAAGCCAGTTGAGAAGACTACTTTCTCCAATACACATAATAAGACTGATCAATCGGGGGGATTAAATATTCCTTAAATAGACATGAAAATACAAAACAATCACTTCGACCCTTAACGGGGGGCGACTAATTTTAATAATTCTCATACAATATTCGACTTATCAATCCAGCTGTTTTCAGTAGAAGGCAGCCCTAACCATTTTACGAAAACCCTATTACCTTTCCTTTTAATAACTTTCTCAACTAAATATATATCAGGATGTATCGTTTTTTGAAGCTCTTGCGCATAAAATGCTCCTAAAATAGGCTGACCTCTGATTGTATCTTCAATTAAGTAAGTGATAGGAGTTGTGTGTTGTATTTTACGAATTTTAAATATTTCTGTTGACCAATTAGGTGTATATCCTTTTTCAAATGTTCCTTTGTACTTACTGATACGTACATAATCGCCCACTTTAAACTTGCTTTTTATAGTGTCATTTTTCACCATTTTTTCATACTTTTCTAGTATGCATTTTTTATTAAAATTACTGACTTTTGCAGGAATTTCATCAATTGTTCGATGATGGGTGTGATTGTATTTATAAACAACATTTTTAAGTGTGTTATCTATCCAATTGTAGTTACCTTTTAAACTAAATTCTTTATACAATTTTGATTTCAATGTTCTGATGAATCTCTCGACTATTGAAGCTTTTTTTGTGGAAAAGGTTGAGTAATGATTAATATTATAAGATTTCATAAGTTTCTGGAATTCATTATTATAAAATTCTGTGCCGTTATCAGTTTGTAGATTTTTAGGTCTACGACCCTCATCCAACAACCTTTTGAAAGTGTTATATACAGCATGTTTATTCTTAGTTTTCAGAGGGAATGCCCAAGCATATTTCGAAAATGTGTCAATAACTGTAAGAATGAATCTAGAGTTTTTATTTTCTTTAGATATTGATTGCATATCAATTAGATCAGCCTGCCATAGATCGTCAATATCTTTCATAATTACAGTTCTTCGCAGAAAGTTCACCCTTGCATTTTTATGAATTTCATTTACTACATCAGCCTTACTCATATTTAGAAATTTCCGTACATTTTCTTATATATTAAAAAAAAAACAAAATAACTTATTATATTAACACTTATTATTTTGCAAATATCATTTGATGAATGGTTTAGTAATACTAAATCAAAAGCAGTTTGCTATCAGTATTTATTCTTTAATTATGTTAGCTTCTTTTAATTCCTCAATTATTGATAAAATTTCATTGTCATGATTTGTGTTACCTGCATCTCTTGAAGCTACTAATAATTTTAATCTCTCCACTAATTCATTGGGATCATCCCAATACACCAAGTCAGTATGCATTTTATATTTTTTAAGGTTTGGCAAGTTACCTCCCAGCTTAATTTGTTTTATTTCTGATGAAGTATCAGAAAATAATGGCTTGATTATTTGACGATATTTCATTCCTTTATCACCTTTAATTTGCCCTATGGGATTAAAATCCCTTTTGTGAGCGTTAGTGTGATATAAAATATCTTTATAGACAATTTTATCTTTGTTTGTTATAATCTTTATATCAGGTTGTTTTTGAAGTAAAAGTTCTTTTAGCCCAGGAGTTAATTCATAAGTTTTGTCCCCAATTTTAACCATAACAATACTATCATTATCTAAATTTTCGATTTTAGAAAACGAAACTACCGCGGTGCCCATCATTAAAGTTTTGTTTTCAGTTCTTATTCCAAAAGGCACATTCACGCCATCATAAATGCTATGAATATCTTTAGTTTCCAATGAAGTTTCTATGTAATTTTTTTCTTTATTTTTAGGAGTGCTTGCAGAATTTAATATAGCATCATGAAAGTCATCACACTTATACGAAGAGCTTGAACTATTTTCTGTTGACTCGATTGCCATAGAATTCCCGGATGTTATATTTTCAACATGTTCATTGTTTTCTAGAGTTTTAGATTTCGCAAGGGTATTGAGGGGTTCCGAAACAGGTTTGAATATTTTATCTAGCGATAAGTTGATTTCATGTTCCTGACTTTTCATTTGTTTTATTTTACTTTTTATGGAATCGACAGACTTCATTAATTCTTTTTTAATATTTTTCTCCATCTTATTGTTATAACAAGTGAATTCAAGTAAGGATAGATTCGCACTAAACTGTATTCCTAGGAAGTTCGTTTATAAATGTTTAGTTAACTTCATTCAAAATTAAAGAAGGTATCGAAATTCTGTCTGTACCTTCCATTATTTATGGGGGACTCTTTGTTAATGATTAAAAAATTATGAGGAGTTTTCCACACTGTTTTACAAATATCTTTAAATTGATTCCATAATAAATCAGTGCTAACATGTTCTTCATAAATGTGCTTTAAATTCACATCATCTTGTTTAAATATTATTAAAAAATTAACATTATCACGTAACAATTGTTTTGGAATTTTTGAATAGGTTTGTGATAAGTAGAAGCAATCGATTTGCTTGTGTCTACCCATAGAGAAATAATTGCGAATATTTATTTGATTTTCACACGCAACATCATCAAAAATAAATACAGAGTTTGTTAAAGCTTCACTCGGAGATATAACATCTTTGTCATCACTGAACTCAAAGAATTTTACTTGAGGTACTCTTCTCAACACCTCTCTTAAGAAACGATATTTTGACTGAAAACTAGTTTTTGAGTAAAGATAAAGATTCTGGAATTTTAAACCATTTTCATGTAACAGTAAACTAATCATGGCATTAGTTTTACCACAATTTGAAGGACCACATATTATACATCGAATCGTATTAGGCAATAAAGCACTGTGTCTGATTGGGCGAGAAGATTCACTAAAATCGATATTATTAACCTTCAGAGATATGGGCTGCTTGATCAACTTCATTGTGCCGATTACCACAATGAATAGATAGCCTACATATTTATATCATACATTGAGTGCAAGAAAGTAAAACCTGTTCATAGTTTCGAAGTTACCTATATGGAGATGCTATTTATATCAGACAGTTAGGACTGCTCCTATGGGATATTCATAAAACACATCATCATAGTTTGACAGGTTTAGACTTGTATCGTTAAGATCAATTATTAAAATGACGCAAGTATCAATTATGTTATTTGAGAAATTATTCTTATATTACGCAATGTGTATCTAACTAACATCATAAAGAATCTTCAGTCTGCAGTTGTGGTTTGAGTCAACTGGTCCCTGGTTTACAATTTAGTTTTTTGAGGTAAGTATTTTCCAATAATATTTAACTTAAACTTTTTAATTTCATTAACACAATTTTATTACTATCGTTATTAATTTCAGAATCATGTCGAGATCACCGTGCTACAGTCCGGTTTTGGAAATTATGGATCCTAACTTAAATTCTTTACCAAATAACGAGCTAGAGGGAAGAGATTTACAAGTGAGTAACTTATGAAGATTTCCATTATTATTAAATAGTTTTCTTAATTGCTGCTTTTCACTTATAAGGTTTTATTTTTTCAGAACGTGATGGATAGCATTGATCCTATAGCTCATCCTTTTAATTATGCTCAAGATAGGGAGAGCTGGTATGCTGAAGTGGCAGCAGCAGAGGAATATCGTAATCAAAGAGCAGAGGGACAAACAATAAAGAAGAGGAAAATTAAATCAAAATCTTTTAAAGCTAAATCCTTTATCATGCGCAAGGAATCGGATCGTGTGCAACGCATAATAAAAATTACCATTCATGATTTGGATGGAGGCAATTTGGATGAAATCTCATCTGACGATGCAAATGTGAATGTGCAATATTTAGTAACTAGTGAATATGATGACATTATGACTGAAACTGAATATTTAGTTGGTAAAATAGTGAAGAAATTAAGTAAATAGATTAGTAAGTTTATACTTAATAAGATAGATTCATAATTAATAGTATTAAGTTGTAGATAAAGAATAAGATTTTTATTTGTTTTTTTAGCTTGTAAATAATACTTTTATAATGCATGTTTTAATTTATAAATAAAATAATAGTCTTAAGTTTATTTACTGTTTAGCGTACAGCAATAGTTTGTTATCTAGTTTTTGTAATAGTTTATTATATAATAGTTTAGTGATAGGTATGTTTGTAATGTTTGTATATTTATTGCGAAAATTAAAATAAATGATTTAATGATATAGTTAATTGTTTCATTATTCAGTTGAATCGAGATAAATAAGTAATGTCTTCCTGATCGATTTCGGCCATAGAGGCTAGTGCCACTAGACACAAGTCATATTATAGTGCAAAAGCATGTGTACAAATATAGATGCAGTCTCTGTTTCCTTACTCTCACAGCCCGATAGGATGACAATCCCACACGACTGGAGAGAGATCAGACATGGGACCCGCATTTTTACATATGCTTGCCGAAACACGGAAGCTGTGATACTTGCTAAAACGCTCATAACATTTGAAAAGTCGGTGAGCGTCTTACGTTCGAACTCAAGACCTTTTACTTAACAGTCCCACCGTCTCAACACTAGGCAGCTTCTATATTCGACATAAATAGGTATCTATTTGTAGCAACACCTTATTTGCATATTGAGAACTCAGCAAGTCCTACATCGCGCAAGCAGAGTTTACACACATCGTTACCATATATACAACGATCCAACATACATCGTTAGGCCCAGCGCACACCGCTGGAAGCACAGCGGAGAGCACTCTAAGACAACAATTTAATATAAACCTTAACTACTTTGACATACGGTCAATGTAAGAATAAATCTGGCCACGGTTCGCCGAGCGCACTCAAGCTACCACAAGAGAATGCGCGCGACCGATATCAAGGTAGATAAGGTTTATATTAAATTGTTATCTTAAAGTGCCCTCGCAGTGCCTCCAGCGGTGTGCGCTAGACCTTTTGCTGCTGCATGATGTAGGACTTGCTGAGTTCTCAAAGCGCGAAGTAGGTGTCGCTATTTATTTGTAACAACACAAATGAAACACAAAACAGTTGAATACAAGATATTTATTTTATTTTTAAAATAAAATAATTCAAACTTAATGTTACCTTAATAAAAAATACAAACTTAATGTAATAGCTAATTTTATTACAAATATAATTATCCTGTTAAGGAAAATAGTAATGTGTTGAGTGACAAGATTGGTGACAGTAAGTATGTACTTATGTATCTATTTTTTTAATACAAACTTAATGTTAGCTAATTTTATTACAAACATAATTATCCTATTAAGGAAAATAGTAATAAATCTTTGCTTCACATTAGAATAGAGAACTATAATGACCCCATGGTAAAGTAAAAGCATTTTTTTTATTTATTTGACGTTTATCATCTTTTCCATCAAGCACCACTTTATTGATTCTTTGTGTGTAGAGTTTATGATTTTTAGATCTTATAACAAACATGGGGTATCTAAAATTAATATTACAATTTAATGCATTCTTATATTTGTTTATGGTAATTTTTTTTGAGACAGATTTTTTTACACCTTTGGCTTTCTTAACTATATCGCTCAGCGTATTAATACAATACAGCTTAGCTCTCAAACCAATAAACTCTGATATGACGTCTCCACCCATTTCATCCTTAAAGAAACCAGGTATCTGTTTATTGCAATGTGGTATTCCATAAATATTGTTAATCTTAAAATTACTTGTATCAAAGTATTGAATATTATTTCTCATGTCGTCATAGAAATCTTTGGTGTGTATTAAATATAAGAGACTGTCGGTATCGGTATAACATAGTTGAATGTTATTTTGGTATATTTTTTTCATTACGGAATAATGAAAATTATATAGATGACTCTTTGCTAGTTCCAGTATCGTAAAGCCCATATATATTGGTCGGTCTAAAACTACTTTTGCTGGTTGTAATTGAATAGCAACAAGATTTTCAGAAATTATAGCAAGGTTTTTGAAATTAGGAGCGCCTATGTACTTTTCAGCACCATTAACTTTGTTAGTTTTATTGATGTCATCTTTCCATACGTTAACTAACTTGACATCAACTTGTTTTCTTTTATTTTCAATAGTTTTCCCAAATATTGAATTATTCTGCTTTTTAAAAAAATCCTTTTCAAAATCTGAAGTAGCTTTCTGTCTGAGTCGAGTATTTAAAGTTATATATGGTTCTAAGACCTTTTTTTGTGTAAATGAAAGTATTCTATGAATTTTCAACACTATAATACCATGTTTTATGCACTCTTGCAAATGAATATAATGTATAACATATTTATATTTATCATAAAGATTAGCTATTAATTTACTTGTTTTACTGGAGCATGGCATAGGAGGAATTATTTTTTCTGCTGCAAATGGTAGATCAGAATGTTCGTCGTGTACTGCAAAAGGATAATGAATATCTACTTCAAGTATATAACCTTCATCACTATCAGATGAAATAGAGTTAATATTGAATTTGATAATTTCACTATCCGTAAGGAATCTAAAATTTCCGACTGGTAATCTTTGCATCATAGCATAACCATATAAATTAACACAATCTAAGTAAGCTAGGAAAGTATTAGGTTCTTCTTCATTATAATTTGGCAGGTATTTGTTATTAGCTTTTGCATATCTTAACGAGCACTGGGCCAACCCTCCTCTGATGCCATTTTCTAGCATTTCATACATTTCTATATCAGATAATAAGTCCAATTCCACTTTAGTAACTAATAACATAGCATCCCAACTTAATGATGGTGATGAAACATAATGACAGGGATCTAGCCCATAGTGCTTTAAACTCATAGATCTAAATTTTTCATAAATATCACATAATAATAGCACGTCACATTTTAGGTATAAATCAGTGTATTCTCCTATATTATTTATGCGAAATTTATTCCATACAGTTAATGCATGATTATAATCTTCTTCTGATACAGTTTCGGATGTGAGTCTACTATAGAATTTATTTCGATCGGGTAATCGTGTTTCTTCATATTTTTCCCAAGAGTTTATATATTCGTAGCAATAAATACCCTTTTTTAGACACAATCTCAGTAAATCTTCATCAATGAAAAATGATTTTAAATGCCGAAAATCTACAACATTTAGAGTTTTCGCTAAATTATCCAAACTAGAACTTAAAAAATTAAAAGAGTCAATAAATTTTAGTTGAACTGTGTTTTTAGAATCAAGTGGCACAAACTTGCTGAAAGAAATATATTTTTCTTTGTTTTTTGGAATTAAATTTATGTAACCACATACTGAAGAAATTTCATTGATAAATAAATGACTATCATATCCAGAAAGGTTATGAAATATAACTGGAATAAAATTACATGTTTTAGAATTTAGATTACATTTATTATGAGCCGGTCCTCGATATTTACCAGTGAAATGATCATGATCACGAACAACATGATCATCAGATGTAAATTTTATTTTACAGATATGACATTTTACGGCAGTTTTAAAGGAATGGTATTCTTCACTCGTCAATGATAACATTTTTCTATGCATTGACAAAATCTGATACAATCTTTGCGAGTCGCTGATAATTGACTCAACGAATTTTTTTGAACAATTTGGACCACGATATGATATTAAATTATTTAATTCAGAGTTAGACTCACAGCATATGTAATAAGCAAAACAAGTGGCTTCATGAACTTGAATGTTTTCAGTATATTGGCTTTTACTTTTATCTGAATATTCACGTAATAAGCTTTCAAAATCTCCGTAAATGACGATTGGAACTCTTTGAGTTTTCTGATAATTTGAAAATTTAAGTTTACTATTTTCTTCAGGAAGAACGGTTTGCAATCTACCACAATTATGATTATTTAGTTTATCCGATGTTTCAAAATATAAAAAACATTCTTCACATAGATGAATCTTAGATTTATGTTTTGTAAGTTGACTGCGAACAATTTTTTCAAGGTTTTTAATTAAGCAGAAATGATTCTTACCATTCTTGTTAATAAATAATAAGTTTACATGATTTAACTTTCGCTGTTTAGTTTTGTATAATGGGCCCGTTATAGTTTTGTTTTTTTCCAAACCATAAACATTCACGCTTATATTAAAATTATGTTTTTCAAACCATTTTATATCTTCAAATGTTGGGGGAAAAGACATTCCGTTAGTATTTAATATCTTAGAATAATGCGGATAAGATGAAACTCTATTAGGATTATTTTTAGCTGGATACATATGAGCAATGACACACCAAAGAAAACAATGATTATCCATATTCTGAATATTGAGACATGCTTTGATTTTGTTAATTCTCGAAGGTAAAGCTATGTAACTTCCTGCTCTCAAAGGATTATATTTTGCAATATTCATTTCTAAATGACTTATTTTCTCTATAGTCCAACCAGATTCTGATAATTCAAACTCTAAGCACTTACATATTAATCGTTGTGTGCAATCTTTGTATAAAGATATGATATCTGTACTTTGATTCACTATGGAATATTTAGTATTAAAAGACTTTAGAGATAGTTCTTCATTTTTAGGAAGTAAATATAGTACAAAAAGTTCAAAGTTTATCTTTAGTGATTTATGTTTTTGTAATAATGGTTGTAATAAATTAAAAATGGTGTTGAATACATTAGATAAAAATAATTCAGGTGTTATTATTTCAGTGGTTTGAGGATTTATTTTATAGCTAGCTATTCTGTCCTTGAAAGCACTGGCTATCAGCTGAACATTTTCGTATTCAGTGCGAAGTAGACAATTTGTTTTATGTTTGTTACTTTTCTTATGTGATGAATAATTTGACTTTGAGACATGTAACTGACAACTATGACAGAATTTCATTTTTATAAAGAATAGAGCAAGATATCAATATTATCAACCTCAATAAGTAGAATTTTATACTACTTTGAGCTTTTATTTTTTTAATTCATAATAATAAATAATGTATAGATATTTGAATTTTAGAGTTTCATGAATTCTGAGCAATACTGGATTATGTAAATTATTATGTTGAATATTTAATATTTCTAGATTTCAGAGTTTCATAAATTCTTCTTATTTCTTAGCAATATTGGAATATCAGAGTTTTTTGGTTTAAGATCTGTAAGAAAGGTAATCTTAAGTAAATTAATATTTAATATTTCTAGATATTTGAATAGCAGAGTTTCATAATTTTTTAGCAATATTGGAATATCAGAGTTTTTGGTTTAAATCTGTAAGAAAGGTGATCAGTGTAAAAGTAAATTATTATGATAAATATTTAATATTCTAGATTTCTCGATATTTGAATTTCAGAGTTTCATAAATTCTGAGCAATATTGGAATATCAGAGTTTTTATAAATTTTTGGTTTAGAGCTGTAAGAAAGGTAATCAGTGTAAAAGTAAATTATTATGATAAATATTTAATATTCTAGATTTCTCGATATTTGAATTTCAGAGTTTCATAAATTCTGAGCAATATTGGAATTTCAGAGTTTTTTATAAATTTTTGGTTTAGATCTGTAAGAAAGGTAATCAATGTAAAAGTAAATTATTATGATGAATATTTAATATTTCTAGATTTCAGAGTTTCATAAATTCTTGGCAATATTGGAATATCAGAGTTTTTTGGTTTTCTCGATATTTGGATTTCAGAGTTTCATAAATTTTGAACAATATTGGAATATCAGAGTTTTTATAAATTTTTGGTTTAGATCTGTAAGAAAGGTAATCAGTGTAAAAGTAAATTATTATGATGAATATTTAACATTCTAGATTTCTCGATATTTGGATTTCAGAGTTTCATAAATTTTGAGCAATATTGGAATATCAGAGTTTTTATAAATTTATAATATTTCTAGATTTCAGAGTTTCATAAATTCTTGGCAATATTGGAATATCAGAGTTTTTTGGATTTCTCGATATTTGGATTTCAGAGTTTCATAAATTTTGAGCAATATTGGAATATCAGAGTTTTTATAAATTTTTGGTTTAGATCTGTAAGAAAGGTAATCAGTGTAAAAGTAAATTATTATGATGAATATTTAACATTCTAGTTTTCAAAATCTTTAGATGGTTTTAGTTTAGGTTTAGATAGTTTAGATAATATTGAAATATATCAAAGATTCAGAGTTTAATAAATGTTTGACATAGACCTATAAAGTAACACAATGCATTATATTGTAATATCATACCGAAAAAAGGGTCAATACTAAATTCCAATCTGAAGCAGATATTAAGTGCTACAAACACATACCTATAATAAAAAATAAGATAATCGTTCCTACAAAATATAGAATAACATGTTATAGTTATTTAAAAAAGGTTGATGATTACAATATATCAAGACTTAATATTGAATACATGGATTAACTAATCAAAGCAAGAGTAAACAAAAATAATAATATAATATAGTGCAATTTAGAAAACATTTTACGGATATAATATAGGCTTTATATTTGCATACTCTTGCTTAGCAGCTTTAACTAATTCAGTAAGAGCTTTCCATACCGGATCGCTGTCGTCATGTGATGATCGAAGTGTGAAAAGCGCTCGCTTCCAACGATTAGCTGCAAGCGTCTCTGCTTCTTTACTGCTGTAGACCCTCAGCTCAATATAAAACTGGCCGCTGCGAGTTGGATCACGCTGCAGGGTGTACCCGGAACCCACACGCTGTGCCAGATAACTTCTTAGAGCAGCAGCTCTAACAGGCCCTGCTCCATCGTTCTGAAAATATAATAAAATTAATTAAACAACATAGCAAAAAAAAATTCGCTAAGTGTTTACTGCTTTACAAAACGGTACAAATGAGGTAGATGTAAACAAATAGCAGGTACTACATGTTCGAGTAAGATACATATTCCATTTAAACACGTTTTAACATGATGAATGAAACATCAGGAAAAAAAATTAAACGATTGTTACCAGAACACACTGTTCAACAAGAATCTTGAATGTGAAACTGTAAAAAAAGTATTAATTAGATGATTATTAATATGCTTACCTCAGAATCTGAAAATATTGAGGATTGTTTTCGAACAGTAGCTAATACTGCCTCGGGTTCAGAGTCTTCGGATAAATCACGAGCAGGCGCAGTTTTCTTGCTATTTTTTAGTTTGTTGCTGCTGGTTTTCTTTTTCCTGGATTTTTGAGGCTTTTCACCACTCGTGCTTGCTTGTAAAGTAAGCTCGTTGTCAGAGTCAAAAGGATTTTGAGATGCCCTAAAATGATATAATGATTCTTTAGAATAAAGTATGTATTCGTTCATTGTACATAGTACGTTTTGCCTATTGAAAACTTTGTAAAATTCAAGACTAGATATTATGACTTAAAAAAATTAAATAGGTACATACATACTTATTGTCACCAATCTTGTCACTCAACACAAAACGTAATTCACGTTACACTGACAATGCACACCGCAAAATCACAAAATTTCTGGATACGCTCCTCAGTGATCGCTTTTTATACTACTATAAATTAAGGTAGCGATCATATTAAATATTGCAAAGCTAGATTTTAATATATTGTCAATGATAGATTGGTATTTCAATCATATGTACTAGATAAATAAAGTCGATAATTAATTGATCATGTATACTCACTATGCTCACCGCCTTTGATTCCTTAATTTGGCAGTGGGCGCCACGATGTCGCAGATACCTGAGATGAAATTCTAAAAAGGAAATCGTATGTACTTTACTGTTCTAGTGCTGATCTTTATGAGTGTCACATTTAAATAGTTATTACAATTTCTCAAAGCGGTAACCAATATAATTTGAACTTTATATTTTTTATGTTTTAAAACCTATAAAAACCTCAATACTAAGGAATATAAATACTAACATAGTAATGTACTACTAACAAAAATCTTTTAAATTCAGAAGTAAACAAATTATTATTATTAAAATTTGTGTAAGGAATTCATCTAAATTCATTGCAAATTATTGAATGTGAATGAAGTCAAAACATTTTAAAGTAGGTATTGTTTAAAAGACGTTTATTATACAATATTACTTTATGTATTATTAGTGAATTACACAAAAAATGTACCTACAGATAGCAGAGCAGTTAAAATCATCGTATATTTTTATTAATAGATATTATTTTACAAAAGTTTGCGCAATGAGCTGTTAAGTTATATATATATTTTATTATCTACTTATTTAGAATTTCATAGTAAGCAAATTGTAATTTTGCTGCCTACCTAATTGTTTTAAATAGAAAATACATACTAAATGTAATGTTAACAAAAAAAAATGTAATCATTTATTTATTAGTAGAAGTTAGATGAGAACATAATGGTGAGGTGAACAAAAAAATTTTGTTTACCTCTTTATAACGAATTTTAGACCAACGTAACCTCATCATAACAAACCTCAGTTCAACGAATTACTTAATATAGCGAATATTTACTTATTCCCTTCCGATTTGAAATCGAGGTTGCATTGTATTTAACATGTAAAAGATGTGTGTAAAATAGACAAACCAAGGTCACTCATACATCATAACATGATGTCAACGGATCTATGAGATATACAAACACAATTTCAGCTCGTTTCTCAACGATCCTGTGGCACAACGGTAGCGCATGTGATTCCAGAACAAAGGTTTCATGTTCAAATCACGTTTGGGTCAGAGATGTTTTTTTTTTTTTTTTTTTTTTCTATCTTGTATAATAATGTTTTTTTTTTTTTAAAGCTATAAGATTAAGATTGTCTACAGTAACATGGGCTGAGAGCTCCTCATAAGAGGTTTTGCGCTTTTGGCGTTACATGTTGTATAAATAATACCTAAATAAAATAGCTGATGATATGAATGCTGTATGCCATATAGTTTTTATTTTACAACATAAAAATATGAGTTATAAACTGATAGCACAGTTGAGTTGGCTGTTTAATATTCTTATTGTATCATTCTTGCTGTATCAGTTCGATGCGTTATGAAAGACAATACCTATGTTATAAATCATATCGTCGGAAGTCTCATTAGTCATTGCTCGATAAAAACAATTGGGGATTCTGGGATCATGCAGTTCGAGCGAAGCGAGAACAATTGATTCCAGAATCCCCAATTATACCCTACTGACGTGTCACTAAATCTAATATGGCGCCCTCTAGGGGATGTAAAGTCGTAACCGAAAAAAATTTTTTTTCGCATGTATATCGACATGGGTATCAAATTAAAGGGCTTGATGAGCACATTTCAAATATATATACATTATATAGCTTTAACTAGCTACTTTGCCTGTTTCTAACGGGTATCAAATGAAAAGGCTTACTGAGTAGGTACATTTGAAATTCACTCTCTACTTTGCTTTTATTATTATATCAAACTAGCTGAACCCGCAAACGTTGTTTTGCCATATAAATAAAAAAAATAGATAGTATAGCCGATTCTCAGACCTACTGAATATGCATACCAAATTTCATGAAAATAGGTCAAGCCGTTTCAGAGGAGTACGGTAACTAACATTGTGACACGGAAATTTTATATATAAGATAATTAATAATACAACCCCAAAATAGTGTAAATAAAAAATAAGTTAAAAGTAACTAAAACCCGACTACGAAAAAAACGCGCACTGAAAATTATAAAACAAGAACAATATTCATTTGACCGACATTGTGCTAGCCGTGGTCGTGTGCCACCTGCGGTTGTTCTACACAATCTTTATTGGCTAGGTGGCACACGACCACGGCTAGCACAATACTTATCTTTATAATTATGATTTTGAAACATTCTTATAATTATGAAACTTTGCAATGCAACGCCATGCCCTTATTGTCTACCCCTTAAATACAATTCTATCAGTCTAGGTGTACAGTCACGAGCAATAACATGTAAACACTTAACAAAATTCAAACGCAATTTACTCGTAAAATACTGGTTTCCACTTTGAAATAAGACCTATTTCGTAACAGTATGGCTTCCAAAATAGAAGTCTATTGTAAAGGAAATAGTTTAATCAATCGCTTTTGAATACTGCTTAGTGTATCTGTGACGGCTAATACTCGAAGTGCGGTTACACCGGCTAAACCTAGGTGTAACCGACCACATGCGGTTAAACCTAGGTGTATCCTAGTTATCTTCGGAACTAGGTCTAACCTCGGGACTTGCTGGCACCCCGACTCGGACAGTTTAGGTTAGAAGAGGATGCCTCCTCTTCGTGGTTATTTTTTTTTAAATCACGCAGAAGTAGGATCCCCGCAAAGGGGCTCCGTCGACTTGCTCCTGTGAAGGAAGGATACACCTAGATTTAACCGCATGTGGTCGGTTACACCTAGGTTTAGCCGGTTAAACCTATACATACTATTGCTCGTGACTGTACTAGTTACTTATCCTCGCGGTGGCTTGTCTTCTTTCCAAATCTCAAGGATTCGAGGATGTTCATGATGAAAAATAAATGATGCTTACCATAAGCCAGTTCTCTGCCAAGTCGTGGTGAGAAGTTCATGGTTCTACCAAGTCGTGGGGAAAAGTACTTCGTTCGGCTGTCGATCTGTTCCGGATCCGGACGGTACCTTTATAACAGAAATGATTTGACTTGTTAGAACATACCTACTTGTGGAATTCATAGCCACAGATTGATTAAGTTTTTTTTAGCGAGGTAAAATCATCATTATGAGTCCTCCCACCCTACTGTCAGACTCGTACTATATCTAATAACTATATCGTTCAATAGCTCTTTACCTTCCGGGGTCACGGTAATTCGTTAGTCCCGCGACCCCGGCTGGCTTTGGCCCTCTATAGAGGGGCCCCGTCATAATGCTGACACTCTTTGAGGCGCGCGTGGAATACAACGCGCCGTCGTCGTCCCGGGCATGGGCCATGGTCGCACAGTGAGTCGCCCATTACTCGCCCAATTATAAGGTCAATTATAAGGATGAAATCTCTCTAACAAAAATGATATATAAATTAAAATCAATTTTAATTTTTGTTTTGCTTTAACTTGACTCATTGAATTTGTAACTTCAGATTTCCTGGTTTTCCTTTCATTTAATTTATCGTGTTTGTTAGAGAGATTTCATCCTTATAATTGACCATAACGATCGATGCAATAAAAGTACAGGGTATAATTTTTTCAGATTTTAGCCGGTTCGATTCCCGGGTGTGGGAGAAGAGAACTTTCGAAAATCTTTGAATGCAGTTGCTTTCTATTCAAAAATAAAGGAATGTTTCCTTTGAGTAAAATTTTCTATCTGCAGTATTAAGAGTACTTTCCCTCCAGGTGGCATTACAAAATTCCACCCTGTATACCGCGCCCGCCGTCAACCCGGGCATGATCCATTGATCGGACGGCGAGTCTACCATACAGTACTCGCCGTCCGCATGCCCTTAAATGCAATTCTGTCAGTCTATGGTCTACTACTTACATTTCCTGATCAGCGGGGGTGGCAGGCGTATCATCAGCTAGTCGTCTTCCCAGGCGTGGGGTGAACTCCACGTTATCAAACATTTTGTCTTCGTATGACAGACTGCGACCCAGTTTCGGAGTGAAGATGACTTTCTTTGTGACTGTGGAAGCAAAAGACAACGGCATGGTTAACAGGAGAAAGGTTATCTTGAAAACTTTTGACTTTCTTACTTAAGTAATGACATGTAGACATTTTAACACCGAAATACGACGAACGAATGTTACCATAAACATTGCCATAAACCCTAAAAGCGTACCGTACTTCAAAAGATTTTGGTGCATATTAGGGCGGCCACATACATCAGTTATCCTGGTCAGAAATCCTGATCAGTTTTCCATCCGAACGCAGTGAATTCATACAAATGTGTGTGTATGTTTTGTGTGTGTTGTTCACATTTGATAACTTCCCGTACAGATTTCGAAAAACGGATCAGGATTCCTGATCAGGAAAACTAATATAATATAATATGTGGCCGACCTTAAACTTGACAGACGTCATTTCTGACAGTTCCCAGTTAGTTCACATCTCTGTCACATCGCGCGCTGCGATCGATTTGATAGTTTCCATCATCGACTTCACACATTGCGTATTTTTTTATTATAAATATAGATATTCTATTTATTGCAGGCATCACTGGCCCATATAAAATACAATACAAAAATTAACAGTAAAAAATACTTATACTAATACATAAAACACGGCACACGAAGTGACGGTGTTGTGTTACACTGCGCGGTGTCGCGTAGCCTGCCGCGAAAACGTCGGAAGACTACACCCTTCGGCCAAAACTCTTCCTTGAGGTACGTGTCGAGTTGAAGCTGGTAATATTACGCGGCTCCAACTTCACGACCCTCAAGGTCCAGTTGGTCTTCACTTACACATACTCCACGACCTCTTCGACCTTCGTGGAGTGATGTAGTCGGGACACATACAGCAACGTCGTTGGTATGGCTGGACGTAGCAGCATATTTGGTCCTGTCAGTCCAGTACCG
The DNA here is from genome assembly GCA_954870645.1 of Agrotis clavis. Classification (NCBI taxonomy): domain Eukaryota; kingdom Metazoa; phylum Arthropoda; class Insecta; order Lepidoptera; family Noctuidae; genus Agrotis; species Agrotis clavis. Next base: position 9,185,170 of record OX940944.1, on the reverse strand, counting down.
CATTGATTGCGACAAGTAGGCTTCTTCTTCTGAATTGCGAGTAAAGACGCGGCGCATGTTATGTGTACACGTACAGTACTGACCTCTAGCTTCAGGCTCATCAGCTTGCATTTCATACGGCAACTGGTCGTAGTAGTATTTCAATGCGTCCGCAGCTTCCAGTAATTTGAAGAATGCTTGTCTGAAAAAGAGGTACCTATTCATTAATTACATGAGTCAAATTCGATGGTTTTTCAAGCCCGTGTAAGATTTTTCAAATTACAGTAGGTTTGTGAATGTTATTTTTTTTTCATATGTATAATATGAAAAAAATAACATACACAAACCTATGTATTAAAATTTATATACAAAAACGTACTAGCGGCCCGGTACGTGCTTCGCTACTTTGACAGCAAAATCCCCATTAACAAAATGATCCGCCATTTATTGAATTCATTTGTTACAAAAAATGTGATAAATGAAGAACCGCTTGACTGATTTTGTGCAAACTTGACATAAACCATCTACTAAATAGTCTGAACAAAGCCTAAACATTTGGTTTGGATAGGTGAGCCCGTTCTTGAATTATAAAATTACAACGAAAAGTGGCATTGATTTTAGCATGCATCGCGATACTGAATCCGGAGGTCGCAAGGTTCAAATCCTACTCGCGGTAAAATTTTGATTTCCACAGAAAATCTTTAAAATTACTTGTTCCGTACAGTAATCAAACCTGCGGCAGCCCATCTCAAGCTATGCCGTGTAGTACCTATACATACGTAATCATGTTATCTAGCAGGTATCTAAATGTATAACAAACTATCTAAACCCGCGTTTTCACCCCTTGCTCATCTCCCATTTGTCGAAGCGTAATGTTATTATTTTAGCCTATAGGCTATTTTAGCCTATAGGCTAAAATAATAGGCTAGGCCTTGATAAATAAGGGGTTATCACACACAAAAGAACAAAATCCAATTTAAACCGGCAGTTGCTAAGATTAGTGCTTTCATCCAAACAAACAAACAAAACTCTTCATAACAGATTTGACAAAATATAAAACATTATTCGTACCTGTTGTCTTCAGTAGCCATTCTAAGTGATCGTTTGCCTATCCTGGGACCGAACCACATGCCTCCCCGGTCGCTGTGCGCCCCTCTGTCCGCTCCACCATCCTGTAACAAGCAGTGTTTTTCAAACTTTTTCATGACACGGCCCCTTTAGTAGTGGAGTGCCGTAATAAGGTTTATAACACATTTGCTCGTTACTGCTTACTGCACCTATTTCAGTATCGTAATGTATCTTATTACGCACTAGTGCGTAATGGTAAAGTAAAACGCACTAGTGAGGTAATGGTAAAGTAAAACGCACGGTTTATCAAGATGCTCCGTCTAAAACGAACGGTACTTTTTTAAATCTTAGCAAAGAGTTTTTATGTCAGAAAAGCGGTCAACATTTTGTTATTAAAATTAAATTTGGGAGATGAAATATAATAAATAAACATTTTATTCTTTAATTTAATTAATTTTGACAATTAATTACAACCATTTATCTGTAATAAAACCACAAAAGAATTAATTTACTTTATTAGTAATACTGGCTGTTTTTTGTGCCTTTGCCATAAACAAAAGATGCTGGTGCGCGCGCATCGCTAATTTGTGAAAAAGTCAAAATTATTCCGCTTGCTTTTCCTTTTCGATGTAATGATTATATTTATTTACTCACAAATGTGTTATAAAACGTCGTACGACATACGTGCGGTTTGATAATTACAGCCTCTGCTTTCTTATAGCACTCTCCTTACGGCTCGTGCTACCAATATCGCCTCTGCTGTAATGATCAACTTACCGCACTTATATCATAATGTACTACACTTCTCATCAAAAAAATCGAAACACTTTCGTTTTTATTGTTTTTGTCCTAATTTTTTACAAAAGAGAATTAATTCCATGAAAAAAAAACATTACTGTGTAGCTGGCAGTTTGGTCATTACAGTAAGAAGAAAAAAATCAAAATTCGAAATAATTTCATTTGTTTATCCTATAAATGAAATTAATCACTGTTTTGAGACAAATGTGTATTTAGGGTTGGAGTACGTTTCTCGTTTAAAAACTAAAAATTAGCGCTTGTCTTTAAACTTTCTGTTTCTTATTTCATTTACTGTGACTTTGGGACGTCTGAAAAAACTTTTTTTTCTAAAACATATGGATACTTCGCCCGCAGAAGCCGCCCAAGTGGTGGCATTGCTGGATTCTGGACTTAGTCAGCGTGTTGTGGCTGCAAGATTGCATCTAAGCTTATCATCTGTTCATAGAGTCTACAAACGCTATCGGGAGACTGGTTCGTTCACGCGCCGTTCAGGATCTGGCAGGAATCGGGTCACTTCTGAGCGAGATGATCGATTTATTGTAACAACTTCTTTACGAAATCGACGCCTTAACGCTTTTCAACTGCAGCAGCAGCTTCGCGTTGTACGAAGAGTAGCTGTAAGTGACTCTACAATAAGAAGAAGGTTGAAGGAACGCGGATTGGCACCGCATAAGCCAGCGAATGGGCCGAAATTAACTGCAGACCATCGAAGAGCGCGCCTTAACTTTGCACGCGAGCACCTAACTTGGTCATACCTTCAGTGGAGCAAAGTACTGTTTTCTGATGAGTGTAAAATTATGCTGTATGGTAACGACGGAAGGAACAAGGTCTACAGAAGAGATGGAGAACGCTTTGCACAATGCTGCATTTAAGAAAAGGTCAGCTATGGTGGCGGTTCGTGGACGGTTTGGGGAGGAATCAGCGCCGACGGTAAGACAGAACTTGCCTTTGTGTCTGGGCCACGGCTGCCTGCACTAAACTCTCATCGGTACATCGAACAGTGTCTTGAACCTCATGTGATGCCCTATGCACATTTTATTGGCAACGACTTCATATTCATGCACGACAATGCTAGAGCTCACACCGCGGGCGTCGTACGAGATTATCTTACCGAAGTCGGTATCTCCATTATGGTATGGCCAGCAAGAAGCCCGGACATGAATCCCATTGAACATCTATGGGATGAATTAAAGAGACGAATTCGAGCAAGAGATCCAGCCCCAGAAACACTTAGCCAGCTGCAAAATGCAATCCAAGAGGAATGGGATAATATACCACAACATGTGATCGTGACTCTCATCCGATCGATGAAGAACCGTATGGAAGCAGTAATAAGAGCTCGCGGAGGGAATACAAGTTATTAAATAAACGTTTCTTACATTTTTTTTTTCATTTACGCGTGTTGTTTTACCCATTACCTTCATATTCCATACAGGGTAAAAATTACTCATTATACAAAATACGAAACCTATGAAGACTTAATTTGAATTTAGAACATTAACATTAGGATTTAAAAACCTCATACTACTCACTATTAAATGACATTTTACATACATTTATTCCTAAATATACACATTTTTCTGATAATCCTTATCAAATCATAAACTGCGAGGTGTTTCGATTTTTTTGATGAGAAGTGTATTATACCTCGGAATCCAGGACCAGTCAATGAATCTTAATATAAATTTTTGAAATGTGTTTTTAACAACATATAGAAAAAAGTAAAAAAAAAATTGCCCGAGCTCAATTTTTTTTATATTTTTTCATACAAATTGTATGAACGAAATATTTCGCGACCCCTACCCGTTGCTTTTTTTCATGTATTTTGTTTTGTGACAAATTAAATATTCAATCCAACATAAGTTATTCACTTTCATATTGATAAAAAAGATTATGTCAATCTTTAATACTTTGTTTTTTTTACTGTACCTACCTCTATAGAAGCTTCGCGATTCGCGACTTACAGGTTGAAAAACACTGGGCTGAAGGCATTAGATATTAGGATTTAATTTTGGCCAGATATGTTTTGTTTCCCACTTAAAATCATGATTATATTTCTTATTTTTAAACTTGCATGTAATTTCTTGCATTTTCGTACTTAGATGATTAGATTTTATTTTACTCCTATTTATTATGATTTGATTTAATGTAATAATTATGTTTTATTTATTTTGATTTTACGGTTATCCTTTTTTTGGGTCATGATTGTCATGAGTATTTAACTAAAAATAAATAATTTAATTATTGAATGATGATTGAAAGCTTACCTTCACATCATTATTGTTGGCAACCACACAGCTGATGAAGATGAAGAACAGACCAGGTAATACAGCTCCATACATGATGATGGGAGATGTTGGGACGACTGATGTACCTCACTACCCAGGGACACTATTTATACCAAACTAAATGGAAATCGTATGCTAATCAAGGGGACGTTGGGGGAAAACGGCACGTGGACTTTGGAGAAGTAGTATAGCTTTTCAACGCGGGTTTGGTCATGTTTTTTAAGGCCTTTACTGACAGAGCGCGTTAGGGTGCTCCCACATCTAACGACGCGGAATCGGCTTTTTCCGTCGCCCTTTCTCTTTCTGTCGCTTAGAACTGCCATTTGCTAGACCGAGACAGAAAGCATAATGCGATCGCACGCGGCGGAATCTTCAAGGCGGCCGCGTGCTATCGCATTGTCTCGGTCTAGCAAATGGCAGTTCTAAGCGACAAAAAGAGAAAGGGCGACGGAAAAATCCGATTCCGCGTCGATACATGTGGGAGCACCCTTACGATCTGGCGATACGATCTGATCGAATGCGATCTTTGTACCCTAATGTAAACATAACGACGGGCGAGTAATGAATGGGTTACTCGCTATCCGACCATGAACCATGATGGGGCCCCCGTAGAAGACTCAAGCCTGCCGGGGTCGCAGAACTATCGGGAACGTAACTATTGAAAAACACCGTAGATTTTATTTAGTACAAGTCTGACAGTCCCTCCCGCCCTGGGCCCTGCTAGGTAGGAGGACTCATTTGATGATTTGGAATTGATAATCGTACTTTAAGTATAAAATTACAGAACTTACTTGGCTACTTACCGATATCTCTTTTTGATTTCTTTTTTTTTTTTTGTCTGTTTGTTTATTAGTGTTTTTTTTTTTCACTTATTTACTTACACAACACAACTACTTACAACTTCATTTTTTTTATTTTTGTCAAAAATCAGGGCGGAAGGCGTTGTCGATTGTGACACAGTTTATCCACGGTAATAACAGTATTGGGACTCCCTACAAACGGACGAAACGCGAGCTATACCTACGCGCCTCGATGTCAGGGCGCGCTCGAGGCGCAGACAGTCACGGCCGTACCGTAGTGATGAACGGACGGTGTGTTGTTTTTTTTTAGCAAATATGACAAGTAGAAAATATTGTGCTGTGTTTGGGTATTTAACGTCAACAATAACACCGGCTCCACACGTTGGCCCCAACGCTATACCAGAAAGCAAGACGCAAATAATTCTACCTCGTTTCTTAGTATAGCGCCGTCTCCTTCTATTCGGCCAACAGGGCCAATGTGTGGATCCGGCGTAACGCATCCAGACATAAGTTTTTTTAAATTACCTGCAACCTCTGAAAGGTGAGTACTAACTATAAAATAATTTTACTTACTAGTAGCTAGTAGCCGTGCTAGTAGGTAGGTACATAATGTGTGACTTTTTAATGGTTATGTATTTTCCTTTATCTCACGAAAAAAAGGGTATTTGGGTTAATAAATACAGTAAAATTAATAAAGTAAAGGAAAGTTACTGAGGCAAGTTAAATAGTTAAGTTATAGGCGGTTCTGAATGAATCATGATACGGTAGGTACTTACTCTTGTGTTAAAACTCCAGTGCATGTGTGTTTTGTTAGTTTGTATTATTCAAAGTAAAGTCATGGTGTAACGGCGCGGTGGGATTGTCGGCGGGCACGGAAATGAAGCAGTGAGCTTCATTTACCTACTGTACGGTGTACAATCAACGTATATTCAGTGTACTACATAAACTTTAACACAGTCATGAATCCTGGAACGTAAGAGTACATAGTACGCTCCGTATTTGAGTGTGCGCACTCGGTTGCATTAGGCCGACTGCCTGCGCGAGCGATGCGCTGTACGAGGTAGCGCGAGCGGCGCACTGACCTTGAAGGAGCGGTTGACGCGAATCCACACGACGACGTAATCAGACCCTTGTTATATCGTCACGGGTGCGTTTTACGTAACGGCGCTACAGTAATATTTGTTTATTATCTGTGTTTTGTGTATGAATAATACTAGAAAAACCGGCCAAGTGCGTGTCGGGCCACGCACAGTGTAGGGTTCCGTAGTTGCCCATCAAAATACTTATGCGAACTAACTTAAACTGAGTCGCTGAATTTAATTTTAAAAAGAAGAAAGCGTTTTATTAGAATGCGAGAAGCTTTTTATTAGAATGCGAGTTTATTATACTTTAAAATTCAATAATAAAGCATTTCGTACGAGTCAGTCAAGGCGCAAATATTTTTCGGTCGCAAATTTATAAGCACAATTTGTTTTTCAAACAAACATTTGTTTTTAAATTAAATCTATTAATAAAAAACAACACGCATTTTTATTGAACACTTCCTTTTCAATATACAAAGTATTTTATTTGTTTACTTAAATATAAGAAAAGTATATTTACAATCACAACACTAAATAGAAACAGAAAGTAGGCAAATGTAATTAAAATGCTGGAGACGGGCGTCGGACAGCCCTAACGCATGTTTACGTGCCGCGCGGCTGTAGGTATTTATTTCTATCATGCGGCCGAGAGCCACTACTGTAGATATTTATACTGTGGTTTATCCTAGTACAGTCGGCTTCGTGACCTCAATTATGACCATATCTCTACAAATTCAAAAACTTAGTATAATTGTTCCAGCTTAAGAGAAACTTATACGTTGAGTTGATAATAAACGATTATTATTATTATTATTTAACCACGATAAAAAAATAGGTTCATATCGTAGCGTCAGATCAAAAAAAAAATCATAGTCAACACTGAACTACCTAAACCTATTTTTTAATCGTGGTTAATTAATCATCAAATGAGTCCTCCTACACAGGGCAGGGCGGGAGGGACTGTCAGACTTGTACTGAATAAAATCCACGGTGTCCTTCAATAGCCCTTTATGTTCCGGCGTCACGGTTCCCAGATGAGACAGTCCCTGGCTGGCTTTGGCCCTCTAGGGGGGCCTCGTCAGGATCTGAACCCATGCGATCTCTGTAAAAGCTGAAGGCGATGCGATCTGACGTCAAAATTAAAGCACATAATGGATATCCATAGGTTTTTCAAAAATATATTTTACAAAATATTGTATGTATCGTTGCAGTTCGCTTTTTCCGTAATTTTTGTTATTATTAATTTTTTTACGTATTTTCTTCTAGAAGGCATAGTGTCTTGCTACAGATCTCATACATTGAAGAAGCAAGTTCTACGGATCCCTTCGGGAATTAGCTATTACTATTAACTTGCACTAAAATGAATTGGACTTTCCGTATCAGTGTGAAAGTTTCAGTTAAAGTTTTTAAATACAAATAAGTACCAATTAAATCGAGTCAATCAAGGAACGGAGAGTTACTTGAATGATGATCAGATCATTTGGCGATTTGCGATAAACCAATGCACCATCGTTCACTATTGTTCTGTTTTATTACAAGATTTAAACGGCATTTTTGGTCGTATTAATTTAGAATTTGGAAATCGATTTAGTGACGTCTTAGTTTTTCTTTTCAAAGGAAAAGTTTTTTTTTTTTAATAACTTTTTAATCCTAATTTATTAAATAGATACAATTAAGTTTGACAGTCTCGTCTCTTTCCATTCAAAGAGGGAGAACTCATTTAAAAAAAAAAAATATTTAGTTACATAACGACTGATTGAAATTTTATAAATAAGTATTTAGTTTTAATAAATTGTATCAGTAAGAAAATAACAAGTTACAATATTTTGACTATAGAACAAATTTTTAAAAGAATTCATTGCATTTATTTTAGAAGAAATTCATTGCATTTATTTTACTACTTCAGGGAGGTATAAAATACCTCCCTGAAGTAGTCTCGTTGGGCACCCGCTGAAATGGCACCTGAGCTAATGGCACCAGACACTTAACAGCTGTAAAGAAGAAACAAAAACTTTAAACCAAAATACCAATACTTAGGTCATTTTGAATTTAGTATTTTTATAAGAAAAAAAGCTCCCTGTGCCAACATCCCCGTTTCTCCTCCCCGTATTAAAGTATTAGAGGCAAATTGATACAAATCTAGTTTCGTGAAGTCCATTAGAGTTCAATGCGAGCTGTCAATCTGCCCACCCCCGCGCTATAGCTAGCGTGGCGATGTAGTACTAATACTGAAAGAAAAACGTTTTAATTTTAACTGAATTGACCTATTTTTAAAGTAAGTACCTACCATATTCTAGAAAGGAAAATGTCAATGACCTGTCTTCAACTGTCACAATTTGAAAATTACGTTTAGCAAAAAAAAGAATACCTACACTAATTAAATTATATTTATTGTCTTTATTATCTTGTTCATTGAATTATATTATTTTTATATGATTTAAGAGTCTACAAGTTTTAGAAAAGCATGCATGACTTCAAAATATAATACATTTTTTAACCGATTTCAAAACAAGGAGGAGGTTCTCAATTCGGTCGGTATATTTTTTTTATCATCGATTACCGAGGTTTCTAGTCCGATTAGTGTGATTATTTTTTTGTTCGATGCAGTATACTTGCAATTTGGTCCCATAAAAATTTCATCCAATTTGGTTCAGTACTTTTTATTTTGTGAACATTTTTATTAATTTCGGCTACTTGGAACTAGCCGAATCTTTACTTTTTGTGTGTTTGTTACGCGATTACTCCGCCAATTGTGGACCGATTTTCAAAATTATTTTTTTGTTGTACTAGGGATCGTTCACCTTAGGGAATACTGCAAGTTTCATCAAAATCTGTTCAGCAGTTTTTGAGATAGGGAATTTTATTAGCTTACTGTGTAGTTGAGCGATGTTATTACTGGTGCTACGGATTACAAAATTCTAGTGCACGTGTAAGAAAATGATGTACTTATTTGACAAGAATTTGAGATGAATATTTAAACTAAAAAGAGTAAATAATGAAACTTTAAAAAAAAAATTAACTGCCTTCAAAAACAACCACAAAAAAGGGTAAAATAACAAGAAAGTAACCTCAATATCATTTTTAACCGACTTCAAAAAAAAAAGTAGGTTCTCAGTTCGACCTGTATGTATGTATGTATGTTTGACCGCGATTATCTCGCGTTTGGCTGAACGGATTTTGATGCAGTTTTCAGGAAAGTGTTTGTTACATTCTGGAGAAGGTTTTAGTATATAACACTAATAGATATCCCGGGACGTTGCCCGCGTGGATCCGTTTTGCTTACTTGGATCGTAGATTTTCAGGGACGATTGCATGTTTGTCCGCAAATATCTCGCGTTTGGCTGAACCGATTTTAATGCAGTTTTTAGAAAAGTGTTTGTTACATTTTGGGGAAGGTTTGAGTATATAACAATAATGGATATCTCGTGAAGTTGCTCGCATAGATCCGTTTTTGTTGCTTAATAGGATTGTAGATTTTCAAAGAAGCCGATTTTATGAAGATTTTTGTTGAATATCGCAACTAAAAAGGGAAAATTAAAAAACTTTTTAAAAAAAAGGGAACCGACTTCAAAACCAAACACAAAAAAAAAAACCGGCCAAGTGCGTGTCGGGCCACGCACAGTGTAGGGTTCCGTAGTTGCCCATCAAAATACTTATGCGAACTAACTAAATGATTCGCTGAATTTAATTTTAAAAAGAAGAATTTTCAAAATCGGTCCAGGCGTCTTTGAGAAATCGAGGAAAATATATAAAAAAAAAATTACGACGAATTTAGAACCTCCTCCTTTTTTTGAAGTTAGTTAAAAATAGTTGACGATAAAAACCTACCTATCCCCAAAAAACATACCTATTAAAGCTGTAAAAATAAAGTTGACAAACTTACATTTGCAGTTGAAGAACATGTTCTCCGATACATTTTGTTTAAGAAAATATGTTATCCAAGTACATTTTATAAGTTGGTCGACTATTACTCGTAAAGTTGTAAAGCCTACTTAGTCGTGATAATTTTCTTTTAAACTTCGTTATATATACTACTATTGTGAATTTTTTCACACCCCCAAACATAACCGTTTAGCTGGTAGAGGGGGGGGGACACTCGAGTCGAGCAAAATTTGGCACTTTAAAGCTTAATATTTCACAAACGAATTTTTTTATCAAAAAATTGTTAATGGAAACTATCAATATTTTTTAAAGACCTATTTAATGATACCCCACACTAAGGGGTACGCGAGAAAAAAAAAAACATCCCCACTTTACGTGTACAGGAGGTACCCTAAAAAAAAATATTTTACGAGATTTTATTTTACCACTTTTTCGGCACAACAAATCCGTATATTTACACCAAATTACAGCTCTCTAGTACTGTGCGTCTCTGAGCTAAACTGCGGACAGACGGACGGACGGACGGACGGACGGACGGACATGGCGAAACTATAAGGGTTCCTTGTTGACTACGGAACCCTAAAAACGGTAAAATAACTTTTCTTTCGGAAGACGGTGGCCATAACTCAATGAAATAAAAAAAAAAACACAGCCACCGACTTCCGAAAGAAAAGTTATTTTACCGTTTTTTTGTGTTTGGTTTTGAAGTCGGTTCCCTTTTTTTTTTAAAGTTTTTTTTAAAGACCTATACATAGATACCCCTTACGTACGGGTTCGGTGAAAATAAAATTTTTGGGTTTCAATTGTAAGTATGGGGACAACATCCAAAATTAATTTTATTTTTATTTTTGTTTGAAAATCCTAATGCGGTTCAACATAATACATCTACTTACCAAGTTTCAACAGGATAGCTCTTATACTTTCAAAGAAAAGTGGCTGTGACATACGGACGAACAGACAGACAGACATGACGAATCTATAAGGGTTCCGTTTTTTGCCTTTGGCTACGGAACCCTAAAAAGCACCAACGTGTGGCGCGTATAGCGTACATAGGTTGCCTTGTTTGCAGAATCTAGCAGAGGTTATCTGGGAGCTAAGTGCTTATAAGTTGTCACCAAATCTAGGCCCACAGATAAACAGAAAGCGCCATAATTTAATCAACTTTAATTAAAGTAGGTATTTTGGTAAACTAATTAATTCATTGTTATTCGACAATGAATTCGTTTCTCTTAATCTTGTCTAATTGAAATTAATGATTCTTACATTCAAATTGGAGACGAAATAAAGAAAAATTGCTCTGTATTTTTACAAGGACTTAACTTGCCCTTATGAGCGCGCATTCTGAAAGGTGGCAACGTCGCAGAAAGTTGTCAAATGTTAAGAGGATCGTCTACCGAGCGCTCGTCCATACTAAAAGAGAAAACGTTTTCCTACCCCTAAATGTTATCCTATCTCAATGATTTTTTAGAATGCTTCACAGTAAAAAACTAGGTTTATAGGTTTTCTTTTTTTTAATTTATAATAGTTTGAAAGTTACAGGCGCCTAAGAGTTACTTTTGAAAAAAAGAAAACCTATAAACCTAGTACCTACATTTAGGGGTAGGAAAACGTTTTCTGTTTTAGTATGGACGACCGCTCGGTAGACGATCCTCTTAACAAGTTTTAATTAATTTAATTTAGCAATATTACTGTATGGAAATAAGAAATATGCCCTGTTAACTCTAGAGCCTGACCTGATGGCCAAAACCTGGAGCGACCCCAGCAGGTTTTGGCCCTCTAGGGAACATGGAATCTTAGAGACAGTAATTGTAAGTTCCATTTCTTTTTAACCGACTTCAAAAAAAAAGTAGGTTCTCACTGTTCTCAGTTCGACCTGTATGTATGTATGTAGGTATGTAGGGGAAAGGTGTACGAGATGATTCCCTTAAGGGGATTGCTTGTAGATTAAAAGATATCCTACTTAGCGCGAATGTAAATACGTATATACATAGTAAATTTATTTATCTTATTGTTGGCATACTCAAAATTTTGATTTTTTCGATGCTTTACTATTAAAAAAACACATTTTTAAAACGTTGTCAAAGGATCATCTTGTACACCCCGGTGTCCAAGATGATCCCAGGATCCAGGAAGAGAATAACCCACATAAAACCATAATCTCGGTTTATTTTTTCACCTATATATTATTTGATTGTACTGGCAGCCACCTTATTTTTGACTTTTGCCCGCGTTTTTAGTGATAATACAGGCAATCCAAACTGTGCTATATGGCATGCCATTTTTAACAGCATCCAGTGCTTTGATCATGGAGTGTTCTGACCACAATCCGCGTTTAGTTTTTTTTTTATAATTACGAGGCATAGTCTTAAACCAAAAATATATGAACTTAAACATAATAACATACAAAGGTTAAAAATATCCCCGTAATAGTAGGTATGTTACCGGTTTACAAGAAGATCCGTGGGGATCATCTTGTACACCGGTAACATAATCATCTTGCCCCAACATAAACTTTTTTATTCAATGTTCGATAGCTTAAACTATGTGCTTTCAACTGTTACCATGCTATTAAAAAAACAAAATAGAGCAATTTTCAAAGCTAACTTATACCACAGCCTAGTAATAAAGTACCTAGAACAAATTAGATATAAACTTCAACTCACCCTTACCTTAAATCAAAGTAACGGAATATTTGTTTTTTTTCTCAAAAAATTTAATTGTCACTCTCGACACCACTACTTTTGACTGAGGCGGGGGCATATCGGGGACTACGTTTTACCATTAAAAACAACTAGATGACGCTACTGGCTTCGTTGCAATATCAAAGGATCATCTTGCCTCGACGGATCATCTCGTACACCTTTCCCCTATGTTTGTCCGCGATTATTTCGCGTTTGGCTGAACGGATTTTGATGCAATTTTCAGGAAAGTGTTCATTACATTCTGGAGAAGGTTTTAGTATAGGTATAACAATAATGGATATCTCGTGAAGTTGCTCACATAGATCCGTTTTGCTTAATAGGATTGTAGATTTTCAAAGACGCCGATTTTATGAAGATTTTTGTTGATTATCTCAACTAAAAAGGGAAAAATAAAAAACTTTTTAAAAAAAAGGGAACCGACTTCAAAACCAAACACAAAAAAAAACTATAAAATAACTTTTCTTTCGGAAGTCGGTGGCCATATGTCAATGAAATAAAAAAAAACAAAGCCACCGACTTCCGAAAGAATAGTTATTTGTTATGCAAGGCTGCAAAGTTGATTTTTGGCGCGAGTACTTGAATTGAAAACTGAGCGAGCGAAGGATTCTAAGATTGAACCGCGAGAGAAACGAGCGGTTCAAATATAGAATGCTGAGCGATGCGAAGTTTTCAAAGGTACGAGACGCAGAAAAACTTTGCTGCCGAGTGCAACACACAACTTTTCACCTCACACAGCGAGGAAATGCAGTGGGGGCGGCTCGCCTGCCAGTATGGAAAACAATAGAATACAAGACGTGTTCGAATTTTAAACAACACTTTGTGCTCTAGAGCACAAAATGGAGTTTTGCGCTCAGATTTTGAATGAGAAATGGAATCTTTCCGAGCGTGTGAGGTGAAAAAGTTAATTTATAGTTTTTTTGTGTTTGGTTTTGAAGTCGGTTTCCTTTTTTGCATTATAACTTGAAAAGTAGATTCTATAATAAGGAGGGAGTGAAGCCGCGGACAATAGTAAGTTCTTTATTTATGTAATTATTTGAACCAATTTGTAATAAATCGACGGTGAAAAAGGGCCATCTTATCCCCCCATTTTCTTTGTAATCAGCTGCGACACATTCTGCAGGGCTCAGAAAGTGGTTATAATATTTTGGCCCATAACCTTGTCCACAACTCATGGTCCACGATGTGGTCCGTAACTCCGTACTAACTTCCATTATAAAATCTTGACCCCTAGTCAGGATTTAATAACTTAAAGTCAGCATTATAGTCTCGCAGACTATTATTGGGCTGTAATAAGCTAATCAACTCAAAAAAAAAATTGTCAGCAGGTAGATAAAAAACATGCATTTTTAGGGTTCCGTAGTCAACAAGGAACCCTTATAGTTTCGCCATGTCCGTCCGTCCGTCCGTCCGTCCGTCTGTCCGCAGCTTAGCTCAGAGACGCCCAGTACTAGAAAGCTGTAATTTGGTGTGAATATACGGATTTGTTGTGCCAAAAAAGTGGTAAAATAAAATCTCGTAAAATATTTTTTTTTAGGGTACCTCCTGTACACGTAAAGTGGGGATGTTTTTTTTTTTCTCGCGTACCTCTTAGTGTGGGGTATCATTAAATAGGTCTTTAAAAAATATTGATAGTTTTCATTAACAATTTTTTGATAAAAAGATTCGTTTGTGAAATATTAAGCTTTAAAGTGCTAATTTTTGCTCGACTCGAGTGTCCCCCCCCTCTACCAGCTAAACGGTTATGTTTGGGGGTGTGAAAAAATTCACAATAGTAGTATATATAACGAAATTTTAAGGAAAATTATCATGACTAAGTAGGCTTTACAAGTTTACGAGTAATAGTCGACCAACTTATAAAACGTACTTGGACAATATATTTTCCTAAACAAAATGTATCGCAGAACTTGTTCTTCAACTGCAAATGTAAGTTTGTCAACTTTATTTTTACAGCTATAATAGGTGGGTATGTTTTGGGGATAGGTAGGTTTTTATTGTCAACTATTTTTAACTAACTTCGAAAAAAGGAGGAGGTTCTCAATTCGTCCTAATCTTTTTTTTTTTTCCCCCAATTTCTCAAAGACGCCTGGACCGATTTTGAAAATTCTTCTTTTTAAAATTAAATTCAGCGAATCAGTTTAATTAGTTCGCATAAGTATTTTGATAGGCAACTACGGAACCCTACACTGTGCGTGGCCCGACACGCACTTGGCCGGTTTTTTTTCTTTTGTTACGGATAAGTACATACCTACTACTAAAATTGACGAAGATGCCACGCTTCTAAAAATATTCATTGATTTACAGAAACAAAAAATACGTGTCCATTCTTTTTGGGTGCTAATTAAGGCAGCTTCTTTAAAATGTCATTCTCGTCTGCAAATATATTTAGTTGTCTAATGAATTAATAGGTCAGCGACAAACTTTTAGCGTCTAATAAATGGTTTATAAGCGACCATATATTGTAAAACAAGCTACTGTTAATATGACGCAACATGGTGATAATTCTTAAGCAACTAAATTTGTGATATGTCTACTCATTGCCAGCTTCTAATAAGTGTATCAACTTCATCTATAAAATAATATCAACGTACTCTAATTTCATAGAGTCACCGTTATTTTTATACTTTAGCATAAGTAATTGATGAGTGAATCTACTATATTTGAACATAAAATTTCCTTAATATTGTCATCAAATAATGGTCAATAAAAGCTATAATTTCATGTATTCGCCTATCTATTTATAATGTTACCATAAGTAATTGACTATGGATGGTATTTAAAAGTACTTCAATTTATTTAAAAGTACTTCAATTTATTCCCATTTCATTTACCTAATTTTGTCTGTGTTCCACCAAATATACTGAATGTGCACCAAAATATGTTCATTAAAATATGTCATAACGAGGTGTAATAAAAAAAAATCTACCTAAGCAGGGTCGACGAAGCCCCGCTTCGCGGGGCTTCTATTTCTGTGTACAAGGTTTAAAGGAACCTAACCAAACCGAACTTCGGGGTGTCCCTGAAATCTTGCTAAAGCGAGTTTTAGATTTGGTGCACATTCAGTATATTTGGTGTACAAAAAGAATTATTGATGCGCATTTAAATTTTATCCAGAAGAATACGAGCACTCCTTAATCGTGTCATTAATGTAAACAAATACACGTGAACTCGTTGCTGCACGCACCGAATAGAGCTCGCTCATTGGTGCAAATGGCCGGTCGCGCCCCTCTGATTCCCAACGAGCGTCAGGTACACTCCCGCGCTTGTGTTGCAAACTTTCACGAAAAAAGAATATGATTTATTAATTTAGTTGTTGAATGAAAAACTTTGATTGCTAATTTTGAGGCTGGATTTTGATTTTATTAGCAGACAGATGTTGAATCTCTAAAATATATAAAGTAGCTCACTTACAACATTAGTCGCTGAGTTATCAAATCAGAAGTAAATATATTTATCGGTAGCTCGGAGTCATATTAATTTACGCTCGTAAATTGACGCTGGTTTCTTGATATTTTGTTGGAATAGTAAAGATGATGAATTAATATAATTGAAGCTGTTCTATTATCTCGTCGCTCACATATAAAAAAAGACGCTAGGTTGCAGGTGCTAAAGAAAACTTTTGTTGCCGCACATATAATTTCCCATTCTTTTTCAATACTTGGACTCATAATGTAACATACACAGTGCCTACTAACGCCATCTAGTCTATTTATACGGAATCAAAATTGCGTCATATTTTGTTTCACGGTAGCGACAAGAGATGGCGCTGTAAGTAAAGTTAACAAATTACATTTTTGTATCATGGAATGAAAAAAAACTTGCCAAAAAAAAAACATTATTTAAAAAAAATAGGATAGTGGTTGACTGCGATGAAGATACTATATTCATAGAAATAAAGAAAGCGATATGCGGCCCGAACTTCCGGTACCTTTTTTTTTTTTTTTTTTTTAGCTTGGTAAAATCATCAAATGAGTCCTCCAACCCCGGGCAAGGCGGGAGGGACTGTCAGACTTCTACTGACTAAAATCCACGGTGTCCTTCAATAGCCCTTTCTGTTCCAGGGTCACGGTAAGGAAATAATCCCGCGACCCCGGCAGGCTTTGGCCCTCTGAGAGGGGGGCCCCGTCATTATGCTGACGCTCTTTGAGGCGCGCGTGGGACACAACGCGCCGTCGACCCGGGCATGGTCCTTGGTCGGGCAGCGAGTAAAGGGCAACTCGCTGCCCGCGCCTACGGTGGCCGGAGATCATCTAGCGACGTCCGTCGCCGTGGGCGTCTACCACCGCGGATGGGGC
Organism: Agrotis clavis; assembly: GCA_954870645.1. Classification (NCBI taxonomy): domain Eukaryota; kingdom Metazoa; phylum Arthropoda; class Insecta; order Lepidoptera; family Noctuidae; genus Agrotis; species Agrotis clavis. Next base: position 9,168,279 of record OX940944.1, on the reverse strand, counting down.
GGAGGGAGGACTCTGTCCTCTCTCGCTCGCGGCCCGCCTCCTCCTTCACGAGCATTACTGCTTCGCAGAAGGAGGCGACCGCTTCCCACTCCATCTCGCGCCGCAGCATGGCCGCGACCAATGTTGGGCGCGAGAGGTCTCCGCCTATCGCAGCCGTGAGGACACGTCGGTGCTCTGCCCAAGCTGGGCAATCTTGCACCGTATGCTCCACCGTGTCCTCCGGGCGATCTTCGCAGTGGTGACACCCAGGCGTCTCCTCCTTTCGCATCAGACACAGGTACCTCCTGAAACTTCCGTGTCCGGTGAGGACCTGCGTCAAGCGGTAGGTCAGGACGCCATGACTTCTCTCCAGCCACTCCTCAAAGAGGGGTCTTACCGCCGCAATTGCGGCGTGCCCGGCCTTCGGTCGCGACAGTCGTTCCTTCCATACTGCCCTGAGATCGCGCCGGAGCTCTTCCCGCCGCGCCTCGACTTCACGAGGCAGCGGGGTGAACTTTCGGTACCTTTGAATATTTATAACCCTACATAGAAAGGCGAGTCATACGTAGTATCTCTAAGTAGTCTGTGGGCGAGTCCACAGGGTCGCGCCATGCTCGGGCAGAACACAAATGTCGAGGAATCGAGGAATACTATAAAAATAATCTTGTCCAGGTTTGATATGATGTAGACAAACTCTTGTAGAGAAGAATGTGTCTTCCCCCAATTTTGCCCAAGTGTTAAAAGTAAGTAATAGAGAAAATATTGTCGCCATGCTCGACGCCATTACCTACCACAAAAAATATCTTTTGAACGCTTGTCTAAAAATGAGTGTAATTGATTGCAAAAGATCATAAATCAACATGATATTTCGTTTTGACATTGACAATTATTTTTTTAAAGTACGATTTTTAATTCCAGTCAGTAAAATGACAAGTGCAACTATTGTGCAACTGTCATTACACAATGATTTTCATTCATGTACAAATGTCATTTACTGACTGGAATTAATAATCGTACTTTAGACAAAAATGTTCAACAGATCTTTCTTGTGGTAGACGGTTATAGTCTAATCTCTCTAGGCTGTCTATGACCATACCACAATTTCGCCGTTAATTTTGACCGCAACATTGAAGTAGGTATTACATTAAAATTTGACACACCTTATCTGTACCATAACAGTTATCCTTATTATTTCTGAGTAAGTAATGTAAAGTTTTCACAAGATTAATGTCAGCACTGTTGTAATTTTGTTAAATTATGAGACTGCGGGTCAAAGATTACAACCGTTTTATTAACACCACAAACCTTGTTTTTTCAACCGCACTTAGAAAATACTTTTTTTTTCGTGCATTTTTCCATAACATACCTACATAATTACTCATACAAATATAAACTCTAAGTCTGCGGAACGGAGATACGTAGAAATATTCACCAATTTGATTGCACCACAAGTTAGTGTCACCGCACACGAGCCACTCGCGACAGCCACAAACGCCGCCACGAAAAGCTAGACGCGGCTACAGAGGTAGCTGAAGCGCGCGACAGACATTTGTGGCCGGTGGTCGACACTTGCGGTCGTTGGCTGCTACTTTTTTTAACCAATGCATTACTGAGGTAAGAGAGAGAGGGGTGCGGAATCGCGCGAGTGGCGTGTGGCGGCGTTTTGTGGCCCGTGTGCGCGCTGCGCCCTTAGTGTAGACTAGCTTCTGCCCGCGACTTCGTACGCGGATCCTGTTGCTTATACCGGCGACGACGGGGTCGTCAAAATCGAAGATAAGAAACGTCGAATTCTAAGAGCCAGGCTGAACAACTCTTGCCAAGACGTCATTCCTATATATGTTATAGTGTAGCTGGGGTCTTGGAGTTGCACATCAGGTGTTCCAAATCTCAATTTTCATACGTCAACAGAGAGTGCTCATTAGGCTGGACAACTCTTGCTAAGACGTCATTCCTAATGTTATAAAGTAGCTGGGCTGTTGGAAGTTCCACATCAGATGTACCAGATCTCCAATTTTTATACGACAACAGAGGTTGCTCATCAGGCTCAACAACTCTTGCTAAGACGTCTTTACTGTATATGTTATGGAGTATCTAGGCTCTTGGAGTTCCACACCAGGTGTTCCAGATCTCAATTTTCATACGACAACAGAGGTTGCTCATCAGGCTCAACAACTCTTGCTAAGACGTCTTTACTGTATATGTTATAGTGTAGCTAGGCATTTGGAGTTCCACATCAGGTGTTCCAGTTCTTTAATTTTTATACGTCAACAGAGAGTGCTCATCAGGCTGAACAACTCTTGCTAAGACGTCTTTACTGTATATGTTACAGTGTAGCTGGGCTCTTGAAGTTCCACATCAGGTGTTCCAGATCTTCAATTTTTATACCTTGACAGAGAGTACTCATCAGGCTGAATAACTCTTGCTAAGACGTCATTCACTTATATGTTATAGTGTAGCTGGGCTCTTGGAGTTCCACATCAGGTGTACCAGATCTTCAAATTTTTATACAGCAACAGAGAGTGCTTATCAGGCTGAACAACTCTTGCTAAGACGTCGTTCCTGTATATTTCATAGTGTAGCTGGGCTCTTGGTGTTCCACATCAAGTGTCCAGGATCTTCAAATTTATTCTCTCAGCAGAAAATGCTTATCACGTGGAACAATTTTTGCTATGGCACCATTTCTGTATCTCTTATAGTTAAGCAGGTCTGTTGCGGTTCTGCATCAGGTGTTCAAGTTTCCAAGATAAATTATAGCCTATATGTTAACGGGACTTAATACCTATACAACGAAAAAAAAAAAAGGTTGCACTCCAGGAGTGCCGGTAGAAGTGAAAACTTTTTTGTTACTATGTTTTATTTTTAATTTGAATGACGTCTTACTCATTTTCGATCAGGGTCACGTGACCCTGACGGTCACGTGACCCTGACGGTCACGTGACCCTGACGCGAGTTTTAAATTTTTTACCCATTACAGAAAAAGTGTACAACGCCGCTAAAGAAGTTTTCACTTCAAAAAAATATTTCAAATCCGTCCAGTAGTTCCGAAGATTAGCGTGCACAAACACACAGACAAACAGACAAACAGACAAACCGACAAACAAACAAACAGACAAAAAAAAAATTAACTACATTTTCGGGTTCGGCATCGATATAATAACAATCCCTGATACTTTTTGAAGTGAAAACTTCTTTAGCGGCGTTGTACACTTTTTCTGTAATGGGTAAAAAATTTAAAACTCGCGTCAGGGTCACGTGACCCTGATCGAAAATGAGTAAGACGTCATTCAAATTAGTTAATTTCATATCTGTACTACTCCAGTTTTAAAATAAAACATAGTAACAAAAAAGTTTTCACTTCTACCGGCACTCCTGGAGTGCAACCTTTTTTTTTTTTATATATTTCCATTGTACAGACACCACTTTTCTACAAATTTATTATATGTATAGATAGATTGTTATAAGATGTTCAAATTATGGAAAAAAAATGTTTCTATTCATCAGTCGTCTACGGCTTGTGCGGCTCGTGCCATACTCGGGCAAAAAAAAGAACAAATGAAACCTAAAAGAGCACTTTCATCGGTTGTACAAATTAAACTTGACACACAGGTCAACAACAAGGTACAACTTACTAATACAGCTTGGCCAGAACGGATTGAAACGGAACTAAAATTTTTATTTCTGACAGCGTTTTAAAATCTTTGATATTTGATGTAAACAAAGACCGCAGGTTTGTTAGATTTATTATTGTGCCATAAAACTAACGTACGAAGTGAAAAAAAATTAAATAAAATCATTCAAAGTGCTAGTAGCGCGAAGACTGGCGACTTCCGGTTTTCTACATTTTTATGTCAAGCTGTAGTTCACATACTTAGGAAATATTATGATGCTTTTAGGTACAGATACTGTATGAAAATAAGAAAAACAGATCTGTAGTGCACTAAAAAATTGATATAGGAATGCAATTAAAACACTAAAGATGTTGTAACCGTTTCAGGTGTAGTGTATATGTATAAAAGGCATTTGGAAAGATCCCAAATGCTTTTTTTGCATCTAAAACTATATTTATTCGGTGTTACGATATTAATTAGTGCATTCCCTTATCAATTATTAAGTGCACTACATAGCCATAGGTATTAATTTCTTATTTCGATGCAATAATACCAAATTAATTTAAACTTTAATATAATTACGACAACTATTTGCGACGTTGCCAACCTTCAGAATATGCGCTCATAATTCACATTTCTGTTAGTGAACCGTCCCATCGCACATGTTTTCGAAGTCGGTTAAAAAAAATAGGTAGCATGAGTTTATCTGTACCTAGAAGCATTTAACATCATAATATTTACTATGTGAACTATAAGGTAAGTTGTAACTAGTTTTTACCATATATCTAGCCTGATGACCTCGAGTCCTCGACAAAGACGATTATGGTACACAGACACCATTCATATCATTGTCAATATGGCCGCCGAGCAAGTTTGCGCGGGAATCCCACGGTGATATTTTCTTGTAGCCATTAATTTAGAAAAACCTTTTTCGTGTTTTTTATTATTTTTTTTGGTATGAAAACGCTTAAGGAAAATTGCCTCAGTAGCCAATAGCATTAAATTATAAATATATCAATTAATAGATCTACTCAAGACGAGTATTTTTTTTCTTCTAAATATTCACAGTCTAAGGCCCGTATTACAGAACGAAACTCAAGCACTGATCCCTATTTAAATCTAGATTTCAACCAATCAGATGCCTTGAATCTAGTTTTAAGTAATACTTGAGTATTGAATGACGTTCTGTAATTAAATACGGGCCTAAGAGCGACAGAGCTCTAAGTTTTAATGATTAAGATTTAAATACTGTTATTTTATCGATTAATTAACTTTCACGTATAGCCTAACCTCACCTTAACCTTTTATTTTCAACATCATAAAATTGTTTTATGCAAATAAGGGCAGCAGCGTCCGGTGCAATTGCCAAAACAACCGCGCGCGACGATGCGGATCACTCTCATGTCGACAGAAACGCAGCTCGTCACATTCGCAACTCGTCATTTCTCAGGATGGACTCGCAACTTGTCAGAAACGTAACTCGACAGAAACGCACTTTGTCAGTGTTGTAGGTATTCCATACATTAGTCTATGAACCCAATCTGTCAATGTCAACGTCATTAGAAGAATTATATCGAGTCATAGCAGCAAGACGTGTCTTTCATTTCATAAAAATTAAATCTCCTGAAATCAAACAGAAAACAAGTAAAAAACAGTCAGAAAAGCAACTCATCAGATTCGCAACTCGTCAGATATTTAATAAAAAAAGCATGTACTTATATGACGTTCATAGCCAAAATACCTACTATTTATTTATAAATTTTATTGTTTGTCGAGCTGCGTCTGAAAATCTGACGAGTTGCGTTTCTGTCGAGTTGCGTTTTTGACGAGATGCAATTCTGACGAGTTGCGATTCTGTCTACATGCGTTTTCTGACGAGTTGCGAATGTGACGAGCTGCTTTCTGTCGAAGACATTCAGAGAATTAGATGCAGCGACGGTTGGGACTATTGGTTGGTGGTCATACTATGACCACCTATGACCGTTATAGTCAAAATACTTTTATTTATTTAACTACTTATTTTATAAAGCAAATTCATTTAATTTTGTGGCTGTTTGCTCTACACACCACACTAAATATACCTACCTTATGTTTCATGTAGGTGTGTTTGTGTAGTGTGTATGCCAAAACAAACAGCCGCGGACGTTCCGTCCTAAAAATCTGACTTACCGAAGGAAAAAGAAGAAGCTGGAACAAAATGAATATCTATCTATTAAAGACTTCTATAATATATCTATGATTAAAGAGATTGTGCTATGTTGATGTGTGTGCATCTGTACATAATTATGTGTGAATGATCATGTTTAGTATTCAACAATCAAATCGTAATAAATCAATAGATTTTTGCACACTTCCTTCCATTGTCATTGTCTAACGTGACATCGAACGAAGGTTTAAATTATGTATTTGCATTTAAATATAAATCGTTTCATTGAAGCGAGGTGCTTAGAGGATTAGTTATCCTACATAAGGTCTTTCCACATGTACATACATACGGCTTCTTTCAAATGAGTCCTCCCACCCAGGGCATGCCAGGAGGCACTGTCAGACTTGTACTGACTAAAATCCACGGTGTCCTTCAATAGCCCTTTACGTTCCGGGGTCACGGTACTAGCTCATTATAGTCCCGTGGCCTTAACAGTACCCATTTAGAAGCTTAAAATAATAAGCTTTTTCTATAAGGTTTTTTTTTTGTCAGTTAAAAATATCGGGTCGGCACGCCCCGCCCCCCTTCCTGCGCCCATGAGTTTATCGTGGTCTCGTTTTTTTTTTTATTGTGGTAAAATCATCAAATGAGTCCTCCCCAGGGAGCTCTAAAGGGAGCCTCGTCATAATGCTGACACTCTTTGAATCGTGGTCTCGCTTTGTCATAACCTTCTCTTCATCTTTGTTACCTTTTCTCACAATGGTCGGTCAACTTATCCACAACTTGTCCACACGACTTCATACCAAGTTATGCAAAACCGATGCTTTGCATAACTTGGTATGTAGTCGTGTGGACCAGAAACATGAGAAACACACGATTTAGGCGCCTGGGCACGTCTGTGATGACCTACGTCAGGCGGAAGGTGAGATTGCGACTGTGGCACCTCTCCAACTATTTCTAAAAGAGGGGATTTACCGAAACGTCTGCGGCGCGGCGACTACTCAACTCGGCCAGCACGCGTAGCATGGCGCCGTAGAAACGGGTTTTGTCGACGCAAGAATAGACAAAATGATAGAACGTAAAAGATTTTTATCGATTTAAGCATAGCAATGTTAAAAATATAGAAGAGATAATTATGTTTCTATTCATTAATGGTGTACGAATCGTGTCATACTTGTACAAAAAAACAGTCGATTCGTATAGAAATAACGATGAAATAACTTTGTTTTTTCTTGGTAGAATAGAGATAGAATCGCCATGCTACGCGTGCAGAAGCATTACCTATCACGAGATCACTGCACAACATTTCGTAAAGCCTTTTCATGAGTTTTCACGTTTTTGTGACGTAAACTAAACGGGGACTTTGACGTTTAGATGAAAAAAATTTGGTCTTCGATCGTCCACTAAAGGCGCTTTTTCATTTTTCTTATAAATAATTTACGTCGTAATACTACAGTAATTGTTCAATTATTTGCATTAAAGAATAATGTTGTATTATCTATTTTTTATCTAAATTTTAATAAATATCACAAATAAAATAAATATTTAAAAAAACAAAAAACCCGACTGCGTAATTAGAATTCACTCATTCACAGTCACAGCCCCCCGGCCCATTCAAATTACCTATACCAATCAAATCTTCCCAAGGGGCCCCGACTCTGAGTGTGAATGAGTGAATTCTAAACTACTGGGCTTGTTTCTTTCTTTTTAGTTTTATTACGCAGTCGGGTTTTTTGTTTTTTTTAATATTTATTTTATTTTACTATTTTAGTTTTTGTTAGCATTTATCAGTCCAAATTAAATTGAAACATATCAGTTATATATATTTTGGTAAACCATTTTTAAAATCCTTTAATTTGATACCCCACTTGATAGAATGTGAGAGATTTAAAAAAAATATTTTTAGTTCGGAACCCTTTGCACGCGAGTTCGACTCGCACTTGGCCAGTTTTATGTACCCAGTGACACTCTCACGTTTAAGACGAATCTAACGACACCTCTCAAGTTAAGATCCATCAAGCCGTTTAGGCTGCAGAGCAACACAACGAAACATAGGTACATGGGTACATACATATACATACACACTCGAAAAACATAACCCTCCTGGCGCAGTCGGGTAAAAAGTAAGTAGGTACTTAGGTAGTTCTTTAACTTCTAATCGCCGATCGCTTTCGCTCACATCCCGCGCCGCGATCGATTTGATAATCCCTATGCATCACCGACCGACTTCGCACATAGCATTTATAAATATTTTATATAGACTGATTATACCTACGTGAGTCGTGATGTTCCTTTTTATTGATAGGTAAAATGAAAATTAATGCATTTCAAGATCCTTTTAGATCACTATGCGCATGCATGTTTTTCGTGTGTCTCCGTAAATCATTGATGTATTATTTATTTATCTTTGCGATAGTCCAATTCCTCGATGACTAACAGAATTCTGAATAATTTTGGAGAAAAACAACGAAAACGATCGTACGATAAGATAATTAAGTACCTAGAAAGATTTTATTCAAAAGGTAATTCCTAAACTCGTGGCTAAATAATTACAGCCGCACAGGCCGATCTTCCGGGTTAAGCCGCGCTTGCCGAGGTTGGTCTGTGGATGGGTGATCTGTCATAGCGAGTTTCCTCCGCGCCTCGATAAGCAAAGCCGTTGGTCCCGGCTGTCAAAATTATTAATTTTCTGCTAGTTAGTTGGTAAGAGTCTTGACAGGCCTGGTCTATTGGTTAGTGACCCTGACTGCTATGCCAGAGGTCGTGGGTTCCATTCCCACCCAGGACAAATGTTTGTGTGATGAGCACGATCATTTGTTCTGTGTCTGGGTCTAATTTATCTATATGTATGTATTTAGAAATATATAAGTATGTTTATCGGTTGTCTAGTACCCATAACACAAGCCCTGCTTAGCTTGGGACTAAATGGCGTTGTGTGATAGTTGCGGAATATTATTATTATTAGTCCCTTTCGCTGCACCTCCACCCAGGATTCATTTTATAATTTTATCTGAACAAAAAAAAATGTATTAAATTAAGGTAAATTACCTAATACCTAAATTAGTAAACAATTTATACACCACAAGATTCAAAATGGAAAATCCACCTGATGATACTTGATTTAATCAATAATGAAGCTAAAAATAGTCTTCTATCTTTGGAACGTTATCTTAAAGATTAGGGCCGTCCTCTTTATCGTCACAAATGTCCAATCATTTAATCATTTAGTGCAGTGCAGTAGATGAGCCATGCAGCGACTCCTGCGCCACCGCGCTGCATGGCCCAGAATCAGCTTCGAATTACGAGTTACTAGGTGGGTTTGAACCAAGCTAGGCGCATTACTTTTTTTTTTAGCGTGGTACCTAAAATCATCAAATGAGTCCTCCCACCCCGGGCAGGGCGGGAGGGACTGTCAGACTCGTACTGACTAAAATCCACGGTGTCCTTCAAAAGCCCTTTATTTTCCGGGGTCACGGTAATGAGATAAGTCCCGCGACCCCGGCAGGCTTTGGCCCTCTAGAGGTGGTCCCCGTCATCGTGCTGACGCTCTTTGAGGCGCCGACCGGGCATGGTCCATGGTCGGACAGCGAGTTGCCCTTCAGGCTGCGTTTCCACTGAGGCGGAGCGGAGCATAGCGGAGGGCGATTCACCAATCACATGGCTTGAAATCCACATCTCTTCTCCACTCAAGCCATGTGAATGGTGAATCGCACTCCGCTCTGTGGAAACGCAGCCTTACTCGCCGTCCGCATGCCCGCGCCTTCGGTGGCCGGAAATCGTCTTGCGACGTCCACGCGTTCGTCGTAGCGCATTACTTTGTGTAATTTATTTCATCACCACTGCTCTCAAAACGGTGAAGGAAAACATGGTGAGGAAACCGTCATGTCCTCGAACCAAAAATTTGAAAAATGTGACATCTACTAACCCGCACTGGGCCCGCGTGGTGGATTATGGCCCACTCCCTCTCACAGAGAGGAAGCCTGTGTCCCAGCAGTGGGAACATTATAGGCTGATGATGATGATGATGATGCCTGTATCGTGGGTGCGTTTACAAACATATAAACTCACATACACAAACCCAGTCACGGAACAATTACTTGTAGATCATACAAATATTTGTTCCGTTCGGGATTCGAACCCTCGACTATACTATGGCACGTACACCATTAAAAAAAAAAGGTTGCACTCCAGGAGTGCCGGTAGAAGTGAAAACTTTTTTGTTACTATGTTTTATTTTTAATTTGAATGACGTCTTACTCATTTTCGATCAGGGTCACGTGACCCTGACGCGAGTTTTAAATTTTTTACCCATTACAGAAAAAGTGTACAATGCCGCTAAAGAAGTTTTCACTTCAAAAATTAGGTACATTAAGTAAACTTCTTTTGTGGTGATTTTTCAGAAGGTCAATTTTTTTGAAGTGAAAACTTCTTTAGCGGCGTTGTACACTTTTTCTGTAATGGGTAAAAAATTTAAAACTCGCGTCAGGGTCACGTGACCAAAACTCGCGTCAGGGTCACGTGACCCTGATCGAAAATGAGTAAGACGTCATTCAAATTAAAAATAAAACATAGTAACAAAAAAGTTTTCACTTCTACCGGCACTCCTGGAGTGCAACCTTTTTTTTTTGAAGTGAAAACTTCTTTAGCGGCGTTGTACACTTTTTCTGTAATGGGTAAAAAATTTAAAACTCGCGTCAGGGTCACGTGACCGTCAGGGTCACGTGACCGTCAGGGTCACGTGACCCTGATCGAAAATGAGTAAGACGTCATTCAAATTAAAAATAAAACATAGTAACAAAAAAGTTTTCACTTCTACCGGCACTCCTGGAGTGCAACCTTTTTTTTTACCCGATTTACTTCAAACTTTCAAGCCCACCACGCTAAATTCTTGACAAATAGGTACCTACCTACAGCTTGACATAAAAAAAAAAGGTTGCACTCCAGGAGTGCCGGTAGAAGTGAAAACTTTTTTGTTACTATGTTTTATTTTTAATTTGAATGACGTCTTACTCATTTTCGATCAGGGTCACGTGACCCTGACGCGAGTTTTAAATTTTTTACCCATTACAGAAAAAGTGTACAACGCCGCTAAAGAAGTTTTCACTTCAAAAATGTAGAAAACCGGAAGTCGCCACTGTCTTCGCGCTACCAGCACTTTGAATGATTTTTTGAAGTGAAAACTTCTTTAGCGGCGTTGTACACTTTTTCTGTAATGGGTAAAAAATTTAAAACTCGCGTCAGGGTCACGTGACCCTGATCGAAAATGAGTAAGACGTCATTCAAATTAAAAAAAAAGGTTGCACTCCAGGAGTGCCGGTAGAAGTGAAAACTTTTTTGTTACTATGTTTTATTTTTAATTTGAATGACGTCTTACTCATTTTCGATCAGGGTCACGTGACCCTGACGCGAGTTTTAAATTTTTTACCCATTACAGAAAAAGTGTACAACGCCGCTAAAGAAGTTTTCACTTCAATAAAACATAGTAACAAAAAAGTTTTCACTTCTACCGGCACTCCTGGAGTGCAACCTTTTTTGAAGTGAAAACTTCTTTAGCGGCGTTGTACACTTTTTCTGTAATGGGTAAAAAATTTAAAACTCGCGTCAGGGTCACGTGACCCTGATCGAAAATGAGTAAGACGTCATTCAAATTAAAAATAAAACATAGTAACAAAAAAGTTTTCACTTCTACCGGCACTCCTGGAGTGCAACCTTTTTTTTTTTTTTTTCACTTATTACGTTAGTTTTATGGCAGAATAATAAATCTAACAAACCTGCGGTCTTTGTTTACATCAATTAACAAATATTTTATAACGCTGTCAGAAATAAAAATTTTAGTTCCGTTTCAATCCGTTCTGGCCAAGCTGTACCTTACATGTGCACTAAAATTTTGTAATCCGTAGTACCGGTAATAAGCAGTCATCGACTCATCGTCCAAAGTATGTACACAATAAGCGAAAAATGCTGAAATAACATCGTCCAAAATATGTACACAATAAGCGAAAAATGCTTATGAAATAAAAACTACTGAACCAAACATGAATGATTTTATGGGACCATAATTTTATATAAATACTGCATCGAACAAAAAAAGAATCACGCATATCGGAGCATGTTAAAAAATACCGAGCAAATTGAGAACCTCCTCCTTTAAAGTCGGTTAAAAAGTTTTATGTACTAATCAAGGTAAACACGGTTTGTTATTGCAACTGCAATAGCTCATACTAGCAAAAAACAAAACGATAAAACAGGTTTCATCCATGTTTGTAACCTAGACAACCTTCAACTAATATTACTATTTTTATCTTTTTCGTAACTGGTATTACTATGTTGAAACTGGTAACACTCGTCACGTTTACAAATGGCGCGAATTCAACCTTTTTGATGGATGTTTTCACCAAATTAAATCCGTTTATTTTGGACCTAACGGAAGTCTTAGGTAATTTCCTTCAGTTATTTTTTATATTTACTTATAATTTAAGTCATATTGTTACTTGGGATAAAGAAAAAACAAAAAAATACCCCATTTTTTTTTCAACACTTCATACTCAAGCTGAACTGAATAATTGTATTTCGTTTATTTGATTGAACGCACTTATCCCAGGAACTATAGGATTGAATTCAAAAAATCTTTCATTTTGTTGGATCGCACGTCTACTAATTTAGACCCACTTCAAAAGAGTACTTACCTTACCTACCTATGCTCTACTTAAATTAAATTAATTACATTCATGCATGGCACAAGAGTGCAAAGCAACACAAAAAAAACATGTGAAAAAAATTTAGAGACAGTACCAGTACGTAACTGCGCGAACAGATAAAAAAAATGTAAACTACTTCTGATGAAACTGTCCATTCTGCCATATTGTGTCTGTGTTTCTATCTCTCTCCCACAGGAGTTATCAGGGGTAACGCCATCTCTTTCTAATCAATGACGCATGTCTATTTCAATAGCAGGTAGGTGGATCGGAAGAATGTTGCCAGATTATTGTGAATTTCCAAAATTCGGGGAGATTTCATACAGTTTCATTTACAGCTTGACATAAAAATGTAGAAAACCGGAAGTCGCCACTGTCTTCGCGCTACCAGCACTTTGAATGATTTTATTTTAACTTTTTTCACTTATTACGTTAGTTTTATGGCACAATAATAAATCTAACAAACCTGCGGTCTTTGTTTACATCAAATATCAAAGATTTTAAAACGCTGTCAGAAATAAAAAATTTAGTTCCGTTTCAACCCGTTCTGGCCAAGCTATAAATTCATATAAAATATTTTTCGATATGATAATTATCAGATGAAGTTTTGATTTTTAGCTAGTAAAATGTGATTATGAATGGGCATTTTAGTTTTGTTTTTATTATGTAAGTAATATGTTTTAAAACGATATGTTTCACGATCCTGGGGGAGTATTACAACGTCTTAAAACCAGGCTTGTTCCAGTGAGTGAACGAGATGGCGCTAGACGACTTGTATAGCTCTGTCACTTTCACTCGCCGGAATAAGCCTGGTTTTAAGACGTTGTAATATCCCGCCACCCCCAGTGGCCTATCATGACGTCGTACAGCGTGATTAGATCCGCTGTGGGAAAGCGACATAACTATACAAGTCGTCTAGCGCCATCTCTTTCCCACAGCTGAGCTCTTCACGCTATAAGACGTCAATTTAGGCCACTTGCTATTTATACGTAATATCAGAATAAAGAAATATGAATAAAAACATTGTTTTGGTTTTACTTAATATTTTCCTCATAAATTAATTGTGTATGTGTCAAACCCGGCCAATTTGTTACTTGATAATAATTACTCATATTGACTAGTCTGAAACATTGTCTTATGATCGAATTATGTATAACGTTTCTATTTACTTAAATGATGACATGATTGAAGGATGCCAAACAAAATCGTCATTAATTTAGTAAATTAACAGATTGACATTGAATTGTATTTATTATGCTCATCTGAGAATCGCCATATGATTTCGTTAGTGCTTCTGAAAATAGTAAATCATGAAGCTAAAATATTTTCCTTATAACTTTCCTGAATCCTGAAGCCTTAAGACGCTCCCTCACGGCGAGCATTCACCTGTAATGTAACATAAAATTGCGCAATTTGATGATCCATTGTCTTCGAATGTTCGAATCTGTAACGTTACATTACTGGAGAATGCTCGCGGTGAGGGAGCGCCCTTAGATTCATAAATGTCCAGATTCCTAATAGACCACTGATAATTGAAGCCAAAAACACGGGGTAAAAAATTACCGCGTCGGTCGATTCTTACATAAAACAAGTGAACATCTCCAAGGAAAACATTTGTGCGTGGCGCTCACTCACACATTTATAAAAAAGTGACTTCACATAAAACGTTTCGTTTTGTTTCGAACACAGTATCTGGATATTTTTGATCTAAGCCTGTGTGTGTCCCACGCGCGCCTCAATGAGCGTCAGCATAATGACGGGGCCCTCTCAGAGGGCCAAAGCCTGCCGGGGTCGCGGGACTTATTCCATCACCGTGACCCCGGAACATAAAGGGCTATTGAAGGACACCGTGGATTTTAGTCAGTACAAGTCTGACAGTCCCTCCCGCCCTGCCCGGGGTGGGAGGACTCATTTGATGATTTTGCCACGTTAAAAAAAAAAAAAGCCTGAGGCATTATTAATATCAACTCATCTGTATCCCAGGAGCAGCTTACCACCAAGGTCGTCTTTAACCAATGAGGCTACCATTTTATTTTATTTTGGCACCGGGTCACGGGAATGTCTTATCAGGAAACCGTGACCCTGAAACGTAAAGGGCTATTGAAAGATCACTATGGATTTAAGTCGGTACAAGCTGACAGTCCCTCGCATCCCGCCCTAGGAGGACTCATCTGATGATTTTACCACGATAAAGAAAAGATAACGGGTTGGATTTGATGGAGGTTGAGATTCGAGGGGGATGGCGGGGTCTGGGCGTTGCCTTTACATGAGAGTGGTGCCAGGACACACGGGGCACCTCCCTACTTATGCTAAACGATAAGTACCAAGTTTTGGAATACGTATTATGGGACTAAAACGAGTTTTGAGGTTAGGTTACAAAAACACATTTCCTTGACCCGGGAGTGGTACCGGCCGGGGGGGGTAGAGGGCTTCCCTCCTCCCCCTCCCACCCTCTCTCCCCCCGTCCGCCTTCTCCTGGATACTAAACTTTACCTCATTTATCATTGAAAGAATGATTAGGTATTTTGTGTGTTGGTAAATGATTAAATTTTAAACGAAATCAAATATTTCTATTATACCACATAGAAAAACCCAAAAAACACTCTCACACTAGACAAGAAATCATTTGCCAAAACACAAATAACATTTAATTGGCAGAATTATAAAAACTAACTGGCAACCCCGAGCAGGTACGCAAAACGAAAACGTCCCGCGTCCCTCACTTCAACTCGTGCGCACCGTATGCCATGACATACTCGCGAAACAGCGTGAAACGAAAACAATAATGTAATTCTTGGAATATCGCGCCTGTTTTTATCTACGGTGTGTTTCGTTTCGTACATTCGTGGCCTCGAACCTGGTTCTGTGTACTATTAGTGCCTTGTGTGTTGTGATTTAACAAAAACTGTGCATAATATTGCTGGATTTTTTACTTTCTGTTGGCTAGCAGCCTGAGGTGAGTGGCCCACTTATGCCTTCTCTTTTTTGCAATGATAAATACTCAGTAAGGAGAATGTACTCTTGCCTTTATACGGTTTGATGTCTTTACAAGTATATACAGAAAAAAAAACAACGGATTTAAAAAAATAATGTTATGTTTTGGTGGCAAAACATAAAAGTTGGTGAAAGGAATACTTAAGCGTTTATAAAATTCGAAGAAGTCTGCTATTTTTAGCAGGTTTACACGAAAAAATCTGTCTTATTTTTCTAAACAAATCTATGCTCTAACACTTTCAATGTGTGACACCCAAAATGAATCATTTACCAACAATAAACTCCTTATTATGTAGGCACCTATTTGAAATTCCTCCATTCTTGCCCAGTTACATCATTCTGTGTTTATCAGAACTGCCAATAATTTAAATAATAGCAGATATGGATCAAAATACTTGTCTTTTATCACATTCTTATGTCTCGGTGCAGAAATAAGTTCCTAAATGTTACATTTTTTGATTAAACATTAGTTGCAAGTGTCACAACTCATCATCTGCTTGCCTTTTCCCAACTATATTGTGGTCGGCTTCCAGTCGAACCAGATGCAGCTGAATATCAGTATTTTACATGGAGCGACTGACTATCGGACCTCCACAACCTAGTAACTAGGTAATACAATTATACCCCATGGTAAGACTGGTTGCCAGACTTTAAAAGCTTCTGACTAACAGTATGATTACTGTACATAAATCAATGTCACTTTTTGTTGTAATTTTATAACTCAAGAACGGGATTACCTATCCAAACCAAATGTTTAGGCTTTGTTCAGACTATTTAGTAGATGGTTTATGTGAAGTTTGCACAAAATCTGTCAAGCAGTTCTTCATTTATCACATTCATGTAGGTAACAAATTAATTTTTTAAATGGCGGATTATTTTGTTAATGGGGATATTGCTGTCAAAGTAGCAAAGCACGTACCAGGCCGCTAGTGTTTTATAGAATGTAGTCATTCTAAAAACATTGTTTTACTCTCCTTTACTTACATCACTAGTGACCCAACGGACAATCAGTGTTACCAAGGTACATATATTGTATTACCCAGCTACTGTGCTGCGGAGGTCAGATATGTAGTAAAATACTGATATTCAGGTTACAATGGTATGTAACGACCCAGTATGATTAGGGCAAGGCTAGGCAGATGATGAAGCTGGTTGTGGGACTTATCTCATTACCGTGACCCCGGAACATAAAGGGCTATTGAAGGACATTGTGGATTTTAGTCAGTACGAGTCTGACAGTCCCTCCCGCCCTGCCCGGGATGGGAGTACTCATTTGATGATATTACCACGTTAAAAAAAAAGGCTATGATGAAGTTCAGTTTTCTTACTGATATTATTGGCGCCTAAGATTACATAATGATGATGATTTCTAGTAGGCCATTGAGAATTGAAGCCAAAAAAGAGAGAAAAAGTATCCCTTTCACTTGATTCCTACATAAAACAAGTGAACATTTCCAAGGAAAACATTTAAATGTGTGTGGCACTCATACATTTATAAAAATTTCAAACATTTCGTTTTGAACATGGAATTTGGACATTTTGTAATCTAAGGCTGGCACATAAGAAATTGCCTTTCTTTTTTTTTTGTCTTTTTGAAAACATTGCCCCTACACTAGGAATTTCTCCTGTGTGGCTTATAATATTATGTTTGTAAACACAAACATAATATTATAAACTCACAAACACAAACGCTCAGACCCAAAGCAACTACTTGTAGATCATACAAATATTTGCTTCTTGTGGGAATCGAACCCGCGAGTCGCAGAGCATCAGTTCAATCGCCAGCCACTGTGCTAACCATGCTGTCATAATTAATTTGCACTAAAGTAGGTACCTACTTTTTTTCTAAACAAAATTTTCAAGTGACAGTTGATGTGTCATTGATGTGTTTGTGCGTACTTTTGAACTGTCAAAATGTCAGGTATTCTACTTTGGGCACCCTCTGAAATGTCACCTGTTCTAATGGCACCTTAACTATTCTACATACCTACCGCGGGTCTGGATTAATGGTGGATTTTAGTAAATTCAAGTTTGACAGTCCCCCTCCCGCCCCTCCCTGGGTAGGAGGACTCATTTGATGATTTTACCCCTCTAAAAAAATCTATTCCACATTTGGCTCCCGTCAAAATTTTTGATGCCAAATGTGGAATACCTAAAAATGTTATTCCCCTACTGATTATGTATAGCCACTTTTGACGACACTAATTAGTCAACTCAATGATTGAACTACATTCTGATTAAAGAACAAATAAAAGTCTTTAGTTATGTGTTACAAGAATTGGGATCATTTGAAATAGTTCTTGGAATTATTATTGATTTAAAAACGTACTGTTGCCAGTGGCTTGGTCCACTTCATCTCGAAAACTGTACCAATAAATACTAAAAACCGGCCAAGTGCGTGTCGGGCCACGCACAGTGTAGGGTTCCGTAGTTGCCCATCAAAATACTTATGCGAACTAACTAAACTGATTCGCTGAATTTAATTTTAAAAAGAAGAATTTTCAAAATCGGTCCAGGAGTCTTTGAGAAATCGGGCAAAATACATTTAAAAAAATGATTACGACGAATTTAGAACCTTTTTTTTTGAAGTTAGTTAAAAATAGTTGACGATAAAAACCTACCTATCCCCAAAAAACATACCGTAAAACATACCTATTAAAGCTGTAAAAATAAAGTTGACAAACTTACATTTGCAGTTGAATAACATGTTCTCCGATACATTTTGTTTAAGAAAAATATTATCCAAGTACATTTTATAAGTTGGTCGACTATTACTCGTAAAGTTGTAAAGCCTACTAAGTCATGACAATTTTCTTTTAAACTTCGTTATATATACTACTATTGTGAATTTTTTCATACCCCCACACATAACCGTTTAGCTGGTAGAGGGGGGGGACACTCGAGTCGAGCAAAATTTAGCACTTTAAAGCTTAATATTTCACAAACCAATTTTTTTATTAAAAAATTGTTAATGGAAACTGTCAATATTTTTTAAAGACCTATTTAATGATACCCCACACTATGGGGTACGCGAGAAAAAAAAATAACATCCCCACTTTACGTGTACAGGAGATACCCTAAAAAAAAATATTTTACGAGATTTTATTTTACCACTTTTTCGGCACAACAAATCCATATATTTACACCAAATTACAGCTCTCTAGTACTGTGCGTCTCCGAGCTAAACTGCGGACAGACGGACGGACGGACGGACGGACGGACGGACGGACGGACGGACATGGCGAAACTATAAGGGTTCCTTGTTGACTACGGAACCCTAAAAATCCTAATTGGTAATCTAGGTTAGAAATTATTATCTGTACCCATCTAAATCCAAAGTAATTAATTAGTAGTATAATTGGCTTCGGCCGTTCTAATAAATAAATAAATATTTAATGTAATAAATAAATAAATATTTAATGTAACATCCATCAATACTTACAAACTACTTGTAGACATAAATATTTGTTCCGTGCGGGGATCGAACCTGCGCAGCATTTGAACGCTCGTCCACTGTGCCAACCGTGTCGTCAATTCGTCATTAGATGATCTAGGTACCCCTTTTTTTAACATAGACTTAGGCTGCGTTTCCACTGAAGCGGAGCGGAGTGGAGAGCGATTCACCAATCACTCGGCTTGAGTGGAGAAGAGATGTGGATTTCAACCCATGTGATTGGTGAATCGCTCTCCGCTCCGCCTCAGTGGAAACGCAGCCTTATAATTAGCTGACTTTAGCTGTAGCTTTCTCTATTTTCGAAATTAGTCCAGTTTTTTTTAAATTCATTACAAACAGAAATAAAAATCTTTGCCGTTTTTTTCCTTTGTCAATGGAGCCAAATGTCGGTTACTATCTTTTTAATTTTAAATATTAATTTGTTTGAATGTCACTTTGTCTAGCTCCTCAAATAGTTCATTGGCTCTGTTGCTATCAATATCTGACTGTCGACTTATTTAAATACAATTGTCTGTCAATTCAAGGTCATATAAATAATGTGAAATTCAGAGTTCATTGTTAGGGAAAACTATTACTAATTTCTAATATTAATAAAGGTGAAGAGTTTTTTTGTGGTTGTACTTTTTTTTACCTGTACCTACTGGTTCAAAATGAAAAATATTTTTGTGTTGAATAGTCCATTTTTTGAGGAAGGCTTTATGGCTATAAAACATCAGGTTACTACCAATACGAGCCATGCTGCATGATACCAGTCCGCCTATTTGTGCCTCAGTGTTGCAAGAAGTTTTAAATAAATAGTTTTTTTTTTATGCAATAGAGAAAAGTAGCAAGCTATTGAGTCATAAAAATCATTCTTATATTCAATGATATTATAAGTAAAAAGGTGACTTTATAATATCATTGCATATATTATAAATAGGTAACTCTTGTATAGTAGGTACTATGCGACCACAAAAAGAAATGAAAGTGATGTCGCCATTTTGTGTTGGTTCTAGAACACTTTCATGCTCTTAAAGAAACAATAATCATAAGAAAATAACGACATTACGACAGTTAGATGATTGAAAATTAATTTGCTAAACGTAATTTGTACCGCTCGCGCCCGGCATTGGTCGAGCGAGGCCATGCGGGCGAGACGGAGTGGGAAGCGGTCGCCTCCTGCGAAGCAGTCATGCTAGCGAAGGAGGCGGCGGGACGCTAGTCACAGTAGTAAAGGACACCGTGGATTTTAGTCAGTACATAATTATATCTGTCAGTCCCTCCTGCTCTGCCCTGGAGGACTCATTTGATGATTTTATCACGATAAAAAAAAATAAGAAAAAACTTAATTTGTGACGGTTGCCAGGTCTTTTTGTTTTGTTCGTAACTTGGTCCTTACTAGACTTGCATTTAAAGTCTCTTTATTGACAGTAAACACACGCTGTCGAGGTAAGTAGGTACGTGCCTTTTTTTTTTTTTTTTTTTTTTAAATGGTAAAATCATCAAATGAGTCCTCCCGCCCTGGGTGGGGCGGAAGGGACTGTCAGACTCTTACTGACTAAAATCCACCCGTGTTCCTTCGGATGCCCTTTACGTTCCAGGGCCACGGTATCCTGGGTTAAGAAAAAACCCGCGACCCCAGCGCTACCCATCACTCACCGTCCGCAAGCCCGCTCCGCCGCTGTGCCCTCTGCTGATCAGAGGGACACGCGTTGGAGAGTCCACACGACAGGCTATTCGCATACGGGCAAAGAGACCCCTTAGACACACAGTGCCTAAGGAAGAGTTTTTGCCCGCATCCCAGGGTGCACCGGCCCGAAAAACTGGTCTTCCCCCCGGACGTATCCGAGAGGGAACTCCAGTCCACGGGCGCACGTGGAGGTTTCCTGTCTTAGCACCCCAGTAGGTACGTGCCTTTGCATAAACAAATCAAAACTGTTTACTCTCTTTGACAAGGCTTTAGACAATGTTTACTTTTGCTCAAGTTTAGAAATTTTCGCAGAAAAACGTTTTGGCAAATGTGTTATGGCCTTTAGGCCTCGAAGTAATATACACTTGTTTTGCTGCACCATAGTCTATTAGGTAATTATGTATTAGGTACTTGCTGTTGCAAGCGGCTCTAAAATTATCCCACAGGGAGATAAAATCGGGATAAAAACTATCCTATGTGTTAATCCAGGTTATAAACTATCTGTGTACCGAATTTCATCCAAATCCGTCCAGTAGTTTTTGCGTAAAAGATTAACAAACATCCATCCAAGCAAACTTTCACGTTTATAATAACAAACTCAATGTCATTCATGACAAAGTTCAAAGTCCATTGCAACCTGATTAGTAGCAATTTTATCATAATATTATGGTCACATAAATCTTCGATATTCGAACATTGTTGTGCGAGGAACATTAAATGATTATTTTGATGTAGGGTAAGTTCGCCTTTTCGCGTCCATCGTCCGGTTCGCGTCCATTTTACGGATCTCCCTTTAAAAATGCTCGAAAATAAGTATACTCACACACTAATAAAACAGAAAGACATGACCGCCAATACCTCAACGTATAAGAGACATGATAACATAGACAAAAGTTCCGTCCGCCCCGTTAATCATGCTTAGAAAAAATATTTAGTCCCGGTTGTTCAACAGCAGATTGCAAACGCGCGGGATGTAGATAAAAAAATAGTGTGCAGCGGCGCGTTTAACGGTAAGACTTTTAATGTCTTATGACAATTTTAGGATACATAGCTGTTTCTAGACATTAGTAATGAAAAAACGATTAATATAAATAATGTATTTACTTGTTTTTTTTATAGATAACAGTTAAAATAAGGTGGACGCGAATTACAACACCGAATTTATAAATCGTGTGCACTTTGCGTCCACAGTGGACGCGAACTCGTCTATTTATGTTTTCTTTAGTTTTTTATTTTTATGTGATTAAAATATGAAGGAGAAATTGGGTTTTTGTTTATTTTAAGATTTATAGTATGCAATTGTAATCACCAATTTGCGTCCACATTATTGTGATTATAGTAAAAGATACACAATATCAATTACACGTGAATGACGTGGACGCAAACTATAACTACCGGGGATAACACCATAGCAAATTGCGTCCATTTTTTCAAAAGCGTATGTATGTATGTATGTTTTTATGTTTGTGTTCGCATATCTCCGGAACTACAAGTCCGATTTAAGTAATTCTTTTTGTGTTGCACTAGGTATTGTTCAACTTAGGGAATACTGCAAGTTTCATTAAAATCGGTTGAGTAGTTTTTGAGATAGGGATTTTTTTGCGTACTTGGATCGTAGATTTTCAAAGTCGATTGTATGTTTGTTCACGATTATCTTGAGTTTGGCTGAACCGATTTTCATGCGGTTTTCGGAAAGGTGTTTGTTACATTCTAGGAAAGGTTTCAGTATATAATAATAATGGATACCGTGACGTTGACGGCGTAGATCTGTTTTTGCTGCTCGCTTAGATATGGATTTCTAAAGACGCCGATTGTTATCGCCGAGGATTTTTGTTGAATATCTGAACTAACTAAAAAGGGTAAAATAAAACTATACAGGAGAAGATTTAAAGCCTTAGACTTCTTCTGTAAGACAATATTACCCCTATTATTCCTTCTCTAAACTGGTGGACGCGAAATGGTCCACGGGAGGACGCAAATTGGATTTTGTGGACGCAAAGTGGGTAAAAAGCCAAATTTTGAAATTTGTCTATTTAAAAAAAAACCACGAGAAGTTTCGAACAAAACTGAAAGTTAATCTTAAAATAGACTATATAATGAACGCATTACATCAATTATTCATTGAAACTAGTGCTGGAACATTTTTATTTTCTCCTTCAAACTTGCCAACTGCACTAAATGGACGCGAACAGGCGAAATGACCCTATAAAGGTGAACGCAGATCTAGCCGCACCGCAGTCTCCGCAGTCCCCGCATTACGAATTCTTTGTATGAAGTTCTATGAAACCTCGCACACTCACCCGCATCGCAGTAGCCGCAGAAGCGGTAAGAAAACGATGACTGCGGGGACTGCGGTGCGGCTAGGTCTGCGTTCACCTTAAGTATATCAGAGCCATGACCGTGGTCCGTGACCCATCTGACAAGGTAATGATTTCTACTTTGTCTATGACACCATAGACATAATTATTCATAGACAGGCCTCAGCAAGAGTTGCTACCATCTGGGCTGCGTTTAAATCCTTTATCCAGTTTAAATTTATACTGACTAAATGTCAAACACCCCGTTTAAGTACACCGAGAGGTGAAAAATGATACCAATTAAAATTTAATCTGCCCCGTTTACGGTCGTCCGCTGGTCTATGTTTTTACTGAAAGGAATAAATTTTTGCGACCTTTTTACCACGCAAAATTTTATCCTGCTGTCAGATTGACATTAAGTTTTGTTGTTTTGCTCGATTCTTGCCATAAAAACGAATATTATTTTTATTTTAGAGAGTGAATATTATTTTTGGATTATGGATTTATAATACACCGGCAAATAGATTATTTGTTCAATAAACTGAGCTGTCAATTGAATTTGACAGCTAACATTGACAAAAAGATATGACTCCGTTCAGCGAACCCTCGCTAGTTTATTTTTTTTCCGGCGAAACATCGCTGGAAGATTTAAACGCACCCCTGACGGGTACGGAAGCTTACTGATGACGGGATGCAATACGACCGATTCCAACTACAAGTGAAAATCATTACAATCTTACCACTACGACTTATGACATAAAACGTGCGGTTGTCGCCGAGTCGAATTGCATCATTATAATCGTAGTTAGCAAGGACGATTTTCATGTTGAGTAAGTAGAAATTGCGCGAATCGCGGTATGGAAAAGCTCAACACTCATCGCTCGCGCTCATTGATCAAATCAAAAAGCGCGCGCACATTTCACGAAATCAGACCACATGAGCGACAGTAAAATTGTTTCACTTAAAAAAAAGTTGTTGTTATAACCTTCGACACATTATTACATACCTACTTGTCTACTCGTAATAATTCACAATAAACAATAATACGAGTATTTGTGTACGTGCCTCCAATCATTGTTCTTGCCGGTTTCCTCACAATGTTTACACCATTTCTGGAGGTTAACAAAGACATTAAACTAAATACGAGCAATAGACGGGACATCACGAAGAAAGTTGTGATCCAAAACTTTTTACCACTAGGTAAAAAGTCGCTCGGTATAGTAGTCGCGTTGCTATGCAACGCTAGATTGTGCTACTGACACACGGCATCAATAATTTTGTATGACAATTTTCCCAATGCCCGCTCTATAGGTTCTTTTAAATCTCTTTGGAGGTTAACCTTATCATCGGCCTAAGATAATGTTGATGCTGCTAAAATCAGGGTTTCTCCCTTTCGTTATGTTAATTTTGTCCACCACGATGCCCCAATGTGATAATTTATCAATTATCACATTGGGTATATTCAATGTACCTATGATATTTAAATCTATTGGATCTTGGCCAAAATTGGAATGAAATCCGCCGCTTTGATTATCCAATTTCTAAAATAAGTATTTACCATAGTTATAGAGCATGGACTGAGTTTTCATTTGCCAAAAATCGAATTAAATTAAGATTAACCAAACTCTATAGTGAGAAAAGCAATTGTTTACCCAATCTGTTTCTTTCCTTTACATCATACACACTTTACATTACATCAATACATTATCTATATCTTAACTCTATCTAATCTACGGCGAGTAATGATTGACTCACCATCCGCTCATGGACCATGCCCGAATTCGCGGCGCGTCGTCTTCTGTCGCAAATCTGACAAGGAGGACCACAGCCTGCCTTGGTCGCGAGACTGTTTTATTAATTAACTGTGACCCTGGAACGTAAAGGCCTACCTATTGAAGGACACCGTGGATTTTAGTCGAGATCGATTATTGATTTCCAGCGTTTTTCATTTAAAAGTACCTAATTTCGGTACTTATCTATTATTTTTTGTCTGCCAAAAGAGTAGGTAGGTATTAGATATTTTAATGTCGTAGTTCCAAGAAACATTGTGAGTAATGAAGCTCATGTAAATGATGACATAACGAAGAAGTAGCAAAAAATTACATAATTTACATACAATATTAATAACATGAGTGAGTGAGACAAAGATAATAACAAGAAATGTGTGCGAAAGAAACAGATAAAAAATTGGCGCCAAAGTAATTGATGACAGCTGTCAATGTAAGAAGCTTACCCAAATTTTTACTGATAAATAACTCTAAAAATATCAAGAAAAAAAATCTATCGCTTTTTTCCTTTATTTTTCTGAGTACCTACTACTTTTTAAATACATACTTCAATATTATTGTAATGTCCATATTAGATGTTTTATGCTAATTTATTCCGTGATTTAGAACGGATTTCCTTTAAAAACTGCATGCATATTAATTGAATATATTAAAATACGATAGGTACCTATCACCCGTGGAAGTAGTCCAACTGCTTTTATTTTAAATGCTATGCAACTAAAATGCCAAACATCTAAATGTTCGTGCGGTCCATGGCCCTCTACGGGGCCCCTGTGTGGGCCCTGAGCATCCGGACGCGACCACAGAAGCTGGTCGCATGCCAGAGGGTCATGGCTATCCGAATGATCCGGGGATACCGCACGATTGCCGGCGAATCGGCCAACCTGCTTGCCGGATTGCTGCCTTGGGATCTGGAGGCGACTGCCCTCCAGCGCGTCTATGAGTGGCGCGTGGAGGCGCAGCGCCGGGGCGTGACCCCGCTGCCTCGCGAAGTCGAGGCGCGGCGCGAAGACCTCCGGCGCGATCTCAGGGCAGTATGGAAGGAGCGACTGTCGCGACCGACGGCCGGGCACGCCGCAATTGCGGCGGTAAGACCCCTCTTTGAGGAGTGGCTGGAGAGAAGTCATGGCGTCCTGACCTACCGCTTGACGCAGGTCCTCACCGGACACGGAAGTTTCGGGAGGTACCTGTGTCTGATGCGAAAGGAGGAGACGCCTGGGTGTCACCACTGCGAAGATCGCCCGGAGGACACGGTGGAGCATACGGTGCAAGACTGCCCAGCTTGGGCGGAGCACCGACGTGTCCTCACGGCTGCGATAGGCGGAGACCTCTCGCGCCCGGCATTGGTTGCGGCCATGCTGCGGGGCGAGACGGAGTGGGAAGCGGTCAGCTCCTTCTGCGAGGCAGTAATGCTCGTAAAGGAGGAGGCAGGCCGCGAGCGAGAGAGGACAGCGTCCTCCCTCCGCCCCAGCCGCAGTGGTAGGCGCCCACGGCGACGGACGTCGCTTGATGATCTCCGGCCACCGTAGGCGCGGGCATGCGGGCAGCGAGTAAAGGGCAACTCGCTGCCCGACCAAGGACCATGCCCGGGTCGACGGCGCGTTGTGTCCCACGCGCGCCTCAAAGAGCGTCAGCATAATGACGGGGCCCCCCTCTCAGAGGGCCAAAGCCTGCCGGGGTCGCGGGATTATTCCCTAACCGTAACCCCGGAACTTAACAGGCTATGAAGGACACCGTGGATTTTAGTCAGTAGAAGTCTGACAGTCCCTCCCGCCCTGCCCGGGGTTGGAGGACTCATTTGATGATTTTACCACGCTAAAAAAAAAAAAAAAAAAAAAAAAAACATCTAAATGTTTGATCTAAATCTAGACAATCTTTTGCAGAAACCAAAGACATTAAACTAGGTAGGTATATCAGAAACGTACCCGAATCTCTCTCCCAATCGAACGTGAACCTTCTTTTTCTGTGATAAAGTTGAAAATCCCTTAAAAAAATTGGAGTAAGTTGATGTGATGTACTTTAAAGAAACAACATTATCTACTGAGAGGGCTTTCTAAAAGCCAAACCTTAATTTGCATGTCAAGGTGGCGCTGCACGTCAAGAAAAGACGTCAAAAAACTGTGAAATCCAGTACATTTATCTTTAGTTCTTGATTTCGCCGCACGCACAAATAAGCTTGTCGATCACAGTTGTTTGTACTCAGTCTCAGTAGCGATTGGTTACCAAGGCCGTAACCCTAACTGTATTTCCAGGTAGCTGTTTGAAATATTGCAAAGCGTGGGTGATCAATTAACACATGGTGTTCATTTCTTATTGACCTGCCGCTGTGCGGTAGCCATTGTCTATTCCTTAGTTTTGTTTTTAAATTCACTTGGACCAGGGTAGTTCCAGTGAGGGAATGAGATGGCGCTAGACGACTTGTATAGCTCTGTCTCTTTCACACACTAGAACTACACCGGCTTTAAGACGGTATGATGGGAATAAAAATGGTTTTTTAATCTAGATTTTTTATGGTCTGACGGCTACCTGACGGAAAGTTGTTGCAGACAGCTGCAACGCTTTTGTTGATGTAGTTAAGTACACCTACGCATAGATGCTATTTTTGCCAGCGGATTCCTCCGCATGAATTTCGATAGTTATCTTAATAATGTAATACAACCTGAGATGAATAGTTTTGGATCTTCAATTAGTCTTAGTGACTGTCATTCAGTTTTGTTCTCTGACAGTATAGGCAGAGGGCTAGGTAATTTATTGAGTAATCATTTAAGTTATTGTACTCTAAATCATTGCATGCCACATTCTAACTACAAACAGATAATGGCATCAGTCACAAAAAATGTGTGTTATCCTAATACCACCATTACTATATTTATTGGTAATAGTTCTAAGATTGGAAAACAAGACATCACTGACTGTGTAGCAGAGTTGTTAAAATTAGATTGTAAGAAAATTATTTTGTGTGCATTTCCCTATTTTGAGAAGCTATCTAATAGAAAAAACAATCATATACATAGGCTGAACAACCATGTACAGTTCTTAGCAACTCATTATAGTGACAAACTTTTATTTTTAGACATCAACACTGTTGTTGATAAACTTAGGTCGACCCAGGATTCAGCATATCTGCCTATTAGATATAGACATATAATAGCTAGTCTATTAAGTTTTAATATTCACTCAGACATAAGTAGTATGTCTTCGTCTTGTTGTGTACATATTGATAGTAGTAGTTTTAGTAATAGTTTTAGTTGTATGAACGAGGATCCATGTGTCACCATGGAAGATTCCCAATCTCAAGGTGGGACTACTAGTAGTAGGATATTTTTGCCTGGTGATGGCATGGGAGTACCGGGGCTTCCTCCGGATAGTATTTATCTTTCTTTAAACTTGTAAGTGAGACAACAGAAGGTACCATTAGCAATATAGCATCTCGTAAAGACAGTGTATCTTCTTGCAATCAATTATTTAGTTTAAAAAAAGGGCCTCAGAATACCTTGAAATTACTCCATCAGAACATTCAAGGTATTTCTTCGAAATTATTGGAAATCGAAATATTTTTAGAAAAAACCATGTTTGACATCATCTGTTTTACCGAACATTGGTTGAAGGATTACCAAATGTTAATTAATTATAATAACTACACTGTGGGCAGTTGTTTTACCCGTAAATCTATGCTGCGTGGAGGTTCCTTAATATTAATTAAAAAATGTATAAAATGTAAAGAACGTAATGACATAGTAGGTCTCTCTGTTGAACATTGTATCGAACTGTCCTGTGTTGAGCTAGATAGGCATGTAATAGTGTGTGTGTACAGACCCCCAAAATATCAAAATTTCTCCTTATTCGAATCAATAATGGAAGATGTCCTAGTAAAGCTTGCAGACAGTAATAAATCCGCAGTTATTTGTGGTGACTTTAATATCAATATTTTGGAAGAAAATTTAAATAGCAATAGATTATTAAATCTTTTTAAGTCATTTGATTTGACTAATATTTTTGTGGAACCTACTAGGGTGACTCCAACTTCTGCTACTTGTATTGATAATGTTTTCTGCAATTGTGATTATTTGGATAAAGCAATAGTTAGTTGTCTGCCGTCTGATCATAGTGGACAAACGGTAACTTTTAAGTGTAAATCAACTAAACAACAAGTTCAGATTTCATATAGACAAATAACAACTAACAAATTAAATAAATTTAATAATTCCGTATCCAATAGATTAAGTGTTATGAGCCCTAGTGTTGACGACACTAGAGTTAATAATTTTTATAATGGTTTCTTTTCAATAGTTCATACCGAATTCAATAAATCTTTTGAAAAGAAGACTAAAACTATTTGCCCTAAATTTGTGTTTAGTGACTGGGCGACTGCAGGTATAAGAAAAAGTAGGGAAAGACTATTTGAGCTCTATGACCTTAAGCCTTACATCAACACTGAAACTTTCAACAAGTATGTTTCTACATACTCGAAAGTGTTCAGAAATACTTGCAAGGCTGCTAAAGCCATGTACATAAGTAATAAAATCAAAACATCAGATAATAAAATAAAAACAGTTTGGAAAGTAATAAATGATGAGACTGGCAGGAAAAAAACACGGAGCACCAAGTATACGTTGGAGACACCACATGGTCCTATAAGTTCAAATCGAGATGTAGCTCAAGAATTTGTAAATTTCTTTACTGATATACCATTAAAGACCACGGAGGCTCTAAACTCCTCTCCCGATATCGCAATTGCTTTATTAAAGGCAAACGTGTCTGGCTGCTCGGCTGAATTTGTATTTAAGCACATAAACCCCATGACGGTTATTAAAGCTTTTCGGCAAATCAAAATTAAGCTAACAGAAGATCTTTGGGGAATGTCAATCAAAGTTTGTACATCCATAGTAGAGACTATAGCACCATACTTGGCTTTAATTTTTAATTTATGTGTAGACCAAGGAGTTTTTCCGGACTTAATGAAATTCAGTAAAGTCATACCTCTTTTTAAATCCGGAGACACTAAAGACACTAATAATTACAGACCTGTATCCGTGTTGCCCGTTTTTAGCAAGGTTTTTGAAAAGGTAATGCTTGATCAGATGCTTAACCACTTTAACACCAATAAAATTTTACATGATCAACAGTATGGTTTCACCAAGGGACGTTGTACAACTGACGCCGGTGTCACCCTATTGAAGCACATATTTACTGCATGGGAAGAGGCACAAGACGCCATAGGAATATTCTGTGACCTCTCCAAGGCATTTGATTGCGTAAATCACGATACTTTGCTTTTTAAACTTGAGCATTACGGTCTAGGTAAACTTGCAATTAGTTTGTTAAAATCTTATTTGTGTGATAGACAGCAGCAAGTTCAGATAGATGGTGTGAATTCGGAAGGTTTAAAGGTAAAAATGGGGGTTCCGCAAGGCTCAATATTGGGTCCTTTTCTCTTTCTTGTATATATCAATGATCTACCCTATTTATTCAAAAATCAACCTCACAATAATATGGTGTTATTTGCTGATGACACTTCCCTAATTTTTAAGATAAATAGACGGGCCCAAAATGTAGATAACGTAAATAATGCTTTACGTCAGGTCCACGATTGGTTTACTGCAAACAACTTAGTATTAAACGGAAAAAAGACCAAATGTATAAGATTTGCTTTACCAAATGTTAAAACCACAAATTATGATATAGTATTGAATCAAGAGAAACTTGAATTTGTCGATAAAACAGTTTTCCTGGGGATTACGCTTGATGCACGGCTACAATGGAGTCCCCATTTAACAACTCTTGCGGGGCGGCTAAGTTCAGCAGCATACGCTGTTCGAAAAATCCGTCAATTTACCGATGTAGATACTGCTAGGATTGTCTATTTTAGTTACTTTCACAGTATCATGTCTTATGGCATTTTATTGTGGGGACGGGCTGCCGACATCGAATCTATTTTCATTCTGCAAAAGAGAGCCATCAGGGCCATATACAATCTCCGTAGACGCGATTCTCTCAGAGAACTGTTTAAGGAAATTAACATTATGACAGTACCTTGTCAATACATCTATGAAAATATAATGTACGTTAGGAAAAATCTGCATCTTTTTAGTAAGAGAGGTGACAGACACAACTATCACACTAGAAATAGGGATCAGTTAGTTCAGCCGGGCTTCAGACTCGCCAAAGTGGACTATTCTTTCATGGGGTACTGTTTAAAGTGCTATAATAAAATACCACAAAATGTTCTTGAATTGAATGAGACTAAATTTAAATCATGTATTAAACGCACACTATGTAAGCGGGCTTATTATAAACTAGGCGATTATATCGCTGATAATAATGCTTGGCTCCATGCTGGTCCTGCTCCACCTGACAGTGTAGGATAAAATATTGATAGCGTTTTTTTTTAATATTCTTGTTGGAGCTGCTGAAGATTGTACAACTGGATTTGCATTGTATAGACTCAATCTTCCTAGTATTATATAGTTTCATAGCCAGCATTGTGTGAGTACTATGTACCTCGGAGCTATCATTCACTGAGTACCTACGTCTCTTATTGACTTGAATGACCCTGGCGGTTGAGAGTATGTCATGCTCACTCAAATGTCTCGCTGATAGTGGCGCGTGTGTCGGATCATTTAGTTCCCTTCAAAATGGTTGAGCTGAATGGTGCTGATATATGCGTCATGTTCGTGAACGGGCGCTGTCAGTTGGGACTGGTCATCCCTTAGCTGCCACGGTCTATTTTAATTATTGATAACTTTATTTTTGAATTGTCTTTTTTATATTTTCTATGGACACTAATAACTTGCCACGTCGTTCTCACATAATGTACCATCTGATGATGAATGATGTAACAAAAGATCTGTAATAATTTTGGCGATTGAAAAAGAGTGTCCATGGAGTTTCTTGCTCATTCTTCTCCATAGAGATCTACTCCTTGGAATGAGCACCTACGGTACTTTCACAGTTTTTATGTCTTGTGACTGGGACTGTAGCACCATAACTTTTTAATGTCTAATTACATTTTTATTTGTCTATGACAATTCATAAGTGCCTGTAACTGGCCTACATGAAATAAATGCTTTGATTTTGATTTTGATTTTTGATTGATCCAACACGATCATACTCGTACTAACGGTACATTTTTTTTAGCGTTGTAAAATCATCAAATGAGTCCTCCCACCCAGGGCGGGAGGGACTGTCAGACTCGTACTGACTAAAGCCACGGTGCCCTTCAATAGCCCTTTACGTTCCGGGGTCACAGTAATTCGTTAGTCCCGCGACCCCAGCAGGCTTTGGCCCTCTGTAGAGGGGCCCCGTCATAATGCTGACACTCTTTGAGGCGCGCGTGGAACACAACGCGCCCTATACTAACGGTACATAAAAAAGATGTGATAATGAAGATTTTAAACTATCTGTGTACCAAATTACGTCCAAATCAGTTCTGTACTTACGAACATTCATCCATCACCACAAACATTATTATAGCAGTAGTCATCAACAGCCTACAAATATTCCCACTGCTGGGACATAGGCCTCCTCTCTGTAAGAGGGAGTGGGCCATAATCCACAACGCGGACCCAGTGCGGGTTGGTAGACGTCACATGTCTTCGATTTTTTGGTACTAGGGCATGCCGATTTCCTCACGATGTTTTCTTTCACCCTTTTGAGAGCAGTGGTGATGAAATAAACTACACAAAGTAATGCGCCTGGCGGAGTTCGAATCCACGATTCGTAAGTCAGGGGACGGCTTCAGCCAAGTTTTATTTTTAGGTCAAAAAACTAAAAACATCCTTTTCATACAACGACAATGGCATAGATAAATATTTAAGAAAAAAAAAGAGATAAAATCGAACTCATTTTTTATTCATACATTCAGATCCGTTTCAGAAACGAAATATTTTTTTTTACTTAGGTGATTTTCAGACGATGCAATCTTAGTGCCATCTGTTGATAGCGGATTGTTCCTCTTGTGATATTATTAAATACTAGCTTCTGCCAGCGACTTCGTACGCGGATCCTGTTGCTTATGCCAGCGACAATGGGGTCGTTAAAATCGAAGATCTAAAACGTCTGATGTCGAATTCTTATACCCTGGGGAAGGGAAAACAACGGGACGCGCATGACGATTCCAGACGTTCCAGATCATTCATTTTTGTAAGTCAACAGGAAATGACCATCAGACTAAACAACTCTTGCTAAGACGTTATTCCTATAGGTATATGTTATAGTGTAGCTGGGCTCTTGGAGTTCCACATCAGGTGTTCCAGATCTTCAGTTTTAATACGACAACAGGGAGCGCTCATCAGGCTGAACAACTCTTGCTAAGACGTCATTACTGTATATGTAATAGTGTAGCTGGGCTCTTGGAGTTCCACATCAGGTGTTCCATATCTTCAAATTTATTTACTCAGCAGAAAATGTTCATCACGCGGAATAATTTTTGCTATGGCGCTATTTTTGTATCTCTTATAGTTTAGCTGATCTATTGCAGTTCTGCATCAGGTGTTCAAGTTTCCAAGATAAATTATAGCCTATATGTTGCCCAGACTTAATAGATATATAACAAAAAAAAAACAATCAATTCCTTCCAGTAGTTCCGAAGATTAGCGTGTATGGAGTAACTTCTCCCGTTTTCCTAACATTTCCCTTCACTGCTCTGCTCCTATTGATTGTAGCGTGATGAAAAGTATACTATAACCAGCGCAAGAGTATGAAAAATAATTGTACCAAGTTTCGTCAAAATCCGTCGAGTAGTTTTTGTTTCTATAACGGTTATACAGACAGACAAACAGACAATAATTTTATTAATTGCATTTTTGGCATCAGTATCGGTCCCTAATCACCCCCTGATAGTTATTTTGGAAATATATTTCATGTACAGAATTGACCTCTCTACAGATTTATTATAAGTATAGATAGATATAATCAATTTTAAAACTATATTTCATGCTCACCAAAACCATTTATGGTACCATACGCCACCACCTTCGAACTTCCCGCTATTTTAGTTTGGTGACAGGTGACTGACAGTTGACATTAGTGACAGCTACGTGATTTTTCCTTTTCTAGGAATTGTTTGATTATTATAAATACCTTCGTCTTGACTTGCCATTTGAGAATAATAGAATAGAATAGAATATAAATCCCGTTTTCCAACCTTTGAATAAATACCATACAGAAGCTTGGCTAGAACAAGGCTATGCACGCACTACGAAAATTAATCGTTGCTAATTTTATATTGCGAAATAAAATCAAAAACGGTTAATTTTCGCAGTGAGCAGATTGTAGTACATTTCTGTTGTTCACAGATTGACGATTTTTTTTCTTAGTGCGCGCTTGGTTTAAGACATTGATGGATTTCATACAAACCATGACTTCACATAACCTCAAATAAATTCGTTACAGAATCACTTGGAATGTAAATTATCCCCTTCCTAAGAGGAAAGTCAAAGGTTTATTTACTCAGTCTTATTTTGTCTCGTTTATATACGTCCTTGTAAATGTAAGAATAATTTTGCAAAATAATGGTTGCCCAGTTGTTGAAATTCGATCACATATTTACGTGTAAAAAAAATATTAGCTTTTTGCGCTCCTCCATATAAATATTAACTGCTCTGTGCCAATTTCATACTCCATCATCCATCGTCAAAGAGACCCATTACTTTGCTTCACGTTTTCCCGCGCGCGTCTTATTGACACTGACAGCTGCTGTCAAATGATAGTTCGTTATGGTATTGCCATGGTTTTCATTATCTTAGCTGAAAAAAAATATTAATGATAATTAGTTTTTTTTTTATGGTAAATGGAACAACTGAAATGACTGACTCAGTCACACGTTACACGACCGAAATAAAAGACTTGTTTTTTAATGCAAATGTCTTTCCATAATTTTTATTTTTACCTCTGATTTTTCTGATTCTCTTTGCAATAAAAATGGCTCCATCAGAATAATACGTGCACCGACCTAACAAAAATTTGCTCTTTGGAAAAACCCAATAAGTCCTTCATTTGAAGATAAATCCAAGTTTTAAACTATGTCCTTATGAAACTCCTGTGATTTTAGCACAATGGAAAACCAGTTTACAAATTGTTGCCAATAGGGAAAATGTCATAGGTATTCTTGTCTAATTATTAAGAAAATAACGAGTACATAATTAAATTACATAATTACATTGTCAGTTACATTAAAAATTGAATTATCGTAGATTTATTAGATTTTGAAAACGAAACAAAAATAATGTAACGTAGAAAAATATTATATTTCCAAACTTTTTGATCCGTTAAATTTTTCCTAACGCTTCTGTGGAGAGTTTAGTAAAATATAACGCAAGTGGAAAATCGGGTCCTGCCGGGGTCGCGAGACTAACGAATACCGTGACCTAAGAACGCAAAGGGCTATTGAAGGACACCGTGGATTTTAGTCAGTACAAGTCTGACAGTCCCTCCTGCCCTGCCATGGATGTGAGAACTCATTTGATGATTTTACCACGCTAAAAAAAGTAGAGAAGTCTAAAACTGCAACTTAGCAATATTCCTAAAGATTAACTACGTGACTGAATAGCTAAGTAAATAACGTTACTGGAATAGCACAAAGTGAATCATTAAGAATATTGCTTATAGTGGCCGAATTAGACCCGCAAGATTGGCCAAATCTAACAGAAGATTTATTAAATAATATGAAAAATATCTAACTGAGACCCACAACACAAGATAGACCAAATCTATCAGAACATTTTTTAATCTAAGATCGCGACAAAAATGCAGGCTTGGAGGCAGGACGCAGTCACACCCTCCCGCCCTCATGCATATGCACATGCAGGAAAGGTTCCCCCCCTCCCGCCCTTATGCATATGCACATGCCGGAAAGGTTCCAACCCTCCCGCCCTCATACATATGCACATTCAGGAAAGGTTACCCCCTCGCCCTCGTACATATGCAAGAAAAGCCGAAAAATGGAGGAATATGACATACAACCGCAAAGTTTCGCCTGATTCTATTATCTATAGAAGATTAATTGACCAATGAGCTCACAGTAGTAGAGTGAGTCTACAAAATGTCAGTAGAGTGTATTGTTTCTTAGCCAGTCGAATTCGTACAGTTGATTACCAAAGAAAGATGTCAGATGATTCAAATCACACGTCACTACTGTGAGTCGCTGGATCCATTTATAAAGCGTAAAATAAATCTATTATTTTCAATCTCTCGACCGAATAAAGATAGTGAAGAAATCGGCATGTCCTAGCCAGGCGCGGTCCGAAGGGGGGGGTCACAGGGGACATGACCCCCCCCAAAATCTAAGGTCACATTGAAAAATCTCAAAAATTTGCCATTATAATAAAAGGAAATTTCTAACTATCCCCTAACGGCGATTTTATAGTTTGCTGACATCTTGTGCAATATGCAATGTCTTTTTTTTTTTTTTTTTTAATCTTTTATTAAATAAATTTGGGTTTTTTATCCCAATGGATACGTCAAACCCATCATGCCGTACACTTACTACTATACAGCAATGGTTACAAGCCTACATTTACTTAAATAAATTAAATTAAAAGGAGAATCCTAATTAACAAGGTACACCAGCTCACTAAATCTTTTCGCTAAATTTGACTTCGGTTGTGATAAAATTGACTGAATTAAACCTACTTGCGATATATTTAAATTAAACTCATTGATGAGAATTCTCCGTTCCTCTTGGTTTTTGACGCATTCCATCAGCAAATGATAAACATCCTCAATTACATTGCATGTGGTGCAGTTGGGAGAACTTACTTTCTTCATGAGGAATGCAAACTTTGCCGATGGAAAGTGTCCAGATCGTAATCTTACAACTAACTTCACATAATTTCTACTAAACCTACCACTGTCAAACCAGGCCACTTGAGGAAGCTCATTTTGAATAGTTTTGTACCATATTCCCTTGTCTATTGATTTACTATTAAAATGTTCTTTCCAATTACTGAAACTTTTTATTTTAAACTTTGGCACAAGTTCTACATAATCTGGTATAAAGTCCAGTTCGACTCCTTCTTTTGCTGCTAATTTAGATGAACAATCAGCTTCCTCATTACCCTGCAAACCAAGATGCGCTGGAACCCATTGCAACTTTAACTGTGTGCCATTTTCAATAAACATGAAAATATGTTTTAAAATGTCGTAAGCTATCGATGTGCCTCTGAAGCCAGAGGCACATCGAGCCACGTGGTGCAATGCACTTTTGCTATCCGTGAATATGTATAACAACCTTATTAAATTTTTCCTGTGTTACATAGGACAAGGCTTTTAAAATTGCAATTAATTCCAACGTCATGATGGATACATCTGACATTAGTTTAAAACCTGCTTTATAATTACAAAAGGAATCGTAAAAAGCTGCGCCTAATCCATGAGCGCCCTTAGACCCATCTGAATATAGTTTCCGCCACCCACTATATTTAGTATTCAGTTCTGTTATTACTTCATTAAGTAAAATATTAGGCTCGTACCTTGATTTAGCAAGTGATATACAATCTAGACTTATAGCTAAATATTTATGAAAATCAACCGCTGACAACCAAATGTCGAAAGTAAACATTTTAAGCGTATCTACGGAAAAACCTTCAGTTTGTTTCACATCTTCAATTGTTTGTGAGAGTAGAGGCTTTTTTTTATTAACCCAATAACTAATCTGCGTAAGGGCACTCATTTCAGAAATTAAATAAGTATTACTATTATTTGACCAAGCACTGATTTTTAATAAATATTTATAGGCCAGATATTGTCTTCTTATAAATAAAGGGGCAATGTGTAACTCGCTCTCCATGACGTGGATTGGGGTGCTTTTGATAAATCCTCCTACTATTCTCATGGCTTGATTCTGGATTTTATCGAGTTTAGAAATATGGCTTTTAGCACTATTATCATACAAAACTGATGCATAATCTATACGGCTTCTAATTAAGGAAATGTATAATCGTCTCAAATGAACCATATGCACCCCCCAAGACCTCCCTGCTAGTAGCTTTAATATGTTTAAGAATTTTGAGCATTTATTGACCGCTTCATTAATGTGTCGTCCCCATCTTAAGCTCCTATCTAGCCATACTCCCAAATACTTTATAGTTTCTGAATAAGCCAAAGGTTTTTCTAAGCTTAGTGAAGGTAGTTTTTTCCTGCGACCTCTACTAAAAAGACAATATTGTGTTTTATTGGCGGAAAGTATCAACCCTAGCTCGTTTAATATTTCTACAACTAAGTTTAAACCATTTTGAATATATCTTTCACAAATTTGAATGTCCTTATTAGTAACATATATAACAAAGTCATCCGCGTATTGCAAAACTGAGACATTTTGAAGTTTATGACATATTTTGTGAGTAATCAAGTTAAAAAGCAGCGGAGATAGAGGGTCTCCTTGTGCCAGGCCTTTATTTGTGAATCTACTAATTATATTACCGTCACATAGCTTTATCTTCAAATGTCGCTCATTGAGAAACCTCCACAGATATCTACAAAGCTTGGAACCGATTCCAAGACTATCCAGAACATATGACGCTGCGTCGATTGAGACATTGTTATAGGCGTTCTCAATATCCAAGAAGCAGGCTAATGTTGGCAAATTCTTGGAGAATCCAATCTGGATACTAGTAACTATATGAGTCAAGCAGTCTAAACAGGACTTAGATTTTCTAAAACCTACTGTGAATGGAGACAATATCTTTTCCTTTTCAGTATACCATTCCAAGCGTTTATAAATCATCAAATGAAAAGTTTTACAGATGCATGAAATGAGAGAAATTGGTCTCAATTTTACATCACTGCTATTATTGCTACTGCTTTTGGGAATAGGCACTATTTGAATGTTTCGCCACTGACAAGGTATAACACCAAATTGATAGATTTTATTATATAAATTAAGTAAATATTCTTTAGCAATATCCGGTAAATAATAAAGCATCGTATATGAAATGTCATCTTCACCCGGTGATGTATCTTTTTTTTTTAAGACGCTGTGTAACTCTTGGATGGAAAACTTAGATTCTAACAAGTCATTTTTCGATGTGAAAACTGGTTCTGTGGTGGACGCATAATCTGCAGTAAGAGAATATAGTAGATCGAGAGACTTCTCAACGGACGGATATACCTTTGACTGCTTAAAACCTTTGACCCACTTCATACGTTGCCAGATATAAGACGCCGACACCTTTTCATCGAAGGAATCGCAAAGTTTATGCCAAGCATCACACTTTGCTTTTCTAATTAACAACTGAGATTCATTTGTTATATTTTCTAATTTTGTAAGATTATCAGGCGTCGGGTTTCGCCTGAAGTTAGCTAAAGCTAACCGTCTCTGCGCGACTATTTTAGACAAATCAGGAGTCCAATAATCTTTAGGTTTGAATTTTTTGTCTGGTTTATTATTTATTTTAATTAAAGGTATATGTTTATCCGCGGCCCTGTTAATGACACTCACAAAATTGTCATAGTTTTCTTGAATATTGTCTTCATAACACGTATAAAAGGTCTCGGTTTCTGAAATAGTTTGTGTATACTCATCCCAATTTGCACGTTTATAATTGCGTTTTTTTATGCTTCTGAAATCATCTACTATATCAATGTTCAGCTTAATTATTAGGTGATCACTCCCTAAATGCTCGTTTAAGACTTTCCAACGAAAATTAATAGCGATGTCGCTAGAAACAAACGAAATATCAGGCGAAGTTTGTTGCAAATGCCCGTTAACCAACTTGACCCGCGTAAAGTCCCCGTTATTAATAGATATGAAATCGTGATCTAAAGATGAATCCATGATTTGAGTACCCCGTACATCTGATTTCACTGACCAATTGGTGTGGTGCCCGTTAAAATCGCCAGCTATTAAAGTTTTCGATGAAAAGTGTGAGAAAATCTCATCCCAATCGTAAACTTGTGTTTGTATACTAGACGGACAGTATATAGACGCCACATATTCTAAGTCCTTGCAGTTAATTAACTTTACACAAACTATCTCAATACCTGAATTATTTACTACAAATGGCTCTAAAGAAGATTGTATCGACTTGTGGACGATAATGGCGACACCGCCATACGAATCCGTTCTATCTTTTCTATATATGTTATAATTATGAATATTTATGACGGATTCAAAGTCTAGCCAAGTTTCACTGATAATCGCAATGTGTATAGTTTCACGAGCTAAAAGGTCTGTAAATGATACTATTTTGGGGCGCAGGCTTTGAGCATTCCACTGAACTAAGTTAAGTCTAATATAAACAGTACTATTATTATCCATTAACAAGATTAGAAAAACTTAATAACTTACTAACAACATATTGTTTTACTTCTTCCCATATAATTCTACATATTGCTGAAACTTTGTCCTCCAATTTATCTTCTGACATAATTATACGTTTCATTTTAATCCAAAATTGTTTGAAATCCAACCTATCCTTGATGTGTTCGTCTCGTTTTCTGTTTTCTTCTGAACTATGCGAACTCTGATATTGAACCTCCATATTTACTTCTTTTGAACTGTCTGCATTTTCCACTCCCTTAGACACTTTTCCTGATTTACTAGGCACATTTCGACCTGATTTTCTAATAAATCTTCCTATGTTTTGTTCTGAAGTTTCCTGGGAAACCACCTCCTCCTCCTCCTCCTGAATAGTAACCTCTGAACGCCCTCCTGAAGATCTCTGCTGATTTAATGTGTTTTCCTTCACTACACTGCTGTAGGTACCTCTTAAGTCCTTTGTATTATATGAGTCTGCTGTCAATATATCTTCTCGACTTGATGACTTCTTGTTTACTCTCCTTTCTGTGTATAGCTGTAACGCCTTTCTATAAGTAACTTGTTCTCTACTCATTATATCTCTTATTTCCTTTTCTTTAATAAATGATGGGCATGTTTTGTCCAAAACAAAGTGGTCCCCTTTACAGTTCAAACATTTGAACATGTTGATATCACAGTTATCATGTTCTGAGCTACCGCATTTTGGACATAATGACTTTTTCATTGAGCAAAACTTTTTAACGTGTCCGAATTGCCAACACCCTGAGCACTGGGATACGGGAAAATGGTATGCGTCTACTTTAAAACGGCAATCATATGCGTAGATATGTTTTGGCAAAACACCTCCTTGAAAACATATTTTGATAGCTTCGCTTGGTGTCCATGAACCGTTAGTTGATATTCTGTTCATTCTCTTCAAACTCAAAATTTTAACGTCACTCTCAATAATTTTGAATAGTTCTTCTTCACTCAAATCTAGATCAATTCCTCTTACTACCCCATGAATCATGTTTAATTCATATGTTAATTGGCAACGAAGCCCTAACTCTTCAATTTTTTTGCATTCCACCAACGAAAGGGCATCTTCTTTCTTCAAAAACGTAATTATTGCTTTGTTTACGTTTTTATATTTGATGTGGTCAATACCTGTAATGTTTTGTGATCTTAACAACTTAGCCATCGCAATTTGCTTAGGCAGACTTTCTAAAGCCGTGATACAAACTTGATGATTCTCCAAAATCTCAATTTCGTCGTTATTTTTTTCTTCACCTACCCTCATTCTTGTTTGTGTATCTAAAGAATCACTCCTGATCAACCGTTTCGGCTTCCTTCGAACAACTGTAATAAAACCTTCTTCATCACTCTTTAGGCCATCTTCACTGCTTCCATCTCTTTCTTTTCTTTTTTCCGCTTTTTTTTGGGAACTTTCGTTTCTTCTCGTTATTATATTTTCACCAACTGATAATACTAACTCACGTTCAACATTCTCTAAAAATTCTGAATCACTCATGTCCTCCACTCTCTTACTGCCCTCCATCTCGAAGTCGGAACTTCGAGTGGAGAGAAAAAAAAAACCGTTATTCGCTAGCGAAACTAGATAATTGTACGTAAGCGTGTCAACCGAACGTCCGCTCGCACGCGACTGGATGCAATGTCTTGTGCAATAATGTTTATTTTATTCCAGATACCTATTTTTTATTAGTGTAGTGAGTGAACCCCCCCAAAATTTCAGGCTGCGACCGCGCCTGGTCCTAGCACCATTTTAGAGATATGCTCCAAGCATTACTGCGACTTGCGGTCTTGAGCTCCTTGAATTCTGAGTCGAGCTACACGATAATCGACAAATGCTTGCACTGACTGGACAGATCCACTGAAATCTGTGCGGTTCTTTCTTCAAAAGACCATCTCAGACACCCGCATGGCCCTCGTATGACTTGAGCAAATAAAATGTCTGGAGTTTAAAAGAGACTGTGACCTCTGAGTATGTTTCGGCTGTTTCTTCTCAGAGTAGTCGGGTACGAAACACCGGCCTCACCTAGCTTTAAAAATATAGGTTGTGACGTGTAAAAGTGTTTTTCATAACCAACCCACTCCCTTACAAGAAGCTAGCCTACCAAACAGTACGAACGTTATAGGCTGATTAACCTTATATAGAGTTAGAGTTACTAGTCTTGGGCATTCTAGTTCACTACTGAGAGCGCT
Source organism: Agrotis clavis (assembly GCA_954870645.1). Lineage (NCBI taxonomy): Eukaryota > Metazoa > Arthropoda > Insecta > Lepidoptera > Noctuidae > Agrotis > Agrotis clavis. The sequence continues at coordinate 9,126,192 of OX940944.1, read as the reverse complement.
CAATTTAGTTCTCCGCTCTTAAACGAACTAGTTCGCTCTTCTAGTTCGTTAGTTCCTAGCTCGTAATAGAGACCGACCGATCAAGAGCGATCAAATCGTTCGCTCGCAAAGAGAATTCAGATTTAGTTTGTCTTTGTTCACTCGTTTTAATACGGTTCCTGCTGCATGCGACAATTTGTGTAAAGTGTACGAAACGGGATGCGCGCATGATCGGTGAGCGAACGGGAGTATTATAGTGTAGTGCTGTCCCGCTCCCGTGCAACGATCTTAGTTCAGTCGATCTCTTTCATTTTGTCCGAACTACTCTTTTCCATAGTCTAAGGAACTACAGAACTACGGAGCGGAAAATGTGGGAGCTAGTTCACTAGTTCATCTGTGGGAGCAGTTCTTTCGAACTAGTTCGTTCGCGAACTACACAAGACTAAGAGTTACATAATTATGCTCATTTATGACATTGCGAAAATGTGAATTCTTATCGGCCAAGGTGTATAGGTACTAAGAAGATATAAAACTATGGGAAAAGGAGAGGGTGCTATCGGTAAGTAATATCTAGCTCTGTCTCGCATTGAAATAATGTTGACATTTCATGACAAATCAAATCCTCACCTGTCATTTTGCAACGTCAAAGGAATGGAACGTTTTATCTTTTATAATCTGTGGAAATTGCCGCGTACTGCAATAATCGAAAGATAGGATATTATCTCATATTTCATGCTACTTATTATAAAAACTTAAATAAAATTCATTTTTGTTGTAATCTGTTTATTATCAAATAAGTAAATTGTATCGGTAGGTATGCAAACTTATCGTAAAGAAACATGTACGACAACTTTTGGCGCGCGACCTGAATCAGAAATCCGCCATTTTATTTTTCACATTTTTTTACCGCAACAACTTACTGCTCCATGTTGCCAGTACCATTTTAGCGCCAAAAATAAAAACATTTTAGAGAGACCGCATAATACATTACAAGGAAATTTTGTCAGAAAAATTATTCTAATGCTTGCCGAATGTGCACCCCGCATACTATCAGAAATTACATTCAGGCAACTTTTTCAAAACAAATTGTGCCTTCCGGCGAACATTAAAAGCAAGTGCTTTGGAACGAGCATAAGAATTTTTCTGACAGAAAGGGCTTCGTGCCTTTTGTACTAGTTTTCATCCGCCATTTTGTTTCTTTTCATAATGGCGGCCACGTATGTCAGAGACATATGAAATGACATATTATACTATTTGAAAAAAAAAACAAAATTGCGGATGGCACCTGGCACACTCCCCTTACAAAAATGTTCAAACCTCTTTCTTATGCTTTGCGGTCGCGCTTAAGTTCCCTGTTTCATATAAACTCGATTATTAACGTCATTGTCGTCATTCAAGCCGTACAGCAGCGACCATTAGAAAGCGAAGCGCTAATAGCAATGACTGAATAAAATTGCACCAATGATGGATAAAAAGTTGTTGAACATGCTATTGCTATCAAAGATTTTCTTTGGAAAGAAAAAATGCTATTGCTATATTTATAAAATTGCACTAACCAGTGACGTTGATTTATTTCTGCTGCCATGACGATTTGGAATGGTCATGTTTTATATTGCAGCAGTGCGATTATTAATAACCATAATTGTCATGGATTTGTGGTGTAACCTTATTTTTACCATACTCTTTTTTATGGATATTTAATTGGTTCACCTGCATTCAAATCTTCGTTCAGAACAAAACGTTTTTTCCAACTTTCGCGCCATCCGTAGTGTCTGACAGTTGACATTAGTGACAGCTGTCACTAATAAAAGCTATCGCTGATTGTTTATGGAAAATACAATAAAAGTCGTAAAAAGTTTCAAAGCCTGCACCAACAGCGCCATCTATATACTTGCTTAAAAGATCCCCGTAACACTGTTCTTACTTTACAGTTTACAAAATCGTTAACAAAGTTATTGATGTCCTCAGTAAACCGTATCTTTCCTTACGGCGCATTCTTGGCTGATCGCCATGGCGTGCGTGAAATCCCAACTGCTTAACCAATTTAAATTCAGGACGAGCAATCGCTATCATTGATTATTTATTTATTTAAAAATTGCCTTGACTAAAATTTGCACACAGATATTTTTTTTTATAGTCTCTGACATAGTTTACAAAGTAAATCTGTATAACACTTTTTTGTTTCTTTATAACCCAAAAACAAAATGGTATTGTTTTTATTCAGCAAACGCGCGATTACTCAACTGAAAAGCGGCGTCAGCTGGTCAAAACCAACCTGCAACCTTTCTGTCTACCTCTAAACGTTATTATTGAAGACTTAAATTTTCTATAATACCTATAACAAATATAATGTCGAACTGAGCACCTCCTCCTGTTTTACGTCGTTTAAAAATTAGATATTTATTACTTACATAAATGTGTATAGCAGGCCCGAAGCCACCTAACATGCCGATTCCTATCGGCTTGCCTTTCGAGATAAAGCAAATACTAGTATCTATTATTTTCATTATTCATAAACAAATTAATAAAAGAACAATAAAAAAAAAAAAAATAAACGCCTACAAATTTTTTCCGCGCAATTTCAACTCACGCCAAACAGACAAAGTTTGTAAGCCGCAAGGCGAATCCGGAATTCAGTTCATAAAATTCAAAGTTTCTCTTGTAGCGATCGTGAGCTTGAGGCCACATAACACCGCTAGTTTAAGGACGCTCGGAAGCCGAATATTACCGGCTTATGATAAGGATAGAAATATGAAATGCGTACGCCAGAACGAGATGGAATGATACTGGACTTCGTAATTCGTTTAGATTGTATTATTTGGATGACAGATTCACATTAGTTTTGGTTCGCGCTTATTTTTTTTGTATTTATTGTTTTCACCTGTCCATTTGCATTTGATTTGGTATTATTGTTGAAATTTATAAGTTTTGCGTAGTTAGCGCATTAATAACAAAGTTAGTTCAGTCCAATGGTATTGTTTGGTAAGTGTTCAGTGTTCACCGTAATGTTAGTTTCGAAGTATTAACTAGATGGCGTTGTGGAATTACGTCACGATCCTGAATCGCGGTGTTAAGGTCTGTAGGTGATTAGTATAGGGTTTTGTGAACATCATTTTATGGAATTTGTTAATAATTGATTAACCGACTACAGAAATTAAGGAGGTTACTCAATTTATTCGTCCTTAAAATACAACGTTTATTTTGTTTATTCTTTGTTCGCGGCATAACTTGAAATAACTTCATCGTTTATGAACCGATTTTGATGATTCTTTTTTTGTTGGAAAGAAGATGTTTTAATGGTGGAAACTTGATAAGGAAATCAGGGTTTGATGATAGAAGACCAGAGAAATCGAGTGAAACTTTCAAAAATCGTAGGGGCAACTAGTATGTTTGTAAGTTTTTTCAGTAAGTTTTGGTTCGGGTTCCCTTTCAAGAATATTTACCCTACGCCACTGCTGTATAGTTATATAAATGTTTAAAAAAATAAGATACTAAAAATTTACGTGATGCAGGGGGAGGGGGGTAGTCTGAAACCTCACCGTATATCACCAAGGGGAACGGGGGGGGCTTTGATAAAAAATCACGTGGTTACCCGTTGGACGGCCCCTTAAGTGTATACCACTTTTTTGTTATGAACAGTCCATTTTTATCCTTCTTATACAGATTTTATGAAACTTCGAAATCAAAATATTTTAATACTCCAAAATTACTTTATCTCAGCTTGCCATTTTTTGTCAAGACTGCATGATCTCATTTTTGTTTTGTTCCAAATACGGCCACATGGCGCTAGTTGTTACAATTAACCAATTAGGTATTCTACTACACAAAAAAGATGTCAGTACGATTGCTAGGCCTTATTTGGCTTGGTATTCGTGTTAGGAGTACTAAATAGGCTATTCAAAAGCTAATAACAAAAATCTAGATGTAGAAAGCTAAATGCGGCTATGTTAGGCTTGCTTACTTTTTGTACGAGGAATAAAATAGGTAGCGACTAAAAAAACAACCGTATTTCAGAGAGTATAATATTATTTTTATATTGAAAAAAAAAACATTAATCTGCAAATCTTACAATACATAATTCTCTTAGCAATTGTCTTATCTAAAAATAAATGAGGATTTTTTTACTTAACTGGACCCACTTAAAAAGGACGGCGTGAAACTTGCCCCAATAAAATTTTGAATTGGTCCACTGGACCCACTGCCCAATTTCATAATGTGTACAGTCAAGGAGTAAAGTTTTATGATTTCAAAATATTCTTCGATTTCTTTTTTCTTAAAACATCCAAAAACAAACTGGACGGTTCGATAAAAGAAAATGACAAAAAGACCATCTCTGAAAACACAGACAAAATTTGAATTGTCACGTAAAAACTTTCATAGGTCATTTGGCTTTCACTTTGTCAGCCATTTATTTTAGCAGCGGTAGCGTGCATAATAAAAAAACGAATAAATAATAAGCCGTGAGCTAAGTTAACCTCTGTAAGGCGTTATTAAAACGTCGTTACCAAATGAGAAAAGAAGTGATATTGCTTAGTAGAAAAGAGAAAAAACCATGAAGCTAAGCTGGCTGAGATTGCTAATGTAGCAAGTTGGTAACCCTAAAATTCTCTTGAGTTACTATGCGATCTCAGGGTGAATCTTTGACAGCGCCATATTTTAACGTCATGCTCGCTTTTTTAACACTTGCACACTCTTAACTAAACAATAATCTTAGATAATTTGCATTTTTTTTTTAATTAACGTAATTTTCAATTGACAGTTGACAAATGGATGTCATTGACGTATTCGTGTGGTCACATATAAGGCCACGCGTACACACGACTAACCACCCAATGCTTCCACATCAAGCTTTACATAACCAATTTAACGTGGTAACGCTTTGTATGATATTTCCGCAAACTCAAAGATCAGCTTACACTGGTTTTAGTAGTTTTGCATAGCTTGATGTGTACTAGAGGCATAATTTATACATCAATTATGATTTAATTGTAATTAAAACGGTTACCATTAAAAATAAGTTTAAAAGGCTTGATTTCTGACTAAACCACGATGCCATACGTAGAAATAATGTGACTCAGAAAATGTAAGTATAGTATACCTACCAGCTTTGTATTCAAACGAGTACCTTATTCAGTAATTAATAAAATCGTATTAATTAATAGTTTTATGGTACTTACTCGTATAAACATATTATTTATTTTTTGAATCGTTTCTTCACAAAACTACATTTTATTTTTTTCGTGTTCTTCATTGTATCCTTCAGAAAGGAAACGAAAGTGTAATGAAAAGTTAAGAAAATAAGAAAAATCTTTTTTTTTTTATTCAAATCTGTTGAAATTTCAGAAAAAAAAAAGCATTTATTGTTATAAATATGTATGCATTTCATTATTTCAAATATTTTTTAAATAAAAAGTACCGTAAAACCGGCCAACATTGCCCGCTTTTTTTCTTATTTTTGAGATTACGAAAAAAATATTGATCAGAGCTCGTAATCAAGTACACCATGGTAACAATTACTATTATAGGCTTCAAATCACGAAATCTGGAGCTTCTAGCTTTAACAGAATCCGAGAAAAATGCAATTAAAGAGCCGGGTAAAATTATACGCACGACCGTCCAACATTGCCCACCCTTAATTTCTCTAAAACTATCAGCTCTAGAGCTTTGAAAATAAGATATGTTTTAGTGAATCATGCAAAGTTGCCATCCTTCGTGATCAATATATCAAAAACGTTTTATTTTTAATTTTACTGAAGTGGGCAATGTTGCACTACACACCAGCTGCTTTTTCATACAAACTGAAACGGTGGGCTAGGGTTGCCACACACTAATGTAATAAATAATAATCTGCTTTTAAATAAAATCTTTTATAAATAATAAATCAGTCAGGTATAATAGTTATAAATTGCACGTATTATTATACTTAAGGTTAATATTAAAGATTCTAAAACAAATCTTACACAGAAATCATAAAAAATGGTATAACAAAGATTACAAGGAAAAATAGTCATTGCAAGGCATGCCAGGCAGACGTTGTAACGTAAAAATATAATATTTACTTTTAAAAAGAGTTTTAACATAGGAATTATAAAAACATATTGGTTGATAAAACTGAGCTAACTCTTACTAGATATAATGGGTGCCATCCCTAACACTATTTTTGCTGTGGGCAATGTTGTCACTCCTATGTTCACGCAAGCTCGGGAATCATTGCCCACTGCATTATCTTGAAGATTTTACGTTTTATTGGTCTCAAACTAGCATAGAAATGAAGCGTGGTTCTTTTTATTACTGGAATATTGAAATAACTTACCTGAGAGATGTCGTACGCTGTCAGTGTGTAAAAACGTAAAACAAGATTTTGGCACCACCTCAGACTAGTACTACTTTACGCCGACAACTGAGTGAACTTAGCGAAGTAACTAATATTTGGTTTTGTCAGGAAAATAGTCTAGTTTACCCTAAAGATTAAATAATGTTGTCAGCTATTTAAATTTATTAACAATTCAAGATTTTAGTTATTTTTCGTGTTTGGGCAAAGATATCCGCCAAGGGCAATGTTGGCCGGTTTTACGGTACCTTTGTAATAAAGCATGCCCGATATTTACATAAGTTTACTTTTAAAAGGCACCTCAAATAATAATAGCTATAACACTTATAATATTAATAACAAAGGCATCTAGCTCAGTGAGTGATAACGGCAAACAACTAGGTATTGTTGTAACTATATAAATACAATTAGTGATTACAACAAGGAACACTCTTATTGTTTTATTAATATCCATTGTTTGCGTTAATCAATTTCAATGACTTGTTTAATTGGCAAGATAGGGATTTTTTTTTGTGTAATTCGGGCAAATTATTGGCAAAACTTCGAAACTTGACTGCTTTGTTTATATGTATAGTTCTAGTTTTTCTCGGCGAATATAATTCTTGTGGAACGTCTAAATATTTTGACGCCTGTCAAGCATGACGAATTTAATTGTTTTTTTTCATTCATTTTTTGCCTTTCCATTTGGACTTTGGTTTTTTAAAATATTGTCATTTTTTACTGTTAATGCTTTAATAAAAATACACCAAAAATATTAGATACCATTATTACCATTGACACTTTTATACAATTCTTTTTTCAGGTTTTTATCTGTTTTTTCCAGAAATACTAAAAAATAAGTGCTAAATTTTATTTTATTTAAGTACACAAGTTTACCTATAAAACGCTTTAAGTCCAACGAAATGATTATGTTTGACAGAAAATATGTATAATAGTTTTTATTTTATTACTAAATAAACAATAAACATTAATTGAAATTGATAATAAGTTGTTATTATTATATGATGATTCTATACTGTGTCACCATCACTAGTATGGCAATATTTTACATACCTACATTTTATGTACTTATCGAACACATAACAGAATGCAATTAGCAGTAATTACAAGGTTATCTACATCATTCAGTGCATTAAGGGCAAATATATAATATACCTAACGATAATCTTTCTATACTATTATAATAAAGTTGAAGCCGGAACCTATTTAAAGATTTTAAGCCCAAGAAAAAAAACTTCACTCTCTGTCACTGCTCTAACGGTGCGTACAGACTATGTAACATAACTTGTTATATAACATATTTCATAGTGTGGCCATGTTATATAACATTGTTGTATAACATTTTACATACATTTGTAGTGTTAAATAACAATGTTATATAACATTGTAACATGGTCTATACGCACATTTACAGAGAAACCTGTATCCCAGTCGTAGGTTTATAGGCCGATCATTATTCCTGAGGCCTTAACAAAAGATTTTAGTGTTTTATTTACAGCGTACTTGAAGTATTTAGAGCGTTTATTGTATAGAAAATTGAAAAGGCACTTTAGTGTACAAACGAGGAAGAAATCCCATCAACATTCCAAATTAACGTCAGTTCAAGTTCAAGTTTCCTTTGCATCACAAAAACTGGACTTCTCGAGAAGTCAAGAGTGAATAGGTTACTTCTAAACAAGCGTTCTTCACCGTCGACCACATCTTCGCTTCGCTTCGCTTCGCACAGGCGAGATAGTGGTCAAACGTTAACCTATCATTAAATAAAAAAAAATATCATGCTAGTGCTTCTGTTTCTGAACAAAATCAAATGTGTTTATCGTTTTATTACAGGTACATGCTCCAGTAAAGGAGCGCCTCAAGAGGGTGTCCTGTAACACGCTGCTCTATTGAAGGACTCTTTTGTTTTAGCTATCGGTAAGTTCTTTATCATTATAATAATAATATAATAATAATAATATTCCACAACTATCACACAACGCCATCTAGTCCCAAGCTAAGCAGAGCTTGTGTTATGGGTACTAGACAACTGATAAACATACTCATATATTTTTAAATACATACATATTATAGATATAATTACACCCAGACACAGAACAAATGATCGTGCTCATCACACAAACATTTGTCCTGGGTGGGAATCGAACCCACGACCTCCGGCATAGAAGTCAGGGTCACTAACCACTAGACCAACAGGCCTGTAATGTCGTGTCCTGTCATGAAGTGTCGAAGGGGGGGCGCTTTGGGGGACTGTCTTTTGTAAAAAATGACCTTCAAAAAGTGCTGATAAATCAGCCTAATTTGAATAAATGACTTGATTTTGATCACCACGCCGAACAATTCGCCACTTACATCCATCGGTTGCCCGCGAGTCTCACGATGTCATCGGTCCACCTAGTGGGAGGCCTACGCTCTTCCGGTTTGTGGTCGCCTCTCGAAAACTTTTCTTCCCCATCAGTTATCAATAATTTATTCGTATAATATGTATGAAACATCTGGTTATACATACCACGATACATACACCTGAGTGAACTTACATTTAACCTCTTACGGATAAGTCAATGTTATGGTTCGCACAAAGTGATAAACTAATAAAATAAAATTCAAGTACAAATATGTATATATGGGAGATTCCCAAACGTTATTATCTTATCGCTGTGTTAAACAAATTCATGCTATTTATCTCGAGTCTGGTCAACTTGACCCGCTCCCTTTAAAACCCACGGGTTTACTGGACGACATAATTTATTTTCGTTATTTTTATTGGTTAACTGGACCCAGTTTTATATTTTTAACATGTTTATTATGTACTAAGGGATACAATTGAGCGTTAAATTGGTAACTCAAAGTATAAGAAAACGCAATTCAATCAGATTCTCAATAAAGAAATTACTAAACAAAATGACCTTACTTAACCTTACTACGTGACTGTACTAATAATTAAATTGGCCATTGGGTCCAGTGGACCCATTCAGAATGTGGTTGCGACGAGTTTTCCCGCGGGTCCATTTGAGTGGGGCCAGTTGACCATTTATACTCTTTTCTCGACCGTTGCGGGGTGGCGATTAATTATTGCAAGCTATGAGGCTGGTAGACTAGACTGCCCCCCACGCGGGGCTAAACAGCAACCGTGACTCCTGAAACGTAAAGGGCTATTAAAGGACACCGTGGATTTTAGTTAGTACGAGTCTGATAGTCTCTCCTGCCCTGCCCTGGGTGGGAGGACTCATTTGATGATTTTACCACGCTAAAAAAAAACTATGTGACTGGTGGAAAATGAACCTAAGTATGTGAATCTCTGTTATCGAGATTTACAATTTATTAATGCTGGTAACTATAATATTCTTGGCAAGAACAAAATAAGGTTAATTACGTGGCTTATATTCCATACATGTTACTTTTAATACTATATACTCCTAATATATTAAATATAAAGCAATTTACAAGCGTTAGCCGCGGAGTTTTGTAATCAGTTTCCTTATGTACGAGTACATGAACAAGTTACACAAATACATACATAGATTCCTAACAAACGTTATGAATGCAAAAGTGAATTAGTCCATTTATTAGGTACGTTGTCTCGCCTTAACCACTGCACCGATTTTGATGAATTTTGGTGAAGATATAGATGGGTTTTTGAAGATAGTTAAAGACTATAAAGGGGGAAGTGTAGTATCTTATGTTTACTCGGTTTTATCTGTATTTCAATGGCTCTCGTCCACTTAGATCGTTAAATACTGCACAGACCTTCGTTCACGTCATTTCGTAACGACTGACAGGTGACATTAGTGACAGATACTCGATTACGTAAGTGAGAGAGATAGTACTAACTTATGGCTGCATATTCTGAAAGTTGGCAACGTCGCAAAAAGCTGTCAAATAATTACAAGTTTTAATTAATTTGGCAAATTTTCTGTATGAAAACAAGAAATATCGCTCTGTAGTGCACTAAAAAAATAATATAGGAATGCAATTAAAACACTGAATTTGATGTTGTAATCGTTTCCGGTGTATAAAAGACATTTGGAAAGCTTCCAAATGCTTTTTCATCATCTAAAACTATATATTCGGTGTTACAATATTAATGATTGCATTCCCTTATCAATTTTTTAATGCACTACAGAGCCATGTTTCTTATTTTCATACAGTAACAATGCTAAATTAAATAAAACTTGTTAATATTTGACAACCATTTGCGACGTTGCCAGCTTTCGGAATATACGCTCTTAACAGTTGAATAGAAACGTTACAGGAAGAAAATCCATAGACGAAAGCTAATTAATATATCAAAATCATTATTCTTGGTGGAAACGGCCATCTATTACTTTAACTCACTGGATAAAAAAACAAATGACATTCGAAAACATTCTTTTTTGGAAGCTCACTCCATGCTCCATACGATAGACTTTGTCTATTTCACCTCTGAACTCACTAAAGCCAAGAGTAGTGTTGCCATCCATCCGGGTTTCCCCGGATTTGTCTTTGTTGAGAGCCCCATCCGGGGAGCATCCGGTGCTTAATTTGTTGTCCGGATATTAAAAAATTTAAGTCTTGGGCCATCCGCGACTAGGGTTACCATATGACAGGCGTTTGCCGCATTTGACAGGCATTTTAAGGTTTAGACAGGCGTGCGGCCGGCATTGGTCTGAGACAGGCATTTTTAAATTTCGCGCCCGCGAATTAATAACACAGGAAAATAATTATATACATTAGAAAAGAAAGAAGTATTAAAAAAAAAAAAAGGTTGCACTCCAGGAGTGCCGGTAGAAGTGAAAACTTTTTTGTTACTATGTTTTATTTTAAAACTGGAGTAGTACAGATATGAAATTAACTAATTTGAATGACGTCTTACTCATTTTCGATCAGGGTCACGTGACCCTGACGCGAGTTTTAAATTTTTTACCCATTACAGAAAAAGTGTACAACGCCGCTAAAGAAGTTTTCACTTCAAAAATAATGTCCTCTGACAAATATCAGTAATAAAAATATCCTTCATTATTATCTGTGGCTTTTACTTATTACCTACAGCGTTTTGCTTCAGACAGGCATTTTTCTGAAAATTCTGGCATTTTAGGTACTCTAGACAGGCATCCCTCTATTTACATATGGTAGCCCTATCCGCGACTCACGCACACTTCACAGTCCCCCACCACTCCCGACGCAGTTGCCACGGTGCGCACTTCGACTCATGTCACATGTCACGTCGTGTCCTGGTTTCCAAATTTTAGAGATGGCAACCCTTGTCAAGAGCAAACTCAAATCGAATAAAAAACAAAAATATCAACTCTGACGTGCTTTTGTAGGCAAAGAGGAAACTTTGTAAACCTATTCGCAATGCGTTGCTTAACCTAAATAATCGACACGTGTCAATTATACTACACTCGTTAACCACGAGTTCCTTCTAAAAATAAGCTTTTTGCAAAAAAAAAAAAAACATACGATTCTTTATTGCGGTTTTCTTCAATAAAAAGGAACGGTAATATACCCACGTGTTGATTCTATCGATATCAAGCTGTAACGGTCAGCTCAGACCGAGACGTAACGCTGCGCGCACTTTTCAATAGAGTTATTCAAAATGTAACTCTATTTTAAAAAACAAAAGATACACCTTTCGCAACGCAGCTCGACGCCGCGCTGCGCAGCGCGGCGCCGCGCACGTCGTTCAAAATCTGACTTTGTTTACTACAAGAAAAGATACAAATTTGAAGTATCGTTGCGTCACGTCGCTTCGCGTCGCGTCTCGGTGTGAACTGACGCTTACAAATACCATTCAATACATTTTGAGGTTATCTCATCTTTTTTTTGGATTGTCTATGGTTCATTGGCTTTGACCTGTGTTTAGGGTTGGCATTTCGTAACTTTAAATAATGCATGACGACGTAATGACAAAATTAAAACCAAATTATAAGGAAAAAATAATAACGAAATATTTATCATTTTTGTTGTTTTTTTAATTTTAGTTTCCGTTATTTCGGCACTGTTTCAAGTGGCAAGGTCATAAAAGAACAGATGTGCGATTGTTGAAAATGTGATCCACAAATTTTCAAATTATAAAATCCTTCTTTATGTTTTTTTTATTATAATAAATCAACGGAAACATTGAATAACATCATAATTATTAATTAAACAAAATTTAACACGCCTTTATCAATAAACACGCCTTTATCTCTTTATAATATAATATAATAATATTCCACAACTATCACACAACGCCATCTAGTCCCAAGCTAAGCAGAGCTTGTGTTATGAGTACTAGACAACTGATAAACATACTTATATATGTATTTCTAAATACATACATATTATAGATAAATTACACCCAGTCACAGAACAAATGATCGTGCTCATCACACAAACATTTGTCCTGGGTGGGAATCGAACCCACGACCTCCGGCATAGCAGTCAGGGTCACTAACCACTAGACCAACAGGCTTGTCAATTGTTTATGAGTATGGCTTAGACATTTGGCGAAGGAAGAGTCAGTCCATGCTTTAAGTCTATGATCACGGGTGGCAACCCTAAAGCAAAAATGAATTGTTCAGTAGTTTACGTGATGTTTTAGGTCCAAACTAAATAAAAATAGAACAAGCCAAAAGTTTTCAGCTATGCTATTTCGACAAAAAGACTCTTTGATTTTTGTTTGATCAAATCCGTTGCTCTGAACTTGTAGTAGGTTGGAAATGCTTACTTATTTAAAAACACACGAGCGGTTTTGTTTCGTGACGGTATATTTTTGAAATTTCAAGAAGATTTCCTAAAAAAAAAAAACAGTCACTCACCAATGGACATTAGTCACGATGTGCATGAGGAAATTGTTTTTTTTTTTTATCTAGATACATGTCATGCGTATTTTTCTTCATAGTTTTTAGACCAGCCGTATCCACTATGTCTTTTCCTTACACTAAGAGCATAATAACAAGAAGTGTCGTAAATTATTACGTTAATTGATTTTTTAAACGCACATTTGAAAACTACTGTCGCGAAAATCGACGGAAAATGCTATTATTAGTGCAGCCCGCCTGTTATAGCTATTTCATACAGAAATTACCTAGAAATTAAAACAAAAGAAAGTATAATTCTATTCGATAACGCTTATTATTATCACCTCACTAAGTTTCTATTCGAACGCATTTATTAGTTTTTGAACGTAAATCATTACAGATTCAAGACACCGTTCGAATTACGAAATTCGAAGAAAGCGATTGTGATGGGCATAGACAAACTATAGTTCGTTCGCAGTTAATTTGCCTCTGTGACATAAACCTTTTGCGTTAGAAAAAGGTCAGTGTACTCCAAATTCAGAGGTGAAATATGAAAAATGATAGTACAAAAACGTTGTGTAACTCCCTTTTATTTTATCTTTAACATGTCAAATGATTATTTAATCTTTAGATATAAGCTTAAGCTTATCGTATTTTGCAAATATCGAAAACGTCCATTGATCTATTTGGCAAGATATATTATCATGAATTTATCTTGTTGTCCTTGCTTTTTTATTCTCTTATCTAATTGGTGATATCTACTTAATCTGGCTAGCGCAACGACGATATAATACTAGACTACTCATTGCACGATCTAACGAACAAAACTATTCTGCCAACTCGCTGAGGTAATACGTAAGCGAGGGGGGCGGGGTACTGCGTTGTGATTGGCTAACTCAAGGTCTGTTCTGTCTCAACGTATGTTTACGGCTCACAGGATTGGTCGAAATGAGACGGTTATAAGACTTTTTTGCCTAATGTGTTGGCAGACATCGGTCGCCTGTTATTACGAGTCTAGTATTATATCGTCGTTGGGCTAGCGATATTCGTTACGATTGGTCAGTTTCGTTAAAGTACTTTCTCAGTTTTTAGCTGCGTACAATAAACAAACTTATACTGAAGAAAATTAAAACCTAGAAAAAAACCTTATTTCTACGTGCATAAAGATTATTTTGATATTGACGGCGATGCAAGAGTGTAAGCAAAATAACTGAAGGACTGTAATAATTTCGTTGTTAGGTCATTTCATAGAAATATAAGAGTAGAGAAACAAGAAATGTAAATCATAGTTTAATAGATATGCTGGAAAACCGTTAAAGAAGATGTTCACAGCTAAATATTATCGTGGCAATCCGCGTAATCCACCATTTTCTTTATTATTTGAATGAAATTCCACAGACAATTTCACTTTTTTTTACCAACATTGCTCTCCTGTCAATGATATCGAAACATAAAAATATCCATAGAGCAACGTTCAAACAACCTCGCATTTTCTCTGTTAAGTTTTTTTATTTATGATTGGATTGCAAAACCGCAAACAATGTGAAAGCTGTAATTATAACTCGATAAATCACTTGTACTCAAAGTGATGATACAAAATAATAGTAATTTATTTGACTCATGCATAACATATTATTTCAGTATGGAGGCCTAATGGCGCATGCCATTACCCATCTTATTAAGTACAGATTTCCGGCAAAAGCGCAAAGATCATCGAGTAATTGCGTAATGCTCTATGAAAAGAACGTTTTGGCGCGAACGCGAACCATAGATGTAGAGCATGGACTGAGCCTTCCATAGCCAAATGTCAAATCAAAATATGACCATACGCTTTAGAAAGAGAGACTATTATTTCACTATCTCTTTCTTAAAAGACAGACTACGTCGAATCTTATTATGAAAGAAAGAATGCTAGATTTCTTATAAACCGGGTAAACAAATTCAAACTCCACAGCTTCTACAGTGATAGGTATAAATATTAATTTATTGCATTTGTTACTTTACAGATTGATAAGCACCCATTTCCATAGTCCATAGGGGCATGAAGATATTTTTTTTTAATTACCCGCATTAATTACCATAGATTTTTGACACAGCTTATTTTATCCTGTTCGAATTTCAAAATATGGATGAAATGACATTAGCCACCAAAAAGCTTATGTCGTCCTGTGACTGTGACAGTCATTATAAAAAACAAAAAAACTTTGACAGCGATTTTCACTTGTTTAAATCGAATAATGGCCGAAGGAATCTCTAGGCAGAGGCGTGCAGAGGCCCTCAAATCTTCCTGACATAATATTATATTAGTTAGGTATACCTACTACGTGATTATATTCATGTAATAACTTATATTACAATGATTGATATCAGATAATAAAACATACAAGAACCATTACTTAACGTTTTTGCCGAACATACGTCATGACGCCATTTTGTAAACATCTCTTTGAAATTCGAACAACGATGTCTTGTTGTGAATCCGCGAGGATTTATTTTTAAAAACAAATAGTCCGCTTTTAAATTGTATGTGATCACTCGAGTGACGTGAACTAGTGAACTTTATACGTATAAATAAAATATAAAGTGTCTGTATTTAGATTTTAATAAGCCACGGACAATTACTAATTATTAATAACACGGAAAAAGCCAAAAACACGGAAGAAAAATGACCCCCGTCGTTTGATTCCTGAAAATATTTAAATGTGTGGTGTGCGTGCCGCGTGGTGCTCATTCAAGCATTTATAAAAAAGTGGCATCACTAAAAGATTCTGGATGAAATTGTTTAACATATTGTAGCACCACATGAATGCAATGTTTGAGTTTGAGCTTGACATACCTACATAATAGGTACAGAAACAAAATATACCATTGTTTAAATAACAACAGCTCCAAGTGATCTAGTAGTGGGTTGACGGCACGTTGTGTTCCACGCGCGCCTCAAACAGTATCAGCACAATGACGGAGAGGCGCCCCTTAGAGGGCCAACGCCTGCCGGGGTCGCGGGACTAACGGATTACCGTGACCCCGGAATGTAAAGGGCTATTGAGGGACACCGTGGATTTTGGTCAGTAAAGGTCTTGACAGTTCTGTCCTGCCCTCGGTAGGAGGACTCATTTGATGATGTTACCACGCTAAAAAAGAGCGATCTAGTAGTGCCACGTGTAATTTTTTTACCTACTGGCAATAACCGCGTGATTTCTCTTCAGTAACATTCCATTTAACCACTCTTGAAAAAGCGATAGGAAAGATTTTGCACATCAAATCTTCCGCCTTTAAATTAAGCCCAATTTATAATGATATGTTTTGAAAAGTTAACAAACCAATTAGATAATGATTTTACAAGTCTCTATCAACGTTCTAAACCAGTGATTCCCAAAGTGGTCCAGGGGGTCCACCCCCAGGGGTCCACGAGAGACTTGCTGGGGGTCTACGTAGGCGTGAACAAAGAATGGGGGTCCATAAGATGGTAATGGGTGTCCACGAAAATTTATCTGCTTTTGATAGTTAAGAGCAAAAATGTAAGCATAGTTTTTTTAAGGGCCTACTCTACTAAGGAAACTAAAGAAAGAAAGGCCACTAAGGAATTCTCTCAATTTCCAAACTTGTCGCAGGTAGAATGTATTGATGAGGATATCCATAACTACAGTCAACATTTAAGTGCTCTGCATGATGACTTCAAAACCAGGTTTGAAGATATGCTGACGATGGATATACCACCATGGATCATAAATCCATTTGATGAAACGGAAGTCGTCAATGTTGTATTACAAGAGGTGCTGCTCGAGCTAAGCACCAATGAGGAGCTGAAGGTGAAATTTAGAAAAGGCTACCAAACATTTTGGCTGCAAGCAGAAATACCCGAAAAATATCCTGGACTGTGGGAAATCGCAAGGAAATTTTTAATAGCTTTTCCCACGTCATACCATATCGAAAGGAGTTTTAGTGCCGTTACAAACCTCTTAACAAAAAAGGAGCAAATTAAAAATCACAGAGCAGGGGGATTTGCGGTTATTGATCGTTTGCTGACGCTCCATCAAATACATCCTTCCCATTAATTAAAATTAAGACCTGAACCTATATTACCTTATTAATTTTTTCTTGTAATTCTTTTTAATTAATAAAAAAAGTGTTTTAATATGTACCATTTTTTTCGTTTTTATTTTACCTATCGGAATATATTAGGGACAGAACTCAGAAGCGACACAATTTTTATTTTTTGGCGACTTTAAGAATGTGGTAGAAATGTAGCAGCAGGGGGTCCACCGAAACCAGTAAAATTTTGAAAGTGGTCCACGAGAAAAATAAGTTTGGGAACTACTGTTCTAAACAGTGACTGTGCAAGATCTTTACGAATCTATACGCGCTAATATTTTTTTTTGTTGTAAACTTTTTCTTTAAGTATTTCTTTTTGTAAGTCAGTAAAAGTATTTGTTTATAAGCTAGTTTAAATTGTATTATTTTACTACTTTTTTAGACTCTTTTCAGGTTATAATCGTTACTCAGACTTTTTAAGCTACAGGTTTGATAGCTATATTTTTTGTTTCCTATTACATAATCTACATTTTTTCAAAAGATGTTTTGAAAAAGGTGAATACTAAACTTTGCAATTAACTGCAAAAAAGATTGCCTTTTGCAGAAAAAAAATGCAGACTTCTAAATAAAAATACCTAGGTACGTACTAAAAAGTGCCAAAAAACGTTAATTGCGATAGATTTATTTGCGATTACTTAAAAATCATACTATTTGATTTGTTACCTTTTACAATTTATCGACTCGGAAATTAAAAACACATGGCGGCAACATTTCGTCGCCTGAGTGCTAGATTGTCCAAATGACCATTGACCAAATTTTTCACTAGACAGGTTTTTATGTTTATTTTTGTAATGCATCGTAGGCGACCAAATACTTTATAATGACTATGTTTATAATGATAAATGGAATCAAAAACTACTTCTTCAAAATCAAAATATGATGACGTTTCGTTTATTTTTAAGTTTAAAAATGGAGGTTGAACAAAATACCACCAACAAAATTACGAATGTGGACTTAGAACAAAACTGCATTGCACTTAGCACAAATTGCAAAATAATCCGTCAGTGCTTCTTTGTTCAAGCTACCACTTCAAGGTACAGGATGTTTAAAAATAATTATCTCATCTCAAATTTTAAAAATTTATTGCAAAGTCAGTGTTTTTTGTGAAATGTTCCGAAAAACAGTCGCAGGAGACTCGGCTTTACGAGTAGATATGCATTAACAAAACGTAACACCATAACCTAATATGTTATTGCTGGTTAGTAAATATGCTTTTAAGCGGATTATTATGATTAGCATAGAATGCGTACGTGTGTAGGTAATATTGCCAATAATAGGTAATTTAAAATAAAACATAGTGCACATTATTTCACACACAAAACAAAGCAAATCTAACGAATCATTACTCGTACCTATTTGTACATACCAAAATATTCCTGTTTCTGCATTATATCAAATATGCAACTGATGTTCCATGTCCTTTGCAATTACACAAAAAGGAAACATAATTAGCCAGGAATCGAAGGGTTTAATTAACATTTTCCCTAAGTATGGGCATGCTGTCCGATCATGGACCATGCCCGGGTCGACGGCGACGGCGCTTTGTGTTCCACGCGCGCTTCAAAGAGCGTCAGCATTAATTAGGTTTTAGCGATAATTAGGTATGTGATAATTATGTCTTAACTATAATTAGGTACTATTTGACTATTAAAATTATACAATGTGTATTGTCAAACTTTGATCAGCGAAATGTATGTGCTCAGACGACAAAACTGAACAACTTTTCCAAAGAATCATGGGTCAAAATCGGAGTTTTTTTTTGCTTTTTGAGATAGTTTACTTTACGAAGAACCCCGGTAACTTCTTGGGACAACACTAACGGAAGGGATACGCGCTATCACTTGAATTTTTATATTCTGGGCACTATTTAGTTATTTTGTTGCATAATGCACTATCTTCATTATCCACCAAAACACCTTAGACACAGGAATTAAAATTCAATCAACAGGTCCGAACCACACCCGTCGAGTTCCCGCCAACAAGTCCCCTTTTAATTACTTAGGTGACGTAATCTCAACATCCTGTAGAAGAAACACGAGCTACATGAGAGATAGCTTAAAAGTACTTACCGTTCAATTTCGGCAGGTTCTCGGGTGGTATTTCTTTTAAAATATGTTCGGGACATATTAGCAGATTATAATCAGATGCTTATTTGTAAATCAAACACTATAAAACAATATTTTTACAATATTTTTGTGCCTCAACGAAGTGTTCTTCCCAAGACGCCGAGCCACACTGAATCGCGAAACAAAATGGCGGGCGCTTACGTCATGCCTATAGCGAGCTGTGATTGGCTATATAGCTGGAGGTTGACCAAACAAGCACGCAATAACCAAATCGTGGAGGTTGGATTAATAAGCAGGGAATTAATATTTTTTCGCTGTGAACAAAAAAACTTTAAACTTAAAAAACATCCCTTTTGTTTGGGAAATTAAACCTTATCGTTAGTGTAATAAAATCGATTTTTGTCCGTTGATCATCCTGCATTTATAACTCATTTTTGGTCAAAATGGTCGGTTGAACAATCTAGCACTCGGGCGACGATTTGTCAAAAAAAATACCTACACTAAGGCGAAAATATCTTTGAATAAAAACAGGTCTAGGATTTCAAGATTTGCATCACATTTGTCAAAAAACCGTTGGATATCAAAGCGAGAAGGAATTCGTGACATTTTTTTGCAAATGTCAATTTTGTTGCCGCCATATTGAGATTTTTTTTTCGTTGTGTAAAGTTCTTTGACCGTCTGAAGCGCAGGCCTCAAAATGGGGATGGCAACTCAAAGCTAATCGTAGATGGCGCTGTAATAGTTGGTCCCCTACGTCAGATTAATGTCAACCTTGTACAAAAAACAAACAAGATTTATTGTTTTAAAAATTGAGTATAAATACAAAACAAATATGGAAAATTATTCGTCAATGCAAGTGCATTTATTAAAAGAAGAAATAAGACGCCTCGGTGCATCTACAAGAGGAAAAAAAGTTATTTAGTTGAGAGGCTAGAAATTTGATTCTACTACATTAAACACACATTTACTTGTAGTTAGGATTTAAAATTGTATTTTTTAAGTAGGTATTACATGTGCTAGCCTCTACATAGACTATAGTACTGCTTCTGATATTCTATATTGAGAAAAATGTCATCAAGTTTTGTGTTTGTCTTCTTCATCTAATTTTACATCTATTATACATGTATATGTATAGATTGGAGCAATATGATAACAATTTTAACTTCCTCACACCACTACTATCACAAATCTCGGTTCCGGTGATAATTCTTCCACCAGACAAACCGTTTCATGATATAAAGAGCGATGCAGTACTTAACCTCCAATAGAAAATTAGATATTATTTTGAAAGGTGTATTCGATTGTTTAGTTATGGTATAATCATAGGATTTCATTAATAAATTCAACTAACGGCCTGTCCCGGCTTCGCAAGGGTAGATATTTGTTTATTAAATGGCTGTTCATTAGTGATAATACAATTTTTGTTCTCACAGCAGTCACAGCAGCTACCCATTATTTCTTGATAGTGTGGCTGTGGATTGTAGGAAATTTGTATGTTCTATCATTTTTACAGCCTATTACACAACATCTAGCCTTTTTACATCAATAAATCGTTTTTTTTTTCATAAAAGTCCTTTGATATGACAGTTCTTATGGGACCAAAACGTCAAAGCCACTTTGACACTTGCCTTCCCCATTAGTTTGCTTATTGTAGGGATGCATTCACTAGGCCCGAAGGCCGACTACCAACCGAATTTTGAATCGGCTAAATGATAACATGTGGAATTGAGAACCTCATCCTTTTTTCGTTACCACGAACATTGCCAATGGCCCTTGAACACCACCATAGACTCATAACATAGACTGAGCCAAATTACAGAAAAAAAAACTCCTGTGTCGCGCATTTTGTTAGAGCAATTTTTTTTACGAACTTTTCTTTCCACAAAAACGCTTCAAAATTGTCAAACTCTCTAGAAAGAAGAAAAAATAAATTTTATAAACACAGGACCATCTCTTTACTTTACATTACCATAAACATTATCTTGCAGGAAAGAGATAGTACTCTTTAATTAGTTGTCTCTTTTTCGATACAAAGACAATTTAAGGCCGACAATGCTGGGTCCATGCTCTTTGTTTATGAATTCCATCGACAACAATGATCAACTTGACCGACTATTCGGCCTCTTTGCCGCCGAAATGGCGCGTTTTCTGCACATCTCTAAGTCATAGATTTAAATGCGATTTGTATAAAATTGCCATTTCTTTTTCTTTACGGTAATTCGGATACCCGGATTCGACATACTATTTCGTTTTGTAACGGTTTTTGTTGACAATACACTGAAATGCAGTTGTAACGGGCAATGTTTCTCTGGTTGTTTCTGAACGCATACAACTCGAATCTCTTCAAAGTTAGGGACTTTACTCATGGCGCGATGCGACGCGACGCGATCGACAAAACACGTTTCTATCTATGGGGTGATGCTACGCATGCTGTTCATACAAGCATTCGTGTACGAATCTTATTTTCTATGAAGCAATACTTTAATTGTGCGCACAGCTAAAGAGTGGCATTCCTTGCCGGGTCCAGTATTTCCTGACAGCTATAACCTTGTGGTCTTCAAGTCAAGAGTGAACAGGTTACTTCTAGGCAAGCGTGCTTCATCGTCGACCACATCTTCACTTACCATCACTCATCAGGCGAGATACTGGTCAAATGCCAGCCCATCGCTAAATAAATAAAAAAGCCAGTGAAACCGCACAATTGAATTTGAAAGTGATAAGTGGTAACCGCAAGTATTGCATATAATTGATAGACCTCTTATACATAGTTAGGCCTACACATATCTACATACATAATTCGAAAGTTTTTCATAGTGTATTTAATTTACGCAATATTTACATAAGTAACTAAGTAAATAAACGAATCATCATAATGTACTTGTAGGTGGTACGGTATCCTTTTTAAGCGACTTCAAAAAAAAGTAAACTTTATATAAGATCCACGTGGTTTCATCTCCGCTACTCTGCTCCTATTGGTGGTAGCGTGATGTTAAATAGCCTATAGCCTTCCTCGATAAATGGACACAATACAAAAAGATTACTTATATTAATTCGAAGCGGCAAATAGCAAACTCTTCGGCCGCTTGCATACGTCCGTTTTTTTCACCGGACAACGAACCGTTTTTTTAACAACGCGAACAATTTACGCCGGACAGATGTCCAGTTCATGTACACACTTTCATTATAAATCATACACCACGGCGAAAAAAACGGTCCGATGTCCGGTGAAAAAAACGGACGTATATAACCGCCCTTCAGCTTTATAATATTAGCATAGATAACTTTCGAGTTACTTGCACGTCGACATTCGATGAGAGAACTATCGTTGTAATAATTGAATGAATTTTCGGCAAAACGGTCGGTCGATCTAATGGCTATTCGAATTTTTTGTGGCGATGCAATGAAATTTCGGTAATTCAGACGAACTCATATGTTTTTAAAAAACAAATAATCGCGGATTCACCTCAAGATAAATTGAATTTGGAATCTAGAAGCAAAAGTTTAATTAGTAAACAAGATATTAATGATTCATAATTGCTTTGACCTAAAATTATTATCAAATGAGCGGCACGGGTGTCACTAAATACTTTGATAAATTGACGACAAATTTATATACTAACGTTATAAAGCTGAAGAGTTTGTTTGTTTGAACGCGCTAATCTCAGGAACAACGGGTTCGAAAGAAAAAAAAAATTTTTTTTATTTGATGGCCCATTAATCGAGAAAGGGTTTTAAGGAAAAGAGTTTTCGATATACACACAAAATTGACTGATTAATTTTTTTTTATGAATCTAGTACTAGTACCTACATGCTTACAGAATACATTTTATTATGACTCGAAAAAAAATAAAAATAATAATAATTTCAAATAAACTGTCCACTGAATGGAACCCATTGAAACATTGTACATACAATACATTATATGGTTAAAAATACTTGATTCAACAAAATTAATTAACATTTCGATCTATTAAAAAAAAAAATTTAAAACTATTGAATGTCGGCTATACAGAATACAGAAGGGGGATTTAATTTGTTGCATTTTGGACTCCTAACAGAAAAATAAAAAAGTAACCTTTTTTATCTTGGTAAAATCAAATGAGTCGTGATGGGAGGGACTGTCAGACTTGTACTGACTAAAATCCACGGTGATCCTTCAATAGCCCTTTACCTTCCAGGGTCACGGTTACCTGATGAGACAGTCCCGCGACCCCGGCAAAAATAATTAACCGACAGAAATACGTCGAATTACAGGCAACCCTGTATACTTCAGGACCTTACAACAGTGGTGCCAACTGGTGAGCGAAACGGGAACCCTCATTGGGATAAGTACGAGCACAATATGACGTCATTCTGGTCGTCCCATACAAGATGTATGGTGTATAACAATGGTTCTGAATCACCATTTACTGAGGTCTTTCATTGAATTCCTGGCTTTCCCTATGACGGCTCAAATAGGTACTATCTATACCTACACTCTCTGTACTAGCAATGTGATTCATTAATTATGTCGTTGTAGTTAAAAATAACAATTATACAGCTGTAGGATTTGTTTCATTAATAGGTTATTTAACGGAAAAAAACGAATTCCGTACACCTAATACGGAGTATAATATACGTAAAAGTTTATCTTATATATAAAATTTCCGTGTCACAATGTTAGTTACCGTACTCCTCCGAAACGGCTCTACCGATTTTTACCAAATTTTATATGCGTATTCAGTAGGTCTGAGAATCGGCTACTATCTATTTTTTTTTAATTTATATGGCAAAACAACGTTTGCGGGGTCAGCTAGTATTCTTCTATAACTAAATTGATTCATGTCATTTGAAAAAATCGTACATTTCCAAGAATCATATTCCCAATTGCAGAAAATCTACCATTTTGATCATTTGCCATTTTGCGAATTGAACTTTCGAGAATTTGCCATTTTGAGAATCAGGCTTTTTGAAACATTGCCCTTGTGAGAATCGTTTAGTCCACTCTCGTCCCCTCGACCCCCAAGAATTAAAGTGTCCACTCGACCCCTAACTACAGTTTTTTCTCGACCCCTAGGGGTCGAAAGTGGAGTTCATTTTGAAGCCAAGTTTTGGTTTCCACTCGACCCCCAAGTACAGTTACGATGAAAAATCATCAGTCTACCCTATAGTTGCATTATTGCATACTATTTAACTAAAATACCGTCATTATATTTTGTTAACCGACTTCAAAAAGAAGGAGGTTATCAATTCGACGGTATGTTTTTTTTTTTGTGTGTATGTTACCCGATTACTCCGTGAATTTAAAAATTTGTACCGATTTTAAACATTTGTTTTTTTTCGAAAGGAGATACTTCTGAAGTGGTCCCATAGTCACCAAGTCACGATCTGATGATTGGATCTTGGAGAAATCGAGGGCAACCCTCAAATTATATTGGCTCACACATAGTTTTTGGCAAATCTTATGAAGTAATTCAAGTACTTGCGTATGGAAAACATCATCTCATGAAGCTGAGCTGATAATGGAAGGTACAACTGATAACGTAAGGAGTCGGCATCGACTGATTTAGTTAATTATGTTTGTGTTCGCATATCTCCGGAACTAAAAGTCCGATTTAAGTAATTCTTTTTATGTTGTACTAGGTCTCGTTCAACTTAAGGAATACTGCAAATTTCATCAAAATCGGTTCAGTAGTTTTTAAGATAGAGAAGGAATGAAAGAGATGTTAACGATGTTACTACCGGTGCTACAGATTACAAAATTCTAGTGCACTTGTAAGAAAATTATGTATTTGACAAGAATTTTGGTTAAATATTTAAAATAAAAAGAGTAAAATAAAAACTTGTAAAAAAAATGTAACCGCCTTCAAAAACAACGACAAAAAAGGGTAAAATAACCTACAAAACTTTTCTTTCGGAAGTCGGTGGCAAAAAAACAATGAAATTAATAAAAAAACCACCGACTTCCGAAATAAAAGTTTTGTAGGTTATTTTACCCTTTTTTTTGTGGTAGTTTTTGAAGGCGGTTACATTTTTTTTTTAAGTTTTTTTTTAAACCTTTTTCGTAAGAATCGACATTTGTGTAGTTACCAAGTGATCAGTGCGTGCACAAGTACTTCAAAAAAGCAGTACCTTAATTATAATAATACCCAAAATCTAACGTAAACCTGCCCAATATTGCCATCAGCCAAGAATAAATCCAGACTCCGTAGTTGCTAGTGAGAAATTCCTAATAGAGAACCTAAAAACACTGCCTGACCCAGGAATCAGTGCATCAGCAGTATCGTTTGCGACCACTAGACCGACGAGGCAGTCTTTTTAAATACCAATTTCTGAATTTCGCCTTTTGTACGTCACTGTACCAAAATATTAATTATTATACTAGGGGACGAGAGTGGACTCAAAGTGCGGATCCTTTGTATGAAAATTCATTCTCACCCCCTAGGGGTCGAGAGTGAACTATGTTTAGGGGTTGAGAGGAAACCAATGAGCAAATCTTTTTTTAGGGGTCGAGGGGTCGAGAGTGGACTAAACGGTGAGAATTAGGCTTTTAGAGGATTGGCCATTTGGAACTTGATTGATTGAGAACTTGTCCTTTTGCGACTCGATTGCCATTTTGAGATTAAGGCTTTGGCGCCTAAGTCCATTATAGTACCTCGAATTTGCCGTAGCTCATGAATGGTGGCGCTGACATTTTTAAATTTGACCCCAAGATCGTTTTGAACGGGAATCAGTCAATCGATCAGCTACGGTGTTAACCGTGCCGTCATCCATCGATCCTTACAAAGTTTCGCATTTTAATAATAGTAAGATAATTACAGGTAAATAGTTGACGATGATAAATGGAACTAAAGTAATTTCTCTACGTAATTACCGCTTCAATCATTGGAAGTAATATCTCAAAGTACCTACGTCAAAGGAGAGAAAACATCGACTAAGGCCCGCTTGCACGAACCCGAGTTATCTTTTAACTCAGAGTTAGTTGCTAACACAAGGTTAAATTGACAGTTTGTCATACAATATTTTCAATTTAACCTCGTGTTAGCAACTAACTCTGGAGTTTAAAAGATAACTCGGGTTCGTGCAAGTGGGCCTTAGGAAACTTGCTGATGGCGCGATGCGACGCAATCCGACCGATTCTAACTACAAGTGAAAATCAACCTTACCATTACGACATAAGACATACAACACATTATTATCCACAGGTAGATGAAAAACAAAACACGCTCGCCACGACGACGTAAGTCAGTCGAATTGCATCATTATGTCGTAGTAGCAAGGACGATTTTCATTTTTAGTTAATAGAAACTTCAAATCTCACGAATCGCCTCCATAAGATACCTGCCCTACCTTCTAGTTACACGTTTAATTATACGACATGCAGACTATTTTCCTTCGCACGAACCGGTATTTAAGCTGGGCGCACATTGGCCATACGCTAGAGTCTCTTTGACGCGGCACTACCACTACCATGTCGTCTTAAAGCGATAGTGATTGCACTGTGGGAAAGAGACAGAGCTAAACCAGTATAGCGACATCTCTTTCCCACACTGGAGTTACTCCCGCTTGACGTCATGGTAGGCCACAGGGTGTGTTATTAGTCACTACTAGTCTGATAGTCTCTTCTCCCAGAGCGGGAGAACTCATTGATGATTTTCAACCCAAGGGCTGAAAGATCTTTCTAATTCTATATTTTCCTTTTTTAATTCAAAATGGCAGCTGTCACAGTGACAAACATATTTAAACTTATAATATGTGGATGTTTTTGTGTGTTTAAATAAAAATCTAGATTTTATATAATCCACACAGAAAGTCTTATCGACGAAGTGACATTCCAAATTCCTATCACAGTTGCATACAAAATACTATTTTATCTCTTTCTACACTTAACGTGTGAAAAGGATAGCTGTACATCGAGTTTCAACTTTCCTAACAGCCTCGGGTACTGATTTAAAAGTAAATAAATGTATGTACAGTCACGAGCAATAGTATGTATACACTAAGCAGTATTCAAAAGCGATGTTCTGCTACCATATTGATTAAACTTTTGCCTTTTCATTAGACTTCTATTTTGGAAGCCATACTATTACGAAATAGGTCTTATTTCAAAGTGGAAACCAGTATTTTACGCGTAAATTGCATTTGAATTTTGTTAAGTGTATACTTGTTAATCTTGTTATTGCTCGTGACTGTACTTATGAAGTTCTTTTTTTCTGGGATCGGAATGTAAATATTTATAGAGGCTTCTTCTTACCACAACATCGCACCTTTTTTTGTTTTTTTTTTAAGTCGTTTCTTGACTGATTTGAAGACAAAAATGTCAAAATAAATCATCTTCGTTTAGAAAATTGGTTTTGGAAAATTCTTTTACACGTCAAAAGACTATTTTTAAACTAGATGAGGCCGGTGTTTCGTACCTGACTACTCTGAGAAGAAACATTCGAAACAAACTCAGAGGTCACAGTCTCTTTTAACCCTTAATTTAGCAGAGATCCGAATTGTTTAATAGCATGATTTAACATATATTTCTGAAACCCGAGTGTTAAAAACAACTTCGAAAAAATAGTAAAAAAAATATTCCAGTTACAGGTTTTCAGGAAATCAATGTTCATCAGGGTGAACATTGCCAAATTAGTGTTGTTAAAATAGGTAAAATAAAATCACTGTAAATAATATTATTTAGTATGTAAATGCAAAGACCAATGGAGAGATTTTTTTACAGTTACAAAATAAAGTACTATATTGCATTTAATACAATAAACATCTGTAATTTTGCAAAAATTATGTTGCTTTGTCTTCTTTTATGCTGGGATTAGGTCCTGCAACATTGAATCTGATTAGGTTTTTAAGCCTGATTAATCATAAATATGTAATTATACATTTCTGCATTTTTCCAAGAAAAAGAAAAATATATAAAAACCTGTTTTTCTTTGTTTAATTTAGAATTAATCTCAGAGCGAATGGCTGTATTTTCGTTGAATTCTGTAATAGTTACGTTTATACAATAGATAAGCATTTTATGTACACAATACATGTTGTAAATGACTTAATATTCTTATGTACTATCTTATGGATTTAAATAAACCTTTTCCTTCCATCTTTATATATTTATACCCCCATAACAATTTGATAAACAACGGCTGTTCAATCAGTCAATTTGAGTTTCCACTCTTTACATTAGCCATAGTTTTATTTTTTGTATTGTTTCAGATCCAATAAATGTGATTCTAAAAGTAGCAATTCATTATCATTCCACCATATATTTACTAATTTGTTTTCATAACAAACAACCTGTAAAACCTCTCTTTTTTACCCGATGGGGTAGAGTCATGTGTTTAGGAGTCTATTTTATGAGTGTTTCTTCATTGCTTTCTCAAAAGGCAATTTTTTTCCATTAGTTCTAATCTTTTTGCATCGTGTCTAGATGGTTTTAACATAAATACTTTAATTTATTTATCATATTAATTATGAATAAAAGTTATATCTAATTTAGCAACGTTCATTACAATGAACATAGCAAATTGAAAATACTTGTTAGAGTATTTGGCAGTGTTCACTATGTAGAACAATTAAGTTTACCTCAAAAAATAAGTAACTAAAAACACAAAACGTTTTGCAAAACCTATTCCAAACTAAAGCATAAACATTGTTTAGTAAATCAAAAGCAATAAATTATAGTATGGTTACGTAAAACATGCATAACAAAAATATTTCCCATGGGAAGTAATGACTGTTTGCGCAACGTTGACATTTAGTCTCGAAAATGACAGATGAACGATGTTGTCATTAGTAGAATTATTTTTTATACCGTTTAATATACTTTAAACTTACAATAATTAAAATAAAAACCGAATAATAGTAGTTAATAATCGCTCACAATTTTTTTCTTTTCTATGTTCATCACAGTAAACAAAATCAAATTAAGGGTTAAAGTCATGACAGTTTTGTATTGGTAAAGTTTTATGAGAAGCATGCAGAATTGTATGTCATTTGTGAACATGATTTATACAAATGGAATGAACATTAGCTGCTTTAAAACCGCCACACCGTCAAGAAAGTGACAAAAACAGTTTTAGGACCATCTATTTCTTGTACGACATAGAAAAGTCAAGAAGCGATTACATCATTACTATCAGGCGAGATAGCGGAAACTCAAACGCGAACATATCATACACAAATAAAATAAAAAAATTGGCTTCAGTCCGTACTGTACATCTATGTATTAGCACAGAATACTCAATAGTGCTAGGACTATTTTTCGACAACTTTTTTTTTACTTGCTAAAATCATCAAATTAGTCCTCTCCTTCCGCCCTGGAGCGGACAGTCCCGCGACCCCGGTAGGCAAAAACAAAAATGCTAACATGGCCTTTTTAGACCTGCAGATTGAATTGAGTAAATCTATTAATAGTTGTCATGCGTCAGTATGAACAGCGCATATAGAGCAGTGGTATCGCTCCCAACTTACAAATTGTAGCCAGCCATTTACGCATTACTTTGTGTACTTTATTTCATCACCACTGCTCTCAAAACGGTGAAGGAAAACATCGTGAGGAAACCGGCATGTCCTAGAACCAAAAATTCGAAGACATGTGACATCTACCAACCCGCACTGGGCCCGCATGGTGGATTATGGCCCACTCGCTCTCACAGAGAAGGCCTGTGTCCCAGCAGTGGGAACATTTTTAATAGTATGATGATGAGAATGAGTTGAGTATGTATATCTATCTATAAATACTTTTCATGCGTCAGTATGCACGGCGCATATACCACGTCCATTTGATATCAACGTCCCACGCAAATGTACTCGTTAAAAACTTGTTGTTTTCATGTCAATTACATGTTTAGCTTACTTAAATAATATTACACTTATTTTTATATGTTGGTATGCAGTATCAACAGAGGAGCTCGTGGCTAAATAATTACAGCCGCACAGGCCGATCTACTGGGTTAAGCCGCGCTTGCCGAGGTTGGTCTGTGGATGGGTGACCATCTATCATAGCGAGTTTCCTCCGTGCCTCGGAAGGCACGTAAAGCCGTTGGTCCCGGCTGTCATTTGTAAATCTTTGACAGTCGTTACTGTCAGTCAGAAGCTCTAAAGTCTGACAACCAGTCTTACCATGGGGTATCGTATTACCCAGTTACTGGGTTGTGGAGGTCCGACAGGTAGTCGCTCCATGTAAAATACTGATATCCAGCTGAATCTGGTTTGACTGGAAGCCGACCCCAATATAGTTGGGAATAGGCAGGTAGATGATGATGTATGAAGTATCAACAGAATTCTACCTGCTACTATATCAACACAAATATGTACAGCCTTACTACAAAAACTTAAACATCTGTTGAACACTTGTCTAAAAAAAGTGTGACTGAAAAACGGACCTTATTTCAACGTCATAATCTGACATTTTTTTTAGACAAGTGTTTGAACGCTTGTCTAAAGTCGTTTAAAAGTTTTTGTGGTACGACGCGCGACGGTTAATGTTTTAAAAGGGTTTGAAGGGATTAGAATCTGCGCCATCACTCACCACCTTTTGACGCGGCGCTAGTATCTTTGTTCACATATTATTACATCAAATTGCATTAAAAAAACGTAGTACTTCGACTTTTCCGCACGAATATTCGCAAAATGATATTCTGGAATTTCGCAAAATGCCAAATTCTTGAAATGGGAGCGGGTCAAACAGGTTAGTTTCTATGGAGGTGATTTTTTTTCGAATTTGTGGCGTGAACTCTAAATAGATTTGCAATTACTGATGCTTTTTATCTTTGTCAATATGACATTGAAAAAAAAAATACGTGTCTACTATTTTTCAAAATTCTAAATGACGAAAGGTTTGTAATTAATTGGCTCCCAATTCCCATATCATAGTCCGCGCCACCACTCAACAAGACCCTTTGACGCGGCGGCGCGGCGCGGGCGGCGCTAGAGTCATTACATCAAATTGCAATAAAAAAAATGTAGTGATAAACCATACAAAATGAGTAAATGTAGTGATATACTCGTACCTCGGAATATTCCGCAGGTCATAACTGGTGGTAGCCAGCAGGGGCTTGAGTATGCATTTTGAATACCAAAACAAGTATTTTTTCTACCTACTACTTAACTATAAAAATGTCTACTTAGCACCCAATTGACGTGCGAATGTGATCTTCGAATTTAGCATGAGGGGAACTCCAATGATCAAAATATTATGGTTGTTTGACTGTTATATACAATACACTAGAACTGGATTCGCGAGATTCGCTTTTTATGGTCAGTATTGGTCAGTGCTAATTAGATGCATGACTTCGAATCAACATTACTAACTGTTGATTGTAGATGCAAAATTGTGGTTTTCCACTTGATTAAAATCGGTCCTAAATTCGATGTAAGTAGGTACATACTACATTTTAATGACCTAAACAGTAGCGCCGCTTTAAAAGGTTGAATGAATGGAGGCGTTTTGTTGGCATCAAATAAAAATATAAAGCTGAATGAAAAAAAAATGGAACAGTGACAGCTACTGTCAGCTGTCAAATCTGACAGAACTTGTCACGTCAAATATTGCTGGGCTGCGTTTAAATCCTATAACCAGTTTAAATTTATACTGACTAAATGTCAAACACCCCGTTTAAGTACACCGCGAGGTGAAAAATGAAGCTAACTTAAATTTAATCTGCCCCGTTTACGGTCGTCCGCTGGTATATGTTTTTACTAAATGGAATAAATTTTTGCGACCTTTTTACCACGCAAAATTTTATCCTGCTGTCAGATTGACATTAAGTTTTGTTGTTTTGCTCGATTCGCACCGTAAAAACGAACATTATTTTTATTTTAGAGAGTAAATATTATTTGAAGATTGTGGATTTATAATAAACCGGCAAATGGGGAAGGCAAGTGTCAAAGTGACAAGTGACAAGATGGTCCCAAAAGAACTGTCAAATCAAAGGAATTTTCGGAAAAAAAGCTATTAATTAATGTATAATGACTAGATGTTGTGGAATAAGCTGTAAAAATGATGGAACATTCAAATTTCCGACAATTCACACTATCAAGAAATAATGGGTAGCTGCTGTGACTGCTGTGAGAACAAAAATTGTATTATCACTAAGGAAAAGCTATACAATAAACAAATATCCACCCTTGCGAAGCCGGGACAGGCCGTTAGTTGAGTTAATTAGTGAAATTCTATGATTATACCATAACTAAACAATCGAATACACCTTTCAAAATAATATCTACTTTTCTATTGGAGGTTAAGTACCAGTATTGCATCGCTCTATAAATCATGAAATGGTTCATTTGGTGAAAGAATTATCACCTGGAACGAGTTTTGTGATAGTTGTGGTGTTAAGAAATTAAATATATTGTGATATTTCTCTAATCTAAATAGAAAAAATGGGTAAAATTACTGAATTAAAACATTATGATATTTTATCAAAATAGAAAGTCAGAAGGGGCATAATATGCTTGGTAGAGGAGAAGACAGGTAAAACATACCTAAACTCAAAAATTTAAACCTCGAATACAAGTAATTGTGGATTTAATACGGTAAAATCAAATGTATAACCACTCAATTAAATCACTTTTTTTCCTCTTGTAGATGCACCGCGGCATCTTAGTTCCTCTGTTGGTATAAGCACTTGCATTGACGAATAATTTTCCATATTTGTTTTGTATTTATACTCAATTTTTATAACAATAAATCTTGTTTGTTTTTTGTACAAGGTAGACAGTAATCTGACGTAGGGACCAACTATCGCAGCGCCATCTACGATTAGCTTTGAGTTGCCATCCCCATTGATTATTTGTTTAATAAACTGAGCTGTCAATTGAATTTGACAGCTAACATTGACAGAAACTAATGACTCCGTTCAGCGAACCCTCGCTAGTTTAATTTTTTTCCGGCAAAACATCGCTGGAAGATTTAAACGCACCCCTGGCACTAACTGTTGACGTTTTTTAATTCGCCGGCGAAATGGGGACTAACCCCACTGGCACTTATGTTGATCGGATCACTTTTAAGAACTTTGACAGTTATGAACTTATGACAGTTTGGAGACTAAATTCCCCATCGGCGTTTTAATGGCGGTAGTATTGATTTTTTTGGCGTCATTATTTGAAGTAACGCCACCATCTTGCTTGGATAATTTTTTTTTGCAACGTTTCTGGCATGGCTTGGTATGTTATGCCATAGTTATAAATATTATGTTTGAACGATGGTTTAATTGTTTTTTTTATTTTTTTTATAGCAAGCATGTATGTGTAGCAAGCCACGTTTTTCTTAAAAAAAAAGTCTCCTGAACTCTATTGGACTCTACAAACGAGTTTTACAATGATTTTTAGACTAGTTATTAATAAGGTCGTTTTTGCATTGCAGCGGCCTACTTGCTTAATCTGCAAGCTTTATCTCAACATGTATATTGTCAAGTCATGTTTGTTCGTCTAAGATCGAAGAGATTATTTCAAAAACATTTAAATTCATACCATTTATGTCAAGAACACACTTTAGACTGTTTTTAAAGTAAAATTATACAATTATACACAACGCGCCGGGTTCTTTGAAAAAAAAAGAGGGTATATCCATGTTAAACCTATCTGATGATTGTGAACCTGGAACGTAAAGGGCTATTAAAGAACCGACGTCCGCATTATGACCTCTTAAAATCATAGTAGTTCCGGTGAGTGAAAGAAACAGAGCTATACAAGTCTAGCGCCATCTGGTTCACTCTCTGGAACTACTCAAGCTCTAAGACGTCATAATACTGCCGAAGCCAACGTTACGCGGTGTTCCCAGGCGGTCGCCCATCCAAGTACTGACCGCGCCCCATGTAGCTTAACTTCGGTGATCGGATGAGAACCGGTCTATTCAAAGCAGGATGTACTTTATGTGAGTCTGACGGTCGGTGTAGGCGCATTAGGGCTAATTCTCATTTGGGCAACCGACTCCATAATGGACTACTTCTCATTATGGCTACCTACTTCTCGTTTTGGCTACTTTTTTTTATAAATGATAGGTTCGCGTTTGTCCACTATCTCGCCTGATGGTAAGCGAAGATGTGGTCGACGGTGAAGCACGTTTGCCTAGAAGTAACCTGTTCACTCTTGACTTGAAGACCACAAGGTTATAGCTGTCGGGAAATACAGATGGCGGCAGGGAATTCCACTCCTTACCTGTGCGTACAATAAAGGTATTGGCAAAACGCTTTGTACGCACCGGAGGGATGTCCACCATATATCGATGGCGCATTGCCGTACGTCTTGTAGTCCGATGATGGAAAGGGCTAGGCGGAATCAGGTTGTGCAGTTCCATCGCACACTCTCCGAAATGCATCCGATAAAAAACCGACAGGCTGGCCACACTGCGACGATGTTCAAGGCTCAAGGCAAGAGCATCGTTACCGATTAGCCTCTTGGCCCTTTTATCAATAGACTCAAGTGCGTCTAGTTGGTATTTGGCGGATCCATGCCAAAGATGAGAGCAGTACTCCATGCATGACCGAACTTGTGCTTTATATAAATTAAGCAGCTGTTCAGACGTACTTCTCATTAGGGCTACTTCTCATTTGGGCTACTTCTCAAAATTTGGGGATGTTTATTAAAATAAGTACTGTCTTTATCTATATAAACATGTTTATTCATTCATGAGATCAATAACATTATTTTAAGAATAAATCAACATTAATTGAACAATGTAATAGGTAAGTCTACAATATTATAAGTACGACTATACTATTAGTAGTAGTAATAGTCAAGTATTTGGTAGTCTTCCTTCTGCTCTACTAAGGGCTGGAGGACTCATTTGGCGAACTGTTTATATAACTCTTCATATTATTGTACGAGTATAAGCTGTCGCCGTATAAGTGCGATTTTTCAGTAGGTACCTAATTGGATTTTTTGAATTTATTTTTTTAGGGTTCCGTAGCCAAATGGCAAAAAACGGAACCCTTATCGATTCGTCATGTCTGTCTGTCTGTCTGTCCGTCTCATGTCACAGCCCTTTTTGACGAAAGTACATTAAGAGCTATCCTGTTGAAACTTGGTAAGTAGATGAATTATGTAAACCGCATTATGATTTTCACACAAAAATAAAACAAAAACCAAATTTGGGGGTACCCCCCGTACTTAGAATTGAAACTCAAAACATTTTTTTTCGCCATACGTGTGGGGTATTTATGAATAGGTCTTGAAACTAAACAGTTTGCGCGAGAAATGCTTCCAAAGTGGTAAAATGTGTCCCCCCCCCTGTAACTTCTAAAATAAGAGAATGATAAAACTAAAAAACATATATGATGTACATTACCATGTAAACTTCAATTGAAAATGGTTTGATCGTAAACCGCAATTTACTTTTCAAAGTTACAACCAACTACAAGAACGTTTATATTATGTTACTTGCTGCTACGGAACCCTTCATGGGTGCCAAATAAACTTTATTTTCTTTCTTTCTTTCTTCTTCTTTCATGGGCGAGTCCGACTCGCACTTGGCAGGTTTTTTAGGGTTCCGTAGTCAACAAGGAACCCTTATAGTTTCGCCATGTCCGTCCGTCCGTCCGTCCGTCCGTCCGTCTGTCCGCAGTTTAGCTCAGAGACGCACAGTATTAGAGAGCTGTAATTTGGTGTAAATATACGGATTTGTTGTGCCGAAAAAGTGGTAAAATAAAATCTCGTAAAATATTTTTTTTTAGGGTACCTCCTGTACACGTAAAGTGGGGATGTTTTTTTTTTTCTCGCGTACCCCTTAGTGTGGGGTATCATTAAATAGGTCTTTAAAAAATATTGATAGTTTCCATTAACAATTTTTTGATAAAAAAATTCGTTTGTGAAATATTAAGCTTTAAAGTGCCAAATTTTGCTCGACTCGAGTGTCCCCCCCCTCTACCAGCTAAACGGTTATGTTTGGGGGTGTGAAAAAATTCACAATAGTAGTATATATAACGAAGTTTAAAAGAAAATTATCACGACTAAGTAGGCTTTACAACTTTACGAGTAATAGTCGACCAACTTATAAAATGTACTTGGATAACATATTTTCTTAAACAAAATGTATCGGAGAACATGTTCTTCAACTGCAAATGTAAGTTTGTCAACTTTATTTTTACAGCTTTAATAAGTATGTTTTTTGGGGATAGGTAGGTTTTTATCGTCAACTATTTTTAACTAACTTCAAAAAAGGAGGAGGTTCTAAATTCGTCGTAATCTTTTTTTTATATATTTTCCTCGATTTCTCAAAGACGCCTGGACCGATTTTGAAAATTCTTCTTTTTAAAATTAAATTCAGCGAATCATTTAGTTAGTTCGCATAAGTATTTTGATGGGCAAATACGGAACCCTACACTGTGCGTGGCCCGACACGCACTTGGCCGGTTTTTTTTTTTCATTATCAAGGGAGGTTTCACGCAAAGCTCTGCTCAGATGGCGCTACCAGCGCATGATGTCATTTACTGTATGATTAACTTGACATACATTACACCACAGATAATATAACTACACACTCGAAGCTACACTTGAACGTTGTTTACGTTATGCGCTTGTAGCGCCACTGGCGGCTAAAACTAGCAGTGAAACCCCTATTGATAAAGTATACCCTATGTTGAGCAGTGGCCGTCTTCCGGCTATAGTATATTCAAGAGGAAGATTTATACATAAATGTTACTAGTTTAGGACCCATTAATATTAGTAGTCATTTTTACCCGTGGTGCTAGGCAACTGGGCTTCTCCCAGTTGTAATGTCCCTTTGTGCCTTTTGGCCTTGTTTTGTTCTGTCTCCTGCTTGCATGGAGGGAAGTGGAAACATATTTTTCCTACTCCTCCACTATTCTTTTCGATTAATTTCGTTGCAGGATCCAAGACAGGTAAATTCATTCTCCGGAACACGTCGAGCTTCATTGTCTCGGCGCTTTTCTGGCGCTTGCCACTGTTGATTCTGGCGCACAGGAGTTGCAGTGGTTTGGGAATAGTTTGGTGGGTTTGTCCCAAAAAAAATAATGTTACTAGTTGTTCCCGGCGGTTTCACCCCCGTTGCTCGGCTCCTTTTGGTAGTAGCGTGATGTTATATAGCTTATAGCGTTCCTCGATAAATGCACTATCTAACACAAAAAGAATTTTTCAATTCGAACCAGCAGTTCCTGAGATAAAAACGTTCAACCAAACAAAAAATATTTTTGTCTTTATAATATTAGAAAATAAAGCAATATTGCACCTGAGCGAAGTCAGGGCGTTGTTAGTTATAAATAACAGTAATAAAAGTTATTTTCAATTTCATTACACTTTAAGAAGTGTGAAAATAACAATGCAGGTTATAAAAGGACATTGTAAGAAATGGCCTATGAACCAACACGCATGAAACATTTACTATAATTACTAGTTCTTTTAATCATATATATTACATATATTACAATAGAACGGACACTTTTTAATTCCGAAAACATTTTAAAAAGTATTCACTTCCGTCCTTAGCTTCCGTCATAATTCTCAGTGTTTGTTCTATTAATTTTTGGTTCATTTTGAGGTTTTTAATAGGCAAAGGCATTATAGCTCATGCAGCCAAGTCTTTGTAACAGCACTCTTAATAAGAGTTTGACACAAACAAGTATTGTCAACACTTGATTTACGATAATGATTTTTAGTTACAAACAGTCCGCAAGATGTCGCGGAACCATAATACGACTTATCAAAAAAACTCCATTGAAAGCGCTGTTTGAAACGAGCGATAATATCGACACTGACAGTTGATTAATTGACAGATGACAACATTTGACATTTGCATTCAGTAATAAATGCTAAGATAATGCTACACGAATGTTTTTATTGACGTAATTATAACCTCAAAATGCAAAAGTGTTTTGATTTTTTCAGAATTCTCAAAAGTGTCCGTTGTTTTAATTTAGGTTCAATCGAATACATAGATTATCTAAAACCCAAAGAGTAAATGTACCTCCCTGTTGGGTCTTAGGCGAACTATGTATGGACGACGAGCAATGTCCTTTAAAACGTGTGCCCTGAATACGTTAATACATAAATCTTTTCTTCAGTGAGATGAGATATTAAAGAAGTTTTGTTACGTCAAAGCCGCCATTTTGGATTTTAATTATGTCTCTGTTGACATTTGTTACCTAAATTAACTACTTAAAAATAATCTGCACAAAATATTTTTTTGTTTAAATTAATATTGTCGTCGCCTTCTTTGTTGATTGTTGATTGGAACTGCAACACAGGGTATCCTCGTCACAGATTACCAGATACTGCACTCCATGTACTTATACGCGCTAACTACCTACTGGCCGCCGGTCCGTAGAAAGACCTTAGTGCAGCGGGTTGTCAATAGCCGCGCGACGCGCACGCACGCATATTTAGATCGAATTGATGTTAGTTTTGAAATACTAAGATATAGTCGAAGAGATAAAAACAATTTTTTACGGTTTTCCTCGTGATGCAGAAGTTTTTTGTTGTTATGAAAAAATGTAGGTACGCGAAAAGGTAATGAATGTTAAAATATAATGTAACGACAGTCAGTATTAATTATTTAATACTGTCGTTTATTATAAAGTTGTAGGTAGGTACATTTTTCATCGACGATTCACGTTTCGATTATTTTAAAAGTACCCACGACATAGGAAAAATTTCTGGTGTAGGACAATTTAAAAAAAAACACATTTTTTTTCTTTTTACAAGTGCATATTTTTAATTTCACTTGTTCCGTTGGCGGTCTGTAATAAAATCTTGATAAGTTGATAATTATATTTGTCTTACTTCCCGGCTTCCGATTCCGATTGAGCAGATGTACTCGTGATAATAGGTACAGCCGAGTTTCGTTAACTCTCGCTATTACGAATTATCGAATGTTTAAAATTAATATCAAAAGGAAAAAAAAGAAAAAAAAAATTAAGTGTTGATAAACAAACAAATTCGTACGAAAGTAAGTGGACTGTGTCAAAAAAAAACCCTAGGTACTAACATCATTGTCGACAGAGGCAGCCCTCGTAATTTAGAATATCCACGCGGCGGCGCGCCTCTTCAAAGCGAAATTTACTTTACGTTTGTATGGTTAGGGCACATTTTCGTTCGCAGCGTCTGTCAACTTGAAAGTGTAGGCTATTATAGCGGTAGGTATTGAACATTTTGTATGGAGTGAGTTATATGTAATATGTGTCCTCGTGCGGGATCCAGTGTTCCACACCTAATTGTTACATTTTATAAGTAAATAAATATTATTAGAATTTGAAAATGTAATAAAAATATGTTGCAAATTATAATCGCTTTATAAAGAGACTGTTTTAAAATTTCTAGTCAAAACCTATGTCATTCTGAGATAATATATAGCTTTTCTCGGTTAAAGAATTTTCAAAATCGTTTCAGTTGTTTCAGAGAATACAGTGTGCAAATGAGTGTAGACTCAACACGTTTTCTATAAAAAGCTTTCATTTATTTGCAATGTGGTAATTTATTTTGTAGATAATTTAACTGGTTCTTAGAGGAAAATCGATACGAAATTATAGGCATCCTATTATTTAGATATTTAAGAACTTTACTGTTTTATTAGAACCAAACATACGTACCTACCTACAAACACATCAAGCTATACAAATCTATAAAAAGCTGAAGTCTTTGTGTTTGGTTGAACGTGTTAATCTCAGCAACTACTGGAGCGAATTGAAAAAATCGCGATTTTGCAAGTCTGTTTGAATAAGACCTGCGCTGGAAAATAGTCTCTCAGACGCTACAGAACTCATTTGGAAACTAAAGCACTAATAGACGAGACAACACGCGGGTTTACACTACATTTTTAAATTAAAAAGTATCGTTGAATCGATCATAAAAATATCGTCGATACCGATATATCGGCTAACTCGAAAGTATCGCCGATATATCGGTATCGGTATCGGATGCATCGCT
This sequence comes from Agrotis clavis, assembly GCA_954870645.1. Taxonomy (NCBI): domain Eukaryota; kingdom Metazoa; phylum Arthropoda; class Insecta; order Lepidoptera; family Noctuidae; genus Agrotis; species Agrotis clavis. The sequence goes on along the minus strand of OX940944.1, from coordinate 9,086,110 downwards.
ACCACATAGTATTCTTATACATATTGCATAACCAGATAAACTATAATTACCGGTTGACCACTATAAGAAGCAGATATTAAGTAACCATACACACATATCCGTCTCCGGGTTAACGAACTAGTTACTTTTTAATATCGAGGTAGACAGTGTTGCCAATCACCGCGTATTTTTAGCATACTCAAACTAGATTTGTAAGTGTGGCAACATTAGTAACTACATTAGCGATCAAAGTATTAAATCACTTGGAATTGATCGGCGATAACTCCTTAAGTACCTAATAGCGTGTTTCGAATGAATTTTTGAATTTGAATCAATTTTAAGCTAACAGTACAAAAACTTAAAATTCTGTTGAACACTTTGTCTAAAAAAAGTGTGACTGCAAAACGGACCTTGTTTCAACGTCATAATCTGACATTTTTTTAGACAAGTGTTCAACAGACGTCTAAAAGTCTTGGTGGTACCACGGTAAACCTATGAAATGGTTCTTTTTTATTTTTCTTAACAAGTTAATAAGTACTGATATTACCGCGGAATCGGAGCAGGCGTGTTGTCATTATCAATAAATAATTGCAAATCCAACTAGTCCGTAAGTTTGATTTGTGTAAAATAATGGATACTTATTATGTTCTTTTGTTAATATAAATCAATGCATATTTACAAAAAACGCATGAAAATTCGAGCGTGGAGGCTTGTGACGTCAAAAGCAAGTGAAAACTGTACTTGCTTGATTGTGATTCATCAGATCAATTTTAAAAGTGTTGTATCTTCGTCCACATCTCTTCTCCGCGTAGCTTCAGTGGGCATCTGATTGGTTATTCAAACACATCTCCTCTCGTCTCCGCTTGGTGGAGTCTGGGCCTCACGCGACATGCAACACACAGACGAAAAAGTTTGAGACGACGTAATAAATGATGATGTTATTTTAGCCCTTAGACATATATGTATACTTTTGCACTCGTTACTTTAATGTATATTATATTAAGCATAGTATAGTATTTTATATTACGTATTATTGTGTTTGTTATCAGCTCACTTCCTGTGCAATCATTATTATTGATAACAGTTCGTCATCACCATCAGTACCTGTTATTATGTATATTACTAGTTCCGATAAATACTTTGATAGTGGAGTAAGGCATAATCCGTCTTTATATAAAAAAAAAACCGTCTTCTAAAAAAAAACAAACAGTGTTTAAAAGTGAAATTTATAATTCGGAATTTTATAAATATTAAACGCATTAACGCATGCGTAGCGAGTTTTCAAAGATTTTCTGTTGGAAAGAAAAATTCGAACCGAAAATCTTTATAATTAGGAAATTAGAAAGTTATTTATAGTATGCCTTTTGCCATATCCCTTTCAAAAAAGAAGAACTTTCCAAATCGGTCCATGCGTTATAGAGAAATCGAGGAACATACATAAAAAAAAGATTCCGACGAATTGAGAAACTCCTTTTTTTGAAGTCGGTTACTATTTTGTCGATTTTCGTTGAATCAAACGGAAATAATGACGTAGAGACTAAATATGATAAAAATATATCATTGTGTTCATCAACACGCTAAATACACACATCAAAAGTGTCTAGGGATCAACATATATTTTTGCAATAACTTTTCTCCTGATTGATATTAATTAAAATGTTCTTTAAGGATTCATCAAATAAAGTGTTATCGTTTGTCACAGTAACGATAAACCAAGTCACCTTTGCATTCATAAAGAAATTTGCCATTTTCCTAATAAAGGGATTTTTGACATTTGAACCACTAACATTAAATTTCGAAAAAAAGACTGAAATAACAGTTTTCTTTAAAATTTTATTGGGTAACTTAAACAATTAATAATCCGTGTTTCTACCGCGAACACTAACAACACAAGAACATCGGTTTGGCATACTCAAAATGAGTTCATCCAAATCACGCTGTGGAATGGCCGCCCATGTTCGTTGCAACAACAAAAAAAGGTCTTCTTGCGACTGGATACCCTCCATATTCGGCAGAGCTCTTCTCTGTAGCATATCCCATGCATGCTCAATCGGGTTCAAGTCTGGCGACTGAGCAGGCCAGGGCAGGACATTGATGTTAGCTGCGGCGAGAGTCTGTCTTACAACTCTTGCGGTGTGCGGTCGTGCATTATCATGCATTAACTGAAATAAGGGACCGATTTGCACTTGTAGAGGAACGATGACGTCTGATACAATCGTCTCAGCATAAATTTGAGCGTTGAGGTTGCCTCTGATCCAAATCAACTCAGTTCTTCCGCCGATCCAAATACCCGCCCATACCATGATGGTTCCACCGCTATAAGGATGGACTTCCTGGCAGGATTTTAATCGCTGTTGGCGTCCAGGGGTTCTCCAGTGTCGTATACGTCTTGTATCCGGTCTCATACCAAAACGAGACTTATCAGAAAAGCACACGAAACGCCATTGTTCTTCTGCCCAATTTCTGTGTTCAAGAGCTCATTGATATCGAATCCTACGATTGTGCATTGCTATAGGTGGTACCCGTAGCGGTCTTCGGGAATGAAGGTTCACTTCATGCAAGCGGTTTCTGACTGTTTGGTCGCTAATTAAGTTCCCTGAAGAGTGATGAAGCCTCACGGCTAACATCATGGCGGTTATTGTTGGAGCTCTTCGAGTTAAGATTTGAATGTATCGGTCTTGTCTCCGTGTGGTGCAGCGATACCGTCCTCCATGGCGCTCAGCCACGGTACCAGTGCTTCGGTAACGTGTCCAAAGTCGACTGATAACACTCTGACTTGTATTCAGAGCTAAAGCCACAGTACGTTGCCGGGAACCAGCTTCTATCATTCCCACGGCTCTGAGCATTTCTTCCCTGCTTAAATGACGTCGCCGCTCCATAATAACGTTGGTTTTAATCAGTAGTAGGGAAACAGTAGCACTAATAATGTCTTCAATGCGTTGTATGTTTTTATAGGGAAAATATTGACAGCTGATTTTCATCTTTAACTCGAATTTGATTTACAGTTCCTGATTCAAATTATGAAATGCACCAAAAAGGATCCATATAAATTTATAAAATCATAAATTTATTACAAAGCCACATCTCAATCTCAAGAAATCCGCATAAAAATGCTTGATCCCTAGACACTTTTGATGTGTGTACGTCAACGGACAATGTTAACGACCAATTTCCACCAATATGTCATGAGTAATAAGGCTGAAAATTGAATAACGTACTACGTAGAAGAGATTAGTTATGCCTGGTTATGCCTAAGTAAAGGAAATACCATATAATTGCCAGTGAAACTGAAAAAACATATTGCAACTTTTAAGCTAAAACATCATCATCTGCCCGCCTTTTCCCAACTATATTGTGGTCGGCTTCCAGTCGAACCAGATGCAGCTGAATATCAGTATTTTACATGGAGCGACTGACTATCGGACCTCCACAACCCAGTAACTGGATAATACGATACGATACCTCATGGTAAGACTGGTTGTGAGACTTTAGAGCTTCTGACTAACAGTAACGACTGTCAAAGATCTACAAATGATCAGCCGGGACCAACGGCTTCACGTGCTTTCCGAGGCACGGAGGAAACTCGCTATGATAGATGATCACCCATCCACAGATCAACCTCGACAAGCGCGGCTTAACCCGGAAGATCGGCCTGTGCGGCTGTAATTATTTAGCCACGAGCTCCTCAAAATATTGGCAGGAATAATTGCCAATTTAATAATAATAGTTTAATTATTTCCTTATTTGTACTCTGCCCCCTTTGCTAAATAACAGGATAAAGATTATGAATTAATAATCTTATTATTACTTAAGTATATAATAATACCACAAGCAATATTATATTAAATAGTTCACACTAACATAAACCAGAGGCCTTACCTGCTGTGGGAAAGAGACAGCTATACAAGTCGTCTAGCGCCATCTCATTCCCACAGCCTAAACTGCATCGCGTTAAGAGTTCATGGTAGACCACCAGGAAGAACTAAAACTAGAGAGCAGTGGTGGCCCAATGGTATCGGCCCCGACTTACAAGTTCGGTCGTGGGTTCTAACCCCGCCAGGCGCATGACTTGGTGTAATTTATTTCATCACCACTGCTCTCAAAACGGTGAAGGAAAACATCGTGAGGAAACCGGCATGTCCTAGAACCAAAAATTCGAAGACATGTGACATACACCAACCCGCACTGGGCCCGCGGCCGCGTGGTGGAATATAATTATGGTTATGGCCCACTCCTTCCTACAGAGAGGAGGCCAATGTCCCAGCAGTGGGAACATTATAGGCTGCTGATGATGAACCTAAACCATTCTAAAATACGTAGAAATAGTAACTTTGTTTCTATTAGCACAAAGTTCATTTAAGAATGCCACTAAGATCGAAGATTTTCCCGGTGGTTTTATCTCCGCTGCTCGACTACTATTGGTCGCAGCGTGATGTTATATTGCTTATAGCCTTCCTCGAAAATAGTCTATTAAACATTAACAGCTTTACTACAAAAACTTAAACATCTGTTGAACACTTGTCTAAAAAAAGTGTGACTGCAAAACGGACCTTATTTCAACGTCATAATCTGACAATTTTTTAGACAAGTGTTCAACAGACGTTTAAAAGTGTTTGTGGTACCACGGAATATTTTTTTCTCAATTAGAATCAGTACTTAGTTCCTAAGATTTGATTTGATGATAGATTTGAGAAAGCTCGTGGCTAAATAATTACAGCCGCACAGGCCGATCTTCTTGGTTGAGCCGCGCTTGCCGAGGCTAGTCTGTGGATGGGTGACCATCTGTCATAGCGAGTTTCCTCCGTGCCTCGGAAAGCACGTAAAGCCGTTGGTCCCGGCTGTCATTTGTAGATCTTTGACAGTCGTTACTGTTAGTCTGAACCTCTAAAAGTCTGACAATCAGTCTTACCATGGGGTATCGTGATACCTAGTTACTGGGTTGTGGAGGTACGATAGGCAGTCGCTCCATGTAAAATACTGATATTCAGCTGCATCTGGTTCGACTGGAAGCCGACCACAATATGTATAGTTGGGAAAAGGCTAGGAATATGATGAGTTTCTGAGATTACCGCGATCAGTTTTATGATTTGAATTTTTTTTTTTTTTTTTTTTTTATTCTTTATTTATTTACAGGGTTTTTTCTATTTAGAATATGTCACCCCGATTATTGATTACAGTTAACTTAAACTAATCTATCCGCCACCTTATACACATAAAAGTAATATGATAAATTGTTCTGGCCTCATCCGATAATGGTGAGGCCAGTATACTATTAAAGAAGCCGACATTAAAAGAAATGGCAAAGGCTTGACGTCTTTGAACCTCCACACGGCTACACTCTGCCATAACATGGTGAGCATCTTCTATAATACCACAGATATCACAATTTGGTGAATTAACTTTGCGCATCATAAATCCAAAGCTATTGAGTGGTATATGACCGGATCGAAGTCTCAAAGCCGTCACAACTTCATCCCTACACATACTGCCTTCGCTGAACCAAAGCACACGTGGGAGGGATGGCTGAATGGTTCTGTACCAGATACCCTTAGTTAGAGACCTTTCATCAAAATATGTCGACCATGATTGAAAACATCTGTCGCTAACCAAGGGCAGGAGCTCTGTATGCCAAGGGGGACAAGGATAGTTTTCCCCATCAGATACCGCCTCATTAGCCAAACGGTCAACCATCTCATTACCCTCCAGTCCAACATGAGAAGGAATCCATTGCAGTACAATTGTCTTGTGATCGGCAGCAAAAACAGATATGATTTTTAATATGGTGAATGCTATTGGAAGGCCCCTAAATGGTGACGTGCTCGTGCATCTTATCAGGTGTTGAAGAGCACTTTTCGAGTCGGTGAATAAGACAAAACGATCACCATCCAAAGATTCGATATAGGATAATGCTTCAGCTATAGCAATTAGCTCTAAATGCATGATTGAGAGTTTCGATTCAATTTTAAATTTAAAAGAGGTGTTTAGCTGAATATCGAAAAACGCTGCACCACAGATATTCTCGTGTCTAGAACCATCTGTATACACACAGTGAAACCCAGAATACTGTGCATTAAGAGATTCACAACAAATTGTTTTTAAGATGTCTAAGTTATAACAATGCTTAGGCTTATCCACTGAATCTAAACTAGGTTTTACAATATCTGATAAGTCCATATTGCTGGCCCAAGTGTCCATGGAAAACATGCCGATTTTACTGTCGCGATACATATGTTCATGTTTTAGAACATCGTGTGTTATAATTAAGAGAGGTTTTTTCTTATTTCTCCAAAAAGGTTTGTTGTAGCAGAAACCGTGTAACTTATCTAGTAAATCAATTAACGGAAGATCGTAACACTTAGATTTTAAGTAAAATTTACCAGCTAAAAATTGACGACGAATAAAAAGAGGCGGCAATAACAATTCTGATTCCATCACGTGGATCGGGGTGCTTTTAATAAACCCGCCTATTAACCGGAGGCAAATGTTTTGTAGCCGATCTAGTTTATTTAAATGTGTATTGGCACTATTGTCCATTAAAAAGCTACCAAAGTCGATACGACTACGAATAAGAGAAATGTACAATCGTCTTAAGTTGTTGGGATGAACACCCCAACCAGGTCCCACTAAAATCTTAAAAATATTAATCAATTTTAGAACTCGCTCTCGGGTTTCACCGATATGTTTCTTCCATCGAAGACCCCTATCTAGCCACAGTCCTAAATATTTGACATGGTCTACTAATTGTAACGAAGTACCGTCTAAACTTATTTCTATATCTGGGCAACGAAAACCTCTACTGAACAGACATATTTTACTTTTGGCGGGAGAAATCTCTAATCCGACGTGTGTCAACATGCTGTTGATGATATCAAGCGCGCTCTGGATCTTGTGTTGTCCCTCGCTAACAGATGAACACTGAACGTACAAAGCGAAATCATCCGCATATTGTGAAATGTAAATGTCTTTTTCTACACGTTTACAGATAGCTGACGTTACGATATTAAACAATAGTGGGGATAACGGGTCACCCTGAGCCAAACCATTACCAGAATATCTACTAATAAAACTATTACCAGATCTGATATTAAGTATTCTTTTATGTAGAAAATTCCATAAATATCTACAAATGAGTGATCCGACTTTAAGGTTATCCAAAACATTTATTAGTATACTGACATTTACATTGTTGTACGCACTATTTATATCTAAAAAACATCCCATAGTAGAATAACCCTCAGAAAAACCAGCTTGGATCGTAGAGATTAAGTAGCTCAATCCATCCAAACACGATCTACCTCTGCGGAAGCCAACTGTGTTCACAGAAAACGTGTTACTTTTTTCTAGAAACCATTCCAATCTTTTATATAGTATATAGTGAAAAATTTTGCATAAACACGACAATAATGATATTGGACGCAGTGAAGAAACGTTACTAGGGTCACGACCGGGTTTTGGAATAGGTATGATACAGATGTCGCGCCACTGAGAGGGGACAAAACTGTGCTTAAAAAAGTTATTGAAAAGGGTTAGAAGTATAGTTTTACCTTCCTCAGGTAAATTTTTAATCATGGAATAAGATATATCATCACGTCCAGGAGATGTATCCTTAGATTTGATACATTTGTCTAGCTCCTGAAGGGAGATCGCACTTTCTATAGTAGGGTTACTGTGATGAACCGTCGGGGAAGGTGGGGTAACATACTCGGGTGTTAGGGAGTTTAAAAGATTTGTGGCACTTTGGCCGTCTACATAATGTCTAGGCGAACGGTAACCTTTCAACCATCTCATTTTGCGCCACATATCACTGGCAGATATAGTGTGATCAATTGAGGAGCAGAAATTTTGAAAGTTCCTTCCTTTAGCTTGACGGATTAATTTTTGAGCTGCATTGATCTTTGTATTAAGATTATTGAGGTTTAGGGGTGTGGGATTGCGTCTGAATTTTGTTAAAGCTAACCTACGTTGCGCCACAGCATGTGATAATTCTGGAGTCCAATATGGTTTCGGGGTGAAATGAGAAGAAGGGTTTTGATTATATTTACAAATCGGGATGAATTTATTTGCAGCTTCGTTCAAAATGTCTAAGAATGAATTATATGCATTTTGAAGGTCATTCGGTAAACATAAATTATGAAACTGTTGAACCAAATATTTTTTATATGCTGTCCAGTCAGCTTTGTTAAAATTCCTTTTTCTAACTATCGGGAGGTGTGACGTGCAAAATGTTGATAGTTTAATTATAAGATGGTCGCTGCCCAGATTTTCATTTAATACGGTCCAATTAAGGCTAAGTGCTACATCTATAGAAACCAGTGATATGTCTGGAGAAGACTGCTGTAAACTGTTGTCAACTAAACGAACTCGTGTGTGTGTACCATTATTCAGAATAATAAAGTTACTGTCTAATAGCGAGTCGTAGATAAGATTTCCTCTGTGATCAGTTTTGTATGACCAACTGGAATGATGGGCATTAAAGTCACCCAGGACTAAGGTCTTGGATGACCACAATGAGAACAGACTATCCCAGTCTTGTTGACATGTAACTATTCTAGACGGACAATAAAGTGAGACAATATTTTCGAACGGCTCGCAGTTAAATAATTGCACGCACACTACCTCAATCCCGTTGTTATTCACGTGAATGCGCCGCAACTGTGACATAATAGATTTATGGACTAAGATAGCTACACCGCCGTATGAGTCATCCCGATCCAAGCGATAAACATCATAATATTTAACTTTAAAATTACTTTCCGTTTCAAGCCACGTCTCACTAAGGGCAGCAATATGTACTTTTTCTTGACACAAAAGTTCTTGAAATGATGCTAGCTTTGGCCTTATACTTTGAGCATTCCACTGCAGGAAATTGAGTTTAATTGACTTATTAGCCATCACAAGAAATAAAGAAATTGAACATTGATTTTATCCACGGCCACTCTGAAACAAAACTCACTGACACTAATGTTAACCATTCTAGGCACAACTGTAAAATACGCTTTATTTTTAAATTTAAACCTGTCTTTTTTAAGAAGATAACTTCTTTTAATCTAGACAACAACTCTTTGAAAGTGGGACATTCATCTTTTCCTTCCTCTTCCACAGGCAATTGTTGAATGTTCTCGTCATCGTTATCCGTAGACCAAGACAGCCAGTCTGCTTTAGGTGAAGTCGTTTTGTTCTTTAGAGAATGGGTTTTAGGTTTTCGAGCATTATGAAACGTATCAGGGCTCTGTACCTTGTGAACAGTGGCCTTTGTTTGAATAATGTCGGCATATGTAGGTTTTCGAGTGTGAGAGAAGTCATCAGGTGTGGAAGAGATATGATTGCCTAAAGTTACTGGGGCTAGAGGGTGATCGGTAGTGCTGGGGGGAGTGGGATTTTCAGGGGGCACGTAACATTCTAGCGCTTTCCGATATGTGCATCCAAACTCCGACATGATCTCCCTAAGTCTTCTCTCTTTCTTATATGCCGGGCAAGACCTGCTAAGCGAAATGTGATTGCCTTTACAGTTTACACATGAAAACCTTGAGGCATCGCAATTTTCATGATGTCCGCCACACTTCGGGCAAATCACATTTTTCGAGGGGCACATTTTCCTTCTGTGACCTAACTTCCAACACTGGGAACATTGTGACACTTGGTGAATGTAAGGCAAAACTTTAATGTTAATGTCACAGACACGAACCGATCCTGGAAGATGATTGCCCTCAAAACAAAGTCGAAGTGTTTCACTGGGGCACCAACCTAGTTCGTCCCTGTTGCGACGATCTAATCTCTTCAGAGATAGAAGTTTTGCGGGGGGCGGACATGAAATGTTTTTAAGGATCTCGTCATCACTAAAGTCGAGGTCTATATCTTTTATAATGCCGTAGCAAACGGACAGCTCCATTGCCTTTTGAAACCTCCATCCTTTTTCCAATAGCTTCTCGCACATGAGAAGGTTTTGAGCAGCCGCTTCACAATCAAATCGAACACGAATTTTAAAAGGACTTAAGTATTTAACTTCGCTGATTTTCGTAATGCTATTTTCTCTTAAAATACGTGCCAATGCAAACTGTTTCGGAAGACGTTCTTTATGCGAGACATAAACCTCAAACTTTTCTTCTTTAACAGTGTTTCTACTTCCGTGACATATCTTTTTTTTGGAAGACTTAATTTCTTTCCACCCTTCTTCATCTTCAGTACTGTCCTCTCTTTCTCTCTTTTCTGGTTTTGATTGTTCTTCCTTATTTTTAACATCATCTATGGCATCCATATCCGAAGAATCATTCAATAAGCTCTGAATATCATTCTTAAATACGGGTGTCTCACCGCGCGATGAAACTGTTACGTCATCAGTCATAGTGCGATCGCGTTAGGCACGCAGCCTGTGGGTTCGGAGCACGCCCGAGGCACGTGTTATGCAGCGCGTAAACAACTCAGCGCGCAGCTGTGGTAACGAATAGGTCCGCGACAAAAACACAACCAGACCGCACGAGTGCCGGTACGGTTATGATGATTTGAATTGAAACTCATTTCGACACGAGAACGTCAGAGCTCATTATTTGCTAATTGCATAACCTTGTAGATCAATAAGTTCTGAGAACTACAAGATGAATAATTAACAACGGTACTTTAAACATCTTAAAAAAAAATCACGGTCGTTTATTTAAATACTTATCGTCGTCTATTATTAAAGTAATTAAACCACCAATATTGACATAATTTTTACTAGCTTTTGCCAGCGGTTTCACCCATTATAGCTCGAAAATTCGGGATAAAAGCTATCCTATGTGTTAATCCGGATTATAAACTATCTGTGTACTAAATTTCATCCAAATCCCTTCAGTAGTTTTTGTGTGGAAGAGTAACAAACATTCGTCCAAACAACTCGACATGCCGGTTTCTCCACGATGTTTTCCTTCACCATTTTGAGGACACCCCAACTGGGTTTTTGAAACGTCATGTCAAATGCCGATAATATCTTTTACAAAAAGGAAATTACTAGGTATCTTGATAAACTAAGGGTCCTGCAGTTCCCATTAGTCATAGACAATCGGCCATTTTCCCGCTATAGTCATCGTTCTCAAAATGGCGCCTTTTTCCTCAGATGATAACTTGGATTTTAAAATGTTCTAATTCCGTGTTTTAAAATACCTAAACAAAACGTTACGTTTTTAGTGAAGCCACTTTTTTTGTAAATGTGTGAGTAAGCGCATACGCGCACATTAATTTTTCTTCTGTGTTTTTGGCTTCAATTATCAGTGACAATTGACATACTGGGAATCTGGACATTCTATGATCTAAAGGTGCTCCCCCACCGCGAGCATTCACCTGTAATGTAACGTTACAGATTCGAACATTTCATCAGTGACGGAAGACAATCGAGCATCACAATGCGCACCTTGTATCAAGTCCATACTAAAATAAATGTACGCGAATACTCGTCAGTCAGGGAGGTAGTATTGTAATGTAATGCTCAAAGTCGAATCTACATTATAATGTTACATTACAAGCGAATACTTCATCCAATGGTAGATTTAAAAAATAGAGAATAGAAGCGAGTGGGTACAGTTGACTGATCAAAATGGCGTCCGGTGTACATGCTCATAACAGACGCGTGCAAAATAACAACAACACTAAAAACTGATATTTTGCACCTCTATGAGGAAATAGGTAACACATTTTTTTAAATTAATCACAATAAATTACTTATGTATTATACAACGTGTAACGTTAATAGCGCAAAACCTCTCGTGCGGTAACTCAGCCCATGTTACTGAACAATGTTTGTTCAAAGACTTTTGGGTACACGTTGTATAACATACGTGTAATTGTGAATAGAACATCAAGTCATGTAAAGCCAGTATAACTTGACCGTTTTTTTTTTTGTTTTGGTTTCTATAGTTTGATGTGTAGACGTGTTTTACATAATAATAAAATAGCTTTTTTATACACTCGGCGTCACAAAAATCGCACCTCTTCGAAAATAAGTTTAAAACATGTCCCGCCAGTAACGAATACATTAAACCTAATTAATATTGGTATCAAATGAAAGTATGTTTAACGACCTTTAAATTAACAACAGTTAGAATTCCTAAACACAACAGATCTCATTAGCACGTAACGTTAAAAAAATGTTGTCAAAATACTCATTGCAACGGCCACTAAATTGCACCTCCCTACAAGGGTCTAAAACGGGCGACCCGGGTTAAATGTGGGTCATTCGCTATTCAACCTTTGAAGTGAACACACGTGAACAGCTACAGCAAGAAAAATACCCAAGAAGATGGATACCACTGCAGATGAAGCCGCTCAAGTCATGCACTACTGCAATCAGGGATGCGGCAATGTGATGTTGCTCGTCAACTGAACTTGAGTCGTTTTGCCGTTCGACGAGTGTTCCAACGCTTCCAAGAGACTGGTGGCTATATCCTAAGACGTGGATCTGGAAGACAACGGTGCACATCCGAAAGAGACGATCGCTTCATTGTTTCGACGTCTTTACGTAATCGGTTCTCCAATGCTGTTGAGCTGCAACAACAACTGCGATCAGCTCGCAGAACTTCTGTAAGCGTCTCCACGATTAGAAGAAGAATGCGGGAGAAGAAAATTGCAGCTCATAGGGCTGCTACAGGGCCAAAATTGACTGCACAGCATAGGAGAGACCGGTTGCAATTTGCCCGTGACCATGTGGATTGGACAATAGACCAATGGAGGGCTGTGCTCTCCTCTGATGAGACGAGGGTGTGTCTTTTCTGCAACGACAGGCGTCGAAGAGTGTATAGGAGGCAAGGTGAACGATTCGAACAAGCCTGTATTCAAGAGACTGTGGAATACGGAGGTGGCTCGTGCATGTTCTGGGGCGGCATGTCAATCGACGGTAAAACGAACCTTGTGTGCGTTTCTCGGACTGGAAGTGCTCGCGGGCAAGGGTCGCTGACTGCTGCTCGGTACATAACAGAGATCTTAGAGGAGCAGGTTGTCCCTTATGCGGGTTTTGTTGGCAGTGGGTTCGCGTTAATGCACGATAACGCCCGCTGTCACACCGCTTTAATTGTAAGAGACTACCTGCAAGAAGTTGGAATCCCTGTTATGCACTGGCCGGCGCGAATTCCAGACCTGAACCCTATTGAGCACCTTTGGGATGAACTGAAACGGCGAGTACGGGCACGTGATCCTGCCCCTACCACTCTCCAAGACCTCCAAGATGCCGTCGTTGCAGAATGGGACAACATTCCTCAAGAGACTGTTGTCACATTGATTAAGTCCATGAGAGAACGCATGGAAGCAGTCATCAGGGCTAGGGGGAGTAACACTAGGTTTTAAGTTGTTTTTAAGGACTTTGTTGTAATTTTTGCTGATAAAATAAAATTTAACTTTTTAATCATTTGCATTAGCTTGCTTTTCTTTATTCCCGGTAAACGAAAAACCAAATCCATTGATTTATACTGAAATTTAAATAAATTGCCTTTCCAATGATACCATATAGTCATATGTCTACCATTGATTAATAGGTTTAAAATGACTTTGATGGGAATTCTTAGAGAGGTGCGATTTTTGTGACGCCGAGTGTAGTAGAACTTGACTAAGGAAATATCGTCAAGAAATATATACGATGAAACATATTTAAGTATATCTATTTCATAATGGAAATGATTTCATTCGATTTTTTTGTACGTAAACTTTGCCCCACACTAGAAATTAGCTAATTGACAACATCAATAAATTGCAAATCTAAATATAAATACAAATAATAATCTAAATATAAATAATTGTCCGGGTCGTTGTAAGTTCGTCACAAAAATTATTCCCCTCGAAAAAAGTTTTGATCCTGTTCTCCTAGTACTATATGTTCAGATTCCACATTGTGTCCTCGTTTTCGGTAGTTTTGTGCTGGATTTTATTATTTAATTGTTCTGCTATCCCCGTGCGGCAAAAATTAGTCGAATGTACAATAATCAAAAGTAAAAATAAACCAAAACCTTTGACTAATTACAATTACAAACCTTATTTTCGAGAGGAATTATTTTTGTGGCGAACATACCTACAACAACCCAAACCCAATAGTCCATCAGCAATGCCCGAGCTACACGAGGCTAGTTTTTCAATACAGGACAGCAAGCTAGGTTTCTTATAAACTTTCTGTCCTGGCTTGGAATAAACTAGTTCTGTTTATATGAGGCTGTATTATTTTAAGCTAGTATTATTGCTGTGACCACACGTCCAAAATGAACTGCACGCGAAAAACTTACGTGACTTTGACACAATTTATAACTAAAAAGTGACTTTTTTTTATTAGTTTCATTGTGTTTTTTGCCACCGACTTCCGAAAGAAAAGTTTTGTAGGTTATTTTACCATTTTTTGTGGTTGTTTTTGAAGGCGGTTACATTTTTTTTTCTTGAAAAAATTTTTATTTTACTTTTTTAGTTTAAATATTTAACCACAATTCTTGTCAAATACATCATTTTCTTACATATGTAAGAAATCCGTAGCACCGGTAATAACATCGTTAACATCTCTTTCATTCCTTCCCTATCTATAAAACTACTGAACTTATTTTGATGAAACTTGCAGTATTCCTTAAGTTGAACGATACCTAGTACAACATAAAAAGAATTACTTAAATCGGACTTGTAGTTCCGGAGATATGCGAACACAAACATAATTTACCAAATCAGTCGATGCCGACTCCTCACTAGAGGAGTTGTACCTTCCATCATCAGCTCATCCACCTGAGATGATGATTATCAGATGCAAATACTTGAACAGCTTTAGAAAATATATGAAAATGGTACTATGTGCCTATAAAATTTGAAGGTTGCCCTCGATTTCCCTGGGATCCCATCATCAGATCCTGACCTGATGATTATGGGACCAATTGGAAAGTATACCCTTTCAAACAAAAGAAAAATTTTCCAAATCGGTCCAGGCGTCTTCGAGAAATCGGGGAACATACATAAAAAAAAACTTTTTCAAAAAAAAATGTAACCGCCTTCAAAAACAATCACAAAAAAGGGTAAAATAACCTTCAAAACTTTTCTTTCGGAAGTCGGTGACTTATTTTTATTAATTTCATTGTCTTTTTGCCACCGACTTCCGAAAGGAAAGTTTTGAAGGTTATTTTACCCTTTTTTGTGATTGTTTTTGAAGGCGGTTACATTTTTTTTTTTGAAAAAGTTTTAATTTTACTCTTTTTAGTTTAAATATTCAACCACATTTTTTGTCAAATACGAGTACATCATTTTCTTACATGAGCACTAGAATTTTGTAATCCGTAACACCGGTAATAACATCGTTAAAATCTCTTACATTCATAATTCCCTATCTCTAAAACTATTGAACCGATTTTGATTAAACTTGCAGTATTCCCTAAGTTGAACGATACCTAGTACAACAAAAAAAGAATTACTTAAGTCGGACTTGTAGTTCCGGAGATATGCGAACATAAACATAATTTACTAAATCGGTCGATGCCAAGTCCTTACTAAAGGAGTTGTACCTTCCATCATCAGCTCAGCTACATGAGATGATGATTACCATACGCAAATACTTAAATTACTTCATAAAATTTGCGAAAAACTATGTGTAGGCCTATAAAATTTGAGGGTTGCCCTCGATTTCTCCAGGATTCAATCATCAGATCCTGACATGGTGACAATGGGACCACTCCTGAAGTATCTCCTTTCGAACAAAAAAAGAATTTTTAAAATCGGTCCACAATTGGCGGAGTAATCAGTAAATCATAACAAACACACAAAAAAAAAAAAAAATACCGTCGAATTGATAACCTCCTTCTTTTTGAAGTCGGTTAAAAAAGGGGGCTTTATTTTAATCTGTTTTTTGAGTATTTATTATTATAGCGGCAACAGAAACACATCACCTGTGAAATTTTCAATTTGTAACTATCACAGGTCATGAGAAACAGCCTGGTGACGAATGGACAGACAGACAGACAGCAGAGAAATTGGGTCCCGTTATAATTCACGGAACCTTGAAAAAGCAGAAAAACAATCGCATTTCACAATTCTAAATAGCTTTCGAAACCCAGATTCGGGTAAACATCTTCAGAAATCCATAAAACATTGTATATAGAACGGGAATTTGTACCAAGGTCGATTTAAACATAGTTCTTGGAAACCTAGTTCAAAATACATTGTCTATTAGCGATGCTACGAATAGAGATCAGTCGAGGGCAAAAACATTTATGAACAAAACGGGCATATTGGGCAAAAGTTAGTTTATGCCCGGTCGTTGGGCATATAAACTAAAACAAAAAAGTCAAAGTCAAAATTATTTATTTTCGTTAAATGTGGTATTTAAAAGATGGTAAAAATCAAATAAAAGTTCGAACACATTTCGCCATAAAAATGCAAACATTATTAAAGTTTTAGATAGGGCTTAAATTATGTGTAGGGTAGAAATTATGTTTATTCGGCACATTGTAAGGCCAAACAATTATACAAAAAAAGAAACAAAAAAGCAATAATAAATAGGTAGTTAAGGTAGTGTGTGCCTCACGGCTTTGCGAAATAAACTCAGATCAGCATAGAAGCCGGCCACTATGTGTCTGACGCTGGTTTTCTACTGGGCCTAAACTAATAACTAATACAGTAGTAACATAACTGGGCAAAGTTAAGGCAAAATGCATAAATATTCAGCGTTTACGGGCATTTATTCAACATGCCCTAAAATTTCAGGTTACAAACCCATCTCTAGCCACGGAGCCACGAATAGTGATCGTGCAGAATAACGTATACTGAAAATTTCGAACAACACTGATTTTGTAAATTACCTTTGGCTAGGTTATAACTATAAGACATGATGATGCGGCCTACGCTTGCACCAACAGCAATGCACATCAGTTTTAATTTTAAAATAATTACATTTAAACTAAAGTCCAATTTTCTTTGTTACAGATGTTAAACGCTGGAACGTAACAAAACGAAAATAAACAGTATGGGAAGTGCAAGAGTATCAAACGCCAAACCAATCCCAATGGAGAATACCGATAAAAAGTCGATAAAAACTCTAATCAAGTCATTCTTCCACAAAAAGAAAGAAAAGCCAAAGATCGAGAAGAAAGAAGCAGTAGAAGAAAAGCCAGAAGTAAAAAAAGAAGCAAAACCAATTCAAAACACAAACACAGTCGCCACCATTTTGGAGAATTTCAATAAATTGAATTTGGAAGAGAGCAAACCTGTCAAACAAGAAGTTAAGGAAGAACAGGATGAATTTGAGAATTTCACTTTCAAAGTCATTGAAGAATCAAGAAATGAAAGAATACACTCACAATCTTCTACTGCTTCAGGCGACAGTGGTTTCTCAGATAACAAAGATGCGGAGAACTTGGATAAAACGGAGAATGATGACAAAAAAGACGCTACAGAAGAATCAGAAGAAAAAACAAAGAATACGGAACAAGCTGATGATTTGGCCGAAGATTTGGAGAAGTTAGGACTAGATGATGATAAAAAGAAGAAGGAGAAGAAGAAGCAGACCGTGTGTGTCGCCAGGGCTCCTGTGAGGCAGAAACTTTATTCTTCATCAGTGTCGCCTTACCCTACACATCCCGACCAGGATAGCTATAACAAGGTCAGTTTTCACTTTTTCGTAAACTTCTTTTTACTTCTTCCTCTTTCGTATTTTCCCCCTTTGATTTACAATTACCCCCTTTAGGGTTGAAACTTCCAAATTTCTTGAAACACTAATCAATTTAGTTGATAAATCTACACGCGCAGTTTCAAGTAAATCTGATGAAGATTATGTTCGATACCAAACTGATGAAGATTATGTTCGATACCTAATTAGGGGAGGAATTTTCCAAAATCCGTTCTTCGTACACGTGAGTATTGTATGGCGTTCCTCTATCAAAAGCTCTGCCCACAGATAGCCCGGACTCAAATCCTGATTAAAAAAATACCTTCAACTAATAAACTACCTACCCCTACCCTACTATTATTTTATTCGACACACACATACCGGTTTGGGTCTATGCTAGCCTAGTACTTTTGCTGGTTAATGTTGAACAAAGCAATTTCAGGTAATCTATCTGTCTACCCAGAAATATTTAAATGACTACCACTTTGCACTTTTGTTAGCCTAGTACTTTTGCTGGATAGTCAAAGAACAAGACAGTGTCAGGTAAACTTTATAATAATTTAAATACAGAACGTAAAGGGCATCCGAAGGAACACGGGTGGATTTTAGTCAGTAAGAGTCTGACAGTCCCTTCCCGCCCCACCCAGGGCGGGAGGACTCATTTGATGATTTTACCACCTAAAAAAAAAAAAAAAAAAAAAAGACTACCTTGAACTCATGCTAGCCTAGTACTTTTTGTTAGCTTCTAATTGCCTCACTGGTGTTAAAGCCAGTGGGGAGAAATGGGAATAGACGCTCTAAGTTGTAAGAAAACAACATTTATTTAAATGTTTAAAAACTTTTGCTGCTAACAGTACTTTTAACTTATTAACAATCGGGGGCGAGTCAGCATAACTAAAAGTCAAGGGGGCGAGTCGTGCATTTTAATCGTAAGGGGCAAGATCCAAGGGGCGACCGGAGCCTAAACCGAAATAAGGCGTTTTGCAGTTAGCGTGTTGAACGCTTGTCTAGATTATTATCTTTTTGTGGTAAGGCGGTAAATGTTTCCATTCTGCAAGTATTCGGATCATGCAAAACTTTTGCAAAAACAGTCGATTTGTAAAGAAATAACTTTAAAATAACTATCTCTTCTTGGTAGAATACTGATAGCTTTTCTATCTCTACTTTATCTTTAATCTCACTTTGTGCAAGTTGTACACTCAAAGATATTATGAGATCATGACTCATGGCTAGTCATGACCGACGCCATTACAATTTGTTGAGACGAGCGGCAGTAATTGAGACAAATGATATAAATGCTGACCCATCATTGTTGCCACTCGCTTTCAATTTATGATGCCACAATGTCAAACATTAATTGACGAGAAAAGCTTTTCATACGTAAAACGTTTTATGGGTTAGCAAAGAGGGTATCTGTCAACTGTCACTTGAAAATAATATTTAGCAGTAAAATACTTAGTGCAAATTATTTTATACAACGTGTAACGCCAAAAGCGCAAAACCTCTCGTGGGGTAACTCAGCCCATGTTACTGAACAAATTTTTGTTCTAAGACTTTTGGAAATTCGCAAAAAAAAAATTGGTTTTTCATACAGACGCGAGACGTGCCCGACCAATTTCTCATTTTGCATGAAAAACCAAATTTGTTTTTGCGAATTTCCAAAAGTTTTAATGAAATTCCTGTGGGCTTAGGATTCCTCCCGCATTCCGGACAAAGCACTAGGTATATTACCGGACATGTCCAGAAAATTCTGGACGTATGGCAACCCTATCTCTGGGCCAAAAAATAACCTTCAAAACTTTAAAAAACAGTTTTATTAGGCACATACAACATGATTCAGCCTCAAGTGGCATTTCTCCTAACTGACGTCACAGAATATATTTTTTTTTTCCCGCCAAAATAGGCACCTAGCATGAAAACAGGCTGTCATAGAAATGAACCAATAAATTAATTAATATTCTTTTAAAACATTTGTGTTATCGCGTGCCTAAACCGCAAAACAGTCATTTTATATGTTTTTTTATTTACGTTAAATAAAACATTGACGTAAGAGCTTTGAAGTTCCAAGAAATAAAAAGTATTACGGTTACGGCCTTTATAACATTCGAAAACAAAAGAATAATAATTGAAAGTGTAAAATAGTTAATAGTGTACGTTTCTAAACGGACATAATCAATTCAACAATGCGTATAAGTTTTTAATATTCATGCAACGAGTCTGGATTTTTGCACAACACATTCTATGCGGAAAAACGAGTCCGTAATTTATAGAAACTACTATGTATAATTTGTACTACCGGTAAAACACGCTTCCAAGCCAAGGTCGATTACATCAGTTCACCTCTTTGGAACTAGATGGCGCTCATTTCAATTCGGAAGTTGCGGTTTAACGGTAATAGATGGCGTTGAATACAATTATGTATTGATGTGTCACTTTTTTTTATAAATATTTTTATTGATGATCGGCCGGGTTCAAGGCAATGTTATTTAAAAATTGAGAACTGTTATGTTTTCGCATGTCGGTTATAATGAGAGATAGACGTTATTTGGGGTTTATTATAGAACGTATATTTTTGGAAACATTAGATATCATCTACTAATTGTTAAACATACAGATTCAAGCAGGGTTTTTTTTTGAAAGATTCGATATCATATTGTGTCTTTTATGTATTTATCAGTCAAATAAATTTTAATATCATACATAATATAAAGAGGTACTTAACGATGTCGTAATGTTCAATAAGTGGGTCGAAAAGTCGCTGTTTCTAAAGATATTCTTTTTTATTTGTATAACTTGTGCTCACAAATAAAAATGTTTGTCCAGCTACCTACGACAGAGGTTGAGGGCAACAACATTTATGAACATTAGGGGCATAAACTTGGCATATTGGGCAAAAACGAGTTTGCGCACAAATAACTGCCTGGTCACTTTTTTATTTTAGAGTGGTAAAATCATCAAATGACCACTCACACAGTGACCCACCCAGGGCAGGACGGGAGAGACTGTAAGACTTGTACTGACAAAAATTCACGGTGTCCATTAATAGCCCTTTACGTTCCGGGGTCAACGTAATTCGTTAGGGACATAAACTTGGCATAAACTACAAGTTGTACCTAGTCTTAACAGCGCGTATTATGAAAGCTGGCAACATCGCAAATAGCTGTCATGTCAAAACGTTTAAAACATCAAAATCAGTGTTTTAATTGCATTCCGTTATCATTTTTTTAGTGCACTACAGAGCCATATTTCTTATTTCCATAAAGTAACATTGCCAAATTAATTAAAACTTGTTAATATTTGACAACTATTTGCGACTTTGCGCGTTGCCAACTTTCAGAACACGCGCCCTTAAATAAATGTTGGATATTTTTGGAACGAAGTTCCTTATCGCGCGTTGTGAAAGGGGGCTGGACGGAAAAAAATCTTACGAAAAGTTGGCACGACACTTTTATCCGACTGCGCGACGCAAAGGAGGGTACTGTGTTATCCCCATGGAATGGAATGGATTGGACTGGTCTGGACTGGACTGGACCGGACCGGACCGGACAGGACAGGACCGGACCGGACCGGACTGGACTGGACCGGACCGGACCGGACCGGACCGGAGTGGAGTCGCGACGATTATTTTTGTTGAGTGTATACAGTAACTTCGTTCCATCCGGGTGTCCCTTGACACCTCTCAAGATTTTTTTTAGATTATCCAAAAGTATCCCTTAAAGAGGGTGGCCGGGTGTAGAAAAAAAAACGAATTTCGCGGGCGGAGTCACGTGTATGTATAAAATAACTAACATATTTTGCACCGAAGCCAAATAAACATGCAGTTGTAGATAACTACCTAAAAAACAAGCACTTAGTTTTTGGTTTTTTACTTTTTTGTCCGCTTGTTGCATTAAATTTATTACCAGCCTTGCACGATGTTTTCGCAGAAACTTCGTGATAACTCAGCGAACTAGAATGGTCAGCCATTTTGTAAAACAAAAACATGAGAAATAGGAAAAAGTCTGGTCTAGATCATGAGTAACAGTTTCTTAAAAGTTCTTGAGTTTTATTTCCTTTTCACATTACTTAGATATTAGTTGGCCCAAAGAGCAATGGGTTCGGTTAGGCGATACAAAATCTGGACAGAAATCGACAATACTGAACAGCATTCAGCCTATTATGCTGACTAAATTATCGACTGAAACCATGCTGAGTTCAGACGAGTGCGAAGCATTTTGACAGCTGTCTCAGCCTATGCTACTCAGCATTCGCCATTTTTCTTTTAGTGCTGCTCAGATATTGTATCGGCTAACCGTACCCAATGAGTGTGTAAGCCGACAAAATTTCTTACAAACTTTGAAGACTTTAACCATGGCGCGATGCGACGCGGATCGACCGATTTCAGCTACAAGTAATATCCACTCACTTCTTTGTTGCAACACACACCCTCACTCACTACATGCCGACTCACACACTCCACACAACATACACCCACATCACGCACCCTGCCTGCTGTTTTTTGCATATTGCGTGTTTTTTCTTTTAAATAATTGTTTACATTTACGAACTATTTTGTTTCTATGTGTCCAATTTCTATCAACAATAATATCACCAGTATTGTCTTCCACTGATTAAATTTAAAAAAGGAGCAAATAATTATAATAATATTTAATCGTTATTCATGAGATGATTGTCATTGTTTTCTATCATCTTTTTAGTACTAAATATTATGTCTCATTGCGCTAGCAGAACACTGTAAATTTCATTAACCTTGTGTAATGTCTAATTGGGTCACCAAGATAAAGGCTGTGCCTAGTTTGGGACCCGCTGCTAATCTTGTTTTAAATACATGTAATTTAAATGAATAAATGAATAAAAAAAAAAAAAAAAAAAAGTGAAAATCAACCTTGCTACTAAGAAATTATGATGCAATTAGATTGACTTGACGTCGTCGTGGCGATCGTGTTTTGTTTTTCATTTACCCGTAGATAACAATGTGTTTTATGTCGTAGTGGTAAAGTTGATTTTCACTTCTTGTAGTTGAAATCGGTCGGATTGCAATCGCGTCGCGCCATGGGAAAAGTCCCTATTTTTATAACGGTGCGTACAGACTATGTAACATAACATGTTATATAACATTGTTATATAACATTTTTCCTAGTGTTGTCATGGCATATAACATTGTTATATAACATTTTACATACATTTGTAGTGTTATATAACATTGTTACATGGTCTGTACCCACCTTAAGGAAACGTAAGTCGTAACCAAAGTTATTATAAGGAACATTTCCAAAAAATAGTATTATAGCTAAATTATGCCGAGTTTACTTCCTGGTGACCTAAGTAGATATAATATACTATACCCATTCTGAATATAGCATTATGTCATATAGGTTTTCTCGCGTCTTGTCCTGTTTTCCAAATTTTAGAGATGGCAAACCTACATTTAGATGACGCTTTTTGTCGATTCTGACGTCATCTTACCCGTTCCAAGACGTCACACATTAACTTACCTTTTACCTGTAAAGTTCTGTCTATCTACGTAATTCGATGCAGATTTTAAAAAATATTGTCTTGAGGAAACTCAAAACACTTAACTGTCTATGCCTTGACGTCAGCCGCTAAAGGAAATATTAAGACGTTATCCGTGGACCAATCCCGGGTCGACAGCGCGTTGTGTTCCACGCGCGCCTCAAAGAGCGTCAGCATAATGACGGGCCCCCCTCTAGAGAGCCAAAGCCTGCCGGGGTCGGACTTATCTCATTACCGTGACCCCGGATCATAAAGGGCTATTGAAGGACATCGAGGATTTTAGTCAGTACGAGTCTAACAGTACCTCCCGCCCTGACCGGGGTGGGAGGACTCATTTGATGATTTTACCACGCTATAAAAAAAAAGACGTTATCCGTCGTACCACAAAAAATAAACAACTGTTGAACGCTTGTCTAAGAACAGTGTAACTGCAAAACGACCCTTAAATGAACGGCAAATGCCGTTTTGACATTGTCAGTTTTTTTAGACAGTATATGGGGTGACTGGTAATTAGTGAACGATACTTAAATACGTGATTGTGCTCATGATAACAAACAATTTTTAGTATGGGAGCAATGCCGAAATCGTGAAAAAAATATCAGCGGTTCAGTACATTTATGTTTGCCTAATGTACTGAACAGCTGATATTTTTTTCACGATTTCGGCTTTGCTCCCATAATAAAAATTGTTATCACAATCACGTATTTAAGTATCGTTCACTAATTACCAGTCACCCTATATTTTTTTTTTGTAGTAAGACCGTATATTTCTAACTGAAAGTCATGAGTGCGCGACGCGATTGCAATACGACCGATTCCAACTACAAATGAAAATCAACCTTACCACTACGACATATGACATAAAACACGTTGTTATCTACGGGTAAATGAAAAACAAAACACGATCGCCACGAAGACGTCAAGTCAATCGAATTGCATCATTATTTTTGAGTAGCAAGGTTGATTTTCACTTGTATTTGGAATCGCGTCACATCGCGCCATGGGCAAAGTCCCTAAAGAGTGTCCAAAAAATAGGAAGTTTTCTATAACCTCCTCTATTTTCTGTTTTCAGATCAGCTCAATTAACAAGCACACACTATCAGGTGGGCAAGTTGTAGTCAACAATGTACAAGCAGACAATTTCTCCGAAGTCAAATTAGCTCTTGAAAGCGTACAGAAAAACTCACAATTCCTACAAAATGACAGCGAAACTTACTTACAAGACGTCATGGAGTTGATCAGCGAAGACACAAAACAAAAAACTATACCCAAATTGGTTGTGACACCCGAATATGAATACCAGGAACAAACCCATATTGATTATACACAGAAGAAATTTACTCCAAACACGTTCTTGAGCGATTACGACGAAAAAACCGCTGAACACAATGAATTAATGCAGTTGCTTGAAGAAAACATGTCGCCGGAAAGTATGACGAATACTGTGGATCAATTCGGTCAGGAAGAATTCACGCAGATTTTTAACTACGTACAAAAAGAGTACAGTAATACGTCAAACGATGGGTATATTGGCGCGGAATACACTTTCCCCACACCTCCACGTTCAGAAACAGTTCCCAGTCCCATGTCTAACCTTTCCCCAGCATCTTTCTATCCCTCCAATTCAGAATATACTCTATCCCCCGGTAGATCGCCAATCTACAACAGTGATTACGAAAAATACCAAGAAATTCCCCATTTTGAGGAAGAAAAAGATGGCGCAGATAAAAAAGGGCGCGAACGTACCAACTCTATATCGTCTATGACTATGAAACAGTTTAAGGATACGCAAAAGGAGATCGTACATAATTTTTCGAAGAAAGAATGTTGCCAGGTGACGAGAAAACCGTGCAAAGAGATTGTTCTAGAACATTTGCAGAAGGTCAATAAAGCTGTGCGGAAGAATCTGTACATGGAACTGGCTAAAATAGATCTGAAAGATGCCTATGGGTAAGTCTAGTCCTCCATTATTTCATATCTTCTTTTTTAAAATTAATAATTCTTAATATGCCCTGAGCACTTTATTTTGAGACTGAGGCGTCAAACGTTTTTTACGCGTAAAGCGCTTTTTTTTGGGCGTTAAAAAAGCGCTGAGTTGAAACAGAAAGGTAAATTGAACTTAAATGTCACCACCCAGAACTTGAAATAAAGTACAGTCCGAAAAAAAAGTGGCGCGCTTTAAAAGCGCTGACGTGTGAACAGATACATGGGAATGCGCTTTTTTAACAACGGCAAAATGAGCGCTCGTGGGATAGCGTCTAACGCTCTTTCAGGTAAAATCAGCTAGAGTCGACTAGGGAGAGAAAGAGACAATGAGATACAGACATTTTTTTTACTGACTAAAATCCACCCGTGTTCCTTCGGATGCCCTTTACGTTCCGGGGCCACGGTATCCTGGATTAAGAAAATTCCGCGACCCCAGCAGGCATTTGGCCCCATGAGGGCCCCGTCGGTGACGCGTGAAACACGACGCGCCACCGACCCGGGCTATGGTCCTTGGTCGAACGGCGAGCTTACCCATTACTCACCGTCCGCAAGCCCGCTCCGCCGCTGTGCCCTCTGCTATTCATTTATGAGCGTTATGAGGGACACGCGTTGGAGCGTCCACCCGACAGGCTATTCGCATACGGGCAAAGAGACCCCTTAGGCACACAGTGCCTAAGGAAGAGTTTTTGCCCGCATCCCAGGGTGCACCGGCCCGAAAAACTGGTCTTCCCCCCGGACGTATCCGAGAGGGAACTCCAAACCACGGGCGCACGTGGAGGTTTCCTGTCTTAGCACCCCGGGATATAGACATAGCATGAACTGAGCAATTTTTTATATTTCCTTCAGGTTTATTAAGTCTTACCTTTCACGAACAGTCTCTCAAAAAGGAGTCCAACTTGACATTATCTGCCAAAAATGCCATAATTCTGTACCTTTAGTGAAAAGTGGTACAAGTCAAAAAACCTAGTTTTGAGAAAAATCGATTTAAAGTTTTGCATTTTTTAAATGGCTATAACTTTTTTATTAATTGGTTTATTTCTGAACTTTTAACTGTTTTCGGTTGGAAATTGTCAGTATCACGTCGTATATGCTTTGGTTGTATTAAAAAGTAATTAGAATCCGAGATAATTAAAAAAATTAGACTTGTATCATTAGCCACATTTTTATTTCTAAGTGTAAAATGATATAACTCAAATAGTATCATTTAACACATTATAAAACTCATCAATATTGAATGATACAAGTATCTTTAAAACATCTTTTTGGTAGCAATTGAGCTATAAATAGTAAAAACACTAGAACTAATTTTGTGTCGAAAACATTGAGGTTTTATCGTTACTATGTCTTTATTATGTGCAATGATAAAATCATCACTTGTATTACTTTGCACTTATTAAATACAACTAAAGTAGTGGTGTATAATGATGTAACTTTAATTATACCAGACAAAATGTAAAACTTTCTTGGTGTAAAGTGATATAAGTTGAATTCTATTTCTATAGTAGGGCATTAGTCACATATACTTGTTCAATCAGGGTCTAGTTTAATTTAAAAAGTGGGTGAATGAATGTGTAAATGAATGATAAATTTTATTTTTTATTATTATTATAATTTAACAGTATCTTAATGAAGTCAATAACAGTCTCAATGAAAACAATCTATTTATTATTACTTTCTTAACCAATACAAGACTCCTTGATGAAATGGACCCACCCACTGCCCAATTTAAGTATAGTCAAGGAGTAGAACACAATCTTTTAGTTTTATGATCACAATAATCACAGTTCTTTATAATAAACCGTGTTGAATAGCACTTTATTATATTTATGCCAACCGTTGGTACTTTCAAACAATAGATTTCTTTCAAATTTTAATTAACCGCAAAAAATACAGAAATATGTATAAATTATGTGGTCAAGTGAACCCGCAGGACCAGAAGCGCACGGTCCCAGTTTACGAAAGACTTAACATAAACAAAAACAACGAGTCGGGTCTAGACACCAGTCTACAAAGGCAGGGTTGGCATGATTAAAACAAGTTGATTTAAAACACATGTATAAAACAGTGTTTAAAACAGTTTTAAATTAAACAGTGTTTTTTATTACATGTTTAAAAACAAAGATTAAAACAAGTTTAAAACATTGTATAAAACAGTACGAAAAAAAAACATGTTTTAAAACTACTTTTCATGTCGCAATAACTGAATATAAAATGAAAATAAAATAAAAAAAATATTTGAGTCTGAATAGTTCAACATAAAACCAATCGAGTCTCTATTGCTGTTATATTTTTGAACTTTCAATGGCATTTTAATTGACTAAATCATTATTTTTTTATAAAACGTTGCCCCACACTAGGAATTTCTAATGTGTCGTGGGTGCGTTTACAAACATATAAACTCAAACATGCCGCCAACATTATTTTTATGTTATGTAGATATTTCATTCAATCAAACAAATATCTAAGTACCAGGATTTGTATGGGACAAGATAGCACCTATTTTTGAAACATTATCATAATAATTTCAAAACAATTAAAATTGTAACAATTTTAATTAATAAACAACATTAGTCATAAATAAAAAACGTAAACATCGATACCTAATGTCGGCTGTCGAAAGAAATTTGGTAATTCCCCTATTTTTTAGACATAATATAAGTAGATCGGTGTTTCTCAGTCCATTGTTCATAAGGTAAAGCCCCGCACCGTGGCGCGGGGATATACCTTATGAACAATGAACTATTCTACGAACGTATAGGAGGCGCGCCGCCTGTCCCGCTAGGAAAGTCCATATGTGTCGCCCAATATAAAATCAACATTAGAACATACCTACCGGGTGAATGTAAAGCGTTTGATTACGCAACATACAAATAAATGTTATCTATTGATCGTTTTTTTGTAAATATTTAATTTATTAGGGCGAGTTTATAAAGATCTAGCATAGAAAAGAAACATAGTCGAATGAATTTGAAATAATGCCCTAAACTAAAAAAAAACAAAAAAAACACTTGTTTAAAACATTTTGAACTGTTTGTTTTATATAATTAAAAAAAAACTGTTTTTTTTCCAACCCTGTACAAAGGTCTTTGCATTTCAAAAATTTTATTATTCTCTTGATAATTTAGCTTTTATAATTTATTTTGACACCCTAAGTACGAAAATATCATGTGTAATTTCGATTTCCTCTTATATTCGGCTTCTGTAACATCTCTACAAGCAGTCCTGCAATAAGTCATAGACATTGAGAACTTCAAGTTGCTCTTAAATCATTTTCCATGTTAACGATGTACTGATGGAAACGCTCCCGTGATTTTCATTGCTAAAACTGCCTAGAAAGAGTCCAAAGGGGAACGTAAACAGTGGATTTCTAAGGACAAGACAACTCAGCTTGTGAAATTATAATTCTATAATAATATCCGATAAGTTTACCATAGTTTTCACTCATTTTCCAAGAAAATATTTTGGGTCCTGTACAAGTTCGTTTAATTCAGCTTACGTTAGTATTTGTTGTTGTAGGAATTTACCATACAACGATAATAGTGGTTTATTTAAATTTTGATTTCGTTCTTCTTTTTTTCAGAAACACCATGAAATTTTCTAAACATTGTGAGTTGTCAAGCAAAAATAATAATCAGTTACTTGATTTGTCCATTCTTGCTACTTCATTGGCACTATTTTTTTTTAATTATCCTGGTAAAATCTTCAAATGAGTCCTCCCACCCAGGGCAGGGCTAGAGGGACTGTCAGACTCGTACAAAAGAAATGACGTATTTTTACCAGTTATCCAGCACATTTAGTACATGAATCTCAGCACAAATGTGGTTCCTAGCCTTTATTAATATGGTTTTATGTTAACGTTAAAGCAGTAAGAAGCAGGCTTTACAAATGAAAAAAAAAACTAAACAAGTGCCTATAATATTGTGTTCAATGAGGGCAGAATTGTTAATTTGGAAAATGACAAATATCTTAAAAACCAAATCTTATTAATGGCTTTTACTTATCAATTCGTATTTAGCGTAGGTACACATGTAAAAATTCGTTTACTCTATACAGAATCTCTTTTCACTGTAGACTAATCAGTCAATAAAAGAAAGTTACATTGAAATCTACTGTAACTATAAACATTACTCGTTGATTATTTTTAGTTCAGATCACATCTTATTAAAATTCATAAATGAGGCAAACAAAAAAAAACTAAATTACATTAAATTGATGGCGAATAACTAGATTACGCAGATTTTTTCATTGCGCAAATCGAAATTCGAGTGATGTATTGCTTATTCTTATAATTTAGAATTATTCAAAGACCTACTTGTTATTCTTGCGAATCATACTTTGGTCAAGTTAAACCTAGCACCGACTTGAAGTACCAAAAAACACAAGAGCTTCTACACAATCACCTAATTCTTCTAAAAGTAACGTATAACTTGAAACATAATTTAGTGTTACTTATAGGTATTCTTTTAAAACTCAATCAAACTGCTTGACCAACTCTCTGCAGCGGAAATTCGGCAAATACGGCAAATCGTCTTGCCTTTATACAGATGTGTAGATGTATATAAATGTACTACATAATCATTCATTATTTTATTTATAGACATTTGCACTTTGATTTTTACATTTTTTTCGAGTCGCAGGATGATTCGCCATTCCCACCGCGCTATACATATTTTTACCTTTGAGACTTACGGTTCAAAAGTTACGACCACTCTTCGTCTCCATATTGGCAACAAATGCTTAGATAAAATTCAATTAAAGTGTCTAACCTTAAAACTAATAAGAATATCCGAATGATAACTTAATTTAGTACGTACTTTTACTGGCCGTTTGGCGTATGAGCGCAATTACCACTGCCGATCTCACTTGCTCATTTCGGCGACTGCCGTCACAGAAAGAGATAGAAGAGGCATGACGAAACATGACATGTATTGCTTTTCACAACGATCACTAGATTGATCGCTTCCTAAAAATCCCATACTAATACGATTTAAATTCATTTATATTATTATGAACCAAACGCATTACTAAGAATACTTAAGTATCATTTGATACATGTTCAGTTGTATCATTTGACACGTTGGTGGTATGTAGTGCTGCTTATTCTCAAGCGATATAATTCGATTTATATTATTTTTCACAATTGATAATTCTATGATATTTTTTGTGTCACTTAATATAAATCGAATTGTATCAACAAGCACAAAGTTCATGTTACTAATATTAAATGTGTCAAGTGTTATAAATCGAGATAGCCCAGTTTACACGTAATTGATATAAGTTTAAGCTTTAGTTCAATTTAATATAACTAAAGAAATATCATTATACACAAAAAAAATCATCAAAAACCTCCACAAACGCGACTTGTATCATTGCACACGAAACTTATTTCCCGTTCTATAACAGATAGAGAAACGCCGATTAGATAGAAAAATAGGAAAAAAATCAAACTTCAAGATTCTTTAAAGATTTAAAAACCGCTACAACTCGAGTTGTATCACTTTTCACTAAGGGTACAGAATTATGCTCTAGGATCATCTCATCAAGGATTATTTATCTCTTTTCTGTATGTCATAGTGTCTTTAGTTGGTAATGTAAAGTAAAGAGATAGATATGTCCATTGATTGTTTTTCTCCCCTTTTAAAGAGTACGGCAATTTTGTTTGTCATTTGGCAAGGAAAAATGGCGCCAAAATCATCCTGTACTTAATTTAAACGCATCGAAAGTTATAAAATAATTACGACGAAAGTGATCTGTGGATGGGTGACCAATCCGTCACAGCGAGTTTTCTACGTGCCTCGGAAAGCACGTAAAACCGTTGGTCCTGTACCCTTAGCACGAGTTTTCACTCTTTTACTTTACAGCGTCTTTCCAGTATTTACAGCGTTTCTTGTATGAAAAAATGGAACAGCGCCTCTGGTGTGCGAAGAAGGAACTAATTTATCCTTGAAAATTGTCAATTTGAAATTGTCAAAGTTCCAGTTTACTTTACGTCTCAAATACTGAAAACTCGTGCTAAGGGTACTGTTTGTCATTTGTAGATCTTTGACAGTCGTTACTGTTAGTCAGAAGCTCTAAAGTCTGACAACCAGTCTTACTATGGGGTATCGTATTACCCAGTTACTGGGTTGTGGAGGTCCGATAGTCAGTCGCTCCATGTAAAATACTGATATTCAGCTGCACTGGTTCGACTGGAAGCAGACCACAATATAGTTGGGAAAAGGCTAGGCAGATGATGAATAGTACAAAATATAACGTTGTAAACGAAACCTGTTTAGTCTTACACATTGTCCGTTTATGAACAAATTTTTCCTTTAAGAATTTTACTATATACACCTATATGATGTTAATATCAATGAATTAGTATAAATATACTGTATTGTTTTCCTCCTTGCGTTCATTTGCGTCAATCTTGAGCTGTACACTTAATTTGTTTATATGAAGGAAAAATATAACTATGATTCACCTTCTGTCTATAGAGATCAAAGTAAAACATTTTATGTTTAAATACTAGACTTATGTAGTTGCTTCTCCTGCGTTACTTATTATACGACAACGTTATGAACGATACTGTTAAATACGGCGCCATTTTGACGCCATGTTTTGCCCAACTATAATGTGGTAGTGTATAGCTTCCAGTCGAACCAGATGAAGCTGAATATCAGTCTTTTACATGGAGCGACTGCTTATCAGACCTCCACAACCCAGTAACTGGGTAACACGATACCCCATGTTAAGACTGGTTGTCAGACTTTAGAGCTTCTGACTAATAGTAACGACTGTCAAAGATATACAAATGCCGATTCTGCCCCGATTCACCGACGACCGGTTCATCATTGGACGTTTTGCCGACAGGACGATTCATTTATGGCCGTTTCACCGATAGACTCTTTCCCCTTTATACTTTTCGCCGACAGGACGAAACAATTATTACCGTTTCACCGACAGACACTTTCACCAATGGACTTTTCGCCGAAAGGACGATTCATGCTCGCGAAGGAGGAGGCGGGCCGCGAGAGGGAGGGGATAGCGTCCTCCCTCCACTCCAGCCGCAGTGGTTGGCGCCGACGGCGTCGAACATCGGTAGACAATCACCGGCCACCGTAGGCGCGGGCATGCGGGCGGCGAGTAATGGGCGACTCGCTGTAAAATTAAAAGAGTTAAAACAGTCCTAAGGTTAACCATCATGTCGGCAAAAAGTCCTTCATTGAAAGACTCAATAGATGAAACGGACGGAAATAAATCGTCCTGTCGGCGAAAAGTCCATGGTTGAAAGTATCCGTCGATGAAATGGACATAAACGAATCGTCCTATCGGCGAAAAGTCCATTGGTGAAAGTGTCTATCGTTGAAACGGTAATAAATAAATCGTCCTGTCGGCGAAAAGTCCATTGGTGGAAGTGTCTATCGGTGAAACGGCCATAAATGAATCGTCTTGTCGGCGAAAAGTCCAAGGATGAAACGGTCGTCGGTGAATCAAAATCAAAAATCAAAGCATTTATTTCATGTAGGCCAGTTACAGGCACTTATGAATTGTCATAGACAAATAAAAATGTAATTAGACATTAAAAAGTTATGGTGCTACAGTCCCAGTCACAAGACATAAAAACTGTGAAAGTACCGTAGGTGCTCATTCCAAGGAGTAGATCTCTATGGAGAAGAATGAGCAAGAAACTCCATGGACACTCTTTTTCAATCGCCAAAATTATTACAGATCTTTTGTTACATCATTCATCATCAGATGGTACATTATGTGAGAACGATGTGGCAAGTTATTAGTGTCCATAGAAAATATAAAAAAGACAATTCAAAAATAAAGTTATCAATAATTAAAATAGACCGTGGCAGCTAAGGGATGACCAGTCCCAACTGACAGCGCCCGTTCACGAACATGACGCATATATCAGCACCATTTTGAAGGGAACTAAATGATCCGACACACGCGCCACTATCAGCGAGACATTTGAGTGAGCATGACATACTCTCAACCGCCAGGGTCATTCAAGTCAATAAGAGACGTAGGTACTCAGTGAATGATAGCTCCGAGGTACATAGTACTCACACAATGCTGGCTATGAAACTATATAATACTAGGAAGATTGAGTCTATACAATGCAAATCCAGTTGTACAATCTTCAGCAGCTCCAACAAGAATATTAAAAAAAACGCTATCAATATTTTATCCTACACTGTCAGGTGGAGCAGGACCAGCATGGAGCCAAGCATTATTATCAGCGATATAATCGCCTAGTTTATAATAAGCCCGCTTACATAGTGTGCGTTTAATACATGATTTAAATTTAGTCTCATTCAATTCAAGAACATTTTGTGGTATTTTATTATAGCACTTTAAACAGTACCCCATGAAAGAATAGTCCACTTTGGCGAGTCTGAAGCCCGGCTGAACTAACTGATCCCTATTTCTAGTGTGATAGTTGTGTCTGTCACCTCTCTTACTAAAAAGATGCAGATTTTTCCTAACGTACATTATATTTTCATAGATGTATTGACAAGGTACTGTCATAATGTTAATTTCCTTAAACAGTTCTCTGAGAGAATCGCGTCTACGGAGATTGTATATGGCCCTGATGGCTCTCTTTTGCAGAATGAAAATAGATTCGATGTCGGCAGCCCGTCCCCACAATAAAATGCCATAAGACATGATACTGTGAAAGTAACTAAAATAGACAATTCTAGCAGTATCTACATCGGTAAATTGACGGATTTTTCGAACAGCGTATGCTGCTGAACTTAGCCGCCCCGCAAGAGTTGTTAAATGGGGACTCCATTGTAGCCGTGCATCAAGCGTAATCCCCAGGAAAACTGTTTTATCGACAAATCCAAGTTTCTCTTGATTCAATACTATATCATAATTTGTGGTTTTAACATTTGGTAAAGCAAATCTTATACATTTGGTCTTTTTTCCGTTTAATACTAAGTTGTTTGCAGTAAACCAATCGTGGACCTGACGTAAAGCATTATTTACGTTATCTACATTTTGGGCCCGTCTATTTATCTTAAAAATTAGGGAAGTGTCATCAGCAAATAACACCATATTATTGTGAGGTTGATTTTTGAATAAATAGGGTAGATCATTGATATATACAAGAAAGAGAAAAGGACCCAATATTGAGCCTTGCGGAACCCCCATTTTTACCTTTAAACCTTCCGAATTCACACCATCTATCTGAACTTGCTGCTGTCTATCACACAAATAAGATTTTAACAAACTAATTGCAAGTTTACCTAGACCGTAATGCTCAAGTTTAAAAAGCAAAGTATCGTGATTTACGCAATCAAATGCCTTGGAGAGGTCACAGAATATTCCTATGGCATCTTGTGCCTCTTCCCATGCAGTAAATATGTGCTTCAATAGGGTGACACCGGCGTCAGTTGTACAACGTCCCTTGGTGAAACCATACTGTTGATCATGTACAATTTTATTGGTGTTAAAGTGGTTAAGCATCTGATCAAGCATTACCTTTTCAAAAACCTTGCTAAAAACGGGCAACACGGATACAGGTCTGTAATTATTAGTGTCTTTAGTGTCTCCGGATTTAAAAAGAGGTATGACTTTACTGAATTTCATTAAGTCCGGAAAAACTCCTTGGTCTACACATAAATTAAAAATTAAAGCCAAGTATGGTGCTATAGTCTCTACTATGGATGTACAAACTTTGATTGACATTCCCCAAAGATCTTCTGTTAGCTTAATTTTGATTTGCCGAAAAGCTTTAATAACCGTCATGGGGTTTATGTGCTTAAATACAAATTCAGCCGAGCAGCCAGACACGTTTGCCTTTAATAAAGCAATTGCGATATCGGGAGAGGAGTTTAGAGCCTCCGTGGTCTTTAATGGTATATCAGTAAAGAAATTTACAAATTCTTGAGCTACATCTCGATTTGAACTTATAGGACCATGTGGTGTCTCCAACGTATACTTGGTGCTCCGTGTTTTTTTCCTGCCAGTCTCATCATTTATTACTTTCCAAACTGTTTTTATTTTTTGAAATCGATGAATCGGGGCAGAATCACAAATGCCAGCCGGGACCAACGGCTTTACGTGTTTTCCGAGGCACGGAGGAAACTCGCTATGACAGATGGTCACCCATCCACAGACCAACCTCGGTAAGCGCGGCTTGACCCGAAATATCGGCCTGTGCGGCTGTAAAAAAGAAAGTCATTGTAATAAAACCTCTTTTTTATTTCCTTTGCAGTGTTCTTCATAAAATCCTGTTAAGTCTCTCCACGACCTCTGATAAGGAGGACCTACAGTACGGCCTGTTTGGACTAGTCTGTGACCGGATGTTGGCCCAAGATCCCGCCATGTTCGTGGGCGATGGTAAGTCTATGTTATCTTTTTGAAGTGAAAACCTCGAGTCAGGGTCACGTGACCCTGATCGAAAAAGCGTAAGACGTTATTTAAATAAGCGACATCTATCGCTCCTAGCTGGAACCACGTAGAAAGAAAAATCGTAAGACGAAGATTGCATTTTAATCGTGCAACGCCATCTATCGAGCATAATATGAAAACATTTGTGATTTGACAACTGTACGGTACGACACTAACAAGATGTAACAAAATTCGTTAATTTCATATCTGTACCACTCCAGTTTTAAGATTTATCACAGTAATAAAAAAGTTTTCACTTCTGCCGGTACTCCCGGAGTGCAATCAGTTGTTTTTTTTTATTTAGCAGCGACCTGTCCCGGCTTCGCACGGGTAGACTTTATCTTTTCTTGCAATAAATATACCCTAAACACCGTGACTTTTTACTCGTCTTACAAAACTGGTCCACTTAATGTATCCGACCTAAAATACCTCTATGCGAGTTTATTTTTTTTTAAATGTAATAATTTTATTTTTAATAAATAGGTACATTAGAAAAATGAAACACCCTGTTAAAATGTTTTCGTATCAAGCTGTAGAGTATACCTACCCAGCGCAATAGTCGGGCAGATCATTCCATTCCAATTTTGTATCTATGAGACAAGGGTGTTTCTAAATACGCCTTGCGTCATAATAACGAATTAAAATTTTACTATTAAAGTTTTCAAATCTCTTAAATACCTATTTTTTTTATTATAAACGTTTTCTAGAATAGAATAGAATGGTCGCGGGATTATTTCCTTACCGTGACCCCGCGGCGGAACATAAAGGGCTATTGAAGGACACCGTGGATTTTAGTCAGTAGAAGTCTGACAGTCCCTCCCGCCCTGCCCGGGGTGGGAGGACTCATTTAATGATTCTGCCACGTTAAAAAAAAAAAAAAATAGAATAGAATATCTTTATTTGCGTGAAGTATGGTACATTGAGGTGTTAGGAGTTCCTAGAGCATAAAATCGGATGATGAAAGTTATTGTTGAAGTTATATTGATTTAAGAGTATATTACTATAAAATTTGCATGCTTATATACCTAAAAAGCAAAACATGTATGATCTAAAACTGTTTCCACCATCTTGTATACCATGTTTTATGCAAATAAATGGATTTGATTTTGATTAAAATTAAAAAAGTTCAACATTATTCCGCTTACTACTATTCAGCATGCAAATTATTTTAAAAGCTAAGTTATTATAATAATAAAATGAAAAAGAGATTAATAGTTGTTATTGCCCGTACCTAAGTTGAAAAATATTAAACATTTTATAAAAAATAACAAAAGGAGAACATTAAATACATTAGTCATTGGATACATGAACTGGGCTGCTTTTGTAAGACAACTAAAAAGTCACTGTGTATAATTCCGGGAGTCCGGGTAAATGTAGCTTGATGACACTAACGGTTGGCGCAGTGACTGAGCGATCGACTCCTGCGCAGCGTGTCGCGGTTTCGATCCCCGCACGGGACAAATATTTGTATGATCTACAAGTACTTGTTCCGGGTCTGGGTGTTTGTGTATGTGAGTTTCTATGTTTGTAAACGCACCCACGATACAGGAGAAATTCATAAAGGTCAACGTTTTTAAAAAAAAAGAAGACAAAAATTTATTGATTTCGAAAAACAAAAAATGCGTACTTATACATTATTTTTAATTTTTATATAAAACGCCGAGAAATTCAGGAGTGGGGGCTCTCTTAACACTTGTAAATTATACCGATCTAGTGAAACTATGATTTTTAGAAGCGATATATCTTTGTCAATTTTCGTTTACCTAAGAAAAGAAAAGTACTAGAGTGGAGACCACGGACTAGCAAGCGCAGCGTAGGACGTCCACCAGCAAGGTGGACAGACGACCTTATAAAGGTCGCCGGAAGACGCTAGATGCAGGTCGCTTCCAACCGGTATATGTGGAGATCAAAAGGGGAGGCCTATGTTCAGCAGTGGACGTCCTACGGCTGAGATGATGATGATGATGAAGGAAAGAAAAAAAATCGGGTCCATTATTTTTGATAATCTCTTTCGTACATTTTTTTTTTTGAGTAAAATAGCCTATTATTTTTGTTTACAGCCGGCCTAAGTCTCCTGAAGTCAGCGGCCCTCCGGTGTCCTGACAGACCCCTCCTCACTCGATACCTCGTGCAGTGCGTCCGCACGGCGATCAAGTGCGATCCCGCTCTCGCAACCAGCAAGGAGCATATCTTCCACGAGGTGAGTGTTGCCAAGCTGTTGACAGGCCTGTTGGTCTAGTGCAACGACGATATAATACTAGACTCCTAATAACAGGCGACCGATGTCTGTCAACACATTAGGCAAAAAAGTCTTATATCCGTCTCATTTCGACCAATCCTGTGAGCCGTAAACATACGTTGAGACAGAACAGACCTTGAGTTAGCCAATCACAACGCAGTACCCCGTCCCCCTCGCTTACGTAGTACCTCAGCGAGTTCACAGAATAGTTTTTGTTCCTTAGATCGTGCATGCGGAGTCTAGTATTATATCGTCGTTGGTCTAGTGGTTAGTGACCCTGACTGCCATGCTGGAGGTCGTGGGTTCGATTCTCCCCCAGGAAAATGTTTGTATGATGAGCACGATCATTTGTTCTGTGTCTGGGTGTAATTTATCTATAATATGTATGTATTTAGAAATATATAAGTATGTTTATCAGTTGTCTAGTACCCATAACACAAGCTCTGCTTAGCTTGGTTGGGACTAGATGGCGTTGTGTGATAGTTGTGGAATATTATTATTATTATTTAATAAATAACGGGATATTTCTGCTCTTAAAGTAATTCCGGGATTTGGGGGCATATCCACTGTATTCTTTCGCTGTATGAAATCAGTGTGAGTGCATGAATAACTCTACCTACTTCCGAGTACTTCCGACCTATTTATGACTAACGACTTCAACTAATTATCTTCGTCTCCTCTAAGGTGGATGCCCTGGGCGACAACCTGGTGACGGCCTGCGCCCGCGCCGGCGACCGCTGCGCCGCCGTGCTGTACGAGCTGGTGTGCGAGCGAGAGGCACCGCCGCTCTTCAAACACTGCCACACCAATGCTGATGGTAAGGAATGCATAGAATCCATACATACTCGTAGTCTATACTAATATTATAAAGAGGTAACATTTGTTTGTAAGTTTGTATGTAGGGGGTAATCTCCGGAAGTAATGAACCGATTTTAAAAATTGTTTCACGGGTAGAAAGCTACATTATCCGTGAGTGCTATAGGCTATAAACTGTAAAGATATCATACATATTAGCCGAAATACTGCCCAACGAAGTGGGCACGGGTCAGCTAGTTGTGAATAAAATTGAATTGATGTTGTAACCGTTCAGGGTAAAAAAGGGATTTGGCATTACTATTAATCATTTCATTTCATAATCATTTATTAGTGCACTGCACAGCCATATTTGTTACTAGCTGGGCCCGCGACTTCGTACGCGTGGATGTCAGAACTCAACGTTGTATTTTTTTGAACAATGGAATTTTTACAAAATAAAAGTAGCCTAAGTTACTCCTTATTACATCGGCTACCTGCCAATAGAAGTCCCGTCAAAATCGGCCCAGCCATTTCAGAGATTAGCCATTACAAACAGACAGACAGAAAGACAGACAAAAATGGTAAAAAATGTTATTTTGGTGTATGTACCGTATTTAATTTCGTATGCATGTAGTAAAAACGGTTATCTCAATATTACAAACAGACACTTCAATTTTATTTATATGTATAGATTTTCATACAGTACAATTGCCAAATTAATAAAAACTGCAATATTTGACAGCTATTTGCGACCTTGCCAACTGTTTGGATAAACGCTCTTAAAGATTACAATTTGATGGGGCTTTTAGAAGGGCAAAGTCGTCAAAATGGCAAATTCTCTAAAAGCCTAATTCTCAAAAAGCCTTATTTTCTGAGCTAACCATTTTGATTATATGCCATTTTACAAATCACTTAGTTATTATTAATTATTCGAGAATTTGTTATTTGAGAATGGCTAAAATTTAAATGCGCATCAATAATTCTTTTTGTATACCAAAATGGATAAATGGTCACCAAATCTAAAACTCGCTTTAGCAAGATTTCAGGGACACCCCGAAGTTCGGTTTGGTTAGGTTGCTTTAAACCTTGTACACAGAAATAGAAGCCCCGCGAAGCGGGGCTTCGTAGGGGCTGCTTAGGTAGATTTTCTTTTATTACACCTCGTTATGACATATTTTAATGAACATATTTTGGTGCACATTCAGTATATTTGGTGGAACACAGGCAAAATTAGGTAAATGAAATGGGAATAAATTGAAGTACTTTTAAATACCATCCTTTGAGAATTAGGCTTTTAGAGAATTTGCCATTTTGAGAACTTGTCCTTTTGCGACCCGGTTGTCATTTTGCGAATAAGGCTTCTGTGCAGTTGTATATCATACAATACAAACTTGTTTTCCAGGATATACAGCATTGCATGTGGCATGTAGTCAACACAGCGCGTCGAGTCCTCGGCTGCACATAGTACATGTGCTACTAGCGCACGCAGGATATGACATCACAGATGGGGTGAGTTGGAGTCAACAGTATAATATAATATTCCACAACTATCACACAACGCCATCTAGTCTCAAGCTAAGCAGAGCTTGTGTTATGGGTACTAGACAACTGATAAACATACTTATATATTTATAAATACATAAATATTGTAGACAAATTACACCCAGACACAGAACAAATGATCGTGCTCATCACACAAACATTTGTCCTGGGTGAGAATCGAACACACGACCTCCGGCATAGCAGTCAGGGTCACTAACTACTAAACCAACAGGCCTGTCAGTGAATAGGTTATTCACTAAATAATTATATTGTAAGGACAAGTCTAAGGGACTTTACTCATGGCGCGATGCGAACGAATTCCAACTGCAAGTGAAAATCAACCTTGCAACTAAGAAATAAAGATGCAATTCGATTGACTTGACTTTGTCATGGCCATCGTGTTTTGTTTTTCATCTACCCATAGATAACAACGTGTTTTATGTCTTATGTCATTATAGTGGTAAGGTTGATTTTCACTTGTAGTTGGAATTCGTTCGAATCGCATTGCGTTGCATCGCGCCATGAATAAAGTCCCTACCCAAACAATAAAAATGGCACTAGTTATTTGGCCCCCAGCTGTCAGTAGAAAGAAAGAAAGAATAGAATAGAATAGAATAGAAATACACTTTATTATGCACACCATACAAATTATTGGTACAGAGTATCTTATACATAGGGTGACACAATGGGCGGTCTTATCGCTAAAAGCGATTTTTTCAAGACAACCTTTGGATGGATTTGAAGAAAAGGGAGAAACAGTACTGTAGGTAGTCTGTGGTGTACTATTTACAGACAAAATACATACATATATACAAACATTATAAATATATATAATATATACAAAACATAATACAAATATAAAATAACAAACTTAAAACAAAGAAACATTTTAGCCACATTTTTAAGGAGATAAGTAGTGCTTCTTTACCAGATTTTTAAACGTGGACAAGGTTTGTGCACGCCTTACTGACAAGGGCAAGGCATTCCACAGCCGTACCGCTTCGACTGTAAATGATTTGTCGAAAAAACTGGAAGAATGCATTGGCATCTCTAGTCTCAAATTTTCCGATGACCTAAGAAATCTATTATGTGTGTCATGAAGGAACTTGAAACGTTCTTTAAGATAAGTGGGGGTAGTAGGATTGAACAGAATACTGTAGAGTTGAAACAAGATATGAGAATTCCGGCGAAGACGTATAGGAAGCCACTTGAGTTTTACACGAAATTCAGAAATGTGATCATATTTACGCAAGCCAAATATAAATCTTATGCAAAAATTTTGAAGTCGCTCAAGTTTATCAAGTTTTTCCTCAGTAAGATCAAGATAACTGACATCAGCGTAGTCAAGGATGGGAAGTAAAAGGGATTGTGCAAGCGCAGTTTTAGTGGCAGTCGGAAGAAAGTTCCGCAGTCGTCTCAAGGTCTTAGCAGACGCAAACGTTTTTCGACTTACGTCCTGCAGCTGGGGACCCCAAGAAAGGTGTTGATCTATCCAAACTCCAAGATTTTTCACTTTTTCACTAAAAGGAATGGTGGATCCGTTGAATTTAACCTGCGGTAGCTGCGACCAGTTTGTCTTGGAGATCATCCTTGAGCTGCCGACAACAATGACTTGGGTCTTCAATGGATTAACCACCAATCCATGCGCCTCACTCCACTCGCCAATTGAGGCCAAATCCTCGTTGATAATACTGATTGCATGAGCCAGATCTGAATGCGGTGCCTGCTTATAAATTTGCAAATCATCTGCATAAAGGTGGTAGGAAGAAAGAAGTTTCTTGGAAATTGAATTTATAAAAATTGCGAAGAGTAAGGGAGATAAAACGCCACCCTGAGGTACACCGGCAGAAGTATAACACCAAGAAGAGCACGCCTCCTCGATGCATATACGTTGCCGGCGGCCATACAGGTAACTACGAAACCAGTCAATCGCTGTTGGAGATATGTTAATCGAGCGAAGCAGGGCAAGCAGGATATCGAAATCGACAGTGTTAAATGCATTACTGAAATCCAGTAAGCACAGCACCGTCAGATAGCCTTTCTCCATGCCCAATCTGATGTCGTCAGTAACATTAATTAAAGCTGTGGTAGTGCTGTGACCAGGACGGAAGCCAGATTGGAAGGGATTCAGCAGACTATTCTCACATAGAAAAGTACTAAGCTGATTGTGGACAAGGCGTTCTAGGACTTTGGAAAGGAAAGGCAAGATGGATATGGGACGGTATTCTGAGA
The DNA here is from genome assembly GCA_954870645.1 of Agrotis clavis. Taxonomy (NCBI): domain Eukaryota; kingdom Metazoa; phylum Arthropoda; class Insecta; order Lepidoptera; family Noctuidae; genus Agrotis; species Agrotis clavis. Next base: position 9,043,854 of record OX940944.1, on the reverse strand, counting down.
ACGAAGCAGGATTTGGTTTTTTCGGTAAGGGAGTGATTTTGGCCTCTTTCCACATTGAGGGAAAGACACCAAGGGATATAGAATGGTTGAGGATATGGCAAAGGATAGGAAGGATTTCGTTGAGGATAGGGAGTATCATTTTCCGACTGACACAGTCACTACCAACTGCATTAGATGTTATTGAAACTACGCTCTTCTTAACATCACAATCAGTGAATTGACTAAAAGTAAATGAGGGATGATCCGGAGTTGGAAGGTTTGAAAGACATTTGATTGTAGCCGCCTTCATGGTCCCGCTGCAATGAGACGAAGATGAGAAATGTTGATTCAGTAGATCAATATCTATGTTATTCGGAATAGAATTTTGGCGTGGTTTTCCAACTCCCATAGATTTCAGAAATTTCCAGACTTTAGCTGGATCTCCATTTTCAACTGAGGTGTGAATATGGCGTCGCTGGGCATCTCTACACACCTTATTGCAGTGATTGCGTGCAGCAACCAGGCGTTCTCGGTTCAACGGCGTGGGACAACACTTATATTTTGTTTTTGCAACATTCTTCCTGTGTATGAGTTTTCGGATATCGTCTGTAAGCCATGGCGCCGGATGATGTTTTATTTTAATTGCGCGAATGGGAGCGTGTACATTATACAGCTGCACGAGGTTGTCCGTCAGCAGGTTGACTTTATCGTCCACCGACTCAGCATCAAGTAAAGGAGCCCAGTCAATGTTGCTAACATCTCTTCGGAGATCATCTACATTCATGCCACCAAAATTGCGCTGCAGGAGAATCTTAGATTTTGCCTTTGGTGGGCGAATTTTGTAGGAGAGGAATAATAGGTCATGGTAGGAAAACATGTCAGCTGAGCATTGACCATGCTTGCTGACGTGTTGAGAGGAGGAAACAATAATAAGATCTAGAAGTGAAGGATTACAATTTGGAAAGTGGTGGGTGGCACTTAAAGGGAGAATTGAAAGATTCGACGATTCAACAACCGATCGAAAAGAAGAAGAACGGGCATCAGCTTTCAATAGACAGGTATTGAAATCCCCCAAGATGATAGAAAGAAAGAAAGAAATAACATTTATTGGGACAGACACAGGGCACACTAATAAAATAAATTAAAATGTACAAGCGATTAAAAAAGTAAAAATTAAAATAACCTAAAACTATTTTTAGTACTGGGCCAAAGCAACTCAGTCAATTCAGATTACGGCAACGTAGTTCGTATGATTGAACATAGATGGCGCTACTTTTTGCTTTCTATGAAGGTTTAGGCAAAATGTTCTGTACCCATACCATGAGTTGTCATTACGATACTCGATCATCGATATCAAGCGCGTTTGGCACTCCTATTGGCCAATCCAAGGTTGTATGAACTCTCAACCAATGAGAGCGCCAAACGCGGTCGATGCGTATGATCGAGTATCGTAATGACAACTCATGGTAGAGGCTCAGTAGTTCCGCATTACTCGGTTACTATTCGGTTACTATTTACCCAAGACCTTTGAAGACGGGGGCAAAGCCTGCCGGGGTCGCGGGATTTATCTCATACTATGACCCCGGAACATAAAGGGCTATTGAAGTACATCGTGAATTTTAGTCAGTACGAGTCTGACTGTCCCTCCCGCCCTGCCCTGTGTGGGAGGACTCATTTGATGATTTTACCACGTAAAAAAAAAAGACCTTAAATAACAAAGATGCCCTCACTCCTCAGGATCAGAAGGGCGGTGACACAGCGCTCCACCTGGCCGTGAACTCCGCGCACTGCGACCTCCAACTAGTACTGCTGATGTTTCATCAACTGCCGCGCAAGGACTGGAAGAGACTCGCGCACCACTCCAACTTGAGGTACCTACATACATTATTTATGTACAATTAAAAAAATTGAATTGTGACCCACCATAAGCTTATTTTCTCACAGACATTAAAATACAATTAGGTCCACATTCGCATAAACATGTATATCTGTCGCAGTGAGATAGATAAAGCCGTAATATAGTTATATCCCTAGGGATATAACTATATACCGTAACATAGTTATATTACTAGATTAAGTTTAGTGAAATAGCTTTCGGAGTGTGCGGCGCAGGCGGGGCGCGCGCAATGTTGACGGAGCACCGCTTCGCGGTGCTCCTACTTCTGGGTGGTTTAAAGAATCGTTTTGCCAGAAAATGTCACGTCGGTGCCACGTGGTACGAAACGGGGACTGACAAATAAAAAATGTCGTAGAAACGATTGGGGGCACCCCGACTCGGACAGGTTAGGTTAGAAGACTTCGTGGTTATTTTTTTTTAACCACCCAGAAGTAGGAGCACCGCGAAGCGGTGCTCCGTCGACATTTCCTGCGGCCGACTGACTGCGGCGCACACTCCGAAAGCTATTTCACTAAACTTTATCTAGTAATATAAGTATATCACTAAACTTAATCTAGTAATATAACTATGTTACGGTATATAATTATATCCCTAGGGATATAACTATATTACGGCTTTATCTATCTCACTGCGACATATCAATGGGAACGACCTTGATCTTTGTCAATTTGACGGTCCAAAAGTCATTTATTCAAATTACGCTGATTTATCAGCACTTTTTGAAGGTCAATTTTAATATAAGACAGTCCCCCAAAGCACGCCCTTCGACACTACCTAGTGTTTTGGTTGGGAATAAGTGGCGGAACAAAGTCCCCAGCTATTGGAACGAAGTTCCTTATGGCGCTTTGCGAAAGGGGACTAGACGGAAAAAATTAAGACGAAAAGTTGTAACGACACTTTTTGCTGTAGTAAGCTATTGTAAGCCGTGCGGCGTGCACATGTTTCTGTCTGTCTCTCTCTCTCTTATAGAAAGCAAGCCAGATATTTTCGTTTCGTCTTTCTATTTCGCATTGAACAGTGTGGTGTCGCGACGATTATTTTTGTTGACTGTATACAATAACTTCGTTCCACCCGGGTGTCCCTTGACACCTCTCAATTTATTTTATGTTATACTGATTAATATCTTTTCTATTACAGCACTAAAACTCCTCTGGATTTAGCCCGGCTTGCCGCCAAAACTACAACGAGACAGAACTACCCACAAGAAGTACTAGACTTCCTGAAAAAATGCCGTTAAACACAAAATTTAACATTAAATAAAAAAGAATGTAACACCTTTTATAAATTCTATAAACGTACATTACAGAATAGCCATGGTAAGGCTCATAATAACACTAAGTGAGCTTGCTAAGATTCCATTCGTAAAATTTCTACAAAAAATGAAAATAGTCCTTGCTACTACGATATAATGATGCAATTCGATTGACTTGACGTCATCGTGGCGATCGTGTTTTGTTTTTCATTTACCCGTAGGTAACCGCACGTTTTATGCCATATGTCGTAGTGGCAAGGATGATTTTCAGTTGTAGTTGGAATCGATCGAGTTGCGTCGCATTGCGTCATCATAGCTCGCTTAGTGACAACTGCTCGAAATTGGAAAAACAGACATTATTTCCATCGACATAACGCCTATTTTATTCGGTGAAACTAGTATGAAATAAACTGTGTTTTTCAATAGATTTTCGATGAGAAAATCCTTAATTTCGAAAAACTGTTTTTGTGCTAGAAGTATTTTAAGAAAACACAAAGTTTCTTAAAATTATCGAATTATTGTATTTGAAAAAGTCGACCGGGGATTTTTAGATGCCCCGTTGGGCCCTGGATTGACTTTCTGGGTCGTTTTAGGGCTCCAACAATGACAATGGGCCTCCTAAAAATTAGGACTTTAAAGAAAACTGGGGAGATTTTGAAACGACATTACTCCCCTGCCTACCCTTTTAGGGGTCAAAAGCGTGATTATGTATGAAGATTTTATTCTTAAGACGAAACTTTAACATATTGCTATGCTTTTCTCGCAAACACAACTAACTAAAGACGAAAAAAATGTAGAATTGCCAAACTACTTAAAACAGAACAAGTTTTTAGCCGCCATTTTCCAATATGGCGTCTCAAATTTTAATTAAGTTTCAGTCGACTTTGACAGTTGTAATAACGTTCTGTCTTTTTCTTGCTTTGTCTAAAAGTAAAGGATAGCAATAGTCAGTGCCCTTTATTTTCTTTTTTTATTTCTGTAAACTTATATTATTGTTGTTAAAAATTGTGAATCTGTTGAATACGAAGAAAAGTTGTATGGATAAAAATCACATGATTATTACAATAAAATAAATTTTGCCGTGTTTTAAAAATTGTGTTTATTAGTATATATAGCCCTCTCGCTTCCAACAGAAGAAAATGAAAAGGATAGAGATATGTCTAGAAGTTTTTAGATATTGAACATTTATTTTTATTATACTGATTAATATGATAAAATTTGCTCAGAAACCCTTGATACGAGAAATAAAATATATTCTATTACAGCAAATGAACTTGTATATATAAAAATTAATCGATTAAAAAAATATTTTTGATATAATATGTATGTTATGACGAAATGGTTGTGCGTAGAACACGTTATATTATAATTAGACCTAGGTTTTATGTTAAAGATATTAATTTAGCGCCAATCGTTACCGAATTTTAACTTGAAAAATTAAAAATAATTAAATTCAACAGAATTTATCAAACACATTTAAAAATACATCCATTTTGATGACTAAAATAAAAAAGGTATTAATAATTAGCAGACATTTTTAATAAAAATGAAACGAAATATTTTTAAGTTTCAATTTGTCTATGGAATTTTATTGGCGCGAAAATACACAATAAAATAACTTGATGTAAGATTTTAGAAGATAGTATTTTTTAACATTGTTAAGAATATATTAAATATATTGTTTTAAGTTAATTCTTAAGATATTTTAAGGAATAGGTATGTTTTTCATCATTTTCAATACTTTATGAAATCAAAGACAACTAATGACTGTTCTATTAACCGACGAAAAAAAAGAAGAGGTTCTCAATTCAAAAAGTATATTAAAAAAAAAGGTATGATTTCAGGATGTTTTCAAAATCATATAATAATTGAGTCAATAGTTTGAGTTCGACATCAAAATGATTACTATAAAATCGGAAATAAAAAATACATTGTATTTTTTTAAATATCTTATTATTAGCTTATTAAAAGTCATATATATACATTTTGGTACCATTATTCATTAATTTTGTTATAGATTTATTGGTTCATTTTTAAAATACATATAAATACCTTTTCTGACTTTTTGGTAAAACTCTGTATGGTTAAAAAATATATAATTATAATTATATATTTTGTCATAGAATCAGAATAGGTATTTTTAGAATGTAAGTCTTTTTGTTTTTAGTATGCTGTCAAAAAATACGGCGCGTTGAAATAAAAATATATTTAATACAAATTTTGTTTATATTTTTCATAATCTAACAAAAAATAGTAAAACTTTGAGAAAATTCAACGTAGCACATCAAGCTATCCAAATTATTCAATGGATATTGCACTTTATTGCTTTAAAAGTAGGTTAATTTTCGGCAGAAACAATGGCCTAACGAATGAGCAAATTTTTTGACAAAAAACCTGTTTTAGTGTTTTAAACTGAAGCAAGTATAGTTATAGATAATAACATAGGTTTAAAAAAAATATACTTTTCATTAATTATCACATTGTTTTTTAAGAATAATTTTAAGTCTTCAATTCGTTATTTTCACATTTTTTTTTTATCAAGACACTTTCAGATTTTAAATGATAATTAAGCCATAGACATGAAGCATGGACTGGTGGCCTTCCATGACGTGTTAAAGCATGAGTAGTTCAGCTGTGGGAACGAGATAGCAACAAATATTATTTATGAAAGAGTGAAAAACAATTAGAGTCACATTAGCTGTCTAGGAATAAAAAAATATGTATCTATGTTAGATATGATTAGAATGGCAATTTTAGGTAGACAAACCCGCACTGGGCCCGCGTGGTGGATTATGGCCCACTCCCTCTCACAGAGAAGAGGATTGTGTCCCAACAGTGCGAAACATTATAGGCTGATGATGAATACTCGGTTCATGCTCTATGTCTATGAATTTAGAAAACGTATTATAATTATATTTTCAGAAAGAGACAGCGATATCGAAACGAAATCTAAGTGCAAAAAAGAGAAACAATAGTTTCATAACTGTCTGCAATGGGTACCTTTAAATATGTATAATGTATACATTTTAAAAAAAAGTGATGTAATTCGGCTGTTTGAAAATAAACTGAGTCTTATGTCAATTTTCATTTTTGATCTCTATTGAAGAAAATACATACGTAAAATAATTCTGTGTTTTATTTTTATTTGGTGACCTTCGATCATAACAACTAGATACACAATCAGCGACAAAAAACGTCCTCACCAAAAGAATGACCAAATCAGAGATTGGTCATTGAAATGTGCCCAATTTCACTCATTTCTGCGGACAACTCACACTTGACCAAAAAAAACAAAAACACCAAAAATGTCTATCTCTTAAGGATTCAGATTTCTCCCTTTTGGCCAATTTAAAAGAAACACCCTGTTAATCATTAAATAGGAAAACAATATAGAATTTGATAGTAATGAGTAGTTTTCCATAAGAAGTACACCGAAAAAAATTGTATGGATGACCTATACAACATGTAACGTAATTAACGCACACCCTCAGACACCCCAATTAGAATATTATGTTATAATCACAATACATATATTGAATTTTTAATTTAACATGTAAATGCATTGTTATTTAAGTAAATTAGTTATTTTGCAGTAAGGTTTATTTTTCTTTTTTTTTGTATTGAATGACGGAATTTGTATTAAAACAAATAAAATTGCACTTTTAAGTCTTGTCGCCTTGATTTACGGTCTATCTTAGTTTGTTTTGACTGTACAGAGGTCTAGGGGAAATTTCCGTAGTTTTAATTATTTTTCAAAAAAAAATTACCTATATTAAAAATGATAGAAATCGATTCAGTAAACGATTCTGAACAAACTAATTTCAGGATGTGCGTTAATTATGTTACATGTTGTATAGTTGACCTCTCAATACGTCTACATTTTTTTTGTGTAGGTACTTCTTATGGAAAACTAAGGGTCGATTTATACTAGCACAGAGTCGAAGCGCATCGAAGCGCATTTTCTAAAACTGAACATAACAATTTCAACCTTAACTCCACAGCGTAACGCACACTTTACTTTTAAGATTTTCACGATTCACGATCGGCGTTGTTCGCGCGCAGACGCGCGGATTCTGAAGAACGCGCGCGACTTTTTAAAATCTTAGAAGTAATTATGTGCGTTACGCTGTGGAGTTAAGGTAGAAATTGTTAGGTATGTTCAGTTTTAGAAATTCGCTTCGATGCGCTTCGACTCTGCGCTAGTATAAATCGACCCTAATAAAATTATACCATCAAATTCTATAATTGTTTATTAAATAGGAATAATGATAAAGTTCATCTTTGTCGGGTTATGTTTAGTTCTATGAGCCGAGGGTTCAAGGGAAACTTGGCAATATCTATTTTCAGTCTAGCTCGAAAAGAACCCCTGAATTTTGCTTGGGTTTTTTCCATTAAATTATAAGTATTTGAGTCAGTCTATAAAATGATATCAAAATTATCACTCTACGTTAAGAATTTTAGGAGTTATTGTCACTTGAACATAACCCGTCCTTAGCGCATGTACTCCCAAAATTACAGGTGTCGCATTCTTTGGGCGAGCTAAATCGTTTCAGCGTAAATTTACGAGCTGGCATTATTGATCACTATGTAATGAATCCCATCGAATCGCCCTTAAACTGAAGCTTAACTTAGCTAACAAAATGTACCGGAGAACATGTTCTTCAACTGCAAATGTAAGTTTGTCAGCTTTATTTTTACAGCTATAATAGGTGGGTATGTTTTGGGGATAGGCAGGTTTTTTTGTCAACTATTTTTAACTAACTTCAAAATAAGGAGGAGGTTCTCAATTCGTCGTAATCTTTACGTCGATTTTTCAAAGACGCCTGGACCGATTTTGAAAATTCTTCTTTTTAAAATTAAATTCAGCGAATCAGTTTAGTTAGTTCGCATACGTATTTTGATGGGCAACTACGGAGCCCTACACTGTGCGTGGCCCGACACGCACTTGGCCGGTTTTTTCGTGTTTGCCCTCGTTTTTTGGTTCTTTTTACATATTATTTAGAAAAGTTATAATAATATTATTTAAAAAGCCTCAACGTTTAACTTTGCAATTAAGTCAGTTGCATATATGGTAGGTATCTTGGATTCAAAGTACCTAATTACCATTTTATTGTACATACCCCAGTTCAACAGATCAAAAAACTAAAATGACCGCCAATCGCGAGGTGTTGGAGTAAGAATTTTTTTTAAAGCAGTTTTGTCGATGAAAATGAGTCTATAATATCCCCTTCAAGTATCGCTAGTTCGTGTCCGGACACACTGTATAAAAACTATCACTGTTTTACAAATACTGATATTTCGTCAAAAAATCGCCGTAAAGCCACTTTATATTTATGTGTGCGCGGCATAAGAGGGGCCGTGTAGGGACACGAGCGTCTGTGTGTGTTTACGGTTGCCAGACATTGAGAAACACTCCCATATTTTTTGCTCATTAAATATTGTTCTCAATTATTTGACTACCAGCAGGGCTAGCATGCGCAAGGCGACATTATCTCTTATTTTGTCGTTCTCGATTCGTTTGTCACTTTTCATAACATGCGCACGACGAGAAGATATCTCGTCGTGACTTCGCCTTCACGACGCGAGATAACCGATGTTACCATTTCATGAAAACAAACCTTATTAAAGTCCGTTTTTTAATCTCGTAGACTGAATTGACAGGTGCAAATGGCAAACTGACATAAATTTCAATAGTATTTACGTCAGTTTTGATGTTATCATTTGTCAATTTGGTCTACGAGATTAAAAAACAAACTATAGTTAAGTTACCTCGCAAAATTTTATCCTGCTGTCAGATTGACATTAAGTTTTGTTGTTTTGCTCGATTCGCTTAAATAGGCTATTATCTTTGTTCTTTTTTGTTTAATCGAAAAAAGAAAAAATACGTGTCCAATATTTTTTTTTAATCTAAAATACGGACTAAACTTATTTGGTTGGAAGAAAAATGTTTTTTAAACGCAGATTCAAAATGCTGATAAAAACAGGAAAAAGGGTTTTTTTATTTTTTTTTTACCCTGTGTAGTGAAAAATAAATCATTAGTATAGAAAAGGTACGAAAATGGTACGGTCTGCACTGAGGTACGGTTGTGGTACGATTGTGTGATGAATAGTACGGAAAACCGTACTTTTTGGTACGGTCTGGCAACGCTGATAACGATTCCTCAATCAGCCGTAATGTCGCATGGTACGACCGCTGGCTAGTGACGTGCTCTTGGAAATCCGACTAAGTCTATCGACAAGAAAGTCGACTGCTAATTGCTATTTTAATATTTCAGTTTTTTTTTTTTAATTTTTTATCTTGTAATAAGGCTGGAAGGCCGATGTGGTTCATGGATTTTTACAATTTTTTATTATTTTACAGAGTATTATATAAATGCGAAACCGAAGATGGTTAAGTAAATTAATTAATGTTTAGTTTAGTAATCTATGGACTAAATTAATAGTAATCTATACAATAAAGATAATAAAAACGGTTTCATATCGTTTTTTATTAATTTTATTTCCAAACCTTTATAATTTATCGATATATTTATCGTGAACTCTTCGATTTAGTCAAACACTGTCGAGTCCGCCCCCGTGTCCCGACGACACACAATGATAATTGTTTTAGTGTGAGTAAATTACACGGAAAAAGTACGCTGTGAAAAGAATAAGGTTTATATTTAAATGACAGAGTTTTCGACGGCGCGTGTGTGCACTTGTTCGTAGTGTTGTTTTGATATACTACATGCGTAATATTATCTTTATTATGGTGGGGCAGTTGTGGCTTCACCGGTTTTCTATACATTTTGAACTCCACGCCATATCTCCTTCTATATCTATGGCCCACTCCCTCTCACAGAGTGAAGGCTCGTGTCCCAGCAGTGGGAACAATATAGGCTGATGATGATGATGATGATGAATGTTGTAATTGATTTACAAAACAAACCGTGTAAATAATGGATTTTTTAAAGTTCTAAGTTATGTAATCATAATACTATGTAACATTAATTATCTCGATGAAATGTCCTAAATGTAATGTACAAAATAAACACTATGCCAACCATAAATCAAGATTGAATGTTGACTATTCAGTAAGTACAAAGTTCTGAAATTGCTGCGAAACATTATTCGTAATACGAACGAAAGTTTACTTGTCGTGTGTGCACTGTACAATAATAGTGCCCTTATCAATTGAAAGAGATAGATTGATAGTCACAAATTGAACTGTAAATAACTGTAAATGTCTTGGAGCTTATCTATAACATAAATAGCCATAGGCTTTGTAATTCGCCAAAGGAACTGGAACTCGTTATCCCTTAGGTCAAATGGGTTGCAGACGTCGCGAATCACCTTCCTCTGTATTTTTCTTGCTTCCCTCTCCTCATACACAGTTAAATCATAATTGTAGTACGGCGCCGCCATTATAGGTACTTAAAAGTTCACAGAACACTGTTTTCAGTTTTTAGTCACTGTTGTCGCGATTTCTCGTCTTCAAAAACCATCGACGAGAAACTTGTCATAGGAAAATGTCAAAATTCGACTAAATATAGCGCGCATGACGACAAAAACAGGTTTGACAGAACGACATGAGTTCTATGTCAGAACGACACGACATATTAGTGTCACCATGTTAGCTCCCATCGACAAACAGACATTATGTCGTCTCAGGACGAGATAATGTTGCGCATGTTAGCCCCTCCCATCGACAAACAGACATAAGTCGTCCCAGCACGAGATAATGTGTCGACAAAATTTTGTCAACTTGCGCATGCTAGCCCTGCAGATATTTCAAATAGGAAACGTGCTTTTAGTTTTTCACCGGTACATGTTCGAATATGATAAGACAAAGTACTCTTTATTACTTGAAAGGTTTATTCCCCAGTGTGTACTTTATTATGTTTTGTTAAATAACCTTTACGAGTAAAACTACGCGAACATACATTACACTTGTAAGGTTTTTCACCAGTGTGTACTCTATTATGTTTTAATAAATTACATTTAATGTAAAACTACGCGGACATACATCGCACATGTAAGGTTTTACACCAGTATGAATTGGAATATGTGTTCTCAAATCATAATTTCGTGAAAAACTACGCTGACATACATTACACTTGAAAGGTGTGTCACCAGTGTGTGCTACAACATGATTTCTTAAATGATCACTTCGTGTAAAACTACGCTGACATATATTACACTTGTAAGGTTTCTCATCAGTGTGTATTCGAATATGGGTTCTTAAATTCTCTTTTCTACTAAAACTACGCTGACATAATATATCACACTTGTAGGATTTTCCACCAGTGTGTGTTCGAACATGATTTCTTAAATGATCACTTCGTGTAAAACTACGCTGACATATATCACACTTGTAGGATTTTCCACCAGTGTGAATTAGAATATGTCTTTTCAAATCATCATTTCGTTTAAATCTAAACTGACATAAACCGCACTTATAAGGTTTTTCACCAGTGTGTATTCGAATATGTCGTATTAAATTATTTTTTTTTCTAAAACTACGCTGACATACATCACAGTTAAAAAGTCTTTCACCAGTGTGTATTCCAATACGCTCTGTCAAATGTTTATTGTTACCCAAATTGTAGTGGCTATCAATCTTATCTTTTTTTTCACAAATACCTTTACTAGTATCTTCTCTAAAGTCTTCTACTTGGAATAAACTACGCTGATCTGGCTTTTTGTCATAAGTATCCACAAGTTTCAAGTTTGATTGTTCATTTTCCTCTAGCTCCGCTGTAATTGTTTCTTCTTGTTTTGATGTTCGTGTATCTAGTTTTGCTTTCTTCGTGGCGGTAGTCCCTGTGATTGTAAATATTGTAAGTTCAATAATTCTCTATACACAGGATGTCCCGTGAAGTATGCATTTAACAGAGGCAAGAGAGAGGTCATTTCCAATCTTCTTACCTTTGTTATATACGGTGCTAGTTTTAGCGTTCGAAAGTTGTCATCACTTTCGTCACTTTAACTATAATCAATCACGACATTATCAGATGTGTTCGTGGGTTCGTTGACAAATATTCAAACTCACATGCACAAACTCCAAGACAACTCTTACAAACTGCGCCAACCGTAGCATTTCATGCTCGAACGTTAGTATACATGAACGTACTGAATACGGCCACTAAGGTTTTTTACCCGTATGTGATCGAATAAGACAAAGTACTATTATCATTTGAAAGGTTTTTACTGAGTGTGTACTTTATTATGTTTTGTTAAGTTACCTTTACAAGTAAAACTACGCGGACATACATTACATTTGTAAGGTTTTTCACCAGTGTGTATTCGAGTGTGTATTGTTAAATGTGTTTCTCTAAAAAAACTACGCGGACATACATTACACTTGAAAGGTGTTTCACCAGTGTGTGTTCGAACATGATTTCTTAAATGATCACTTCGTGTAAAACTACGCTGACATACATTACACTTGAAAGGTGTTTTACCAGTGTGTGTTCGAACATGTTTTCTTAAATGATCTCTTCGTGTAAAACTACGCTGACATATATCACACTTGTAGGATTTTCCACCAGTGTGAATTAGAATATGTCTTTTCAAATCATCATTTCGTTTAAATCTAAACTGACATAAACCGCACTTATAAGGTTTTTCACCAGTGTGTATTCGAATATGTTGAATTAAATTTTTTTTTTTTCTAAAACTACGCTGACATACATCACAGTTAAAAAGTCTTTCACCAGTGTGTATTCCTATACGCTCTGTCAAATGTTTATTGTTACCCAAGTTGTAGTGGCTTTCAATCTTATATTTTTTTTCACAAATATTTTTACTAGTATTTTGTCTAAAGTCTTCTACTTGGTGTAAACTATGCTGATCTGGCTTTTTGTCATAAGTATCACTTCTGGACGTACGATTCTGAGTTGTTTCCATAAGTTTCATGTTTGATTGTTCATTTTCCTCTAGGTCCGCTGTAATTGTATCTTCTTGTTTCGATCTTCGTGTATCTAGTTCTGCCTTCTTCGCGACGGTCGTCCCTGTGATTGTAAATATTTTTAGTTCAATAATTCTCTATATTCAAGGTGTCGGGCACGCCGCAATCGCGGCGGTAAGACCGCTCTTTGTGGAGTGGCTGGATAGGCGTCACGCCGTCCTGACCTTGCAGGTCCTCACCGGACACGGATGTTTCGGGAGGTACACTGTGTCGGTTAAGGAGGAAAGAAACGCCTGGGTGTCACCAATGCGAGGATTGCCCTGAGGACATGGTGGAGCATACGGTGCAGGACTGCCCCGCTTGGTCAGAGCACCGCCGTGTCCTCACAACGGCGATAGGCGGAGACGTCTCACGCCCGGCACTGGTCAATCCCATGCTTCGGGGCTAGACGGAGTGGGAAGCGGTCGCCTCCTTCTGCGAAGCAGTGATGCTCGCGAAGGAAGAGGCGGGCTGCGTGAGGGAGAGGACAGCGTCCTCCCTCCAGCCTCGGCAGTCGATATCCGGCCACCGTAGGCGCAGGCATGCGCGAGTAACGAGCGACTCGCTATCACACCATGGATGGTCAGGACGCCGTGACGCCTATCCAGTCACTTCTCAAAGAGCTAGGTCTTGCCGCCGCGAATGCGATGTGCCCCGGACACGCCGCATCCTCGGTTGCGACATTCGCTCTCTCTATACTGCCTTGAATGAAATCGCGCCGGAGCTCTTCCCGCCGCGCCTTGTCGAGGCAGCGGGAATTCACCCCGGCGGTGCGCCTCCACGGGCCACTCATAGACGCGGTGGAGGGCAGTCGCCTCCAGATCAGGCAAGGAGGTTGGCAGATTCGCTGGCGATCTTGCGGTATCCTCGGATCATCCGGATAGTAATGACCCTCTGGCATGCGACCAGCTTTAGTGGTTGCGTCCGGATACTCCGGGCCCACATGCGGGGCGCGTAGAGGGCCATGGACCGCACGACACCGGCGTACAGCCTCCGGTAGGAGGCGTTTGGCCTGCTGAGCGCCTGAGGGCGGCTGCTACCCGGTTCAGCTTCGGGACAAAACGTAGGAAATGCTCCCTGAAGTTCCACCGGCTGTCGAGGACGAGTCCCAGGTACTTCATCGTCCTCCCGACGCTAATGCCAACCCCTCCCACCATGAAAGCACATGGCCTCTCTTTTGTGGAGTGCCACTTCCGAGTCCCAACTGCTGGATCCTGTCAGCGTATGTCGCGACCGCCTGCGTCGTCAGGTCGGCCGCCGCCTGGTGCGACTCTCTCTCCGCCAGGACGAGCGTGTCGTCGGCGTAACATATTACGCCGACGCCCGTCAGTGAGGACGCCGCGCAGCATGCAGTCGTAACCGATATTCCACAGGAGCGGCCCCAAGACCGATCCCTGTGGGACACCGCACGACATCTCTCGCCGGTTCCATTCTCCCCGGTGACCGGGGCAGATGACGGCTCTGTCCGCCAGGTAGTCCTCGAAACCTCTATGCCTTGGGGAAGTTTTCTGATACATGCTCAACATTCGCTAATCTAACATTATCTCAAGAAAACGCCTTGAAATTAATATTTTTTATTGCACTTAAGAATTGGACATTCCTGTATTGTCGCAATAGTTTTAAGCAGCTAAAGAAACATCTGTTCGATTGAAAAAAAAAAACATTTGCTGCAAAAAATAACTCCATTTTCATGAAAAAAAAAATACACTCGTGAAAGTTGACCATGTATCAGAATTTTGTTTTAGAGATATTTTAGATATTTATCACTAAAACCGCACATAAAAAGTGTAAAGTAACTTTTCTTTCGGAAGTTGGCAGCTTTGTTTTTCTATTTCATTGAATATTGCCACGAACTCAAGAAAGATCCAGCTAAAGCTATGCAAAAGTAATGTTTGACAGAATTGTTCCTCTTTAAGTGTTCTAAAATGAAGGTGCAATTATTTAAATATGAACTAAATTGCATTGCATTTGATGTTATTGAAAGTCTTAAATATTAAGCCACACCTTGAAAACAATGGGTATGGTTAGCCGATACAATATCTGAGCAGCACTAAAAGAAAAATGGTGAATGCTGAGTAGCACAGGCTGAGACAGCTGTCAAAATGCTTCACTCTCGTCTGAACTCAGCATGGTTTCAGTCGATAATTTAGTCAGCATCTATAGGCTGAATGCTGTTCAGCATTTTCGATTTCTATCCAGATTTTGTATTGGCTAACCGTACCCAATGCTGTTTATTAATTAACTCATACTTACTGTTGGTCTGCTCGGCTATTTGTTGCTCCACATCGTGTTCTTCCACTTCAATTTTAATCTTTGTTAAAGGTACATCACTTTCTGAATCTGAATCAGACGTGTATGGGAGCATATCTTCTATACCTAGACCGGTATCGTCTTGATTTTCTGCTTCTAGATCTGTATGTCAACAAAAACAGTTTATGTGATAAGAGTATCACATGTGTATTATTTAATATGCTTTATATTTGATATGAATTTTAGTTGAAATACACCCTGGAATGCAAGTGGCACAAGTCCTCGGCTAGCAGGGCTCTCGCCAAGAAGCCTGTGAACATCCTAGGAGAATTCAGAAGTTCTGGAAGGAGCTGGGTTGGATTACGTAGCAAACCGTCCCACCTCACACAATGGATCGCCTTACCGAACACTTACAGGGGTGATTCAAACAAGCAATTAGCACCAGTAGCATTGCTTGCAAAAGATAAGTAGTAAAAACTAGTTGAATTGTCATTTAGGTGGTGACATCAAACAATGTAAATGGCTCATAACATTCTAGATACTGAAAAGTGAGCCTCAACAATACAACACAATATTTTAAATACACACCATCACTTAGATATTCCTCCTTTGGCTCAATAATATCATCTTGTGTCTCACAAACATCTGGTAATTCTTCTTTGACAGCAATGCTTTCTGTTTGACATCCATCATCACCGCTGACATGTTCTTCACATTTTACAAACCCACTGCACAACTCTAGCGGATTATGGTTGGTTGAAGGATTTAACTGTGAAACAATGAGTCCAGTATTACTACTATATTATTATGTATACTAGCTTTTTTGGTACTATGATGAAATAAAAGGTATTTTAATCCCTTAGAGATGAAGTAGATACACGGAGCGAGTCACTATATACAAATGTACTCTATGGAGCGAGTGCACGGCACTGTAACAAAATTTTTGTAATAATTTTGACAATTGAAAAAGAGTGTCCATGAAGTTTCTTGCTCATTCTTCTCCGTAGAGATCTACACTTTGGAATGAGCACCTACGGTACTTTCACAGTTTTTATGTCTTGTGACTGGGACTGTAGCACCATAACTATTTTTGTACTTGTTTTATTTCATGTCTTTTTTCATAAGTGCCTGTAATTGGCCTAGTTGAATTAAACGATTTGATTGCACTAGTGGTCCGGTACAAAATGTTGTAAAGTAGATTTGCTGGGTGTACATACCAAATCGAAATAATTCTTTTTTTTAAACCAGAGCCTGTATACAGATAACCTACGGGTCGTTACATTTTCTGGATGTTGTTGGGACTGTATCGTTACTACAGTGCGTCAAAGATGTTTGTGCAAGTTTTAAGAAAAGTGTCTCACCTCATAGACCTCATCCATCATCTGAGTGAACAGCTCCTCAGATTCCAAACATTTCCTCATCAATCGGAAGCATTGCTTTAGTTTAGCAGAAGGAACAAACTAGTCTACTGTCTTCAGTTAAAAACTTACGAACATTACAAATATTACTGTTTGAGTGTTTGCGATATTTTGCTTTTGGTGCGGACTGCGGGTGACACTGACACATGACAGTTTCAGTAACATTTCGTTTCACTTAGTTTCACTCATAGATGAATCACTCTTGAAAGTTGCCTCGATTTACTTTGACATAATTATGTAGTAGGTATTTCTGCTGTACCCCATTCGTCGTAATATTTTAAATCATTAATAAATGTAGTAAATTATGTTCAACCCAACCAGAAAGTTCTAGTCTACAGTCTACAAAATATAAAATAAAATTAAATGAAAAATTAAGCAGTGCTATTTTATTTGTAAAATGTTGTGTGTAGCTGTATTATGCTTTAAATTGTCTATTATTGGTTAAGGCGATTCTCACACTGCCCCGCATGATGCAGCGTAGCGCGTGGATGCGTGTTCTTCCGTTGCTTGTAAGTATCTCCGTTTGTATGGAAAACACGCACAGTCCAACACACTGAAAATGCATCCACGCGCGTTCATGCGGATCACGCGCGTACACGCGGAGAAACATGCACCCCCGCGCGTAGGTGCGGGGCGAGACGCAAGGTATGGCACACCGAATCCCGCAGTGCCGCGCGTGATTTTGAATGCTCAGTACTGCACGACCACCACAGAGAACGGCGAATAAATAAATGAGAGCCGCCATGCGTGAATGTACAAAACGCACCTACGCGCGTGAGAGCGTGAAAAACCCGCACGATGATGCAGATCTGCACTCCCGCAGGAACGCGCGTAGGTGCGTGCGTCGACACGCAACATGCAGCATCATGCGGGCAGTGTGAGAATCGCCTAAAGCTAAGCCAATCTGTACTTATCAAAGATCTGGGTCAATCTTCAATGTTGAGGCATGTGTTGAGGAGAATGACGCCCGATACTTTAACCATCCATTGACAAAGAACAAAAATATAAATTATCTATACATATCTATACATATAATAAATTTGTAGAAAAGTGGTGTCTGTACAATGGAAATATACAAAAAAAAAGTAGCAGGGGTTGTTATTTTATCGATGCCGAACCCGAAAATGTAGTTAATTTTTTTTTTGTCTGTTTGTCTGTGTGTTTGTGCACGCTAATCTTCGGAACTACTGGACGGATTTGAATGATTTTTTTTTTGTTGTATAGGTATTAAGTCCGGTTAACATATAGGCTATAATTTATCTTGGAAACTTGAACACCTGATGCAGAACCGCAACAGACCTGCTTAACTATAAGAGATACAGAAATAGTGCCAAAGCAAAAATTGTTCCACGTGATGAGCATTTTATGCTGAGAGAATAAATTTGAAGATCCTGGACACCTGATGTGGAACACCAAGAGCCCAGCTACACTATGACATATACAGGAACGACGTCTTAGCAAGAGTTGTTCAGCCTGATAAGCACTCTCTATTGCTGTATAAAAATTTGAAGATCTGGAACACCTGATGTGGAACTCCAAGAACCCAGCTACACTATAACATATAAGTGAATGACGTCTTAGCAAGAGTTATTCAGCCTGATGAGTACTTTCTGTCAACGTATAAAAATTGAAGATCTGGAACACCTGATGCGGAACTTCAAGAGCCCAGCTACACTATAACATATACAGTAAAGACGTCTTAGCAAGAGTTGTTTAGCCTGATGAGCACTCTCTGTTGTCGTATAAAAATTAAAGAACTGGAACACCTGATGTGGAACTCCAAGTGCCTAGCTACACTATAACATATACAGTAAAGACGTCTTAGCAAGAGTTGTTGAGCCTGATGAGCAACCCCTGTTGTCGTATAAAAATTTAAGATCTGGTAGGTACACCTGATGTGGAACTCCAACAGCCCAGCTACTTTATAACATATATAGGAATGACGTCTTAGCAAGAGTTGTCCAGCCTAATGAGCACTCTCTGTTGACATATGAAAATTGAGATCTGGAACACCTGATGTGGAACTCCAAGAGCCTAGATATACCATAACATATACAATAAAGACGTCTTAGCAAGAGTTGTTGAGTCTGATGAGCAACCTCTGTTGTCGTATAAAAATTGAAGATCTGGTACACCTGATGTGGAACTCCAACAGCCCATGAGCTATACTTTATAACATAGGTATATAGGAATGACGTCTTAGCAAGAGTTGTCCAGCCTAATGAGCATTTTCTGTTGACGTATGAAAATTGAGATCTGTAACACCTGATGTGGAACTCCAAGACCCCAGCTACACTATAACATATATTGGAATGACGTCTTAGCAAGAGTTGTTTAGTCTGATGGTCATTTCCTGTTGACTTACAAAAATGAAAGATCTAGAACGTCTGGAATCGTCTCGCGCATCCCGTTTTCCCGTCCCCAGGCTCTTAGAATTCGACGTTTCAGATCTTCGATTTTGACGACCCCGTCGTCGCTGGTATAAGCAACAGGATCCGCGTACGAAGTCGCGGGCAGAAGCTAGTTTTAAATAAAATCTACGGTGTTTTTCAATAGCCCTTTATGTTCCGGGGTCAGGGTAATGAGATAAGTCCCGCGACCCCGGCAGGCTTTGGCCCTCTAGAGGGGGCCCCGTCATTAAGCTGGCGCTCTTTGAGGTGCGCGTGGAACAGAAAGCGCCGTCGACCCGGGCATGGTCCATGGTCGTACGGCGAGTTGTCCTTTACCCGCTGCCCGCATGCCCGCGGTCCCTATGAACGATGCCGCATTAATGAAGAGGAATGTAGGTATGGGACAATAAAAGAGCCACTACAAGATTTGTAAATCCATTTATTATTACAGCCCTAAGGGTGGAACCCTATGAACAAAGAATGAAAACAATTTAATAGTTATGATGTAACGGACCTTAGAGTAGAAGTTCATAAACCAATCTTTAGGCCGAGACTCCACCAAAGCTGTGCGAGTCGAGACGTGTTTTGAACAACCAATAGAATTGCTTTGCCGGAGTTGTGCCGGAGTGGAGCTGTGTCAATAACGCAATTCTATTGGTTGTTCAAAACACGTCTCGACTCGCACAGCTTTGGTGGAGTCTCGGCCTTATCTGCAGGGCTAGCATGCGCAAGTTGACAAAATTTTGTCGACACATTATCTCGTGCTGGGACGACTTATGTCTGTTTGTCGATGGGAGGGGCTAACATGCGCAACATTATCTCGTCCTGAGACGACATAATGTCTGTTTGTCGATGGGAGCTAACATGGTGACACTAATATGTCGTGTCGTTCTGACATAGAACTCATGTCGTTCTGTCAAACCTGTTTTTGTCGTCATGCGCGCTATATTTAGTCGAATTTTGACATTTTCCTATGACAAGTTTCTCGTCGATGGTTTTTGAAGACGAGAAATCGCGACAACAGTGACTAAAAACTGAAAACAGTGTTCTGTGAACTTTTAAGTACCTATAATGGCGGCGCCGTACTACAATTATGATTTAACTGTGTATGAGGAGAGGGAAGCAAGAAAAATACAGAGGAAGGTGATTCGCGACGTCTGCAACCCATTTGACCTAAGGGATAACGAGTTCCAGTTCCTTTGGCGAATTACAAAGCCTATGGCTATTTATGTTATAGATAAGCTCCAAGACATTTACAGTTATTTACAGTTCAATTTGTGACTATCAATCTATCTCTTTCAATTGATAAGGGCACTATTATTGTACAGTGCACACACGACAAGTAAACTTTCGTTCGTATTACGAATAATGTTTCGCAGCAATTTCAGAACTTTGTACTTACTGAATAGTCAACATTCAATCTTGATTTATGGTTGGCATAGTGTTTATTTTGTACATTACATTTAGGACATTTCATCGAGATAATTAATGTTACATAGTATTATGATTACATAACTTAGAACTTTAAAAAATCCATTATTTACACGGTTTGTTTTGTAAATCAATTACAACATTCATCATCATCATCATCATCAGCCTATATTGTTCCCACTGCTGGGACACGAGCCTTCACTCTGTGAGAGGGAGTGGGCCATAGATATAGAAGGAGATATGGCGTGGAGTTCAAAATGTATAGAAAACCGGTGAAGCCACAACTGCCCCACCATAATAAAGATAATATTACGCATGTAGTATATCAAAACAACACTACGAACAAGTGCACACACGCGCCGTCGAAAACTCTGTCATTTAAATATAAACCTTATTCTTTTCACAGCGTACTTTTTCCGTGTAATTTACTCACACTAAAACAATTATCATTGTGTGTCGTCGGGACACGGGGGCGGACTCGACAGTGTTTGACTAAATCGAAGAGTTCACGATAAATATATCGATAAATTATAAAGGTTTGGAAATAAAATTAATAAAAAACGATATGAAACCGTTTTTATTATCTTTATTGTATAGATTACTATTAATTTAGTCCATAGATTACTAAACTAAACATTAATTAATTTACTTAACCATCTTCGGTTTCGCATTTATATAATACTCTGTAAAATAATAAAAAATTGTAAAAATCCATGAACCACATCGGCCTTCCAGCCTTATTACAAGATAAAAAATTAAAAAAAAAAAACTGAAATATTAAAATAGCAATTAGCAGTCGACTTTCTTGTCGATAGACTTAGTCGGATTTCCAAGAGCACGTCACTAGCCAGCGGTCGTACCATGCGACATTACGGCTGATTGAGGAATCGTTATCAGCGTTGCCAGACCGTACCAAAAAGTACGGTTTTCCGTACTATTCATCACACAATCGTACCACAACCGTACCTCAGTGCAGACCGTACCATTTTCGTACCTTTTCTATACTAATGATTTATTTTTCACTACACAGGGTAAAAAAAAAATAAAAAAACCCTTTTTCCTGTTTTTATCAGCATTTTGAATCTGCGTTTAAAAAACATTTTTCTTCCAACCAAATAAGTTTAGTCCGTATTTTAGATTAAAAAAAAATATTGGACACGTATTTTTTCTTTTTTCGATTAAACAAAAAAGAACAAAGATAATAGCCTATTTAAGCGAATCGAGCAAAACAACAAAACTTAATGTCAATCTGACAGCAGGATAAAATTTTGCGAGGTAACTTAACTATAGTTTGTTTTTTAATCTCGTAGACCAAATTGACAAATGATAACATCAAAACTGACGTAAATACTATTGAAATTTATGTCAGTTTGCCATTTGCACCTGTCAATTCAGTCTACGAGATTAAAAAACGGACTTTAATAAGGTTTGTTTTCATGAAATGGTAACATCGGTTATCTCGCGTCGTGAAGGCGAAGTCACGACGAGATATCTTCTCGTCGTGCGCATGTTATGAAAAGTGACAAACGAATCGAGAACGACAAAATAAGAGATAATGTCGCCTTGCGCATGCTAGCCCTGCTGGGTAGATAACATTCCAAGTAATTTACTCAGATCAAAGAAATAGGCAGATAGAGCGCTCAGAACACGCGAGTGGGTCCACCAAAGTTATAAAATCAAAATCGAACACAAAGTCGCGACAGTACAGTACCAAGCTACGCGTCGTACCAAGCTGCGCGTCGTTGTTGTTTTTTGCCAAAATATGCCGTCTCGTGTCTTTAACCATCGTAAAAGTTATTCTCAAAAACAAAGAAAACATTATGGAATGTAATTCCATTTGATTTTGTATTAACTTTGGTGGAGACACTCGCGTGTTCTGAGAGTTCTATCTGCCTATTTCTTTGTTCTGAGGTATTTTATATACCTAAATATTTTTAACAGTTCATTACAACTGTAGGAAGCACAAAACAACACAACGAACACAACTGAATTTACTCAAAAATGCATGTAATGTGGTCATTATTTTGACAGCCTTGTTTTTTTTTATTTATTTTTTTTAAGAACGAATTGAGCTTCGCCATTCGATAATTATTTTTTTTTTTTAATTCAACTCATACGAAGCCAAGGCTGAATAGCGAAGCGACCTCTTTTGTCATTGGGCTGAAAGCATGATGTCTATTGCCAGTATGATGGTTAAAGGTGAACGCAGACCTAGCCGCACCGCAGTCTCCGCAGTCCCCGCATTACGAATTCTTTGTTTGAAGTTCTATGAAACCCGCATCGCAGTAGCCGCAAAAGCGGTAAGAAAACGATGACTGCGGGGACTGCGGTGCAGCTAGGTCTGAGTTCACCTTAAATGTACGCGGTTGGCATTAAGGCCTCGAAGCCATGCCAAAAACATTTAATAAAAAAAAGAAATACGCGAACTTTTTGAAAGATTGAAGTTTTTTTTTTTAAATTACTTACCGCCTTAGGGCTTTTCTAGCTACATTATTACCCAAGAGCGCTAATTGGTTACTTACAAGCCCCATTTGAGGGTAATAAGGACCTACTTACCGAATATAGAGATGTAATAGTTATGCAACCGTTGTATAATCAGGGGTATTAAAACACGAATGTGGGTTTATCACATGAGTGTTTTAACCGTATAGTTCGGTACCGCCCCCGAAATGGGCGCGACAAGTAAACCTACGCTGGCTCAATAGTGGGTCCAAAAGGGGCAGACGTTGTAGTCATACGACATCCTCATTATAAATTAAAAAAATATAATATTCCCTGCTTAAAATCCTTTGAGTGCGCATTAATTAAGAATGTTCAATAAAAATCTGATTTATTCACGAAATTAAAACTTCTACATTTAGCGCTTATTTTCTTAATTTACCGTAACAATATCCAAAAGTGTAAATACGATCTTCACCATACTGATGGCTGTGCTGGGTAGGGCTAAAAATCATAAAAAACGTGGTTTTCGGACATCCAACGGATCATTATAGGAGGAATGAATAACTTCTCATTTAGTATTGTAACGAATTCATACATCATTCAACATAAATTAGCAGTGGTAATGAAGAATTTGATATCTGAACTCGAACTTTCGCGCCACTTTTGTTTGTTTACATTTTTATTTTTCACTTTGATCACATACGCGCGCTTATACTCAATAACAATTATGATATATATCATGCCAAATGTTATAAATAACGTAAAAAAGTACAGATCTTGGCGTAATTCTCTAATAAAGGGCCAATAACACGTATTTTCCATTACCACTACTCAATTTGTGTTCGTAAATGACAACCATGTTTATTTTTTTTAATCGTAATGATGTGTGAAAGCGAGTATTCTAATCGATTCCATAATTGATTTTTTTGTCAACTCGACTGAAAAAAATAAGGAAACTAGGAAATCGATTATTAAAAATTAAAATAATTTGTTTTAAGCTCCAATCAAATTATTATCTATTAAAATATTGTTTAAAGCTTTTATAATAATATTACGTACATTTTCATTCCCAAAAAACAATAATAGACAAAAGAACAATGTCAGTAAAATGTTTGAATGCGCGGCAATTATTTAATTCTAAAATTTTGAATTAGGAATGCGCTCTTGTGGTACTCGCTATTCAAAATATTATGTAATAACATTTTAATTTATTAGCTAATTTTTACTGTACATTTTATTTTGTACAATAATATAATTTTTAAGGTTGAATGAATATAGAATGCCTTGGATCTTGATAGGCTTTTTATAAATGAGTTTGTTTCTTACCAAATAAAAGTTTTTTTTTTTTTTATCGTGGTAATCTATAATAATATCGTGGTAATCGTGGTAATAAAAATCATCAAATGAGTCCTCCCACCCCGGGCAGGGCGGGAGGGACTGTCAGACTTAAAATCCACAGTGTCCTTCAATAGCCCTTTATGTTCCGGGGTCACGGTAATGAAATAACTCCCGCGACCCCGGCAGGCTTTGGCCCTCTAAGTCATTATGCTGACGCTCTTTGAGGCGCGTGTGGAACACGACGCGCTGTCGACCCGGGCATGGTCCATGGTCCATGGTCGGCCATGGTGGCATGCCCGTGCCTACGGTGGCCGGAGGTCGTCTGCCGACTTCCGACGCCGCAAACGTCTACCACTACGGTTGGGGCGGAGGGAGGACGCTGTCCCTCTCCCTCTCGCGGCTCCAAATAAGAGATAGCCAAATTAATTATTTTATTGTAAAAAATTTTTTCGTGAGATTGGTTCGGTCATGTAAGTATTACACGTCAGAAATCGAGCTTTTGAATTAAAAAAAGAAAATGCTAGGTATATTTTTACACTATTCGATGTCGCTGTTGAGGATCAAATTCGGTGAAGTAATGATAATTTGGTAAAATATGAACTAATATACAAACAATAATTTAGTCATTGTTCAGCAGATCAAAATCAAAATTCGCGCAAACTCACTTAAAGTTCGAATTTCAAAAAAATATTTAATGAATTTGCACCGCGAAGTGATAATAAAAATTTGATATGAGAACAGTATGTTATGAACATGTAGCGAAATTTGATTTAATGGAATATGATTCCATCCCTCGTAAAAAATCGAATTATTAAAAAAAATCCTTATACCTCAAGTTTGTCGCATGTTACTACTTCACAGAATATTGATAGTTTGATTGCAGAATTTATATTTCAAAAAAATATTTTTATGATGTTATTTTAATTTTTATCAAATCGACTTCGAGACTGCCTTCAGGATTTTTCGCTATTCCTCATAGTTCAAAATTTAGCCATCCACGCCCCGTTCAGCAGATGATCTCCGGCTACCGTAGGCGCGGGCATGCGGGCAGCGAGTAAAGGGCAACTCGCTGCCCGACCATGGACCATGCCCGGGTCGACGGCGCGTTGTGTCCCACGCGCGCCTCAAAGAGCTTGAGCATAATGACGGGGCCCCCCTCTGAGCCTCTCTCAGAGGGCCAAAGCCTGCCGGGGTCGCGGGATTATTTCCTTACCGTGACCCCGGAACATAAAGGGCTATTGAAGGACACCGTGGATTTTAGTCAGTACAAGTCTGCCAGTCCCTCCCGCCCTGCCCGGGGTGGGAGGACTCATTTGATGATTTTACCACGTTAAAAAAAAATAAAAAAAAACCACGCCCCGTTGGAAATTCTTATTGTTTATTACTGCAAGGAATCACTTAGAAGTACTCCCATCTCTCAGCATTAGATCCGAACCCGGTGTTTGTCTTTTCACGTATTTTAGATCCGTTTTAAAAAGATAAATTTACAATGATAAATTTAAATTAATTAACGAAAACACAAAATGGGTATAGGTAAAACCTTATGATTGAATTTAAGTTTAGAAGACACACATGTTTAGCCTCCAATGAAACACCGATATTTATTACTATATAAAAATAAAATTAAATAAATTATTGCGTAAACGACAATACTTGAAAAATTATAACATGATTCAGATTTACTTTCATAGACTTATTGCATGGACTGAGCTTTCTATAGTCAAATAAGCGGATAAATCAGTTCATGCTCTATGTCTTGTTTTACTTTTTTCCATGTTCGATTATGTTGCGAGTATCGATTAGGCTGAATGAACGTTTTTAATCGTTTTGTGAACATTGGGTTTACGGTCAGCACTAAAAAGAGTCATGTTGCAACATAGTTTTTGCTAATTTTTATCCAGACTTTGATCGTTATTATTTATGAAATTATGTATGAACACTAGCAAATCTAATAATGTATATAGTAAGTTAATTTATTTATTTCACTGAGTAACCATTATTATCATGTGATAAGCTTGTTTATGTACATATTTTTCTGCACATCTAAATTACCTAGTTTTTGGAACGATGTAGCATTTTGTATGTTACACACATTTTACAACAGAATGAGGCAGTTTTATTGACCTCAACATGTTCTTAGAGATATTGCTCACAAACTTATCGCATGAAATAGCTGTAGTAACATATTTTTGATCAAAAATTGGATGCTGAAAGTTGACAAAAAATCTTGTGTAATAGCTCAAATTTCGAATCACCCGGTCGACTCAGCTGATGTGTCATGTGTCAAAATGTTGTCGTGCAGAGTGGTTAATACCTAATTATAACAGTTGCATACAAGACTTCATCTACAATCATGATGTGAATCCTCTATAAAAGATTCTCATACCATAGGGTGTTGTACAGTGTTGTAAGAACTATGTAAATTCAAGAAAAGTCTAATTGTAAAATAAACGCATGTAAAATAAACAAACCATAATAACGACACCGGTAGTATCAATTAATGTAAGGGACAAAATACGACTTTTCAGGAGAGCCAAAAAACGATTTTTATTTTTTTATTTTGTCTATAACTTTTTACTGTCTGATCCAATTTTTATGGTGTTCAGAGAAAAGTTTCTTAGAATTTCCCCTTCTTTCTTGTTTTATACGAAAGATTTAGGAATACCCAGTAGTTTCAAAAATAGCATGTCCTTTACATTAAAAAAAAATGTTTAGATGACCGTTAAGTTACTGAAATTTTATAGATATTCCGTCGAGCGTAGTGTAAGCAGCAAGAGAAATAGAAAATTATACGAAATTTTATTGTAAAGGACTTTATCAGTGCTGCAATTTAATGTAACAATAGTTTATCTACTAAAATTTATACTATTTTAGCACTATGGAAATGAGTTCAAAGAGTAAATGGGTTCAGTTTCAGGTTTTACTGCTAGCTATAGCAGATTTAAGTCTGATTTGAGTCGGTCCGCGTCCTACTGCTCCGAGCTAGCTCGGTTATTAGGCTCAGAGTAGTTCTACATAGTTTTAGATGTTTATGAAGCAGGATTTACCTGTTCACTGTCTCATAGCGAGAAAATTGCTAGATGTGCGATGTTCTTCGTGATCGCTGAATCAATGGAATAGTCCAAATTCTTCTCCTTTTCACAGATTACTATCCTTTTGCTATAAAAGACTTATGTTTTTCCCGTCTTAACTCTTCGATTAACATGTCTCTGACAATTCAGATACTATTTAAAACAAAATCCGTTTTTTTTTCTTTGTTGACTATAAATTATTTAACAGAATTAACCACTATCCGAGTACACTTAGTATGCAACTTACTCGTTTGAGCCCACTCGGTCCGAGCACACTCTGACCGTGTCAACGCGACTTTGATTGGCTTTATAATTTGATTATATTAACAATTTAAGTTTTCTTGGAATTTATTGCTACCTACCACTTTTTCTCCACCTGGCAAGAAGTGATGATGTGTAGGTAGCGGCTCTGAAGAGGATACCTATCTTCTTCAGAGCCGATGAATGAATGAATGTAATGTCTTGTTTACTGTGTGCACTTGTGGCGTGTGCCAATAAACTTTTTTTCTTTCTTCATTTCTTTACTTTCTAATGGAAACGAAAGGTCGATGAATTAAGGCATAGGAATTGTGCGAAACATGATATTAGTATGATAAAGTAGAAGTGACGAGTAGAGAGGACGTAAGGGGAAAAAATAGAATAAAAGGTGCATGGGTTGTGTGAAAGATTAAGCAATAAATATCTGTTTGACGTATTTCATCTGCAGTAATTTCAGCTTATTTCGACTTAGAATGGAGATCGTGTGCTGTGGTGCTCCTTGGGTGAAGGAAGCTTATGTCCAAAAGTGGTCTTTAATATTTAGAAATGATAATGGTGATGAATTTCACCTGCAGATTATATAGTTTATGTATTTTTATGTCTAATGGCCGTAATTTTCCAAATCCCTTCATCCTTTTCTGTTGCATTTAAATTTTTTCGAGGTAATTTTTCGGATTTTTTATGTCGTAAGTGTCACGATTCCTAACATTTTATATAAACTTTAGATTTCGTCAAACAATTTTTTAAAGTAAGGGACATATTGTTTACAGTGAGAGACATTTTATTTACAGTAAGGGACATGGTTTTTAAAGTTAGGGGCATTTTATTTAAAGTAAGGGACATTGTCATTTAAATCGACTTATTTTTGACTAAGGTAAGGGTGTAAATTATTTAGTACGGCGACTTACTTAAATTTTTTGAGAAGAAAAAATATTAATGACTGTTACATCACATTTTTTTTCAGAAATCGTTTTTCGCGGTCATAATTTTTGTACTGTAAGGGACATATTTTTAAAGATAGAATTTTTTTAATAATACCAATCGATAGAGCGCGAAATTCTGAATCCAATGATATATATAACTCATTTTCGCCAAAATGTCCCTTACGTTAATTGATACTTCCGGTGTCGATAAGTAAAAGAATTATTGTTCTTTTTTCAAAATTTTAGCGATCTGGTGGTGAAAATGTCATTGCATGAGAATGTTCTTTTTTTGAAATTCATAATATCACGCGTTTGGATGATTAAGCTGCGAACAAATTATCGGACGCGTCCGTCAGCCGCGGCTGAAAGACGCGGCTTATTCATTATCTAGACAGTACATTTAATACTACACTGTGCAAACTGTCGGTCGTAAGACGCGGACGTGACCTTGAGCGTTCGGACGTCCGAACAGAATCTGGCCGGTTGTCGTCCGAACTACCGTGCACACTGCTAAGCCGGGTCCCTCAGCCGCGGCTGACGGACGCGTCCGATAATATGTTCGCAGCTTAATAATGATCATAATATCATTGAGTGTTTTAATGTTGGCAATATGCTAATTGTTATAGGTTCTTTTATAGAGGATTAATAGCATGATAGTAGATAAAAATACAAATGCAAAAAGGTTCTATTTAAAACATAGATAAAGAGATAGGTACAAAGTAGTCATTATAGACCGCAGTAGTAATGTATGTATTTTTAAAATGAATATCATTGATATCAATGATGAATATGCAACAAATAATCAAGAAGCGTGTCCAGATGTTACGCGTCGTAAAATTGTACTGATCAAAAAAAGGAGTTGAAAACGATGCAATGACAAAATAGATACGAATATTCGAAAATTTTAAAATCAACCAATTGATTTAAAAGGAAAGAGGTTGAGGCAACAGAGGAGGTGGAATACCCACTCTGTTACAAAAGTGTGTTGAAAAAACCACTATCCATAAAAAAACTTAAATCTAACTATAATTAATCACGACATTACCAGATGTGTTCGTGGGTTCGTTTACAAATATTCAAACTCACATGCAAAAACTCCAAGACAACTCTTACAAACTGCGCCAACCGTGGCATTTCATTCTTGAACTGAACGTACTGAATACGGCCACTAATGTTTTTTACCGGTATGTGATCGAATATGATAAGACAAAGTACTCTTTATCACTTGAAAGGTTTATTCTCCAGTGTGTTTTGTTGTGTGTTTTGATAAATTACCTTTACGAGTAAAACTACACGGACATACATTACACTTGTAAGGTTTTTCACCAGTGTGTGTTCGAATATGTATTTTTAAATGATGTTTTCTACTAAAACTATGCTGACAAATATCACACTTATAAGGTTTTTCACCAGTGTGTAATCTCTTATGTTTTATTAAATTACATTTAAGGGTAAAACTACGCGGACATACATCACACATGTAAGATTTTACACCAGTGTGAATTAGAATATGTGTTTTCAAGTCATCATTTCGTGTAAAACTACGCTGACATACATTACACTTGAAAGGTGTTTCACCAGTGTGTGTTCGAACATGATTTCTTAGATTGTCACTACGTGTGAAACTACGCTGACATATATCACACTTGTAAGTTTCACCAGTGTGTATTCGAATATGGGTTTTTAAATTAGATGTGTCACTAAAACTACGCTGACATATATCACACTTGAAGGGTTTTTCACCGGTGTGTATTCGAAGATGTGTTGTTAAATGTGTTTCTCTACTAAAACTACGCGGACATACATTACACTTGAAAGGTGTTTCACCAGTGTGAATAAGAATATGTTTTCTTAAATCATAATTTCGTTTAAAACTACGCCAACATATATCACACTTGTGAAGTTTTTCAACAGAGTGTTTTAGAAGATGTGTTTTTAAATCACCACTTCGTGTAAAACTACGCTGACATATATCACACTTGTAAGGTTTTTCACCAGTGTGTTTGAACATATGACTTTTTAGACTACCATTTCTTGCAAAACTACACTGGCATAAATCGCACTTGTAACGTTTTTCACCAGTGTGTATTCGAATATGTTGTATTAAATATTTTTTTACTCTAAAACTACGCTGACATACATCACAGCTAAAAAGTCTTTCACCAGTGTTTATTCCAATACGCTCTGATAATGCGCTCAAATGTTTATTGTTGTCCAAGTTGTATTGGCTATCAATCTTATCTTTTTTTTCACAAATATCTTTACTAGTATCTTCTCTAAAGTCTCCTACTTGGTATAAACTACGCAGATCTGGCTTTTTGTCATAAGTATCACTTCTGGACGTACGATTCCGAGTTGTTTCCATAAATTTCAAGTTTGATTGTTCATTTTCCTCTAGCTCCGCTGTATTTGTATATTCTTGTTTTGATCTTCGTGTATCCAGTTTTGCTTTCTTCGTGGCGATAGTCCCTGTGATTTTAAATATTGTAAGTTCAATAATTCTCTATATACAGGGGGTCCCGTGAAGAATGGATTTAATAGAGGCATGAGAGAGGTCATTTTCAATTTTCTTACCTCTGATATATACGGTGCTAGTGTAAGCGTTCAAAAGTTGTGATTACTTTAGTGTAAGTAAGAAATGCTTAGAGATTAAATTATAATTATTTTCTCTAAAATAAAAACGAATTGGAATATCCGAATGATTAAAATCTGTAAAGAATCTCTATGCCTTGGGGAAGTTTTTCTGACGTAGGGTCAACATTCTCCAATGAAACATTATCTCAAGAAAATGGCTTGATAATAAAAATTTATATGTTTTTATTGCACACATTCCTGTCGTAATAGTTTTAAGCAGTAAGAAAACATCTTTAAACATTTACAGTAAAAATAACTCTGTTTTTCGAGTAAAATAAATACTAAGTTACGATGCTCATGGCAAAAAATTACACTCGTGAAAGTTGACCACGTTTCAGAATAACTTCCTTCCCCAAAGCATAGAGATTCTTTGACGATATTAATAACTATAACAAACACATAAAAATGTAAAGCAACTTTTTAACCGACTTCAAAAAAAAAGTAGGTTCTCAGTTCGACCTGTATGTATGTATGTATGTATGTATGTATGTATGTATGTATGTATGTATGTATGTATGTATGTATGTATGTATGTATGTATGTATGTATGTATGTATGTTTGTCCGCGATTATCTCGCGTTTGGCAGAACGGATTTTGATGCAGTTTTCAGGAAAGTGTTCTCTACATTCTGGAGAAGGTTTTAGTATATAATACTAATAGATATCCCGTGACGTTGCCCGCGTGGATCCGTTTTGCTTACTTGGATCGTAGATTTTCAGGGACGATTGCATGTTTGTCCGCGATTATCTCGCGTTTAGCTGAACCGATTTTGATGCAGTTTTCAGGAAAGTGTTTGTTACATTCTGGAGAAGGTTTAAGTATATAACACTAATAGATATCCCGTGACGTTGCCCGCGTGGATCCGTTTTGCTTACTTGGATCGTAGATTTTCAGGGACGATTGCATTTTTGTCCGCGATTATCTCGCGTTTGGCTGAACCGATTTTGATGCAGTTTTCAGGAAAGTGTTTGTTACATTCTGGAGAAGGTTTTAGTATATAATACTAATAGATATCCCGTGACGTTGCCCGCGTGGATCCGATTTGCTTACTTGGATCGTAGATTTTCAGGGATGATTGCATGTTTGTCCGCGATTATCTCGCGTTTGGCTGAACCGATTTTGATGCAGTTTTCAGAAAAGTGTTTGTTACATTCTGGGGAAGGTTTGAGTATATAACAATAATGGATATCTCGTGAAGTTGCTCGCATAGATCCGTTTTTGTTGCTTAATAGGATTGTAGATTTTCAAAGAAGCCGATTTTATGAAGATTTTTGTTGAATATCGCAACTAATAAAAAACTTTAAAAAAAAAAGGGAACCGACTTCAAAACCAAACACAAAAAAGCTATAAAATAACTTTTCTTTCGGAAGTCGGTGGCTTTGTTTTTTTTTATTTCATTGACACATTGCCACCGACTTCCGAAAGAAAAGTTATTTTATAGCTTTTTTGTGTTTGGTTTTGAAGTCGGTTCCCTTTTTTTTTAAAAGTTTTTTATTTTTGCCTTTTTAGTTGAGATAATCAACAAAAATCATCATAAAATCGGCGTCTTTTAAAATCTACAACCCTATTATGCAAAACGGATCTATGTGAGCAGTTTCACGAGATATCCATTATTGTTATATACTAAAACCTTCCCCAGAATGTAACAAACACTTTTCTGAAAACTGCATCAAAATCGGTTCAGTCAAACGCGAGATAATTGCGGACAAACATGCAATCGTCCCTTAAAATCTACGATCCAAGTAAGCAAATCGAATCCACGCGGGCAACGTCACGAGATGTCTATTAGTGTTATATATTAAAACCTTCTCCAGAATGTAATAAACACTTTCCTGAAAACTGCATCAAAATCGGTTCAGCCAAACGCGAGATAATTGCGGACAAACATGCAATCGTCCCTTAAAATCTACGATCCAAGTAAGCAAATCGGATCCACGCGGGCAACGTCACGGGATATCTATTAGTGTTATATACTAAAACCTTCTCCAGATTGTAATGAACAGTTTCCTGAAAACGGCATCAAAATCCGTTCTGCCAAACGCGAGATAATCGCGGACAAACATACATACATACATACATACATACATACAGGTCGAACTGAGAACCTACTTTATTTTTGAAGTCGGTTAAAAAGGGAAAAATAAAAAACTATTTTAAAAAAAGGGAACCGACTTCAAAACCAAACACAAAAAAACGATAAAATAACTTTTCTTTCGGAAGTCGGTGGCCATAACTCAATGAAATAAAAAACCAAACACAAAAAACTATAAAATAACTTTTCTTTCGGAAGTCGGTGGCTTTGTTTTTTATTTTATTTCATTGAGATATGGCCACCGACTTCCGAAAGAAAAGTTATTTTATAGTTTTTTGTGTTTGGTTTTGAAGTCGGTTCCCTTTTTTAAAAAAAGTTTTTTATTTTTCCCTTTTTAGTTGAGATATTCCACAAAAAAAAAAAACTTCATAAAATCGGCTTCTTTGAAAATCTACAATCCTATTAAGCAACAAAAACGGATCTATGCGAGCAACTTCACGAGATATCCATTATTGTTATATACTAAAACCTTCCTCAGAATGTAACAAACACTTTTCTGAAAACTGCATCAAAATCGGTTCAGCCAAACGCGAGATAATCGCGGACAAACATGCAATCGTCCCTGAAATTCTACGATCCAAGTAAGGAAAACGGATCCACGCGGTCAACGTCACGGGATATCTATTAGTGTTGTATACTAAAACCTTCTCCAGAATGTAATGAACACTTTTCTGAAAACTGCATCAAAATCGGTTCAGCCAAACGCGAGATAATCGCGGACTAACATGCAATCGTCCCTGAAATTCTACGATCCAAGTAAGGAAAACGGATCCACGCGGGCAACGTCACGGGATATCTATTAGTGTTATATACTAAAACCTTCTCCAGAATGTATTGAACACTTTCCTGAAAACTGCATCAAAATCGGTTAAGCCAAACGCGAGATAATCGCGGACTAACATGCAATCGTCCCTGAAAATCTACGACCCAAGTAAGGAAAACGGATCCACACGGGCAACGTCACGGGATATCTATTAGTGTTATATACTAAAACCTTCTCCAGAATGTAATGAACACTTTCCTGAAAACTGCATCAAAATCCGTTCAGCCAAACGCGAGATAATCGCGGACAAACATACATACATACATACATACATACATACATACATACATACATACAGGTCGAACTGAGAACCTACTTTTTTTTTTTGAAGTCGGTTAAAAAAAAACAAAGCCACCGACTTCCGAAAGAAAAGTTATTTTATCGTTTTTTTGTGTTTGGTTTTAAGTCGGTTCCCTTTTTTTAAAAAAGTTTTTTTTATTTCAATAGGTGCGTCCATTGGTGCATCCGCACAGACCGAGCAGCCTTTCGAGGCATTTATCGCGCGAAGTTTCTCGATTAGTGTGGACGTGTCTCGGGCGAGGAAAAAGCGCGCGAAGCCGCGGGCGATCGACCGACTGCCCGAGCCATACAGTGTCGGTTTTTGGTTTGCTCGCGTATATTGTTACGTGCCTCGGTCGAGAAACAATTGCGTGTCCAAACAGAACAAGCAGCTTCGCGAGGCATTGTGTGGACGCACCCAGCGACTGATCAAGAGTTCTGACCGCCCTAGCCTAATTATGAGGACGCACCCCCGCCAGGTGTGTTACGGACGGCCTAAAAAGTAGTAAGTGAGTAGAGTAGTAGTGTGAAAATTTTCACACGCGTGGCACACAACGCGCCGTCGACCCTTGCCGCCCGCATGCCCGCGCCTACCGTGGCCAGAGATCGTCTGCCAACGTCCGGCGCCGTGGGCGTCTACCACTGCGGCTGGGGTGGAGGGAGGACGCTGTCCTCTCCCTCACGCAGCCTGCCTTCTCCTTCGCGAGCATGACTGCTTCGCAGATGGAGCCGAGGCGAGAGGTCTCCGCCTTTTGCCGCCGTGACGACACGGGAAGCGGGGCAATCCTGCACCGTATGCTCCACCGTGTCCTCCGGGCGATCCTCGCAGTGGTGACAACCACGCGTTTTTTCCTTTCCAATACGACACAGAAACTTCCCGAAATATCCGTGTCTGGTGAGGATCTGTGTCAAGCGGAAGGTGAGGACGCCGTGACGCCTCTCCAGCCACTCCTCAAAGAGGGGTATTACTTACGGCGTGCCCGATGTCTTAAATACTAATCCACTTTGAAAACATTGCTGTAAGTATATTAATTAAATCATACTTACTGTTGGTCCCCTCGGCTATTTGTTCTTCCAATTCATGTTCTTCCACTTCAGTTTTTATCTTTTGTGCTTCCACTTCAATTTTAATCTTATGTTCCTCCACTTCAATTTTAATATGTTCTTCCACTTCAATTTTAATCTTCGTCAAAGGCACATCACTTTCTGAATCTGAATCAGGCGTATGTGGGCGCATATCTTCTATACCTAGACCGGTATTGTCTTGATTTTCTGCTTCTAGATCTGTATGTTAACAAAAACAGTTTATGTGATAAGAATCATCATCATCATCAGCCTATATTGTTCTCACTGCTGGGACACAGGCCTCCCCTCTGTGAGAGGGAGTGGGCCATAACCCACGCGGGCCCAGTGTGGATTGGTGGATGTCACATGTCTTCGAATTGTTGGTTCTAGGACATGCCGGTTTCCTTACGATGTTTTCCTTCACCGTTTTGAGAGCAGTGGTGTTGAAATAAATTACACAAAGTAATGCGCCTGGCTGGGTTTGACATTACAAAACAATATTTTAAATACACACCATCACTTTGATATTCCTCCTTTGGCTCAATAATATCATCTTGTCTCTCACAAACATCTGGTAATTCTTCTTTGACAGCAATGCTTTCTGTTTGACATCCATTATCACCGCTGACATGTTCTACTTCACATTTTATAAACCCACTGCGAAACTCTAGCGGATCATGGTTGGTTGAAGGATTTAACTGTGAAACAATGAGTCCAGTTTTAGTAAAAAATACGTGTGGCATTCGGGGACTGCCGCAGCATAGCTTTTTTAATGAACTGATGCAATTATAATTATGTGTTCATTTTATGTTTGAAGTATTTTATGATCGTGGGTATCCGGTTTGCGGTCAGCAGTGCGCGGTCTATCCAAGGCGTCGAGTTCATTTGAGTATGCCGAAGGAGTACATTAAAACCGGCATGACGCAACCGTTGAAGGCCTTTTTTTTTTTAAGGTGGTAAAGTCATCAAATGAGTCCTCCCGCCCGGACTGTCAGACTCTTACTGACTAAAATCCACCCGTGTTCCTTCGGATGCCCTTTACGTTCCGGAGCCACGGTATCCTGGGTTAAGAAAAAGCCGCGACCCCAGCAGGCATTTGGCGCGAAACACGACGCGCCTCCGACCAAGTCCGACCCGGGCTTGGTCCTTGGTCTGACGGCGAGCTACCCACTACTCACCGTCCGCAAGCCCGCTCCGCCGCTGTGCCCTCTGCTGATCAGAGGGACACGCGTTGGAGCGTCCACACGACAGGCTATTCGCATACGGGCAAAGAGACCCCTTAGGCACACAGTGCCTAAGGAAGAGTTTTTGCCCGCATCCCAGGGTGCACCGGCCCGAAAAACTGGTCTTCCCCCCGGACGTATCCGAGAGGGAACTCCAGTCCACGAGCGCCCTTGGAGGTTTCCTGTCTTAGCACCCCACCGTTGAAGGCCTCGGACCTTGTTTCTGCACGAAGAAGGCTAAATAGCCTTCTTATTATTATTTTCTTAGTGTTATTAATAATACCTTCTTGTGGCGGCCGAAGAAGCGCTCTACGAGTGTCTCATGTCCGGTACATTAATGTCAAGTGCTTCCGACATACCCAAATACATAGGTTTCAGATGAGGAGAGGGATCTAAGGTGTATGGAGTCTGTTCGCTTCGCTTTACTTGCATGACTGCACATTTGTCCACACCAAATTCCATCCTGATGGCACTACTAAAAGTTTCAGTTACTTTCAGTAGCTCCATCAGTCGCAATTTGTGGGGAGCAAAGAGTTTCAGATCGTCCATATATAAGAAGTGAGATATGATTATATGACCTGACCACCGTCTTCTCAACCGACAGCCTAGACCTGAATTCTCCAGCAATGTGCTTAAAGGATTCAGGGCTAAGCAGAATAGAAGTGGACTCAAACTGTTGCCCTGGAGTATACCCCGTCTGATCCATACAGGTTCATCATTTGGATCTGTCGACATCCTGTATAGTGAAGTACTGTCCTCCATTGCCTCATACACGACTCAAGGAAGGCGCGTAGAGTTGCATCTATCTTGTACAACTCCAACACCCTCATGAGCCATGTATGTGGCACCGAGTCGTAGGCCTTCTTATAATCTATCCAGCATGTGGACAGATCCTTGCGAGATCGACGAACCTGTTGGCCATGTTAATGAGGAGTAACTCCTTAGTACCACAGCACCCGTTCCTACATCCGGTTTGAGAGGCGGTCATAACGGAGTTACTTTCAACATGTGTATTAATTTTCCCTTTTAAAATGGATGTAAGGAGTTTATAAACCGTCGACAAACACGTAATCGGTCCATAATTTTCGCGGCTGTACCAGCCTTATGGAGAAGGTGAGTAGCCCCTGTTGTTAGAAACTGTGGTAGGGACCCAGACTCTAAGGAGACCTGGAATTGCGATGCCAGACAAGTGTGTGAACTACTCAACCATCTGAGCCAAAAGTGAATAACATTATTATTATGGTAAATAGCGACCCCACCTTTTGGAACAGTGGATCACGTGGCGATAAATCTTCCTCGTCTTCTTGTTCTATATCGTTTTCTTGGCACAACTGTATATAAGTTTCTAAAGTTTTCTCTATGTCCAAATTTGATTCAAATTCTTTCCTACGTTCCAATATCGTATCTTTGTTGTCCTCGTATATTTGAATGAACTTATTTTCAGCAATAATATCATTTTCTTCACTTTGAAAAGGAACATGCAACAGAACCATTTCACGTCTGTAATCGTTGTAATTGTCAGCCATATCGTAGTTCCTGTATCTTATTATTCTTGCAGTATCTCTTTTAGAGTAATTCCCCTTTTTATTTTGGTAATATTTTGCAACAAATTGTGCTAACGTAACTTCGCGGAGTTCTTCCGGTCTTTTCTCATACTTATCGAACCAATTCTCTCTTAAACCGTTCATACAATCATCATCTATAGCTTCAAGTTTCTTCATAGATTTTCTAATTCTTGCGCGTTCAGTAGGTAATACCGTTGGAATGTAGACTGTCGCCACCGATGACTTAGCCATAGGTTCTCTTAATAAATACCAAGCAGCTTCTTGTACCGACATTTCAACAGACTGAAGTATGTCAATACTCATTTTTTTCGTGATATCGACAATGTCGAATTCTGGATGCTCGTCCATTATGTCAATTATTTGTTGTTGCAAATTACTAATGCCTCTATTATTCTGATTGAAATATTCAACAACATATGTTGCACAAGCATATTCATCTAGTATAATCTGAAAATCCATGTTCGATTTCAAATGATGTAATACGAATGGATTGAAAGCGTTGTGCCATTTTTCTGCTGATGTCCTTTTATACAATAATTTTGGTCTATTTATACCAGCACGAATAATATTGTAGTAATGATCATCAGAAATAATATCATTATGCGAGTAAAATTCATCAAAATTCGTGTAGTCAAAATTTTCTAGATTCTTTCTTATAATTTTAAATCGTTTCTTATATTCTTTGAAAAGTGCTTCTGAGTAATCTGGATCAGTGTCTCTCATAGGTATCAAATAAATAGTTTTTTTTGTTGGCATAAATGGTGCACCAAATATACATTCTTGCTTTTTATTAGAATTCATTTTTTTATAACACGTTAATGTGTGTTTGTGTGTTACTAGTTTTATATTTCCAGATGCCTCAGACGCTGACACAGAAACTAATTCGTCGATTAATTTAATTACTTCAGGATCATTGCTTAGTAAATCTTTAGGAACATTTTCCAACCAAAGAAGAATATGAGCATGTGAGCTACCACGATGTTGAAATTCTATTCTTTGGAAATAATGTACTACTCTATATTTTCCGAACGGACTTCTTTTCTTTGATTGCATAACTTTTAACAGACAATTTACCATTTTATTAAAATAAATAGCACAAGTTACGGCATCTTCATTCACAAGTTGAGCTTTATGCATATAACTCATTTCTGCTAAAAACTCATCCGAAATTTCCGTTCCCTCGTTTTTCAATTTGTACAATAATTTCAACAAATTGCCCCAGCCAGTTTCATTGGCGCTAAGAGTCATAAAAGCAGTTGGTGGCCCTAATTGCCTGATCATTGCAAAAAGATCTTTTTTGCGATCTGACCAAAACCAAGCAGAATTTGGTATGCAGCGAAGAAATGCGAGATTTGTTTCTAAACAATTATTTATATATTCTTCAGATTGAATGGTCTCTTTCGTAATTGAAGTACCTTGTCCAACATGCTTAAACGCAACATTGACACATCTACTAACTCGCAACTTCATGATTTTAGCAGCGATGTATAAAAGGTGTTGTGGGTCAGTAGCACGTCTATCAGTACGCCGAAGTTCGCTTGTAGCTTGCATGAAAGGCGTTACAGTAACACCATCTCTGTATGTTCGAAACTGACCGCCGTAGATTTTCGGAAAAGATAATTCTTCCGCATGTTCATCCATTAAAATACTGACTGGCCTGTTATGTTCACCGGGTGCCACACTCAAAAAATAATCATCATTCCACAAAAGAGTTTGTTGCTGCGCAACTAAACTGTCTTCATTTGGCACGTGTTCACTTATTTCATCCATATTCAATTGCGAAGTATGTTCATCCCCGGTAAAAAGAAAATCATCGATTTTAATATCATGATAAGTATAAAGAGGCGTAGATACTAAATACGACAACCACTGTTTAATATGGCTCTTATTAATAAGCCCGTGGACATAACTAGTTTTGTGAATCAACTTCTTTTTCAAATGCACATAAAAGCAAAGGTCATCTTGAATGTTTCTTGGCAATTGTTTCACCATTGTATTCACTTCGATAGGAACATTAATTATCTGGCCATATATACCGTACTGACCATTAACGTGTCTCAGTCTACGAATCTCCATGAACGGTATTCTCGGTGAAATCAATCGTTGCTCGATAAGGTTCAACGTTGGTAAATGTGATGGAATTTCCGGATAAGCAAAACCATTGTAGGTTGACATGAGAGGAATTTTGTTTTTTTCCAAAGATGTATAACATGTATAGCAGACTTGAACAGTTTCACCGGGTGTGTAATTCTAAAAAAAAAGCAAATTCGTATTATCAAGATATAGAAAGAAAAATATGAAGTGAATAATTAAAAAAAAACTATATCATTAAGATTACCTGCAGTATTGTTTTCAAAATATTTTCATGTTTGCTGGTCGACATTTTCAAGTCTCTTTTCCACCATAGTCTGTCGCAAATAATACAAGAATGACCAAATGAATTACTCGTAAAGTCTTTATAAAAATCAATATGACTTGTACTGTGTTTGCGATAATTTGTGTAAACTGGAATAGTACCATCAGCAATAAAATCCATAATATTTTCACCAATTCGATCTATCTCAATCTCAATTTCATGATTGTTATGACTATCTTCGGAAGGATCTTCCTGTTTTATCTTCCTTCCTTTATTATCATGATTGTCACGCAATAGTTGAATATTGGAATCATCATGGGCTTCATTTTTCACTTCATAAAGAGGTGTGAAATGTTGTTCACGAAGATAAAGATGAATCCAGTTTTTTGTATCATTTGCTTTAAAATGACAAAAGATAGTGTCTTGATTTGTTGTACTTATGTTGTAAAAGCAATAATGTACACAAACATTTTGATTGTACATTTTCGAAAATAAGTACAAACAATCCAAATCTCCGTAATCATTAGTGCTTGATAGAATGTTATATGCTTCTTGCGGATTGTGGCAGTAGTTTAAATATGGTGAATCACGTAACTGATCTCTCAAGTCACAAGTCTCAATTTGAAGTTGCAAAACACTTATGAGGGAGTGAAATAAACAATTACCATCGCCAGGAATTCCTGTGTTCCTATGTAGAATCACTTCGGGAGTAATGCATTCATAACGCTGTTCATAAATTTGAAGTTGTTGGCTGTTAAATTGATTTTCTTGTAGCGTTGCATTTTCTATATTTCCAACAGACCTACATTGCACGACATTCTCTTCATTACTGTCCAATTTTTGTCTTATCCTGTGAAAAAAATGAGGATAAATCGTAAATTTAAATAATATTGAGGCGCATATATAACAATTTGTTTTAAAATATTTTTAAATCAAATTACATATCCACGTAAGATTTTTCTGCATTACGTTGACGATATTTCCTTTGACGTTCAGCATTTGATTTTGGTAATCTATCTTTTTTCTTTTTTTCATTTTTCTTCAAATCTTTGTGACGATGATAATATGCTCTTTGACGTTCAGCATTTGATTTTGGTACTCTATCTTCCTTTTTTTTTTCATTTTTCTTCAAATCTTTTTGACGATGATAATATGCCCTTTGACGTTCACGATTTCTTTTTCTTTTTAGCTCTTTAAGTTCTTCTTCTCTATAAAACGAAAATAGCTATGTTTAAATAGTGTAATAACACACCAAAACGATTATTATACTATTTTTCCATCATTAATAAATGCACTTTGTTTATTCATATGTACAGCTCCTGAAAGAGTTACCAGATGTTGGCATCACATTCTTAACTCAAATCTTCAATGCATGCCTGAAAAGAAATTTCGTGCCAACGCAGTGGAAAGTTGCAGAAATAATACTTATTCCAAAGCCTGGAAAAGACCCTACAGACGTTAAATCCCACAGACCAATAAGTCTCCTTCCAATTCCATCTAAGGTGCTAGAAATACTTGTACTCAATCGTATGATTCCAGAAATCGCAGCTGCTAAGCTAATACCAGAACACCAATTTGGCTTTAGACAGGCCCATGGAACAGTTGAGCAAGTACACAGACTTGTGGAAAAAATCAACTACGCCTTCGAAAACAAATTATACTGCTCTGCTGCCTTTCTGGATATTTCTCAGGCGTTCGATCGAGTTTGGCACGACGGACTCTTGTATAAAATCCGTAAAAATTTACCCATAAATTACTATCTCTTCATAAAGGCCTACCTTAGTGAAAGACATTTCCACGTTAAATATGGTGATAGCTTCTCAAAACTCTGTGCGATAAAAGCAGGTGTCCCACAGGGTAGTGTGATGGGCCCAATGATCTACCTTCTGTATACCTCAGACCAAATACGATAGATGTACTCACTGGGACTTTCGCTGACGATACCGCAGTGCTCGCAATTGACGAAACTGCTGATGGCGCTTCTACAAAACTACAAAACAACCTAAATCATATCACTAAATGGTTAAAAGATTGGCGCATAAAAGCGAATGAAACTAAATCGGTTCATGTCACTTTTACTCTAAGACGGGATACCTGCCCAGAAGTCGAACTAAACCATATAAAAATACCTCAGTCAGATGATGTTCGATATTTGGGAGTTTATCTGGATAGAAGACTTACCTGGAAAAAGCACATATCAACTAAACGAAAAGCTCTTGACCAGCAATTTAGAAAGCTTTATTGGCTCATAGGTCGTAAGTCCCAGCTTACTCTGGAAAACAAACTTTTGGTGTACAAATGTATCCTTAAGCCTATCTGGACTTGGGGAACAGCATCCACATCTAATATAGAAATGCTACAACGTTTCCAGTCAAAGACTCTACGAATGATAACTGGGGCACCATGGTACATGACCAATAATCGCATTCATCATGATTTGAAAATAAAAACTGTTCGAGAAGAAATTAAAGACTCCCTACAAACGTACACTAAACGAATACGTAGACATCCCAACCAACTGGCAAGAACCCTAATGGAAGTACAACCACAACATTTTTTCAAAAGACTAAAAAGACGAGCCCCTCAAGATTTGGTTTGAAACAAGGGGCATAAACTGATAATATGGACATGTCACTGGATATTGTACCATGCAAGACAAACTCATAATTACAAAACTCCAGCTTAATGTTGACAAGACAGATTGCAGGAAAGAAAAGAGAGAAAAAAAAAAAAAATATGTACAGCTATTCACTGTTGTACATCGATGATAAATACCTATACACCTATCCTATATAATTTCTCACAAACAGCAGCTTACGTCCGGAGCAGCTCGTCTCGATCCGTGCGACTCATGCGATCTTCGTACAGTTGTACCATATACATACACGTTAAGGTTCAACTAGTCAAAGGCTCGAACTCACTCGTGAAAGCAGCCAAAAAGTACACTGTCTCACCTAGCATTGTGTCTAAAGGAGATAGAATCAGTTATGAGGAGTTAGCAGCTACTCTACACGCATATGTCTAGTCACACGCACACAAACACCGTGCCGAACTCTGCGAAGCTGAAACTATGTTACACAATGCACGGCTTTCAACACTGCACCGCTGTGCTGGTTGGAGTGGGGGGTTTAAGTTTATTTTCGTTACGGAATTTCTTGCCGTGGTAAAAACTATGCAATAGCTTAATAACTTTTTTGGTACTATTGATGAAATAAAAAAGATATTTTTATCCCTTAAAGATGAAATAGATATACAGAGGGAGTTCAGAGTGGTTTAGAACTAGTGGTCCGGTACATGTTGGACTTCAACTTCAACTCTGTGAAAGGGACATTCGAACGCATGCTCTGTCGTGTAAGCCACTCAACGCTAACCAACATGCCTACAGTATGGGCAAATCAACAGAGTCCGCCCTACATAGCGTCGTATCACGCATTGAGAACGGACTATCATCTAAACAATCAACCTTAGGCATCTTTATAGACGTTGAAGGCGCCTTTGACAAAACCACCTTTAACAGCATTAGCCGTGCCCTATCTAGGCATGGGGTCGAACCCACGACTGCCGGGTGGATAGACAATATGCTAAGACAAAGGGCTATTCAATTTACCGTAAATACCACGACCCGAGGTGTGGTAGCAAAAGGCTGTCCACAGGGAGGAGTTCTCTCCCCCCTCCTATGGAACGTCGTGGTCAATGAGCTGATCTGCAGACTCACCGACCATGGGTATTATACGGTAGGCTATGCGGACGATCTAGCCATTCTCATAACGGGACCTTTTGAGAATGTACTGTGTAACCTGGCAAAACAGGCTCTGAAGATCGTCGAACAATGGTGCCTGGAGCACGAACTATCAGTGAACCCGTCAAAAACGGAACTTATCATGTTCACTCACAAACGCAATCTTGGCAGTTTACAATTACCCAAACTGTTTGGCACCGAGCTGTCCCTAACTAATGAGGTCAAATATCTGGGCATCATTATTGACAGCAAACTGTTATGGAACAAACACTTGGACCACAAGATTAACAAAGCTAGCATAACATTTTGGCAATGCAGAAGACTTCTGGGGAAATCCTGGGGCCTCTCGCCGAAAATAACACTATGGCTGTATAAGAGCGTAATTAGGCCAATAATCACCTACGGAGCGGTAGTTTGATGGCCCAGAACTGAACTCATAACCACCCGTAAAAAACTGCAGTCATTCCAAAGGTTGGCCTGCTCAGCCACCACAGGATGCATGCGAACAACACCTACTAATGCGCTGGAGATAATGCTAGGTCTGCCGCCACTGGATCTCTTTATTCAACAGGAGGCCAGT
Source organism: Agrotis clavis (assembly GCA_954870645.1). Classification (NCBI taxonomy): domain Eukaryota; kingdom Metazoa; phylum Arthropoda; class Insecta; order Lepidoptera; family Noctuidae; genus Agrotis; species Agrotis clavis. Next base: position 8,998,920 of record OX940944.1, on the reverse strand, counting down.
ATGGCGGCAATCAGGCTAAAACACTCCGGCATGTGGAAAAACCAAAGGGGCAATCACACCATAATATGGGAAAGGGCGCTAAACGATGTACCATACATTGAAGCGCCCTGTGACAGAATCCCCAAAACTCACGTGTTCGATAAACTTTATCGAATTCAACTATCAGAGACCGAGCGAGATCAATCAGGAGTTAACGAAGTCCGAATTTACACGGACGGCTCTAAAACCAAAACCGGCACAGGTGCTGGTGTATTCTCAATGGATCTCAACATCAAAGTTTTTTTTTTTTTTTTTTTTTAATATTTATTTGCAAACATGCGATCGGTTCTTGAACCATAAGCAGTTGTTTTAAGAGAGTGTTTGGCATGTTAGGCTTGCCCTCCCATTGTTAGGCTGCCTTTGTATATTGCTTTACTCAGTGTATATTATCCCAAGTGTGCAGTCTTTTAAGACGTCTTGTTGGCAGCGATTTACTTAGAGCCTGAGCAAGTCGGTTTTCGTGATTTAGTATCCTCTCTCTGTAAGCTTTTGTCATAATACTGATTTCCTCTTTGATGGTGTGAACTTTCAGATAATCATGGATTTCATCCATTCTTGTATACCATGGGGCATTCACTATGGCTTTAAGCACGCCATTTTGAAACCGCTGGAGTATTTCAGTGTTTGAGGTTTTTGCTGATCCCCACAGCTGTATGCCGTAAGTCCAGACTGGTTTTATAACTGCTTTGTAAATCAATACTTTGTTATTGACAGAGAGTCGAGATTTTCTTCCCAATAACCACTCTAGTGTTCTCCATCTGTGATTGAGTTCATCGCGCTTTATTTGGATGTGAGTCTTCCACGTCTGTTTGCGATCGAGGTAGAATCCGAGGTACTTTACTACAGTATTGTGTGGTAGCTGCTCATTACCCAGTTTCACAGCAGGGCAGTCTCCCTGTTTAAGGGTAAATGTGATGTGGTTGGATTTAGCTGCACTAGCTTTGATACGCCAGCTCTTCATCCAGGTATAAAGCTTATCCACGTGCGACTGTAGCTTACTGGAAGCTATTTTTGGGTTGGCGTCAGATGTCAGCACTGCAGTATCATCGGCAAAAGTGGCTGTCATTACAGTTTCCGATTCAGGGACATCTGCTGTGTATATCAGATACAGGAGGGGCCCCAGGACAGAGCCTTGTGGGACTCCAGCTCTTATGTCGTAAAAGTCTGAGACGGCATCATTAATTTTAACAAAGAATATACGATTTTCCAGGTAAGATTTCAATGTCAGGAATAGGTTGTGTGGTAATGTTTTTTTCAGTTTATACAGCAGCCCAGGGTGCCAAACCTTATCAAAAGCTTGCTGTACGTCGAGAAACACCCCTGAGCAGTATTTTTTGCTTTCGAGAGTATTTCTAATATGTTCACACACTCTATGGACTTGTTCTACTGTCGCATGTCGTCTTCGAAATCCGAACTGGTGTTCTGGGATAGTAGCGTTTTCGTTTAAGTATTTACTAAGCCGTTTTGAGATTATTTTTTCATAGACCTTTGACAGTACAGGAAGCAGGCTTATTGGTCTGTATGAAGAACACATCAACATCAAAGTATCTCTACCGCTAGGGGAACATAGCTCCATATTCCAATGTGAATGTGTAGCAATCACCCAAGCTGCCACCGCAGTCATGGAAAGAAACATCTCCAACTACGGGATTAGAATTCTATCCGATAGTATGGCTGTACTAACGGCGCTGAACGGCAATATTATGTCGTCCAGCCTAATTTATGAATGTCACTTAGCATTGCAAAAAATTTCGAACCGCAATAGGGTCATCTTGCAATGGATAAAAGGACATAGCGGATCATTGGGTAACGATGCGGCAGACGAACTTGCAAGGAGAGGCTCGGATGTGGACGTGGCCGGCCCCACACCCTTTTTGCCTATCCCATCCGGTCAACTCAGGACCTGGGTACGTCTGCAAACCCAAAAAAAACATAATGCCAGATGGGCATCTACAACCGACTGCAGACAGTCTAGAGAGGCGGTACCTGCACTAACACCGCGACTGACCAGCAGACTTCTCAGTCTCCAACGAACAGACTTACGAGTTGTAGTGGGCATGCTCACCGGTCACTGCCCACTCAACAAACATCTGTTTACTATCAACGCGACAGACAGCCCGTTGTGCAGGGGCTGCCTGAATGCGGATGAAACGGCAACCCACGTAATCCTGGAGTGCGAGGGTGTTGCTAACCAACGGGCACAAAACCTTGGCATTCCAAGGTCGCTCCAAGAAGCCTGTGAACGTCCCAGGAGACTTCTGAGCTTCTGGAAGGAGCTGGGTTGGCTCATATAGCCAATCGTCCCACCTCACGCATAACGGACCACCTACGAGTCCAAATGCGGAAAAGGGAGCCCCTAACAATACAATACAATACATGTTGGACTTTAGATTTGCTGGGTGTATGAACCAAATCAAATTAACTTTTTTTTTGGGATTACTGCTAGTTTGTGTACAGATAATCTACGGGTCAGTTACATCATAAGATTGTTAGACGTCCTGTGCATCCAGTATAATAAATAATGTCTCTAAAAGTATCTCACCTCATAGTCTCATTCATCATCTGAGTGAACAGCTCCTCCGCTTCCAAACATTTCCTCATCCATCGGATGCATTGCTTTAGTGTATCGCAGCAGAAGGGACAAGCAAGAATTGGTCTACTGTCTTCAGTTACAAACTACAATAAATCTTTCATAACATAAAATATTACTGTTTGCGATGCGTTATCTTCACAGACTAAGTAGAGAGTATACACTGTTATCTTGGAATCTCATTTATTTATTTTTAAATTAAATAATAGTCGTACATGCTTTTGGCTTGGAAACTGTCACCATTTCACCAAGCTGTCACCGCTGTCTGTCACCTGCTGTCACCCGGGTGAGAGTAACATGCAGCGATCCACAAAAACAAAAAAAAATATTATGACTTAGTATTTCAGCTGTACTACATTCGTAATGTATTCTATTAAATTAAATCATCATTAACGCTCTTTATCGATAGCACAATGGCCGAAAAGTCATGCCCACCCAAAAGTTAAAAAATAATTCTTTATCGTCTGTGGCTTCAATCAACAAAAATCCTATATTATGTCAAGTATATCGTCGTTGTGTCAAGTTGACACTTTGACAGTAAATTGTGCTGTGTTTGCTTCTTGCTTTAGAAAACCTACAGTGGAAAAGAAAGAAAATCGCATTATTTTTAGTTTTTCTCGTAATTTTTGAACTGAAAGATGAGTAAACTGCCAATGTGTAGAATCTGTTTAGTGGAGAATGTTCGTATGTACGCAGTGGTCAACAAGAACTTGCATGAACTGTATGAGAAGCTGACTGGCGTTCCAGTAAGTTGATAAACATTTTACTAATAACATGTTTCAAGTGCGTCTAATATTCCAAGCGCGACCACCTTCTATAGGAAATTTCTTTTTGAATAATTGAGATGCTTCACGCTTAAGGAGCTTACTCATGGCGCAATGCGACGCGATTCCAATTAAAAGTGAAAATGAACCTTACGAATACGGCAATAAGACATAAAATGCCTAGTCGTTTACGGGTAGATGAAAAACAAAACACGATCGCCACGTCGACGTCAATCGAATTGCAACACTCAATCGTAGTAGCAAGGTTGATTTTCACTTGTAGTTGGAATCGGTCGAGTTGCAATCGCATTGCGTCATGGGTAAAGGACCCAAAGGCCAGGTACACACGGCGATTATTTTCCCGTATACCGTATAAACGATTTTATCGAATAGAGTAGTGACAACAGAATATATATGAAAACTTAAAAATTGTTTACACGGCGTTCATACGGGAAAATCCCGTGTTCGAGAAATATATTTTACCGTATACCGTGCGAAGTTGTCAACGGAACGCCGCGTCTCGAAACGATTTTATCGAATACGACACGCAGTGGCGCTTATGTTCATGTTGTCTGGTACACACGACTCGCCCATTCGAGAATCGTACGCACTCGCATGCGTGGCCCGAAAAAATCGAATCGAATGGTCGCCGTGTGAACCTGGCCTAAGCCTGTAGCCAAATGGCAGGCGACAATCGTTAACGTTCAGCAGGCGCTAAAGCCCGGTTTCCACTGCAAGCGGAGCGGACACATTAATGACCCAGCGGGTGAAAAGAGTAAAAATGAGCTCGCTCTGGGAACTCAAAAACGATTTGTTGGTGGAAATACAAGTATGCAGTTTGCGCTTGCAAGTTTAAAGGAGTCATTAATGTGTCCGTTCCGCTCGCGGTGGAAACCGGGCTTAAGGGTGCTTGCACACAGCGCATGTAACCCGCGCAAGTAAAGGTGCGGGTTACCCGCGCGAGTAATATGATCAAGTTACCCGCGGGGTGCTTGTACACGGTGCATGCAACTCGCGCAAGTAAAGGTGCGGGTTTGCGGTGTACCCGCGCGAATAACATGCGCCAGCTACTTGATCAAGCTACGCTACCCGCGGGGTGCTTGTACACGGCGCATGTAGCTTGAGCATGTTGAGGCACTTGCGCGGGTTACATGCGCCGTGTATAAGCACCCTAATACATTTTCAACTTTATACCCCATCGCATAAAGTTGAAAATCTAGTAAAGACTGCTTATTTTTATAAAAACATAAAAAAATCGCATTGTTTTATTGCAGTTTGTAACTCAAGACACTAGACCGATTGTTGCTTGTTCCTTCTGCTGTGCTAAACTAAAGAAATGCTTCCGATTTATGAGGAAATGTTTGGAATCTGAGGAGCTGTTCACTCAGATGATGAATGAAGACTATCAGGTTAGACACTTATTCTTATAACTTGCACAAAAATCTACAACATATATTATCGTAGCAAGGCAGTCATTATTATTCTTCCTCTCCCTAACGCGGCCCGCTTCCTCCGTCGCGAGCATGACCTCTTCGCAGAAGGAGGCGACCAACGCCTCAGGACGACGTGACGCCTATCCAGCCACACCTCATAGAGGGGTCTTACCGCCGCGACGACGTAGACTACTTTCGGCATTTAATAAATATAAACACTCCTTCTGTATTTATTTTGTAAATTTAATAAGTTATGGTACTAATACTAGACTCATCTTTTAACAGTTAAATCCTTCAACCAACCATGATCCCCTAGAGTTTTGCAGTGGGTTTAAAAAATGTGCAGTAGCACATATCAGCATAGTTGATGGATGTCAAACAGAAATCATTGCTGTCAAAGAAGAATTACCAGATGTTTGGGAGACACAAGATGATATTATTGAGCCAAAGGAGGAATATCAAAGTGATGGTGTGTATTTAAAATATTGTGTTGTATTGTTGTAGCATCATTTTCCTCATCTAAAATGTAATTATTGGGTCATTTACACCGGTCGATTTGGCCACCTAAATGATAATTCAACTAGTTTTTAACTTCCTTTTTTTTACTATTTGCACGTCTTAATTGCCCTGTTGTAAATGCTCCGTAAGGCGGTCCATTGTGTGGTGGGTCGGTTTGCTACACGATTCAACCCAGCTTCTTCCAGAAGCTCAGTACCCTTAACACGAGTTTTCAGTATTTGAGACGTCAAGTAAACTGGAACTCTGACAATTTCAAATTGACAACTTTCAAGCAAAAAATTAGTTCCTTCTTCGCACACCAGAGGCGCTGTTCCAGTTTTTCATGCAAGAAACGCTGTAAATACTGGAAAGACGCTGTAAAGTAAAAGAGTGAAAACTCGTGCTAAGAGTACAAGAACTCTCCTAGGACAGACAACGTTTCGCAGCTGTACGTCGCAACCCAGTACAGGGTCAACAAAATAAAAATTGAGTCGCTCATCTTTTTACCATTACTAATAATTTATCTAATGGGTTAACTTGATTTTAAAAACCAGCTTGGCTTTATAAGTATTATGTGGGTAACAAAGAGATAGTGTGAAAATCACTGAGACTGGTAAACCAATGTTTTGAAAACACTGTCCTATGATGTTCATAGTTCACAGGCTTGTTGAAACGACCTCGGCTTGCCGAGGACTTGTGGAAGTTCTTCAGCAACAGTCTAACATGCCAGGGTGTATTTCAACTAAAAATCATATCAAATACTAGCTGTTGCCACTGTTGTACAACTCGAAAATAATCCCACGGGAACATAAAATCGGGATAAAAACTATCCTAAGTGTTAATCCAGGTTATAAACTATCTGTGTAACAAATTTTAGCCAAATCCTTTCAGTGGTTTTTGCGTGAAAGAGGAACGAACATACCTACATACACATACATACATCCTCACAAACTTTCGCATTTATAATATAAGTAGGATAATGCAAATTAAATAATACACAAGTGAAACTCTTATAACATAAACTGTTTTTGTTGACATGTAGACCTAGAAGCAGAAAATCAAGACAATACCAGTATAGGTATGGAAGATATGCTTCCACACATATCTGATTCAGATTCAGAAAGTGATGTACCTCTAACGAAGATTAAAACTGAAGTGGAGAATCGAAGAGCCGAGAAAACCAACAGTAAGTATGAGTTAATTATATACAGCAATATGTTTCCAAAGTGTGGGTTGGTGGTCGCGGGACTAATGAATTACCGTGACCTCGGAACGTAAAGGGCTATTGAAGGACACTGTGGATTTTAGTCAGAACAAAGACTTGTACTGAGCGCAGAGAGAACTTAGCTCTGCCCAAATCTCTCACAAATTCTATATATCACTAAAAAATTATGGCTTCACCATTCCGCTACCGTCGCGGAGGTAAAGCGAATATTTAGTTTCTGAGGTAAGTAACAAAATAGCCAAGTCCTAAATTTTTACTGATAATAATGTATAACGTGGTACCACAAAAACTTTTAAACATCTGTTGAACACTTGTCTAAAAAATGTCAGATTATGACGTTGAAATAAGGTCCGTTTTGCAGTTACACTTTTTTTTAGACAAGTGTTCAACAGATTTTTAAGTCTTTGTAGTTAGGCTGTTGTTGTTTACTTATTTAGATTAAAATAGTTACCTCTTACAGGTCCACAAGGCCTTCACAAAATATTAAATAGCTCTATTCTTGTTCTTTGTAGGGTCCATCTTTGGAACTACAATCACAGGGACGTCCGTCACGAAGAAAGCAAAACTAGAAACACTAAGATTAAAACAAGAAGGTACAATTACAGTAGAGATAGAGAAAATTGAGGAATCAACCTTGAAACTTATGGAAACAACTCAGAAACGTACGTCCAGAAGTGATACTTATGACAAAAAGTCAGATCAGCGTAGTTTATACCAAGAAGAAGGCTTTAGAGAAGATAATAGTAAAGATATTTGTGAAAATGAATATAAGTTGGATAGCCAACAAAACTTTGGTAATAATAAACATTTGACAGGACATATTGGAATAGACGCTGGTGAAGAACATTTCAAGTGTGATGTATGTCAGCGTAGTTTTATTAGCAATAATGATTTAGAAACTCATATTCGAGAACACACTGGTGAACAATATAGGTGTGACGTTTGTAAGCTTAGTTATTCTCAAAGAAATACTTTGATTAAACACATTAATGAAACACATACCAGTAAAAAACCTTACAAGTGCTACGTATGTCGATGTAGTTTTAAAAAAAGTGATGATTTAAAATTACATATTCGAAAACATATATTTGGTGACACTTATTTCGAAATACCTGATAAGAAACATATCAATAAAATTTCAAAAACAAAAAAGTGTGATTTATGTGGACAAACTTTTGCTGAAAGAAATGAATTGAGAGAACATATTAAAACACATGGTGCAAAACCATACAAATGTAATGTATGTCAACACGGTTTTGATGTAAAATCTGGTTTAATGAAACATATTCAAATACACAGTGGTGAAAAACCTTACAAGTGTGATATTTGTCAGCGTTGTTTTAATACCAAAAGTCAATTAGGTGCTCATATTCGAATACACACTGGTGAAAAACCTTACAAGTGTGACATTTGTCAGAGCAGTTTCATCTTCAAAAGTCGTTTAAACGTACATATTAGATTACACACTGGTGAAAAACCATTCAAGTGCGCTATTTGTCAACGTAGTTTTAATAACAAAAGTCATTACAACGCACATATGCGAGGACACACTGGTGAAAAACCATTCAAGTGTGATATTTGTCATCGTAGTTATAGTATCAAAAGTCATTACAACGAACATATTCGAGTACACACTGGTGAAAAACAATTCAAATGTGATATTTGTCAGCGTAGTTATATTCACAAAAGTCATTATAACGCACATATTAGAGAACACACTGGTGACAAACCATTCAAGTGTGATATTTGTCAGCGTAGTTTTGTTCACAAAAGTCATTATACCGCACATATTCGAGTACACACTGGTGAAAAACCATTCAAGTGTGATATTTGTCAGCGTAGTTATAGAATCAAAAGTCATTGTAACGCACATATGCGAGTACACACTAATAAAATATCTTAAATGCTAGTGTAGTTTTAGTAAAAATGTAATATTTAATGCAATACAAATAAAAAAAAATTACACCACCTAAAAATAAATTGTACTTTATTTTGATACTACGTACTTTTTATTTCTTACATAAAATAACAAATGTACTTTAATTGCAAAAAAAAAGGTGGCAACCCTAAGTCCGATAGGCAGTCGCTCCATGTAAAATGCTGATATTCAGCTGCATCTGGTTCGACTGGAAGCCGACCACAATATAGTTGGGAAAAGGCAGGCAGATGATTATGATGTTACTAAGTAATGTTGGCTCGATCCTTGCACGGAACGAATATTTGTATGACTTAAAAGTTGTTCCGGGCTTAAGTGTTTGTGTAAGGGCTGATTTTTCAATAGTCAGATAAATTTTATCTGAGGAATAAAACTGGCGGATTGACAGCTTATCTATGGAAAACATTTCAAACCGTTATTTTAATTCCTCAGATAAAACTTATAAATCAGCCCTTTTTATTTCTATGTTTGTAAACGCCCCCGGGCAGGCCATATAGCACGCAGAACTGATGGCCGATGGGGCCGTAAGGTTCTCGAATGGAGACCACTCACCGGCAAGCGCAGCGTAGGATGTCCACCCACAAGGTGGACAGACGATCTTATGAAGGCCACAGGATCACGCTGGATGCAGGCCGCTTACAACCGGTCCTACTGGAAGTTTAAAGGGGAGGCCTATGTTCAGCAGTGGACGTCTTACGGCTGATATGATGATGATGAAACGCCCCCATGACCCAGGAGAAATACCGAGTGTGGGTCAGTTTAATAAAAGATGTATTTAAGACTTTGTTTTTTTAATTTATTCATTGACTTTTCAAAAGTAGAAATCAATAACTTTAAAAACAATGAATTCTTTGCTTATTTTTAATAGGTACTTTTTTTCGTATTTAAAAACGATTTAGATTTATTAAGCAATGACAACAATTCATTATTTATGTTAATTACTACAGCACGTTAAGCCGACCCTAGTCTATTTAACTTTATTTTTCTATTATCTATAGGAACAATGTCTCCTTTTTAATATCAAATGATTAAAATAAATAGAACGGAAATATAAAATGTGTTTGTATTTAATACAAAATGTCATATTACCTCAGATAAATGTGGGTCTAAAACGGTGACTTTAAATTTCTTTCTAAAAGTGATTTACTTGTTGAATTCATAGATAAATCACTCCATAAACTGTATAATATTAATTAACAGCAAGTTGCAAAATTATTGATCAGCAAATATTAATTAATTTAATGATCACATTAAAATTCGACGCACCGGAAGCTGTCAAGCGGGAGGTATTTAATAATTTATCATTACTATATTAAAATTAAATAAAATCACTAGATAATTCCTTTACAATTAAATAGAAGTAAATCAAATCATAATTATTGACGTTCATTTAATATCATCGATTCTGCAATTTCGTCGAGTTTTAGACCAACTCGACGTACAGCTTGGCCAGAACGGATTGAAACGGAACTAAAGTTTTTATTTCTGACAGCGTTTAAAAATCTTTGATATTTGATGTAAACAAAGACCGCAGGTTTGTTAGATTTATTATTGTGCCATAAAACTAACGTAATAAGTGAAAAAAAAAAAAATCATTCAGTGCTGGTAGCGCGAAGACAGTGGCGACTTCCGGTTTTCTACATTTTTATGTCAAGCTGTAAGCGGTAATGTGTAAAATAGGGTGATGTGTAAAATTCGCTCCATCAGCTCTCACAAAGAAAAGGTGCATCGTAGTTAGATTTCGGAGATTTTAACATGATGCACCTTTTCTATGTGAGAGCTGATGGAGCGAGTTTTTTGATAATTTTTATATTTAAAATTATACTTGTTATTACCGCAACACATATATTTATAAAGTTACAACATGTCACTGGCCTGCAAATTGCAAAAAACGTAAAAAAAATTGAATTTCGCGGGCTGGTTGGAGCATCCCCCTTAAACTGTCACGAAAAAACGTTTAGAAATTGAATGCGTTGTGCTAATTAATTTTTTATTATTATATATAGGGTGACTGGCAATTAGTGTACGATACTTAAACACGTGATTGTGCTCATGATAACAAACAATTTTTACTATGGGAGCAAAGCCGAAATCGTGAAAAAAATTGTTTGTTATCATGAGCACAATCACGTGTTTAAATATCGTACACTAATTGCCAGTCACCCTATATATTGTCTTTTTTATCTGACAATCAGTCTTACCATGGGGTATCGTTTTGCCCAGTTACTGTGTTGTGGAGGTCCGATAGGCAGTCTCTCCATGTAAAATACTGATATTCAGCAGCATCTGGTTCAACTGGAAGCCGACCACAATATAGTTGGGAAAAGGCTGGCAGATGATGATGACAAGTGTGACAAACGGTAACGGCGATATATTACTAGACTCTTAATAACAGGCGACCGATGTTTATCAACACATTAGGCAAAAAAGTCTTATATCCGTCTCATTTCGACCACTCCTGTGAGCCGTAAACATACGTTGAGACACAGAATATACATATATATATGTATAATAGTATGGTTGAGACCAAATTATTGTCATTGGTTGAGACAGAACAGACCTTGAGTTAGCCAATCACAACGCAGTACCCCGTCCCCCTCGCTTATACAATAGTACCTCAGCGAGTTGACAGAATAGTTTTTGTTCCTTAAACCCCTTCTACACGGTCAGACCTGACCGCCTGACAGAGGTGACCTTGGTCCGGTGGGAATAAAAACCTACCGTGTAGACGTTGGTCGTGCGACCAAATATGGGCGGAGTCAATCGACCTTTGGATAACCTTGGTCGGGAGCGAATCCGTCCCAACAGGCTTCGTCCGCGGTCGACCGGACCGTCAGCCGACAGCGTTCCAGACGGTGGGGTACTGTTGACACGACCAAGGTCACCTCTGTCAGGCGGTCGGGTTGATCGTGTAGAAGGGGTTTTAGATCGTGCATGCGGAGTCTAGTATTATATCGTTGTTGGTGACAAAGAACGTGCATGACCCCACAATGTGGTGTACCTCCTACCAGTGCCTTCTAGAGCATCAAGAAAATCTATATAGACATGAATTTAGTGAGTGCCTACTTGAGTGGTATTCCGGAAGAATTTCTAGACGAACATAGTGACGTCACATCCTACCACGCGGGCGCGGGCGGTGAGCTGCATCTGCAAGCGTGGCCAGGACAAGAGTGGAGCTAAAGGTAAGTGGAGACACATTTCATAATCTAGTCATCGATTTGATCCTGAGCCAGTCTAGCTAACACCATAATACGAGAGTTTAGTACCTACTGCATAAATTAATTGAAAAACTTCAGTCAGCTAAAGTATTTAAAAATAAAGAACACGTTTTTTTTTACCCGACTGCGCCAGGAGGGTTATGTTTTTATCTATGTAGGTACATAATATTTATTGACAAAAATAAAACCGTTCGGAATTTGGGAGTGAGCTTGTGACGTCATAACGCCTGTAAAATAATAAAATTATATCGACCGAGTGACGTTTTGTGATTTTTAGAAGCGTTGTATGTTCGTGGTTTCTAGGTTTGCGTAATAAAAAAATAGGGTGTCCATTTTTTTTTGAAAATTAACTAGGTACCCGACTATAATTTTTTTTTTAGTAAATTAGCCTATTATTAATGATATCTTTTTAACTGACTTCAAGAAAAGGACGAAGATTTCAATTCTGATTTTTTTAAATGTTATTTTTCGTCTTCTTAGGGCTGGCTGAGCCGATTTTGATAATTCTTTTTTGTTCTATTCGGTATACTTGTCATTTGGCCCCATAAAATTTCATTCAGTTGGGTTCAGTAGTGTTTTATATTTTATGAGCGAATATTGTGTACTAGGACGCTGTTATTACCCGTATTACGGATTACAAAATTCGACATGGGTTGAATTGAATATTTGAACTAAAAAGGATAGAATAATAGTAGATTACGCACCAAGGGAATAAAGCAGTGCCTTACGTCACGGGCGTATTGAATCCCGAAGCGACACTAAGGATTCTGGGGGTGAACCTCCGGAGCGCAGCGAGGAGGTTCAAGTGTTAATTCCCGAGTGAAACGAGGGAATTAAGATAAGAATCCTTAGTGCAGAGAGGGATTTAAGTTAGCCCAAGACAAAGGCAGCTTTATTCCTGAGGTGAGTACTCTGCTTTTCACACCACCTGCGAGGAAATAAATTCGAATTTTGAAATTTGATGTGGTACGACAACCTTCGAACGTGAGCATGCTGTGGTGCCCACCTCAGCAAGCGATCAGCTGTTGCAGTGGGGACTGCCGAGGGGCAGCCGCCGCTGCTTCAATTCTTTCGTTCCAAGTTTTCATACTATGTTTTGTTTGAGGTTCCAAATTCAAATCACATTATTCCCAGGGAATAATGAAATTCAGTACATATATTATTCCCTGGTTTGAGTGTGGGGAACAATGACTTGCTTTACGGCCAGTTTGCATGACTTATAATGTGACATTTACGAGCAAGTGGTGTGAAAAAAACTTTATGCACAAGTAACGTAGGTAGGTACTCTGGTTTCTCGATACCTACCCCAATAAAAAATAACAAAAACGATCTGTGAAAATGGAAGGTACAGACGCCAGCAGGTCAACCTCCCAATCTGTCAAATTTTTTCAATCCAATATTAACCTTCCACTATTATGATAAACCTAGTTAGCTTACCAAACCTTAGCTAGTAGCTAAGGTTGAAAACTATTGATTAAACATCCAAATCCGTACAGTATGTGAAAGACTAAGGGTCGATTTATACTAGCACAGAGTCGAAGCGCATCGAAGCGCATTTTCTAAAACTGAACATAACAATTTCAACCTTAACTCCACAGCGTAACGCACACTTTACTTCTAAGATTTTCACGATTCACGATCGGCGTTGTTCGCGCGCAGACGCGCGAATTCTGAAGAATGCGCGCGACTTTTTAAAATCTTAGAAGTAATTATGTGCGTTACGCTGTGGAGTTAAGGTAGAAATTGTTATGTTCAGTTTTAGAAATTCGCTTCGATGCGCTTCGACTCTGCGCTAGTATAAATCGACCCTAAGAGCTCGTTCCCACTATGTCGTCTGTCGGATTCCGATTTTAATCGGGTGTCGGCGCCTCTGTTCACACAAGTCGGCTGTCGGCTACGACCGCAGCTGGTGCCATTAAACGACAGTCAAAAGGAGGCTTCTGTACCCGATAGACGTCGACGAAACTTTTGTTGTGATGTATTAGTGTGCATCAGAATGGCTGGTTGCCTGTGGCGTTGGTCAATGAGAGTTGATTCGAAAATTGCTACATAATTGCTTATATTTGCTACATATAATAAATAATTGCTACATAAGATATATACTTAGATCTAAAATATTTTTTTTGACCAGCCATCCTGACGTCAGGATGGCTGGTCACCTCCTAGTTTAAAGTGAAGCGTACAGAGTTTCCCGAAATGTATTGCGTCAATAATTGCTTCATATTTACTTCATTTATCTCATTTATTTGTATCTTTAAAAATATGCTAAATAAAGGATGTAGCAGTAATTTAAATTATCCCAAGGAAAAGTCCCTGATAAAATAATAAAGGCAAATAGTTGCAGTGCGTCTTCACTCAACGGTATTGCTACTTTAGGCGGCAGGCGTTCTAAATAAAATTGTTAAATGGCATGTTATGTATGAGTAGGTAAGTGGACAATAAGCACATTAAAAGGATATCGTAAATAAAAAAATTACGAAGAGTAAAAAGAAGATAATTCCACATTGAGTAATATATGCGAAAAAATAATATGGCAATAAGGTAAATTAATGCTGAAGTTATGGGACATCTCGCCCACGAAAAAAGGTGGCCCGCAGGCCAGATGTCCCCTTTTTAAAATGTGCATGGGTAGATTCGCCCGAAACAATTTTTTAGCTTATTTTCATATTCATCATCATCATCATCTCAGCCATAGGACGTCCACTGCTGAACATAGGCCTCTCCTTTTGATCTCCACATATACCGGTTGGAAGCGACCTGCATCGAGCGACTTTTATTAGGTTGACTGGCCACCTTGTTGGTGGACGTCCTACGCTGCGCTTGCTAGTCCGTGGTCTACACTCTAGCACTTTTCGACCGCATCGGCCATCTGCTCTGCGAGCAATATGGCCTGCCCATTGCCACTTCGGCTTGCTAATCCGGTGGACTATATCAGTGACTCGTATGTGATCACGTAAAGAAACACCGAGCATAGCCCTCTCCATAGCTCGTTGAGCGACTTTGAGCTTTGAGATGAGACCGATAGTGAAAGACCACGTCTCGGTGCCGTAACTCATAACTGGTAACACACATTGGTTGAAGACTTTCGTCTTGAGGCACTGGGGTAAGTCGGACGGAAAGACATTGCGTAGTTTCCCGAACGCTGCCCAACCGAGTTGGATTTGGTGGTTGACCCCTTTCTCGAAGTTTACTTGCCCTAAGTAGATATTATATGAGTCAACGACTTCGAGTATTTTCATATTATTTTTACGCATATATTATGCAATGTGGAATTAGCTTCTTTTTACTCTTCGTATTTTTTTTTATTTACGATATCCTTCTAATATGCTTATTTTCCACTTACCTACTCATACATAACATGCCATTTAACAATTTTACTTAGAACGCCTGCCGCCTAAAGTAGCAGTACCGTTGAGTGAAGACGCACTGCAACTATTTGCCTTTATTATTTTATCAGGGACTTTTCCTTGGGATAATTTAAATTACTGCTACATCCTTTATTTAGCATATTTTTAAAGATACAAATAAATGAGATAAATGAAGTAAATATGAAGCAATTATTGACGCAATACATTTCGGGAAACTCTGTACGCTTCACTTTAAACTAGGAGGTGACCAGCCATCCTGACGTCAGGATGGCTGGTCAAAAAAATTATTTTATATCTAAGTATATATCCTATGTAGCAATTATTTATTATATGTAGCAAATATAAGCAATTATGTAGCAATTTTCGAATCAACTCTCATTGACCAACGCCACAGGCAACCAGCCATTCTGACGCACACGATGTATTATTTGTGGAGGAAATGAAGACAGCTAAAAATAGAAGATATTGGGTGCACCCTACACTACAGTCTTGTCCCAAAGAACAGGTCTTTCCTCAACAAGTGATATTAAACCTTCAGAATTTATATTTAGTACAGCCATTATTACGAAGAAAAACACAACTCTGCTTGCGCGCCAAAATGTGTATGCGCGCGCGATGCGAGCGGCAGCGACGCGCGGGCGTCACAGGGGGTGCGGCGCGGGCGTCACAGGGGGTGCGGCGCGGGCGGGGTCAGCCCTACATCCGACAAATGTGAACAGCGCCATTTGCGGGCGTTGATCCGACACGTTTATTTTCCGAACGGGTCGGCTGACAAAACACACGATAATTTTTGTCGGATCCGACACAAAATCGTTGTCGGGCAAGTGTGAATAGCTTCATATAAAATGTTCTGCCGCTACGACACACGATAAAAAATCGTCCCGACAGACGACATAGTGTGAACGAGCTCGATCCATCCAATCAAACTTACAATATAAGTACGAAGTAGGATTAGCAGAATTTGGAATCTTCAATGTTGAGGCATCCGTTGAGGATAATGACGCCCGATACTTTTACTACTAGTGCAACCATCCATTGACAAAAAACAAAAATATAAATTATTTTAATTTCATTTAAGTTAAATTTTAGTTTTTATATATAGTATGTATCAGGGTTGCCACCTTTAGGGGGGAAAAAAACGGGACGATCGGGCATCCATAAGAGACGTTCGGAGTTCGGTGAAATAAAAAATTACCCATGAGACAGTCAAAGAAAACTTTATTTTGTGTTTTTTTTTTTGTATGAAAAAGCAATTTTTTTTTTGTGAATTTCCAAAAGTCTTAGAACAATCATTGTTCAGTTAACATGGACTGAGTTACCCCACGAGAGGTTTTGCGCTATTTTTGTATTTATTTATGAAGTCTGAACAAGACATGTGCATATTCAAAGAAATTAGCAATTTTGCTTTTATCAATATTCTACCGAGCAACGATTTGATTTCAATTTCAATTTATTTATTTGTGAACATAATTATGATCATCAATGCAGTATCAATGATCACTATGCCTACCATTTAATGGTGTACAAATGTTAAAGTCATAATTAATTCTATTCAAATAACATATCAAAAAAACCTTTGCTTCTTCTTAGACCAATGGGGATGGCAACTCAAAGCTAATCGTAGATGGCGCTGCGATAGTTGGTCCCTACGTCAGATTACGGTCTACCTTGTACAAAAAACAAACAAGATTTATTGTTATAAAAATTGAGTATAAATACAAAACAAATATGGAAAATTATTCGTCAATGCAAGTGCATATACTAAAAGAAGAATTAAGACGCCGCGGTGCATCTACAAGAGGAAAAAAAGTGATTTAATTGAGTGGTAATACATTTGATTTTACCGTAATAAATCCACAATTACTTGTAGTTGAGGTTTCAATTTTTGAGTTTAGGTATGTTTTACCTGTCCTCTCCTATAACAAGAATATAATGCTGATTCTGACTTTCTATTTTGATAAAATATCATAATGTTTTAAGTCAGTAATTTTACGCCTTTTTCTATTTAGATTTGAGAAATATCATAATATATTGACTGGCCTGTTGGTCTAGTGGTTAGTGACCCTGACTGCTATACCGGAGGTCGTGGGTTCGATTCCCACCCAGGACAAATGTTTGTGTGATGAGCACGATCATTTGTTCTGTGTCTGGGTGTAATTTATCTATTATATTTATGTATTTAGAAATATATAAGTATGTTTATCAGTTGTTTAGTACCCATAACACAAGCTCTGCTTAGCTTGGGACGAGATGGCGTTGTGTGATAGTTGTGGAATATTATTATTATTATTATATTTAATTTCTTAACACCACAACTATCACAAAACTCGTTCCAGGTGATAATTCTTCCTCCAGACGAACCATTTCATGATTTATAGAGCGATGCAATACTGGTACTTAACCTCCAATAGAAAAGTATGCATTATTTTGAAAAGTGTATTCGATTGTTTAGTTATGGTATAATCATAGAATTTCATTAATAAACTCAACTAACGGCCTGTCCCGGCTTCGCAAGCCTGGATATTTGTTTATTATATAGCTTTTCCTTAGTTATAGGTAATTAAACTTTTGTTCCCAAGGCAGTCACAGCAGCTACCCATTATTTCTTGATAGTGTGAATTGACGGAAATTTGTATGTTCCATCATTTTTACAGCTTATTACACAACAACTAGTCATTTTACATCAATAAATCGTTTTTTTGCAGAAAATTCCTTTGATTTGACAGTTCTTTTGGGACCAAACTGTCACTTGTCACTTTGACACTTGCCTTCCCCATTCATGGTCATTAGTGAAAATACGCGCTCAACATATCTACGCATTTGAAGGAGTTATGCTCAAAGCACGAGATACAAGACTAAATAATGCGTTCAACTTCTGGTAAAAAAATCGGGACAAAATCGATAGGCCGTCGGGACGCGGGACAATGTCTTCGAAATCGGGACTGTCCCGGAAAAATCGGGACGGGTGGCAACTCTGGTATGTATATAGGTATTTTTTTTTATATAATAATCTTGTTAAAAAGTTGTATATGTATAAATAAGTTAAATGTAATTAAAATAATTTATATTTTTGTTTTTTGTTCACACTAAAAGTGCTCGCCGCGTCACTGCCGGCCGCTGCCATTCCGGTGTGACTCGGCCCTTTTCCAGTGGCGGGGACACGATCAATTGTTATACAAAGCTTCTAAAAGGGTATTTTGAAATAAAACAAAAAAGTAAGAGTCTCGACTGTTTATTTTCTCATTCGAAATTATTTTAGACTCATGCACATTTTCTTTACAAAATTCACATAACATCCACGCACACATTTATAACGGGAATACATTTCTATTGATTTTAACATTAAATGCAGGTTTCTATTGACAATTATTAATATCTTTAAAAGAACAAACAAGTTCTACATATCGACGGTCTAAATGTATGTACAAACGGACATGTCAAAAACAGAGGTTTACAGGAGAGCGTTTTTGATGTTCAAACTGGGTCTAGAAATAATTGTATGTATAGGTCACCGGACCGTCATTAACCGGATATTCTTGTTTTCTTCGCCGGACAGATGTCCGGTGCATGTACAATTATTAATATGTATAATTATTATTATAAACCATACACCACCCCGGCGAAAAAAACGGTCCGTTGTTCGGTGAAAAAAAAACGGACGTATACAAGCGGCCTAATGAAATTTAGCAAGTATCGTAAGTTTATTAAAAATTGTCAATATGTAACACAAAAAAAAATAGGTCTGTTGCAGCAAAACAGCTTAGAAATAACGATTTTTACAATTTTATTTATCACTCCGCCATAGTACCGATTTTAAAATGTTGCCGCCAAAATGACAATATCCGCCATCTTGGATTGTCTATAATCCAATACTTCAGTATGTATTTACATTGTAAACGGCATTTCTTATAAAAATAATATTAAATACAGTTGCTTATTTTTAATGAGTTATTTATTTCTCTAAAGATATTTACAACTAAAAAATATTGTGCGACCAGATTCTTTTTTTTACAACTTTTGGGCGTCTTAGTATTATATTACTGTACAAATTCACCTATTTCGGACTTAATTATAGTAGAAATGTCAAAATCATACACCACAATATTTTAAAATCAGTACTATTTATAATACATATTTATAAAAAGTTGATCTTAAAACTTTTTATAAAAAACGATATTAAAATATTTCGAGATGTTTTTCTATCAATACGATTTTTTTTATTAACAATATTGATAAAAGTATAAAAGGCACGCGTTAGAATGCGTACAAACACTCTAACAGATTTTCTCAAAAGACAGATCGCAAAATTGTCAAAATTTTCGACGAACTTTCGATGAAATAACCAAAAACTGGCCGAACGATTAATGAACACGCTCTGTAGCTCTGTTTAATAGATTAAAAACTACATGTTTTGACGCATAAAGTTGAAAATCTATTAACTTTCGATGTAAAAGCAAGCTTTTAAAAAAAAGTTCGACGAACTTTCGATCAAATCTGACATTTTTTTTCGAGTAAATATTTAAGCGATTATTTCATTATTATACTCTTCTATACTTTGTCGTTTTGAATAGTATCACAGAGCGTAAATGTACATTGCTTTCATAGAATTTTGTTATTGTATTGTAAGCATTATATGCGTAAAATGGGCAAGAGAAATAAATATGAATAAAAATATATACTTAGCTTACACGGGCGACATTGCACTGAGGATCCATTCTTCAAGTTTTTTTTTTTTTGTATAGTATGCTTCAATCTACGCATACAATACTCAAAATTTCAGCTCAATATTTCCACGTTTTATTTTTATTTATTTTTTTGCAAAGAAAAGTACAAACTGAGATCATTTTTTTTTTATTTTTCTTAAATTTGATATTTTTTTGTCATTTATAGTTTATAAACTACTAAGATTATAAAGAAATAAGTGATTATCACTACTGAAAAAAATAAAAAGTTATTGTTATAGAAAAAAAAATTAGAACGCTAAAATTGTTTTTAAAAAACAGATTTTTTATCAAAACTCGTAGAAAGAGTTAGTCGTAAATGGAAATTGGAAATATATTATTAGTTAATTAATATTTTTATTTTTTTACAATAACTATAATACTTAAATTACAGATGTACTTAAAAAGAAACATTTTCGGTGGATTTTTTTTTCACTTTACTTCGCTTATAAAAAGTTAAACATTCACTCAAGTTATTCTGTGACTCAAATCCTTATAATTAACTCGCTGAACGAGATTTGGGGAGCAACTGTGGCGCGACAGTTGGGCGATTGTTGCGCAACTGTGTCCCAACAAAAAAAAAAACTCGCCCAGTTTTTAAAGCTCTCCAATTTAATCCTAATAAATTTTAATACTATGCATTAACACCACATTTTGATATTTTTTTTTATCCACAGTTTCTAGCCCAAATTTCGCCCCAAGACCTTAAAACTAGTAAAAAATATGGAATATTCTTTTTTTTTGAACTTTTTTCTCTCTAATAAGAAAAATCACAGTAAGGAAAAGCTTTGGGTTAGCGGACAACGTTTTTTTCGTGTTTATTATTAATATTATAACGAAAACAACACTAAACCTAACAAAGGTTTAGAGATTAAGAGTTTAGAGGTTAAGAGACTCGATACAAAAATTCAGGGTTTTGGAAGTAGTGAGAAGTACCATGAAAGCTCAAATTTTCTCATTTTTAAACGACTTAAAAAAAAAGAATGATATCAGGTCGACCCGTATATATGTAATATTTCCAGAACTGCCTAGTTTTTTTAATTAAAATGTATATAGAGCTATAGCGGGTGGAACCGCTGGCATTCAGTTAGTCCGAAAGAAACGTTGTTCATCGCAATGCAAAAACATTTTAAAATGTAATAAAAAAAAAAAACAACTTTTCTCATGAATAATACTCCAAATATTACTTTTATTTATATCATTAATTAAATTTTGAACGTTGAATTTTTTTGATTTTTTAAAATTGCACCATTTTTTGTATTTTTTTTTGTCCTTTTATTCGGATTAATAATTACTTAACTAAACTAAGTTCGTAACATACATTTAGCGATTACAGTGCGAGTGGGTGGCGACGCCATGACAGTTTTATATTTTAGAAAATGGCGACTTTACTGAGAGTTGCGATAAAATTGCACCAACGAAGTATTATTTGTTTAAAACTATTGCGTTCACATTATAAATACGCAACGTTCAAATAAAAATCAAAATATTTTTGCCCTGTTGAATTTTCAATCCACAATATGACAGAGTTAGAAATTCAAGAGAGCCATACTTCGATATTCATTTGTGTCGCATTTTCAAGACATAACGCAACTGTTAGCCAACTGTGGCGCAACATTGTCAACTGCGGAGCAACTGTTGCGCAATTTTATAGCAATCTCATCATCTTACTCCCCACTTTGCTTGACACAAAGCGAGTTACTATCCACGCGTACCTTTCACAATTATTCTTACCTTTCACTTGCATTTAAAATCAAAGTGATCTTTATTTTCGTAGTAAGAAGGTAGATTTTCAAAGGTGAGATTATTAGTGTGAGAGGTGTCGTCGCACACACTGGCACTATTTCGCGATACTCTACACACACACACGAGAACATTCATTAGACAACGGATCACGTACATTTTGACACTCTCAAAATTAGGATCACGCAAAGAGACTTTATTCCATGACAAAAAAAAAATAACTAAAAATTTAAATTTAGGACCTCGGCTTTTTATCTTTTACAGATATTTAAATTAATTAACACAGAATCGTTTTTTTTTTCTTTTTTTAAAAAGTAAACTTAAAATAGAACTTAAAATTGAAAATTTGGCGACGAAATATATAATTTGATTAAGCAGTTTTTGAAATTAGCTAACATTCTAGGTATTCGCGGTACAAAAGTAAGAAAATCTATAAAAAAATCGAAACTATTTTTTTAATATTTCGTATAACCAGATCAGATGGGCAATCGCTTCATGTAAAATACTGATATTCAGCTGCATCTGGTTCGACTTGAAGCCGACCCAAATATAAATGGGAAAAGGCAAGTGACAATTTCAGTTATTATTTTTAAAATAAATGCTGTTTTCAACTGCTTATACCATATTATATATTCATCGAATTTTTTTTTTAACTTAAAACCGCTAAGACCCGGCATTATTAGTTTTAACTTGTCATCTAATTTTAGATTTATTTCTCAAGTTTAACTAGAAAACTATTTATAATAATAATAATTATTATCATTTAATAAGACCTTTCAGAATTCGAGATAATAAATGTCAAAATAAAATAATAATAATAATAACATTAAATGCTTAAACAAGCTTATTTAATTATAAATGTCAAAGTGGTTTTTTTATAAATTATTTATAGAAAAAATGTCTGTTTTTTTTTTAGAAAGTTTTCCAAAAGATCTTATTTGTTAATAATTGAGCTGCCAGGTACGTTAGGTTTAAATATTTTAACACTAAAAGTACCTTTAATCATAATAACAGATTTTAGCACTAAAAGTACCAGGAAGTGTGATGTTAGTTACAATTTTATCAAAGTACCACTCGAGACTAAAATACTGACTTTTTCTATCAAATGATTCTTTCAATTACTGCTGGATATCTTCTTAATCACTAAAAGTACCACTGCGGCCTCAGTTAGAACAAAAAGTGCAGTTTGTGACCTCAAAAAGCACTAAAAGTTCCACATGATTTACAGTTGTAACTTCAAGTTTTTCAAAGTACCATATCTCCCTTTAGCCTCACTAAAAGTACCATTCGATGCTTCCAACTTTCAAACAGCCTCAAGTGTCACTAATAAGTACCAAACACTGCCATTTAACAGTACCAATCAACCCGCATTGGGCCCGCGTGGTGGATTATGGCCCACTCCCTCTCACAGAGAGGAGGCACATGTCCCAGCAGTGGGAACATTATAGGCTGATGATGATGAATAAGTTGGAAAAGTACCGCTTAGTAGCAATGTCACTAAAAGTACCATGTAACCCTTTGTAGACGAAAACTGGTCGAAAAGACTAAAGTAAATCTTCGTGGTATCTGCTACTAGACTTCATAGTTGGTACCGGATAGTGTGATGGTAGGGCGTGTAGCCACTTTAAGTACCGGTCGCCGGGTCGGCGCGGGTGATCATTAGTTGTCACAGTACACCGGGAGCACGGGACTGCGCGGCCAGTCTGAAGTCTCCTCATTTTCGCTGCTTTCACTGCCCGATCTGTTGATTAAGAGATTATTTTGTTAATTTTCATCATTCAAACTATTTTTGTTCTTTTATACATAGCCCCTACACCAGGAATATCCCCTGCGGCTCAGGCGCAAAATGTCGCTTTCGCCTAGAGTCTCCTGGTAGTAAAATGTCTGTTTCTCACAATGCCTTTTTCGCAGAATCTCTTTCGCGAAATGCCACGTTAGTAACTTAGAAAAAGTTAGCAGGTTTAACATTTTGTGAAAGAGATATTCTGCGAAAGAGGCATTGTGAGAAAGCAACCTTTTGAGAAGGAATCATTCTGCGAAAGCGACATTTTACTACCAGGAGACATTTCGCGAAAAAGACATTTTACTACAAGGAGACATTTTGCAAAAGAGACATTTTAATACCAGGAGACATTTTGCGAAAGAGACATTTTAATACCAGGAGACATTTTGCGAAAGAGACATTTTAATACCAGGAGACATTTCGCGAAAGAGACATTTTAATACCAGGAGACATTTTGCGAAAGAGACATTTTAATACCAGGAGACATTTTGCGAAAGAGACATTTTAATACCAGGAGACATTTCGCGAAAGAGACATTTTAATACCAGGAGACATTTTGCGCCTGAGCCGTGGGTGCGTTTACAAACATATAAACTCTCATGCACAAACACACATCGAAACGACGACTTATAGATCATACAAATATTTGCTCTGTGCGGGAATTCAAGCCGTCACACGCAACGCAGCAGTCCAATTGCTCAGTCACTGCGCCAAACTACTATTAACTAGACGAACTGATACACATTTCCAGTATCGTCGCTTCGCGTCTCGGTGTGAACTGATCCTTAGGCAGACTTCTGAACCTCGTTCAGAGGTAGAAGATAATGTAGTGGTATATTCACCTAGTCCTCGTGGGCGTTGGTTCGACTGCGAAGTGTTGTTCCTCGATGGTCGGCAGGAGGGAAGTAAGACGGTCCGTCGGACGTAGTACCTGAATAAATAAAAGACACAAGTTAATAAATTACACTATATGCATGTATTCGTCTTACTAATATTATAAATACGAAAGTTTAATAGGATGGAAGTATGGATGGATATTAATTTGTTTATCAAATGAATCCTGTGCAGAGTAGGAGCGACTGTCGGGCGAGAAGCTAGTATTGTAAGAATCAAATCATCATCATCTGCCTGCCTTTTCCCAACTATATTGTGGTCGGCTTCCAGTCAAACCAGATGCAGCTGAATATCAGTATTTTATATGGAGCGACTGCCTATCGGACCTCCACAACCCAGTAACTGGGCAATACAATACTCCATGGTAAGACTGGTTGTCAGACTTTAACAGTAACGACTGTCAAAGATATACAAATGACAGCCGGGAGCAACGGCTTTACGTGCTTTCCGAGACACGGAGGAAACTCGCTATGACAGATGGTCACCCATCCACAGCCCAACCTCGGCAAGCGCGGCTTGACTCGAAAGATCGGCCTGTGCGGCTGTAATTATTTAGCCACGAGCTCCTCATAGTATTATAAAAATCAAATACTGACAATAAATAATATAGAACAACTATCATTCCTTACCTTGAGAGTCCTCTCAGACAATCTCCACACGAGCCGCTGTCGTTGATCTCGTCGCGCCTCGCAGCGCTCGTACCGCGACACAACATGGCGGACACGAGCCCGAGCGTGAGCGAGCGACGCGTCGTTCATCTGGAACACAAGCATTTATTGTAATAATGGTCATTTTACAGCATCAATGAATTGGAAATCTAATCTGTGATTAAACCCTCTTGTTAATAAAAAGAGAAGTAAAGTTACGCCAAGGTTAATCCTTAAAAATGTATAACCATACATTTTCATCCCGAAGATTATCCAGTGTGCTTAGTGCGGGTTTTTTTACGTTGACGCGATAGTAACGTTTAACTGCGTTTGGCGCTCTCATTGGTTGAGAGTTCTCACGACCTTGCAGCGGGCCAATAGGAGCGCCAAACGCGGTTAAACGATACTATCGCGTCAATGTAAAAAAACTCGCACTAAGCACACTGATTGTAACTTTAGTTCACGTTTATTAATAAGGGGGAGAATTTTAACAATGAATAAAATGAAAGTGTTTATTTGGAACATTAGTTTGTTGGCAGACATGCTCCCACGATACTCTCTATTTTAAAGGTATGAGTGTTCACTTTTCCATAATAAAATTACAATAAGAATTTGACTACAACTGATAACTAAATTACTCCAAAAAAAAATATACAATGTGTAACGTTAATAGCGCAAAACCTCTCGTGGGGTAACTCGGTCAAGTTACTGAACAGTGTTTGTTACAAGACATTAGGAAATTCGCAAAAAAAATTTTGCTTTTTCATACAAAATGTGAGCGAATTTCCTTGGAACAAAAATTGTTCAGTTGAACATGGGCTGAGTTACCCCACGAGAGGTTTAGCGCTATTAACGTTACACGTTGTATAATAAAAGATAATAAATGGAATACTTACATGGCAATGTAGTTGCAGCTGTCGTGCGAAGTCGTACAGATAGTACGCCTGGTCCGGGAGCACACCGCCCTCCGCAGCCGCGAGGGACTCCGCCAACTGTTGCTCTGGTAACAACGACAAACACGTTACTATCATTATCTGCTTGCCTTTTCCCAACTATATTGTGGTCGGCTTCCAGTCGAACCAGATGCAGCTGAATATCAGTATTTTATATGGAGCGACTGACTATCAGACCTCGACAATCCAGTAACTTCGTAATACTCCATGGTCATGCTGGTTGTCAGACTTTAGAGCTTCTGACTAACAGTAACGACTGTCAAAGATCTACAAATGACAGCCGGGTCCAACGGCTTTACGTGCTTTCCGAGGCATGGAGGAAACTCGCTATGACAGACGGTCCCATCCACAGACCAACTTCGGCAAGCGCGGCTTAACCCGGAAGATCGGCTGCGCGGCTGTACTTATTTAGCCACTAGCTCCTCAATCACGTTAGTATACATAGCTATAATACTACTTTTATGGTTATATACTGCCCTACTAAGCGCAAAAAGCGTTATGTCAAAAAAAAATATATGGTGGACGCTCACGGCAACGGACTTCGCTAGATGATTTCCGACCACCGTAGGCGCGGGCATGCGGACGGCGAGTAATGGGCGACTCGCTGTCCGACTATGAACCATGACCGGGTCGACCGTGTCAGCAAAATGACGGGGCTGCCCTCTAGAGGGTCAAAGCCTGCCGGGGTCGCGGGACTTACGAATTACCGTGACCCCGGAACGTAAAGCGCTATTGAAGGACACCGTGGATTTTATTCAGTAGAAGTCTGACAGTCCCTCCTGCCCTGCCCTGGGTGGGAAGTGATTCATTTGATGATTTTACCACGTATTACTTTTGATAAATTTACCAAAAGAAGAAAAACTTACCAAGTTTGTAGTATAGCAACACTAGCGCCAGTTCGCTGG
This sequence comes from Agrotis clavis, assembly GCA_954870645.1. Classification (NCBI taxonomy): domain Eukaryota; kingdom Metazoa; phylum Arthropoda; class Insecta; order Lepidoptera; family Noctuidae; genus Agrotis; species Agrotis clavis. The sequence goes on along the minus strand of OX940944.1, from coordinate 8,972,203 downwards.
TACGTGTGTTGACGCAGGCAGCGTCGCAGCAAACGATCTCCAGTAACTGAACCAACTCTTCCTCCTGATTGGACAAACAAACAACTATTAATAAATAGTCAACAGATCGAGCAGTGGTGGCCCAGTTTTATCGGTCCCGACTTACAAGGTCGTGGATTTTAACCTCGCCAGGCGCATTACTTGGTGTAGTTTATTTTATCACCACTGCTCTTAAGACAATCGTCTACCGAGCGCTCGTCCATACTAAAAGAGAAAACGTTTTCCTACCCCTAAATGTTATCCTATATCAATGATTTTTAGAATGCGTCTGACACAGTAAAAAACTAGGTTTATAGGTTTTCTTTTTTTTTCAAAAGTAACTCTTAGGCGCCTGTAACTTTCAAACTACATAATATAAATTTTGAAAAAAAGAAAACTTATAAACCTACTAGCGACCCGCCCCGGCTCCGCACGGGTGCAATCTTTATAATATTATTAAAATTGCGACTATAATTTGAGATTTAAACTATCCTATCTCTCAAGTTGGATCGAACTGCACATGGTGTGCGAATTTTATTATAATCGGTTAAGTGGTTTAGGAGTCCATTGAGGACAAACATTGTGACACGAGATTTATATATATTAAGATTTGGCAACCTAGTTTTATCGTAGTAGCAAGGACAATTTTTTATTTTTAGCTAGTAGGAATTGCAAATCGCATGAATTGTGTTACGGGTAAGTTCCCTAAATCAGTAGATTCTGAATGAACTGTCTTCCATAGTCTATGTCTAAACTGAAACGTTCCAGTAAGATTGTTGTCTGTGGAATGTTTACTATCTCTCCATTGACATAACTACAGATATATTGGATCAGTAGTTAGCTTTTTAGGAGAGAGTTTTTTTTTTAATAAAGATAGATATTGGTTTATTCAGTTGGAGGAGCTCGTGGCTAAATAATTACAGCCGCACAGGCCGATCTTCCGGGTTAAGCCGCGCTTGCCGAGGTTGGTCTGTGGATGGGTGACCATCTATCATAGCGAGTTTCCTCCGTGCCTCGGAAAGCACGTAAAGCCGTTGGTCCCGGCTGTCATTTGTAGATCTTTGACAGTCGTTACTGTTAGTCAGAAGCTCTAAAGTCTGACAACCAGTCTTACCATGGGGTATCGTATTACCCAGTTACTGGGTTGTGGAGGTCCGATAGGCAGTCGCTCCATGTAAAATACTGATATCCAGCTGAATCTGGTTTGACTGGAAGCCGACCCCAATATAGTTGGGAAAAGGCTAGGCAGATGATGAGATATTGGTTTATTCAAATAAGGAAAAGAAATATCTAATAAACTTTAGTTTTTTTTGTAATTTCGTGTTTTTTTTAATTTCATTTCAGTAGAAGCCAGTCGACGGAGTTCTGTTGGCGGGGCTCCTTTTTCTGCAGGGTTTTATTTAACCTACTTGACAAGCCTGCAGCACGACGCAGTCAGTTCGACAAATTACTGAGCTTGTCTTTATTATTCAACCCAGATTACGTAAACCTTCACTTTGGTTGTTTCCTTTGGTTTCCTAATGCCAGATGAAAAGGTGCCCTGCAGAGCGGGGCTCCTATTTCAAGACGGTGCCCTGCAGAGCGGGGCTCCTATTTCAAGACGGTGCCCTGCAGAGCGGGGCTCCTAGTTCTAGTGCTGCCCTGCAGAGCGAGTCTCCTATTTCAAGACGGTGCCCTGCAGAGCGGGGCTCCTATTTCAAGACGGTGCCCTGCAGAGCGGGGCTCCTAGTTCTAGTGCTGCCCTGCAGAGCGAGTCTCCTATTTCAAGACGGTGCCCTGCAGAGCGGGGCTCCTATTTCAAGACGGTGCCCTGCAGAGCGGGGCTCCTAGTTCTAGTGCTGCCCTGCAGAGCGAGTCTCCTATTTCAAGACGGTGCCCTGCAGAGCGGGGCTCCTATTTCAAGACGGTGCCCTGCAGAGCGGGGCTCCTAGTTCTAGTGCTGCCCTGCAGAGCGAGTCTCCTATTTCAAGACGGTGCCCTGCAGAGCGGGGCTCCTATTTCAAGACGGTGCCCTGCAGAGCGAGGCTCCTATTTCTGAACGTACCTGGCAGGCTTCCAGCACGACGCCGCACTGTCCCGCATGCACACTGAGCATGGCTCGCAGCAGTCGCAGCCAGTCGAGCGCGGTGCTGGCGCGACATCCTGACACCAGGCTGAGCTTGTCCACGATCACACGAGACATTCGCACCACGTCGCCCGCTGTGCACGCTGACTGGGATATTGATACTGTAATAGAAGGGGATTCAGTTAGCTTCATGGTCACGCAATAGGTACTAGAGGCCTAGAAAACGGAAAACCGTGACCCTAGGATATAAATAGCAATAAAAGGAACACTTATTTATCGAGATGAAATCATCAAATGAGTCCTCCCACCCAGGACAGCGCAGGCGGGACTGTCAGACTTGTACTAAATCCACGTTATCCTTCAATAGCCCTTTAAGTTCCGGGGTCAAGGTATTCGTTAGTCCCGCGATCCCGGCAGGCTTGGCCCTCTAAAGGGGGGTCATGTCGTTACCGAGACCTAGAAAACTACTTCAAGTAAGACAATTCACGTCAGACCAATATGGTGGTGGAAAAAATATTTTTTTTTCTTCGTCACTTTCAGAGTTTTATGTCCACTTTGACCCTGGATCGTGAAAACTGGAAGTCATGGGGTCCCTTGGCCCAAGTTGGTAAAATTTCCGAAATCTAACTTATTTTGACCAAATCTTTGTGGGAGCGAACGTTTCGACAATTCTTATATTAAAAGTTATACTTGCACTTGTTATTGTCGCGCATCATATTTTGATCGAATTACAACTTGTTACAAAAAACAGTACATCAAAATTTTAAATTCGCGGGCTACTACGTAGGAATCACCTTAAACTCAAGTCTTATGATAAACTTACCAAGTTCCTCGACAGATATTTTCCGCTTGGTGTCTGTATCGGCGGCATATTGTTCTAGTGCGATGTTCATGCAGGAAACTGTGATGCATGGCACGTGACATGGACGTACCTTCATTTTTGTTAGGAACCTGCAAGAGAAGACAAAAGTTTTGTTATTAAATTACATAAAAGACTAGCTGTGCCCGCGACTTCGTTCGCGTATGTATTTTTTATAAAATTGGCAAAGTTTCATACAAACTTTCATCCCCTTTTTTATCCCCTTGGGGGTAGAATTGATCAAAATCCTTCCTTAGCGGATGCCTACGTCATAACATCTACCTGCATGCCAAATTTCAGCCCGATCCGTCCAGTGGTTTGGGCTGTGCGTTGATAGATCACTATGTCAGTCAGTCACCTTTGAATTTATTTAGATGATGACGGGTAGCGTAAAGGAATGTTCTTAATTTAACAGGGATTCAAGTTGGACAACCATTGACTCGCAATTCCGGGACTTATTGTAAAATGAGCTGTCTAATCTGAAATCTGAGATTCTAAGACATGGTAGTCGAATTTGTATTTGAATATTTAAACCCACTTCAAAAAAAGGAGGAGGTCTTCAATTCGGTCGGTATTTTTTTTTTTCATTTTCAAATCATTGAAGAATCTAACACCATCATTTTAATGATTATTTGGTCTACAAACAGCTGTAATTAAATCAATAAAATAAATAATGTGAATTATTATGTCTCTAATTTGGTTAAAGTTCAGAAATTAACTGTATTCCATTGTCTATGTCTAAACTGAAACGGTCCAGTAAGATTGTTGTCTGTGGAATGTTTACTATCTCTCCATTGACATAACTACAGATATATTAGATCAGCAGTTAGCTTTTTAGGAGAAACACTTTTTTTTCGACGAAATGAATAATATAGATTTTGCGATGAAATGAAACTAAATCAGACAAAAGTACCATTAAATTACTTCTTTTCTCCAAACAGTCGCCGTTATTAGATTTGTTGACCCAAAAATGATTTTCCTTTAACACAGGGCACACAATATTGTCGATATGGGGCCTAATTCAGGTTCAATTTTTTCTAAAAAGAGAAATTAATATCACCAGCTCAAAACAAAGGACAATCACGGAAGATATCCCGTATGCGACAGTTTTATTTTATATACATGCTTACTAAACGAAGTATTTCCATGTAGATGTCGCGAAGTACTTGTTACAATTATTCAGATGTTAATGACAAGTTTTTCAGCATAAATCCCTAAGGGAGTATAGTATATTACGTATGACTTGACTAATATAATGTATGGATTTTAAAAGAGACTGTGACCTCTGAGTTTGTTTCGGCTGTTTCTTCTCAGAGTGGTCAGGTGCGAATCACCTGCGTCATCAAGTTTGTAAAAAGAGGACGTGTAAAAGTGTTTATATTAACCTACTTGCAAAACTAAACGTCGTTTCATCAAAAATAAATATCATTTCATCAAAAATAAATATCGCTTCATCAAAAATAAATATCGTTTCATCAAAAATAAATATCGTTTCATTTCATTAATGCTTACCTGTCGAACAAGTTGATGGCATTGATGAGCACGTCAGCTGGCAGGTCGAACCAAACTTTGAGACATCTCAGCACGTGAGCCGCGCCGTCGCGGGCTCCCGTCGTCACCTCTCCATTCTGTCGACAAACAACATTATCATCAGCATGTATAGCGTGGCACCGTCAAAATCGGGGTTCATCGACAGAAGAATTAGACAAAATGAAGAAATGTAGAAAGATTTCTTTCTCGCTTAGGCGATATTCAGCAGCGAAATGGTAAAATTCTCGTTAAATAATAAAATTATCAAGATTCAGAAGCAGTTCTCTTGGACACGGAGCGCATAGTGAGGTGGTTCCTCTCTCTGGAACCCTAACCACTGGCAGCTTAGACCCTGTACCCGATACTGGCGGGCAACTATGTTTTTTTTTTGTCTTTTTATTATGTTGGAATGTTTAAAAATGTAACATATACCTATCTGTTAATTTTCAAAAAGCATTTTTTTGTTAATAAGTAATTGTGATCACAATATGGGGACAGGGCCAACCTATTCGTAGTCAAAACTTATACGATACACGCTATCATTTTATAGTCTCTATTACCTCTTCAGCTATTATACAATCATAGATTTTTAAGACAAACACATTTCTTATAAGTAGGTATAGCATTGCATATTTTACAATATAAAGAACAAGATAGCTCGATTTTTGTAACAACTATGTAGGTACTTAGACATTTCATTGTCTTCAAAATAAGTTGAAAATGAACAAAACTGTGTAGATTACGCAAGTACATACAAAAGCGCTCCGTTTAGCAACTAGTTGACGTATTAGCATATTTTGAAGGTCCCAAAGCATTCCTTATAAGAATGGAGGTCAGATTTCAATGATAGTCGTATCTATTTGCAAATTGTACTTTGTTTTACACTTTTTTTGTATAGGCATGTTTGACAGCATTATTATATTGCATTTTTTGTAATTTTTATAAGTCCGTAAGAGTTATGAAAAATAATGGATACATATTTTTTCTTTTGTTGAATTAATGCATAAAGGTGAATTTTCCAACTGGACTATACAAAAAACTATGAAGAATATCAAAAAATGCTGAATGAAGATTTTGACGAAAACTAAAACTGCATTATTGGATTTTTAAAAAATCAATAATCCCTGCCAGGAATCAACATCCTATACAACGTGTTACGTTAATAGCGCAAAACCTCTCGTGGGGTAACTCAGCCCATGTTACAGAACAATGTTTGTTATAAGACTTTTGGAAATTCGCAAAAAAAAAAAAAAAATGATTTTTCATACTGATAGGCCCGATCAATTTCTCATTTTGTATGAACCAGCAAATTTTTTGATGAGTTACCCCACGAGAGGTTTTGCGCTATTAACGTTACACGTTGTATATTATTATCATGACATATTTGATAGTTTTTAACCGACTTCAAAAAAAAGGAGGAGGTTATCAATTCGACTGTATTTTTTAAAAATAAAATAATGATGTATGGCAACTTACAGCCATAATATTTGAGAAACTACTAAACTTGAAGCGAGCACATGCATACTTAATTCGGAGCGATTGAGATAAAAAATCGTCGCCTTATTGGTACCTCACAACCTTGACCAATAGAGGCGGTCTGTATTGTATTTGTATATGTATGTATATCGGCCATACTACAGTGTTTGTAGCGTAGACTCATTTAATTCTCTTTTAGTAAATTATTTAGCATTTTTAAGATATACTTTGAAAATAAAAAAATTATTCTTTTATTGACTTATGGCTTTTCGGACATTATGAATTTACAATAGTCTTATTTGTTGATTGAAAGAACTTTCAAGTAAGTTTGACTACATCAATAATTGTTTGATCAACTGACATAATTCTTAATATTGCCACCGTCTTCCGAAAGAAATACATACAGACATACGGGCCGAAGTCTGCGGAACCTCCTTTTTATTGAAGTCGGTTAGAAATGCATCTCAACTCCTTTTTTTGCAGACTGACAGCCTATTCCGGCGCGTGCGCGTAGATTAGTTCCACTGTGGAAAAAAGACAGAGCTATACAAGTCGTCTAGCGCCATCCCTTTCCCACAGCCTAAACTAGATCGCGTTAAGAGTTCATGATAGGCCACCTGGGGGGCTATTACAACGTCTTAAAACCGGGCTTATTCCGGCGAGTGAAAGTGACAGAGCTATACAAGTCGTCTAGCGGCATCTCGGCATCCCCCCTGTAGGTTTGATGAGGAAGGTTCCTTACCTCAGATTCAGCAGGCAGACACAGTTTAGGCTGCGCCTTGTGCTCGAGCAAGAGATACTCGTTGAGCGTCGCGTACAACACTTGCGCCTCCTCCTCGGGAGAGCGCTGACGCGACGTGGACGCGGTCGACTGGCCAGCATCCGGGTGCCCCGCGCCCGATCTCAACATTATCGGGATTATTGGCGCGAGATGAGGGTGAATCGGCACCTGTTGACGTATCAAGAGTTAATCTTTTACATAAGCTTATGCTTTCTTCCCATGGGGGTAAAGAAACTACAGACCGCCAATGATCCTTACATACTCCTTTCGCCTGATCTACAGACATACATCTGCTCTTACAAGCACCCACCCCGCCTTTCTGAAGCACTTCACCAATAAGACATGAAATGATGTTTATTTATGCAAGTAGGTTATATCAACACTTTTACACATCTTTTCATAAAACTAGGAGGGGCCGGTGTTTCGTACCTGACTGCTCTGAGAAGAAACAGTCTCTTTTAAAGTCCAGACATCATAAATGTAGAACAGTTTATTAGAGGACCATGCTGGTCAATGTCTGAAATGGTCTTTTGAAAAAAGAACCACACAAATTAGAGTGGACCTGTCCAGTCAGTGCAAGCATTTGTCAGTTATCGTGTAGCTCCAAAGAAAGGACTTGTGTAGGCCGCTTAAGTTACTCAAACTGTCAGAAAATCATTATAATTAATAAATAAAATTAAAATTAAATCAGTAATAAGGTCAGTGTAGTCTTCCTAGGGCATCCCCTCCCAGTGTTCCCGGCAGTCGTTTGGCCCTCTTTGATGGATGAGCCAAAGGCGTCGGATATCGAGGGGCCATTTCCAGCTTGCGGAGAGCGAGTAATGGGTAGCTCGCCGTTCAATAAGGGACCCCGACCACGCATCCATCAAATGTTTGTCTTAAACAGACAACGCAAAGGGCATGCGGCCCTCAGATCAATTGAACGGACAACGCAAAAGGTCATGTTGCAGTCTTCAAGCTAGGCCAGGAACACTCATTTGATGATTTTTCACAACCAATAAGAACATCTACGAGAGATAAGGCTTCTAGGATATTCAGTGATTAGTAAAACAAAAATATAATAGTACTTACACAGCGTCTGCTATGAGCTCAAAATATTGTAAGACTTTGAAGCCTTTATCGAGACGAACTGAATGCGAATGTGCGCGGTGCATAAATTAAATGCGTAAGTAAAGTCTAGTCTAAACTTGTTGGGGGTGAATCATTTATATTTCTGTCGATATGCTGTCTTTTATGAAATAAAAGGGTGAGTAACATTCTTCGACAATGTTAAAAGTCGACACAAACATACTCCTATACTTTATCTTTAAATCATGATTTTAGTTTTCAATGTCTTGAAGGAACAGGAGCGAGCAGCATTGACGCCATTATTGTGACTTCATGAACGCTTTTCTTATATTTACACACTTTTAAACAAACAGATGACCCACTAACTAAAATTATGGATAACAAATATTATTGAAAATTAATTTAATGAAAGTATGTCGTCACAATTATAGCGCCAAGGCTATCCTATTGTTAGGTAAAACGCATAGTAAACCAAGAAACCTTAATAAGATCCTTACCTAAGCGAGTGCAGGAGCAATCAGCGGCTTGTTGTCGTTGTATATGCCCGCACCGATCCGCCTTCAGCTCTCGTCCCGACGGTTTGAGCGACCGGGCGCGAGGGCCCTAGTACCTGACACAAGAGAGAGCGCGGTCAACGCACGGCAGCCTGGGGAGGCCGCTGAGCGATGATACAGGGTTACGGAGAAGGAGGAGGAGGAGGAGGAGGAGGAAGAGGAACAAGGTCTTCGATGCTAAGGACAAAGTCTTTAGAAGTCAAAGGTGTTTGGTATTCAAAGGAGTACTTGAGACTAAAAATATCAGTAAGTCGTCGAGGTAAACGAACAAAATCTAATCTCGAATAATGAAGTTTCTTTTAAACAAATATCAGAAAGCTACACTGGAACTTGAATACAGTTCAATTTATAACAATAATAAATAATTTAATTAGATTACAATTAATAATTTCTAATGAAAATAATTTATGTATCGCTATTGGAATCTGGCGAAAAGCTTTAGCGAGATTCAAATATAAAAATACTAGGATTTCTAAAAATACTGATCAATTTCAATAGGAACTTTATTCGAGGGTGGGATTCAAGGATCTGGAGGATTCAGGAGCTGAAAGCTCAAGGCTACCGGGACAATGTCTTGTTGAAAAACGATTGCCCAGCCGCCAATGCGCCTCTCAAACAGGTCAGATACAATCTACAAGCAGTGGTTGAGCACTGTTGTAGGCCGTACAATGCGCTCTAACGAGACGCAAAGACACAAGCGTTTATAAAACACAAGTAAAATGCCACGGTCTATCCCTTAGCCCTAGTATACACCGAGTATAACCTCCTGGTCAACTCTTTATACTATTTTTATGTGAACCTTTGACGGTTCTATCGCAGCAAGCGACTCGGGCTTCTTCACAGGGATTGTTTTAAATAGCAGTAGAAAATCTTTTACAAATACCTGTAAAATTTGGAGCATGAATATGGCATCGTGATTTGTATGAGATGGAACCTTTTTTGCGTGAGTTTCTAAGTTTATTTTTGAAATCAACCAGTGTCTTATGGCATTGAATAATTTAATCTTAGATTAAGAAACAACTTTTTTCTTTGACTTTTTTAACTTGCTACATTGTTCTCACATTATGTACCATCTGAAAATGAATCAATTAACAAGGTTTCGTTATAATTTTGGTGATTTAAAGTGTGTCCATGGAGTTTCTTGCCCGTTCTTCTCCATAGAGATCTACGCTTTGGGATGGGCATCTACAGTACTTTCACAGTTATTATGTCTTGTGACTGGGACTGTATCACCAAAATTTTGTACTATTTTATTTTTTGTGTTTTGACAATTGAGATTGAGAAGTAACTGGGCTACTTGAAATACATAATTTGATTTTATGCGATGTCTATTTTGACCAAAATTCAAGTCATGCTTATTCTTGAGTATGGACGTTAAAACAAGATCCTACAACATTATTAATGATATGTTAATATAATCAGTTTTCTTGCTGAGTAATAAGATCTGTCAGATATTTATCATAGCTATGTGTGCGTGTAATATGGTAACTTGTAACCGAATCTTCCGTTTGACGTCATATCTTAATCATGAGATGAAGTACTTCGTTTTGTAGTCAATAAACGAGATAAATATATGCAGACAGTTGGCTGTAATTTTTTTTTGCTGATGTATTGACTTACTGTTTTTTTTTTTTTGAATGTGGTAAATCATCAAATGAGTCCTCCCACCCAGAATAGGGTGGGAGAGACTCAGACTCGTACTGACTAAAATCCACGGTGTCTTTCAACAGCCCTTTACGTTCCGGAGCGTTGTACCTGACAAGACAGTCCCGGCAGGCTTTGGCCTTATAAGGGAGACCAAATCAGATACGGGCATGCACCGAGCGCCGTCGACCCGGGAATGGTCCGGATGGCGAGTCGCCCATTTTCCTGCCGTAAAGTGATACGAAGTAACAATACTTTGATATCATCAAGTGTCTTTTTTCAAATCGCGAATCAGGTTCCAAAGAACACCACATTGAAAAACATGCGAGTGATTTCATTAGATCAAAGTTCACGATTAATAAAAATAACAATCCATTGCGTTTAAAATTCTTGTCGATTTTTATCAGAAATATAATGTTGATATTAATACATATTCTTATCTCTTATGTAATATACAAATACATTTGCGTGATTTTACACCTTCATAATAAACTGCTCTTCATCATCCTATAATGTTCCCACTGCTGGGACACAGGCCTCCTCTCTGTGAGAGGGAGTGGGCTATTATCCACTACGCGGGCCCAGTGCGGGTTGGTAGATGTCACATGTCTTCGAAGTTTTGGTTCTAGGACATGCCGGTTTCCTCACGATGTTTTCCTTCACCGTTTTGAGAGGTGACGAAATAAATTACACAAAGTAATGCGCCTGGCGGGTTTCGAACCTACGACCTACAATTCGTAAGTCGGGACTGATACCACTGGGCCACCACTGCTTCCTGCTGCTCTTAGCGTAGACCAAATTCTAAGAAGGCTCTCGTTAGGCAGTTGGATCAAGGGCCTGGGGGACTGCCATGACGGTCTCAAAGCAAGAGTAGTCGCACTGTGGGAAAGAGAAGTCGTCTAGCGCCATCTCGCCCCCACAGTGGCACTACTCACGCTCTAAGAAAGACGTCATGGTAGGCCACCAGTACTTGTTGACACAGTGCGCATTTTTAGGAGATTCCTTTCTCTCGAGTCATGACTGCGATTAGCTTGGACCCTGTTTCTAAAACCGGTGTTCTTTTTACAGGAAACAATCTAATTCCGTCAAATATTTCACTCACCCAAAGATAGGAGATAAAATCTTTACTATCGACTAGATAAAGTTTTCTTATCTGAAGATTTCGGCCTGAAAGCGGCTTAGAAAATCTGTTTTGACACTGATTTCAACCGTCGCCTTTTAGGACAAAGATTATAGTCCCCGCCAAATAAGTCTGGAATAAAGGTCATGGATCCTATTAATGCATCGTTCGAATTTCAAAATAAAATATAAGGTCAAGATCGCCTCTTACCACGAGACGTTGCTATTGCTCGTTCTACGACATTTTCTTTACATTTTTTCGAATGGTTTTGAAATGTTGCAATATTGGTACACGGGGGTCAACGTATTTTATTCCACACTTATCTGGCGGAACTATAGAATAAATGTTTTTCTGGGCTCTGTTATATTCTAGAAATTCAGCAGCAGAAGTTGCTAACATTTATATATGACTTGATTTCTTTGCAAGCGTTACCTCACACGAGGATTTTCTCCTGTATCGTGGGGTGCGTTTACAAACTAATCTCACATAAATATACAGTCACACCTTGCGGAATTATACATATTATATAACTACTTGTAAGTCGTAATATTATGCAAATATTTTATGATTTAGAAGTAGTTGTTCCGGGTCTGGGTGTTTGTGTATGTGAGTTTATATGTTTGTAAACGCACCCACGAGTGCCCACGACACAGGAGAATTACGTAATGTGGGGCAAGATTAAAAAAAAATGTTATAATCCGACTTAAAAAAGGAGGAGGTTTTTAAATCTGTATGTGTATATTTTTTTTTGTTTCCTGATTTTCTATTTGTTCTTCATCACATACTTATTGATGGGTAACGTAATTTTTTATACCCTCATTTCTAGGTCAATTTTCAAATTACCTACGAAAAATTGCACAAGGATGCAACCAACCAACACGTAAAACACTTAAAAATACAAATTAACCTCGGTTTAAACAGCTGCTCATAAGCCTAATTACCATTTTTAATTAGCATTACAAATTAAAGTAGAAATGAATGCGTTGCATACATAATTATTATCGTAAATAAAAGCCGTAACCAGATACCGACACGTCTTTGGACGGGCTAACCAAAATTATAACGAGATAGAAGCTTGCGTTACGTTATAATTTTCACTTTCTTTTATAAAAGTACAAGTGATTCTGTTCTGACTTTATAAATTATTTCAACTTATTCAAATATTATTTCATACAAAGTTTGGCTCGGAAAAAGGCAAAGTCAACTGCAATGCAATAGTTGATCAGAAATATCCAGGAAAAATCAACTACCTAGAAAAAGGTTTGAATTATCTCCACATCAGCCTCCCATTTTGCAATCACTCCCTCTATTATTACACCATACTCTTTATATGTATTCATAGAACCACATGAGTATTGACCAAGTCATCTGCCTAGCCTTTTCCCAACTATATTGGTCGGCTTCCAGTCGACCCAGATGCTGCTGAATATCAGTATTTTACACGGAGCGACTGCCTATCAGACCTCCACAACACAGTAACTGGGTAATACCAGTAATACGATACCCCATGGTAAGACTGGTTGTCAGACTACAAACGACAGCCGGGACCAACAGTTTTACGTGCTTTCCGAGACACGGAGGAAACTCGCTATAACAGATGGTCACCCATCTACAGACCAACCTCGTCAAGTGCGGCTTAACCCGGAAGATCGGTATGTGCGGCTGTAATTATTTAACCTCGTGCTCCTCCAAATTTTGACCAAGTATGAATGCTAAATGTTTGTTTGAAAACTACCCTACAGTTGATAAAGGTACATCTTCCAACGATTTGGCTGAATAATTCATTTAAAGATAGATACTTATAATTTCAGAACTACCCCCACTTACAAATAATGTTGCATAAACCTCTAACTATAGTATGTGCCATTTAACACGGCAATAGCGGTCATTCACTCCCACCTACCAAGTTTTTCATCACTAAGCGATAATGACACTTACTGTTACCTAAAACTACTAATAAGCGATAGTTGCTTCTATCGCTACAGTATCGTGGTACCAGCCTGCTTGACATAAAGGGGTTGTGAATCTTGTGTTGCTCTAATTCAAAATTATTATTTTTTATTTCTAGAAATCAAATTGTGTGCTTATAAATTTACGCGTGACGTAATAAATGTTCCACTGTGACGGATTTGATGGATGAAGTGATAGGTAACGGCCCTTTTCCCGTCATATGTATTTTCGTCCGCGCGCGGAATTATAGGAAAAACGTGTATGAAATGATAGGATGCGGGCAGCCTGCACGCGGACCATATCCGCATGCGGGTGAAAATACGCATGACAGGAAAAGGGCCCTTAGTGGTTGAGGTATCAGTGTACTAATTTCTGGAAAGTGTGGTTTTGAGTCCAACTCATGGTATACCCGCTCGTGGTCGACCTTTACTTTTATAAGTATTTAAAATTATTATAGAATAGAATATACTTTATGGTACACCAAAATGAAAACAAGTTTTACAATATTTTTACCGACTTCAAAAAAAAGGAATAATTAGATGCAACGACGATATATTACTGGACTCCTCATGCACGATATAAGAAACAAAAACTATTCTGTCAACTCGCTGAGGTACTACGTAAGCGAGGGGGACGGGGTACTGCGTTGTGATTGGCTAACTCAAGGTCTGTTCTGTCTCAACGTATGTTTACGGCTCACAGGAGTGGTCGAAATGAGACGGATATAAGACTTTTTTGCCTAATATGTTGACAGACATCGGTCGCCTGTTATTATCGTCGTTGATTAGATGCGTGTCAACACAGAACACAAAAACAAAACAGTAACAAACTCAACAACGATAACAATAAAAGCAAAGAAATTATAGCACAGACCCAAAGAGATTTAAAAGAACCTATAGAGCTGGCATAGGGAAAATTGACATACAGAATTATTGATGCCGTGTGTCAGTAGCACAATCTAGCGTTGCATAGTAACGCGACTACTAGACTGAGCGACTTTTTACCTAGTGGTAAAAAGTTTTGGATCACAACTTTCTTCGTGATGTCCCGTCTATTGCTCGTATTTAGTTTAATATCTTTGCACAGACCGAACGCAAGCGAACTTCCACACGGAATGTCAAATCAAAATGGCGTCTGCTGCCGGGGGTGCTGCACCCCTGACGCGATGACCTCGTAAAACAAAAACGACATAAGATCAAAATTAGCATTTTCAGTGATGAAATAGTTTTTGTAATTTATTTTAGGAATAATAAGGTGTTTTTACCATCCTGATATCAAAAGAATATTAATATACTTATATCCATACAATATGCACTAACTTTATATTTACTCAGTATTGTATTATAGGATAATGCAAAATTATATGATGCATAATAATATTATTTACTTTTGTTAAATTGTCTCAGTGTGATAAACTTGTGTAAAAACGAAAATACAATATTTAAAAAAATTATTTCGTAGGGTACGTTTGCTAGATTTTCTATTATTTTGGGTTGTGCATTGTGTTGTGTTTGTGGTCATTTTTTATGTATTATGAGACTCAAGCGATGTCAGTTTTGCGACTGTTTGCGACAGATTTGTACGGGTGAAGAGGAAGTATCGCTAATATTGAGATATCGGGATGAAAGTCGGAGCAATGACCGCTATTGCCATGTTAAACGGCACATACTATACCCGTGTTTTTGCTATCTTCTAGTCCGTGTTACCGAGTTCACAGGAGTCACGGGGCCAACGACCTGGCTGGTAGTCATGCACTGTAGCTTAGATAAACTCACTTTCATACTGATAGCGAAGTTAGAATAATAATTATAATTGTGTAATGAAGGTATTTTGCAGTTCATGTGTTTGTTTGGTATTTTTAGATAGTGGTGGCGAGTTTTTAAGTTATGTATATAATAATAAATTTTTAATAATATTCCACAACGATCACACAACGCCAACTAGTCCCAAGCTAAGAGAGAGCTTGTGTTATGGGTACTAGACAACTGATAATTTTCTATATAATTATACTTATACAAATTATATTTCTAAATACAAAAATATTATAGATAAATTACACCTATTATTATTAGTATAGTTTGTTTTTACAATTACTGTATTATCATTTATCATTAACTATTTTTTGTATCGTGGTAAAATTATCAAATGAGTCCACCCCGGGCAGGGCGGGAGGGACTGACAGACTCGTACTGACTAAAATCCATGGTGTCCTTCAATAGCCCTTTACGTTCCAGGGTCAAGCTTTAAAATTTGCAAAACAATAATTTCAAACTACGTTGACTGAGCATAATTAACATTACAACTCGTTCGCATTTTTATTACAAAAACAAAGAACAGCTGATATTATTGCAACTGTACAATATCACTAGAAAAATACCTTTTATCTACACAACAAAAATAACAAAAAAATTCATTGTTATGAATATACTTGCATAAAACAATTGAAACATTGTGATAAAATGATAATTATGATTTTATTTGGCATTGACTGCAATGTATAATAAAAACAACAACCTTCTATCAACTCTACGTAACCTTGTGATAATATTGTTTTTTCTATAATACATAATTTGATTTGTTTTTTTTTTTTTTTTAAATATTGCCCTACACTATGAGTTTCTCCTGTGTCGTGGGTGCGTTTACAAACATAGAAACCTCACAAACACAAACACCCAGACCCGGAACAATTACTTGTAGATCATACAAATGTTTGTTCCGTGCGGGAATCGAACCCGCGACGCGCAGCACAGTAGTCCGATCGCTCGGCCACTTCGCCAACCGTGTCGTCGTTAAAACCCCTTCTACACGATCAGACCTGACCGCTGACAGAGGTGACCTTGGTCGCGTCAACAGTACCCGACCGTCTGGTACGCTGTCGGCTGACGGTCGGGTCGACCGCGGACGCAGACTGTCGGGACGGATGCGCTCCCGACCAAGGTTATCCAAAGGTCGATTGAATCCGCCCATATTTGGTCGCACGACCAACGTCTACACGGTAAACCCCTTCTACACGATCAGACCCGACAGCCGACAGAGGTGACCTTGGTCGTGTCAACAGTACCCAACCGTCTGGATCGCTGTCGGCTGACGGTCGGGTCCGACCGCGGACGCAGCCTGTCGGGACGGATGCGCTCCCGACCAAGGTCATCCAAAGGTCGATTAACTCCGCCCATATTTGGTCGCCCGACCAACGTCTACACGGTAGATTTTCACACCCACCGGACCAAGGTCACCTCTGTCGTTTCATACGATGTCGGTTTCATACGTATTTTGTGCAAAACAATACAATATCAATGTGTTATCTCTACGCGTGTAAGAGATATGTGATAAGCAGAGGTAGTAGGTCTAATGCTCACTTGCTGATGATCACGTTTCGCTGACGTTGTTACGTGGCGTGATTTCCATTGTATTTGTTTGTCTGTCTGTCTAAATATCACGCCACGCAAAGACAATCAAGTTGGATCACAGAATACTTAATAGTACTACGGTTGGATTAAGCCTGCCGGGGTCGCGGTACTGTCTTATCAGGTAACCGTGACCCTGACCGTGAACATAAAGGGCTATTAAAGGAACACCGTAGATTTTAGTTAGTACGAGTCCGAATCTCTATCGGGATGGAGCGTTGATGAAGAATTTTTCGATACTTTGTTATTTAGTTAAGTTGAAATATATTTAAGTCTATTAAATTCGAATATATAGCTTTATTATAGAAACACCAAAACTTCACGACGCAAACCCTAGAGCAAAGATAAGTCATTCACATCAAAAATTCAAGCTAACTAAATAGCATGAAAAATTTCTTTGACCGGGCATCGCCCACGTTCAACCAGTGTTTGAAAATACACTATTTTTAGACCAAACAACTCTTCGATTACGACATGCATTGCATTAATATTATGTAGATGTGCCGATTAGTCGGTTGTATGCTTGAGTTTTTTTTTGTGATGATTTTGCTGCTCAAGCCTGTTCATAATTTTAGCCTATTGCAGTCCACTTCTGGACATAAGCCTGGTCACTACAGTTAAATCATTTTTATACCGATTTTATTGTAACAGAAATGAGGAGATTCGCGAATTAGCAAGTTGAAGTGGCAGTGGACAGGCTACATAGCACGCAGAACTGATGGCCGATGGGGCCGTAAGGTTCTCAAATGGAGACCACGCACCGTCAAGATGACCACCTACAAGGTGGACAGACTATCTGATGTAAATCACAGGATCGCGCTGAATGCAAGTCGCTTCCAACCAGTCCTATCTGGGGGCACGGCAGTGCCCCGCCAAGTCTCGAGCAAAAGGGCACGGCCGTACCATCTTTTCTCGAAGCGATTCGCGGCTGTTTCGCCCCCCCTATAACTTCGACGTGGACAAAGCTAGGAGTTTAGGTTTTCGGTGAATAATAGTAGGCATTAGAACAAGCTTAAGTTCGAAATTACATGCCAATTGAATGAATAGTTTAGGAGTTACGGTCGATCAAAGTTACACCATTTTGTCACTCACTCACTGACCGATCATCAAAAATCTAAGGTACTTCTAGCAGACTTAGAAACTTCAAATTTTGCACCAAGATAGGTCATTAGCCACATATAAAGGAAAAATTATTAAAACATTAAAAAATAATATACCTTAAAAAACAATTTTATATTTGCGGTTTGGCAAGAACATTGTGTATGGATTTTGACTGCATTGTTAACTTTGTTCGTTGTTTAAGTTAGTATTCAATTGGATGAATACATACATAGAATAGAAAGGAATAATATAAATGTAATACATAGACTATAATTAATATAAATTAATACATAAAGTTCATAATTCATTAAATTAATAAAGCTAAAACTCCATTGTTTTGCGATAAATATTGTATGCGCGCTCGATAGATGGCGTTGAACAACGACGATATAATACTAGACTACGCATTGCACGATCTAACGAACAAAACTATTCTGCCAACTCGCTGAGGTACTACGTAAGCGAGGGAGGCGGGGTACTGCGTTGTGATTGGCTAACTCAAGGTCGGTTCTGTCTCAACGTATGTTTACGGCTCACAGGATTGGTCGAAATGAGACGGATATAAGACTTTTTTGCCTAATGTGTTGGCAGACATCGGTCGCCTGTTATTACCAGTCTAGTATTATATCGTCGTTGGCGTTGAACCTGTCTGAATCGCGCTATGGTTTCGTTACAGAGCGCAGTCTAAGTAGTACTTTAAAATAATTCAATAATTTTCATTTTTGATAGCGCCATCTATCTATGAACAACCATTTCGAAACTAAAAAAATATTGTAGCGATATTCGGAGTAGATTTATTATTGTTACTGAAACAGTTATTTAGGAAAATAGTTTATTAATATAACATAGACATAGTTACATATTTAGTTGTTTACGTGTTATTTAGTTTAGTTATATTTTTAGTTTGTAAGTTAGCAGATATATATTTATTTAGTTATTTGTTAGTTAGTTTAGTTCTATTTAGTTTGTTAGATAGAGAATGGGTCCTAAGCAAAAAAGTAGCTGAAGTCCAAGAAATTATGAGGACACCTAAAAAAAAGAAAGAAATACACTTACAAAAAATAAATGAGATCCCACCAAAAACATTAAATGTAAAAAATGCCAAGTCTCTCGATGCAGTCTTTCCATCGTAAAAAGTTTTGAGATCTCACAGAAGCCAAGTCCTATTCAAATTATTTTGTAGTTATAAATCAACATTTAGTAATTATATCAATAGCTTTCTTTATATTATAACTATAGTGACTTGGCAATGAGCACAAATGAACTTGCTGCCTGGAATTATGTGCAAATGTTACTGACGAGACCTGTGATCAGATTATTTGTTATGTGTGAATCATGATGGTCACTACCGACTACATGTTCCAATACAATAATTAAGAATACCTTACGGGCCATCGCTTTATGAAAGTAAATGATGAATGTTAAGAGAATATAATTATAAAGTAAAAGAGAATGTTTACGCATGCGGTGTGTGTAACTTTCAACTCCTCCAAATATGCCGTTTTATTTGTTTTTACTTGTGCTCATTGCCAAGTCACTATAGTTATAATTTATAAAGAAAGCTATTGATATAATTACTAAATGTTGATTTATAACTACAAAATAATTTGAATAGGACTTGGCAGTTGGCTTCTGTGAGATCTCAAAACTTTTTACGATGGAAAGACTGCATCGAGAGACTTGGCATTTTTTACATTTAATGTTTTTGGTGGGTTAGAAATCTATGGGGGGAGGCGTATGTTCAGTAGTGGACGTCCTACGTCTGATTATGATGATGATGGTGATGATTTTATCTTTCCGTTGGATAATTTGCAATTCAAATTATTTATTGCCAAGTCATAAATTGATAAAAATAAACAACACTTACTAATCTAAACAAATTACGCGGGTAGGCGTCGAAAAACATCTGCTGAAATTCGATTATCAAGTTGTTTTCATTCAAATTCGGAGTGTCAATGAACTCGCGAAAGAATCGAGCGACCGTTAACTTTTCTAGAAGCTTGTTATTTTAGTTAAAACTATGGATTACTGTTGTTTGTGTAGGCTGGAAGTAAAATATTTAATTACGTCATTGGAAGGGTCAAAGAGAATAATATGTAAATATTTATATTTTTTGTTTTATAGATTTGATAGACGTGATCAAAGGCTTTACGTGCTTTCTGAGGCACGGAGGAAACTCACTATGATAGAGGGCCCTGGACCACACATTCACAGACCAACCTAAAGGTATAATAATCTTGGGCATGCAGACAGTGAGTAATGCGTGACTCGCCGTCCGATCATGGCCCATGCCCGAGTCGACGGGGCGTCGTATCCTACGTGCGCCACATAGAGCTGTCAGCAATCTGACAGGGGCCTTAGAGGGCCAGTCTTTCGCCGGAGTCGCGGAAATGTCTCATCTGTAAACCGAGACCCTGGAATGTAAGTGGCTATTAAAGGATCACCGTGGATTTTAGTCAGTACAAGTCTGACACTCCCTCCAGTGCTACTCGGCCTGGGTGGGAGGACTCATTTGATGATTTTACCACGGTAAAAAAGTAGGCATAATTATCTTGAAGAAATATCAACAATGCAATGATTTACTGCAATTTATGCAGTTTTTCTACCACCGTCGCAGTAAGCCTATTCAAAAGAAGCTTCGTAATCACCTGAACATACCAATAGGCAATAAATAGTCATAAATTAATAAAAACAAACAACAATAAAGCGGTGTTTCGCACAATCCCCTCCCCTTCAAGCACATGCCCGACTGCTAGCGGGAAAGCGACTCGCTCTCGCTTAAGAAATGTACATAAGATTGAAACGCCCGTGTACTTTGGAACTACATTTCTAAACGGTATAGTAAAAATGTAACCGCCTTCAAAAACAACCACAAAAAAGGGTAAAATAACCTTCAAAACTTTTCTTTCGGAAGTCGGTGACTTTTTTTTATTAATTTCATTGTCTTTTTGCCACCCTTACCCTTTTTTGTGGTTGTTTTTGAAGGCGGTTACATTTTTTTTGAAAAAGTTTTTATTTTATTCTTTTTAGTTTAAATATTCAACCACAATTCTTGTTAAATATGAGTACATCATTTTCTTACATGAGCACTAGAATTTTGTAATACGTAATACCGGTAATAACATCGTTAAAATCTCTTACATTCATAATGCCCTATCTCAAAAACTACTGAACCGATTTTGATAACACAAACATAATTTTCTTACTAGAGGAGTTCTACCTTCCATCATCAGCTCAGCTACATGAGATGATGATTACTATACGCAAGTACTTAAATTACTTCATAATATTTGCGAAAAATGATGTGTAGGCCTATAAAATTTGAGGGTTGCCCTCGATTTCTCCAGGATCCAATCATCAGATCCTGACATGGTGACAATGGGACCACTCCTGAAGTATCTCCTTTCGAACAAAAAAAGAATTTTAAAAATCGGTCCACAATTGGCGGAGTAATCGCGTAACAAACGCACAAAAAAAAAAAAAAAAACATACCGTCGAATTGATAACCTCCTTCTTTTTGAAGTCGGTTAAAAAGATATAAATAATAGCAGATTTAAAATACCTTTGATTAATACTCTTGATCATCACAACGTCAAGAGCCCTCAATTAAAAAGGGAGGTTTTGCTCAGAGACGGTTACTAGCGATTAGAACACTGAAACCCACGCTGAAACTATACATATATCACTAAGTTTATCTACATACAAGCGAGTAATCGTCCGTCACATCCAACCATAACCCAATAACAAAACTAACCTCTAAACACTCATTTCTAACTAAAGTCTGAAATTAATATTTAATCTTAATCCAAATGCCGTTTCTTTGTTTTCGATGGCTGCTTCTGATTGGGTTTCAGAGGCTTTATCCCTAGATATATTATCTGTATTTTACGTAATTGAAGTATTTACCGTGTTCATTGTATGGAAATTTGAAAAAGCGCCTTTGTGTAAGCCGAGTCATAAAAACACATAAAAATCCAATCGAAGCTAGCAACCGAGATAGCCTATACATTTCCAACGTAACTCGCTTTCCGCTAATCGCCAGCGGTAAGACCGATTCCTTACAATGTTACTACTTGAGCGAGCGCAACTTTCACTGTCTGGATATGCCTCATGCAACTATCATTGTTACGGAGAAATTCAACGCAAACACACTTTGTGTGGAAAAATACATAATTGTCAATAACTGCGTACTTTTGATGTGGGAACTTTCGCTGTACGAGTAAACATGGAAGTTCTCTGAAAAATGGCTGAAAGGAGAGTGCTCAAAAAGAACCCAGCCCTGGCAAAAAAGAGTTGTATCTCAAATTAACAATACTCGATAATCGTTATCGACCGCGTTTGGCGCTCACATTGGCCCGCTCCAAGGTTGTATGAACTCTCAACCAATGTGAGCGCCAAACGCGGTCGATATCGATGATCGAGTATCGTAATGACAACTCATGGAATGGGTACTGATTTGAAACAAATAAATCGTTAAACAGGAAACTGCGTTACATTTTCAGCCCGTTAGAAATAATAACAATAATAATAATGATTTAAAAGCTACAAAATTAGCTCATTGTTTAACATAAATAGGCTATGATTAGATAAAATGAGACTAAACGTTTTTTCCTGTGATACAATAATGTTGATGGCTGCCTATGAGATCATTTGGGTGATGCTGGGTGATTTAACTGATACAATGTTGGTCTGATTTTCTTACAGGGATAATTACAATTAATATAAATAATCCTGTGATTAAAATTAGACTAAATTTTCATTTGCCGTTATCATAATACACAAAAGGGCCAGAATGGTATAAAAAAACGTATAATTCTGCTCAAATTGGTACAATTTTCCCCTTTAATTTTATCAACTGCATTATATTCGAAATGAATTTAAAGTTGAACTATAGCCTACAACAAGCGGGTAATTTATGTCCAGTTTTGTTTTAATGTGTTAGTTATAATTTTAGAGTTTATGACTTAAGCAGAGTGACCAAAATCACGTAGCTAACAGAATTAGTCACAATATTCATCGTAACTTGATTATAATGACATCATAAAATATTTTGTTCTTTTCCGGTAAACTGGTGATGATTTTGTAGAAAAATTAAATTAAATTAACAAAATCCACACAATTTCGTTCAAAATGTACAGTTATAAATTGGCATAATTAAAACTTCTATGTAATTAAAAAACTATTTTAAATCATATTTGCATGAAACAATCAAGCGGTCTTAGTTTGGGCAAAGAGTCATGAATATCTTAATAAAAAATAAACAATACGCAATTTTAAAAACTTGTTGGAAAGCCAACGTCCTTATTTGCACGTACATTAAGGCAACGGTTTAATTACACAATTGTGACGTCATATCGACACCCGTTTTAAGTAAAGATGACACTTATGTAAGCGCACACGCACCTTTAAGTCTTACGAGAGAAAATTTTCTCTATCGAAGATCTGTTTTTTTTTTTTATTTATTGGGACAAACCCACCACACGACTCCCAAACCACTGCAACTCCTGAGAGCCAGAATCAACAGTGGCAACCACCAGAAAAGTGCCGAGACAATGAAGCTCGACGTGTCCCGGATAATGAATTTACCTGTCTTGTATCCTACAACGAAATTAATCAAAAAATAATAGTGGAGGAGTAGGAAAAATATGTTCCACTTCCCTTCATGTAAGCAGCAGACAAAATTATTATTCTCTGGTTTAGAAACTAATTACTTTTTTCTTTTGAAATCGGTCTAGTAGTTTCGGAGGCAATTCAATTTGTATTGAATCAATCAATCAAATCTTTCCTCTTTATAATTTTAGTGTACTGTAAATATACGAATACTCTACTTTTTAAGGTAAACAAACTCTACCGTGTCACAAATGAACAGTTTTTCATTTTATTTTTCCACAAAAAACTGTTACTTTGAATCGGGAAACCTTTATTTGGTTCTTCCAAAGAAATTTGAATAATTTGCCCTTACTTTCACCTTTGAAGGTAGGTAAATTAACATTTTGTTTTGACACAAATCCATATTAAGGCCGTGTGGCACAGCGAAAGCGTCGTTTGATGAGTCGGAAAAGTTGCCACGCACCGCCACCAGCAGGCGCCAGTATCGCGAAATTAACGCAATCCAAAGTTTTATGTATTTCATTTCGTCAACTTCGTCATTTCATAAAGTGTTCCCTTTACGCAAAATACATGTATTACTCTAGTAGAAATATTTTGATATAAGGATATTGAAACATTTACTAAAACAAAATGATAGAAATACCTACTTATTGATGTGGATAAAATATTTTGTAAATATTTTTATCATTCACAGTCTTAAATTTATTTTATAACACTTTGAGACATTTTGACGTCCCGAGATAACGAAAAAAACTACTATTTGGTAGAAAATTAATAAGATTGGCACACTTTGCGAAAGTGACAATTCCCAATTATCTAAAGCCCCAAACACACACGCACACGGGCATAGGTATATGAGTTGTGTTCCACGCGCGCCTGAAAGAGTGTATAGTGCATAATGGCTCCTCCTTAGAGGGCCTACCGGGGTCCCGGGACTAACGAATACCGTGACCCCAGAACGTAAAGGTCTATTGAAAGACATCGTAGATTTTAGTACCCGCCCTGCCCTGGGTGAAAAAAGCCCCAAACACACTCCTTTTATTAACGTCCGTTCAGAAAGCTAGTTTCGTGATATCTTTATATGTTCGAGAATGTAAAGCTAAGGGTGGTGTTGGTACTAATTTTTGATGCATTTTGATGTAATGACAGACACTAGCGCCGCGTAAAAGGGACTTAGTAGTTTTTACCCGACTACGGCAAAGCCAAAAGGAGGGTTATGATTTTGACCGGTATGTATGTATGTATGTATGTTTGTCTGTTCCCTCATATCTTCTAAACTACTTATCATTACATGGCAAATGAGGTGTCGTTAGAAGCGTCTCAGTTGTCCGCTGGTTATAGGGTAGGTGACGTGTCACCAAATCCAATATGGCGCCCTCTGGGTGATGTAAAGTCGTGACCGAAAAAAAAAATTTTTCGCACAATATCGACATGGGTATCAAATTAAAGGGCTTGATGTGCACATTTGAAATATATATACATTATATAGCTTTTATATACATTAATAGCTACTTTGCCTGTTTCTAACAGTATCAACATGGGTATGAAATGAAAAGGCTTAATGAGTACATTTGAAATTTACTCGCTACCTCTGCTTTTATTAATAAATACTTATCAAATAATTAATAATATACCTAACCCCAAAATAGTGTAAATAAAAAATAAGTTAAAAATAACTAAAACCCCTGTGGTTGTTTCACACAATCTTCGTTAGGTAGGTGGCACACGACCACGGCTAGCACAATATCGGTCAAATTAATATTGTTCTTGTTTTATACTTTTCAGTGCACGTTTTTGTCGTAGTCGGGTTTTAGTTATTTTTAACTTATTTTTTATTTACTCGTATATTATGAGGTACAGGTACACAGATTATTGTAGTACAATTTTATTGTCAGTCACTTCTTTAAAATTGAATCTTCATTCTTTAATATCCTATCTTTTTTTTTGGGACAATGTCTTAATATCACTTTTCTGATAAATGAAACCTTTGAGAGATATCTATCGGCTTCAAAAGAATGAGCCCAGTGCTAATCATTTTTTTTGCCTCCAAAGCAATAAATAGAGCGAGAAGCAACTTGTACCGAACACGCGGTGAGACAGCAAAGACCACCAATTTTTCATTGCAGTCGCAGCATTATACTATAGGCGATATTTAACAGGGTGGTGGGTGCTATGCCTTATTTGTAGTTGACAAGTAATTTTGAAGTATTCAAAATGACAACAGCAGTTTTCATTTAATTTATTTTAATCCTGTTTCTTCGAAATTGTTATAAATCTGTGACGAAACTAAATAAATAATAATAAAAGTGAAGTGCTTCTTATCCTATATCGCAGTTTGATACGATTAGAAGTTGTTTTCAGTAACATAATGTCTCAAATTGTTGACTGCAAATCAGTGCATTTATCATTAGTTCATGTGAAATGGTATTTAGATGCATAAAGATTACACGGGAGGAGGATGGACACAGAGGAACCATCCGACAACAATAGTACGATATCACGATAGCATTGATATAATATCACTGTGAGTAATTTATTATATTGATAGGAACAATTCGTAATGTATAGAATCATACGTATTCTAACATTTGCCTTGTTTGCTCTGTAGGGGTCGTCAGGAATTTCCTGCGATGATTTTCAGTAAGTTTGGTTTATTTTATTCTTGATTTAATAATGAAAATAATGTGTTATTTAAAATAGAAAGTTTACGTGACTTATTTACAGTCATGTCCGTTTAATCACGTCCCATTGAACACAGCGAAACATAGTTTTGAATAATCTATAAGCCTACGTATCATTCGTTTTTATTTTCTCGATCTTTTTATCCATTTCCAATTTTATTATTACGAAAATCTGACAGCCGCGGTCTGAAAAAAAGTGTCGCAGGTCTAACCTGTAAGAGCCACGCTGGCTGACTGATTCGTCAAGGAACGAAAGTGATGACACTACTTTTAAAAGGCAAAAGATGAGAGGACGATAGTGAATGTGTGCTCAGAATAAAACGGCGTATGTGCCCAAACATATTGACGTCTTTTTATGAATTAAAATTGTTATTAATTGAAAAAATGTCTTTACAGAATGTAGATACTAGTATTTTCTACAATTTAAAACAACATCCTTTCAATAACTCATAGTAGTTTTTCCATAAAGTTCAAAAAATGAAAAACATAGACCGAACTTTGCATTTTTTTTGTATCGAGAAAATTTCATTGAATCGTGTTTTCAACTTTGTGAGAATTTAGAACATATAGTCAATAACTATATTCCAAGTTGTAAGATCTGTAGTCCAGATATGTACGAAGAAAAGTAAAAAATAAAAACCGTATTTTTACTGACCAATCCCCTTAACACGCATAGTTTTACTTCATTGATTAATTCGTTTAAAGTAATTTGAATGGAATACTAGAATAGTGAAAAATAGCCTAAAGACACAAGGTTAAGTTAGAATATCTAATCTAGTTTAATCATTACTCAATTGATATAAAGTTCATTATGCTTTGAATTCGCTTCCCTTTAGCGGTGTTGTTAATTGAGCCTAATGACAATAACTAGCATTCGCGGACGGGTTCGCCCGCTCACATATTGCCTAGGTCACTTAGGACCACAGCGGCTTTCAACTGGTGAAAGAATTTTTGCAATCGGTACAGTAGTTTCGGAGTCTATTCAATACAAACAAACCATCAAATCTTTGGTAGTATAATATAGATATTCCCACATATCTTGGGATAGAGATCAAGACTGTTTGAAGCAGTATTTTACATTGCATCGACTACTTATCTGACCTCTAAAGCCCAACTGTGTAACAAATGCTCCGTTTAAGACAATAGTTGACACTTTCGAGATTCTAACTATCTGAAGAGTTAAACGAGACCCAAAATAGCAGTTCCTTCCAAAAAATATTACCATACGCTACAGCAATGTCAACAATTAACCGTTACAAGATGGCCGCCACAGACAGAGTGTTCCAAATTCAAACATACGTCTATTTCGGGAGTATATTGGCGCGAAATTGGGACGGTACTGTTATGAAAATAATTGCTGCTCCGTTGGTCTCTTTTGAGTTATGATTTGCATGTGTTTATGGTCATAAATTGTTTTTTAAAGTTGTTCTCCTGCTAAGTTTGTTTGGTTTAGATAGTGCGAGTATGGAGTTAAAACAAGACGATAACAAAATATACGTTTAAAATTGCGCGAACTGACATTTGGCTTTTGAAGAACCGGTAACGGCATGAATATTCTTACGTTATAATCTAAAATGTAAACAAAGTCGAATTTACGCAAAACAGACCACAAATGAACTGAAACAAGAAAAATGTTTTTATTCCGGATGTAGAAGTTGAGTTGGCGGTCCAGTTTTGGGAAAATACGGATAGTAAGTTCCTTTTTTCATAAAAATCCTTTAAAACAATGAATTTTATCCAAAAATCCGCACAATACTTTAAAAATCGGAACACAAAAGTCAAGATAAAAGATAAGAATAATCGCGAGCCATCAGCATTTGATTCGGTTAAAAATATACGGTGATGACATCATAGCTTGCCTCTAAACGATAAAAACTATTCACTATAGTTTCCGTATAACGTACTTTGTAAAAGAATAGACAATAAAACGTGATTGTTGTGGAAAAGAAAATGCTGAAATGGATTACAGAAGCAAAAAACACGTAGAATCCAACACAATAGAGATGGTATACGAAACAGATGATGATTTTTTCGAAACCACTTCAGGGGACAAGATGTCTAAAATAACCAAAATAAAAGGTGAAATAATAAATAAACGAAAATAGTAAACGAAATAGCATCGTTTAGTAAATAAACTTCCAATTAAGAAAGAAAGCGCCAGAAAGCGTCAAAAATATTTAAAAAAATTTTACGTAAACCTCAGAAACATATTTTTCTAAAATACGAAATACAATTTTACGAAGCTACTCAAACCACGTTAAAGTAGATGATATTACATAAGTATTTGGCACAAACAACAAAACTTTAGTTTTAACGAGATTGTATTTTTGGAAGCAGGTAACGCCGGATGAGCGGTCGACTCAAGTTCAGATGGGGCACGCAAATAACTGGTACCTTGGCCGGAATGAAGATTGGTTTCGCTTTAAAGAATACCATAAAATGAGTCAGAGGGAATGAGACTGTTGCTATAAATAACCACTACAGTTAAAAGAGGTCGATGAGGAAACAGAAGCATAACCTATAACAATTACTATTGTCTGTGGTACTACAGTAGAGCGTAAACTAAAAGCTTTAACAGAGACATAGATAAATATGGCAGATGATCCCCCTCTTGTCTAAAAGCAAAAATTAGAATCGTGGATAAAAAAAATTATCGACATTACGGTAGCAGATGGACCTTACGTCCAATTTGAAGATCTAGCACTAGAAACTCGAGCAGGGCAGATTTTGTGGACTGTCTTTTGTGACTGACGTTCACATCATCAATTTTAATAATAAAAGACGAAAATAGAAATTATGACTATAATACAACAGCTTTGGACATTCAACAGGCGATCTAATTCGCAATTCTAATGCATGTCAATTGCATTATGACATGAATCCTTCAGAGCTAGTTATCCCATTGTGAAGAGGGGACCAGTAATAGTTCAGTAAGGAGACATATGATTGCTGTCAAGTTAAGCAAAGGTCGTTCAGAAATAACCGAGCGCCTTGGCCCGCATGTGTTTCATGTTGTCAATGAGACTGGTCAAGGGATCTAGTTGTAAACAAACATTTTCAATGGAAATGCTTGTTTGTGGAGACTTGTTGACTGTCAACTGATTTACAAGTTATATTTATAGAAACATGGGTTTCCAAGGTTAGATGCCTGTTTATGAACGATATTAGACTCTCTCTCTTTTGAGCACACTCGCCTGATGGTTAGCGACGATGTGGTCGTGTAGCACACTTGTCTGAAAGAAACCTCTTGACTTGAAGACCTCAAGGTTGTAGCTATCAGGAGACAGACCTAGGCAAGTTTTGCAAAATTTAATCATAAGCAATGTGGCAGTTTATACTGGAAGAAAATTACATGTTAAACAAAGTAATGATGCAGATTCCCATGCAAAAGTAACTTTGGCTCGGTTCAGCTTTTCAAGAACTATTTCTAATTCTGCAAGGAGAGAGAAATAAGACGTTGTTTTCGCACTAAAGTTAACGGTAATTTACTCCGCTAGAAATACGACACAAGCATAATGTTAGCTAGAAAACCAGTTAGATGGAGTCGCCTCGAGCCGGAAGGAAGCTGAAGAACTAGAAGTGATTTGCAAAAGGTCGTTGAATTTACTGATCTTGTAGTTCTCAAAGTTAGCCATTCGGCATAGCTAATGCTCAATTCGATAGGCAACGCCAACCCATGGCCATTGCGTAGATTTTTTACAAGTGAGAAATGTAGACATACCCAAATGCTCACAATGTAAGCATTGGTACACTGTGTTACGACATACGAGACATCAGCTTTTGTATTCGTTGAGCATAAAAATCAGGGTCATGAGGTTTTGTGTGCTCACCAAAAATTACTGGCCAAGATTTGACTTGAACATTTCAGAAAAGATTCTTACTTTTTGGCACCCAGAATGCAAAAAACTTGTTTCGGATACAATTGTACGCTCAATTTCTTCACATTTTTGTATCAAAAGGTGTTGGACCTTCTTTGTAATTTTCTTATCTAGCACGATTACCTAATTACTTACTTACTAGGCACAGTGAAACTTTGTAGTTGTTTTAGCAAACTATTACGGTATGCCATTAGCAAAACGTATCCAACACTAGTTTGTCTGTGCGTGGCATACTAAACAGGCAGAATAGGTCAACGGGTACTGTCTATTCGTAACAGAGATAGTAGAGTATTTGGTTCTGAAACGTTGCAATTTTGTAACGTTTAAGAACTCACTTTACCCAAAACGCACAGTCGAACTCATTTTTCTTTTTTAAAGAATTTCATCGCGGATTCTCAACGAAACATGGTTCTAATTTTGAATGTGATAGTAATAGAACTGCTTCTTGTACCCTTTCAGAATCTGCGACGGTTTACTTTTAAAACATATGAGTTCTCTTGTGTGCTCTCATGGATGTAGGGAGCTCGATTGTTACAGAATTGCAATAGTGGAAGTCGATTCTAACTAGGTAAGGCCCTGTTCAGGTAGTCTTTCCGTCTCAAATTAGCCTGCAACCAACATTCCTGACTGCTTATTTTGTAAGTTAATTTATAGCCTCAGGCAAAAGAGAATTTTCGTCAGTATTTTATACCAAAACTAGCTGACCCGTGCCCACTTCGTTGGGCAGTATAAGCAGTATTTCGCTAATATGTATGATATCTCTATAAATTTATAGCCTATAGCACTCACGGATAATGTAGCTTTCTACCAGTGAAACAATTTTTTAAATCGGTTCATTACTTCCGGAGATTACCCCCTACATACAAACTTATAAACATACAAACTTACAAACAAATGTTACCTCTTTATAATATTAGTATAGACTAACCGTTGCAAGGGATTTTGTCTGCGTTTTTGTCGAAAATTATGGAACGGGAAAGCAAAACTGGCATAAAAGTTACCCTTTGTGTTATTTATATTTTAACCTATCTCTGTACCAATTTAAATCCAAATCCCTTCAGTAGTTTTTGTGAGAAAGAGTAACAAACATCTAAACATGCTAAAAAACTGGCATTTATAATATTGGATAGATAGGGGATCGTAAACACACCATTTATGGCTAAATAGTTTGGCATCTTCCGAAGCAACAAGTAACCTTGGTACGCAATAACAACGGAGAGAAAAGCAAATATATTTGTTTCCAGACGCAACTTTATTTCATAATAGTAATTACTCCATAGGCAATGAGCTCGTTCAAAGCCATGGACACTTGCCCGTTTTTTTTTCATACTTCAAGGTAAGTCACTTGTGTTTTCTTCTATATATAATATTATGAGCTCATAGGCATAGTCTCGAAAGATCCGTTGTGAGTGTGTGGGTGAGTTTAGAATTTATTCCTGTTTTTGTGTGCGTTTGACGTCGTATGTCGCCTGTTGATGTTTTTGCTTGTTGAGCATATTCTATCATTAGTGAAGGTTGATCAATACTGAATATTTACTTTAAAACTTCCGTATTGCCCATAACTTCTTCCGTAATTTTTGTATAATTATTAAAATTTGTATACTGATGACCTTCGTCTTATGCAAACGTGTGACAGTAACAGTGCGTGGAGAACCTCGACAAAAGTTGTTTTTGTTGGCATCTGACGGCTCACTCTACAACCGCGCGCTATTTGCTTTGACCAAGCCTGTTCCACTTCTGTTACATTTCACGGAATCACTCCCACAGATGCGATGGTAGAGGTAACTATTAAAAAAAAAGCTTGGACACGCTTGGAAAAACGTCTTTACGTTAGGAACAGTGATTAAAATACCTTTAGTACTAATTTGTGGAGTAAACAGTTTTAGGTGCAACTTTTCAAATAGGACAGTTCGCACTTAAAATGACACCACGGCATGACGTATTGTGGATTTTAAAAGCGTTGTATATGCGTCAATTTTGGTTATGTTTCATAATCAAGCCTATTCACGACGAAACATTACCACAAGATGTGTTACATGTTTATGATAGGAGAAAGATAAACAATCATCTATTTTCAACGACATCGCACTAAACAGAAAACATTTACTATCGTTCATTATCACATTTATCAATTTAGGACGTAATAACAAACACATGTTTAAGACGTCAACGCTGATGAAAATGTCACCTTCAGATAATTTGCGTTCTCTTGGATGCTATTCAAATTGCTTTATTGAAATGTTTTCTTGTTATCAAACTATGTAACACTTTTATTTTCTCTATATTCAAACTAGTTCTGCGAGTATTTTTTCTTTAGATTCGGCCAGTACAATTATGGTTTTTGACGGCTGCTTCTGATTTGATATTTTTAATGATACTAGCTGACCCGGCGAACTCCGTACCGCCTGAGAAACGATTAAAAAAAAACCTTTTAAACCTTCCCTGGACTTTCCAAAATAATTCAAAACCAAAATCAGCCAAATCGGCCCAGCCGTTCTCGAGTTTTAATCAGACTAACGAACAACAATTCATTTTTATTTATATAGAAGATAGATTGATAGGGCAGGCCAATTCGTTGATTTGATTGGTTACAGACATCGATCAGGATCAAGATAGCATCCGTGTATTAATTTCCAGCGTAAGTCAAGGAAACATGATCATGGACATCATCGACATCTGTGAAGGAAAACATCAGGAAGAAACCTGGACTTATCAATATAAGTCAAAAGCCTTGTAGAGTGCTTCCAAGATGCGGCTTAATACATTCTGATACCAATAGACAATACCACCCAAACCCCTGCAAGTTCAGTGTGCCACAATCAACAGTGGCAACCACCAGAAAAGCGCCGAGACAATGAAGCTCGACGTGTCCCGGAGAATGAATATAACTGTCTTGGATCCAACAACGAAATTAATCAGTTACGAATAGCGGAGTCCGAACTAAATTCTACAGTGTTTCTTCGGTAGCTATGCATTGCAGGGTCATGGTTACTTAAGAGATGTTCCCGCGAACCAAGCATGCAGTTTTTAAGAGATTACTGCTTATAATTCAAGGGCACAACTCGGCCATGAAAATATAATTATTACTCACACTATCGCGTACACTATTATTACTCAACGCTGTTGCTATGTCGCTAGAGCCATAACGTACGGCAATTACTTTCCAAGGGTTTATCACGCCATATACGATATGACGGATTTGATGAAATTTTGTGTAGGTGTATCTAGTATAAGTACGAAGAAGGAAAAGTACTCGATTAGGGTATTGGAAAATGGTAACCCATATACGCACGGACGATTTTTGGAAGCGCAGGGTCTGTAGCATTCTTTGTTGCACGGCTTATCCCCAGTAAGAAGTTACATGGGCTAACTTGGTCGTAAAAATGCAGGCAGTGGACCAGATGGGGACTGGTCAACGTCGCCAAGTATGGATGCTTGTTACAACAGGTCACATAGTCTGCTGTAATGTCTGAAGTGGTAAGAATGATACACTTCTGAACTAGAACACAATATGACAGAAATAAGCGTGTAAAGAACTCCTCAAGCGGCGTTAATAAAAATCTCAGAGCAAATTCAAAATCAGGGGCAAATGAAAACACAATTTCAAGGCTGTACGTTAGACACTCCAAAATGTAATTTCAACACTGGGGCAGCGCTGTACACAAGGCTGTATACTTAGCGAATAGTTCTGCTGAACTTTTGGCATTCAGTAAACCACGAGACTAGTAGACCAATCATTAATAGTATTATTCAGAAAAAGATACACGTAGTATATCTAGATGATATCCTTATTATACAAAGCAGTAGCTACTGAACTGACTGAACTGAAAAGAGACGGGTATTATCAATCGAGCTAACTCTTCACCTTGTCACGAGGTCAATCCGTTTTAGTATACTTGTTGACCTTAAAGCTTGATTTTCCTTCCCGCTATTGTTCGGAGTTGCGTATCCTATGGCTTTATTTTCCTTTTATGGAAACGCTGTTTTATCGGGCAGATTCACAATTTTAGTAACCTTGGGACATAGGAGTCGAGAAGTGATCTCTAGCTACGATAGAAGGGGTCTTGCGGACGGCGATCAAGCGACAGCTTGCCGTCCGATTAACGACCAGGCCGTAGTCCAAGGCACGTGGTGATCCAGACGCGCCCCAAAGAACAATAGGGCTAAATGCCTGCCGCGAAAAATGGCGTCCACGGCTATGGAATACAAAGAGTAGCCAAAATAATAGAGTACATTTCTTGTCAGTTGACAGTCCTTTCCGCTCCACCCAAAGAAAGAGGACTCATTTGATTGAACACCCAAAAAGAGACTTTTTCAATAAAAGAATCGAAGTGTGCTATGGAGTTAGCCCCCATAGAACAGCGTCACCTGCGTTCCGCTTCAAATCACACAGTTCTTATCGCCAACGGCTACGTTTGTTGCTAAGCAACGGACCTGACAACGTCAGACGATGACGCGAGCAATGCTAATGCGTCTGAGCGCACATGTAACCTTATTTAAAGAGACTAACGACTGTAGTGGTTACGTCGAATCTGACGATGTTTATTAGGTATGTTTGAGCACTGAATGGGATCTGTGTGTGCAAGAATTGTTTTTTTCCAAGTCAGAAAAAAGATACCGGTCGAATAAATACCGCAGTTATTTAAAACAACCGCAATAATAAAGCATTCAGTGAATATTATGTTACTTTTTCAGGCAAATGCTATTGAATGGATTTGGTATATTTGGCTCAGCGTCACCGCGACAGTCTACTATTTGACAATAGTATTTCAGAATTCGATTTTAGCACTAAGGATAGATGATCTATATTCTATCCCCTGGATGTGAGCTGAGGATCAGACGATAGAAAACTCCTCAGGCGTCAAATATTACATAGCAGTGGTAGTTTTTGCCAAATCAGACGTTCTAGTATCTCTGTTTTTTAGAGCATGCCATTTTTGTGGTTAAGAGAGAATGATGTGGTTAAGATGAAATGAGACTGCAAATTAATTAAGTAAATAGTAATTAGTGTAGGAATGTTGTACTTCATTGAGGACAGGGTTTAACGACCAAGAGCATTTAAGTACTTTTTAGTTAGGAACTGCTTTGCTTCAGAAGAAATTAAACAATAATGAACACAA
Source organism: Agrotis clavis (assembly GCA_954870645.1). Taxonomy (NCBI): domain Eukaryota; kingdom Metazoa; phylum Arthropoda; class Insecta; order Lepidoptera; family Noctuidae; genus Agrotis; species Agrotis clavis. The sequence continues at coordinate 8,937,344 of OX940944.1, read as the reverse complement.
ATCCTTCGCAATCCCGAGGAATTCAGGCGTCATATGACAGCTGAAAATCAGTGTCAGATGGCACAGTTTGTGTTGCCATCTGGCATTATTGCTTTGCTAAGGCTTTTTTGGCATTACAAGACTTCATTTTTTATTTAAAGGGAGTTTTAATTCTATTCAATTTTCTTTGTAATTTGAGGGTTCAAAAGTGCTGAAGCAACCTGATTTTAATAATAAACTCGACTTTTCGAGACCAATTTTACGTTCAGTAACCCAGTTCCTTAAGAAGGACACCAAACACTTCTGTAACTAAAACATACGCAGTAATTATTCAAAAACGAGAGTCCAGCAAAACTAATTACAAATTCAAGCGTACAAATAATGAACTGAATAAATTACAGTCAATATAAAAACTGAACAAACAAGGCCAAACGGTTGTGTACGTGATCAAATGGCAGGGGGGGATAAAAATAGGTCATTAGTACGACGGAGTTTCTTTTATGTCCATTTTAAGGATTATGGTTGGTTTCAAATTCTATTACACTTTTTTTTACGAGATAAAATCATCAAAAGAGTCCTCCCATCCAGGGCAGGACGGGAGGGACTGTCAGACTTGTAATGACTTAATCTACGGTGTCCTTCAATAGCCCTTAACTTTTCGGGGCCACGGTTACCCAATAGTACTGCGACCCTGGCAGGTTTTGGCCCTTTAAGGGATCCCCGTCAGATTGCCCGACAGTTCTTTGAAGCGCGTAGAAAACGACGCTCCTTCGACCATAGGTTTGCTCTAAACTCTAGGTCAGAGGTGACCAAGTCTACGATAGATTGAGCTTACCCAGAAGCCTGTTCACTCTAACTTTTAAGGGATTTGGGTTGTATGCGTTCAGGAACACAAATGTGGGTCCCACTCTTTTGCTGGGCGTATTATGAAGGATGATTGGAAGCGCTTTGTGAGAATTTGTGGAATGGCATTGGCAACTAAATATTGATGGTAAAGATGAAGGCATTTGGGCGAGTAAAAGATGTTTCGCGCTGTGACAAGCTTTGTATAAAAATTCGTTCTATCTACCAACTGCGCAAAATATGGGCCACATACTTGTCGACGCAAAAAAAAGTGTGCTATAAAAAATATATGTGCAAAAGAAATAGCACTAGGTAATATACCATTAGCATAAAAAAAAACAACCCGTGTAGACTTCAAGGTTGTCTAGTTTTTCTCTAAGAGTATACTAATATAATTATTACTTTGTAAGTTTGTACGTTATCTCCGGAACTAATCCAATTAAATAAAACTGGCAGGAAGTTCCATTATTCTTAGTGCTTAATAAGCAATAAATTATATTTTATATAATTCTTAATAGCCAAGGCCTTTACCCATCAGTGGGATAATGAAGGCTAGCAGTACCAGTTTTATATTAGCAAAGTTATCCACAATTTTTGACTAGCAAGTCGAAAAATGCCTTTCCTTGCCACCGCAGCAGTCTTCTTAAGGTGGATAACAACTAGATGAGAGTAGCCGGTTATCGAATGAAATGGCGAGCGACTGAAGAGCCCTATGTCCCAGAGTAGTGGACTGCTATTAGGCTGATGATGAATAAACACATTACCCTCCTTTGCGTCGCGCAGTCATGTAAAAAGTGTCGTGACAACTTTTTCCCTTACTTTTTTCCGTCTAGCCCCCTTTCGCAACGCGCGATAAGGAACTTCGTTCCAATAATCTATGTCAGTTCCGATCTTCGGTTAGATCTTTTTCTGTAACCAATCAACAACTGTTGCCGGAAATAGGAAAAGCGGCGGAAAATGGGATGCGATACAGTGCCCAAAACGACAAGCGTACAAAATCGCAGGCAGAAGCTAGTGTATTATATTTATGTACTAGCTAATAAGAGTATCCGTGAAGCATTAGAATTTTGCGATGAATGAAATTTGTAGGGAACTCAGGGACAAGGCCTTTCGTACTACGAACGAATATTACGTTGTATTTACGTCTGTCGTTTTAGAACGAAACGACTTTGTATGTCTGACGTAATCAGGTCTTGAAAAGCTGGTATTTGGGAACTTCCACAACGTTTGGCATACCGGAAATCTGATTTTTACCGCATTTGGAGCGGAATTGGTGAAAACCACTTTGAGATCCGTATAGTAGGTAGTTTTTTTTTAAATATTTAGCGCGCCTGATGGTAATTGATCATGTGGTCGAAGGTGAAGCTCGCTTGCCTAGAAGTAACCTGTTCACTCTTAACTTGAAGACCCCAAGGTTTTAGATGGAAATACAGACTGTGGCAGGGAATTCCATCCCCTAGCTGTGCTGCGAAAAGTATTTAAAAGTTTAAGATCGTACGGAAGCGAGAAACGATTTTTTTTATTGTATAATGTTCAGAAGTTTTGGGAATGTGGGTGTGTTAAACAGATTTACATACACACAAAAAGTAAATGAGAAAAAAGTCATAGGTACTCAACGGCCAGAAACCAAACGCCACTTTTTTATCTATACTTTTTATCAATCTACCTTCATGTGGGAGGCCAAGGTCTTTCATATTTAGAACGACAACCTTCTTTTCAATAAACCTACATAGGTTATCAGTTCCTGTGGCTGGTCGCCAACTGGTTAAAAAATAACGGTCATTTCTCATTGACGTCAAAGTATTATTTAGACTAGACTTCTGGAATCTGTGGTTAATTTGGATATTGCGGTAAAAATGTTTCTGTGTCCTGATAGTTACAACCTTGGGTTTTTAAGTCAAGAGTGAATATGTTACTTCTAGGCAAGTGTGCTTCAACGTCGACCAAATCATCACTTACCATCAGGCGAACACGTTAACTAAAATAATCATTGGACATCTATCTTTAGTACGTAATGCTTTCAAGACAAGGTGATACTAAAAGAACCTAGGCAAGGCAGCTAGAAAAAGGGTTCAAGTTTGTTCTTTTACTACGTTTTATTACATCATCAGCCTATAATGTTCCCACTGCTGGGACACGGGCCTCCTCTCCGTGAGAGGGAGTGGGCCATAATCCACCACGCGGGCCCAGTGCGGTTTGGTAGATGTCACATGTCGTCGAATTTTTGGTTCTAGGACATGCCGGTTTCCTCACGATGTTTTCCTTCACCGTTTTGAGAGCAGTGGTGATGAAATAATCTACACAAAGTAATGCGCCTGGCGGGGTTCGAACCCACGACCTACAATTCGTAAGTCGGGACCGATACCACTGGGCCACCACTGCTCTCACGTTTTATTGGTCAGTCTTAATTAAACAATAAACTGTAAAAATACTGCGTCACAATACGTTATAGAAGGGCCTTTTAATATCCATAGCAATTGGTAATATTCGATTCCAAGGCAAATTCGTTTTGCGCTAAATGCGCAACATACAATCCTGCACTTGATCAAACACGTTTTGCGCGTTACAATAAGAAAATGTAGTTTTTAGAAGCGATAAAAGTGTCGTCATTTTCGATATGCGCAGTTGATAATGTTGATATAAAAGCTTAAAAAGACATCATGGAGAAAACATTGAACATGAACATTTGGAGTGGGATTCCCTGCCAGAATCAGTGTTTCCCGATAGCTATAACCTTGAGGTCTTCGAGTCAAGAGTGAACAGGTTACTTCTAGGCAAGCGTGCTTCACCGTCGACCACATCTTGGCTTACCATCAGGCGAGGTATTGGCCAAACTCGAGTCTACCGCAATTTTATTAGATAATTAGAAATTTGACTATTTTCTTCAACTTTATTTTATGAGTAACAAAGAAACGCAAGCTTGGAAAGAGGGTTATCACTGCCTGAATCTAATGCTCACTGACATCTCAGGTTGATGAGACACATAATTATTATTAAGGAGACAGAAAGGATCATCATATCTGCCGGAAGACATTCACTGCTGAATATAGGACCTATAGACTTCAGAATAGGACCGGTTGGATGCGGCTTGCATCCAGCGTGATCCTGTGGTCTTCATAAGATCGTCTGCCCACCTTATGTGGGAATGGATACAGAAAGCGGAAAAAAGGCATTGAGTCATAGCTTGGAAGAAGACTAACAGAGATTGAATCTTGTCCAAAAGCAAAGATGAGACCTAACTCCTTCGCACCGATGAAACACAGTCAAAACTCTTTGATGGCCAGACTCTGAGAGGATGGTAGCCGCGAGGCAGGCCGTCCTGGTCAGGTCTTCTACCGCCATTAGTAAATAAGGGAGCTAGATATTCAGTTGTTGATACTATTTAATAAAGTTCTTTGTTCAGCGTTTCGGCAATGCGACATTGAAAAAAAAAAAAACACCAGCATATCGGCGATAAAATGATGATCATGCTTTAAAAACAAAAAGAGGAGATACGCGACCTTTAAATGTCTACCACAGCATGACTTGAAACTTGCCAAGTACTTAGGTACTTTAAATTGACTAATTTTATAAGTTCCTTTATCGTACAATACCTTTATGTTATCAAGACTTAGATAACCGTAGTCACCTGTACTGTACCTATAGTATTAAAGGTACTCTCAAGGTCAACGCAGCGAAAACAGCTTTTTTTAATTAGGGACAAGATTTACTCCGAATATTAATTATCTATCTTCTTCTATCTATAATAATAATATAAAATGGATCGCAAAATGTGTTGCTAAGTTCCTCGAAAACGGCTGGACCGATTCGGCTGCTTCTTTTTTTGTTGTGTTTGTAACCATCAGCGCCAGGTTTTAGAGGACGAAAATCATCATACCCACCCGTGCAAAGCCGGGACGGGCCGCTAGGATTAAATAATAATTAATCACCAATTTTTCTGTTTTAACATCATTATTCGACTATTTTTCTTCAAAAAATACAAACTATTTCCTGATAATGACGTAATCTACGTAAGTAATGAAACAAATTAATACGACTATAGACAAAGATTTAATGATTTTCACATGTTGAACACGTGAGCAGTGTTTTTATTTGGTCTGTTTAAATAAAAAGATTATGAGAACTCGTTTCGTGATTGTAAGCACGTTTAGGTACCTACATGAAGTTTTTCTGTACATCATAGATGCTCGCGTAGACCATTACCACGCCTGATGGTAAGCGATGTGGTGGTCGACGCGGACGGTGAAGCACGCTCTATTAGGAAACAAAGATCACGGCAGGGAATTCCACTCTTTAGCTATGCGTCTAATACAAGATTCGGAGTACAAAAGAGTCTTACTAATATCATAAATTCGAAAGATTCTATGAATATTTGTTACTCACGTAAAAACGGCTAAACGGATCCGTATAAAATTTGGCTAAGTTTGGCATAATTATCACAGTATAATTTTTACTAAATTGTCACAATTTTAGAGTTACACTCGGGTGAAGCTCTATTAATGAAGCCCTTTTTGAATTACAGGGACCTCGGACCTCGTGGTCTGCACCACGAGGTCCGGTTCGAAACGGCACAGTATAGAAGCTTCTGCAAGATATTGGAGGAGTCCTTAGCCCATAAATGGGAAAACATAGGCAAATTAAGCAACATGGAGCTGGCCAAACCAGACATAAAGAAGACGGACTAAAAAGTATCAAGTGAAAATCTTGCCAAGCAAGATGAACAAGTCACCAAAAAATACTCCTTACGGATGCGACATTGATTATCGAAAGGTGGTCATTATAATTATACGCACATTTTGGCATCAACTCGCGTACCCGATTGACTGGTGCAAGGCATATGGTAAGCGGCAGATGGTATATGGAATTTCAGCTGCCCGATTAACGATTTTTTGAGATTTTATATGGCTTCCTTCGATGGGGCTTTATAGCTTAATTAAAAAAAAAAAAAATTGTTGTGATGCATTGTTTCAGTATTTTAGTCCTAAGACAGGCTGCTTAGAGACTGCGGCGTTTAAATTTTTTCGGCTAGTTCTCAGAGTAGTACGGTACGAAACGTAGATCCTCATCTAGGTTAAAAAAATCCTTGTAAATTACATTTTAAAAAGAATATAAAGCGATCATGTAGCTAAACATTTCACGATGAAGTCTCGTAGTAGGTATTATTCTAAATACTAGATCAGTGGTGGCACAGTGGTAAAGGCCTCGCTTACAAGTTATAGATCGTGTATTAGAACCCAGCCAAGCGTTTTAATTTTTAGGGTTCCGTAGTCAACAAGGAACCCTTATAGTTTCGCCATGTCCGTCCGTCCGTCCGTCTGTCCGCAGTTTAGCTCAGAGACGCCCAGTACTAGAAAGCTGTAATTTGGTGTAAATATACGGATTTGTTGTGCCGAAAAAGTGGTAAAATAAAATCTCGCAAAATATTTTTTTTTAGGAAAAAAAAAAACATCCCCACTTTACGTGTACAGGAGGTACCCTGTACACGTAAAGTGGGGATGTTTTTTTTATTTCTCGCGTACCCCTTAGTGTGGGGTATCATTAAATATTGATAGTTTCCATTAACAATTTTTTGATAAAAAGATTCGTTTGTGAAATATTAAGCTTTAAAGTGCTAATTTTTGCTCGACTCGAGTGTCCCCCCCCCTCTACCAGCTAAACGGTTATGTTTGGGGGTGTGAAAAAATTCACAATAGTAGTATATATAACGAAGTTTAAAGGAAAATTATCATGACTAAGTAGGCTTTACAAGTTTACGAGTAATAGTCGACCAACTTATAAAACGTACTTGGATAGCATATTTTCCTAAACAAAATCTATCGCAGAACATGTTCTTCAACTGCAAATGTAAGTTTGTAAAGGAGATTGCTCTGCGCCCATACATTGTTCGCCCTGGAACCAAGAGCATCGGAAAATTATATTTTGTGTTGTCGATCATTAGTAAACTCCTATCTGATCTTATTTTTATAGCGGACTAGCTGCAGAATAGATATATTCCAAAAAAAGAATCAGATTTTGAGGTTATAATCGAACCATAACAACGACTAGTAGGTATAGTTTTTCATAGATTAGTGATTTTTAAGAAACTGAAAAGCAATGTCATAAAATATTTAGCTATTTTAAGCACCTCCCTAGATAATTGGATAGGTACCTATGCAGTTTTTTTCTAAAGCGTAAGTGTATTGTAAGTTCAACGTTTAAATGCATAGAATCTATTAACATAGCTACCTATATTCTTAGAATTCGTTTTAGACTGACAGTGACATTAGTGACTAGGGACGACGATCTAAGATCGATTAATCGAAGAATCGATTTTTCAGGTCCAATAGATCGATTATTTTAACCGAAAAAATCTGATTTTACTGATAAGAGATCATTTAATATCTTCCTTGTTTTTTCATAAAATGGATAATATTTACATTATAGATGTAAACTTGAAAAACAAAATCGATTTTTTAGAAATGATCTACTTATACGATTTTTCGTAAGTCGATACATTGGCTTACGATTCGAATCGATTTAAAATCGATATAAATTATACTATAAGGAAATTCAAAATTCAGTCGATCGATTACAATCAATCGGCCATCCCTATTCTATAACCGCACGACATGACGTTTGGTGAAGATGGCGGCCATTGATGTTATTAGTCGCGTAAAATACTTTTTATTGTTCATTTTGGCATACAGCTAGTCCGTGTCACAAAAGTATTTGCAACTAATATAATAAAATAGACAGTTATTTATCGTGTATTCCAATACATTTTGTTGCATAGGGCCATTCCGGACATTGTCCTTTATTTTTACAGCTGTTATAGGTGGGTATGTTTTGGGGATAGGTAGGTTTTTATTGTCAACTATTTTTAACTAACTTTAAAAAAAGGAGGAGGTTCTCAATTCGTCGTAATCTTTTTTTTTATGTATTTTCCCCGATTTCTCAAAGACGCCTGGACCGATTTTAAAAATTCTTCTTTTTAAAATTAAATTCAGCGAATCAGTTTAATTAGTTCGCATAAGTATTTTGATGGGCAACTACGGAACCCTACACTGTGCGTGGCCCGACACGCACTTGGCCGGTTTTTCTAATTTAATTCATCACCATTGCTCTCAAAACGGTGAAGGAAAACATCGTGAGGAAAACGGCATGTCCTAGCACCAAAAAATATTGTCTTTTGAGAAATTTTGTTTTAAAAACGTGGTTTTAAAGCCAAATAATCCTTTAAGCCACGGATACACTAGGGGACAAATGGAGCAACATGTTGCGGAACATGTTCCTCAACAACTACGTGGAATGTGCCGACATACGTCATGTCGCGGAACATTTTGTCGACCACACTTCTCAGTGTTTATAAAAATGTCGCCCGAGGAGGTTGTGGCTATTAGTGCTGCGTACATAGTAATTATATCGAGTGTGTTGAGAAAGAGAAGGTGGTAACACTAAAGCCATGTTAAGAGGCACGTTGCGTACGCGACTACACTTGGTGACAAATGGCGCGACACTGACGCGGGACACGTGCGCTCGCTCTCGAGGCGGGAGCAAGCAACATGCCCCGCATCACGTAAAATGTTTCGGGTCATGTTGCGGCACACTATGCAACATTTCAGCGTCACGTATATTGAGTGTTGCGCGTCGTGTTTCGGGACAAAATGTTCCCTAGTGTATCCCAGGCTTTGATCGCTCACATTTGGCAACACGGTTCGTTATTCTAAATAATCCTCACGCTACCGACGCAAACTAGATGCGCAGTAAAGTTTCAACATCGCGTTATCTGCCCCAAATTGGGGCTTATCGGTTTAAAATTCCGCCATTCAATTTATGGGTTACTGGCAGTACTGCGAACGTGACTTTTTAAAAAGGTTACGCGTTGGTTTATGGTTTAATTTTTGCATTGACGGTTGAAGATTACGAGGCTTTTAGGGCTCCCGCACACGGGCCACAAAACGCCGCCACACGCCACTCACGCGATTCAGCACCCCACTCTTACCTCAGGAATGCATTGGTTAAAAAAGTAGCAGCCAAGGACCGCAAGTGTCGACCACCGGCCACAAATGGCTGTCGCGCATTCAGCTACCTCTGTAGCCGCTTCCTGCTTCTCAAAGCGGCGTTTATGGCTGTCGCGAGTGGCTAGTGTGCGGCGAAACTTAGTCTTCTTTTTAGGATGACATAAAAGGGCCTTGGAAAGTAAAGAGTAACTGAAGAAACAAGATTTGTAGACAGATAAAGATAGTCCCTTCGCCTCTGCACTCAGGACTATCCTGCCCCGGGTGGGAGGACTCATTTGATAATTTTACCACAATAAAAACGATATCCTACAGATCTGATGCAAATATCAAAAAATAAATTACAATGAATCATCTGAACTCAGTGACTCACTGCACATTCGAGACTGCATTCCATATTTGGTAGTAATAGCAGTTATTTTAAGTGCTAAGCAGTCAGTATTCACTGCTTTTAGCTGCAACTGCATAGTAAATGACATGCATAGCAGTTGTCGCTGTTAGCGATAACACTGCTGTTATAATAATAGAATTAAGAATATTGTAAAACCATTTTTTTTGTAAATATTTTTTTATGTTTTCAACAAAATCTTCTATCTAAACTAGTTTTCTACATTCAAATATACATGGAGCCACTCCAGCAGTCACTGCTTCAGGAGCAGTCAGTGGTTCACAATTCATCACGCAGTTGAATTTGTCTAGTTGGGCAGTCTATGTACGCAGATACTGACATCTACCATTATCATTGTCAAAATGCATTATCTTTTGAACTTAATTGCAATGAGTATTTCAGTATGTTTAAGCAGATTACATTACAAAAGGTTGTACTCAAACCAATGGACTTCAACCTAAAATATAAGAAGGCCTACTGATTTAAGGCGCTCCTGAGGGAGCATTTGCATGTAATGTAACATAATAGATTTGACTTTGAGCATTACATTGCAATACTACCTCCCTGACCGACGAGCATTTGCGTACATTTAGTATTGATTTGATACAAGGTGCGCATTGTGATGCCCGATTGTCTTCTTTCACTGATGAAATGTTCGAATCTGTAACGTTACATTACAGGTGAATGCTTGCTGTGAGCGAGCACCTTTAGAGTATAATAATGTATAAAATATTAAATTCCATGTGTAAAAGTTATCATTAAAATTCTTTTATTTTCATGACAGATATGTTTTTCAATAAGTATTTTAGTTCTGAGAAATAATTGTATTATGGGGCTTTAAAATACCTGAAACATCGTTAAAACAATAAATATAACTAGAATATAGTCTAAAAATACAAAAACGAGTATTAAGAAACATGTAAATAAATCAGAAAAAGAAGAGTTTATCGGAACACTTAATTTTAAAACATACAAGTGTTGCTAAAAAACGGTGTACAGCTAGAATTTTAACTAAAATAATGTTTACGGTTTAAATTTTTCAACATTATATTACACCATAGTTTAAAATTAAAGATTATTCATAGATAGATAAAAGGTTATGCAATGAGGGGCAAGTTTCAACATGTGAGCCTAAATTTAGCAACGATTTTATTAAATTTAATTGTTACTGTAAACTATAGTAGATAGCAACTATAGAAGTGTCTCGAAACTTCTAGAATAGTGCTCTAGTACTTACAAAATGAATGCAATGGATTTTGCATATTTTTAGAGGGTAATTATTGGCAATTGCAAATCTTTTTGAAATAAACTTGTGTTAGGAAAATTTTCTAACATACGTTTTCAAAAAAATTAAGAAATTGCGAAAGAATTGGATCATAAATGAAGCTATGAAGGTTAGAAGACTACGTTTCTGATAACTATTTTAAGATTTCGACTTCAACTTTCTAGTTTTCAAAAACTTTAAAATTCCATTATGAGCCGTCGATTTCACTCCCACGGACGGCTAAACACATCGTGTATGCAAATAAAAGGCACGCAAATACGGAATTTCGCCATAAAAGACACTGGTTGACCTAAAAACTGGCTTAGTAACCGAGTGAGGTTAACTTTAACAAAGAGATTTTTTCACAAAAAGAAAGCGTAATGGTCGTAGATATTAATGTAATAAAGTATTTGAAGACTTACCCGGATGCTTCCGTGGTGGGTTTTTGTACAAAAACCACCCTATAAGTGATGATTTTTTTGTTTCACACCCTTCACGAACTAAACCAAGAATGCTTGACAGATGACTGACGGTCCAAAGATGGCCGACTAGAAACGACGAATTACGTCATTCCGCGGGAAAATTAAAACGACCGTTACACTTCCTTTTTTGCTATTTTATCAAATTATATTACGAAATGTATGAAAAAACATCACTTACCTCATAAAAAGTAGAAAGATGTGTGATAATAAATAATATCCAATGGACTTTTGCTAATACATTAGTAAATTATTCACTCCGATTCCTCGCGCTGTTGCCAGATTGGTATTGCGTCAGATAATGTATAACGTTCAGAGATACACATTTCAAGACACAGGAGCATTACTTTATAAAATTCACGCACGAAATTATCACAGATTTAACTTAAAATGCTAAACTTTAACGTAGAATATCCTCGGGTATAATTTTCTCTTATGAGAAAAGTAGGGAAGAAGAACGGCAACGTCGCTTTACAACACTCTTGGAACAAAGGCTTCCTTATTTTAGAAATCGATTTACTTATTCACGTCGCAATATTTAACAAAAACTATTATAGTAATTGAACTAACGATGTTAAAATTGTATAATTAGTTACAAAATGACAAAAAATCTAGACGCGTATCGTGACAAGGTACAAAAATAACTGACTCGCTTTGAACTTGTTTTTGTTTCGTTTGTTCTGGCGTTGTAAACAATGGGGGTCAGTGTTGCCGCACCAAAAAGAGTAATTTCTACTATTATTCAACGGCTGATGTGAATGAAAATGGGGATGGCAACTCAAAGCTAATCGTAGATGGCGCTGCGATAGTTGGTCCCCACGTCTACCTTGTACAAAAAAACAAACAAGATTATTTGTTATAAAAATTGAGTATAAATACAAAACAAATATGGAAAATTATTCGTCCATGCAAGTACTATATACTAAAAGAAGAATTAAGACGCCGCGGCGCATCTACAAGAGAAAAAAAGTGATTTAATTGAGTGGTTATACATTTGATTTTACCGTAATAAATCCACAATTACTTGTAGTTGAGGTTTCAATTTTTGAGTTTAGGTATGTTTTACCTGTCCTCTCCTTTATCAAGAATATAATGCTGCTTTTGACTTTCTATTTTGATAAAATATCATAATGTTTTAAGTCAGTAATTTTAACCTTTTTTTCTATTTAGATTCGAGAAATATCACAATATATTTAATTTCTTAACACCACAACTATTACAAAACTCGTTCCAGGTGATAATTCTTCGATTTTCGAGCGATGCAATACTGGTACATAACCTCCAAAAGAAAAGTAGATATTATTTTGAAAAGTGTATTCCATCATTTTTACAGCTTATTACACAACATCTAGTCATTTTACATCAATAAATGTTTTTTTTTTCAGAAAATTCCTTTGATTTTACAGTTCTTTGGGGACCAAACTGTCATTTTCACTTTGACACTTGCCTTCCCCATTCATTGAATACAAAGAGATTGAAAAATATTTGTCTGATTGAATGGTAAATGATTCCGATTTCCACTCTGAGGATTCAAGAAAAATATATTTAAAAACTAATGTACATACTTTATCGCATAATTTTATTGGACAAAATAATACTGGCATAATGCAAAGTTTAGCGTAACAATGTTTTGTGTAATTTACTAGTAATGGGGATGGCAACTCAAAGCTAATCGTAGATGGCGCTGCGATAGTTGGTCCCCACGTCTACCTTGTACAAAAAAACAAACAAGATTATTTGTTATAAAAATTGAGTATAAATACAAAACAAATATGGAAAATTATTCGTCCATGCAAGTACTATATACTAAAAGAAGAATTAAGACGCCGCGGCGCATCTACAAGAGAAAAAAAGTGATTTAATTGAGTGGTTATACATTTGATTTTACCGTAATAAATCCACAATTACTTGTAGTTGAGGTTTCAATTTTTGAGTTTAGGTATGTTTTACCTGTCCTCTCCTTTATCAAGAATATAATGCTGCTTTTGACTTTCTATTTTGATAAAATATCATAATGTTTTAAGTCAGTAATTTTAACCTTTTTTTTCTATTTAGATTCGAGAAATATCACAATATATTTAATTTCTTAACACCACAACTATTACAAAACTCGTTCCAGGTGATAATTCTTCGATTTTCGAGCGATGCAATACTGGTACATAACCTCCAAAAGAAAAGTAGATATTATTTTGAAAAGTGTATTCCATCATTTTTACAGCTTATTACACAACATCTAGTCATTTTACATCAATAAATGTTTTTTTTTCTGAAAATTCCTTTGATTTTACAGTTCTTTGGGGACCAAACTGTCATTTTCACTTTGACACTTGCCTTCCCCATTAGTTTAGGTGAAACCTGAGCAGTGATCCTTCAATAGCCCTTTACGTTCCAGGGTCACGGTTACTTGATGACACAGTCCGGCGCCCTAGCAAGCATTGGCCCTCTAAGGGGGCCCCGTCAGATTGCTGACAGATCTTTGAGGCGCGCGTGGACCCGGGCAATGGTCATGACGGTCGGACGGCGAGTCACCTTATCACCTATTACTCACCGTCCGCATGCCCGTGCCTACGGTGGCCGGAAATCATAATATAGCGACGTCCGATGCCGTGGGCGTCCGCTGCTGGATCATGCTGTGGACGCTGTTCTCTCCCTCAGGCATCCCGCCTCCTCTCACTTTTTAGTCTGTACGTTACATAATAAGCAAAAAGTTCAGTTTCGTTAATCCACGGCTAAAAAATGAGCCAACTGGGTTCAACGCAGTAAATCTTTGATCTTGCGTACTCTGTAAGGGTCAGTTGACACCACCGTGAAGCGAAGATACTGAAACTGTGAATCTTATCGTGTATGTAGTAAATAAAATAGTCGTGAGTTTATTATTAACCTATACATAGGTTTTAGGATGTGTAGGATCCACCTCCTATCAACTCACCCCGGCTTTAAGACGGTCAACTTCAAGGGCACCCTGAGGTTTGCCGGCGTTAAAAAAGCGCTGAAATAGAACAAATGCATTCCCATGAACAAATCCGTTCACACCACAAATGTAAAGAGGCTGTTCACACGTCAGCGCTTTTTAAGCGCGGCGCTTATTTTTCGAACTGCATTTGATTTTAAGTTCTCGGTGACATATAAAGTTCAATAATTTACCTTTTTAATCCAAGTCAGCGCTTTTTTAATGCCAAGAAAAAAGCGCTCGTGCAAATGGGGGCTAAAGGTGCACGCGGCGACATCTCTCGCTGTGAAGTTGATCCTTAAGGGTGCTCACACATCTATCGACGCGGTATCGGATTTTTCCGTCGCCCTTTCTCTTTCTGTCGCTTAGAACTGCCATTTGCTAGACCGAGACAATGCGATAGCACGCGGCCGCGTCGAGGATCCCGCCGCATGCGATCGCATTATGCTTTCTGTCTCGGTCTAGCAAATGGCAGTTCTAAGCGACAGAAAGAGAAAGGGCGACGCAAAAAGCCGATTCCGCGTCGATAGATGTGGGAGCACCCTAATAGTAGTTCCGGAAATCAGCTTCTTTCTAATCATAATCACACAGCTTTCAACAATTAAAACAAAAATTATAATTATAAATTGTGTTTATTTTGTAAGTTACATCTTAACATCTATGTAAATATCTATATTATAATACTTAAAAAAAAAACTTAACTTATGCTTATAACAACGAAAACATAATTGGTTGAAACTTGAAACATTAAAAATAATAAAAAATGTCATTTTTACTACTAACTTAAAAGACTTATTTACGTGTAATGTGTAAATGATTTTAAAGAAAAATTACAATTGTCAAAAATATTCCTATTAGCAACTTATACGGCTAATAAAGTATTGTGATAAATATGAATAAAAATAAACAAAATAAAATGTCTGCTGTTGAACGTTACTGAAGCATCTATAAGTAATAGCAATTTGATGCAACTGCAAATTTCAAATAGGAAGTGCATTAAAAAAAATTGAGATCGTTTTAGCAGTAAACATGACAATTTAAAAAAACAAACAAAATATTACCATTTTGGTAGATTTTATAGTAAGTATAACACTGCATCGAAATTTCTTCAACTACACAACCGTAGATGTAGCACCTTGACCGATTTATTTTATAATAAAGAATTATGACAAAAACATATTAGAATCATCAATAAAAATATGTCGCGATGATCCAATGTAAAAAAATAATATATTGAAACATCATTTTTCTTGGAAATAACGTAAAGAAGGATACTAAAAAAGTTACATTCACTGAAATATTATAACTCAAAAAGAATCTTATCAACTACAGTACATTGTGACAAATTCTAAAGATAATCTTAATTTAATAAGATAAAACAGTTTCTAAAAGTATTATTTTTGTAAAGTCTATTTTATTTCAAGGCACTTATTTTATTTTAATATTCCATTTCATCATCATTAGCCTATAATTAATATTCCCACTGTTGGGACATTAGGCCTCCTCTCTGTAAGAGGGAGTGGGCCATAATACACCACGCGGACCCAGTGCGGGTTGGTAGATGTCACATGCATGTCTTCGAATGCTTGGTTCTAGGACATGCCGGTTTCTTCACGATGTTTTCCTTCACCGTTTTGGGAGCAGTGGTGATGAAATAAATTACACAAAGTAATGCGACCGACTGGGTTCGAACTCACAAACTACAACTCGTAAGTCGAGGCCGATACCACTGGGCCACCACTGCTCTTTCGACACTACACGTTAAAAACAAAGTTATTCGTTTTTAACCCAAGTGACCGGGCATTTATTTTGGCGTAAACTCATTTACGCCCAATATACAATAGCACGTTGAAGTGGAAGTGGGCCGTCCATGTCTGTAGACGGACTGATGGTAGATGGAGCAGACAAGTGGTAGAGTGGAGACCGCGAATGGGCAAACGTAGTGTAGGACGCCCTGCGGCAAGATGTCTCGATGATTTGAAGAATGTGGCTGGCAGCGGATGGATGCGGACTGCACAGGACCGGGATGGTTGGCGCTCTTTGGGGGAGGCTTACGTTCAGCAGTGGACGGCAATAGGCTGATAATTATATATACAAGATAATAATATAGTACCTATGGCCATTTTGCTCATAAAAGTTTTTGCCCTCGGGTAAAAAACAGTCCATCATTCCTTACTAGGCAATTTAATTTGGAAAAATTTCTGAATCGAAGTCTGTACTAAATGGTCGGGTGTTTTCTGCTGTTTTTTATATTTTTTCCTCTTCATCGGACTCACATCAACACTTGGTTTTATTGTGGAGCAATTATCTGGCGAACATTCCAGAATATACTGTTTAAATTGTTTTGGTTTTTTCTTCTTTTTAGAGTCCGTTATTTTGAGTTTCAACTGCTCTCTTCTCCATTTAATTTTAACTCGTATATTCTTATCCTTAATAGATATATCTTTACGATCTTTCTTGCGATTTTTAGTCTCGTATTTCAATAGAATTTTATCTTTATTTCGTTTTTTCTTACGGTCTTTCTTTGAGGACTTTATTTCTGGTATTTCGTCTACTTTTGTAACCACTTTTTTAACTCTTTGTAGACCGACTTCACTTAAATACTGATCTTTGAAACTTTCCATGTCTATATCAATGTTTTCAGTATCCAAAACCTCTTTGTTATAAGGACTGAATTTGAAAGCGCATTTTTTAGTCTTCTCCGGAGATTTTAGTTCTAATTTCTTTAGAAATTCATTGTTCTGACTATTTTCTATTTTGATTACATCTATGTTAATAATTTCGTCTGCAGCTGATATTTCTAAGCTAGAATCTTTAAAGATATCGATGGTTTTGAGCTTTTTTGGGGAGTTAAAGATGGGGTATATATCTTCAGGGTCGTTTTTGAAATTAAGACGTAAGTCGGTGGTAAGGGGTCTTTTGGGGGTCGTAAATAATTCGGATTCTTTTACTTGTTTTATCGGCGTCTTTGTGTTTTCTTTGTTGGAGTTCGACGGTGGTGTGTCCTGAAATAAAATAAATGGTTTATGAGATCTATAAGCAATAATGTTGTACAGTGCAAGCACGTACAGCCACGAGCTATAGTATGTATACACTAAGCGGTATTCAAAAGCCATTTTCAGCTACCAAATTGATTAAACTTTTGCCTTTTCATAAGACTTCTATTTTGGAAGCCATACTATTACGAAATAAGTCTTATTTCAAAGTGGAAACCAGTATTTCACGAGTAATTTGCGTTTGAATTTTGTTAAGTGTATACATGTTATTGCTCGTGACTGTACTATGCGACGAAATTAATTGCAAGTGTCCTTGCGCTAAATTGTGACGTCATGCGCGCTTTCCTAACACTTGCACGCTCTTAAATAAATATTAATTAAAAAAAAAAAAAACTATAATAAGTTTTGTTAAAAGTTAATTTGCAAAAAGTATTTTTTGCCATACCTACTTATTTTTTCCCCACCTGTATCCTGGGTGCGTTTACAAACATAGAAACACACATACACACACACCCAGACCAACTACTTACAGATCCTTTAAATATTTGTACCTTGCGGGGACCGAACTTGCGTCTAATGTTTGTAAATGCATCCACGATAAAGGAGAAAATCCTTTAATGTCGTTTTTATTTTTCAATAAATAAAAATGCTACTTATATTTTTTTTTTAGCGTGGTAAAATCATCAAATGAGTCCTCTCACCCCGGGATCACTGTCAGACTTGTACTGACTAAAATCCACGGTGTCCTTCAATAGCCCTTTATGTTCCGGGGTCACGGTAAAGAAATAAATCCCGCGACCCCGGCAAGATTTGGCCCTCTGAGAGGAGGCCCCGTCATTTTTGCTGGCGCTCTTTGAGGCGCGCGTGGGACACAACGCGCCGTCGACCCGGGCATGGTCCATGGTCGGGCAGCGAGTTGCCCTTTACTCGCTGCCCGATGCTACTTATACTTACATCTAATATCTCAATAAGTTCGCTAGTAATGTCGCACTTCTTAGGCGAGCACCATTGCTTGACTGGCTCCTTCTGTTTCGGCTCTTTTAGTAAACTGTCGAACACGCCATTCAGGATATCACTGTAAAAGAAAGTTTTTTAAATATTAGTTGTGGAAAGAAAAATTCAAAATAAGCGAGCGATGTGACAGCGGTTGAAAATTTTTTCACGCTCTAGTTACTGAAAAAAATAATGCAATTTACCGTTGAACTGTTTTTACACATTAACAGGTACAGATCAAAAACCAAGTCATATTACATTAAATATTATAATAATAAAGAAATTGCAATAAGGAACCTTAGACTTGACTCTTAACTTTGTCTAGAGATTTCATTACATTTTAGAGATGTACAAGCAGCTTTATTGAGACTTGTCTATTTTTTTAAAGAATGTTTTTGATGGGTTTATATTTTTTTTTAATTTCTATAGAATCTCGCCAGTTCACATTCAAAAATCCAGCACCCTAAAACGGCGTATCGGCTAAAAAAGAAAATAGTTGCGAATTACATGTCTGTTTTATTTAAAAAAGAAGTGTAATAGATGTACACCATGTAGATTCTTGCTATTTATTGCCTAATTTATTTATTATGGTTTTTCTATGCAATCTGGTAATCCCAAAATTCCGATTCCGACCTGTTTTATAATAGCGCCAGATATGTGAGATTCTTGAGCAGTGGTGGCCCAGTGGTATCGGCCCTGACTTACGAGTTGTAGGTCGTGGGTTCGAATCCAGGCAGGCGCATTATTTTGTGTAATTTATTTCCTCACCACTGCTCTCAAAACGGTGAAGGAAAACATCGTGAGGAAACCGGCATGTCCTAGAACCAAAACCGGCCAAGTGCGTGTCGGGCCACGCACAGTGTAGGGTTCCGTAGTTGCCCATCAAAATACTTATGCGAACTAACCAAACTGATTCGCTGAATTTAATTTTGAAAAGAAGAATTTTCAAATTCGGTCCAGGCGTCTTTGAAAAATCGGGGAAAATACATAAAAAAAAAGATTACGACGAATTGAGAACCTCCTCCTTTTTTTGAATTTAGTTAAAAATAGTTGACAATAAAAACCTACCTATCCCCAAAACATACCCACCTATTATAGCTGTAAAAATAAAGTTGACAAACTTACATTTGCAGTTGAAGATCATGTTCTCCGATACATTTTGTTTAGGAAAATATGTTATCCAAGTACGTTTTATAAGTTGGTCGACTATTACTCGTAAACTTGTAAAGCCTACTTAGTCATGATAATTTTCTTTTAAACTTCGTTATACATACTACTATTGTGAATTTTTTCACACCCCCAAACATAACCGTTTAGCTGGTAGAGGGGGGGGGACACTTGAGTCGAGCAAAAATTAGCACTTTAAAGCTTAATATTTCACAAACGAATCTTTTTATCAAAAAATTGTCAATAGAAATTATCAATATTTTTTAAAGACCTATTTAATGGTACCCCACACTAAGGGGTACGCGAGAAAAAAAAAACATCCTCACTTTACGTGTAGAGGAGGTACCTTAAAAAAAAATATTTTGCGAGATTTTGTTTTTACCACTTTTTCGGCACAACTAATCCGTATATTTACACCAAATTGCAGCTTTCTAGTACTGGGCGTCTCTGAGCTAAGCTGCGGACAGACGGACGGACGGACGGACGGACGGACGGACATGGCGAAACTATAAGGGTTCCTTGTTGACTACGGAACCCTAAAAATTCGAAGACATGTGACATCCACCAACCCGCACTGGGTCCGCGTGGTGTATTATGGCACAGCGAAGGCCTGTCTCAACAGTGGGAACATTAATAGGCTCATGATGGAGTAAGATTCTCCTGTACATACAATAGGCATGCTCTTATTGGAGCTAATTAACAACAGTACTCACTTCACAATCTTCTTTTTTTCACTCAAAGGTTTTGGTTTCTGGAACTTCTTCCTCAATTCTTCAACCAGCTGCTTATCCAACTCCACATCATTACCACCCATCCTATTCTTTAAACTCTCCTCCAACAACTTCGTAGGGGACATATACTTCAACTTTAAACCTTTAAAAGGACTTTTGATGTCGTCATCGACTTTCGAAGTCGATTTGAAGTCTTTTTTCGAAGGAGATATTGTAGCTATGTCGGTTGGTTTTTTTGGCGTTTTCAGATTTAAGTCTTCACGGCTTGATTTGTTTGTGGGTGCTGGAAAATAAAGGAAACTGTTAACTTTTATGATATTGAAAGGGGAAAAGAGTTCTTGAAAAGAAATTGGGGAGGCATTTGCCCAATAGTGGGATACAGGGTTAAATAAAATAAAGTTTGAGGGACTATCAGACTTTTACTGACTAAAATCCACGGTGTCCACCAATAGCCCTTTACGTTCCCGGGTCATGGTAATGATATAAGTCCCGCGACCATGCTACACGTGCTGCAGGATTTATATAATATCGATGCGAACTTCTGGGGTTTGGGCGAAAACCTCCCGCGAAATAAGTCACAGGCAGAAGCTAGTGTAAGTAATAAAAATGTACTCACTCTCTGACGGAACTTCAGTTTTAACTGAAGAAAGTCCTAAAGATGAACATGAGGGCCTGAAAATAATGAAAAAAATAATTTAAATAACTTCACCGATGTTTAAAATAAAATCGAAATAAGATGAGGTACAATCGACAAAGTTGAATCTTGACCCATTTTGACAAAAAATCGTTTGAATCCGTCAAATTGACAAAAGTCAAAGTCGTTACCATGGATATGTATGTTTACGCGATTGAATGTCTGTTGGCAAATAAGCTTATGGTGAGTCATGATTCAACTTTGTCGATTGTACTATAAAAAACATCGACTAAGTCGAGTCGAACTCACGCACGAATTCTTCCGTACCATTAGCTATGAAAACTGTAAAATACCCTGAAATATATTTTTTTGTATTTGTTGTTACAGTGACAGACAAACGTTCTTCCGGTCTGTCGAGTCTAAGTAATAGGGTTCTGTTTTAACCTGTGGATATAAAACCCTAAAAACTACCTAATTTGTATGACATGCCGTACGGCATACATATGTTAAAGACAGACTGAGAATCAGGAGTTTTTGCATTTACATTATCAGAATATTAGCGGGCCATCCACTAACGTTCATTCCTGCCGGAATCTACAATTGCCGGATTTACAAGAGCGAGAAAGAATGACGGCATTAAAATCCGGGAACACCCAAATACTCCGAAATATTTTATTCCGAATTTCGATATTCCGATTTTCAAAACTCCGAATATCATAATACCTAAAAATTACAATATCTATTATTAAGAATCTCGAAATTTATTTGACCGAAAGTCGTATGTCCGATTTCTTCTTTTTCCGATTTTTACATATTCGAAAAATGTAATGCTCGATGAGTTCTCATTCCGAAAAACGAAATTCCGAATTTCAATATTCCGAATAAACTGATTTTTTCGGAATATTGAAAATCAGAATTTCGTTTCTCATTCCACAAAGTCAGTGACAGAAACGAATTGGTGCAAAACCGGCTCCACGTAATTTTGTCTACCGTACTCAGTGTTATTTAAACCCGTGTAAGCACGGAGTGGCGAGGCGTATCCTCTTAACTTTCCCTGTTTTCTTTCAGGATTTTTATTGTTAATAAGAGAACTTAGAATCCAAGAGCGAGCGAAGCGAGCTCTGGACTTGTGGCACCCCGAGTCGGACAGGTTAGGTTCGAAGGGGATGGCGGGGTCTGAAAGACCCCGCCATCCCCTTCGTGTTAGGTTACTTTAAACCTTGCTCACAGAAATAGGAGCCCCGCGAAGCGGGGCTCCGTCGAACTACCTTGGTAGGTGGTAGTCAACAAATCGACCAAGGATGTAAGAGCGAGCGAAGCGAGCTCGGGACTGGGGACACCCCGACACGGACAGGTTAGGTTCGAAGGGGATGGCGGGGTCTGAAAGACCCCGCCATCCCCTTCGTGTTAGGTTACTTTAAACCTTGCTCACAGAAATAGGAGCCCCGCGAAGCGGGGCTCCGTTGAACCACCTTGGTGGTGCTATTACTCAGGATGCAATAGCGAGCAAAATGTGTCTTGAGGCACCCCGACTCAGACTTTTCGACCTGACGGACCCGAATCGGAATTCCAATAATCGGAATTTTAATATTCGGTATTCGTGTTTTTGATGTTTCGGAAAATATGTTAAGTCGGAATTTTTGATATTCGGTCTATTGAAATTCGGTACTTTGAAAATAGTAATTATAAACGTTAGGAATTTTGAAATTTCGGAATTATTAAAATAGGAATATTGATCCATCGGAGTTGTTATATTAGGAATTTTGAACCATTCGGAATTATGAAAATCGGTATTTTGAAATTCGTACTTATGAATTTCGGAATAAAGTTTTTCGTATTATCGTAGTGTACCCTTAAAATCCTGCCTTCCCTCCCGTTGCGAAGAACGCGTCGCGCTATGTGATCAAGTTAGTGCCAGTTTATTTCTCCGGCGTGATTGAGCGCTTGCCAAATGAATCCTTAAAGATAATTCAAAAAGACGCTCATTCATTAATTACAAGATTATAATCATCAGGATTATTAATATATACGCAATCCCTCGGTATGAATGACAAAATGCAAACTGACAGGAATGTGCCTAAACGTGTGTATGGTCACTGAAGGATTGTTTTTCCTGTCGAGCTGGCGTGTCGTGATAAAGTCAGGGGAAAGAACGTAGGATTATGGTAAAATTAGTGGCTTCAACGGTTTCATTTTATCCCGTCGCTTTTCTGTACAGATTGTACAACGGGACAAGTCGGAAGGAATGAACGGTAGTGGATGGCCCGCTATTATCATGAGACAAAGCCGTTGAGGTCGCCCATTGCCAAGATGGTGATCTTGGGGTGCTATGACAGGAAACCTCCACGTGCGCCCGTGGACTGGAGTTCCCTCTCGGATACGTCCGGGGGGAAGACCAGTTTTTCGGGCCGGTGCACCCTGGGATGCGGGCAAAAACTCTTCCTTAGGCACTGTGTGCCTAAGGGGTCTCTTTGCCCGTATGCGAATAGCCTGTCGTGTGGACGCTCCAACGCGTGTCCCTCTGATTAGCAGAGGGCACAGCGGTGGAGCGGGCTTGCGGACGGTGAGTTATGGGTAGCTCGCCGTCCGACCAAGGACCAAGCCCGGGTCGGTGGCGCGTCGTGTTTCGCGTCAAATGCCTGCTGGGGTCACGGAAGGAACACGGGTGGATTTTAGTCAGTAAGAGTCTGACAGTCCCACCCAGGGCGGGAGGACTCATTTGATGATTTTACCACCTAAAAAAAAAAAAAAAAAAAAAAGATGGTGATCTTACCATGTTCGCGGGGCAAACATGGCCAGTTTCCCAAAATAGAGAGGTTTGAAAGGAAAAACGGAAGACCTGTCCAGCAGTAGGACAAAATTAGGCTTACAAAAAATATCAGAATAGAAAATCAGCTAAAACATGATTGTTTTACATGAAAAATTGAACTTACAAGTTTTGATTGACAAGATTTCTCTTCGTACGTCGTAACGACATGCGAGACGGCATGACGGGTCCGCGACGACTGCGAGACGATGACTGTTGCTCTTCTTGTGATATCACTGAAACATACAATTTAATTCAATTAACCGCCAACGTAGGATATATCCGACGGAGAATATTCACGATTTTTGTTTGATTTTATTGCATCTATTCTACATATATCTCTGTTTATGTATCCTAGAAAGACAGATATACGAGTACAACGTGTAACGTTAATATCGCAAAACCTCTCGTGCGGTAACTCAGCCCTGTTACAGAACAATATTTGTTCCAAGACTTTTTGAAATTCGCAAAAAAAAAAAGATTTTTCATACTGATGGGTACGATCAATTTCTCATTTTGTATGAAATACCAATTTTTTTTTGCAATCGGGAGGGATGGGAGAGATTGTTAGACTTGTACTGGCTAAAATCTACAGTGATTCTTCAATAGGCCTTCACGTTCACGGCGAGTCATCCCTTACTCGCCGTCCGCATGTCCACGCCTACGGTGCCGGTTCCCGTGGGCGTCTCCCACTGCGACTGGGTCGTGAGGTGGACGGTGTCCTCTCCCTCACGCGTCCCTCCTCTCCCTTCGCTAGCATAATGCAAGGAGGAAGAGACCGCTTTCTATTCCATGATATAAAATCTACTACATATAACGTGTCTTACCAGCTTCAATACAACTAGCCAGTTGCTCGATGTGATCAGGTGCGGCGGGCGTGCAGGTCACACACACGTGTACCGCGGGCGACGACGGGAGACACGATATGTGTGCGCCGCTACTGCCGCACAGGAGACACAGCTTTATGCACCAGGACCTGGAACAACATAGGACATTTTATTGAAAAAAATTGGATATTCCCAATCCAAATACTATTTTTTTTTGTTTGGTAGCCTTGTTTTTGTTTCACAGCTGGGCAATGGCCTCCCCTTTTTCCTTCCAAACCCTCTCATCATCTCTGCCCCCCCCAATATGATCAGTTCGTCACACCACCTCCGCCTCGGTCGACCTTGACGGCGATGTCCTACTAATATTATAAATGTGAAAGTTTGTTTGGATGGATGGATATTTGTTACTCTTTCACGGAAAACTACTGAACGGATTTGGAAGAAATTTGGTACACAGATAGTTTATAACCAAACTATAAGGGTTCCTTGTTGACTACGGAACCCTAAAAATTACGTGACAATGGAAAAGGAAGAACACAAAAGTAAGTATCACATGGCATAGATCAACACATAGGATAGTGTAGTAGTGGGTAGTGAGTGGAGCCGCTGGCAACAGCTAGTGTAGACATACACCAGGATAAGGACCTATGCACATATGGCAGATCATTTAAATTGGATAATTTTGATGGCGATTATTAACAGTGAAAAATGCTCTGTGCTATGCTCCACCATATTTAATACACACAGAACATTACTCACGTTTTTATGGTTATTTGTTTTCATAAACCAGCGAGTAATAGAAACTCCGTAAAGCAGGGCTCCGTCGGCCGAATTAAAATAGAAGTAACTGTGTTCTAATTCACATTTCGAGAATACGAAAATGGTAGCCTGCCGGGGTCGCGGGACTAACGACTACCGTGACCTTGGAACGTAAAAGGCTATTGAAGGACGCCGTGGTTTTTAGTCAGTACAAGTCTGACAGTCCCTCCTGCCATGCCGTGGGTGGGAGGACTTTACCGCGCAAAAAAAAAAAAAAACCCGTAAATGGTATTATCCGAAAATGCAGCATATATGAAAGAAAAAGTAGTAAATGATACTATGACGTCTGATAGGGGAGAATGGAAGAAGAAAACGTGTTGCGAAGACCACAAGTACAATGGGATAAGGCCCTATAGCCAAACGGCAATCGACAATCGCTAACGTTCAGCAGTCGCTAATACATTTTCAACTTTATACCCTATGGCATAAAGTCGAAAATCCATTAAAGATTACAGATCGTTTTCGTTTGTTTCGTTCGCTATCGCTCAGCAGTCTTTACTAGATTTTCAACTTTACGCGATGGGGTATAAAGTTGAAAATGTATTAGCGACTGCTGAACGTTAACGATTGTCGCTTGCCGTTTGGCTACAGGCCAAGGGCAGGAATATGATGATAATGATGCTGTATTGCAGCATGTGGCATTGTGCACTTAACTTAATCAATCGCATGATACATGTCTCTATTAACGGTAACTGAAAAACGCTTGCACTGACTGGACAGGTCCACTCGTGTGGTTCTTTCTTCAAAAGACCAGTTCAGACATAGACCTGCATGGTCCTCGTATGAACTGTTCTACATTTATGAAGTCTGGACTTTAAAAGAGACTGTGACCTCTGAGTTTGTTTCGGATGTTTCTACTCAGAGTAGTCAGGTACGAAACACCGGCCACATCTAGTTTTATGAAAAGACGTGTAAAAGTGTTGATATAACCTACTTGCATAAATAAACATCATTTCATCATTGTACTCACCCCTGATCAGCATCATGACTACGTCCCATAGGACAGAGGCAGTCAACTGCAGAGCACGATATCTCTCGGTCGTAGATCTCTGAGAAGGCATTCTGTTCCAACTCCCAGGCTGCATCTCTGAAATATTAGATGAGGTTACGAATAAAAGCAGTCGTGACTCAGAGGTATCGGTCCTGACTTACATGTTATAGGTCGTGGGTTCGAAACCAGATAAAAGCATGGCCTTGTGTAATTAATTTCATCACCACTGTTCTCAAAACGGTGAAAAAAAACATCCTGAGGAAACCATTTTTGCTTCTCTTATGGGTCCCAGAGAGGAGGCCCAGCAGTGCGAACATTATACAACGTGTAACGTTAATAGCGCAAAACCTCTCGTGGGGTAACTCAGCCCATGTTACTAAACAACGTTTGTTCTAAGACTTTTGGAAATTCGCAAAAAAAAAAAAATGATTTTTCATACTGATGGGTCCGATCAATTTCTCATTTTGTATAAAAGAGCAACATTTTTTTTTTTGCGAATTTCCAAAATTTTTAGTACAAACATTGTTCAGTAACATGGGCTGAGTTACCCCACGAGAGGTTTTGCGCTATTAACGTTACACGTTGTATACATGATGATTATGGCATGTAAATATTTAATACATATTATACGCTTAACAAATGCGTTATAAATTTCAAAGCTTTTCTTTGGAAAGGAAAATTCGGACCGCAAGCAGTATTTGAATGCTGGTGTAGTAGTTGAAATGCTCTGCAATGTGACGCGAAACGTCACCTTAAGGCAATGGTCCGACTGGCGGCGAGAAAACGAGTAACTATCGATTTTCTCTCTCAAGAAACGCACAATAAATGTACATTCCGTGTGAACGAAAGAGATGCATATATTAGTAGTTGCTCTCTGACTGTTCACACTGCCAGCGACGACTCGCTTTACTAGTTCTGTGAGCGACGAGGTTTCAAAAATAAACTCGCTCAGCGATGCTCGCTCGGCTCGCTTGATCAGGTTTGCACAGGACTGAGCGACCGCGGGCGAGTGGCGCGAGTAATCGCTCGTTGCACTTGCACACTCGCTAATAGCCCGACAAAACTATCGAAACTACACTCGCTTCCCGCTGATCGCCAACTCTAAATAGTTTCTAGTTCTACTCGTTACACGTTCAACGTCGGCGGTCGGACCACTGCCTAAAACGTTAGAAATGGTTTGAAGATTTCGATGCAGTAGGTAAGAACCTCGTTAGCTCGGTTGGAAAGAGCGTTGGATCTGGATGTACTGAATATGGAGGTCGCAGGTTGAAATCCTGCTCGCTGTTTGAATTTTCTTCCCAAATAAAAGCTATGACATAAAAAAGTACTTGAGAGGTGTCAAGGGACACCCGAATGGAACGAAGTTACTGTATACACTCAAAAAAATAATCGTCGCGACACCACACTGTTCAATGCAAAATAGAAAGACGAAACGAAAATATCTGGCTTGCTTTCTATAAGAGAGAGAGAGACAGACACAGAAACATGTGCACGCCGCAATGCGACAAGAGTTACGTGGAACGGGGGTCAGGTCAGGGGTACGGGGCGCGGGGTGCGGGGCGTGGCAAAAAGTGTCATTACAACTTTTCGTCTTAATTTTTTCCGTCTAGCCCCCTTTCGCAACGCGCGATAAGGAACTTCGTTCCAATAAAAATTCGATATTTACCTGTCGGGCACATAGTATCCTTGCGTGACTACCGCTTGGTAGAAATTATCCTTATCATTGCAGAGAGGACACTTCAAGTAGTGCATGCCTGCACTTAGAGCCATGCGCTGCAACAAAATGTATAATTTGTTTATTATTTATACTCTATATTTTACTATTATAAGTGATAATATAAGAGGGTACGAATTTTATGAGATTCAAGATACATATTTGAAAAGATTTGGGCGCTATTGATGCATAATTTGCAGTTGAACCAATTCGCGATGTGCAATATTTTTTTTTAGCGTATTAAAGTCATCAAATGAGTCCTCCCACCCAGGGCAGAGCGGGAGGGACTGTCAAACTCGTACTGACTAAAATCCACGGTGTCCTTCAATAGCCCTTTATGTTCCGGGGTCACGGTAATGAGATAAGTCCCGCGACCCCGGCAGGCTCTGGCCCTCTAGAGGGGGGCCTCGTCACGTCTGACGCTATTTGATGCGCGCGTGGAACACAACGCGCCGTCGACCTGGGCATGGTCGATGGTCGGACAGCGAGTTGCCCTTTTACTCATGCCCGCGCCTACGGTGGCCGGAGATCGTCTTGCGACGTCCGGCGCCGTGGGCGTCTACCACCGCGGCTGGAGCGGAGGGAGGACGCTGTCCTCTCCCTCACGCGGCCCGCCTCCACGATGTGCAATTTGGGATAACTTTACTAACTTATTTTTTTTTCTTTATTCGGTGCCTGATCAAGGGCCTACGTTTTTTTTATGATCAAAATCAAGACTGTCCCTTCATGTTACTTAAACCCAGTAGCAGGGCTTCGTTGATTACACCTTGTTTTTTTAAATCTCGGGTTCGTCGTTGGCTGTGACACGATGCACTTGTAGAGATATCTACGAAGGTAAAATAAGCCGGCAATCTCTTTTCAGGAACAATACTATAGTTGCCCGTTCTTCTCCATAGAGGTCTACTTCATGGAATGGGCATCTACGGTACTTTCACAATTTTTATGTCTTGTGACGGGGACTAGTACCATATCTTTGTAGTATTTAATTATATTTTTTATGGCTTTGACAATTTAAAAGTGCCTGTAACTGGTGTACTTGAAATAAATGCTTTTGATTTGATTTGAATATGCAATATTTTCTTGACGGTATCCCGAATTTATCTTCCCGTAGGATAATTTTTGAGTTGTAGAGGTCAATACCGCTAACTTTAGCAAGTATATTTTACTATAATGGCCTTTATAGACCCGCTGTGTTCTTCCATTACACAAAGACTTTCTAGTTTTAGCAACTAATATGCTTTGTTACCTGTAGACAAGTCCTGTGGAACCAAGCGTCGCGTGCGCAGCAAGGTGGCCAGAAAGTATTGACTGTTGGGTAGCCGTCCACCGCCTCGTAACATATCACGCATACGGATTGAGTGTCCGTTGTGGCATCTGGAAAAAAAACATGCAATTTATTTATTAGCAGCTATTCCCCACTGCCCGGCTCTTATTTTTTTCAGTTACGGCTTTACATCCCCTAGAGGGCGCCATATTGGATTTGGTGACACGTCACCTACCCAATAACCAGCGGACAACTGAGACGCTTCTAAGGACACCTCATTTGTCATGTAATGATAAGTAGTTTAGAAGTTATGAGGGAACAGACAAACATACATACTGGTCAAAATCATAACCCTCCTTTTGGCTTTGCCGTAGTCGGGTAAAAATTGGTCTCGTACTAAACCAAAAGAGTCTTGGTCTCCATAAAAGCCATGATGGTAGACGGGCAGACAGACATACAGACGAACAGCGGTGTTTTAACAAGTCCGTAGGTCCACAGTTCTTAGTAAGTTGGTATTGTTCCCGTTTTTCCCTTTGGGTATAGAATCCTAAAAAACGAACTCAAAATATTGAAACACTTACCATCATTTTCGCAGCTAATGGACAACTCCTTCAAATCCCTAAAGTTAGGATCTTTCCTCTTCGCCTTGTTATCACTTGACTTCCTCTGCTGCGCCTTAGCCATGATCACAGCTGGGATATTCTGCTTCGGCGCGTGGGATTGACAGAACGATCTAGCAAGTAAGTGAAATTTGAAATTACTTTGAGCATCTTTTCTTTACGTACAAAGTTTTTTAACAATACTTTCATCTTGCATTCCCTGATTATTACAAACTTGGGGTCTTGTCTCTTATTTTTTTTTGTGTGGCAACATCATCAAATGAGTCCTCCGCCCAGGGCGGGACAGAAGGGACTGTCAGACTTGTACTGACTAAAATCCACGGTGTCCTTCAATAGCCCTTTATGTTCCGGGGTCACGGTGATGGAATAAGTACCGCGACCCCGGCAGGCTTTGGCCCTCAGAGAGGGGGCCCCGTCATTATGCTGACGCTCTTTGAGGCGCGCGTGGGACACAACGCGCCGTCGACCCGGGCATGGTCCATGGTCGGGTAGCGAGTTGCCCTTTACTCGCTGCCCGCATGCCCGTAATAAAGGTACCCTAAAATAAACACGAAATGTAAGGACTCTTTTTACTAAACATTTTACTGGTATCACCCAATTTAGAAACCTTTTCTCAGTGTATAAATTAAGGGCTCGGAAGACTTTTGTGTTAAGCCTGACCTGGGATGTGGTACTGGCTTGTCAGCTTTCCGCTGGAACTCAAATGCAACTTGTGGAACAGGTTGTTTATGAGCCTATCAAGTCCGACAGTTCTACCCAAGGCTTGTGGATTCATTTGATGATCTTACACCCCAAAAAAAAAAAAATTAGTCCCACATCTGGGACACACAGTCTTCAACCAATGTGTGTTACCAGTGATGAGTTACGGCAACGAAACGTGGTCTTTCACTATCGGCCTCATCTCAAAGCTCAAAGTCGCTCAACGAGCTATGGAGAGGGCTATGCTCCATGTTTCTCTAAATGATCGAATCCAAAATGAGGAGATCCGTAGACGAACTAAAGCCACTTCTTTATTATTATTTTTTTTGGTTCTAGCCCATGCCGATTTCCCCACAATGTTTTCCATCACTATTTAAAACCTGAGACTCACTTGTAATTGCCATAGAAGAGTGACACAGCATTCCGCTGCCTCCCGCATGGTAAATGGAACTGTTTCCTGCATTGTGACACGGAGCAACCCAGGTTGGCACCGCCTCGATTGCAGAATGAGCATTTCTGAAAAAATAATGTTAGGTGTTGTTAGTCAGTACAAGTCTAACAGTCCCACTCTGCCCTGGGTGGGAGGACTCATTTGATGAATTTACTATGCTAAAAAAAAAGTGTTACTACTATTACCATACAATTCCTGCCTGTGAGCCAGATTTCATCAACATCCATTCAGCAGTTATTACTTGATTGAGTTACAAATGTCCCTCCAAACATACGAGTTAGCTAGGATTTAAAGTATACTTACGTGTTTCTTAGCCCTCTCGATCTCAGCGAGGATATCTTCATAAGTGAATCCGAAGAGCCCGTCTTCATCTCTACCTTTCTGCACCAAACAGGATGATAGCAGCTGGAATTATTATAAAACCTACATATAGTACCTCACGAAATTCTTTAACTATTCAAAACACAGAATACATTGTAGATGTAAGTCAATGCTCTCGGCAATTAAGCCATGGGCCTACATGACTATCGGCACAATGATCGCTACATCCACATCCCACATATCAACAAATTGTGACCCAAATCTGAGGCCTTACAACAAGCTCTTAACGCGATCCAGTTTAGGCTGTGGGAAAGAGACAGAGCTATACAAGTCGTCTAGCGCCATCTCTTTCCCACAGCCTAAAGACTCACTCTTTAAATTTATGGTAGGCCACCAGGATATTACTATTAGTAGTTGGACTGCAGAAAACAGAAAATTCCGGAAATAGATGGATACACACAGAACCAAGAGATATGGCTTAAAAGGGAGGCTTATACCCAGCAGTGAGTGATCCCGGGCTGATATGATGTTGAGTTGGAATTCTGTTTACGTAGCAGTTTACGTTTAGCAGATTTTAAGAAAAAAAACTGACCTAATTTTAAGGTTACACGTTTACAATCTGCATCTAAAAGACTGTACGAACATGGTAGTTGATATGTGGCCGTACTAGGTTACTTCTTGAACATAATATTCAAGAAGTAACCTAGTAAACAAAATAAGAGATGAATGGCCGGCTTATTAGCAAAATAAAATGTATCGAGAACTTACAACACAAAAGTAATGACATTGGATGTCTCCAATAGCGTACAGTTTCCCGTAAGTTAGCTCGTCGTCCACTTCACTTTGGCAGAACGCACACGGCACTTTCTTTCCAGTCACTAATTTAGCTACAATTTTACTTTTGCCAACACTTCTGCGTGGTGCCATTTTACGTGCAGTTATTGTCACTTCAATTTCTCATGATTGCGCCACTACATTTACACAGAAGTGCAATTAAAAGCTTGATTTTAAACCGAGTTTTAACTTTTAAGAGAAATTTTATCACACAATTGTAGAAATTACAGTAGAATTACAAATTCTAATATGATGATTTGTTATCAACAAACTTCATCAAACATGGCGTTTGTTTGACATAAATTGGCGGGAATTTCTATTTTTTATACTTTTCGTCCAGAAGTTTGATTTGGAAAGTTGGATTGGAAACGATGATCTTCCTTGAACATTTAATTATTGAACATTATTGTGCTTTAACGTGGCATTAACTTTTTGCGATGCCTAGTTTGTTAATGATACGTTTTATTTTTGGAAAATTATTAATTTGTATTTATTTAAGAGTTAAATTAAAAAGATTTTATTTTCACATGATAACTAGTTTTTGAACGAAAACCATAGTGGACCGCACCTTTTTTCCGATGTTGCCCTCCGCAAAACTCTATTTTCTCGGGCCTCATGATCTCATTGTTCCAAATAAAAATACGGTTGTCTATGGCAAAAATTATATTAAAATTATGTGCAATTAATCAAACAAGCAGCAACACTATATTAAAAACGTCAAGAAATCTAAAAAAAAGCCGGAAGGCAACTTAGTTTTTATTTTTATTGTTATTTGTTTAATTATTGTTATAATACTACGTTAATAGTAACAACCATAATTTTATCTAGTCTTAGAGCTTATTTCGTGTCCAGAGTAATTTAATTGCAAATATCTGTGCTTGTGACGGGTTTATGGAGCCATAAAATTGTTGATATAAAGTCCTTTGTTTGGGAAACAGCTATTTCTCCGTGTTTTCTCGTGAATTGGGTGTGGAAAACTCATTTGGGAGGCGTATAAGGCGTGTTTTCATTGTTCTTTGTTAGAAACAAGTGTGAAAAGTGGTCAGACAAGCTAATTTGAACTCAGTTTTATGGGCGAGTGTGGTTGACCATTTCGACATAAAACTCTGTCCGTTTGCCGTCACAAATATGGCTGTGTTGCTCAATTCTCGTTGTGAAAACCGTCTAAAGGGAATAAGGAACAGGAAAACTCCATTAATAATCCAATAGGAATCTAGTAAGTGGTGTAAAACTTACAAAATGTCTGCTTTGGGGGACAAAAAGGAAATCTGGTCGGTTCCTGGCGATAGACTGGATTCTAAATATGAAAAATGTCGGAATATAACAGAGGAGATATATAAAAGGATAAATATAACTTTTCAAATAAAGAAATTGGAGACAGAGGCTCAAAGTGAACTATCTGATCACAGGTGAGATTTAACATATTTTTTTCCAATTTTTTGTGTTAAAACCTTAATTATACCATCTTTTTGTTACTTATTTATGTATAGTATGTCCCTACACTGTTTAATACCATTGGGTAAGCTGTTTTCCAACGAGTTTTACCCTGAAATCCATCATTTGTTTTCAAGGACACATTTCACAATTTGGTTGTGTCAATATTTAAGCATGTTATGCTAAGTTGAAAGAATATTTGACAATATTACAATGTATTTATACAGTTTTAGACTATTATGAGAATATTTAAATAATTAAACACTTAAAATAAGTGTTAAAATATTCCTTTTTGATGTTATAAATCTATTTAAGCATGTTTTGCTTTTGTTTCAACCAGTTTTCGCCATTTTATTGAATCATTTAAGTAAAAAATTAACATTAGTAAAATTTGCATTTTAAAATGTAAATATAGTTATTATTTTGTAAGATTACTGTAATTTAAATCCATGTATGATGAGTAAAGGGCAACTCGCTGCCCGACCATGGACCATGTCCGGGTCGACGGCGCGTTGTGTCCCACGCGCGCCTCAAAGAGCGTCAGCATAATGACGGGGCTCCCCTCTCAGAGGGCCAAAGCCTGCCGGGGTCGCGGGATTATTTCCTTACCGTGACCCCGGAACATAAAGGGCTATTTTGAAGGACACCGTGGATTTTAGTCAGTAGAAGTCTGACAGTCCCTCCCGCCCTTCCCGGGGTGGGAGGACTCATTTGATGATTTTGTAATATGTGTAATAAAATGTGTAATATGTGTATTGTCCGTAATGATTTAATAAGGCACTAAGACATGGTACTTAACGGTTGGTCGTTATAAGAGACTAAATGTCACTCATCAAGCAATAGTAAGAGTTTCTTTGCATGATAATAACGACGCTTGAATGGCAAAAACGTTGGCTACATGCCGTGGGGAACAAGTGAAAATACAGCCAAAATCAACTGAAGCCTATACTAAAATCTACAAGGAACTCCAAAACCGAGAAACTGAATTCTATACATACAAACCCAAAGAAGAGAGGAGCTTTCGAGTCGTCCTTAAAAACATCCACCCGTCTACTAACACAAATGAAATAAAAGAAGCCATTGAAGAATTAGGTCA
Source organism: Agrotis clavis (assembly GCA_954870645.1). Taxonomy (NCBI): domain Eukaryota; kingdom Metazoa; phylum Arthropoda; class Insecta; order Lepidoptera; family Noctuidae; genus Agrotis; species Agrotis clavis. Next base: position 8,903,047 of record OX940944.1, on the reverse strand, counting down.
CACAATAACAAATATCTGGAATATAAAGGATAGAAAAAGCAAAACACCTCTACCACTGCACTACATAGATCTGAAGCCAAACCAAAATAACAAAAACATTTATGACGTTAAGCGTCTTCTTCATTGCTGCGTTGTTTTTGAACCACCAAGACCAAAAAGAGAGATCCCACAATGTTCCAACTGCCAGAGATATGGACACACGCGCAGGTTCTGTCACCGTCAGCCTAGATGTGTTAAGTGCGCTGGAGCACACGCCACCGTAGACTGCGCGAGAAAAGAGCGCTCAGACAACGTGCGATGCATACTTTGTGATGGAAACCACCCCACAAATTACAAGGGATGTTCGGTATATAAAGAATTGCAAAAAGTAAGGTATCCCTCTGTGAGACCGAAAACCCAACTTAGCAAAGAAACTCAAGAAGAACATGGAGGTACAGTCAAATATAACCGGTATGCGGGTCCTGGCAATAAAAGATACGCAGAAGCAACAAATAATATACCAACGAAAGAAACCCAACCAACAGCTCATCAGCCTCAACCTAAACCAAACACATCACCTGATATTAAGGAATTTATGCAGTCACTCATGAACCAGATGATGTTAATAACTAAAATGCTGGGAGACCTCATGTCCATGCTACCAAATTTAATACATTAACATTATGTATCTGGAATGCAAATGGCCTGTCACACCACTCTGAGGAGTTAAAACTTTTTTTATATCACCATAATATTGACATAATGCTAATATATGAAACACATTTTACTTCAAAAAGCCATATCAAATTCCCAGGATATAAGGTATATCACACCACACACCCTGATGGGAAAGCACACGGTGGATCAGCTGTAATCATTAGAAGCAAATTAAAGCATTACGAATCGGTACACTACTGCAAAGCACCAATCCAAGCAACAAATGTTATACTTGAAGATTGGTTAAGCCCTGTTACTGTGTCAGCTCTCTACTGTCCACCAAAACACATTATCAAAGAGGAAGAATTTAGCGAGTTTTTCAACTCCCTCGGCGAAAGGTTTATAGCAGGCGGGGATTTCAATGCGAAACATAGCTATTGGGGCTCAAGATTGACCCTACCCAGGGGTCGAGAGCTGCTTAAGACTGTTGAAAAACTAAAAATGGAAATTATATCAACAGGTGAGCCCACATACTGGCCCACTGACAGAAAAAAAGTACCTGATCTGATAGACTTCTGTGCTGTTAAAGGTATTTTGAAAAATTACTTTCAGTGTCAGAGCAGCTATGAGCTATCTTCGGACCATTCACCCGTGTTAGTTACCTTACGAAGTCGTTTTAAAGAAACTCCAGAAACCTGCATCCTTCACACCAAAAAGACAAATTGGAAAATATTCAGATCGATGGTTGACCACGCATTGACGACTACAGTCAGTTTAAAAACGAAAGACGATATAGAAGCAGCAGTAGAACATTTTAATAATTCAGTCCAAACTGCTGCTTGGCAATCCACTCCTATCAACACAATTAAAGGGAACAAGAAATCTATACCCCGTATTGTACTGGATTTAATATCTGAAAAACGAAGACTAAGAAAGCAATGGCAACAATTTAGATGTCCTGGTGATAAAAGTAAATTGAATCACATTGTTAGGCAACTCAAAAAACTTCTAGACAGACATCGAAACAATAGTGTCCAGGCGACCTTGAGCAAACTTGATGCTACAGCTGCTACCGACTACTCACTATGGAAAGCTACCAAAAAACTGAAGCGGCCTAAAACGGTATCTCCCCCACTTCGGCAAGCCGACGGATGCTGGGCTCGAAGTGACGAAGAAAAATGCTCAACATTCGCAGAACACTTAAAAAGCGTATTCCAGCCACACTTGTACGAGGGGTCGTCGGAGCACAAGGAAAAAGTCCTGCGAGAGGTGCTGATGGACTGTGATTCATCTACATGCCCCCCCATCGCAAAGTTTACGAAGCAAGAATTAATCAGAGCTATAAATAACTTAAAACCTAAAAAAGCCCCTGGTTATGATTTGATAACTGGCATGATTCTGCAACAACTTCCAGATTCTGGCCTGACATTCCTGTTGTCTATTTACAATGCTATGTCAAGACTTTCCTATTTTCCTCCTCGATGGAAAACAGCTAAAATCCTAATGGTTCCTAAACCGGGAAAATTACCCGAAGACCCAAAGTCATACCGGCCTATAAGTCTTCTACCAATTACGTCAAAGGTATATGAATCGCTTCTTGTATTACGTTTACTGCCAATAATTCAAGAAAAATATCTAATTCCTGACCATCAATTTGGGTTCCGACAAAGACATGGCACAATAGACCAAGTCCACCGGCTTGTTAGTACGATTCACAAAACATTTGAGGAAAAGAAATATTGTGCTGCTGCATTCCTTGACATCTCTCAAGCGTTTGATAGAGTTTGGCATGAGGGTCTCCTCTATAAAATTAAAAACAGTTTCCCAAGCAACATCTTCCTAATCTTGATGTCGTACTTGAGGGATAGGTATTTCTTTGTGCAGAGTGGCGAAGCATTATCAAAACTATGCCCTATTGCCGCTGGTGTCCCACAGGGTAGTGTGCTTGGACCAATTTTATATTTGATACATACTGCCGACCTCCCAATATCAAATTTAGCTACTACTGGAACTTTTGCCGATGACACAGCTGTACTAGTGTCCCATTCTGATCATAAAGTAGCATCAGCTATGCTGCAGACCTGCTTGAATGATATAGCCCTTTGGCTTAAAAACTGGAGAATAAAAGCCAATGAGACCAAATCGGTAAATGTCACATTCACCTGGAGGAAAGATACCTGTCCACCAGTCCAGCTAAATGGAATACAAGTGCCACAAGCTGAGCATGTCAAATACCTTGGTCTATACCTCGACAGACGCCTTACTTGGAGGAAACACATTTTTACAAAACAGAAGCAACTTGGAATGGCACTAAGAAAGTTCCACTGGATGATTAGTCGAAAATCGCAATTGCATCTGGAAAATAAAACCCTCTTATACAAAGCTATAATCAAGCCTATATGGACCTATGGCATTCAGCTATGGGGAACAGCATCAAATTCTAACATAGAGATCATCCAGCGATTTCAGAACAAGCTCTTGAGAACTATCACAAACGCGCCGTGGTTTGTACCAAATGCAGCTCTACACCGTGACCTGAATATACCAACAGTGAAAGAGGAAATACTAAGCTATATCAAGTCATACAAAGAAAGAATAATCCGCCACCCAAATATCCTGGCATGCCATCTAATGGCTCCCAAAGGGATACGCAGGCTAAAACATAAAATTCCACAGGATCTTGTCGATTAAACTTGGCTTTATGCTCTTTAAGTACTAGGATGTGTCATAGGACTCATACCAAGCAAGACATCTAACCTGACATAAAAATTACTAAATGTCCTTAAACTCAGTGACAGATTGTAAGAAAAAAGGTGACAAAAAAAAAAAAAAAAACATGTCGCTTGGTAATTTTTGCCTTTCAAGCGTCTATATCTTACTTATAGAGCATTTCATGGCTGTGCCACATGGAGGGAAAGTACCTTGATATTGTAGATAGAACATTTTACTGACAGAAGACATTATTTTAATTAAAAAAACAATTTAAACTGCATTCATAGATTTTTAATTAATTACATGGTTGATCCGAGAATTGTAACCTGCTACATGAGAAAAAAAAAACCTGTAGCTTTATCACACCGATCGAAAGTCTTCATCATAAGGATTATTTTCTGGTTAAGAGCGTATATTCTGAAAGTTGGCAACGTCGCAAATGGTTGTCAAATATTAACAAGTTTTAATTAATTTAGCATTGTTACTGTATGAAAATCAGAAATAAGGCTCTGTAGTGCACTAAAAAATTGATAAGGTAATGCAATAATTAATATCGTAACACCGAATATATAGTTTTAGATGTAAAAAAAGCATTTGGAAGCTTTCCAAATGCCTTTTAAACACCTGAAACAGTTACAACATCAAATTCAGTGTTTAAATTGCATTCCTATATCATTTTTTTAGTGCACTACAGAGCGATATTTCTTGTTTTCATACAGAAAATTTGCCAAATTAATTGAAACTTGTAAATATTTGACAGCTTTTTGCGACGTTGCCAATATTCAGAATATGCAGCCTTAATAACATAATGTCAGAAATAAAAGGAAGACCATGAATTTTGTTCAGATCAATGAAAAGCTTATCATTCAATATCATTGCCGTAAAGACAAAAAACTGACAATATCATAAGTACCTACTCTCATCTCTGTATGTTTTACGTGGGTAAAATCATCAAATGAGTCCTCCCACCCCGGGCAGGGCGGGAGGGACTGTCAGACTCGTACTGACTAAAATCCACGGTGTCCTTCAATAGCCCTTTATGTTCCGGGGTCACGGTAATGAGATAAGTCCCGCGACCTCGGCAGGCTTTGGCCCTCTAGAGGGGTCACGAGTCCCACTCGCTGCTGAATTAATATTTCCTCAAGAATCTTTACTAAAACTTTCTCCGGAACGTAACGAACACTTTTCTTGAAAACCGCATCAAAACTGGTTCAGCCAAACGCGAGATAATCGCGGACAAACATACCTACAAGTCAAACTGAAAACCTACTTTTTTTTTTAAATCCTTAAAAAATATGATGTTTTTCTTTTTCAAGCTCGCAAATAGACAGCAATGATCTCAGTAACGAAACAGATTTGTTTGCGTGCGACAAGACGGACTCTATATCTAGTTCTGAAGAGGCGCAGAAGCCGACATTAACCTGCGAGAAGTACATCAACATCAATAATAATGAGGAGACGAAGATGAAGAAGGCAAGCGCTGTTTACAAGAGGCCCAGGAAACGGTGAGTCCTTGAGTTGATCAAAATCAAAAAGCCTGTCGGTATTTTATCGGTTACATTTCGGAGAGTGTGCGATGGAACTGCATAACTTGACTTCTCCTGGCCTTTTCCATCATCGGACTACAAGACGTATGCGCCATCGATATATGGTGGACATCCCTCCGGTACATACAAAGCGTTTTGCCAATACCTTTATTGTACGCACAGCTAAGGAGTGGAATTCCCTGCCGCCATCTGTATTTCCCGACAGCTATAACCTTGGGGTCTTCAAGTTAAGTGTGAACAGGTTACTTCTAGGCAAGCGTGCTTCACCGTCGACCACATTCAAGCAGGCCATTCATCAAACCATTTATTTCAAGTAGGCCAGTTATAGACACTTTTGAATTGTCAAAAGACAAAAACTAAAATAAAATAGTTGAAAAATTGTTATGGTACTAGTCCCCGTCACAAGACATAATAACTGTGAAAGTACCGTAAGATGCTCATTCCAAGAAGTAGATCTCTATGGAGAAGAACGGGCAAGAAACTCCATGGACACTCTTTAGATCGCCAAAATAATTACAAAACGTTTAATTGTTATATCATTCATCAACCTGTGTGCTTAGTGCGAGTTTTTTTACGTAGACGCGAAAGTAACGTTTTAACCGCGTTTGGCGCTCTCATTGGCCCGCTCCAAGGTCGCGAGAACTTTCAACCAATGAGAGCGCCAAACGCGGTTAAAATTTTCATTCCCACCGGACCAAGGTCACCTCTGTCAGCCTGACCGCCTGACAGAGGTGACCTTGGTCCGGTGGGAATGAAAATCTACCGTGTAGACGTTGGTCGTGCGACCAAATATGGGCGGAGTCAATCGGGAGCGCAGCCGTCCCGACAGGCTGCGTCCGCGGTGGGACCCGACCGTCAGCCGACAGCGTTCTAGACGGTGGGGTACTGTTGACACGACCAAGTTCACCTCTGTCAGGCGGTCGGGTTGATCGTGTAGAAGGGGTTTAAAACCCCTTCTACACGGTCAGACCTGACCGCCTGACAGAGGTGACCTTGGTCCGGTGTGCGACCAAATATGGGCGGAGTCAGTCGGGAGCGCAGCCGTCCCGATAGGCTGCGTCCGCGGTGGGACCCGACCGTCAGCCGACAGCGTTCCAGACGGTGGGGTACTGTTGACACGACCAAGTTCACCTCTGTCAGGCGGTCGGGTTGATCGTGTAGAAGGGGTTTAAATGTTACTATTGCGTCAACGTAAAAAAACTCGCACTTAGCACACTGATGTTTATGCGACGTAGAATATTTAAAACAAAGAGTAATCCGTAACAACGCACATTGATTTGTTTTTTATTGCAATCATTCAAATTGAAATGTCACGGCATTGTATGAAAGTGGTATTGTTACAGCATTGGATATGCTTGTGTTCTTAAAACTACAGTACCAGGAACATGGTTCTTTCACTTTTGAAAAAGTACATATTTATTTAAGATCGCGTTTGACCCTCATCTCGCTCTATGGTAACTGATGATGCGGTCGACGGTGAAGCACTTTTTTATCGTGGTAAATCATCATCAAATGAGTCCCACCCAGGGCAGGGCAGAAGGGACTGTCAGACTTGTACTGACTAAAATCCACGGTGTCCTTCAATAGCCCTTTACGTTGCGGGGTCACGGTATTCGCATTCCCGCGACCCCTGCCTGTATAGCTTAGTGACATTTTTTACCCACGACGGAACAGAGCAGGTATATGCGTTTAGGGTGAGAGATGTTTGTGTGTGCAAAGTAATGTTCCCACCTATCTTCTAAACTAATGATCCGATTTTTTATTGGAGTGGTCTATCTACCTTGATGCCCTTGATGGAACTGCCTCCTTCCTCCCCAGCTTCAGAAAAAGGGTAAAGAAACGTCCAACAAAGTCAACCCGCAGTGATTCTGAAGGTTCCAGTGATGAGGCGCTTCCTCTCAGTCGTATCGTGGAGGTGGACAGCAAGAGTGTCTCCGAGTCTCCTGATAACGTCATGGGAGTACCCAACATTGTTATATTGACCAGAGGTAAGCAGTATTATAGAGTATATGGTGGGCCAGTGGCATAAGCCCCGACTTTCTGGTCGAACTCCGCCAGGCGCATTACTTTGTGTAATTTATTTCATCACCACTGCTCTCAAAACGGTGAGGAGGCTTGTGTCCTAGCAGTGGGAACATTATGGGCTGATGATAATGATGATGAAGCCGTATTGAGTTTCTACTAGTAAATTCAACTGAGGGTTCCACTTTTGAGCACCTAGGCAAAAATTGTGATAGCTTGGCTGATTTTCATGATAATTATAAATTTTATTCTTTATAATGTTTAGGAGTAATGTAACCAGAGCAAATAAAATAGAACAGGATCATTATTTCCGGAGATTGCCCCCCCTACAAACTAATTTTACCCATTTAAAATAAGTAGTAAAGATTTAATGTTTTTTTTTCGCAGATCTAAAACCAAAAATCACTCCAGACAAGAAACTTCCGCTCAAAACTCTAACAGTTCAACTAATAAAGACAGAACTCCCTCCTCCATTCAAGAAGGAGACAGTAACACCTCCTCCTTTGAAGAAGGAGACTATAAATCCGCCCCCATTCAAGAAGGAGACAATAACTCCGCCCCCATTGAAGAAGGAGATAGTAACTCCGCCCCCATTGAAGAAGGAGATAGTAACTCCGCCCCCATTGAAGAAGGAGACGGTATCCCCTTTAAAGAAAGAGAAAGAAACAGAAGTAACGAAGGTGCAAGTGAAGGAGGATAAGGGAAGGAGTGAATGGAAAAATTGTACTATGTGCAGTTTGTCTTTTAGAGGGGAGAGGGGCCTGAGGTAAGGCGTTTAGATAACTTGTTGTTAAGCTGCTTGGGTCCGTTACGTCACCGTTCAGGTATAGTCGAAAACCAGCGTCGAGCGCTAGTTGCTCGACAATTTGCTGAACTAGAGACCTATTTAGCGCAGCCGTGGGCCACACATTTTACCGTTGATTATTATTATATTAGATTATCATTATTATTTTTTTGTTTGTATTGGCTAGTCAAATAAACCTTTATTCTTTCTTCTTCTAAACTTATTCTTTTCTATTGACATTTCAACTTTTTCGGTATTTTTATTAATTTTAAAATATGTAGTCCATAGCACGGCGTGGCTTGGGCAAGCGCCTAAGCTTTATAGATGTCAGATTGCTAACGCATAAAGCCAGGATAAAAAATACTTTGTATTTTTTTTCCAGACGCCACATGACAATGTCTCACATTATAAATCAAGAAGAAATAAAGAAGTCCAACAGACCGGAACAACGAGAAACAACCAATTTAGATGGGTAATATGCATAATGACCCGACGCCATTTTGTAAGAAATTATACAAAATACAGCTTTTATAAGAAGGATGTGGGACACCCCTTAAATATACATCTTCCTTATACACGCTGTATAATTCTTTGTCCCAATTGGTACTTTAATTGATAAACAAAGTACCAATTTTGGAAAATATAAATAAAATGGCGGCCTGTCAAAATTTTATTATTATTATTAATATTTAATATTATAAATGTTTTTTAAACATAGTTTATGGAAAGCTAGTTTTGAAGTTTTTTGGTAATTTTATTATAAATAATTAATTGTAAATTTAAAAGTGTTTCGAATGTGGGATGGAGTGCAATAGAAGTACCTTTCTTTTTTTTTAAACTGAGTGCATATTTTTTATTAAAAATTATAATGGGGAATGGTTTATTTTAAAAATAAAGTACAATAAATCCCTTCATCGGCCTCAATTCCGCCTAAATGTGTTATTAATCACAAAAACAAACAAAAAAAAAGTTTAAAAATGTGTCACTAAAAGTGCCACAAATGAAATTCTCTGAACATAATATTTTATGCACTCGGTACTTTTTTTAAAAGAGGTACTTCGACAAAGTGTTAGGTGCCAGTGCTGTTATGATATTTTAATGCTTCGACAAGGCATTTTAAGCTCTCTAGGAGAAGTAATAAAGTCCTTTTCTCGTACCAGTGTCAAGTATATCGATGTTTGTATGAAAAATAAAAAAGACGTCCCAGGTTGACGTCATTACTTTATGAACTCATTATATTGACCATGATCTCAATACAACTCAAAATCTAATTAGATAAGACTTTCGTAGTCTCAAAAACAAATAAATAGGCTGGTCCTATTTCTAATTGGCAAAACAAATGGGTTACATTGATGTTAATTTCTCCCTTTTTAAATTATTTTGACCTTTTTGAAAAAGTTAATTCATGAACGTCTGTAAACCGTTGTAAATTTGATGCGGTGTTCTAAAACTTTTTGGATAAAATCCACAGACACACATTTAAGAAAAAAAGACGAAAAGTATTTTTGACTCCCACGACACAAACCAAATAACATGAACAAACGGAAAATTATTTTAAAAAGTGAAAGTTCTCTAACCGGCCAAAAATATTTAGCTAGGTCGAAAAAGAAAAATAAAATTCTCTCTACATAAAGTAGAAATTATTTATTTAAAACGTGGTACTAATATTAAAAATATACTTAGTACCACTTAAAATAGTTAAACGCTTATTTACTAGCGCTAAGCCGGATCAAATTTTTCGACATACCTACATAAAAAGCATGTCCTGACAATAACCAACACAACGAAAAAAGAATTATCTAATTTGGTGCACTCGTTTGGACGCTATGCGCGTACAAACAGACTTAGGTGACTTTCTTAGACTATGTAAAGATTGGCTGAAGATCTTTTGAAAATATAAAATTAAATTGGTACTCAAAACTAATGGAAAGATGTAAGTGTTATGTGAAAATGGTACTTTTACACAAGTGGTACTTTTCTAAAAATTATGACAGCATTGGCACTTTAGTGGCAGGGTTGAAAATATCTGTGATCGTTCGGCGCATTGTGATGTAGGTTAGAAAAATGAAGGGAGGACATAGGTTTATTTTATTTGTCAAAAAGTTAGAATAAATTGGACTGTGATGATTTTTCGAAAAGAAAATTGTAGAAAAAATGATCGTTTAGCGAAATATTTGACTAGTTTCGGCCTTGGTAGCGTATTTAAACGCGCTTATAAGCCCGTATTTAACCATCTTGTGCGATTCAAATGATATAACGCGCGTATACGCCCGTATTTTTTCTTAGAGGTGTGCTAGTGGAAAATGTGGCGGCCAAACAAAAACGGGCTTACACGCGCTGAAAATAGGCTAAATTGAATCCGCTTGTAAGAAGTGACCAAACTTATCGACGTGTGAACGACTTGGTCGAAACAAGAAACACTTTATGTCGATTTAATAAAAGAAAACAGATTTCATTTACATAGTTTTAGTAATTCGGAAGATCGGTTTCGACAATACGGTATCACTACTTATAAATGAGTAAGCGGTTTTCAGTCGATAACTATGGTTATTTCTAAATTCATGATCTGCTCAGGTATTACAAATTGTTATCGCATTTAGAATATATTTAAATATTAATGAAAAATTATATCTTCTTAGTTCGTCTCTGGCAAAGCCATTTTTCAAATAATTTGCTACAAAAATAAATCTATGTCCAAAAATTATTGAAAGAAAAAAACAAAACGGTTTCGGAATATACAAGTACAAAATTCTATTTAGCGAAAAAGGAACAGAAAAAGAGATATCTGCATTTTTCTAAAAAGCGAAAATTAAATAAAAATTAAATTGATAACAAAAAAAAAATCTTAGATTTTAGCTTCTTCTATACTATAGTTCGTAAGAATTTTTAAAACCAACCGTTTTTCCGATCTGTCTAGCTGTGTTGCCAGTTAAGGTTAGAATTAAGGGTGTTGCAATATGAAAAAAAAAACATTTTTTTTTTCGTAATCGCGGTGCTATTTTTGTTTTAAGTCGGGATATAATATTAGCAGTTAACTAGTCAGTTTAAAATGTTTGCCACTTATTGTTCCTAGAGTATTTTGTTTAAAAAATGGTAATTTTTATTGAGAAGTTACTCTAAATTTAATTATTCAAATGGTTCGTATAATATTACACATGGAGCTGCTCGCTAGAACTTGGCTTGACTGATTTTTAAACGCATTAACGCAAGCGACGCGCACCGTAAGGCGATTTTTGAGGAAAGAAAAAATTAGCTACGAGTGGGATTTGAACCCGCGTCTTCTGGATAGATTGTTAAAATTAATATTTTAAGTAACTTCTCAATCAAAATACTATTTTCTTATAAAAAAATATTGTAAATCTCGACATTAATTAATTATTCCTAATTTTGAAAAGAATTTTTTCTTTCTTTGTAGAAAAATTGTTGAAAGTCTGCTTTTGAAAACCGAAATAGGTTGAGAATTTGCTACAAAAATTGTTGAGACATAATATGAAAATTACTTCTTTGTCAATAATCGATACACTTTAGTGGGTAAAGACAATCAAAAGGTGAAATTTTTCGAACACGAGAATCCTAAGGTCCAGCTAGTAGCAGCACATCAACCTATCACAATCTGACAAATTTCTTTGATAGATTTTCAACCTTATTACAATAGAGGAAGGTTAATGTTCGATTGGTAAAATTTGACATATTCGGGTAGATTGACCTGCTGGCGTCTATACAAATCCAAAGGCGAGAAGACTCGTTTCTTCTAAACGGCAATAGATTGCTGATCTGAAGCGTTTTCATAGATATATAAACTGATAATATATAGTCACTATGGTACTTTACCCCTGGCGCGATGCGACGCGACTCGACCGATTCAAACTACAAGTGAAAATCAGCCTTGCTACTAAGAAATAATGATGCAATTCGATTGACTTGACGTCATCGTGGCGATCGTGATTTGTTTTTCATTTACCCGTAGGTAACAACGTGTTTTATGTCATAATTATGTCGTAGTGGTAAGTTTGATTTTCACTTGTAATGCAATCGCGTCGCGTCATGTGTAAAGTACCTGAGCGAGCTAAAATTGCATCGATTGAATATATCGGTCAGATATCGCACAAACGTCCGGCTGAAGAAATATATGAAAATTTCAGTATTACCACTTTTCAGCAATCATATTAAACAAAGAATTTTAATGTCGTTATAAAGTCAGTTGAAAATTTGAAGTCTTTTCCACACAAAGTGATATCGAAAGTAGCAAAATTACCGAAACCATCAAAAATATGTAAAAATTTATAAATATTTGACTCAAATGATCTCCAGTATGTGTCATCAGATCTTATGGTGCAATCTGTGGGTGTTGCCATACTATTAATTTAAAAACATACTATTTTTATTTTTTCCTAATATAGTTACTTAGAGTTTTTCTATTATATAAAAAATAGTAGATAAAATAATGTTTTTCATATACATAAACTAAATCTTGCTTTTTATTGCGGAGCGCATGATATTTGTGCTGTTTTTTTTTTTAATTAATTAAAATGTTGATATGGTAGGGTATTTTGACAATTACTATTATTAATTAATTGATTTTTGAAAATTATTGGTTAATGTTTTTTTTAATGCGCAGTTTCTTGTTGAAATTTAAAATAAAATAGAAATGCTCTGCGACAATCTTTTTGTCGGGCAGAAATTTAAAAAAAAATGGTCAAAACTTTAACTTTTTTTTTGTTGTACTGTGACGCGTCAATTTGTTGTACACAAAAATAAGCCACTGTTTTGTCCGATACTTATTATCTGCTAGTGGTTTTTAGTAAGTAAAATTTGAACTTACATACACAATAACCGTGGTACCACAAAAACTTTTAAACGTCTGTTGAACACAACGACGATATAATACTAGACTCGTAATAACAGGCGACCGATGTCTGCCAACACATTAGGCAAAAAAGTCTTATAACCGTCTCATTTCGACCAATCCTGTGAGCCGTAAACATACGTTGAGACAGAACAGACCTTGAGTTAGCCAATCACAACGCAGTACCCCGCCCCCCTCGCTTACGTATTACCTCAGCGAGTTGGCAGAATAGTTTTGTTCGTTAGATCGTGCAATGAGTAGTCTAGTATTATATCGTCGTTGGTTGAACACTTGTCTGAAAAAATGTCAGATTATGACGTTGAAATAAGGTCCGTTTTTCAGTCACACTTTTTTTCGACAAGTGTTCAACAGATGTTTAAGTTTTTGTAGTAAGGCCGTAAAAGTTTATACAGTAACAAAAACTTGCGCATTTTTATATTATTTTTTGTTCCTTAATTAAAATTTGTTTTTGTCTGTAAATATTATTGTTAAAAAACGTTGCTGTTTGGAATAAAAACTAGCATATTTTAAATCATAGTTAATAGCAGAAATAATTCAGTAAAAAAAACTTCGTTGGTATGGCTAAAAGGGTAAGAAGTGAAATATCTAAAATAAAATGATCAAGTAATGAATTCCTATTTCCTAAGAGGTATATTCGCTCCTGTCATACATTTTATCAAATTTTTTAAATATGCTAGTTCTTATCGCAAACCCAGCATTCTAAGTTTAAAAAATGCATTTTGCATATTTTATATTATGTAAAAAAAATATTTTTGTTTTTTTTTCCTTTTTTTGTTATAGAATTGATAATTTAAATTTAAGTTTGGAACGTCTATATACCATAAATGAGGAGGAAGCTGTATCTGTGGTTTTAGATAGACAAAAAAAGATGGAATTTTAGGGAGATTAGGAAGAAATACTAAAATTAATGTGGTATATAGATGAAATAAGTATATTTTTTGAATAAGAAGAGTTTGGGAGAGCTATTAATGTAGTATGTTGGAAAACTAAGAAAAAAAAACGCGAGTTAAAAATTTTCTGATTTTTATCAAAAATTGTTCTCAAGTCTCAAGCTAATTTAATGATATATTAAATTTTTATGTTTTGTTATAGTGGCCAAAAGTAATTTTATTTAGATACTTTCTGAAAAGGATGATGCAATTTTTGGGCCCATCCTCCAATAGCAACATGATATAAGTCATTGGATAGGTATTTAGTGTTTGCTAATGGAGTCGCACGGATTGACGATATCGCTCACAGATCTCCTCGATATCGAATTGCATATACGTCCTAATGACAATGCACAGGATTCTCTGTTCAAAATTCGATTACGCAACTACTCGACACTGGCGACATCTTTTGTTTTTGGTTTGCAGCGCCTTTATGTCGTAGTAGTAAGGTGGATTTTTGAAGTGCACGGTCGAATTGCATCGCATCACTCCATTAGTAAATACGTGTGACTTAAATCGGCAATCGACTCGATATCGCACGAATGTCGCGTCGCATCGCGCCATGGGTATAGTCCATAAGATGACCAATCAGAAACAGCCTTCGAAAACAAAGGAAAACAATTTGGATTGAATATTAATTTCCGGCGTAACGTCAGGCGATAGGACTGCGCAGCATTGTACACAGATCCGAAAGAATAAAGCTACAAAACAAAATAAAAAGTTTTTTAGATTAGGCTGTTTTTTTTTTTACTGAATTATAATTTCCAACCAACGACGATATAATACTAGACTCCTAATAACAGGCGACCGATGTCTGCCAACACATTAGGCAAAAAAGTCTTATATCCGTCTCATTTCGACCACTCCTGTGAGCCGTAAACATACGTTGAGACAGAACAGACCTTGAGTTAGCCAATCACAACGCAGTACCCCGCCCCCCTCGCTTACGTAGTACCTCAGCGAGTTGGCAGAATAATTTTTGTTCCTTAGATCGTGCATGCGGAGTCTAGTATTATATCGTCGTTATTCCCAACATATAACATTTTAGCACTCCCAATCTCTAGAATTGGTGATTTTTATAAGTAAATCTAGTCTAAAGTCTGTTCATTTTGGTTTAGGCGTTATAAGGTGTGGATGTATTACGATATCATTCTTTTAAGTAACGGTTTTCTGTTAAACCTAGTTGTCATTAAGTTTTTAATATAAGTCGGTGAACTAGATGGCTAAGGAAAGGCGTAACTTGTTCAGTTATGCAAGTGGCTTGCATGATAAAGGGTTTGTTTGTTTGTTTGATCAGTAGTTAAGGTAACCATTGCTTACAATGGAACCGCTATCTTGGAAAAAGGGGTGTAGATAAACTGCGGGTCTCACAGTTTTTTTTTTTTTAGCAAATGGCTCTTCCTATTACGATACTTGCTTATCAACTACAAGGCCAATTTTTTGATTACTAGGTAAACTAACATTTATTTAAAATCCTAAACATTTATTAAACTATTTGTTAAAAAATGTAATGTACCTATAACAAAACATTCTTGAAATGAGAAAAAGTATGATCTTAACCAAATGTTAGTTTAACTAGTAATCGAACATTATTGGCCCTAAGGGCGAGTTGTTTGATCAGTACTTAGGTCCTAGTCAGTGATAAATTCATAATAACTAGACATCGCAATGGGTGTACCCATTGCGATGTCTAGTTATTTTCAAGAATTGGGACGTCCCAAACTTGGATTTAACTTTACACTAAACCTATTGCAATTAAATTGCATTCTCTACAAGAGACTGAGAACTTTACTGACTTAAGACTCCAGAGACTCGATTATCAATCAATACATTATAAATCCAGAGACTCGATTATCTTTATAGGCGGTCCCATAAATGCATGTTAAATCTAAAATTGTAATGTTTCAATGGACTATTTCTCTGAAGTTGTCACATGCAAACTTATTGTCATACAAGTTACTGCCATATGGATCCATCTTAGTGTCATCGACGAATTTAGTCGATTTTACGCCATCTTAGTGGTCATACAATGTGAGTCAACGGCTTGTAGATATATTATGATTAAGTTGCACTTGGTGTTACAATTTGTAGCTTGTTGAATCGACTTTAACCCGCTTTTTCACACACTAGGCGACACCTAAATACAGTACCCGGCACATAAGTTGGCAAGATTATGATGTAGTGGGGGTAACTTTGCGCATCGCATTTAGCGGCACACAAGTGTAAGCGAGAGCGCGTATACTGGGTGCGAGGGGCAAAGACGAGAGACGCACCAATCGCTGGCTCGGATCGGCACTACCTCATACCCCGCGACCCGCATGACCACCAAAGAGATCTACAAATGACTTCTGCGCATCTAACGACTCTTGCCAACTTACGTGCCGGCCACTGTACATGCCTAAATAGAAACACCCTACTGGATTTTTTGACGAGGTCTTCAAGTCAAGAGTGAACAGGTTACTTCTAGGCAAGCGTGCTTCACCGTCGACCACATCTTCGTTTACCATCAGGCGAGATAGCGAACAAACGCGAAGCTATCGTTTGTCTTTAATGGATTTTCAACTTTATAGAGTAGACAATAAAGTTGAAAATCTAATAAAGACAAGAGCTTCAATGCTAAAACAAAAGCTACAGTACAAACAAAAATGATTTTAAACTCTAGATTTTTTCTGGTATTTAAGGTTTAAATTCCTGCTAATGTCGCGTACCACTTAACATTGTGTTCTATAATAGCACCAGACTTACCTAGGTTGGTCTGTGGATGGGTGACCATCTGTCATAGCGAGTTTCCTCCGTGCCTCGGAGAGCACGTAAAGTCGTTGGTCTCGGCCGTCATTTGTAGATCTTTGACAGTCGTTACTGTTAGTCAGAAGCTCTAGTCTTACGACCCTGTCTTACCATGGGGTATCGTATTGCCCAGTTACTGGGTTGTGGAGGTCCGACAGGCAGTCGCTTCATGTAAAATACTGATATTCAGCTGCATCTGGTTCGACTGGAAGCCGACCACAATACAGTTGGGAAAAGGCTAGGCAGAAGATGAATAGCACCATACTATGACGCTGATGTCAGCGGCGCGTTATATTGCTTTTTCTCACGTAAGCGCCCGACGTCACCTAGAAGTATTCAAGTAAGGTTTGTGGTATTGCTTAGTGTGCTTGAAGATGGGTTTAAAAGTCGAGTTTTAGGAAGATTTTGTAGTTGTAACTAAATATAAATGAGTTGGTTTTGTAGTCGCGTTCTTACTGTAAAATGTGGCCAAATATGGTGCCAACGGCCATAAGTGTCCATCAGGAATATAAGAAAGAAACAGTAGCTTAAAGTTTGAATCTATGCCTGGCCTTGTAGCCATATAACAAACGATAAACGCAAACGCTGAGTAGGCTTTAATAAATATTCAACTTTATGTGCTTGGGTATACCGTTGAAGATCTAGTGAAGATTGCTTAATCGTTTTCGATCTTACCAGTCGCTAACACTCAGAAATCTTAAATAGATTTTCAACTTAAGGCTCTAGGCTATAAAGTTGAAAATCTATTGGGGAGTACCAAGCGTTTACGATTATCGTTTGCGACTTGTTGAGACTTGACTAGGGGGGCTGGTTTTGGCAAAAGACCTCTATACAGGCAGAATTAAGGTGCACAATTGGATACATCCTTAGCCAGCTTTCTAATAACGCGATTCATGAGATTTCCAATTTCTACTAACTAAAAATAAAAATCGTCCTTGCTACTACGATATAATGATGCAATTCGATTGACTTACATCGTCGTGGCGAGCGTGTTTTGTTTTTCATCTACCCGAAGATCACCGCACGTTTTATGTCATATGTCGTAGTGGTAAGGATGATTTTCACTTGTAGTATTGCGTCGCATCGCGTCAACGGCAAGTTCGCTTAGACTTATCATGGGCTGAGCCTTCCCTAACCAAATGTGAAATAAAAAAGAGGAAAACAATCGAAGGGCCATCTATCTCTTTCCTGTATGACAGCTGCTTATATAATGTCTGTGATAATGTAAAAGAGATAAATAGCTTTTTGATAGCTTTTTCTTTTTCTAAAGAGTATAAAAATTTACGCTCAGGTGTATAGTCTTTTGTGGTAGTAGTTCTCGAAAGGGAAGACCTTTTAATGCACCGATATTTTTACTGTGTCTAGTGACTTGAAAGCCTTTTGCCAAATTTCCTAAAAAATCTAATGGACAGTGCAATCGCAGACGGCCCATTTGTTACCTAAAACCATAGATAAAACAATTTTCTTATCTAACAACACTGTCCAATACAACACAAAATAATGTTGCCAACAATAAAAACGCGGCTCAAAATGGACTTTAATTTTATTACATTTTTAAGCGCAGATTCGCTCAATACGTTATAAGGTAACTTTAATATCAAATTCTATTAGCTAGGCGAATTTTGAAAAGAATCTAGATATCTTGCCAAGTTGTCATTTTAATGTAAAATTGTTTGGTATTATGGCGAAATAATAAGTGATTATTAAAAAAAAAAAACATTATTTTAAAGAACTTTTTTGAAGATCAAGTTGGAAACGCTAAAATTTTATTGTTTTTCGTAGTGTTGTTTCTAATAGTCACTACGACGACTAAAAAAAAATATCAAAAATTATTGGCCCCTTTTTTGTTTTTTTTTTTTTGTCAAGTTAGCCAAAAGTGTCGGACTTAAACGATTCTTAAAATATATACAATACGTCACTTCTGTGGTGTGTTTCCTAATTCTGACGTCATTAACAAACTCCCGAGTTTTGTTGCGATTTATTTTTGTTATTATTCATCGTTTTCAAAAAACAAAAGAATGGACACTTATTTTTTTATTTGTTAAATCAATGCATATTTACAAAGATATAACTCATCAAAATTCGAGAGTGGGGGCTCGTGACGTCCTGTACTTGCTTGTGACGTATTGGCAATTTTAAAAGTGACGTAGGTATCTTCATCAATTTTGATTCACGTAACAAAAGAAAAAACACGTGTCGATTATTTTTTGACAATCGAACTGATAACTAATTTTTGCCCTATTTATTGAAGTTGGAAAAATAAGCTACTTTTGTTAAAAATACTTGTTATTTCGCCAAAATACGTTGTCGTTGATAAGTGAACCATTCGGCCAAGCCTAGGTAGGTGAATGATGTCAATGAAACACTCGATGTGATCCTTCAATAAAACAAACTTTATCGATATTTCAATGCTTTTGTTTTATTTTTTAATCCTTACAATGTCTCTAATAGATTTTCAACTTTGTACTCTGTGCTCTAAAGTTGAAAATGCACTACTACATGCGATATCAGCAATCGCGGTTGATTTGCTGTCATCTGTTGAAGAGAACCCTCGATTTTACCAAGATCCCGTCTTCAGATCCCGACCTGATGATCATGGAACCACTTGGGAAGTATAATACCCTTGCATTCAAAAGAGGAATTTTACAAATCCGTCCAGGAGTTTTTGAGAAATCGGGGAAAACATATAAAAAAAGAAACAAATTGTCCTCCTTTTTTCGAAGTCTGATAAGAAGGTATCGTACATACAGAAAGTTAGGGAAAGAAGTGCGATTTGCAATTTCTACTAACTAAATAATTAAAATCCCCCTTACTACTACGATATAATGATGCAATTCGACTGACTTACGTTGTCGTGGCGAGCGTGTTTTGTTTTTCATCTACCCGTAGATAACCGCACGTTTTATGTCATATGTCGTAGCAGTAAGGATGATTTTCACTTGTAGTTACATAGAAACGGTTGAATTGCGTCGCATCGCATTGGCAAGCTCCCAGCAGATAATAAAATCAATCTTCCTCCGAATCTGGTCTACTATACTTAATCTTATTCGATTTGATCTGATGAAAGATCTGTATCAAATCAGAATTAGGAGCAATAGCGCCATCTGTGACCCAACATTTTAAAGTCTTAGCTAGATCTTCAGTTTTCAAATTCAACGTCAAATTAATAGTTTTATCCAAACGCGACCTATCGAAGAATAATTTTGAAGTTTTCATATTTAAATCTGTTATAGCTGGTGGGTTTGGCCCTATGATAGAATCGACGTAGTTCTCATCATAGCTTTTGTGTGTGAAATCGATTCCTGTAGCGGTGACAACGGGTTTCGGTGCATATTCGGGTATTTCCGCCAAATGTTCGGCGTTCGCGTTCCATGCGCGGTCGTTGATGCGCAAGAGTGACTGTATGTCGGGACCGTAGAGGTGTGGGTTCTCGTATTTTTTGTAGCCAAGACCTGGAAGAGACGAAATTATATTGTTGACAAGATTTTTTATGGCGGCTCCACATTAGTGCCGTGAAGCCCCGTGAACAGGCGCGAACGAGAATGTGGATGGTTTTCGTTGGGTTCACGCGCGTTCGCGCCCACGCCTGTTCCCCTATCAGTGTCGGTATTGTGCCGAGAATTCACGGCGAGAATTCGCGGCGTGAACGCGGCACTAATGTGGAGCCGCCATTAAAGGCGGGATCTGACTGACGTTAACGCTGTGAGCGGTGACGTAGCGCGAGCGGTAAGATCAAATGTATAGAAATGTTTGAAACACGCTACAAGACGCTGCCAGTGGTGAATTCCTACTTACAAATTTCTATCTACTTTTGTTTGCCGCTCTTAGCACCACACGCCGCTTTAGCAATTCACGCGGAAAACCGCGCACGTTTTCGCTATGAGCGATATATTATATGTCGTGGCGTGTTTCAAACAATGGGCCCGTGCATACCCATTGCTCACAGCGGCAATATCAGGAAAAAGTAGTTAGTGCTAAAAGAAAAAATGGGCAAACGTAGTGTAGGACGCCCTGCGGCAAGATGGGTCGATGATTTAAGGAAGGTGGCTGGCAGTGGATGGATGTGGACTGCCCAGGACCGGGAGGGTTGGTCTTTGGGAGATTCGTGCAATTTCCAATTTCTACTAATTAAAAATGGAAATCGTCCTTGCTACTACGATATAATGATGCAATTCGATTGACTTACGTCGTCGTGGCGAGCGTGTTTTGTTTCTCATCTACCCGAAGATAACCGCACGTTTTAAGTCAAATGTCGTAGTGGTAGGGATGATTTTCACTTTGAATCGGTAGAATATTTGCGTCGCATCGCGTCATGGACAACCTTCCTTACGTTCAACAGTGGAGGGCTATAGGCTAATATTATATTGGATGGATTTGAGCAAGGACCTACCTTCTACAGCAGCCTTCAACATCCCCACACCGGTGACACTGGACACCAGAGCTACTGGCTCTCCAGGTGGAGTGGCCAGGAACAATGTGGTGCCTTCCTTCTGCTCTGACACCAGTTGGATGCTCACGTACATCAGGTCGCCAAGGAAGACTGTTTGTACCTGAAGAGTTGGTGTATAGTATAGACATTAATGATTTATTGGTGACTTTCTATAAATCATGTAATGTGGACCATTTGGAATTGGTTCAAAAAACCGGTTTTAAACGCCCAAATGGTCGGTTCAACATTGCGCGGGGTATGTTGTACCTCGAGCAGTGGTGGCCCAGTAGTACTAGTATCGGCCACGACTTACGAGTTGTAGGTCGTGGGTTCGAACCCAGCCTGGCGCATTACTTTATGTAATGCCACTGCTCTCAAAACGGTGAAGGAAAACATCTTGAGGAAACCGGCATGTCTTAGAACCAAAAATTCGAAGACATGTGACATCTGACATCTACCAACCCGCACTGGGCCCGCGTGGTGGATTATGAGGCCTGTGTCCCAGCAGTGGGAACATTTATAGGCTGATGATGAAGTAGTACCTGAAGTTTAACAGCATAGTTGGAGCAGTGACTGAGAGTTTAAATGCTACACTGCGACTGCGGTGTATTTCCAATCTATACAAGGCCAAAAGTTTTGAGCAGTTTCCTATGGACACAGAATATATAATAGTACCTAAAGGTCTATGGATACGTTTTGGCCCAAAACGTATCCATAGGAAACTGCTCGCATATACTTTGTAATGCACACGCACACATATAAATGTTTTCCTTGGAGATGTTCACTTGTTTTACGTAGGAATGGAATGACGGGGGTCATTTTTCTTCTGTGTTTTTGGCTTCAATTCTCAGTGGTGTACTAGGAATCTGGGCATTCTATAATCTAAGTCTTTAATCTTTTAAGGTAGAATCAATGATGTAGGACAAAAGAACCTCGTAGCTAAATAATTACAGCCGCACAGGCCGATCTTCTGGGTTAAGCCGCGCTTGCCGAGGTTGGTCTGTGGATGGGTGACCATCTGTCATAACGAGTTTCCTCCGTGCCTCGGAAAGCACGTAAAGCAATTGGTCCCGGTTGTCATTTGTAGATCTTTGACAGTCGTTACTGTTAGTCAGAAGCTCTAAAAGTCTGACAAACAGTCTGATCATTTGTATTACCCAGTTACTGGGTCGTGGAGGTCCGATAGGCAGTCGCTCCATGTAAAATACTGATATTCAGCTGCATCTGGTTCGACTGGAAACCGACCACAATATAGTTGGGAAAAGGCTAGGTGGATGGATGGAATGATGAAGGACAAAAGTCTTACCTCAGGTCGCATGCTCCTCTTACTCTTGCGCAGCGCAGCCGTGATCCTGGCAGGCAGGGACCTCATCATCACCGTCACCGGTTCATCCACCGCCTTCTCTGATAGTCGTATCACATGCCAGGTGCGAGATTGTGTGGCTACCACTGGAAAGAATTGGTGATAAAGTTTTTACTTCGACATTTTAATGGATAAATTTTATAGTGCACTAAGAGTTACTTGAAACTGAGACGCACTTGACATGTGCGTGACAATACTTGAAATGTGTATCTTTTCGTGTAGTAAATCTATACTAATATTATAAAGCTAAAGAGTTACTTAGGTTGAACGCGCTTATCTCAGGAACTACTGGTTTGAAATGAAAAATAAGGTTTGTATTGGATTTATTTATCTCTCTCTCTCATATATGTCATGTATGCTGTATACCGAACGAGTTAACAAACAATGAAAGTGCGCCATTAGATTATGAGCAGATGGATTGCCAGATTATTCTCTTTCAGAGTCTGTTCTCCTTTGGGATTGATCCAAACTAGACTTTTGGTACCTCTCATTACAGACTATCCATGTTCAGGATTTTATGTGAATTGACCCTAATAAAGAGGTATAGGACTACTGAACCAATATGGAAAATTGTTTCACCTGTAGAAACATACAAAGATGGATTATTCTGGAGTGAATTCCTGTACAATGTCAGGGCATAGTATTCATGGAATCCAATGCTTGATAGCCATATTACATTACTGGTTTTTTTTTAAACAGTGCACAACACTAAGAATTCCTTATGTGTTGTAGGTGCATTTACAAACATATAAACTCACATGACACAAACACCCAGATCCAGAACAAATACCTATACTTGTAGGTCATAAAATTATATTGGTATAATATGGTATATTGGTTGGTTGCAGGAATCGAACCCATCAAACATAGTGCACCAGTCAGTTGTTTAACTACTGCGCCAAGCATGCCAATGAATTACAACACTATAAAATCTTTCTAAGATTACAAGCATATGGATGTTACTTACACTTCAACCTTAGTCTCGCAACAATATCCTCCAATTCCTCAGCCGATAGAGCCTTAGACACATTTTTACACAGCACCCTCGCTACGCTGGCCGGTTGCATGGGCAACCGAGCATTACGGACCGCTTTTGATATTTCCCCCCAACGGACACCAAATTCAGGCAGTGCGGTCGCACAGAACACCTCTAGAGGCATTCTGGATATTATTTGTTGAAGTTCTGATAACTCTAGAATAATAAAAAAAAAATAACTAATAAGTTTTGATTAAGTAGGTTTTGATTTAGATGGGAACTTGGTTTTTTTTAATTTGTGGACGAAAATAATTGGTAAAAAGTGTAGAGAATATAGAGTGATTACTTATGTTTTAAAAGAGTAAGCAAGCACTTTTGAGCATTATTTTGTAAAGTTATTAACAGTTGTGTTTACAAAGTTAAAACTAGTGTTACCTTGATTTTACAATATAAAAACTATTATACAGCTAATTCAAGTACTTAGTTTAATGATAGACACTAATAGTTAAGGCTACAAGCTTTAAATTTTTGAAAATCAAGTAAACTTGGACATTCTATGTGTTATTGTACTTACTGTCTTTGGTGGCCCGCTGCATTTTTACCAAGGATTTCTTACAGTTTGTCTCAGTCTAAAAACAACAACACACGATATTGAACAGGAAATTTCTTTAATTATCACGAAATTAATAACTTCAAATGAAATGAAAACAAAATAAAACAGCCGTGTTGCCGTTATCAATTTGACATCTTTCAAATTTTAAATCTGACTTTTAGTGTTTCGTTCTGAAATTCCATCTTTTCAAAACACTCTTTTTAAAATTCCGATAAAGAATTAGTAATCTATAGAGTCGCATTCTTGTGTCAAGTAGTGTTTTAAATACACAGAATATTTAAATGTCTAGGAAATACTACTAGTAGTTCATACAAATATTTGTTTCCCCGCGACACCACAGATTCAAAATATGGACTGAGCAATAGCTGCCTAAAATTGACCCTAATCAACTAGAAATACAGGCATCGAAGAGCGGGTCCTATATTTCCGTTACAGGAAAGAGATAGATAGTGGCTCTCCGCCTTTCCTTCTAGAATATGGCCAATTTAAAATTTTACATATCTACAGTTGGTGTCGCGTCGTGACGCGAATGTAAATAATAATTGTAAATAATAAAATTACCTGGCAACACTTTGAGCAACGCATCACAACGAGGTCTCCATCTACTCTATGATGAAGAGTGAATATTTGTCTATGGTAAGTTCGTTTCTAAACTCAAACGAAACCCCGCGGACGGCCATTTTGTTGGCGTCCTTTTTGGTGGAAGCGTTCGTGTTCGACGGACTGATACAAAGCTAAGTAGAAGTAGAACAAATCTAAGTAGAAAAGGATTTAAAACTAAGTAGATTTGGACTAAGTAGAGCTAAGTAGAACAAGTAGCTTAAAGCCAATTAGCCTAAAGCCATGTACTATATCTAGATAGCATATGTAGCTGAGTGTGCCGAGTAGTATTGCATGTGGTTAAAGTCATGAGCCGGTACTGGTAAATGTTAAGGATGAGTATCGCTTAATAATAAAGTCTGTGCCGTGCCGGCCTCGCGGGCGGCGCGTGGAGGTTGGGCAAGCAGTGCCAAGCCGGCCACGCGGGCGGCGCGGGGAGGTAAGGCAAGGCTAGCTTAATAATAAAGTCTGTGCCGTGCCGGCCTCGCGGGCGGCGCGTGGAGGTTAGGCAAGCAGTGCCAAGCCGGCCGCGCGGGCGGCGCGAGGAGGTAAGGCAAGGCTAGCTTACATACATGTCACAGTGGCCCCCCTAAAGAGGTATCTAAGTTACGGGTGATTGCAATCACAGGATAACGCTACCTATATGAGATCAGTAGGGCGAAGACTAATATCGCCTACCTGATATAACAGTCGGCTAACGTGTTTGCCATAAGACAGCAGGAGAGTGCGAGGGTTGACCGCCAGAAGGTTTAAACACCCGAGCATCTGCTTAAAGTTGGTAGCAGGAGAGTGCGAGGGTTGACCGACAGAAGGTTTAAACACCCGAGCATCTGCGCTTAAAGTTGGGAATGTATGACTTGATCATACTAGCCTCCATGTATGAGTGTGTTGTTAATACTGGATTATGTTTACAGCTTGGAAGAAGTGGCATGGTCTTAAGTATCCTGCGAGCATGCTCCTTTCTCCTCGCCCGTGGTACAGAAGTAGTTAGTATCAACGGGCATTAACACCTACAGATGGTGAACAGCAGCGGCTAGCGGCTTGGCGGAAGGGCGAGGCAAGGACAGGTGAAAGAGCTGTGGAAGGAAGTGAAATAGGGACGGGAGCAATAAAGCGAGGTATGATACTCAAATTATTTATCACCATGACAAAGGAAGAATAATATTCGTGCGCCTGCTAATGTAAGCGAACCCGAGGCGTAACTATATTACATACCCCATAGGACTTACATTATAGAGCAGGGCGTTGCGACATGGTGGAGATGCTGGGATATGACAACATCCAAGAGCTTGATGTAATAGCATACCCATCTATACTATGTAATTGTGCATGTTGCTGGAGTGACGAGACCACTTAAGCATAATTACCACAGCAACCTGGTCAAGAGAATTAGTATGAGAATGAGTCTCTCAATACTACAAGAATGATGCTCGTCCATATTTCACCTTCTTGTGCATCCATCTATTTACATGTGTGAACCTTGCCTTAGGGGAGTGGTTCCCTAAGCAACATTGGGCAGTTTGTGTATATAACGAAACTTTAACAATTACTGGTCTAAACTATCATGATTGCAAGCATGGACCTAAAAAAAAAGTCGGACGGAACTTCACGAAGAAACAAGTGAAGCACCCATAGTAAGTCACACACACAGTAAGAACACACACATTCATACCATAGTAAGTCAGCCGTCGGCCATTACGCTTCGAACGACACTCGCGGTTTTATACGGTGTTATTTTGTCTAATAAAAACCAAAGTATGCCGTCATGAGTTGCAAAAAGTTGTCTAAACCATAGTAGTTCAATTAAAAAAGCCAGGGGATCACTTTTCATAGTTAAGCATGTCAATTTGAAGCTTATTTCTCGTTTTTACGTCAATAAATTTAATAAACATCTCGAAATCAATCAGTGTTGCAACTATTTCAAGGTTCAAATTATTTTAAAATTGGGAGATTTATATTTTATGTTACTATTTATCGTTTTTGTATTCTTCTATATTTTTACAGATTTCCCCACGGCAAATGATGCATGGAAAAATGATTGTATAAAAATAATAAGGGAGTGTAGACATGGAATAGGAATGTAGACGTGTAGGAATGGAACATAAAATAGCTTTAATTAAATATTTATAGCCGAAAAATACTTAAACATTCGTTTTCACCACTTTAGTAAATTAGAAGGGATTTCTAGACGTGTCGATAGCAAAAGACAAGTCTACAAAAATTTGAATCACCAAAAGGGATTGTAAAACTTTATTAACATTAAACGAGTTGTAAATATTTTAATATCCAATGTGCTTAAATGATTTTACCTTTATTTTAAAAATAGGTATCCGTCACAAAAAATTAATAATAATAATATTCCACAACTATCACATAACGCCATCTAGTCCCAAGCTAAGCAGAGCTTGTGTTATGGGTACTAGACAACTGATAAACATAACTTATATATTTCTAAATACATACATATTATAGATAAATTACACCCAGACACAGAACAAATGATCGTGCTCATCACACAAACATTTGTCCGGGGTGGGAATCGAACCCACGACCTCCGGCATAGCAGTCAGGGTCACTAACCACTATACCAACAGGCCAGTCACAATTGTAATTAAACTTAAGTTCAAGGGAGATCTTAATTAAATATTGTTTAAAAATGGGTAATTTTTTCCTTCATCTGGCATCCCTATACACACGCACACATACTTACGCCGCCGCCATTGTGGTGCTTCAATCGTTTCTTAGTGAAGTTCCGTCCGCCTTTTTTTTTAGGTCCATGATTGCAAGCTGGAGAGGCAGCTCGCACAGATAATGTTTAAATGTGTGCATAAGCCCACTTATGAAAATACAATTAACCAAACAGACCAATGTTGTTGTAATTGTGTATTATTTATTTGAATCTGAAATCTGGAAAAAAAAATGAGAATTATTATCCAATAATTGTCGTTGTTTTTCAATAAATAGACAAATAACAAAATCTCTCGAGTTTACTCCTGGATCCGAATAGAGATGGCGTTAGTGTATGAAACTACTACATGATTTTATGTGTGCAATGATTTATTAAATGGATGATTATTCATTATGTGATATGTTATAAATTTATAATTTGT
Organism: Agrotis clavis; assembly: GCA_954870645.1. Lineage (NCBI taxonomy): Eukaryota > Metazoa > Arthropoda > Insecta > Lepidoptera > Noctuidae > Agrotis > Agrotis clavis. Next base: position 8,875,672 of record OX940944.1, on the reverse strand, counting down.
AAAACGTAATATAAGTTATAAACAAACCATCAGTTCCCTGATTCGTTCATTGTGAAAGTCGTTTTCTGTAAGAACAGTTACAGTGGTACCAACATAACGATAATCGAGATATTCATGTAATCAGTACTTTATTATTGAGTCGGGTATATTTCTTAACAAACAAACGGATAAGGCCTAGCTTATTAAATGAAATAATTCTTCTAAACTTCGATTGTACCTGAAACTTACTATTGTTTTGTAGGACGCGACTTTGAACAGCTACAGATATCTGTCAACTTTCACGCACATGTCATCGGGTCGACACCTGTCACCGGCAAAATATTTGGATGGTGTCAAAGTATAAACAAACTTCGAAACAAACAGTGAATAATATTCTAATAAAGTGTGAATCTACAGTCAGTCACCAACTAACATTTGGATTTGTGTTGATAATAGTAATCAGGAGATCAACAGAACGACATCGATCAACGAATTTGGGAATCAATACACACCTACGCTAGGGAGACTAAAGGAGGTCCAGTCCATAGATAACGTCTGGCAGAAATAACCTTTAGCATATTTCTCGTACCTACACAAATCAGGTGAAATTCACGTTTTATTTTTATTTTATGGCCTTTTAGACGGTTACTTGAAAGATGATTATGCGACGAAACTTTATTAGTGTAATAGTGAGTCAAATACAAGAGGTATTTACTTGTTTATTGACACAATATGTGGAACCATTTTCGCCATAGTAAATGGTATGTCGCAAGGTTGTTTTAATAAATTTAAATTTAATTTATTTTAGAAAATTATACATTGTGTATAGATTGTTTGTACAATAAGACAGTACCAACCAAATATAATATTGAAATGTACAACTTAGTTATTATGCGAATAAGTAACGATTGTTATTCGTGATTGTGTTATTGATGAATAACTAAGAATAATTATATGTGTCTTATGTGAGGTCTTATATTGTTCGGTATGTGATTTGGTCGCATTACTATCGGATTGTATTTTGCTTTCAGCATTATCACACAATTATTTACGAAGCAAAATAAACCCTAGAGCCATGGATAATATCATACTTAATCGTTTATCAATGATTATCAATGAAATTAAGAGGAACTCTGACCTGTCCATGACCCTTTCAGTAAGTGATACAGAAGGGAGACGAGAAGCAGAGATTATTGCGGCTACACTTACCAAATTATTACACAGATTTAATGAAGACTTAAACAATTATTTTCGTCTAGTAGAACATCCTTCCGCTGATGACGTAAGCTCTATGTCACAAATCCAGCTCGAGGCTGAACAGAACCTTATTCAACTTGAAGTGAAGTTACAGTCACAGAATAAGAGTCATTCCAGTCTGGGTAGTGAAACAATTAGCAGCAAATTACCCAAACTCCACTTGCCTGAGTTTGATGGTGACATCCTACAGTGGCACCAGTTCTGGGACCAATTTCGCTCCAATATAGATAGCCGTAACATCGCAGACGTCGATAAATTGCTGTATTTACAAGCTTCAGTGAAAGGAAAGGCTAAGGAGTCGATCGAAGGATTCGACATTACCGGAAAAAACTATCAGATTGCAGTCAAGACTCTACAGGAAAGGTACGGAAGCTCCGTCCACCTGATCGATGCTCATTATGCTGCACTGTCCAAAGTGAAACCCGCTGAAAAGTCAGTGAGCTCTTGTAGAACCACTCTCAACAACATAGAAAGACATCTACGAGTATTAGAGTCACTTAAAGAGGATGTTAATCATAGTCATCTCCGATACTTGATCTTCGAGAAATTACCTGAAGACCTGATATACGAATTAAAATTGAAGACAACTAGTAACTCTATCAAGGATATACGGAGAAATCTTGAACTGATCATATCAGCAAGAGAAGACGCTGGCAGAATTGCAAATGAGGGAAAACTTAAAAACGAATACACTGTTGAATCGCTGCACGTAACACAAGAAAATAAGAAATCGGATGGCGCTAGTACAGCCAGTAAACATCAAATGGATGAAACTAAATATAAACACAAAAATAAAATTACACGGCACCAGGTTGATAGAGATAATTCATTTCGCAAGAGGGGACACAGTAAGCGGGAAGATCACAAGAAAAATATCGAACAAATAACAAGAGGTCCACAGAAGAAGAGAAGGAAGTTAGCGTGTATTTTCTGTGGAGAGGATCACTATCATGACCAATGTTCAAAGGTTAAAGATATTAAAGAAAGAAAGCAAAAACTTAAAAACCGATGTTATAAATGCTTCAGAGAAGGACACAGCATGAGAGCCTGCAAATATCAGAAGAAATGTTTTTACTGCAGAAAAAATGACCACAACAGAGCTTTGTGCCCCACTAAATTTTCGGCATCTTCAACGAAAACAGAAGTAACGATGATGACGGTGGGATCGAGAGGATCCACAGCGTTACAGACTGCCATAGTTCACGTTAAGAAGCTAGGAAGTAGCAATGAAGGTAAATACAGAATTCTATTAGACTCCGGTTCACAGCGATCTTATATCACTAAGAGTGCAGCCAGCATGCTGGACTTACAGACAGAGCAAGAAGATAACCTCACAGTATTTACATTTGGATCAAAGGCACCTCGCGAATTCATCAGCTCTGTAGTCAAGTTGGGAATAAAGACCAGACATGAAGGAACGAAAGAAATCTATGCAAACGTCGTACCAACAATAACTAATGGAGTCCCATACCATGGGGAAGAGTTAAGTCTATGGAAGAGTAAGGAACTTCTTGCAGACGATGGATCACTACAAGACCAAGTTGATATCTTGATTGGCAACGACTACTATTTCTCGTTCATGACGACTGAAAGAAAACAACTAAAAGATGATTTATACTTGGTGAAGTCTAAGTTCGGTTGGATACTATCTGGGAAACTAGAAACTAAACCAACTGAGACACTATCGGTACTTACTTACTTTCAAAGCGCAATAGAAACAAAATTAGACCCACCAGACTTACCTATTGACCAGGGTAATATCTCGTTCCTATGGGAACTTGAATCCATCGGAATTAACGACTCTCCGAAAACCAATAGAGAAGAAGAAGCTGTCGATAATTTCAATAGAACGACCAGTATTATCGATGGTCGATATACCATTGCTTGGCCCTGGAATGAATATCCTCCAGCTCTACAATCTAATTATGGCCTAGCCTATGGAAGACTGGTGAGCTTGTTAAAGCGCCTAGATAAAGAAACCCTTAAAACGTATGATGAGACACTTCAAGATCAAGTGAAGAACGGTATTATAGAAATAATACAAACACCCACGGTTCCTGAAGATCACCCAATACATTACTTACCTCACCATTGCGTAGCTCAGAAAGGAAAACCCATTAGGATCGTGTACGATGCCTCTGCGAAGAGCGGCGAAGGCAAGAGCCTTAATCAATGCCTGTACTGTGGCCCGTTAATGTTGGAAGACTTAACAGGCCTGCTGATAAGATTTCGACATCATAAAATTGCGATATCCGCAGACGTAGAAAAGGCGTTCCTACAGATCGCATTACATGAGGCAGACAGAGATGTGACACGATTTTTATGGATTAAAGATATCACTAAACCAGTCAATAAAGATAACTTACAATGCATGAGATTTTGCAGAGTACCCTTTGGTATAATTTCAAGTCCATTCATCTTAAACGCCACTATCAAACACCATCTAAATAGATCACAACTACAGCTAATGAAAGGAATAGCGGATGACATATATGTTGACAATCTCATCACAGGCACTTCAACAATAGAGGAAGCTTTAAATCTATATAGAGCCGCCAAAGACACCTTTCAACAAATTTCATTAAACATAAGAGACTGGTGTTCCAATTCAAAGGAATTTATGAAACAGATACCGGATACAAATAAAGTTAGTAGCCCTAAAATCTTAGGTTTGAAGTGGAATCTAGAACAAGACACACTCCAACTCAAGTTCGATGTCAACACAGAAGCAAACAATAAACGGGGTGTATTAAAGGTCATTGCATCAATCTACGACCCGTGTGGATTTGGCACTCCATACATGCTATCAGCAAAGTTATTCCTACAAGATCTGTGGAGACAGAAATATAAATGGGATGAGATATTTTCAGAACAGTTGTGTGACAAATGGAATGAGATTAGGGAAGAGTTAGGAGAAATACACAAGATATTCGTACCCAGATGTTATGTAACAGATACAGGAAAATACCAATTACATTGCTTTACTGATGCCTCTTTGAAAGCATACGCAGCAGCAGTTTACATAGTGAATGGAGAAAATATACACTTCATCATAGGAAAATCCAGATTAGTACCAATAAAGGATCAAGATAATCTTAAGATACCACGCTTAGAACTACTGGGAGTACTCATAGGAAGTAGACTCATTAAATTTGTAATGAAACAGCTCAAGATAAGACTAATTAGTCAGATATTGTGGACAGATAGTAAAATTGTAATAGCCTGGCATAAGTCAGACAAACTCTTGCCTCCATTTGTATCCAGACGCATCGAAGAAATAAAGAAAAACAGAGAATTAATCGTAAGATATGTTCCATCTGAATTAAACCCAGCCGACGTAGCAACCAGACCTCCCACATTGGATATAAACAGAGAGATATGGCAGAAAGGACCAGAATTCCTACTGAAAGAGCCGAAGTGGTGGCCCGCGGACCGCGGCGAAGAGACACTTTCTTTTCCAACCTGTGGGGAGGGTCAGACGTACGGAGAGAGCGCAGAACTCTTTAAGAAACGTGAAGTAAAATCCATCACTAAGCTAGAAGAAATAAACAACAAGGATATACCAAGTAGCAGGATCGAACAGATTAAGAGATTACAAGAAGAATACTTTCCATCAGAGGTCCAGGAAATAGAAACAGACTTGACCCGTAATCTAAGACTGTTCAAGGATATCGATGGGTTACTAAGATGCGAAGGACGCATGAAGAACGCTAACTGGTCATTCGATAAACGATACCCAATACTCATACCTAGAGAATGCGACTTTACCAACGACATTATAAAGAGAACACACGAAGAGAATTACCACGTCGGCGCTAACCATACGTTAAGCCTGATAAGGCAAAACTATTGGATTCCACAAGGGAAAGCCAAAGTATTAAAAGTCATTAAGAAGTGCCCGAAGTGCGTTAAACACGGAGGAGGACCGTTTAAGTTGCCACCAACCCCAGCCTTACCAGCAGAGAGAGTAAATTATAGTGCGCCCTTCACTTTTACGGGAATAGATTACATGGGCCCTCTCTTAGTGAACGAGAAGGGTCCCAATAAGAGGTGGATTTGCCTCTTCACATGCCAAGCAGTGAGGGCAATCCATTTAGAAGTGGTGAAAGACCTCTCTGCCGAAGAAGGACTACTAGCCTTGCGAAGGTTCATAGCAACAAGAGGGGTACCGACTCTTGTTACCTCCGATAACGCTCTCTACTTTAAACTAATAGCTGAAGTATTATCAAAAGAATATTGTATAAAAGAAAAGATTCGTTGGAAATTTATTCCACAACTAGCACCTTGGTTCGGGGGATTCTACGAAAGACTGGTAGGAATAATCAAGAATTGTATGAAAAGAACACTACAGAAACATCTACTAAACGACTCACAGCTAGCAACAGTAATTAAAGAAATAGAAGCAGTAATAAACACACGCCCACTTACCAGCGTAGACTCAGAATTAGATCAGATTTTAAAACCGGCAGACTTTCTCACTTTGGGAAAATGTATTAAAATGGAAACATCTAATACAGATGAAGAAATAATAGGAACAGTAACTAAAACCGAACTAGTGAAAGGATGGAGGAAAGCCATAATAATGACAGAAGAATTCAAAGAAATGTTTATAAACCGGTACCTACCGAGCTTAAGGGAGAGATACCGACATTCTCATAAAGAACCAAGAAAAACGGTTAAAGTAGAACCTAAAATCGGTCAAGTTGTACAGATTAAAGGAGAAACAAAGAATCGAGAAGGATGGAAAGTAGGGAAGATATCATGCCTACTCAGAGGAGCAGATGGTTTGTGTAGGGTAGCTAAGATCAAAATAGGAGACAAGGAATTTACGCGATCTATAGCCCACATCTACCCTCTCGAGATGGATGATAATGACACAATCGAAAACGAGCCTGATAACACGTACAGCGATGCAAACAAATCCCTAGAGATAGTATGGGAAGAACCCGAAGAACATCCACTATTGGAAGAAGGTCCCAACGAGACTCCAATAGAAACCCCAATTGAAATTATAAATCATGACAGTATCAACACGAGAGCTGAAGGGTCAGAAGATATAACGATGAACGATAGGTCAGAGACACAATCCGACAGCCGCACTCCAGATGAAACACCTAACTCTAAAGAGGAAACAAAACCGAGAAGAAGCGCAGCCACTAGAGCTTTAGAAAAGATAAAGGAGTGGACGCGCAACCTCGTAACAATGCTCTAACCAGGCCTTCGGGCCGGGAGTGTCGCGTCGTGACGCGAATGTAAATAATAATTGTAAATAATAAAATTACCTGGCAACACTTTGAGCAACGCATCACAACGAGGTCTCCATCTACTCTATGATGAAGAGTGAATATTTGTCTATGGTAAGTTCGTTTCTAAACTCAAACGAAACCCCGCGGACGGCCATTTTGTTGGCGTCCTTTTTGGTGGAAGCGTTCGTGTTCGACGGACTGATACAAAGCTAAGTAGAAGTAGAACAAATCTAAGTAGAAAAGGATTTAAAACTAAGTAGATTTGGACTAAGTAGAGCTAAGTAGAACAAGTAGCTTAAAGCCAATTAGCCTAAAGCCATGTACTATATCTAGATAGCATATGTAGCTGAGTGTGCCGAGTAGTATTGCATGTGGTTAAAGTCATGAGCCGGTACTGGTAAATGTTAAGGATGAGTATCGCTTAATAATAAAGCCTGTGCCGTGCCGGTCTCGCGGGCGGCGCGTGGAGGTTGGGCAAGCAGTGCCAAGCCGGCCACGCGGGCGGCGCGGGGAGGTAAGGCAAGGCTAGCCTAATAATAAAGTCTGTGCCGTGCCGGCCTCGCGGGCGGCGCGTGGAGGTTGGGCAAGCAGTGCCAAGCCGGCCACGCGGGCGGCGCGGGGAGGTAAGGCAAGGCTAGCTTAATAATAAAGTCTGTGCCGTGCCGGCCTCGCGGGCGGCGCGTGGAGGTTGGGCAAGCAGTGCCAAGCCGGCCACGCGGGCGGCGCGGGGAGGTAAGGCAAGGCTAGCTTAATAATAAAGTCTGTGCCGTGCCGGCCTCGCGGGCGGCGCGTGGAGGTTAGGCAAGCAGTGCCAAGCCGGTCACGCGGGCGGCGCGAGGAGGTAAGGCAAGGCTAGCTTACATACATGTCACAGTGGCCCCCCTAAAGAGGTATCTAAGTTACGGGTGATTGCAATCACAGGATAACGCTACCTATATGAGATCAGTAGGGCGAAGACTAATATCGCCTACCTGATATAACAGTCGGCTAACGTGTTTGCCATAAGACAGCAGGAGAGTGCGAGGGTTGACCGCCAGAAGGTTTAAACACCCGAGCATCTGCTTAAAGTTGGTAGCAGGAGAGTGCGAGGGTTGACCGACAGAAGGTTTAAGGGTGGATCTCCAAAACGGGCGTATTCGTGTGATCGCTCTGGTGCTTTTCAGATATTGATATTTAACGGTAATTATGCATCTCATTAAAAAGTATGATATTCAAATAGTATATTTTTACTTTTGGCCTTCAATTTACACTAACAGTTATGGAAATATTTAAGTTCAAAAAATTTCGCGACCAGAGCAATCATAATTGGTGCCAGAGCGATCATAAATGGTCAAACCAATTTAAAAAAAAAGAATATTGATAAAAAAATATTAGTTTTGGCGTTTTTAGTCATATTCAGTTGGTATACGTGTAACAAGATAACATGTAAGTGATACCTTTTCTTCCGGAAGTCGGTGGCTTTGTTTTTTATTTCACTGACTATGGCCATCCGACTTCCGAAAGAAAAGTTATTTTATACTTTTTTGTGTTTGGTTTTCAAGTCGGTTCCTTTTTTTTCAAAAAGCTTTTTTTTTTATTTTTTCCTTTTAGTTTAGATATTCAATTAAATCGGTGTCTTTGAAAATCTACAATACAAGTCAGCAAAAAAATTGATGTATGTGGGTAATGTCACAAGATATCCATTAGTTTTATCATCATCTCAGCCATAGGACGTTCACTGCTGAACATAGGCCTCCCCTTTTGATCTCCACATATACCGGTTGGAAGCGACCTGCATCCAGCGTCTTCCGGCGACCTGCTTTATAAGGTCGTCTGTCCACCTTGCTGGTGGACGTCCTACGCTGCGCTTGCTAGTCCGTGGTCTCCACTCTAATACTTTTCGACCCCATCGGCCATCTGCTCTGCGAGCAATATGGCCTGCCCATTCCCACTTCAGCTTGCTAATCCGGTGGGCTATATCGGTGACTTTAGTTCGTCTACGGATCTCCTAATTTCGGACTCGATCACGTAGAGAAACACCTAGCATAGCTCGTTGCTCTCCATAGCTCGTTGAGCGACTTTGAGCTTTGAGATGAGGCCGATTGTGAAAGACCACGTTTCGGTGCCGTAACTCATCACTGGTAACACACATTGGTTGAAGACTTTCGTCTTGAGGCACTGAGGTGTGTCGGACGAAAAGACATTGCGTAGTTTCCCGAACGCTGCCCAACCGAGTTAAATTGGATTCTGAGGGTTGACCTCTTTCTCGAAGGATTCGTGGACCTACCTAACTGGACTGCTTGTTCTAAGTAGATATATGAGTCAACAACTTCGAGTACCGAGTTTCCAACAGAGACTGGGGTGGGCACAACATTGGCATTTGACATAAGTTTCGTCTTGTCCATGTTCATTTTCAAGCCCACCCGTTGTGAAACTCGGTCGAGGCCATCGAGCATCATGCTGAGTTCCTCCATCGACTTTGCCATGACTACGATGTCGTCGGCAAACCGAAGGTGAGTGATGTATTCGCCGTTGATATTGATGCCAAGTCCTTGCCATTCCAGGAGCTTGAAGGCGTCTTCCATTGCGGCAGTAAACAGTTTCGGGGAGATAACGTCCCCCTGTCTCTTCTCAATGGAATCGCATTCGTGCTCTGCTCCTGTACTCGGACCGACATGGTGGCGTTATTATACAAGCACTTCACAACATCTCGATGTACCGATAGTCAATACGGCATCGCTGGAGTGACTCAAGTACCGCCCATGTTTCCACCGAATCGAAGGCTTTCTCATAGTCCACAAACGCTAAGCATAATGGCAAGTTATACTCTTCGGTCTTCTGTATAACTTGCCGCAGCGTATGGATGTGGTCTATGGTACTATAGCCTCTTCGGAAACCGGCTTGTTCGGGAGGCTTGAAGTCATCAAGTCTGTGTTCGAGACGGTTCGTGTAATTATAATTATATTAAAACCGTTCCCAGAATAAAACTAACACTTTTCTGAAAACCGCATCAAAATCGGTTCAGCCAAACGCGAGATGATTGCGGACAAACATTCATACACACATACAGGCCGAACTGCGAATCTCCTTTTTTTTAAGATGGTTATATAGTTTTTTAACGTACAATTAATGCAAAATATCATTGCTCTGGTCTTTTTGGACAGAGCAATCACAGCCATATCGATCAGAAAAAGTCACAAAATCATGAATATAGCCGAATTTAAAAGCAGTAGAAATGTATAATTACGTGTCATAAAAACCATCATAAAGATCACCCAATTCACATAAAAAACAAATTTACAAGCTTAATATTTAATTTGAATAACGTGCCATATCAATCATAAAATTCGAGAACCAAATCCAGAGTAATCATAAACTTGCTTTCGTGAACTTACCTTCGCGGATACGTGGCACAAAGGTATCCTCCTCAACGGTTAGACCACTGCTTGTGCTACCCAGCGAGAGTGGAATAGAGTGTCTATAACGCGTAACTAGGCATGAGCGCGATGTTTTACCTCAGCGCAGAGCGATGAGATAAAATGCCCGGACACGAATTTAATTTCAAATTGTGGCAAAAGTATTCATAATAAAACTACAAGTATTTTATAACAATGAAGATTAACTATTTCTTATGTAATCTAAATAAGTTGTTTCATATGTAGCTTCTCATTAAAAAAATAAAGAATATTTTTTTCATTCAATCGGGAGTGAGGACAACCCAGAGCGATCAGGATTTTAGGGTTTAAGATTTTTTTTTAAATATTTTAAATAAACTTATTCATAATATTAGCCTTGTACCAGGTAGATTAGACACTGAACTGCATATTAAAAAATATTTTGAAAACGTTTTTCAATTTTAAAATGGGTTTATTCAGCCCGACACGAAAAAAAATGCCTCTGGAGATCGACCCTTAAACACCCGAGCATCTGCGCTTAAAGTTGGGAATGTATGACTTGATCATACTAGCCTCCATGTATGAGTGTGTTGTTAATACTGGATTATGTTTACAGCTTGGAAGAAGTGGCATGGTCTTAAGTATCCTGCGAGCATGCTCCTTTCTCCTCGCCCGTGGTACAGAAGTAGTTAGTATCAACGGGCATTAACACCTACAGATGGTGAACAGCAGCGGCTAGCGGCTTGGCGGAAGGGCGAGGCAAGGACAGGTGAAAGAGCTGTGGAAGGAAGTGAAATAGGGACGGGAGCAATAAAGCGAGGTATGATACTCAAATTATTTATCACCATGACAAAGGAAGAATAATATTCGTGCGCCTGCTAATGTAAGCGAACCCGAGGCGTAACTATATTACATACCCCATAGGACTTACATTATAGAGCAGGGCGTTGCGACAGTTGGCTAGGGAAGGTGCCGTCCATCTTTTTAAGTCTATGTGCGATACCCACCACAGCTAACGAAGTATTGCGGGACTGTCTCGGTAACCGTGGCCCTGGAACGTAAAGGGCTATTGAAGGATCACCGTGGATTTTAGTCGGTACGAGTCTGATAATCCCTCCCGTCCCGCCCTGCGTCTCGGTGTCTGTGTGGAGTGTGTGGTGATCATCAAATACTCGTAGCTGTTAAAAGGTAAATTTCGTATTTACTTTTGGGCCAAAACACATAACCGCGTTGCGGCGCCGCGCCGCTAAAATCGACGGTTTGCGTTGTGGCGTCGCGAAAAAGAGCATTTTAATGTCGTATGGTAGGCTATCCAGTTCCTCGTGATTTTTGATTGTGGATAGACGTGTCTCTGCAATGGACCATCGTGAGAAACTTATTGCTTATTTGTTATTAAAAAGACATTACTCTGTTTTAAATAAACGACAAAGTACCGCGCCGCTACAATCGGCAGTGACGCTACTGCTGATTCTCGCGGCGCGGCGCCGCAACGCGGTTATGTGTTTTGGCCCTTACATTTGCAATGAAACTGATAAATGTAAATGATCCCTAAAATCAACTATTCTAACGCTCTTGAGGCACTCCACTCCTCAACTTAGGGCTACACCACATTTGGCAGCACGGAATCGCCTTTTTCCGTCGCCCTTTCTCTTTCTGTCGCTTAGAACTGCCATTTGCTAGACCGAGACAGAATGCATAATGCGATAGCACGCGGCGGAATCCGCGAGGCGGCCGGCTGCTGTCGCATTGTCTCGGTCTAGCAAATGGCAGTTCTAAGAGACAGAAAGTGAAAGGGCAACGGAAAAAGACGATTCCGTGCTGCCAGATATGGTTCAACCCTTAGCCTCCTATCAGGTATCAAGCCATCCAAGTTCAGTGGACAACCGCTGGTTACTATCAAGTTTCAATAGCCCTGCAGGACGCGACGCCTATCCAGCCACTTCTCAAAGAGGGGTCTTAACAACGCGATTGCGGTGTGCCCAATTTGTCGTGATCCTGGGACGTAAAGGGCAATTCAAGGAACTCTCCACCTATTTGATTCAGTAAGAATCTGATGGTCTCTGCTGCGCTTCACCCAGAACGGGAGAGAACCCAGGTGACGTCTGCACTTTCCCAACAGCATTTTTCTCAATGTAAAAAAAAAGAAATTGAAAAAAAAAACAACACTAAAAATTACAAAAATTATAATTATTTTATTAAAGTAAATGTACAGTATGTTGTATTTTACAGACGAATGTAAAATTAAAAATAGAGGATAAACACCATTTATACTGGCGAGTGAAGTCGTGGACAAACGTTACTACGTTAGCAAACTTTGACTGAGCGATCGACGGTCGCGGGTTCGATCCCCGCACGGAACAAATATTTGTATGATCTACAAGTAGTTGTTCCGGGTCTGAGTGTTTGTGTATGTGAGTTTATATGTTTGTAAACGCACCCACGACCAATGATATATAAACTATACGTTGTCCGCACTCTAAAAAGGCAACAAAAAATGAAGCCAATTGGCCACATTGCGCATAGTTGCATCTCCCTCCCGCCGTACGGTGTCATATTTTCTTTCTCTTTCTTCACGCGTATAAGTGGTTCAAGTATTGTCGCCGTTTTCAAGCGCCGCGATGTTCGTTCATGACGTGTCTATACATATATAATACGTCATTGCCCACGACACAGGAGAAATTACTAGTCGGGCAACATTAAAAAAAAAAGGTTTTAACATAAATTTAGGCCGAGACTCCACCCGACACAGCTTTGGTGGAGTCTCGGCCTTATATAGAAAGAGACAATATTTCTTTCGACAGGGTTTTAAGGCGGTTTAGCCTCTTTTTTAAACTTCTAACATTCGTTACAAAATAATAACTAAATTCTAGTTTATTTATAAAACCTTAGACTAACGTCTAAAGCCCGGACTACGACATTGTGACACCGTAATTTGACATTTAAATCCTCCAACTTACGACACAATTTTCTCTGGCCATATCGCTTAAAAGTAAACAATTGAATATTGTACCTTACACCATTCAACATAAAGTTCATATTTCAATACTTTACTCCAATTGGCGCCCATACTGGGCGTCGCCTCTGTGACTTTTAAGATCAAATTGCCACCTAGCAGACACGTCCTAGTTTAATGTCTGCATCGAATTTTAAACTTAAAATCATTACTGATACGTACCATTTTTGAGTAACATCAAAATAGAACGCGAGAATTTTTCCTTTGAATGGAAACAGAACCTTACGAGTCACATTTTAAAACACAATTTAATTTGTAATCCGAGCCTTAGAATTACGAACATAATTCTTAAAAATTACGAACAAAACAAAAATAAAATTAATAGTTCTTCATTCAAACATAGTTTATTGATTATTAGTCGAGCATAATACCATAAAATCACGCCAGAAATCCCCAAAAGGGTTGATCAGAGTTGTACCTAATTTCGCTAGTTACACGAATTCGCCACTGGCGGCGCCTGATAGCGTGTTTCAAACATTTCTATATATTAGACAATGTAATCATCATCAGCCTATAATGTTCCCACTGCTGGGACACAGGCCTCCTCTCTGTGAGAGGGAGTGGGCTGTTATCCACCACGCGGACCCAGTGCGGGTTGGTAGATGTCACATGTCTTCGAATTTATGGTCCTAGGACATGCCGGTTTCCTCACGATGTTTTCCATCACCGTTTTGAGAGCAGTGGTAATGAAATAAATTACACAAAGTAATACGCCAGGCCGGGTTCAAACCCCACAACTCGTAAGTCGGGCCGCCACTGCTCTCATTTTGATTGCCTCTGCCTAGCTCTAAGAATTACAAGCGCAATATTATGATTTCTACAACTCAAATCACAAGTCAACAATTAAAAAAAAACTCGTACCACCAAATACTCAAACAACAATGTATAAGGTTTATAATAGGTACACTTGAGAGTGAGTTCAAATCCAGTTTAGTTTTTGTGTTTTTAAGAGCTAATACATTACACACAACAAAAATCCGAGGCGAACGACATCCCTCCAGTAGGTACAAAGCGTCGAAGCGGTGCGCTTTTATGAAACAGAGCAGTTTTATGTTGTGTTTATGGGTTGTGCCATACTCTGGCAAAAAAAATGGTGAATTGCATAGAAATTATTTTGCCTATTTTTGGTCGAATATAGTTAAAATTGTCGTGTACTGGTATAGTTCAAGGCAAAATTTATAGTAATTCGGAAGCCAAAGCATTACGGTTTTTGAAAAAATAACTATTGTTTTACTGGCCAGTTAATTTGACCGTACACTATCTCCTAGTACCGGATCCACACATAAACCACTTTATCTGCACCACAGTTATAACATACCGCTTAACACTGTAACACAAAAAAACACTCCAATTCAAATCTTCAATATAAGAATATTACAGTCGTTCTCCTGTTCCTTAACTACATATTTAATATCCGCTTTTGGCTTCAACGCTACAGTAACGGGCACTTTGTCAACCTCTTTCACTAGTTTTGGTGATTTCGGTGAGACGTTCTTCGGCGAAGAAGGTTTAACTTTAAACTGTCCGATTTTAGTCTTCATGACTTCTTTTTTTCTCACGTTAGGTTTCGCTTTTGGTGTACTCGTTTCATTTACATTCGGGAAGTTTTGATCTACAAAGTTCTTGTAGGAATCGTTGAACGATGATGGGGATTGGAGAAGTGATCGAAGCAATTCCTCTGGTTTTTGATTCTCTTCACCTTTTTTGGAGACTTTTGATGTATCTTCCGTCTTCTTAAGTGAAGATTTTTGAGGTGTTAATGCTAATCCCTCTTCTAATAACTCCTCCAATTCTTTATCCGTAGATTTTACCTCATCTTTTGTTATTATAGTTTTACTGAACGACACTGACTTGTTCGATGCTGCCATACTGCTTCTTCTAAGTCTACTTGACACTCCGTTCTCAACGGGCGCTGGTTTTTTCACCTTTTTTGGCACAACTTCCTCTGTCTTATTTTCAAAACTCTGTTTACGTTTATTTTTAGGTTTCAAACTATCTAGAGATTTTGTAATCTGGTCATCAGATAAACTTTTATTTACCAATGGTGAGGTATGGTCTTCTCCGTGAAAACTTTTTAATACCGTTGTCATTTCAAGAGCTTTATCTAATAAACTTTTTAGAGTTGTAACGTCAGCTGTGACAGCATCTTTAATTATACATGTGACCATCGTTTTTAGTTGTTTGTATAAATCATTGTCTCCTTCAGCATCTAATTTTGAATCTTCAGTTTCCCTAGTGTATAATGATATGCTGTATTTGTCAAAATTCTTCATTAGTACAGTTTCTTCAACCTTGTGATCGCAGTGGTCCTTGAAGTAACATACATGGACGCCTTTAGAATATTCTCTGAGAATAATGGTTGCTGGGCATAGTTTAGTTGTGGTCACCGTAGCGTTGGGTTGGTGGGCACAATGGTAGATTTCTTTTGTTTTCGGTTTGTTGAGGCGTATAAAGTTTATACTCATCGCTTTTTGTAGTTCCGTTTTCCAGGACTCGAATTCTGAAATGTGGGGGAATAATTTGATTAGTAATGACTGCTAGGCTGCTGTTTCGGGTACATTAATATTATTTACAGGTCGTTTTTGTGGGTCTGGCTGTGTATGTCTAGATTTTTAATACATAAATGCATACACATGATAGTATATAGATGGTAATTTAATAAAAAGAAAACTTTAAAATAGATATTTCATACAGTTGCAAAGCAATCAATCATCAAGAGATAGGTAGATATATTATAGCAAGAATTTAGCAGAATAACCTACAAATACTTCTTCTTTACACATTATTATTAGTATTACATCATCACCTGCCTAGCCTTTTCTCAACTATATTCAGGTTGGCTTCCAGTCAAACCAGAAGCAGCTGAATATCATTTTTACATGGAGCGACTGCCTACTGGACCTCTACAATACAGTAACTAAGTAATACATACAATACCCCATGGATACATAAGACTGGTTGTCAGACTTCTGACTAATAGTAGCTTTACATCTTAAGGTGCCCCGTCACTGCGAGCATTCACCTGTAATGTAACATAAAAGTGCGCAATTTGATGCTCTGTTGTCTTCGAATGTTCGAATCTATAATGTTACATTACTGGTAAATGCTCGCAGTGAGGGAGCCCCTTAGCCAACAATAAATAAAACAATACGTACCATATCTACTCGGAAAGAAGAAATTCTGTGCCCCATCTGAATGTAGACCCTTCACATGATGTTGGAACAGTACGAGACCACAGAATACCTGATCGCAACCCAGACACATGTACTGGTCCTTGTACGTTTGTAAATTAGGGCACTCATGTGGGATTGTTGAACGAATCTCTTGCTTGCAAGTCGCACACATTTCTATGCGTATCGGTTTTACTAGGGTTGCGGAGTTTGGGGCTCTGAAAGGTAGAAAAAGTAGGTTAGTAAATATGAAATGTAATTCTGCTTGTGCGTGTAACTGTTAACTGGATTTTAGATGAAATTGCTAATGACTTTGCTCAGAATTCACAAAGTGAATAGATTTGAGAACAATTGCATAAAGAGGCTTTAAGACCTACAGGAAGTTGGGGGACTGTCTCATCTGGTAACAGTGGCCCTGGTACGTAAAGGGCTATTGAAGGAAACCGTGGATTTTAGTCAGTACAAGTCTGACAATCACTCCTATCCCACCTAAATCTCAATTAGATTACACAATAATAATTTATAATATATATTTATTAAATCTAGAAATTATTACTGAGTGTAAAATGGGTGCTGTTGAGGCAGCCCTATAAGACTCCGGAAGAAGCAAGACAGGTTATGGGTGAGGCTCTTGTCTAGCATTGAGGCAGCAAAGCATGTTAAAAAAAATTGGATACTGTTACTGCCTAGATCTGCCAGAAATATCTGATAACTTCCAATCCCCTCTAACCAGCGCCAATGAGGACCACCGAGGTTCCATATTGATTCCATAATAGTATTCAAGCTAAATACATAAAGGCAAGCAAGTATTGACTAACTGTACTACACAAAACGTTACACTCACACTTTATCCCCATTTTCATCAACACAATGATTCTTCTGAATATGTCTGAACGCCGTAAAATACACTGGGAACTTGACAGCACACACAGGACACTCAAACTCGGGCTTTCTTGGCGCAGTTGCCGTTACCACAACTTTCGAAGGCGTCACAACTTTTGAAGGCGTCACAACTTTCGAAGGCGTCTCAACTTTCGAAGGCGTCACAACTTTCTTAGATTCCAACGTCTCCACAGGTGCTACTCGCTTCAACAAGTGTAAAGGAACCATCTTCTTCTTAATAACCTCTTTGTCTTTTGTTTTCGCGTGTAGAAATTTATAATGCGACTTCCAAGCAGCGACATGTAAGAATGTGCGCCCGCAAACATCGCATTTCACCGTCGGTTGAGGCTTATTTGCCTTTTTTACCAGTTCAGGTGTCTTGGCTCCCATTTTTTCACTTCATTTAGATCTAAAATTGAGTTTAATTACGCGAATTAACGCAAAAGCTTGGAATAATCACTGAAATTCACAAATAGAAGCGTAGCTGACGGCGGCGGCGGATAAAAACTAAATAGAACACGCGTTCCAGTACACAAACAAGAATGTTTCTTTAAACATTTGGCCAAACGAGATGGCAATGAAGTGTTGTGTATTCTCTGTAGAATTCTGCCATAAAGAACAGGTTGTATGTTTTCAATGATTTACCAAAACTCACTGTGCATGTATAATAAAGCGATAATAGACTAAAATGGCACTTTTAAAGAACGCGTCATCATTAATGCAAATTAAAAGTTTAATTCAATGAAGAATATATCATGCTAAAAGTTGTTAATTTACGTAATAAGGTATATGGAACGCGGGGGAATTGACGCATTTTGACATTAATATTCTTAATTTTTAAATTCCGCTTCGTTTAGAAATTATGGTTTCGAAACCTTGTCTTTTGTGGCAAATAAAAACAATTATTCTTCAAGCTCGGATTTAAACTAGTAGGTACCCGTTAGTCTTGGGCATTCTAGTTCACTACTGAGAGCGCTCAATCTAGTTCTCCGCTCTTAAACGAACTAGTTCGTTCTTCTAGTTCGTTAGTTCCTAGCTCGTATTAGAGACCGACCGATCAAGAGCGATCAAATCGTCCGCTCGCAAAGAGATTTCAGATTTAGTTTGTCTTTGTTTGCTCGTTAGTTCCTAGCTCGTATTAGAGACCGACCGATCAAGAGCGATCAAATCGTCCGCTCGCAAAGAGATTTCAGATTTAGTTTGTCTTTGTTTGCTCGTTTTAATACGGTTCCTGCTGCATGCGACAATTTCTGTAAAGTGTAGAACGAGATGCGCGCATGATCGGTGAGCGAACGGGAGTATTATAGTGTAGTGCTGTCCCGCTCCCGTGCAACGATCTTAGTTCAGTCGATCTCTTTCATTCTGTCCGAACTACTGAACTACGGAGCGGAAAATGTGGGAGCTAGTTCACTAGTTCATCTGTGGGAGCAGTTCTTCCGAACTAGTTCGTTCGCGAACTACACAAGACTAGTACCCGTACTCGGTCCCCGATTTCACTGTTGCAGTTTGACACAAGCCTTTGGTTCTCATAAAAACTTATACCGCATCCAGTTCAATTAATATTTTGTACTCGCAAAGTATTAAATTCAAAAAGTGCCTTTATACAATGTATTTTATAACATGGTTCAATCCTCAAATGAGTCCTCCGGTCCACCCATGGAGCAAATGTGACTGTCACACTTGTACTGATACTGACTAATATCCAGGGTGTTCCTTCAATAGCCCTTTAGTCACGGTTATAGTTGTCCCATGACCCCGGGAGTTAGTATGTCTTGAATAAGATTTTTAGTTTTAACAGACATGAATTGCATTTTGGGGACAATATCCAGGCTGCTACTTTTTTCATAACTTTTCGAAGCATTCATACACTCACACCTATATTTAATAGGGATATGCAGAAAATACAGAATGCCAAAATAATTTATTTTCTTACACACCGATTAAATTCTACAAAAACATTATAATTATTACATTTTATTATAAAATTACATGGTGTTCAGGGTTGATAGGGCAAAGAAAAAAGGTTTTTGTTCTTATAGATACTTTATTCTTCCATAACTTGCACACCCCACAGTTTAATCTCATCTTCGCAAGCTGTAACCAGAAAACTATCAGTGGGATGATGACTTAGAGACACTACAGGTCTGTTCTCACTATATTTCAACTTCTGAGTACAAGCACTACTGATTAAATCATAATAAAATATTTCCCCAGTAGCCGACCCACAGACAATATGGCTATCTTTCTCATTGACAGCATTTTCTAACAAATAGTCTTTACTCTCATGACCTGTAAAAGTATTTAATATTTCCCCAGATTCTTTATCAAATAATTTTATAGTATTATCCGCACAACTTAAAATATAGCATTGTCCGTCTCTTGTTAAGCTTCCAAAAGTCACAATATGGCCTATGTAGTCCGAAATCATCTTCCCCATTCTTATATCATATAACCTAACATGGCAATCTACTGAAGTAGTCAAAACTTCATGGTCGGTAAATTGGATGGATGTGATAGTGTCCTTTGCATCTTTTAAAACTTGTACAGGCTCTTGTCTACGGCTTATCACATCCCAAAAACATACAGTATTGTCTATGGAGCCTGAGACTGCCATGGTGGATTCTTCGTTGTATTTTATGCATGTTACTGAACTTGCGTGGCCTCTGTATCTTCTTAACGGTTGTCCTGTGGTAACATCCCATAGTATGACTGATTTATCAGCACTTGCGGATATGATTTGACTGCTGTCACAGGATCCTGCGGCATCTAAGACTTCGTTTGCATGTCCTCCGTAGGTTTTCAATAAAAGTTGCCGATGAGGATTCCAAAGTTTAATTTTCTTGTCCGCTCCGCATGTGAGGCAGTATGTGCCGTCCACATTGAACCGGACGGCGCGTATTGCCTGTTGTTTGCACTTTATAGTTGCTAAAGTCGTTAGTTCAGTCATTTTAGCTAGTTTTTCAAAGAAATATAAACGGGAAGAATCCAAACACAAAAATGCACATTGTTTTGAAATGTGACGTTTGAGAATGTCAAATTGATTGACAGTTTTGAGTTTTGGCCTGTTTTGACAACAACATGGGCGAAAAAAGTGCAACAAAATGTGATTGAATGCCAGCCAGTAAATAAATTTTTGTATTAAATTGATTTAAATACGCCTTAAACAGCAGTTTAGCTCTTAGAATTCCTTCCTCCTTTAATCCATTTCGAAATTTTATTAATGTGTGTCTGTGTACAGCGCCATCTATTATAGTTTTTCCGAAACAACAACCACCAACGCCATCTTTTATCGCTTTTCCGAAACGTCAACCACTAACGCCATCTCTCGCCATTTTCACGCAACACGGCAGCCATTGTTCTACAAATCCGCAATGGCTGATCTTTCAGCCTCGTACTATGCGGTAACAATTCATTATATACGCTGTTTACATTGACACACTGACTCAGTTCTATTATGTGCGTTGTATTATGTATGTTCTGAATGTTACACGCCCACCTAGCGTCTTGTATATGCTGAATGGCAAGTATTTTTATCATACGACATTACGGGGATGGTAAATTAACCCACGTTATTGAAAATGGACGAAAACAGATTTCTTTCGCTGAAACAGGGATGTTTTGGGGTTTCTTCAATTACTATCTTTTTACTACGTACTATAGAGGTCTTATCAACAAGTAACAATCTTCTTTCCATCATTATTTAAAGCGGCTTCTATAAATAGCATTATTTTCCAGTGTCCACTAAAAAAATATATTGGTCACAGAATTACTTAGTCAGTCACGAATCAAATAAATTGATTGATCAAAAAATGTACAAAAAATTGGCCAAGCCAAGACGGAGCCCCGCTGCGGGGCTTCTATTTCTGTCTGCAGGGTTTAGGATCTAACCAAACCGAAACTCGAGGTGCCTCAAAAACTAAAACTATTGCTGAGTTGTAATATTCGTGGCTGAGTTAGTAATTTAGTGGTGTTTATTTATAAATAACTAGCAAACCCGGCGAACTCCGTTTCGCCACCAGATGGCTTCGTTTTTTTTCCTGAATTTTCTTTGCTATACACCTCACGGAGCCCGAGACCTTTCCAACGAATGCAAAACCGTGGAAATCGGTTCGTGCGTTCTGGAGTTATAGCGTCAGGAAGGAAAACCCGACTTATTTTTATATATAGTAGACTAGCGACCCGCCGCGGCTCCGCACGGGTGCAATCTTTATAGGTTATTATTAAAATTGCGACTATAATTTGAGATTTAAACTATCCTATCTCTCAAGTTGGATCGAACTGCACATGGTGTGCGAATTTTATTATAATCGGTTAAGTGGTTTAGGAGTCCATTGAGGACAAACATTGTGACACGAGATTTATATATATTAAGATTATGTATTATGTATTTATTTACCAGGGCCAAACAGAAAAAAAAAGATTAGAAAAGCCTTTAAATATTCAAGTCGTGTTTTATTAATTCTTTGGTGTATCCTATCTTTTACATTATTATGACTGCATTGCGATCTCCTTGAGATAATGCAGTTGGCAAGCATTCATCGAAATTAACTAATGCTAGTACGTACCTAGGTTTAACTTGGTCATGTTCTCTAACAACTTAGAACTTAGAACTTATCTTCTCTATTCTATAATATAAAATGGATCGCTAAATGTGTTGCTAAGCCCATAACTTGCAAACGGGTGGACCGATTCGGATATAATTATTTTTTTGTTGTGTTTGTAACCATCAGGACCAGGTTATAGAGGACGAAAATCATCATGTCCACCCGTGCGAAGCCGGGACGGGCCGCTAGTTTAATATAATTACATTATTTTGTGGATTTTAACTGAAAGAGATCTACTAAAATGGGATGTGGAGCTCAGATAGGCAGTCGATCCAGAAAAAAGTAATGATCTACAAAATCTATAAGTATTACTTATCATCTGTACTATACTATCCTACTAATAATATTATAAATGCGAAAGTTTGTGAGGATGTATGTATGTGTATGTGTATGTAGGTACGTTTGTTACTCTTTCACGCAAAAACCACTGAACGGATTAGGCTTAAATTTGGTACACAGATAGTTTATAACCTGGATTAACACATAGGATAGTTTTTAACCCGGTTTTATGTTCCCGTGGGATAATTTTCGAGTTGTAGCGAGTGAAGCCGCTGGCAACAGCTAGTAATATTATAGAGCTGAAGAGTTTGCTTGGTCAACGCGCTAATCTCAGAAAATACTGGTTCAAATTGAAAAATTCTTCTTGTGTTGCATAGCCCATTTATTGAGGAAGACTATAGGTTATATAACATCAAGCTATGACCAATAGGAGCAGAGTAGTGGAGGTGAAACCGCAGGGCACAGCTAGTTTATTAGGTAACGAAAATAGAAATGCCATGTTCATAGTGTTGGGACTCGAGTAGCCATTTTTTTTATTGGTGGTAATATCATCAAATGAGTCCTCCCACTCCCTACTGTCAGACTTGTACTGACTAAAATCCACGGTGTCCTTCAATAGCCCTTTACGTTCCGGGGTCACGGTAATTCGTTAGTCCCGTGACCCCGGCATGCTTTGGCCCTCTATAGGGACTCGAGCAGCCATAAAAGAAATTGAAAAAAGAAAACTAACCATTTTAGTTTCAGCTTCTGAATTATGGGGTTCATGACTTTGGCCTAAGCGGTATCTAAGCCAGTGGGACAGGTGGCGCGAATAAGACATTAGTTACATTGTAAGAACGTGAATTCGCCACTGGCAACGCGTTGTGCCGTGTTTCAAACATTTCTAAACATAGATCTTATTGCTCACCGCTTCGCGCTAAGCTGACGCTCACAGCGGCAAGATGAAGGGTTGTCAATTCTATTATCCTACTTCTATTTGTCATATCTTTAACTAGAGACCCGTCCCGGCTCCGCACGGGTGCATCACTATTAAAATATGCATGTTTGTAATGTAAACCTTCCTCGTGAATCATTCTAACTATTAAAAAAACCGCATCAAAATCCGATGCTTATTTTTAAAGTTCTAAGCATGCACAGAGACAAACAGCGGGAAGCGACTTTGTTTTATACTATGTTTGAAGATAATCCTATTGAAATGAATAAATAAGCCCCATCCAAAATAATCACCTCACATCCCAGGTAGCATTTTTACGTCATTATGTCGTCAGTTTATGGTACTGCTCGACGTGAGAGACGTCATGTCTTGACGTCGGGGGGTCCCATCAGATGTCGTCAATTTGTCGCAGCCTCAAGACGTCAGTTTACAGACGTTACAGAGACGTCATATACTGAATTTATAGGGACGTTACTGGGCCGTACGTATTAGGGCAGCCACTGACGTTGGAGTGACATCATATACTGAATTCATAGGGACGTTACTGGGCCGTACATATTAGGGCAGCCAATGACGTGCAAAACCATGTATAAATCCGCAGGTCTCTTTGGAGTAGGCTGTTATTGGAACACTGTTAACACTGGTAACCTTGACACTTCTATTCACTGTACCGATGCATAGCTCTCAATAACTTCTCAACAAAACAAAATTAATTCTTCAGACCTTATACTATCGGCGGTAACGAAACCATAGCGACTTCTATTTCGACTACAACGCCATCTATCGAGCTAGGCGGTACTATTTTTCGAAACTTTAAATAAATATTGATCGCTGTGATTCCGTTCTCGCTGTAACTTCTAGTAACTAATTGCTCTGCCGATTTTTATATTTTTATGTGTTATCTTATCCTTAAATACATAGTTTTGTTACCTTTTTCATTTTCAAACGTCATTATTTGATTGATTTGACATCAAATAATGTTGTTTAAAAAGGAAAAAGTTTTGGATTACGTAACAAAACCTACGTATTTAAGGATAAGAAATCACATAAAAAAATAAAAATCGGTTGAGCAATTTTTCACTAGAAGTTAGAGCGCGTTATGTAAAAAGTTAATTTGGAGTGACACTGAAATCGAAATTTTGTTGGATTTTTATACTTTCCTATTCTAACTAATACATTTAAACAAATACAAAAAGAATTTGAGGCTGAGGAATTTTTCACAGAGAGTTATAAGAAATTTTCATGTTAAGATAAAAAAAACGGAACTTCTAGGCTAACATTTTTTTGGATTATTGTGCATCTGTAATCTGTATCACCTACTCTCATCATATGCCAAATTTCAGCGCCGGAGGAATTTTTCGAAAGTCTTCATACAAAAAAATCCTCGTTGACTGGACTAATGTACCGGCTATACAAATCCTTGTTATAATGATTAGTATTTGCCCATAATATTCGCTATGTTGGTGGTCGACTTCACTCGTGGAATTATGTCAGTCAGATGCATTCCATAAACTGTTGTTTAACCAATCTTTAGCTCTTTGGGTCACTTTAGGACCAGATATGTCATACAACAGTCGTCAACCTGAGGGCAGATTTAGACTAATAAGGGACAGACTGTAAAATGACGTTGTTAGGAGGTATCATTTATGACCTATACAGTACGTACAGTACAGTACTATAATAGTACGTAAGTATGACGTACAATAATGACGTAACTGTGGTGACCCTAAATTGACTTAAGAATGTCGTCATTTTTTAGTCGCCGACGTCACTTGCTACCTGGGATAATATATCACTAAGTACATAATATAAAACAAAGTCGCTTCCCGCTGTCTGCCCCTATGTACCTATGCTTAGATCTTTAAAACTACGCAACGGATTTTGATGCGGTTTTTTTTAAATTGATAGAGTGATTCAAGAGAAAGGTTTATATGTTTATAACATACGTATAGTAGAGATTGCTCCCGTGAGGAACCGGGGCGGGCCGTTAGTTAACTTATAAAAAGGTAACATATCTACCATTAACAAAAAAGAATCTTCATCAAAACCTATCTGAGCAAGAATTTTCAGGCTATCCGTGGGCCGGCGCGGCACACGGCCGTTACGGCATAAATCGGGCCGGACCGCGTGGAAGCCTCTGAAAGCAGGTCACTGGATTGCGGTAACGGGCACCACTATATGCAGTCAGACATAATGCGGAGGTACTCTATCTAATGCGACCTCTATGGTTGACAGGGAGCATAGATATTTTGTTTTTTTTTTTAAAGTTTGATTAAAAAGTAGATATTTGTGGGTTTATGGTGCGAAAAGTGTAATGGCGGGAGAAAATGGGAGAAATTTTTTAAGAAAGAAAAAGATGCAGATATTCAGTAATGTTTTTAATTACATTACATTTGGATTCATGCTTATCTTAACGTGTCTTAACTGTGGATATTTTGAAAGTGAAAATACTTATCTTTCACTAAGTAAAATTTAAGATTTGTTGTATTACCTAAATAAATAAATAAAAAAAATATATATTCACACTCACAGTCGGGGCTCATTCAAATTATACCAATCAAATCTTTCCAAGGGGCCCCGACTGTGAGTGTGAATGAGTGAATTCTAAACTACTGGGCTTGTTTCTTTCTTTTTAGTTTTTTTACGCAGTCGGGTTTTTTGTTTTTTTAAATACTTATTTTATTTTACTATTTTTAGTTTTTGTTAGCATTTATCAGTCCAACTCCAAATTAAATTGAAACATATTCTTAAGTTATATATTTTTGGTAAACCATTTTTAAAATCCTTTAGTTTGATACCCCACTTGATAGAATGTGAGAGATTAAAAAAAAATATTTTTAGTTCGGAACCCTTTGCACACGAGTTCGACTCACACTTGGCCAGTTTTATGTACCCAGTGACACTCTCACGTTTAAGACGAATCTAACGACACCTCTCAAGTTAAAATCCATCAAGCCGTTTAGGCTGCAGAGCAACACACACAAACATACATACATACACTCGAAAAACATGACCCTCCTGACGCAGTCGGGTAAAAAGTAAAAACTTAAAAATATGTCTATTGAAAACGAGAATCTAGCAGTGAAATTAAATTTTAAATATTATCACGCCTGTTTTCTGAGAAGAGTTAAGTAGCCATTGATTTAATTGTTTTTATGTCGTTTCGAGTTAAGCCGCGCTTGCCGAGGTTGGTCTGTGGATTGGTGCACCCATCCACAGACCAACCTCGGTGACCATCTGTCATAGCGAGTTTCCTCCGTGTCTCGGAAAGCACGTGAAGCCGTTGGTCCCGGCTGTCATTTGTAGATATTTGACAGCCGTTACTATTAGTCAGAAGCTCTAAAAGTCTGACAACCAGTCTGACCATTCGTATTACCCAGTTACTGTGTTGTGGAGGTCCGATAGTCAGTCGCTCCATGTAAAATACTGATATTCATCTGCATCTGGTTCGACTGGAAGCCGACCACAATATAGTTGGGAAAAGGCTAGGCAGATGATGATTGCATTCCTTACAGCCCTTCTAACGATCTAGCTATATATCTTTGTAGCTGCTTAGTATTCAGAGTTTAAAGTTATGAGGGCTGTTATTTTGCTGCGTAGATGAGTATCGATTATTTGGAACAACCACTCATCCACGGACAGACCGTGGTGGCAAGGTTAGCTTAACCTTGCAGATTCATCGATCTGCAAGTGGTCATCAGCCTTGAGTATTATACACGGGTACATATTTGAATATCGAAGATTAAAATATCTACGCTTAAAATATCGATGTTCAAAATATCGAAAATGAAAATATCGAATGACCATAAAATCGAAAATTAAAATATCGAAAGTTTAAAATATCGAATGATTAAATGATCTACGTCCAATATATCTAAAATCGAAATATCTACAAAAGTTACATCGAAAGATCTAAATATTGAAACACAGATTATCTAATGTCCTAAATATCGAAGTACAGATTATCGAATGTCCGAAATATCGAACCTAACAAGGTAAGTCGACGGAGCCCCGCTTCGCGGGGCTCCTATTTCTGTTTGCAAGGTTTAAAGTAACCTAACACGAAGAGGATGGCGGGGTCTTTCAGACCCCGCCATCCTCTTCGAACCTAACCTGTCCGATTCGGGGTGCCCCAAGTCCCGAGCTCGCTTCGCTCGCTCTTGCGTCCTTAGTCAAATTACTGATTACTACCCAACAAGGTAGCTGGACGGACTTCGGATGCAAGAGCGAGCGAATCGAGCTCGGAACTTGGGGCACCCCGACTCGGACAGGTTAGGTTCGAAGAGGATGGCGGGGTCTGAAAGACCCCGCCATCCTCTTCGTGTTAGGTTGGTATCATCCACCACCATATCATCCACCTTGGTAGGTGGTTATCAGCAATTTGACTAAGGATGCAAAAGCGAGTCTGACTTTTAATCCGGTTTCTGTCCGATATTTCATCTAGTAGGTATTTTAACGTAGATATTATGAACTTAGATATTATGAACTGCGATGTATTAAACGTTGATATTTTGAATTTCGACATAACGTCTTTCGATATTTTGAATCATTCGACATTTAAATCAGTCGACATTTTAATCTTCGACGTTTTAAGCGTAGATGTAACATTTTTCGATATTTTGTTACAATCGATATTTTAATTTTCGATATTCTGAACATCGATATTTTAAGCGTAGATATTTTAATCTTCGATATTCAAATATGTACCCAATACACTCTGCAATATAATTTAAACATAATCCGTGGTACCACAAAAACTTTTAAACGTCTGTTGAACACTTGTCTAAAAAAATGTCAGATTATGACGTTGAAATAAGGTCCGTTTTGCAGTCACACTTTTTTTAGACAAGTGTTCAACAGATGTTTAAGTTTGTGTAGTAAGGCTGAATGAAGGTATATCTTTTCTTTTTTAAACTTTGCCCCACTCTAGGATTTTCTCCTGTGACGTGGGTGCGTTTAAAATCATTACAAATGGCACGGTTATTGACGCAGTGGTTGACCGATTGGACTGCTGCACTGCATGTCGTTTGGTTCGAATCCCGCACTGAGCAAATATTTGTATTATCTACAAGTACCTAGTTGTTTTCCTACTCCTCCACTATTCTTTTCTGATTAATTTCGTTGCAGGTTCCAAGACAGGTAATTTCCTTTCTCCGGGACACGTCGAGCTTCATTGTCTCGGCGCTTTTCTGGCGGTTGCCACTGTTGATTCTGGCTTTCAGGAGTTGCAGTGGTGCAGGGAATAGTGTGGTGGGTTTGTCCCAAAAAAAAAGTACCTAGTTGTTCCAGGTTTGGGCATTTGTTTATGTGAGTTTCTATGTTTGTCAACGCACCCACGGCACAGGAAGAATTTCCTAGTGTGGGGCAATTTAACGTTTTAAAAATAAGCTTTTTTGCGAAAAGGAAAATCTGAATGCCTTCCTTCTCCAACTTTCGTCAGTTCTGCGGCAGATATGACCAGCCCACTGCCACTTCATATCTATCACTATATCTATCACTTCGGTCTTATGCCGCGCGATAGCGAGGCATTCTTTAAAGGCCCAAAAGCATCCATCATCGTACTACAAGACGTACGGCAATGCGCCATCGATATATGGGTGGACATCCCTCCGGTACGTACACGCAGAGAAATGATACGAGAACTTCTGGTTGCAACCGTGATAGTAAGACTCGCTAGTTGAGTTTACAAAATTTCTAGTAATAAATACAAAGACATTAAACTATATTATGAGAATAAATACTAAGCCCGCCTTGTTATCTCTACTACTTACTTAGTATTTATTACTAAATCCTTGTTATCTTTATTACTTATTTAGTATTTAGATATTACTAGAAATGTTGTAAAGTCAACTAGTGAGTCTTGCTGTCACGGTTCCAACCAGAAGTTCTCGTACAGGTAGCTAGACATTTTTCTGCGTGTACAAAGCGTTTTGCCAATCAATTGTACGCACAGCTAAGGAGTGGAATTCCCTGCATCTGTATTTCCCGACAGCTATAACCTTGTGGTCTTCAAGTCAAGAGTGAACAGGTTACTTCTAGTCAAGCGTGCTTCACCGTCGACCACATCTTCACTTACCATCAGGCGAGATATAGTGATCAAACGCGAACCTATTTCTAAATAAATAAAAAAAAGCCTGCCGGGGTCGCGGGACTATCGAGTAACCGTGACCCCGGAACGTAAAGGGCTATTAAAGGACACCGTGGATTTTAGTCAGTACATGTCTGACAGTCCCTCCTGCTCTACCATGGGTGGGAGGACGGACTCATTTGATGATTTTACTCAGTTAAAAATCAACCTCATTCCGGATTTAGTAAATCTCTTTTAACTTTTTTTTCATCGTGGTAAAATCATCAAATGAGTCCTCCTACCCAGGGCAGGGCGGGAGGGACTGTCAGACTCGTACTGACTAAAATCCACGGTGTCCTTCACTAGCCGTTTTCGTTCCGAGGTCACGGTAGCTCGTTAGTCCCGCGACCCCGGCAGGCTTCGGCCCTCTAAGGGGGCCCTGTCTTTATACTGACAGTTCTTTGAGGCGCGGGTGGAACACGACGCGCCGTCGACCCGGGCATGGTCCATGATCGGACAGTGAGTCGCCCATTACTCGCCGTCCGCATGCCCGAATATCTGTCAACTGTCACTTTAGTCTGGTGCCGTAAGATCTCATTCCGGATTTAGTAAATCTCTTTTAACTTACAATAAGCCAGCAGACGATCTCCGGCCACCGTAGGCGCGGGCATGCGGGCAGCGAGTAAAGGGCAACTCGCTGCTCGACCATGGACCATGCCCGGGTCGACGGCGCGTTGTGTCCCACGCGCCGCGCGCGCCTCAAAGAGCGTCAGCATAATGACGGGGCCCCCTCTCGAGGGCCAAAGCCTGCCGGGGTTGCGGGATTATTTCCTTACCGTGACCCCGGAACATATTATTATAACAGGCTACTGAAGGACACCGTGGATTTTAGTGAGTAGAAGTCAGACAGTCCCTCCCGCCCTGCCCGGGGTGGGAGGACTCATTTGATGATACTACCAAGCGAAAAAACTTACAATAAGCAATAGGTGTGACTTCCATAAACAGCGTTAAATCTACGCACTATGTTTCCCTGCATTGCAGCTAGTTACCACCAATTTATTTTGTAACAGGAATATTATATACAGAAATAAAATTCCTACGAAGATTTTAAAGAAACTGATATCCGTGCAACAAAGATTATAAATACGAAAGTATATTTTCTGTCCATCTGTACTTTTTATGTTATACATAACACGGATTCGAATTCGCGTTATCCTGCGATAACGCGTGACTTGAGTTAGGACATGGGATAATTTTTATCCCAGCAGTATTTTCTCGTGGGATAACTTTTGACCTACACGCAGGCAAAGCTACAAGCAAAAATTTGTCTGTTTATTCCCTTTCCGTTCTTTATTATTCAAACGGATCTGGATGACCTTAATAAAATGGATTTTTGTGGCACAATATTAAACCTTCATGCAAGTAAAACCATGTGGTTAAGCTCGTGAAACTATAAGCTGCATGGAAGTAGGTCATAATCTCTTGTTACCAAAGAAAATAGCTCTTCAGATTAATAATACAGAAGTTTGGTTACCCAAGATTTTCTTACTTTAGGTAAAACAGGGTCCGGGGTTGCGGGACTATCTCATCAGGTAACCGCGACCCTAGAACATAAAGGGCTATTGAAGGACACCGTGGATTTTAGTCAGTACAAGTCTGATAGTCTCTCCTGCCCAGCCCGAAGTTGGAGGACTCATTTGATTATTTTACCACGATAAAAACGCCCTATAACGCAAAAAGGCATGTGTAGGAGGGTTTGGAGTCAGTCAGGGTCGCATTTAATTTTTAATGCTAATAAACTCAATTTTCTTTCTTTCTTTCTTTCATTTCCGTGCCATCCACAATCTTGCAATCATCATCATCATCATCATCATCAGCCGGTAAGACTCAGGGAAGTAGAGAGAGCTGTTGAACATAGGCCTCCCTTTGACTTCCAGTAGGACCAATTGTAAGCGGCCTGCATCCAGCGTGATCCTGTGGCCTTCATAAGATCGTCTGCCAACCTAGTGGGTGGACGTCCTACGCTGCGCTTGCCGGTGCGTGGTCTCCATTCGAGAACCTTACGGCCCTATCGGCCATTTCTGCGTGCTATACCTATGGTTTGCCCACTGCCATTTCAACTTGCTAATTCGTTGGGCTATGTCGACAATCCTAATCTTGCAATAGCTGTATACATTTCTTCTAAACATTAAAAACCGGCCAAGTGCGTGTCGGGCCACGCACAGTGTAGGGTTCCGTAGTTGCCTATCAAAATACTTATGCGAACTAATTAAACTGATTCGCTGAATTTAATTTTAAAAAGAAGAATTTTCAAAATCGGTCCAGGCGTCTTTGAGAAATCGGGGAAAATACATAAAAAAAAAGATTAGGACGAATTGAGAACCTCCTCCTTTTTTCGAAGTTAGTTAAAAATAGTTGACAATAAAAACCTACCTATCCCCAAAACATACCCACCTATTATAGCTGTAAAAATAAAGTTGACAAACTTACATTTGCAGTTGAAGAACAAGTTCTGCGATACATTTTGTTTAGGAAAATATATTGTCCAAGTACGTTTTATAAGTTGGTCGACTATTACTCGTAAACTTGTAAAGCCTACTTAGTCGTGATAATTTTCCTTAAAATTTGTTATATATACTACTATTGTGAATTTTTTCACACCCCCAAACATAACCGTTTAGCTGGTAGAGGGGGGGGACACTCGAGTCGAGCAAAAATTAGCACTTTAAAGCTTAATATTTCACAAACGAATCTTTTTATCAAAAAATTGTTAATGATAACTATCAATATTTTTAAAGACCTATTTAATGATACCCCACACTAAGGGGTACGCGAGAAAAAAAAAAACATCCCCACTTTACGTGTACAGGAGGTAGGTACCCTAAAAAAAAATATTTTACGAGATTTTATTTTACCACTTTTTCGGCACAACAAATCCGTATATTCACACCAAATTACAGCTTTCTAGTACTGGGCGTCTCTGAGCTAAGCTGCGGACAGACGGACGGACAGACGGACGGACGGACATGGCGAAACTATAAGGGTTCCTTGTTGACTACGGAACCCTAAAAACCGGCCAAGTGCGTGTCGGGCCACGCACAGTGTAGGGTTCCGTAGTTGCCCATCAAAATACTTATGCGAACTAACTAAACTGATTAGCTGAATTTAATTTTAAAAAGAAGAATTTTCAAAATCGGTCCAGGCGTCTTTGAGAAATCGGGGAAAATACATTAAAAAAAAAGATTACGACGAATTGAGAACCTCATCCTTTTTTTGAATTTAGTTAAAAATTGTTGACAATAAAACCTACCTATCCCCAAAACATACCCACCTATTATTGCTGTAAAAATAAAGTTGACAAACTTACATTTGCAGTTGAAGCACATGTTCTCCGATACATTTTGTTTAGGAAAATATGTTATCCAAGTACGTTTTATAAGTTGGTCGACTATTACTCGTAAACTTGTAAAGCCTACTTAGTCATGATAATTTTCTTTTAAACTTCGTTATATATGCTACTATTCTGAATTTTTTCACACCCCCAAACATAACCGTTTAGCTGGTAGAGGGGGGGGACACACGAGTCGAGCAAAAATTTGCACTTTAAAAATTAATATTTCACAAACGAATCTTTTTATCAAAAAATTGTTAATGAAAACTATCAATATTTTTAAAGACCTATTTAATGATACCCCACACTAAGGAGTACGCGAGAAAAAAAAAAAAACGTCCCCACTTTACGTGTACAGGAGGTACCCTAAAAAAAAATATTTTACGAGATTTTATTTTACCACTTTTTCGGCACAACAAATCCGTATATTTACACCAAATTACAGCTTTCTAGTACTGGGGGTCTCTGAGCTAAGCTGCGGACAGACGGACGGACGGACGGACGGACGGACATGGCGAAACTATAAGGGTTCCTTGTTGACTACGGAACCCTAAAAAACAACCTATAATGTTCCCACTGCTGGGACAAAGGCCTCCTCTCTGTGAGAGGGAGTGTGTCATAATCCACCACGCGGGCCCAGTGAGGGTTGTACATGTACATGTTGTACGGTCAGCCAAGAAAGTGGTGTACCAGTTTTGATTTAGTTTCCCGGTCATCGAAAATTACAACAAGGTTCGTTATAAAAAGATATTACTGAAAGAGACAACATTATCATGACGTAAACCTATGTATTTAGTATTCATACGTCATATGTCACATATAAGTACATAACATTTTAACCTTTAGTATAAATGAAAAGGACATTAGTTTCTACAAAGCAATTGAAATGTTTCCAAACAAAAGTAATAAAAACTATTTAAATAGACAACCGAATTCCATTTGAAAAAGAAAACTGACAATTGGTTTTTTGTCAAATATATGCAAAAAATCGATATATTTTCCGTGTTATTTTTCAATCAACTGCATATAAAATCATCTCAATGCCTGCCAACTTGACCATTGCCGAAAGAGCACAAATAATTGCCCAATTTAATGAGGGAAGCAGTATCAGTGCGATATCCCGGAATTTGAATATATCGAGGCGTTCTGTCCGCTTTTGGATTCGTCGTGAAGGAGAGGAGGGAAGTTTGTTGGATCACAGAAGAAGTGGTCGCCCGCCTGCACTCTCCAATAACGATAGAGAATTCATGAGACGGGAATATGAAATCAATGGTTTTAAGCCCACAAAACATTTTGCGGAGATGTTCGATGTGAGTGCCCAAACAATAAGGAATCATCTACATTACATGGGGTTGCACCACAGGCATTACGCCAAGAAAATATATTTGACGGATGCTCACAGACTTGCTCGTCTGAACTTCGCCAGAGAGCACTTAGAGTTTGATTGGTCTAATACAGTGTTTTGTGATGAAAAAACGTTTAAATCCAGTCAGCATGGACGTCTTCACCTTTGGCGATATAATTCAACACGGTATAAAGATGATCATGTAATTCCAAATAGAGAATCAGGTCGAATTTCCGTAAATATTTGGGGCTGGATGAGTGCGGATGGTGTAGGAGAATTGTGTTCTCTACCTCCTCGAGCGACGGCTGTAAATTATATCGACGTGCTTCAGAATGCAATGCTACCGACAGTCCGTAATGTTTACCCGGAGAACGAAGTGCCACAATTTGATTTTGTTCAAGATAATTGTTCAATTCATAATGCGAGGATCGTAAGAGCCTGGTTTCGTTCACACACTGACGTAAGGGTAATTCAGTGGCCCTCAAGATCGCCGGACCTCAACCCGATAGAAAATCTTTGGGGCCTTATGGTCCAACGATGGTCGCATCAAAATGAAAGAACCAAACAAGCTCTTATTAGTCACTGTAATTATATTTGGGAGGAAATGCGGGGAACCGATATTTGCTCACGGCTTGTTGGTTCAATGAGGTCTCGTCTTTTAGAGGTTATAGAGGCCAACGGCGGTTACACCCGTTTCTAATTTTTAAAAATTTTCAATATCTTCTAAATATTACTATATATGCTATGTTTTTGTTTGTTATAAGTATTTTAAAATTGATTGTAGAAATTTAATAAAAGGATAAATCTATTTTTAGCTTGTTTTTTATTGATATTGTAATTACAAGTTTACAGAAATTGTAGGTTTGTGGATTCGCCTTGTGCCTTTACAATTTTATGTAACTTGTTGATTACAATTCTGAATTTGTAGATACAATTTTGTCATCAAAATCTACAGCCCCCCGCCGTTGATTTTACGACGTCATTGGTTCCATCAAGTTCAAACTAAGAACAGCTGTCACGTTACAAACAGTAATAGTCGTTATCAATAATCAGATAAAGACAGCAATAGAAGTTGTCAGATCGATCTGCAAGCGAAACTAATCTTTATCACCTATGAATCTGCAAGCGATATTCAACCTTAGGGTGGTACACCACTTTCTTGGCCGACTGTACACCGATCTGTCTTCACTAAAATAATAATCACTCTATCGCTCTAAGGTTTGCTGTTAGAAAACCCAATTCTGGGTTAAGCTCGCCTTTGTACATAATTTACCCTTATGTGAAGTGTTATTTTAATTATATGTGTGTACAATAAAGAATAAGAATAAGAATAAGGGTTGGTAGATGCCACATGTCTTCGAATTTTTGGTTCTAGGACATGCCGGTGTCCTCACGATGTTTTCCTTCACCGTTTTGAAAGCAGTGGTGATGAAATTGAACATACCTAGTTATCGTAATTGCAATTAATTGTTGTAACAAATACCTAGTTTGTTGACAATTGACGTGGCCACCATCTTTTTTTCTCACATATTAAAGAAATGTCTTTAAGTAGCTCGCGGCTAGATAAATACAACCGGAAAGGTCAATCTTCAAGGTTAAGCCGCGCTTGCCGAGGTAAATTTATGGATGGGAGACCATAACTCGTGGTGAGCTTTTTAATTTATCATGGTAAAATCATCAAATGAGTCTTCCCACCTAGGGCAGGGCTGGAGGGACTGTCAAACTCGTACTGACTAAAATCCACGGTGTCCTTCAAAAGCCCTTTATATTCCGGGGTCACGGTAATGAGATAAGTCCCGCGACTCCGGCAGGCTTTGGTCCTCTAGAGGGTGGTCCCGTCATCATGCTGCGCTCTTTGAGGCGCGCGTGGAACACAACGCGCCGTCGACCCGGGCATGGTCCATGGTTGGACAGCGAGTTGCCCTTTACTCGCCGCCCGCCTGCCCGCGATCGTGGTGAGCTTAGGTTAGAATGTCCAGATTAGTAGGCTACTATACCTAGAAGGAAGAGAATTTACGCCCGTCGCGTTCGTTCGATTCCTACGTAAAACAAGTGAACATCTCCAAGGAAAATATTTAAATATGCGTGGCGCTCATTCAAACATTTTATAAAAAAGTGGCTTCACTGTTTTGTTTCGAACACTGAATCTGTACCCTTAGCACGAGTTTTCACTATTTTACTTTACAGCGTCTTTCCGGTCATCATCAGCCTATTAATGTTCCCACTGCTGGGACACAGGCCTCCTCTCTGTGAGAGGGAGTGGGCCATAATCCACCACGCGGGCCCAGTGCGGATTGGTGGATGTCACAATCATGTCTCCGAATTTTTGGTTCTAGGACATGTCGGTTTCCTCACGATGTTTTCCTTCACCGTTTTGAGAGCAGTGGTGATGAAATAAATTACACAAAGTAATGCGCCTGCCTGGATTCGAACCCACGACCTACAACTCGTATGTCGGGGCCGATACCACTGGGCCACCACTGCTTCCAGTATTTACAGCGTTTCTTGTATGGAAAAATGGAACAGCGCCTCTGGTGTACGAAGAAGGAACTAATTTTTTCGTTGACAGTCAATTTGAAAATGTCAAAGTTCTTGGTTACGTCAGAATAACTGAAAACTCATGATAAGGCCTCTGGACATTTTTAATTCTTAGGAAGATATTTCCTCCGTGCCTCGGAAAGCACGTAAAGCCGTTGGTCCCGGCTGTCATTTGTAGATCTTTGACAGTCGTTACTGTTAGTCAGAAGCTCTAAAATCTTGCAACCAGTCTTACCATGGAGTATTATATTACCCAGTTACTGTGTTGTGGAGGTCCGATAGTCAGTCGCTCCATGTAAAATACTGATATTCAGCTGCATCTAGTTCAACTGGAAGACGACCCCAAAATATCGGAAAAGGCTAGGCTAAGATTTACAGGTCTTAAAACGTAGATTTATGAATTTCCGCAAAAATCTGGATCGTGTCTTAATATGGACGAAATTTTATTTAAAACAAATTAATACAGATTTTGGTAAATACAGTTTAAGAGATTTAGCGTGACAAACAAACAAACACAGTTTTGCACTAATAATATTAGTTAAGAAGATAACTAAAGGCATTTTCTTTCATAATGCGTAAAAGAAACGGCAGTATCGAGAGTGAAAGAGACCACAACACGTTTGTCAACTCCTCGTATCTTTTAAAAGTGACCATGAAGTGTTTTCTTGTGGAACTCCTGAAATTCAGGCTGAATAATTTAAAGTTAGAAATAAGTTAGCGATAAGCACATTTTTGCCGCATTGAAGAAAATTTTCTGTTTCCCATTTTTCCTTTTAGCGTCTTTTTCTGTTGTCAACATGTTTTCAGGCAGTATTTCAGCACTTCGAAGTCTGCCGTCCCCATTTCAAAGACACAGCGTGGCTATGCATAAATATGATATAACTAAATACTGCATTGTTAAAACTAATAGGTGCGTCAAAAGAAAGAAAATTCACAGAGAAAAATGGCACCATAACAAAATGACGCATTTTCAAATTCGCATTCCAAATAGTGATGCGACAAAACTTACACATTAGAAAGAAAAGATACAAAAAAAAGAAGAAAAAATTGGAGTATTAAATTTTTTTGTCCCCTGATTTCGTATACGGAACGCGGCATGCGCGCGCATCCAACATCGACCGATACGTTATCGCTAGTTTGAGTCCGGCCGCCGTTCCGGTTGGACGTATGTACATGCCCAATGGGTGAGTTGCAGTACCCGGGTGCTCCGAGCGTAGCTGATGACGAGAGACAATACAGGGCGCCGTTCCGTCGGGCGCCGCAATACAGGTGGCCCGCGCCGCAACCGCCCCAGCCCTCGGCCTTCGCCCCTTGGCGGAGGGCGCCGGCCCCGCCACGGCCTCCCGATTACCGAAGAAGTGCATCCTACCCTGGAAAGCCTGATGAAACCTACCAGGTATGTTTTCTTTTTAAATTTTCTTTTTTAATGACACGAGTGTTTTTCCGTTATACAGCCACGTCTGTCATAAAAAATAAATTGTGTTTTTTTATGTGTAAGTATGTGGTTTTAACTACGTGTTATCTTCAAACTCGGTTTTTATTGTAGTATA
The DNA here is from genome assembly GCA_954870645.1 of Agrotis clavis. Classification (NCBI taxonomy): domain Eukaryota; kingdom Metazoa; phylum Arthropoda; class Insecta; order Lepidoptera; family Noctuidae; genus Agrotis; species Agrotis clavis. Next base: position 8,838,043 of record OX940944.1, on the reverse strand, counting down.
GGTTGATATTGTGGTCTAGCTTCAAAGATATTTAGGTCGTTTGTAAACTGTTTAGCATATTTCGACTGCGCAGTTTGACAGATGTGTCTGGTTCCACTTTTGTGTTATCAATACTTGAAACTTCAGGCTTGTTGCTGAAAAGGGGCAGCCTGAAACGTGAATGGAAAAACTGTTTCAGTACTTTTTTTTATTTTCGAAGAAAGTGATCAATTTCTGTTAGACACTGATTGTTGTTTTAGCGAAAAGTTTAATTTCTCAAGTACCTAATCGAGTTACTTATTAAAAAACGTAAAGAACAATGTTAAAAACATTTTAAATTTAATTTAATGGAAATGCGATGTTTTAAACAAATTAATTCCTGTAAGTAGGTAAATAATTAATGTAATTGAGTGTCTGAATTAGGTACTTAAAACATACATTTCACTTAAGTGTCGCAGCAATCAAATGTTTGTGTTAATTCAAATAAAATAAAATCATTTTAGCTTCAAATAAAATCAATATTTAAAATCATTTGAGCTTTAAATCTACGAAAGAGTCTAAAATAAAACCAATCTTTGTATCATTTTACTTTATTACACAAAACGTTGAAGAAAACGCTGAAAATCTGTGAAAAATTTACGTACCTAAAATTAGAAATTTCAGGAGTGTAAAGTAAATCTGTAACCGTATTTAACAGGGCTTAAAATTAATTCACCCCCTTGAATATATTTACTACGTTTACGTGTCAAATATTTAAGTTAAGGGAGCGGTTTTCAGGATTTCATGACTGAAATTACTAAAGTTTTTCACTCTTTATAATACACGATTTTCATTTTCACGAAAAATATTTATTTTGTATTCGTTTTTGAATAAGTAATTTATCTGTTATTATGTGTCTTACCATGTAAAATTTTGTCAAAGATAATTTTTCAGGTTTTCACGACTGAAATAATTGTAGTAGTTTCGTTTTTTTCCCTAAAAATCTATAAATATCCTTTCAACTTTACTAGTGTTTATATAACCAAATTTTTGAAGAATTTGACACATTTTAGTTTTTTTTTAAGCAAAAGAGTGTGAAATATTGATTTTTAGTCCAATAAATTAATCAAAAAAATACATGGGTAAGTGTGCAGACGTAGACGTAATTGACACTATTTTTAGTATATTATTTTTCTAGAGAGGATGCCTATATAGTAGAGAGGGTTCTACGTATGATAAATTACTGCTGACCTATTTTCCATTCCCGTATAGGGTGTTACTAAGAGAAAACTAGCGTAACTGAGCCATTGCAAATATAATCTAAAAAAAAAATACCTAAGTAAAAACTCGTGCTTCTTTAGAGTTTTGACATAGCCCTTTTTAAATAAAAATTAATTTGGTCTATTTTGAGCAAGACTTAACCTTAAAATTATTTTATGGAGTGAAATAAAATACTTCTAAAACGAAATAACGTAACTGGTATCTTTTCCGTAAAAAAATAAAAATCGTAGCACATCACTAAAAAAAATCTAATTCTATTTTCAAAAAACCAATATTTCGGTCAATTCAGTCCAGCATGGTTCATTGTGTGAACGCACACAGCCATCGCCAGGCAAGTTGTGTTTATACAAATATTGATTTTCTACGCAACGGCACGTGGCTTCGGCTTTACAACGCATTTGACTGCTACTTAGTACTTGCCACGCGGCTCAACGCGTGTTTTTTTAAACCTTTTTCTTTTTTAGTAACTAGCTGCCCCGGCAAATTTCGTACCGCCTTAGAATCTATAAAAAAAAAACCTTCTAAACGTTGATTGCAAGCGCCATGACAGCCGGGATTTCCGGATCAAAGATAAACTGATTTTTTAGGGTTCCGTAGTCAACAAGGAACCCTTATAGTTTCGCCATGTCCGTCCGTCCGTCCGTCCGTCCGTCCGTCCGTCCGTCTGTCCGCAGTTTAGCTCAGAGACGCACAGTACTAGAGAGCTGTAATTTGGTGTAAATATACGGATTTGTTGTGCCGAAAAAGTGGTAAAATAAAATCTCGTAAAATATTTTTTTTTAGGGTACCTCCTGTACACGTAAAGAGGGGATGTTTTTTTTTTTTCTCGCGTACCCCTTAGTGTGGGGTATCATTAAATAGGTCTTTAAAAAATATTGATAGTTTCCATTAACAATTTTTTGATAAAAAAATTCGTTTGTGAAATATTAAGCTTTAAAGTGCTAAATTTTGCTCGACTCGAGTGTCCCCCCCCTCTACCAGCTAAACGGTTATGTTTGGGGGTGTGAAAAAATTCACAATAGTAGTATATATAACGAAGTTTAAAAGAAAATTATCATGACTAAGTAGGCTTTACAACTTTACGAGTAATAGTCGACCAACTTATAAAATGTACTTGGATAATATATTTTCCTAAACAAAATGTATCGGAGAACAAGCTCTTCAACTGCAAATGTAAGTTTGTCAACTTTATTTTTACAGCTGTAATAGGTATGTTTTTTGGGGATAGGTAGGTTTTTATCGTCAACTATTTTTAACTTACTTCAAAAAAGGGGGAGGTTCTAAATTCGTCGTAATCTTTTTTTTATGTATTTTCCCCGATTTCTCAAAGACTCCTGGGCCGATTTTGAAAATTCTTCTCTTTAAAATTAAATTCAGCGAATCAGTTTAGTTAGTTCGCATAAGTATTTTGATGGGCAACTACGGAACCCTACACTGTGCGTGGCCCGACACGCACTTGGCCGGTTTTTTTATAGGCTAAATTCATCGATGTATATTATGTTTTTATTAATAATGTCTAAGTTTCCATAAATCAAAAAATTTACTGAAGGGGAAAAACGCGTTTTTGATAAAAAATCTGGTAACGTTCTGAAATCGCCAATATTTACGTAGTTAACTAGAACTACAGACTCAAAGCTCATTTTTTTTTCAATGTGAAAATTTGCAACCGTTCTCACGACACATGAGAAATTCCTAGTGAAGGCGAAGGGGCATCGTTTTAAAAATAAATAAATTCAATAATTTAACCAAATTAAAAGTCAAAAGTCAAAAGCAGTGGTGGCCCAGTGGTATCGGTCCCGACTTACGAGTTGTAGGTCGTGGGTTCGAACCCCGCCAGGCGCATTACTTTGTGTAATTTATGTCATCACCACTGCTCTCAAAACGGTGAAGGAAAACATCGTGAGGAAACTGGCATGTCCTAGAACCAAAAATTCGAAGACATGTGACATCTACCAACTCGCACTGGGCCCGCGTGGTGGATTATGGCCCACTCCCTCTCACAGAGAGGAGGCCTGTGTCCCAGCAGTGGGAACAATATAGGCTGATGATGATGATGAAAAGTCAAATAATTAATCAAGTTGGTATTTAATAATAATGTAATCGTTCCAAATAAAAAGTTAAAATAATTTTTAAAAAGTCAAATTATTTGTTAATATTTTAGATATTCCGACACTGTTGCGACCGCTAACACGGATAAACTATGTTTATCCTGTAATTTATCATTATTTTAAGTTTCTACTGATAAGAGAGTTAATTGTTAAACTATAGAACAATAACTCTAGGTCACAAGACCGCATGTAAACATAACAGTGACTCTGGAACGCAAAGAGCAATTGAAAGAAGAGGGTGGATTTTAGTCAGTACGAGTCTGACAGTCCCTTTCGCTCTACCCAGCGCGGGAGGACTCATTTAATGATTTTATCAAACGAAGGAAATCAGCCAACTGCGAGTAGCACTAGCACACAAAGGGTTCTATACCATTTTTTTAAAAAAAAGCAACTGTTGTGTGGGAGGCCCCTTAAATATTAATTTAATTCAGTTTTTTTTTGTATTTTTTTAAAGCGGCAACAGAAGTATAATAGGTATATTATCTGTAAAAATTTCAACTGTCTAAATATCTTAGTTCATGAGATACAGTCCTGGAGCCTTACCACGAGGCCTTAACGCGATCCAGTTTAGGCTGTGGGAAAGAGACAGAGCTATACAAGTCGTCTAGCGCCATCTCTTTCCCACAGCAGCTTTTCCACAACTGGATCGCATCAAGAGTTCATGGTAGGCCACCTGTTTTGCACTTTAAAATCCATAACTTCGTAGTTCCGCGTAGCATTTTCGTAGATTCTTTGCTACGTCACTCGCCTACGTAAATGTCGCGGAAAAATATGTTACATACTTAGTTTATTTAACAAACAAAGTTTTAAACATGATGAATTACGTTTAGGAAATCCAATAAGTACTTAATCTACGTTACTAAGGAAAATATTGAAGTTTACTCATCTTATTATCTTGCTATGATTATAATCTGCTGTTTTAATAAGTTCAAAAGTTTTTAAACGCATTCACGACACAGAAGAAAATTTTTAGTGTGAATACAAGTATTTTTTTTAAATAATCATTTCTTTTATTTAATCGTATATTCGTTATCCTTTGGTTCGAAGGTTCATAGTTACCTGAAGCATTTATTTCTTTAGGTAATCAATCACTATCTTTCTAAAAATAATACAATACTTAAAAAAATAATTAAACCTAAATATTTACCAAACAAAAAACTGTACCCTTAACACGAGTTTTCACTATTTTACTTTACAGCGTCTTTCCAGTATTTACAGCGTTTCTTGTATGAAAAAATGGAACAGCGCCTCTGGTGTGCGAAGAAGGAACTAAATTTTTCCTTGAAAACATTCAATTTGAAAATGTCAAAGTTCCAGTTTACTTTACGTCAGAATAACTGAAAATGGTAAGGCCTCTGTACATAAAACCAATAACTAAATTAAAGTACTTATTATAGAACTCTCGTGGGGTAACTCAGCCCATGTTACTGAACAATGTTTCGTCGTAGTCGTAGAACAACGACGGTTTTGATTTTTTTCAATTTTTGCTTTTTTACGTAAAATGAGCTTATATGCCGTGCTTTATTAGCCAATAACTCTTTTTTTTTAATATTATTTAAAATAACTGAGATACTGACTAGGAATACTGACGGATTTGATTTCTTAACGCAGTAAAATGACGTAATATTCTATACGCCCGTGTACTACGCTGCCCTCTGCCCCCCGCGCCCCGCTTACGCCCGTGTGCGCCTGTCGGATTGTTAGTTCCGCCCATGTTCTGAGTAAGGTTGCGCGTGGCCTTCGCTTTGCACTAATTAATACGTTAACTTATTTTTATTTAACTCTTAGGCTATATTGTATGTCCTATAATATGTATTATTATTTTTTGTGCAGATTTTCCTAGAACAACGACGGAAACCACTTTGCGTCATGTAATTACGAGAAAAATCCGCAAAACAACGACGTATGATAACATACGACACACAAGTTTTCATAAAACAATGATATTTTATAAAATTTAGCCGTTTTAGGAATTTATCATGTTGGTCAGATTATAAAAGTTCAGAAACAGAACAACATGTCCAAATTTCAAGCTTAGCGGATCAGCGGTTTCTAAAATATACCCTTAAACTCCATTAGAAAACTTTAAAGCTGTAAAGTTACTGATTTACAGAACCGTCTTTGTTCTACGACTGTGACGGTTTGTTCTAAGACTTTTGGAAAAAAAACAGATTTTTCATACTGATGGGCCCGATCAATTTCTCATTTTGTATGAAAAACCGTTGGTCCCGGCTGTCATTTGTAGATCTTTGACAATCGTTACTTAGAAGCTCTAAAGTCTGACAACCAGTCTTACCATGGGGTATCGTATTACCCAGTTACTGGGTTGTGGAGGTCCGATGGGCAGTCGCTCCATGTAAAATACTGATATTCAGCTCCATCTGGTTCGACTGGAAAGAAACCAACCCCAATATTGTTGGGAAAAGGCAGGCAGATGATGATCAAAACAAAAGAATGAAAGCGTTAAACATAATTTTATAAATTACTATCAAATACCAAAGAGAATAATTATCCAAAAAGAATATAGAAATTAGCCAGCATGGCCCATCGTGTACATTCGCCTTCACAATCTCGTGGGTTGACAACCAGCTGATACCTCCTATCTCTTTCACTCGCGTCCAACAAAATCAATACTTGTGAGTTTGTAACCTAATTTTATTAAACGTTTTAACATTCTATTTTAACTCGTGGAGGCTCAATTGTATGAAGGTTATTTAGGTAATAAAATTGGGATTATTGTTTTGTTTATAACACTTAGTAATTAGAGAGTAATTGCATTCTAATTTTGAATTTCTGATACATTAGATCAGACGGTTAAATTGCCAGTGTGGCCATTTTAGAGGTGAAAATGTAGACAACATTTTAATAGTTTTAATTTGAGATCTGAATTTGCTAGTTTGCTAGCGAATTGGCTATCAAAGCCTAAAAATTGATACTTAGGGGAAAGGTGTACGAGATGATTCCCTTAAGGGAGATTGCTTGTAGATTAAAAGATATCCTACTTAGCGCGATTGTAAATACGTATATACATAGTAAATTTATTTATCTTATTGTTGGCATACTCAAAATTTTGATTTTTTCGATGCTTTACTATTAAAAAAACACATTTTTAAAACGTTGTCAAAGGATCATCTTGTACACCCCGGTGTCCAAGATGATCCCAGGATCCAGGAAGAGAATAACCCACATAAAACCATAATCTCGGTTTATTTTTTCACCTATATATTTGATTGTACTGACAGCCACCTTATTTTTGACTTTTGCCCGCGTTTTTAGTGATAATACAGGCAATCCAAACTGTGCTATATGGCATGCCATTTTTAACAGCATCCAGTGCTTTGGTCATGGAGTGTTCTGACCACAATCCGCGTTTAGTTTCTTTTTATAATTACGAGGCATAGTCTTAAACCAAAAATATATGAACTTAAACATAATAACATACAAAGGTTAAAAATATCCCCGTAATAGTAGGTATGTTACCGGTTTACAAGAAGATCCGTGGGGATCATCTTGTACACCGGTAACATAATCATCTTGCCCCAACATAAACTTTTTTATTCAATGTTCGATAACTTAAACTATGTGCTTTCAACTGTTACCATGCTATTAAAAAAACAAAATAGAGCAATTTACAAAGCTAACTAATACCACAGCCTAGTAATAAAGTACCTAGAACAAATTAGATATAAACTTCAACTCACCCTTACCTTAGATCAAAGTAACGGAATATTTGTTTTTTTTCTCAAAAAATTTAATTGTCACTCTCGACACCACTACTTTTGACCGAGGCGGGGGAATATCGGGGACTACGTTTTACCATTAAAAACAACTAGATGACGCTACTGGCTTCGTTGCAATATCAAAGGATCATCTTGCCTCGACGGATCATCTCGTACACCTTTCCCCTACATTGAAATTTAAAGAAGATAAAAGGTATTCAAATAATCTAGTTATCACATGTCCCTTGGAAATTACGTTTTGCAAAAAAAATGTTAGTTTTACGTAATTATTGTTTATTTTTAAGAGCGGGCAAGTCGTTTATTATATTTAAATGAAGATTAATTTATTCTAGAAATTCACACACATTTCACATAGGACATTTCACAAGAAAAAAATAGGGACAATAATTATAATATTTTTTTTATTAAAATATTAGTTCCGCACTCGGAATTTCTTCTGTATCGTGGATGCGTTTAGAAACACAAATTATATATACTCATACACAAACACCCAGACACAGAAAAACGATTTGCAGATGATACGAATATTTGTTTTGATCTGTGCGGGGATCGAACTTGTGACACGATCCGCAGCAGTCTATCACATAGCCATCACTGCGCCAACCATCACATAGCCACTGCCGGTGCTGTCAAACTTTGCCGAAACAAATGCCAATCCTAAACAATTAATTACTTCAAATTATAGTATTTACATAATTATAAAAGAGCATAATAATTGTTTATCTTTTTTTCAGTAATGTTATTGCTATCGGTCAAATATTTCGTCCGATAATAATAAAGATTAAACTGTTTATGAATTAAATTGTCAAGACGATTGATTTATTTATCTCACTACATATTATTTGATTGAATGTTTTGAAATTAATAAAAACATGGTTTTATGGTAATTGTTTTTATACCAGCAATCAATTTTAACATACTTTTTTATAATCATCTGCCTGCCTTTTCCCAACTATATTGTGGTCGGCTTCCAGTCGAAACAGATGCAGCTGAATATCAGTATTTTACATGGAGCGACATGACTATCGGACCTCTACAACCCAGTAACTAAGTAATACGATACCCCATGGTAAGACTGGTTGTCAGACTTTACAGCTTCTGAATAACAGTAATACGACAGTCAAAGATCTACAAATTACAGCCGGTTAAAAAATTGTTGCCCCACACTAGGAATATCTCCTGTATAGTGGGTGCATTTAAAACATAGAAACCTCACATACACAAACACTCAGACCTGGAACAACTACAACTACTTGTAGATCATACAAATATGTATTTGTTCCATGCGGGAATCGAACCCTACACGCTGCGGCTACCCTGCCACTAAACTAAACCTAGTGGGTTTTATTAATGTTAATTTTTAATTATGCAGGTTCTTAAGTAGTACACGCAGAGAAATGTCTAGCTACCTGTACGAGAACTTCTGGTTGCAACCGTGACAGCAAGACTCACTAGTTGACTTTACAACATTTCTAGTAATAAATACTAAGTAAGTTAGAGATAACAAGGACTTAGTAATAAATACTAAGTAAGTAGTAGAGATAACAAGGACTTATTACAGTATTTATTACTAGAAATTCAACTAGTGAGTCTTGCTGTCACGGTTGCAACCAGAAGTTCTCGTACACATTTCTCTGCGTGTATTAGCCCAGGGCTCCATTATACTCACGATTCGCCCCAAGTATAGAGCCTAAAGTCTTAAGTCAACGGTTACACGCTCAGTCTGGCGTCAGTTCAGTCCATCAGTCTGGTCCGGCTAAGACTGATGCCAGAATGATGGATGAAAAATACGGTTAATTTTTGTCATTTTGGACCATCAGTCCGTCAGTCAACCGGTTAGACGATAATTCTCCCGTCATTCTGAGCAGACTGATGGACCAGACTGACGCCAGACTGAGCGTGTAATAACCTTTGACTTCAATTGACTTAGATCATAATAATAATCTCTTCAATGGTGTTTGAAATGATCATACCTCTACGATTCTATACTTATTGTTACTCGTAGGTATTAAATAAACAGGAAAGGTCTCTTAATCATGTTTATTTTTTATTTCTATAGTAAATAAATTATAGATTTATAATGAGACCATAGGGTGAGCAAAATCATGAAAATAATTATCGAAGTTTATGAACGTTCATCTAAAACTTTGATCTAGAAGAGTTGTAGAAAATCGAATTTGTCAGTTTGTTTTTAATTCGGCTTTTGTTTAAATTCTAAATAAACTAAAAAAAACAAAGTCGGTGACTTTGTTTTTTATTTCATTGACTTTTTTGCCAAAATGAAAAAAATAATATGAACATTCGAATTGATAACCTTCTCCTTTTGGAAGTCGCTTAATAATTTAAACAATATTTCACCATTTTTATGGTGAGAAAAAATACAAAAAAAATAATATTATTTCAATTGAAAAACCTACCGACAACAAATCCGGACGCATAAGGCAAATGAAATCAGCTGATTCTGATTACAACCCAGCGCCCTATTTACGGATATAAGGGATCAATTCTTACACCCCTATGTAAGGACGAAACGAGGGGTGTACTAGGGGGATGCAAATTTGTTTATGACAAGTGTATAAGTAATAGATATACAGTGCGAAATGATTGATTCAGAGACCTTAGCACAAGGTTTCTGTTTTTTATTTAGAGCGGACTTGAAGTATTTACTGCGTTTTTTGAAAGGCAAATTAAAAAGCGACTCTAGTGTACGAGGAAGGAACTATTTTCTTTTTTTCATCAAATTACTGTCATAGTTCCAGTTTAAGTAAAGTTATAAAAAAAACCGGCCAAGTGCGTGTCGGGCCACGCACAGTGTAGGGTTCCGTAGTTGCCCATCAAAATACTTATGCGAACTAACTAAACTGATTCGCTGAATTTAATTAAAAAAAAAAAGAATTTTCAAAATCGGTCCAGGAGTCTTAGAGAAATCGGGGATAATACATAAAAAAACCGGCCAAGTGCGTGTCGGGCCACGCACAGTGTAGGGTTCCGTAGTTGCCCATCAAAAAACTAATTAAACTGATTCGCTGAAATTAATTTTAAAAAGAAGAATTTTCAAAATCGGTCCAGGAGTCTTTGAGAAATCAGGAAAAATACATAAGAAAAAAGATTACGACGAATTTAGAACCTCCTCCTTTTTTTGAAGTTAGTTAAAAATAGTTGACGATAAAAACCTACCTATCCCCAAAAAACATACCGTAAAAACATACCTATTAAAGCTGTAAAATAAAGTTGACAAACTTACATTTGCAGTTGAAGAGCATGTTCTCCGATACATTTTGTTTAAGAAAACATATTATTCAAGTACATTTTATAAGTTGGTCGACTATTACTCGTAAAGTTGTAAAGCCTACTTAGTCATGATAATTTTATTTTAAACTTCGTTATAAATGCTACTATTGTGAATTTTTTCACACCCCCAAACATAACCGTTTAGCTGGTAGAGGGGGGGGACACTCGAATCGAGCAAAATTTGCCACTTTAAAGCTTAATATTTCACAAACGAATTTTTTTATCAAAAAACTGTTAATGGAAACTATAATTATTTTTTAAAGGCCTATTTAATGATACCCCACACTAAGGGGTACGCGAGAAAAAAAAAATCCTCACTTTACGTGTAAGTACTGGAGGTACAGCAGTGGTGGTAGGTAGAGCAGTGGTGGCCCAGTGGTATCGGTCCCGACTTACGAGTTGTAGGTCGTGGGTTCGAACCCCGCCAGGCGCATTACTTTGTGTAATTTATTTCATCACCACTGCTCTCAAAACGGTGAAGGAAAACATCGTGAGGAAACCGGCATGTCCTAGAACCAAAAATTCGAAGACATGTGACATCTACCAACCCGCACTGGGCCCGCGTGGTGGATTATGGCCCACTCCCTCTCACAGAGAGGAGGCCTGTGTCCCAGCAGTGGGAACATTATAGGCTGATGATGATGATGACTGGAGGTACCCTTAAAAAAAATATTTTACGAGATTTTATTTTACCACTTTTTTGGCACAACAAATCCGTATATTTACACCAAATTACAGCCCTCTAGTACTGTGCGTCTCTGAGCTAAACTGCGGACAGACGGACGGACGGACGGACGGACGGACGGACGGACGGACATGGCGAAACTATAAGGGTTCCTTGTTGACTACGGAACCCTAAAAAAGATTACGACGAATTTAGAACCTCCTCCTTTTTTTGAAGTTAGTTAAAAATACTTGACGATAAAAACCTACCTATCCCCAAAAAACATACCTATAAAAGCTGTAAAAATAAAGTTGACAAACTTACTTTTGCAGTTGAAGAGCATGTTCTCCGATACATTTTGTTTAAGAAAATATGATATCCAAGTACATTTTATAAGTTGGTCGACTATTACTCGTAAAGTTGTAAAGCCTACTTAGCCATGATAATTTTATTTTAAATTTCGTTATATATGCTACTATTGTGAATTTTTTCACACCCCCAAACATAACCGTTTAGCTGGTAGAGGGGGGGGACACTCGAGTCGAGCAAAATTTAACACTTTAAAGCTTAATATTTCAAAAACGAATTTTTTTATCAAAAAATTGTTAATAGGAACTCACATTATTTTTTAAAGACCTATTTAATGATACCCCACACTAAGGGGTACGCGAGAAAGAAAAAAAACATTCCCACTTTACGTGTACAGGAGGTACCCTAAAAAAAAATATTTTACGAGATTTTATTTTACCACTTTTTCGGCACAGCAAATCCTTATATTTACACCAAATTACAGCTCTCTAGTACTGTGCGTCTCTGAGCTAAACTGCGGACAGACGGACGGACGGACGGACGGACTGACGGACGGACGGACGGACATGGCGAAACTATAAGGGTTCCTTGTTGACTACGGAACCCTAAAAGGGGTGAAAAGTCGTGCTAGGATTTGTGATTCTGTCGTAACGAATTTACGATATATGAGAGACATGGTGGACATTCCAGCCTTACGTACAAACTATTTTGCGGTTTAGGCGCAAAATCACCAATTCGCAAAATGGCAACCGAGTCGCAAAAGGACAAGTTCTCAAAATGGTAAATTCTCTAAAAGCCTAATTCGCAAAATGGCAAAAGATCAATATTTTTTTTTCTTCGTCATCCTAGAAATCTTTGATCTTTTTCTCTCTGTTTACCTAATTAATTAAGTTCTTTCATGTAATGCGAAGAATTCTTAGTTTTATAAAATTACACACCGAAATGTATGGGAATGGGAATTGGTCTTTTTGCGCCTAAACCCATTTTTCTTATACTTTTATTGTACGCACAGCTAATGAGTGGCATTCCCTCTGTGTTGCCTGTTATCTAGATATAACCATGAATAGGTTAGGTACTTCTAGGCAAGCGAGCTCCATGTTACGGAACCCTTCGTGCGCGTGCGTGCGACTCGTGCTCGCCCAGTTTGTTTCTTACATCTTTCTAAGTAAGTATACAAATGCTCGAAGGTTACCAGAAATCAGTTTACACAACATTTTTCAGTCTGTTTCTGTAATATAACGCGACTCTATTGTTCGTCGCGTGTTTGTTTGTGCGCGCGACGGACGCAAAAATGTAACACTTTGAGTATTGTGTACACTGACCGGCGAGAAATGTTGGAAAAATTGTCGGTTGGGAATATTTTAGGGAAAAAATATGGTGTACAATAAACTAATCCTACCTAACTAGTAGGTAATGTCCCACGGCGACGGACGTAGCTAGACGATCTCTGGCCACCGTAGGCGCGGGCATGCGGGCGGCGAGTAATGGGCGACTCGCTGTCTGACCATGGACCATACCCGGGCCGACCGACGTCCCGTTGTGTTCCACGCGCGCCTCAAAGAGTGTCCGGGTCAGCACAATGACGGGGCCCCCCCTTAGAGGGCCAAAGCCTGCCGGGGTCGCGGGACTAACAAGCTACCATGACTCCGAAACGTAAAGGGCCATTGAAGGATATCGTGGATTTTAGTCAGTACAAGTCTGACAGTCCCTCCTGCTCTGCCCTGAGTGGGAGGACTCATTTGACGATTATACCATGTAAAAAATAAATAATTGTCTCTGGAATATACATAAACTCAGCCTATAATGTTCCCACTGCTGGGACACAGGCCTCCTCTCTGTGAGAGTGAGTAAGCTATAATCCACCACGCGGGTCCAGTGCGATTCGGTAGACTATGTCGCATGTCTTCGAATTTTTAAAACATTTAGAACATGGCCACTTTTGTTTGTGTTTTATTTTTTCTTATATCATTTCGAATTTTTAGGGTTCCGTAGTCAACAAGGAACCCTTATAGTTTCGCCATGTCCGTCCGTCCGTCCGTCCGTCTGTCCGCAGTTTAGCTCAGAGACGCACAGTACTAGAGAGCTGTAATTTGGTGTAAATATACGGATTTGTTGTGCCGAAAAAGTGGTAAAATAAAATTTCGTAAAATATTTTTTTTTAGGGTACCTCCAGTACTTACACGTAAAGTGAGGATTTTTTTTTTCTCGCGTACCCCTTAGTGTGGGGTATCATTAAATAGGCCTTTAAAAAATAATGATAGTTTCCATTACCAATTTTTTGATAAAAAAATTCGTTGGTGAAATATTAAGCTTTAAAGTGCTAAATTTTGCTCGATTCGAGTGTCCCCCCCCTCTACCAGCTAAACGGTTATGTTTGGGGGTGTGAAAAAATTCACAATAGTAGTATATATAACGAAGTTTAAAAGAAAATTGTCACGACTAAGTAGGCTTTACAACTTTACGAGTAATAGTCGACCAACTTATAAAATGTACTTGGATAATATGTTTTCTTAAACAAAATGTATCGGAAAACATGTTCTTCAACTGCAAATGTAAGTTTGTCAGCTTTAACAGGTATGTTTTTACGGTATGTTTTTTGGGGATAGGTAGGTTTTCATCATCAACTATTTTTAACTAACTTCAAAAAAAGGAGGAGGTTCTAAATTCGTCGTAATCTTTTTTCTTTTGTATTTTCCCCGATTTCTCAAAGACTCCTGGACCGATTTTGAAAATTCTTCTTTTTAAAATTAAATTCAGCGAATCAGTTAGTTCGCATAAGTATTTTGATGGGCAACTACGGAACCCTACACTGTGCGTGGCCCGACACGCACTTGGCCGGTTTTTGATTTTAGAGCACATGACAGTTTTCGTTGCGTCATTTTCTTTCTTTTTACCGCAATGTTGCCACTTCAAAATTCAAAGTTTCTACCTTGGCCTTAACCACCAAATAAATAATTACCCTGACAAAGAGGGCATTAAAATTATAAACTACAAGCCGACCCGGTTACCCGGGTGGCCTATATAGAGCCGGTACGCAGCCCCCTGTCCCGGCGTGACCTAGTCTTCGTACATCTGTTAGGTTGGTATTACTGAAGCGCGGGAATATCTCATTGATTTTGGTATGTTGGCTATATAATAACTGTTTTTGTTTTAAATGTAGGTACTTATGTATCTATATAGATAGACATTGCATTTTTTTTAGTTCATATAGTCTACATAATATTATTGGTAAATTATTACATCATTTTCATTTTGATATACGTAGCCTATAAACGTCTAAGTTTACAATAAATGAAAAATGCTCACAAAATGAAAACTACTGGGTCAAACTGAATTATTTTTAAGGCGTGTAGGTACACTGCTTCGAACACACACAAATCGGGAAAGAAAATCCGAAAGTCCGAAAGAAAATTCTGACTGAATTGAGAAACTCCTTTTTGAAGTCAGTTAAAAATAAATGACGTCAACATTGTGACATGGTAAAGGGAGATTATTTGGTGAGACAGGTAACTCAGTGATAGAGTCTTAAAAGTTCTCAAAACGTTACCTATGCATGCTGTAATGCGAAATGATGTGTCGCTACTACATAGTAGCCATACACCATCCTGCCTATCGACGATCGATTTGACGCTTGCAATTGTTTTGTTGTATTTGATGGCATGACATGCCAATTTGATAGGTCATCAAATCGATTTGACACAACGTCAAATCGGCAGCAGTGATGCAATTGGCTATTATTCGGTGACGACAGCTACAATTTTATAAATTTGTAGCTATCGGTCACCGAATAATAGCTAGATCTAGCTATAAAGTTGCTAAGTTGGCATCGCTGCTGCAGATTTGAAGTTGTGTCAAATCGATCGTACGATAGGCAGTATGGTGTATGGTGTATATGGACGAACTGCCAATTTGTAACAAATGCAAGCGTCATACGATAGGCATGATGGTGTATGGCTACCATACGTCTTGTCCACTTTATTGATGAACAAGTTGCATCATTTCGCATTACAGCATGCATAGGTACCTAACGTTTTGAGAGACTTTTAAGACTCTATCAATATGTTGCCTGTCTCACCAAATAATCTCCCTTTACCATATTTTGTTTTAGGGAATTTAAAATCATGCTTTTTTATTAATTAATTATAATAATTAAATACTTACTAGCTTCTGCCTGCGGTTTCGTTCGCGGCAGTTCAGTTTTTAATATTAATTCGATTCGGGTTGTATTTTCGATAGACACGTAGGTAGCGCCTTCTAATATTCTATGAATGTTGTTTTGCTAGTAACCGATGGGGAAGAAAAGTTATCCGGAAAATGCAGCGTAGTCAGGCCAACCACTAGGTGGACCGACGACATCGTGGGAGTCGCGGGCAACCAATGGATGCAAGTGGCGAATTGTCGTTCGGCATGCTGGACGCTGGATTGGGAACTAACATTTCAGAAGCTTGTGTGTATGTGTGTGGATCAGTTTTCTTCCAATGCAGTACTGTCTGTATCAGCATAATGCTTACATATACGTACTGCAATGATCTTGCCCTAATAGCTATGTAGGTTAACAGATTTCCAATTTACGTAAATGGACGACATCTTTTGAATTTGCAGATGTACAGATGCACATCAATCTGTAAAATTTTCTTAACTTAATTGTTTTTCAACCTTATTACTTTTGTCCAGAGGGCTGGTTCTTTCTTTGGTCATAGAATAAGCATTGCAATTCAACGTGGCAATGCTGCCAGTCTTCTGGGCACGTTCCCAGACGACAGCGATACGGAGGAGTACTTCGAGTGTCTCTGCCCTCTTTGTATTTTTTTTTTATTTTTGTTTTTTTTTAAATGTTAGTTTTAGTTTAGTACCTATCTTTTGTAAATATTTAGTTAGTAACACTTGTATATTTCTAATTTCGGTTATAGGTAATATTTTATGTAATTTTCTCTTGTATATAAAAATATATTTGTAGTAGATTAATAATAATAACAATAGTGGAAGCTTATAATGTTCGATTTGTAAAATTTGACAGTTTGGGGTAGGTTGACCTGCTGACATCTGTACCAACGACCATCTAACTTCATACTAATTTTATAAGATGTGGAAGTTTGGTCGGATAAATTGATAGATGGATTTTTGGTAAGAATTACTTTATTTTTCTTTTAAATGTCAAAATCGTCAAATGAGTCCTTCTGCAAGGCCTGTCACTCACCAAAAAAAAAAAAAATACGTCGAGTTAATTTTGCCCTTTACGTTCTAGTGTCACGGTAACTTGTTTAGGCAGTCTCGCGACCTCAACAGGCGATTGGCCCTATATGGGGGCCGCGTCATAGGAAGTGGAAGTACGAGGTTATTATCATTGAAACAACTCATCCGATTTCGAAAATTCTTTACTAATATCAAGCTACATTATTGCCTAATATTATAGGATACAATTTACGTTAAAAACAACAAAACTTTTGCCGGTAAATCACCCACAAAAGCGATATTTGTGTTGTAACTAAACACGAAGTGCAAATCAATTTCTTTGCCAACAAATCTGATGTGGGCTATTTTTGTTTCTCTCTTACACAAAAATTACTGAACAGATTTGCATAAAATTCGGTACACATATAGTTTATAACCTGAATTGGCAAATAGTATACTTTTTATTTAAAAATTTTTTGGATAAAAAGTATACAGACTAAATTTCACGCGGGAGACGCTGCGGGCATAACTAATTTCGCCAATAATAATCTCTGTATTGTTTCCTAACGATATACTAATTAAATAAAACTAGTATATAATCTCTAGAACCAGGGGCGGCCTATATAACATGTTTTCAAGGCTGACTGTGACCTACATTGCGAACCGCACTGCGACGCCCGGTCGGACGAGAGCCCAGATTGCGCGCGAAAAATTTTCTACCTAACTACCATGTATTTTATGACTCTGGCAACCCTTGTTATGGTGCAGTAGAAATTGATCGATGTTTGGTTATAAAATAAATCGAGGGATAGGAATGAAATCTTTTGAATTGATGCTTTAATTTTTGTTTAAAACAACTTCAAAATAGTTGTTTTTGTGGATTAGATTCTTATTTCGGTTTTTTTTTAGTTTTTCCTTTAAGAAATCCCTTTTTAACCGACGAAAAAAAAAGGAGGAGGTTCTCAATTCGACATGTATATTTTTTTATGTATGACCACGCATAACTTTTCCTTACGTGGTCCGATTTCAAAAATTCTTTTTTTGTTAGAAAGAGTATATCTCAAAGTTGGTCCCATTTAAATTTCAAAACTAAAATCGGCCTCTAAGGGTAGAAAAAAAGGAATTAATTGTCAATCTTCCTACAGAATTTTCAATTATGAACAGATTCTGTTGAAATAAGTTAACAATTGTAGTTCTGAGGACATATTATATAGCAGAGATGTGGAGAACATAACATGATGGCGTCACCATCATCAGATCAACTCCAGATCCCTGTTATTTTGTGAAGTCAGTCCCAAGAGTTCGTTAACAGTTAACAACAGCTATATCGTGTTTGGGCTCATTTCACTCAGCTTGATGAGAACTTTAGACCTAGCTGAGGTATCATTGCCATCGAGGGTCTGAGGATGGTGACGGATAGCAGGGGCAAGAGGTCCTCAACAGTTAACAGCACCTTTATCGTGTTTGGGCTCATTTCACTAGTCTTGATGAAAACTTTATACCTAGCTGGGGTATAATTGTCATCGAGGGTCTGAGGATGGTGACAGAGGGCAGTAGCAAGAGATCCTTAACAGTTAACAGCAACTATATCATATTTGGGCTCATTTCACTCATATTGATGAGAACGTAGCTGGGGTATGACAGTCGTTGAGAGTTTTTAGTTACAGAAATTGACACGAGATAGGAAACTGAAAAGTAAATAAAAAACTTTTTTCAAAAAAAATTTAACCGACTTCAAAAACAACCACAAAAAAGGGTAAAATAACCTACAATAGTTATTTGTTATGCAAGGCTGCAAAGTTGATTTTTGGCGCGAGTACTTGAATTGAAAACTGAGCGAGCGAAGGATTCTAAGATTGAACCGCGAGAGAAACGAGCGGTTCAAATATAGAATCCTGAGCGATGCGAAGTTTTCAAAGGTACGAGACGCAGAAAAACTTTGCTGCCGAGTGCAACACACAACTTTTCACCTCACACAGCGAGGAAATGTAGTGGGGCGGCTCGCCTGCCAGTGTAGAAAAGTAGAAAACAATTGAATACAAGACGTGTTCGAATTTTAAACAACACTTTGTGCTCTAGAGCACAAAATGGAGTTTTGCGCTCAGATTTTGAATGAGAAATAGAATCTTTCCGAGCGGGTGAGGTGAAAAATAACTTTTCTTTCGGAAGTCGGTGGCTTTGTTTTTTATTTCGTTGTCTTTTTGCCACCGACTTCCGAAAGAAAAGTTATTTTGTAGGTTATTTTACCCTTTTTTGTGGTTGTTTTTGAAGTCGGTTAATTTTTTTTTGAAAAAAGTTTTTTATTTACTTTTTACCTCCAGGGTATACTTAATTAATATCCTTAAATTCGTTCTAAATGCACACTTACCTACATCATTAATAAGGAATATGCAAGATTTGATGCTTCTAGTCCAGAGCCAGCGGTTTCAGTTGTACACACGTCACATCAACCTACCTCAATCTGTCAAATTTCTTTAACAGATTTTCAACCTTATTACAATAGCGGAAGGTTAATGGTCCATTGGTAAAAACTGACTGATTGGGGTAGGTTGACCTGCTGGCGTCTGTACGTCAGTCATAGTACAGACAGAATCAGGGATTTCTTTAAGAAACTTAAGGTAATCAATCAGATACTTACTTAAAGCGAGAGTAGTTTAACTGAGGGAGCGAGATGGCGCTAGACGACTTGTATAGCTCTATCTCTTTCCTACAGTGGAACAACTCTCGCTTTAAAATGTCAGCCTCTATGGTTGCAGTATTATTTTGGGGATTTCTTCCGAATTCGCCATATTTGGCCAGAGGCGTCCACAATAAGTCCTGAGCACTGCCCAAAGCGCGCATTAAGTACATAGTTACAGACATTGTTTTCCTCAACTACAGCTAATCTTATCGCAGTCTGATATTGAACTAGTTTTACCTACTAACTAATATTCCGGCTTTTAAATGTTTCAGTTACTTAGCGTGATCGCATTTCCTTTAACCGACTTCAAAAAAAGTAGGTTCAAAGTTCGAACTGTATATAAGCTATGTTTGTTCGCGATTATGTCGCGTTTGGCTGAACGGATTTTGATGCGGTTTTCAGGAAAGTGTTCATTACATTCTGGAGAAGGTTTTAGTATATAACAATAATGGATATCTTGTGACCCGTGACCCGCATAGATCCGTTTTGTTGCTTGCTATGATTGTAGATTTTTAATGACGCCGATTTTGTTGAATATCTAAACTAAAAAAGGAAAATTAAAAAACTTTTTGAAAAAAAGGGAACCAACTTCAAAACCAAACACAAAAAAAAAACTGTTTTATAACTTTTCTTTGGGAAGTCGGTGGCCATGGTAAAGAAACAAAAAAACAAAGACACCGACTTCCGAAAGAAGAGTTAATTTATATATTTTTTTCCTTAGTCATTACTGTCCCACTACTGAGCAAAGGCCTCCCCCAATTCCTTCCAGGAACTCTTTTCCTGGGCCGCTTCGAACCAGTCCTCATGGTAAGCGTTAAGGTCGTCTCGCCACCTTTTTCCTTTTTCATCTCCTGGCACCCATTGTGTGGATATCTTTGTCCAGCGGTACTCTTGCATGCGACGGACCAATCCCATTTCAGCCTAGCAGCTTTCCTACCAACATCTGTTATGTCAGCTTTGGAAGGCAGCGTAGATCGCGTTCAAGAAGAAATTGCTGTCAGAATAATTCTGATGGATCCACTCCGCATCATAATCTGCCTGCCTTTTCCCAACTATATTGCGGTCGGCTTCCAGTCGAACCAGATGCAGCTGAATATCAGTATTTTAGATGGAGTGACTGTTTATCGGACCTCCACAACCCAGTAACTGGGTAATACGATACCCCATGGTAAGACTGGTTGTCAGTCTTTCGAGCTTCTGACTGTGATTAACGACTTTCATAGATCTACGAATGACAGCCGGGACCAACGGCTTTACCAACCTCGGCAAGCGCGGCTTAACCGGGAAGATCGGCCTGTGCGGCTGTAATTATTTGGCCACGAGCTCCTCCACTCCGCATACTATCAGAAATTATGATCCGGCAACATTTAAAATACAAAATGTAAGCACTGAGGACTTTACGACAACGATCAGAAGTGGACGATTCGTCAGAATTGTTCTAATAAAGTGTGCAAGTAAGCAACGACGATTATTAATACATACTAGACTCCGCATGCACGATCTAAGGAAAGAAAATTATTCTGTCAACTCGCTGAGGTACTATACGTAAGCGAGGGGGACGGGGTACTGCGTTGTGATTGGCTAACTCAAGGTCTGTTCTGTCTCAACGTATGTTTACGGCTCACAGGAGTGGTCGAAATGAGACGAAAAGACTTTTTTGCCTAATGTGTTGACAGACATCGGTCGCCTGTTATTAGGAGTCTAGTATTATATCGTCGTTGGCAGTAAGTATCTAATTCAAGATTCAGCGAGTGCTTTCCGATGAGTGTCTGAATTTTTCTGACAGATAGTACCTATGCGGTCCTGCTTATGCGTCCTACCCAAATGTCCTTTCTTTGGTATTGTTCGTCGTGTCGTTGAGCCCTTGTGTTCTGAGTCAAGCTACACAATAACTGACAAATGCTTGCACTGACTGGACAGGTCCACTCAAATCTGTGTGGTTCTTTCTTCAAAAGACCATCTCAGACACCCGCAAGGTCCTCTTGTGGTATGAACAATATAATGACTGGACTTTAAAAGATAGTGACCTCTGAGTTTGTTTCGGCTGTTTCTTCTCAGACTAAGTAATCAGGTACGATCGCTTTTTTAAATCCCTTGATCCATCAGTTGCCCCTTGCGTTTCAGGGCAGCGGTAACTCTTTCGAACAATACCACTTGCCCTGCATTATTATTATCAGTATACTATATATACTTATTTATATTTACATACATGATTATTGCATAACTGTTATCTACCACAATGAAAAGTAATAATATTGTTATCAAATGTTGTTGTAACACATTATTTAATTTGTACTTGTGAAGTTTCGGCGTAGTTGACTCGCCCCCTGCTATTATATGAGACCCAATTATTTATAATAACTGGGAAAATGTGGATGTTCTTAGTAAATATATTAAACAGAGTATTTTTAAATACATGTACTGCGGACAGTTTTTCCGATGGTTCTATTTTAGTAAAAGAAAACATTTCCATAGATAACTTCAATATTTTTTGGTAAAATGATAAAATAAAAAAATGTGTAGGTAAGTATTTTATTTATTTTCGTTAAGCATCTGCCTAGCTTTTTCTGAACTATAGGGTCGGCTTCCAGTCGAACCAGATGCAGCTGAATATCAGTATTTTACATAGAGCGACTGACTATCGGACCTCCACAACCCAGTAACTGGGTAATAAGATACCCCATGGTAAGACTGGTTGTCAGACTTTAGAGCTTCTGACTAACAGAAACGACTGTCAAAGATCACAAATGACAGCCGGGACCAACGGCTTTACGCGCTTTCCGAGGCACGGAGGAAACTCGTTGTGACAGATGGTCACCCTTCCACAGACGAACCTCGGCAAGCGCAGCTTAACAGGGAAGGTCGGCCTGTGCGGTTCTTTATTTAGCCATGAGCTCTTCCTGCGGAAAATTAGACTAGGTAGGAATCTTGACATTCAATAATCTAAGTGCTATTATAGGGCTTCAGTTGTCATAAAAAAAAAACCTTGTAAGTACTGGTTTAAAAGGTAATGTAAAGATACTTGGCCAGTTTAAAAACAAAATATACTATGAATATTGTTATCAGTACAATAAACAAGATTCAAAGATAATTTTAAATTGCTACGATAACACGGAACTTACAGTGATTTTTATTGCTACGATATTTATTTCTTACTCGTCTATATTCTTTTAGGTAGTTTTTATTATCCAGGAAGTGCTTACACCTTTATTTAAGTCGCGCTTGCCGAGGTTCGTCTGTGGATGGGTGACCATCTGTCATAGCGAGTTTCCTCCGTGCCTCGGAAAGCACGTAAAGCCGTTGGTCCCGGCTGTCATTTGTAGATCTATGACAGTCGTTACTGTTAGTCAGAAGCTCTAAGGTCGGATAGGCAGTCGCTTCATGTTAAATAGTGATATTCAGCTGCATCTGGTTCGACTGGAAGCTGACCACAATATAGCTTCCTGCCCTTATCCCATTGTAGGTACTTGTGGTCGTCACAACACGTTTTCTTCTTCCATTCTCCCCTATCAGACGTCACAGTATCATTTACTACTTTTTTCTTCATATCATTCCTTAAACAATCCATCCATCTTTTCTTTGGCCTTCCTCTTCCTCTCCATTCATCAACATAGCTACCATATTTTTTTTAAATTGTACTTATTTGGTTCAGATAATTATGACATGTTTGTGCGATTTTATGAATATTAGACGAATTGCTATTGATGTTTTTGAAAAGTCACGAAATTAATCTGTTTTTCGGAATATTGCTCAAAATAGTCTTTAAACCGGCAGTTGTTCTGTAGTTACTAATTCTGCCTACACCTGATGGGAAAAAATCGTGAATTTATGTATCTAGGTACACTAACACGTAGTTAGAAAATTTCTTTGTTATCACTTCATAGTTTTTCAAGGCCGTCAGCCATTTTGATTTCGTCATCTCACGTGTAGAAATATGCTTTCTACCTTACTCTTACGAACAGCGTTGGAAGGAGATAGGTATAGTTTTACGAGTTCTACGCGAAAATGGTCGATTTTCATTTGTTATAGGTTGTATTTTCTGTTGATTTTATTGTTCTTTTTTGTATTTTTTCATGGAAAGAAAAGTTGGAATAATTCGTTTTATTTTGAAGCAATTTCTTCTTGATTTTCTTATTAGCTGTTAGCCACGGCTTGGGCCCCTTGCCGAGGTTGGTCTGTGGATGGGTGACCAACTCTCATAGCGAGTTTCCTCAAAGCCGTTGGTCCCGGTTGTCATTTGTAGATCTTTGACAGTCGTTACTGTTAGTCAGAAGCTCGGAGAGTTGGGATGATGATGGACACGTGGATAAAGCTTGTCAGAAATTTTCAGGCTTCAGAGTTGAAATGATCATAATCATTATCAAATTACTCAATGTTTTGTTATGTTTTACAGACTCGTTAAAGTCTCGGACACGGTCAGCAACCACAGACATTTAATTGTTTGTTTTTTCTTGCGCAGGTAAAACACTGTGGTAAAGTTTTTGCGTGTGGTAGGCCCATAAGGTCTATGTCATCTCATCACCTCAGCGGCTACCAGAGTGAAGAGGCGTTTCTTCTTTCACAGATAAAAAAAGATACATTATTGATCATTTTCGCTTGTCACAATCAATCATATAGGACCGCTTAACTCTACCAGTCCCTAAAGTATAGGTGTCGTGAAGATTGATGTTCGTAGACACATCCCAACTAGCAAAAAGTGGTTTTAATTCTATCCTAGAACCACATTTATCGAGGACTATATGAGACTTATATCCACATATAAGTCGCGAAAAGGGCCCACTTTATAAGTCTACTTTTACTTATAACGTATTTATATTTGTCCGATGAAATGCCATATACGCCTATATTGCTCCTTAAATAGAATTACGTCAATACAATTACTCCTGTTAATCTCAATATAAGTAAGTTATAGTCAAAATTTGGATTAATACGCTCCTAGAAATGCTGCTGTAAGCTCATATTGAGAACAGTCGAAGAGAGTATCGGAAGTTGTTGTGCTCTGTGAAAAATATTTTTAACTTCTTGTGTTTAAGTATTTATTTGAATCAGAATTTATTAATGTCAACCACAATAGAAAAAGTTATTGTTAGTCTTATAGTAGCTTATTCATTGGGGAATATGAATTTTCTGTGAAATCTGTGGTTGTTTGGGTTACAATTTTAAAGCGCCTCTTGAAATTTGCTTATTTATATTTTAGTATTAATTAATATTAAGGGGCGCATATCTTAGAGCGCAGCAGGCATTTAGAGTGATTTCCCCCCCTCCTGTCACGTGGCATCACAGCGCTTTTCAAATGAACTTCGCTGACCCCGTTGGAAAACGTACCACCTTGAGCTTATTCTAGCCTAGTACTTTGGCAGGCCATTTAGAGTTACCTTATCCCCGCGCTGCGTGTCACGTGGCGTCAGAGTGCAAGACATACCACCTTGATCTTATACTAGCCTAGTACTTTTGCTGGTTAGTGACATTCTATCAGTTTATAAGCATAGCTGGAATTTGAAAACTTTTTACTTTTGAAAAATGCGCAATACAAAGCGTCTCAAGGAGATATCGACACGGGCATATTATTGCATACCTTCATGCATTTTTATTTCGAGAAATTCTTTGAAACATGTTTAAAATTCATCTCTCTTCAATTTATTTATTAAAAAACAGTGTATCCAAGTTAAAGCACAAGTTACTTGTGCACTAAAAGTAAAAGTAACATATTATTAGAAAAAAAAAAATAAAAAACAAATAACAAATCTTTATGTAATGCAAAAAGAATATCATATCAAGTAAGGATCGAACCCGAACCTCGTAGCTTACCAGTCCCGGCGTTCTTCCGTTCGGCTACCCGGTCCGCTGAGTAAACATTTAAAATAGCTGTTCATAAACTATGTCATGATTTTTCATTGGTACTGATAAAATACAGCAGAGGACGAAGCTTTATCTTTCACATTTTATGTAATCCTGGTACTATCGGGACAAATGCATGCAAATTTTACGACTCTCCTATCAAACTATAAGGCTGCGTTTCCACCAGAGATGTGCGAGGATGCGTAGCTAGGGATGTGTTTGTAAAGAACCAATAGAATCGCTTCATTTACCTCGCTTTGGTCAGCACAGCTCTGGTGAAAACGGCTGAGCGGAGCTAGATTTTTGCGCATACAAAACAAGCGAGGGATTTGTTCGAGGGATGTGTGAGAGGGATGTGTTGCGAAGGATGTGTACGAGAGATATGTACGAGGGATGTGTTGCGAGGGATGTGTAAGTGGGATATGTTGCGAGGGATGTGTTGTGTCTTCACTCCCACTACACCGCACCCTCGTCGCCACATTTCACAGCTACGCTACACATCCTCATAGGCACATTTTCATGCACAGCTTTGGTGGAAACAACCACACCTTTTACAGCACAGCTAAACATCCTCGCACGACACATTTCCATCGCACATCTCTGGTGGAAACGCAGCCTTACTGACTGAAGTGAAGCGATGCGCGCCGGCCGTGACAATTTATAAGGGGCCATAACTTGTCCTAAATTCAGGATCCGATAATCAGAATATGATTTAGAGTAAGAAACTTAGTCGCCAAAGCATGTACTAAATCGTGTCCTAATTAGGATGCTACTCGTCCTAAATGCAATTACACTTTCCTGAATTATGGACGTCCTGAATATCGGAGCCTGAATTTAGGACAGTGTAAATTGCCCCTTATGTTTTGAAAGTCTAAAATAGTTTGAAACACCGCCCGCCGTGATGATATCTTTCGTAATATGTTTGCCTGGTAAGATCGTCAAAAAATGCCCTTAAAAATGAATGAAGGAACTTCGTGAAAATAAATGTTTGTTTACTTACGCTAATGTCAAAGAAACTCTTTCATATCTATGATCGCCTAGTACTAAAAACTTCGTGTATGACTTGTTAGAGCAGTGTTGTATAGTTTATGTGGCAGATTAGATAGAGACAAAGATACCATAAGAGAGAAACATCGAAGATATCATGGTGTCTCTGTCACACGACAGTGACAGAAATATACTTCGATGCCGCATGCACTGTGTCTGTAATGTAACCGTTGCGTTTTATGCTTTCCTGTTAACGTGGCTACAAAATTACACTAAATGGTTAAAACTCAGAAATAAATGATAATTATTACGTATATTATATCGATCACTAGCGGGGGGAATGGCGCGAGCCAGCAAAAGCGACACAGGTCCTACCTCGGACACGCCTCGCGGGCGACCACAGAACATATATCGATACCTTTAGACTCAAAAGGCGTAAACGCCAAAATGCCACTTTTCAGGAAAAGCAAAAAACAAAAAATATTTTAAGAAAAAATTCATAACTTTTTTGTTTCAAGGCTGAGCAAGTTCATTTCTTGCCCAAATTCTTATATTTTGAATATAAACAGTGTGATTATATAATATTTAGGATAAATTAATAAATAAAGCAAATAGGATTGTTATACGCCCTAAAAAATAAAAAAAAATGTTGTTTACAACCCTAAATTTCACATTGTTTGTGCAATACTTATAGGTAGGTAGGGTGTATAGGTCGCTAAAAGCGCATTTTCTGTTTGAAGCGGGGTGTATATGGCAGTCAATGGAGAAGTGTGTTCATAAATGCACACTATTGTAATAAACGTTAGGGTTTAAACGTCACTACAAGCATCTTTTTTTGTCAAGAAGGAGTGTATAAGACAGTCACCAGAGTACATTCACAATGCACAATTCAAAATACTTGTCACTTCTCGATTGTTATTAAAATCACAGTCATGTCCTTGTTATTATATACATTTATTAAAACCTCTACTAAAAAAGTTGGCCATCGTTATCTCGAATTTTTGCCTTAAGGTTACGCAAACTACTCATGAAAAAACAGAACTTCGATTTACTAGAACTAAAACCCAGATAAAAGCTCGATATGGATCAGGATGACAAAAAAAAAAAAAAAAAAAACAACTAAAAAACAAAATCTTTATTAACATTATGACATTAATTAGACTTGGGGCACTTCTACTGTACCTAGTCTCTTTTTCTCGACCTTACTTTAATTAGGTATACCTAATATTCTTTGGTATCGTTACAACATTCTTAATAATCACAATTAGAATGACTGCTCAATTGAATCATGAGAAAAGACAAAAAGCCCTATCTAAGACATAACGCTTTTAACTATCAATATATTTTTTTAAATATTTATGTTTCTAAAAATCTGCCTATAATATTTTAGGAAAGTCGAAAGATTGATCTGTCTGACCAAAGGTAATTGCGGATCAATGGGTTTATACAATTCAATAAAAAAAAAATAACTTGGTTATTAAATGACCACAGAAAAAAAGGAAATATTAATTTTATGAAAATTAATTGACAGTAGACTAATCTTCATTAATTTCTTCTTTGTATTTGGCCTAGGATATAGGCAATCTGGCATTGTAGGCAGGCTTTGTCATAGGGTCTGGAATTTCTTGTCTGGAGTAATCAACAACTTCAACAGTATCATATGTGTTCTCTTTTCTTGCCTTTGACTTCCCCTTTCCCTTACCCTTCAACTTAGCCTTCTTTTCTGTTCCTTTACCTTTTCCTTCTACAGTTTTTAGATCAGTTTCATGCATTGTTACTCGAATTTCATCTGCGTCCTCAGAATAAATTCTTAAAGAGAGGTTTTTACACCTCTACGTACGTAATGTCTTTTTTATTTTATAGCGGAATAATAGGGGTGTATGCACCATATTTGGCTTAAGAGCGATAAAATATTTAGGTCATATTATCGCTTTTAAGCCAAATATGGCGCATACACCCCTATTTAGCGGGATCAGCGTTAAGTCGTATGAGTCAACTTTATTTTTAAACGAGAATTTGAAGCGTATGCTGAAGTTTTGGTTAAAGAATTTGTTATACGACCTTTAAGTTTTTTTATTAATTGCGCATGTTACCTAAAAAACCAATAAAATCAAAATGTATATCAAATACGCCTCATGTCTTCAAAAAGTTTCAAATAATCCCGTGGGCCGTATTTGCCTTAATTTTGCGAATTTAGTAGTTTTAAGTACACAGATCGATAGAGAAAAAAAAACTGAACATAACTGCATCAAAAAGTCATTTTGGCCAAAATGGCGTTTACGCCCTTTGAGTCTAAAGGTATCGATATACCCCTAAAGGGGAAGAATGACGACTCCATACTAATTTTGTGAGGAAAATTTTCCTTACCGACCAGCGCCATCTATGTTTAGCCCACGAAAACAAGGCAGTAGAATCCAGGGCGGGAATTTCAAATACTACAAGTACTTTACAGGTTCTTTCTATTGCATTTTATGCACAAGTACATTGCGCTTCTCGATAGTTTCTTTCAAATTACTATCGAGAAACACAATGTACTTGTGCATAAAATGCTGAAAGATATTATGGAGCAGTTTAGTAAAACAAACGATTTCATTTGACTTCTTTATTCAAATAAGCTACAATGACTTATTTTACTAAGGTTCGGAAACCGATGTAAAGTGATGCTGGGATCTTTAGAAGGTGAAGTTCCACACATAGCACAGATTCTAGTGTTTTCTTCCTACGAACTCATCGGGAATAAGGCACAAAATCAAACAAGAGTCACTGTCTCATCAACACCGGGTCTATATCTCACAAATACGCACTTAATTTCACCAAAACACAGACACAGAGGAGCAAGCTCGACTCACATTAACAATATTGCATGTAGAATTAAATGCAACTGTTTTATTTATTACAAATAAACACAAGAACAAGATGTAAATAATGGTGCGCAAGCGATGGCAGACATTTTTTCCTATGACGTCAAATAGCCAATAGACAATATGGCGTTCCAGTGTTGTCATGTTGTCATATTATTGTCTCCTTTTTGTTTTGTGTATTCATCAATTTAAATGTTAAAAATTTCTTAACAAACATTTTCTCGCATCAGAATAAAAGCAAGAATAAATTTTAAGGATAACATACTTTAAAATCAATTAATAAGCCTATTATTAGATTGAATGTGAAATAGTATTTTTGTTGGCAACATTATGTAATTCATCTCTTTTACTCTAATGTTGATGTCTCTTTCTTGTTTTCTAGCCCACCTACATCTTGTTCGTAGAACAAAGTCGACACCCCCTGCGGGCGACTGAAGCAATGCACGTAGGGCACGTCGTTATATAGTTAAGGGTAAAAAAAAACAGAAATATTTAGAAAAAAAGTAACCGGAAATTCCTCTGACAAACATCATTACCTATCTATTGATATGTTTTTAGGACCAAAAGCATGGTCTACTTCAAGTACCACTGAAAAAACGTTAAAAAAATCTCTATTTTCGCGATTTTTTTTGATCAAGGCAAGTTATAAATATCGCGTTTTCAACTGCAAATTAATTTAGATAGTTCATTGAACTACAACATATATTTTTTTCGGATCGAAAAAAAGAATATTTGATTGTTTATTGTTGAATCAAAAATAGGTCGATTCCTGATTACCTGGCCTTAAATTAATATTATGAAGGCAGCCGACATTTTCTTAGTAAGCATTTCCAAGTGTAACATAGTGCTAAAATAAGTATTTTTAGCATGTCCAAGTGTAATATAGGACCAATATAAGTATGTTGGTTCTATATTGGGATATCTCAAAACCGAAGCATATTCGCCATTGTTACCGATTAGGGTTCCGCAATGCCCAGATGAAATCGATTGATATTATATTGATAAGTTAAAAACATATTATAAGGTTTGTTCTACGTGCTAGGTTAAACATTGATTAACTTAATTATATAATAGGTTGCTGACGATTTAAACAAGACTATGCCGATGTTCCTGGATAAAGAAGATTTCAGATCCTTAAAATGGCCTTGGAATGTTACACATTTCTTGTTATCTGAGATATGTCCCGGTTGTCAAAGCCAAAACTGGTATCTCGAAATGTTGAAAACTGGTAATCCATCAACATTTATGTTTAGAAAAATTTCATTTGGTAAAGAAGAAACATTGTCACATTTTTTTTTCAAACATTTGACCAAACCGTTGTGCCAATAGTGCACTGGGGCTGAAACACTAATGTTTAGATTTTCTTTCTTGGTATCCAGTAATGTTCGTGCATCTTTAGGCAAAACATTGTTTAATCTCATATTTAAAATTTTAAGTAAATAGTTTAATGCTAATGAGAAATATTGAAGTCTAAAGCCCAGTTTTTAATAGAATGACACAGTTCTAAATTTTTGTTATAATCCGAAAGTCCTTCCTCACTTTCAATATCGCTCATAGACTTGGTACTTTCGTAGTTCGAACTTCTTCTAAATGTGCCATGTCCGGAACCCTCGCTAAAATTCGCAAAACGGTCGTCACACTGTTGTAATCAAAATGGCTGATGTCAAGTCCTACAATAGAATTTCTCAAAACTATATAAAGCGTGTTTTCGCCTGTACTGGTCGTTACAAGCAAAAGTGGCTTCCTAGGAGTTTTAACCAGGATTGTTTGAGCTTACTTAGACTATAACACTACTGTGGAATGCCAATATAAATATGTCTAGGTTTAAAACGGCATAAGATAAAACTTAAAAAAATATACCTATATACAGAAAATATTTTGTCATACCGAGTGCTGTTATAATCTTGGTGTTTTATTATTCATAAAACGTGGATATGAAATTCATTTAACAGTTACTTCTAAGCTTATGTTGAACCATACCAGATACATAAATGACGTATAGTGATTTAACTTTAATTTACTTATATTGGCCACAAAATATTAGCTTATATGAGGCTAAAAGCAAAAATAACAAGAGCAATTGCTCCTCAGATCATATCTTCCTGGTACATGCTTCTGCAAGAGTATGAGGATTTAAATAGCCCGCAGACGTTATCTTATAGGCGCATATAAGTCTAATTTACCGGAGTAATTACTCTTGAGTGTAACTACTCTTATTTCATGCTTTTATAGGAGTCCTGATCTTAAATATGTCAGGAAATATGGTTTTATATACGGATATAAGTACAAATTATAGGATACAACGTACTTGAGTAAAAACAGCAGGTATTTATGCTGTTAAAAGCGTAGTAGCAACTACCAAAACCTTCATAGGAGCTATATAAGTCCAGGTAGCATTCTATAATCGTATGCCAGGATTATTTTGCTAGTTGGGATGTCAGCTTAAGATATAACTAGTTTGAGCTCGTAGCTTCGCTCGTGTTAATACAAAAGTTCTGCTGAGAACCTCAAGCGGCGTAAATATTGCAACCTTAGTGGTACTATATTTTTGAGCTGTTTGGGGTTGAAACTATAGGGCCGTGGGGTTCGAATGCTCACAGCCTCTACAGAGACATTTCTCAAAGACTTGTTGACGCTTCTCGTGATCCAAGAGTTGGCTTTACCTTGGTCAGAGGCTAAGTATTGCCATACAAAGAGGCAACGCCGCCAGTCTCTTGGGCACATTACCGGCTGACAGCGTTGAGGATGAATTTTTCGATGCTCTATAATAGTTTAATATCTGGTTGACCGAGCTTCGCTCGGTTTTTAAAATGTCTATATCTTGGGAACCGAGCTTTTCTCGAACCTGGGACCTTGATAAATCGATTCCTTGAGCCGAAAAACCCCTAATCTGTAACTTTCATGAAAATCCTTGGAGCCGTTTTCGAGATCCTGATAATATATATATATATACAAGAATTGCTCGTTTAAAGATATTAGATTAGATTAAGCTATTTTAATTTAGTATTTTATATTTATATAACATTTACTGATTTATTGCTATATTCTTAGTGAATAATGTAACGTAAGATTCCTTTAAGCCATCCAAAAGTTATTTAGTTATGAGAAAAACAAAGTTGACAAACAGAACGTATAATTATTATAGCGCATCGTACCTCCTCGTTACATGATAAAAAAAAAACTAGTAAACTACTTTTTTCATCATGTGACGATCATTCGAAATCCGAGACCTGTCTCCCAGCAGTGGGAACATTATAGGCTAGTAATGAGCTCATTTCAAATATCTATGTTGATAATATTCGGTGAGTTTGCGTCCCAAAACATTGCGATAACGAGTGTTTGCGTATGAAATGACAAGATTTGAGATAACCTACTTTGGAACATGTGTGGTAAGTGGGGAGATGTTCCCAATTATCTTGAAGTAACGAATTTTAAGGAAATTGGAGCAAAATTGTAACGAGTACTCGTGTAAGACGAGATGGGTGTTTTTGTTTCTATTTTTTACTGATTTCGATTTTTTGACAAAAAAAATAATACTTAAAACGACTTCTAAAGTCGGTGATTTTGTTTCTAATTTTACAAACTTTTGTGTCACCGACTTCCAAAAAAAAGTTTAATTGCTGAGTCGGTAACCCTTTTGGTGTGGACATGCTCAACAAAATTCGTACGGTATTTATAATACCTACCTATAATTTTTATTATTTCTGTGTGTCCTATATGAAATGTTACTTTATTCTATTTTAAACTTTTTTGTATTGTTTTAAAAAGGTCAGTTATCATTTTTTTAGTTATTAAGTGCCTCGACACAGAGCGAGCCTCGCGAGGCATTTGACGCGCGAGGAAACTGCCTCGCGAGGCTGCCCGCTCTGTGTGGACGCATCTATTGGTTCTCGACCCAGCCACGAAACAATACGCGAGCAAAACAAGAACACGACATTGGATGGCTCGGGCGCTCGGTCACTTGCCCGCGGCAGCGCGCGAGCTTGCCTCGGCCGAGACACGTCTGCTACGCGCGGCAAATGGCTCGCGAGGCTGCTCGCTCTGTGTGGACGCACCTAATTGTTATTAACCGCGTGCATTTTGAACCAATATGAATTGTGGAAATCACGCTTCACGTAAAATACTGATATTCATCTGCATCTGGTTCTACTGGAAGCCGACCACAATATAGTTGGGAAAAGGCTAGGCAGATGATGGGTAGTTTTATGACTTTGGTCTACGCGGTACTCGGTGCGACAGGCGGGGCGAATGAGACATCAATTTATAAGTACGCGAATTCGTCGGGCACGCTGCAATTGCGGCGGTAAGACCCCTCTTTGAGGAGTGGCTGGAGAGAAGTCATGGCGTCCTGACCTACCGCTTGACGCAGGTCCTCACCGGACACGGAAGTTTCGGGAGGTACCTGTGTCTGATGCGAAAGGAGGAGACGCCTGGGTGTCACCACTGCGAAGATCGCCCGGAAGACACGGTGGAGCATACGGTGCAAGACTGCCCAGCTTGGGCGGAGCACCGACGTGTCCTCACGGCTGCGATAGGCGGAGACCTCTCGCGCCCGGCATTGGTTGCGGCCATGCTGCGGGGCGAGACGGAGTGGGAAGCGGTCAGCTCCTTCTGCGAGGCAGTAATGCTCGTAAAGGAGGAGGCAGGCCGCGAGCGAGAGAGGACAGCGTCCTCCCTCCGCCCCAGCCGCAGTGGTAGGCGCCCACGGCGACGGACGTCGCTTGATGATCTCCGGCCACCGTAGGCGCGGGCATGCGGGCAGCGAGTAAAGGGCAACTCGCTGCCCGACCAAGGACCATGCCCGGGTCGACGGCGCGTTGTGTCCCACGCGCGCCTCAAAGAGCGTCAGCATAATGACGGGGCCCCCCTCTCAGAGGGCCAAAGCCTGCCGGGGTCGCGGGATTATTCCCTTACCGTAACCCCGGAACTTAACAGGCTATGAAGGACACCGTGGATTTTAGTCAGTAGAAGTCTGACAGTCCCTCCCGCCCTGCCCGGGGTTGGAGGACTCATTTGATGATTTTACCACGCTAAAAAAAAAAAAAAAAAGTACGCGAATTCGTTACTAGCGGCGCCTCAAGGCGTGTTTCAAACATTTGATCTTACTGCCCCGTAGCTCACAGCGGCAAGGCTGTAATGGCCGCTCTACATTAGTGCCGTGAATTCACGCCGCCAATTCTCGCCGTGAATTCTCGGCACAATACCGTTGGGGAACAGGTGCGAACGCGCGTGAACCCCGCGAAAACCATCCACATTCTCGTTCGCACCTGTTCACGGGGGTTCACGGCACTAATGTGGAGCCGCCATTAGAGCTGTGTATATAAGAACACGTTTCGTATTGCAAGGGTATTGACAGTAAACTGCTTATCGTTCATTGAACTGATATTGATGCAAATTTGGTACTACTCGAACTTGCACACACGCTACTTAGTGGGTAAAAGAAAAAGGAACACGATTTTATTTACTTTTTTTAACTCTTATGTATACAAATATCGCCAGAACCGGAACTAGCCATGAATGATGATTGTTCCGTGAGGAAAACGAACCACTTTTTTACGTTATAATAAATCATCAAATGAGTCCACCCACTCAGGGCAGAGCGGGAGGGACTGTCAGACTTGTACAGACTAAAATCCACGGTGTCCTTCAATAGCCCTTTAGGTTCCCCCGGATTTTAATAATGTAGGTACCTACTTGTAGTTTAGAAAATTGGGCTTTTTTTGCAATTGCATGGTAGAAGGAGATTTTTAAATGTTTTTTTTTAATACGAGTATCATGAAATCTGAAAACGGTTTTTTTCTAAAGTCATCACTTCAATTATCAAAATTGCCATGAACTTATTAAAAAACAACAACTTTGTTTTCTCACCTTACGGCTCATTCACACTACCTCCGTCATAACGATTCGTGATTTAAAACTGAAGGCTTTTGAAAGACGAAACGTCATTTAAGACGTATGATCTGTCGTTTTTCACGATCACGGGCAATTATTAAAATGTATAGCCGCCCATACAAATCAAAATAACGATACGCGTGAAAAAAGACGATGCGTCAAAAAATACGAATCGTCTTGACGGATTAGTGTGAATGAACACTTAATAAATAAATTCAGGGATCAATAAAGCGTATGGGAAATCGGATTACAATCTCAACAAGGGGGCGTTGATCCACAAAAAATATAGATAAAAATGAACCTGTTCTCATATACCAGATTGATAAACATATTGATAACAAATATTACAATGATATCTACTATTATAGTTCATAGAAATAGTTGGTACTTCTGACTCATCATCTACCTAGCCTTTTCCTATGTGTGGTCGGCTTCCAGTCGAACCAGATGCAGCTGAATATCAGTATTTTACATGGAGCGACTGACTATCGGACCTCCACAACTCAGTAACTGGGTAATACGATACCCCATGGTAAGACTGGTTGTCAGACTTTAGAGCTTCTGACTAACAGTAACGACTGTCAATGTCAAAGATTAATTACAAAATATGACAGCCGGGATCAACTGCTTTACGTGTTTTCCAAGGCACGGAGGAAACTCGCTATGACAGATGGTCACCCATCCACAGACCAACTTCGGCAAACGCGGCTCAACCCGAAAGATCGGCCTGTGCGGCTATAATTATTTTACCATGAACTCCTTAAATAATAACTAGTATTTTACCAAAAATACTAAAGTCATTTTTTAAAAATAGAGTCATTAGAGTTGATCTGCGACTGACATTCTGATAGGTATTTGCTTTCGTTTAGTGATCGAAGGTTCCGAAAATAAATATTATATGAATAGTTTATGCCTGTGGGTTCGCCCGCAGATTGTTGACAGGTATGTCAGGGGAAAAAACATGTTTGTAAACAGCACTACCGATGGAAATTCTAAGTGAAGGGCAATTTAAAAAAAAATTGTCATCGTTCCATCGTGATGGAACCCACCCCTTTTTACAGAGAAACCATCGTCCTATGGGCATATTATACTCTCAGCTTTGGTAGTAGGACGGTTTTTTGTCCTGTTGGGTTTTATTTTATTAATTAGTAAGCTTATGGCTCTGTTGTTGAGTTCGGACGAAGAGATGTTATGATGGAAATTTTGTTGCGTTAGCGTGTGGGCGCGCCTTGTTGACACTAAGTAATAGCTGGGTATCGTGTGTCCAAAAATAGTGTTTAAATCTATTTTTGTATGAATTTGATACAAAAACAACCTTTAAGTGAAGTTGGAAAGATATTATCTATCTGAAGCGCTGTTGAAGATTATTATTTTCTTCTTCTTCTTTAAAAAAATATTGCCTCTTGTATTTCTCGCATCTTGTATGATATGCTTTTACAAAATATATGCGTCTACAACTACTTTTAGAGCGTAATAATATTTCTTCCGTGTGGGAATCAAATCAACGACCCGCAGTGCAGCAGTCCATCGTTCACCCACTGCGCCAACCGTACCCCCAATCGGTGCGTTGCCATCCGAGACACGAAACGCAGATAAATCTAATCACACGACGTGTGATTTGTCCCAGACTCATATGTTATTCATTATTTTATCTTATCCGATGTTTTTCCTAATTCATTGACAGCTGTATGACAGATTGGTACATTTATCTATTGTAACCTCATTTTATTAGGACGAGGAACTGTGCACATACCTAATATACCTACTAGTGGCCCGGTACTTACGTGCTTCGCTACGCCAAAATGAATTGACCGCATGAATGACAAAACAAAATGCTTGTGCTGTCAACACTGAAAAAAGTTTCAATTTGACAGCAAAATCCCCATTAACAATATGATCCGCCATTTATTGACTTTATTTGTTACAAAAAATGTGATAAATGAAGAACCGCTCGACCGATTTTGTGCAAACTTCACATAAACTATCTACTAAATAGTCCGAACAAAGCCTAAACATTTGGTTTGGATGGATGAGCCCGTTCCTGAGTTATAAAATTACAACGAAAAGTGGTATTGATTTTTATTTAAATAAATACGCACATTTTTTATGTTATTTAGTGTTAGGGGCCTAACACACGCATAAGCTTCACCACAGCTTTGCCTGCGCAAGCCCGGCGGCCTGCGCGTACTTGTTTGTGTATGTGGTTGGGCGTTCAGTGTTGCCGACCGTGTTTTGTTTTTTCATGCGAGAAGCTTGCGAGCTTGAAAAACTATTCCACTAAGGGCACCTGCAAAAAAATTTGATAGGTGCCGTTCGTGGAATAGCTTAGGAGCCATTCGCTGAGGTGCCATTTCAGTGGGTGCCCTTCCTGGAATACCTCGCTTTCTGGAGAATAAAAATGATTATGTCAAGTAACAATTTTCATGAGTTTACACAAGCAAAAGATGACCATTTGGCATTTAGTTTAATTTCTTGATAAGTTTTTATACACAGTAAACTATAAGTAGAGTCCATTCCACGACTGAAGACTGCGAAAAATCGTAGTACTTACTACATTTTTTTAACGCAATTTGATTTAATGACATAGAACTAGCGCCGCGTCAAAAGGATTTTATTCGTGGCGCGGACTCATCTTAATTTTACTAAACAAGAGTCTGTCACAAGCTTACAGTTTCAAAAGGAAATGAAATCGCGTCAGATTCTGTCACAATTGTGACAGGAATGTTCCGGCCAATGGCGGGCTCTTGTGTCATAGTGACAGCTGTCAAAATTGAGGGTGAATCTGCAAGACATTGTTGTTATTTTGTTATGGAGGTGTAATAGCATTGATTTTTTGAGTTAGACATTTACGATGAAAATTGGAGGAGCTCGTGGCTTAATAATTACAGCCGCACAGGCCGATCTTTCGGGTTAAGCAGCGCTTGCCGAGGTTCGTCTGAGGATGGGTGACCGTCTGTTATAGCGAGTTTCCTCCGTTGGTCCCGGCTGTCATTTGTAAATCTTTGACAGTTGTTAATAGCAGTCAGAAGCTCTAAAGTCTGACAACTAGTCTTACCATGGGGTATCGTATTACCCAGTTACTGTGTCGTAGAGGTCCGACAGTCAGTCGCTGCATGTAAAATACTGATATTCAGCTGCATCTGGTTCGACTGGAAGCCGAACCCAATCTAGTTGAGAAAAGGCTAGGCAGGTGATGATTTACGATGAAAATTCATAATTAATCTATGTCGCTTGCACGGAAGAAACTCGCTATGACAGATGGTCACCCATCCACAGACCAACCTCGGCAAGCGCGGCTTAAAACTCGGAAGACAGGCTTGTGTAATTATTTAGCAACGATCTCCTCTAACGTAAGTTTTTAACCGCGTCCT
This sequence comes from Agrotis clavis, assembly GCA_954870645.1. NCBI lineage: Eukaryota > Metazoa > Arthropoda > Insecta > Lepidoptera > Noctuidae > Agrotis > Agrotis clavis. The sequence continues at coordinate 8,799,891 of OX940944.1, read as the reverse complement.
TAAATACTTATACTAACCTGCTATAAGAAGATAGGTAGGTAATACTTTGAGAGATCATCTGTTCTTTGATAACAGGTGCATGATAACAGCTGATAAGGTGATAAATCAGGTGATAACACGAGAAAACTGGCTTGATTCGAAACTGTCTAATACTCGTTATTTTATAAAGGTATATGTTTTAGATCTGCTCTTTTTAGACATAATCTCGTAATTCCCGATAGAACCGGCTGTAAAGGACACCGTGGCGCTGTAACGTAAAGGGCAACTGCAGGAAAAGGGTAGACTTTTAGTCTGTTAAATGTTGATAGAGAAGATTTTGTCAATTCGAACCAGGTTATTCTGAGATTAGAGCTTTCATCCAAAATAACAAACTCTTTGGTTTTGGACAAACCCTTTTTTGGTTATTTCCAACCCACTGCAACTCCTCAAAGCCAGGATCAACATTGGAAACCACCAGAAAACCGCCGAGACAATGAAGCTCGACGTGTCCCGGAGAATTAATTTACCTGTCTTGGATCCTGCAACGAAATTAATCAGAAAAGAATAGTGAAGGAGTAGGAAAAATATGTTTCCACTTCCCTCCATGGAAGCAGGAGACAGAACAAAACAAGGCCAATAGCAACGACGATATAATACTAGACTCCTAATAACAGGCGACCGATGTCTGCCAACACATTAGGCAAAAAAGTCTTATATCCGTCTCATTTCGACCAATCCTGTGAGCCGTAAACATACGTTGAGACAGAACAGACCTTGAGTTAGCCAATCACAACGCAGTACCCCGTCCCCCTCGCTTACGTAGTACCTCAGCGAGTTGGCAGAATAGTTTTGTTCGTTAGGTCGTGCAATGCGTAGTCTAGTATTATATCGTCGTTGGCCAATAGGCACAAATGGACATTACAACTGGGAGAAGCACAGTTGCCTAGCGCCACGGGTAACAATGACTGCTAATATTAATGGGTCCTAAATTGTGAGCTGCTATATTTGAATCCAATAATAGGTGTGGCAAAAATGCTTGAAATTATAATAGGTATTAGTATCTATAGATGTCCTATGAAACCTACAAAGGAAATAACTCATTATAAGTACTAAACTATTGCACACAGACTCATTTTATTGCAACTAAGCCCCAGATACATATTTAAAGATAAGAAATAATATTATAACTACATTGCTAAAAAGACAATGTAGGCAAATGTAAAACACAAGAAAAAAAAGTAACACGCAGCGTGGCAAAACGACAACACCTCCTGTTTAAAAAAAAAACAACTTCCAACTTGTTCCGTTCTATTTTTGAATAGCTTAGCTAACCTAATTTCCCGCGTCGTGTCGTGTTCTGCGATTGGCTGCATTGTAGATGTCAGTTTTAAGTTGGCAATATTACAGACTTGACTTGAAGTTGCAATATTTTGTTTTGTTACCTTTTCACGTATAAACCACTGAATCGATCATCCTGAAATTTTGCACATACGTCGTGAGGTGTACAGCGGTGGTAGCCGTGGGTTCAAAACCAGCCAGGCGCATTACTTTGTGTAATCACCACTGCTCTCAAAACTGTGAAGGAAAACATCGTGAGGAATCCGGCATGTAATAGAACCAAAATTTCGAAGACATCTGACATCTACCTACCCGCACTGGGCCCGCGTGGTGGATAATGGCCCAGTCCTTTTTTATCATTATGTTTTTTTTTTTTGCTAATAGGTACTTGATTTCATCACCGAATTGATTTTTTAATTTTAAATGCCATGAATCCGCGAGTATAATAGCTACTCTAAAATATTAGTTAGATTAATTTTCTTTTATGATACTGACTATTTTATAGGCCGACATAAAATATGAGTCACATTATAACTAAAATGTACGGAAATATCATTATCTGTTGAAGGAAATATGATCTTATCTGGTTGACAATGTGATGATAGATAATGTCCCATTTATGAAATCTATACTTATAATTTTTTAGTTCCTGGGATTCGCGCGTTCAATCAAACAAACTCTCCGTTTTTATAATACATACTAGCGGCCCGGTACGTGTTTCGCTACTTTGACAGCAAAATCCCCATTAACAAAATGATCCGCCATTTATTGAATTCATTTGTTACAAAAAATGTGATAAATGAAGAACCGCTCGACCGATTTTGTGCAAACTTCACATAAACCATCTACTAAATAGTCCGAACAAAGCCTAAACATTAGGTTTGGATAGGTGAACCCGTTCTTGAGTTATAAAATTACAACGAAAAGTGGCATTGATTTTATATGTTATAAATATAGGGTGACTGGTAATTAGTGTACGATACTTAAACAAATGATTGTGCTCATGATAACCAACAACTTTTACTATGGGAACAAACCTGAAATCGTGAAAAAAATATCAGCTGTTCAGTACATTTATGTTTGCTTAATGTACTGAACAGCTGATATTTTTTTCGTACACTAATTACCAGTCACCCTATAGATAGATTAAGTAAAGAAGTATAGATAAGTTCGCGTTTGATCACTATCTCGCCTCATCATCATCATCAGCCGGAAGACGTCCACTGCTGAACATAGGCCTCCCCTTTAGACCGCCACGCCAAACGACAATTCGCCACTTGCATCCATCGCCTGCCCGCGACCCTCACGATGTCGTCGGTCCACCTAGTGGGAGGCCTGCCTACGCTGCGTTTTCCAGTCCGTGGTAGCCACTCGAGAACTTTTCTTCCCCATCGGTTGTCAGTTCTACGAGCGATGTGGCCTGCCCATTGCCACTTCAACTTGCAAATTTTTCTCGCCTGATGATAAGCTATTGATGTGGTCGACGATGAAGCATGCTTGTCTAGAAGTAACCTGTTCACTCTTGACTTGAAGACCTCAAGGTTATAGCTGTCGGGAAATACAGATTCCGGCAGGGAATTCCACTCCTTAGCTGTGAGCACAATCTTTCAAAGTTTGACAGATTTGTGTCATGGTCGTATCCAATTTCCGTCACTCTACTTACCTACTTGATATATAATCAGCCTATAATGTTCCCACTGCTGGGACACAGACCTCCTCTCTGTGAGAGGGAGTGGGCTGTATTCCACCACGAGGGCCCAGTGCGGGTTGGTAGATGTCACATGTCTTCGAATTTCTGATTCTAGGACAAGCCGGTTTTCTTACGATGTTTTTCTTCACAGTTTTGAGAGCAGTGGTGATGAAATAAGTTACATACACAAAGTAATGCGCCTGGCTGGCTTTGAACGCCACGACCTATAAATTGTAAGTCGGGACCAATACCTCTATGTGTATAATGTGAGCTTTGCTTACAATGAATACTCTACTTGCTAAATTATCGATTTTCAACTGACATAACAACTCCCCTTCTTGTAGACTTAAGGACTGATGAATGTTGTCTCACATCAAATTTAATATTAATGAACATATCCATAGTTTACTTGTGGGATGTTGGCTTGCTGTCATAATTTATGTGATGTTGAATTAATTTGTTAAGTTTTCATAATGGCTGTGCTGGCTGTGTTAATTGTAACGAGTTGCCTTTGCTTTGTTGTAGATTTAAAATAAGTAAGGACTATTTTGTAGTCTTTATAGAATATTTACTGAAGAGTTGGAACCTTAGAGTAAAGGTAGTCAACTGAAATAAGACCAGGCAGTATGGGCATAAGCCCTTCGCCTTTCCCATGTGAAGCAAGAAATATACCAAATAGAAAGAAATCTATGGAGAATATAATTGATGAAGTATTTGATATGCCACTGCTAGTTAGTAATTTGGTCAGTTAGAGGTTTGTGTGAAATATAATAATCATCTTCTAGAAAATTTTATTGATAACATCACGGGATAACCCGTATTATATAGATAAATAATTACAATAAAACCCGCGGATTTGTGATTGGTTCTACATTTTTAAGACAACTTGATGTAATGACATAGACAAACATGCGCCGTGTCAAAATGCTGACTTCTGTCGTGGCGTGGACTTTAGTACTGTCATTTTACTAAGCTGTCAAAGTATAATTACAGGATCTATCTGTCAATACAACTTCCTTTTTGTGCCATTTCCTGAGTACGTATTACTTTAAGCTTGTGTTAATTCTTGCTACAGTAAATCACCACTAAGGAAATTATACAAGTTGTTTATCCCGGCTTCGCACTGTTTTACTAATGAAGAAAATAAGACCAATTAAGTATTTTTTTATTCGGATGTTACAGATAAACTGATGTAGATAATATGAATAGATTAGTTGTCAGCATCAATAAATTGCTAATTTTAATTAATGCGTCAGCAAGAGTTTAGAAAAATAATAGATACATATTATTTCTTTTGTTATATTAATGCATATTTACAATCATAATATAAATAATTTTAAACACCACTCATCATCATGATGAGTCGTTTAGCTACATTATATTATCTTGGGGAATGAAGCACCAAAAAGTTCCTTTCTTGATTTATTCTTCAAACTTTCCTTTTCGTTCAAGGCATATTTCTAAAAATAAATGTATGGAACTTGTTCGACAAATTACTTATCTCATAATCTTTCTAAAATAGTGCCAAAGTAGGTACTCACCTTTAGTTATAGATTCTGACCAGATAATTAGGGTTGTTACTAACAAAATAGTATTTCAACGGAAATTGATACCTAATTTTTTTTTTCGATCCACAACATCGTGTTCCGACGACTTACTTGACTACGTATATATTATTATATACTTTTTATAGGTATATTTTTTTTTATAATTGTATTTCTTTATTTTTTTTTTATTATTAGCTTTGGTAGGAAGATCCTTCTTCTTATCGTGCCAACGATGTTCTCTCTTGCATAAGTATACCAAACTGTAATAAAAACATTGTAAAAGCAAATATTTTAAAAGAGTAACCATGGAGTTTCTTGCCGGTTCTTCTCCATGGAAACGACCAACCCGAACCGTGCCAATTTTTCGACGTTTTATAAGTGCCCACTGAGGCCCATGTAAAATAAAACATTTTGATTTTGATTTTGGCGATCACAATTAAAATGGAATAAGCAAAGTAAGATGTGAAGACTAGAAGTTTTAAGAACCTATAACGTCCCTTAGCTTACAACACCGCATAAGTCATTTTTATCAACTTTACAGGAGACGAAAAAAACTGTCTATTTTAAAAAATCGGTGGATTTTTTCTGTTATTACTTAATAAATACCCTAGTTAGCGGTTCAGAAATAATTATTTATACTTATTATGACGATTTATTTTATTTTGGCCTTTATTTTATGACTTGAGCTGTGTTGACTGACATTTTATTGGATTAAGGCGGTGTTGTTTGCGGAAATTTTAGGAAATAAGTTATTAATAAATGATTTTCAAAGAATTGTTTATTAAGAAATATTTCAAGAATAATTAAAAAAACGTAAAAACATAGGTTATAGTATTTAGCTTCCTAAAAGAAATTAAGTACATTTTGAAACACCGCCTAAGTTAAAAAAGATAGTTAGTAAACACCGCTTAAGTAAATGAAGATATTTTTTTAGGCATCATTTCTTTCTATATTAATACGCGTAAATCAATTCACATTACCTACTTTATTATATAGCTTACCTCTTAATCTTCTATTAAAACTTCTTGCATAGAACTTTCAGCGATAAAACTCACATTAAAATAAAATAATCACGGAGCGCGAGGTACTTGTACGAGAAATGTATGACAAATTAACGACTTGTGCGGTGTTGCGAGGCCAACCGACTTGCGCGCTGTCACTACTTTTCGAATTACGGCTTCTGATTGGCTGAAATCTATATCATGTGACCAATGGTTGGACGCGCAATGAGCAGCTCCATCTAAAGGCATTCAAATGTAAAAACCAGGGACCGAAACCGGTATGATCAATACGGGTATTTTTTCGGTAACAACCTTTTTTCTTTTACAGGTAATTTTAAAGATTACCTTTATTATTAAAAGTGAATACATAACCAGTATAAATACCGGTTACCGAAATAAAAATTACCCCTATCTTGCACACTTCACACGTGCCGTCGGCAATAGTCACAGGGCGCGCATCGCATGTGTGTGTGACAAAGAGTCGTTATCTTTAGTTAACCGGTATTAAAACGGTAACCTGAATAGAGGTTACATTTTTCTTCGGTCTGGTTACCCAGATAGCGGTTACCTTAGTCTGAAAAATAACCAAAATTCTTCAATACCGGTACCGTAATTTATAAAGGTTTTCGGTCCCTGGTAAAAACCGCCAATTTTCGACTTGAGCGGTGTTGTAAGCTAAGGGACGATAAGTAATCTTTTACAAAGTTCAACAATGACCTCTTTAAAGCTACTACGGATACTCCTAAAAGTTTAATTAAGTCCTAAATTCCGAAGACTCATCGCTTTTCATACATTTTGGAATATCCGCAGTGCCCTAAATACTTTGGGTGCGACCTACTTAAGAGAACACCCTGTATTACGCGATTAGGAGCACCCTGTATAGTTAAGATTAGGAGCACTCTGTGTATAGGCAATTAGGAGCACCCTATATGCAAGATTAGGGTCTGAATCTTCTTTATAAAGCCAGGGGCGGACGCGTGATTTTATGGGGCCTTTTTTTAGCGTGATAAAATCGTCATTGTGAGTCCTACTCGCAACCAGGGCAGGCTGACTAAAATCCACAGTGTCCTTCAATAGCCCTTTACGTTCCACGGTATTCGATAGTCCCGCGACCCCGGTAGGCTTTGCCCCTCAATGGGGGCCCGTCATAATAATTATGACAGCTCTTTGAAGCACGCGTGGAACACAACGCGCCGAATTAGGAGCACCCTATTAAGCAAGATTATGGCTGTATATTTTCTTTACATAGCCAGTGGCGGATTTTGGGGCCTTGCTTGGGGTAATAATGTTTGGGGGCCAAAGTGCGATCGTACGATCTATAAAAAGGCCAAAAAACACGCTATGGGAGATAGCTCATGAGGCTATTCGTGCAATTTGCAATTTCTACTAACTAAAAATGAAAATCGTCCTTGCTACTACGATATAATGATGCAATTCGACTGACTAAATAGTAGCCATACACCATCCTGCCTATCGACGATCGATTTGACGCTTGCAATTGTTTCAAATTGCAATTGTTTAAAAATGCCAATTTGATGGCATGACATGCCAATTTGATAGGTCATCAAATCGATTTGACACAACGTCAAATCGGCAGCAGTGATGCATTTGGCTATTATTCGGTGACGACAGCTACAATTTTATAAATTTGTAGCTATCGGTCATCGAATAATAGCTAGATCTAGCTATAAAGTTGCTAAGTTGGCATCGCTGCTTCAGATTTGAAGTTGTGTCAAATCGATCGTACGATAGGCAGTATGGTGTATGGTGTATATGGACGAACTGCCAATTTGAAACAATTGCAAGCGTCAAATCGATCGTTCGATAGACAGGATGGTGTATGGCTACCATTACGTTGTCGTGGCGAGCGTGTTTTGTTTTACATTTAAAAGTAGATCACCGCACGTTTTATGTCATAAAATTGTCGTAGTGGTAAGGATGATTTTCAGTTGTAGTTGGAATTCGTCGAGTTGCGTCGCATCCCGTCATTCGAAAGCTCTTTTAGTTGTGGGAGTCCCCCTTAAATATCTTTTAAAAATTTGATTATTTATTTTTAAAGTGAATATTTCAATCGTCTACAGAATACTTAGCTTGGTGACAGACGGTCAGATAATACGTAATAGTTCTATAGCCCTTAAAAAAAGTTTTATTTTGGTAATTGAATCCTGTTTCTTCAACTGTTTTTTACGTTTTAGGGCCGTGGTAACTCTTTTGAACAATCCCGTAAAAATACAGATATTTTGTTCCAAAAGTGTAGAAATTTTGACAAGTTCAAAACCCTAATATTCTTCCCTTCAAATCTTGATAATGTCTGTCACTGTCATTTCGTATACAATAGAAAGAGATAGCATCAGTTGTTTCTACTACATGTAGGAATAGGGGAAAGATTTTATTCAATGAAATCTTAAATGTAGCGAAATTATCATTCATCCGAAAATGACCCTAATTTGCACGGGGTTAATATTCTTATTCCTATGATATGTTTGATCAGAGTCAGTTATTGATATATGGACATTAGTTTTGTGAATATTAGATTTATTATCGGATGAAGAACCACTGAGGGGAGCCTGTATAAATACCTAATTATGCATTAATTTGAGGTTTAAATCCATTTTTAAACAAAATCTGCAGAATTTCCGCTAAAAATGCAAAAAAAAAAATCTATGGCAAAGTTCGCCATAGAATATGATCATTCTATATTTAAATAATCAATAAGGAATCAATCATTCAGGCGCCATTACAAAAAAAATATAACCACTTAACAAAGACCTCTTGTGTTTAGAAATATTGTTGCAGCAGAGGTCTAACTTAACTGGCCGCCAAGCCATACTGTAAACCTACTGACCCATTTTCCCGCTACGCAGTGTGACGTCAATACAGCATTGCGCCATAACGTGAACAAGGGTACAAGCTGAATTGAATCTTACCACCCACGATATAAAGTCGAACATTAATTACATCGAGTGAACACACCAAAGTTTTAATGGCGAAAGAAAATCAACCCTGTTTTTAGCCAAGTAAGGTTCGCTTTGATTTGAGAGAGGAATTTAAAATTCTAGTTCTTTTTAAATATTGCACATAGAAGCACTATAGGTTGAAAGGTCAACGCAATGCGATTCCAAATTCAAATTGGGTCACACGGGGCGAGGAAATCGTCTTGTTCCCGTTGTCCAATCAGGGTGCGGCAAATTAAACTACTTAATTTAATCGACCAATCGTAATTAATTAAGTCTTGCTGCATTGAAACACTATTGGCTGAAACTTTTCATGAACATTTTCGCAAACCCACGTGGAATGGAAAACGTACTTATTTGTATTATTACTTTTTTTACGGCGATATAAATTCGAAGTTTGCGAAATTGTCTTTTGATTTTTTACATTGCTTTAACGAGTAGCCATTTTGAATTTATTGGAAAATGTTTTATTTGAAAAAAATGTGACATCTATAAGCCGGAGCATTGAAGAAAGGATTCTAAAATGGCGGCTTGTACTTGCGTTGACAGATAGTACAGTCAGCATATAAGATTTCAAATTAAAGTTTTTTTGAAATTGAAAATAAAAAAACAAGACTGGATCAAAATAATTCTCAAACTTAATCTAACAATTAAATAAAATTTAACAACAATAATCAACAGGTAACAACGGAAAAATATCAGAAAACTATGAAAAATATTCTTAAAAAATATCACTGAGCGCATAAAGACACATCAAGACTATTTTTTTTCTGCTTACGCTACACGCGGGAGTGAGTATAGACGGCAATAGAGTGCGAGCGAGAAGACACGATAAGCGCCGCCATTTTAAAATCCTTTCTTCATTGACCCAGGTTATACCAACCCGCACTGCGTCCGCGTGGTGGATTATAATCATTTTAATGGAACATTTGGCCGATTATAAATCAATAGTTTTTTGGTTATAACTTAGTTTAGCTTATTATTTTTAGAAGCATAAGTATATTTTATTATTACAAAAAATGGCCTAATAATTAAAGCGCTTCTTACTGTAATTATAATTATTGACTAGCTGAGCCCCGCCCGCGGTGTCTGTTGAGCTTACAATCCTTTACGGAAAAACATGCAGCGTAATTTTTAGTAGCAAAAAAAAAAAATGCTTTTTACTACATTTTACGCTCTTGTGTCTTGTGTAAAACATTTGGTTTAAACGAGAAATAATAAGCCAATTAATAAGTTACATAATAATTATTATTTGATCAGATGGCCGTAATGCTTGTAAAATAGTTTACAATACTTACCTAGTTATTAAATGAAACATACTCCCTACATAACTCATTAAAAACGAAAATGTCAATGACCTCAATCTGTCAATGATATTAATTGTCACGTGAAAATTACGATATAAGCAAAAAGAAAATTACCGATCAGTTGTTTTTTTTTCCCTTTTTAGTAGTGTCCGACCGAAACTGATTTTTCAGCCGAAACCGAAACCGAAACCGAACTTTCGGCCTTGCTCTCAGTTTCGGCCGAAACCGAAACCGAAACCGAAACTTTTTAAAAAATTTTTTTCAATTAATTTTTTTTTCTGAAATTTATTGTTTTTTTTTTTACATTTGTTAACACATAAGAAAAAGTGTCAAACATACAGGGCGAATTTTTCCGAAAACTAAAACTGCGTCATTGGATTTTAGAAAAATCTATAATCCTGCCAGGAATCGAACCCGCTAATTTTGGAAAAAAAAATCACAACCTGTATTATTTCACCGTTCGATAGTGTTTTATTTATTTATTTTATTTATTTATTTATTTAGGCTTCTCAACAATGAGTACACTGTTACTTTATAATTACTACATTGCAAACTTATGTCTAAGCGTCTCATCACTTACAGAAAAGCACAGCATGCACTACATTATGCGCAAAAAATAACATAATAATTATTATTAGTAGTTTAAAAAGAATACACAGAATTACAACATAAAATAATTATAGCTTAATTAATTAGATTTAGTCAAGTTAGATATAAGATTTAATAAAATAAAATTGGATCCGGTCAAATAAATAAATTAATTAAATTAAATAAATTAAATTAAATTATTATGATTGAATTAAATTAAATTGAATTGAATTACAATTGAATTAAATTGAATTAGTTACTTTTAATGTCAATTATCAAATAATATTAACATTAAGATATGATACACATTTAAAATTTAAATAAAACTAGAATTAATTGGCAAGCACTGCCTTTGTGTTTCGAATAAGAATCAAATTCTGGGAAGTAATGAAATACTGCAAACTTATGAATAGATGATTTTTAGAAATTGCTATTTTTCTATGTTATTTAACTTCTACTGAGCCATAATCTATTCGAAATTATAAAAATTTATTGTTTCCAATGTTTCCCTAGATTTGAAGTCTCAATAATCGCACTATATTTAGCAATAAGAAATTACTGAGTTGAAAAAAATAGAATTATTTCAAAGATGAAACCGTTAACTTAATTACGTTTCGAATACCGCCTAATCCATGGACCTAAAAAAAAAGGCGGACGGAACTTCACTAAGAAACAATTGAAGCACCCATAGTAAGTCAGTGCGCTAATGTGGACAAGCCAGCACGCACACATTCACACCATAGTAAGTCAGCCGTCGGCCATTACGCTTCGAACGACCCTCGCGGTTTTATACGGTGTTATTTTGTCTAATAAAAATCAAAGTATGCCGTCATGTGTTGCAAAAAGTTGTCTAAACCATAGTAGTTCAATTAAAAAAGCCAGGGGATCACTTTTCATAGTTAAGCATGTCAATTTGAAGCTTATTTCTCGATTTTACGTCAATAAATTTAATAAACATCTCGAAATCAATCAGTGTTGCAACTATTTCAAGGTTCAAATTATTTTAAAATTGGGAGATATATATTTTATGTTACTATTTATCGTTATTGTATTCTTCTATATTTTTACAGATTTCCCACGGCAAATGATGCATGGAAAAATGATTGTATAAAAATAATAAGGGAGTGTAGACATGGAATAGGAATGTAGACGTGTACGAATGGAACATAAAATAGCTTTAATTAAATATTTATAGCCGAAAAATACTTAAACATTCGTTTTCACCACTTAAGTAAATTAGAAGGGATTTCTAGATGTGTCGATAGCAAAAGACAAGTCTACAAAAATTTGAATCACCAAAAGGGATTGTAAAACTTTATTAACATTAAACGAGTTGTAAATATTTTAATATCCAATGTGCTTAAATTATTTTACCTTTATTTTAGAAATAGGTGTCCGTCACAAAAAAATTGTAATTAAACTTAAGTTCAAGGGAGATCTTAATTAAATATTGTTTAAAAATGGGTAATTTTTTCCTTCATCTGGCATCCCTATACACACGCACACATATTTACGCCGCCGCCATTGTGGTGCTTCAATCGTTTCTTAGTGAAGTTCCGTCCGCCTTTTTTTTTAGGTCCATGGCCTAATCCTAATCGCCTTGACGATTCATAAGTTTTTTAATCATTAACGTACCTACGTAACAAATACATTTTATTATGATATGAATTTACAAGACTTGGCAGTAAACTCAAAAATATAACCTCAACTCACGATTAAATGGACGGTGGCAAACTGAGTCGGGGCCCCACCGGCGAGCAAGCACGTGTTAGCTACGAATTTTACCGAACGACGCACGAAAATGCACGAACACTTGAGTTTCGGCGGGGCCGAAAGTTTCGGCTATATTTTGGCCGAAACCGAAACTAAGGCCGAAACTAGATATTTTAGCCGAAACCGGCCGAAACCGAAACCGAAACCGAAATTTCGGTCGGTCACTACTTTTTAGTTTCAGTTAAAAATTCTTGTCAAATGCATATAATTATTCTTACTTAAGCACTAGAATTTTGTAATCCGTAGCACCGATAATAACATCGTCCAAGTACATAATAAGCGAAAAACGCTCATAAAATAAAAACTACTGAACCAAACTGAATGAAATTTTGATGGGACCAAATGGCAGGTTTACTTCATCGAACAAAAAAGAATCACACAAATTGGAACAAAAACCTCGGAGAAATCGGACAAACAAAAAAAAAAACCGACCGAGTTAAGGACCTCCTCCGTTTTTAAGTCGGTTAAAAAAAGGTACTGTCATAATATCATCGCACATACCGCGAAGCTACGAGTATATTGACCAACCTAAAAAATAAGTAGGTTTTGTATTACAATATTAATGTTTTTTTTTTCTATATATTGTTTCAGGAGAGGAGTGGCTTAGACAATATGCGGTCACTAGAACATTACCTCACGGATATAATGAGGGCGGATACTTCAGATCACATGAAAGGTAAAATATCTATAAAAAAATACTGAAAAAATATCGTGAGGAAGGAAAATGAACTTAATTTTCATGTGTTTAGGTGCCATTTTATATTTAGACTAGTCTTTTGGCATGAAGTACTGAAAAAATAAGTTGATAAACGAAAATGAACTTTTAAATGATGTGTTTAGGTGCTATAATTTCATCTTCTTGTAGAAAACACTAAATAATTTAGTTGACAATCCATGGTGATCTTTATTTCTATTTCAAGTTTTAACTAATCTTCGGACTTGTGAAAAGTGGAAAACTAATTTGATGAACTAATGAGGACTTTGTGTCAATGGTCGTAGGTGCTATTTCAAACGGACAATAGTATTGTAATATCAATGTTTTTCAATGTTCAGGAAGTAAAATTAACCTTGCTTGATTGAGATAAAGGTCAAGTTTTAATTAGAAAAGTAGTTTTACGTTTAGAAAAGGGCAAAAAATAAATGAACGAAAAATTTAATTTATAATTATTTACCGCCATCTGTTATCATTAACCAAGGAATATAGTTGCGTATTGTAAATAACAGATGGCGTTGTTATCAAATAATATTGTTTTGTGTAAGGGTCAGTTCAGACCGAGACGCGAAGCGACGCGACGATGCGCTGCGCCGCGATGCGCCGCGCTGCGTAGCGATGCGCCGCGCATCCAGACGCCGCGCGGTGCAGCGGAATGTCTACATTAACCACGTGCTTCCCGCCCCACCCCCCTTCCTCCCGCAGTCGTCCATTTGGTGTCAGTTTCATAGTCCAGGGGCTAGAGGTAGTTGAGTATACAAAATCCGAATGAAGGCAACTATGACCGAATTCTTATACCTGAGACCCTAAATAGTGACATTACATATCCTGCCTGCATTAAGTATGTATATCTTTTCGCTTGATGAAGTAGTCCACACATTTAGTTCAGTACTTCATTTAATACAGCAAATCAGAACAAGTTCCTAACTGATTGGAAAAAATATTTTTTCAACACATTTGCTCGAAAAATGCATTTACGAAGCCTGTATACATTGTTCGAAAGTTAAAAATTACGCACCATACAACGGAGCGTGCGGTAAAATAGGTACTCTCACCTAAGTACCTATTTTACGGCACACCCCGTTGTATAGCACCGTGCGTTTTCTTTACGGTTTTTTTTTAATTTCCATTAAAAAAAAAATAAGAATTCCACCAGGGTTTTTTTTTTTTGGTTCTGTTCGTCCCTCTTTGGGACAGGCAAAGGGAACTGAGCCCATACAGCCAAGTCTGATTTAGTTTTCTTTTTCTTCCAATTCTTCTTTTCTTTCTTGTCTTTCTATGATATAATCAAGGCCGAAACCATATCTTCTTTAAGCCACGGATACTACAAATGGAGCAACATGTTGCGGATCATGTTCCTCAACAACTACGTGGAATGTGCCGACATACATGTCGCGGAACAGTGTTGACCACACTAGTCAGTGTTTATAGAAATGTCGCCCGAGGAGGTTGTGGCTATTAGTGCTGCGTACATAGTAATTATATCGAGTGTGTTGAAACGTAGAAGAAAGAGAAGGTGGTAACACTAAAGCCATGTTAAGAGGCACGTTGCGCACGCGATTACACTTGGTGACAAATGGCGCGACACTGACGCGGGACACGTGCGCTCGCTTTCGAGGCGGGAGCAAGCAACACGTAACATGTTTCGGGTCATGTTGCGGCACACTATGCAACGTTTCAGCATCACGTATATTGAGTGTTGCGCGTCGTGTTTCGGGACAAAATGTTCCCTAGTGTATCCCAGGCTTTATTCAATCTCTTCGATCCACCAAAGAGTTTCACATTATGAGAATAAACAACCTGACTGATCGAACCTCCTTGGAAGAGCTTTTGCTCAATACGTTGTCTCACTTTAATACTAAAGAGTAAATGAGACGAAAGATGTAGTTCAATTTTTCTCCTCGTGCATGTGGCGCCATTTGCAAATTCGCGCCATTTTCATATTAGAAATTTCAAAAATTGTTGCGACTTTCCCACTGTTAAATAAACAAAATAATATTAAGAGTTCAAGCGAGGAATCTGATATTAATAAGTATGCAATCTAGTTTACCTGATATTTTGAATGAGGCGCAAATTGCAGAAAACGGTTATTTTCATTTGCTGTTAAAAATAGTCAAATGAAAAAGTTTGTTTATTTACATATTGTACTGTTTTCTCGCAAATGTGTTGAAAAACATTGTATGACACACGTGCAGAAATTGGTATTTACAAACTCGTGACTATGGTAAGCCCTCGGCTTCGCTCGGGCTTACATTCGTCTACTCGTTTGTAAAAACCAACTTACCGCACTAGTATCATAAATAACTATTATGCAGTTTAGTATTATGAGCTTTATCTGTCCCGCAAAAAGCTGTGATCTGATTTTTCTATAAATGATTACGGAAATAATCATTAAAATGATTTTAAATCATGTACTCGATACATTCCGCTTACGAATACGAGAAGAGGGCGTAAAAATATGGACCAGACAATTGACTGGCAAGATAAACATTGTTATTCTTTGACCTTTTCGTCTCTAAAATCGGTTGGCGAAATTCGACACTCACATTACGCATAATCAGACACCTCTAGCTCCCAGTCTAACATCTTACATCGTTGAGCGGCCTCGAGCGGCGCAGCGCGGCGCCGCGCTGCGCCGCGCGGCATCGAGATGCGCAGTGACTCACGACTGCGTTGAGATGCGCCGCGCTGCGCCGCGCGGCGCATCGCGGCGCAAAAATGTAAATTAACTGGAGTTGCTTAAATTATACACTGTATTTGCAAAGCGTGTGAGGCATGAATAATTTACTTTTGAATAAACAATGATGAAGTAATTTTAAACGTTTTCATAAATTTCGTCTACAAGACTTGCAGCGAGAATCCTTGTTTAGACAAATTCAATGTCGAATTATTTTCAACTGTAAGAAAACTCTCAAAATCTTATAAAATTTGTCTTTAAGTAAAAGATTTTACGTTTAAGTTTTATTGGTACCTACCGATTAACCAAACAAACTAATTTTGAAGACGGAAGTTCGTCAAGAAAACGGAAAAATAGATTCTGGAAATTCATTTGCCAGAACAGTTTTACGTTGGCGCCCTCTCTACACATGTAGAAAGCAGTTGAAGAATATTTATTGCTTCCAAAAATAATGCCAGTAACAGAAATACTAGCTAGGTACATATTACCCTCGACTTCACTTGCCCGTCTCCTTACATACATAAACTCAAGCCTTCTTCCCATGGTCGGAGACAGAAACTACAGAGCCTCATCTGCTACAATCCTTACATTCTTCTTCCACCTCATTCACATTCCTACATCTGGTCATACAAGCACGTCGATAGTACTACACACCCGACCTTTCTGAACCACTTCACCAATAAGGTCAGTGTAAGTCTTCCTCTTCTCTCTTGTGGTGGCCCAGTGGTATCGGTCCCGACTTACGAGTTGTAGGTCGTGGGTTCGAACCCCGCCTGGCGCATTACTTTGTGTAATTTATTTCATCACCACTGCTCTCAAAACGGTGAAGGAAAACATCGTGAGGAAACCGGCATGTCCTAGAACCAAAAATTCGAAGACATGTGACATCCACCAATCCGCACTGGGCCCGCGTGGTGGATTATGGCCCACTCCCTCTCACAGAGAGGAGACCTGTGTCCCAAATCAAATCAAATCGTCTTCCTCGGACGTCGGCGTCTACCTAGCCTTTTACGTGCTTTTACCGCAATACACTTCTTGGTCTTTCACTATAGGCCTCATCTCAAAGCTCAAAGTCGCTCAACGAGCTATGGAGAGGGCTATGCTAGGTGTTTCTCTACGTGATCGAATCCGAAATGAGGAGATCCGTAGACGAACTAAAGTCACCGATATAGCCCACCGGATTAGCAAGCTGAAGTGGCAATGGGCAGGCCATATTGCTCGCAGAGCAGATGGCCGATGGGGTCGAAAAGTACTGGAGTGGAGACCACGGACTAGCAAGCGCAGCGTAGGACGTCCACCAGCAAGGTGGACAGACGACCTTATAAAGGTCGCCGGAAGACGCTGGATGCAGGTCGCTTCCAACCGGTATAAGTGGAAATCAAAAGGGGAGGCCTATGTTCAGCAGTGGACGTCCTACGGCTGAGATGATGATGATGATGACCGCAATACCGTCTTGAAAATCTCATCTATCGCTGTAGGTATGAAAATTAATCAAAATTGGATAAAAAAAACGTTATAACAACCAACGAAACTGAAGTTTTTAACTAGTTTTTATGACATAGAAAAACACCCAAGGGAAGTCAAAAACTTAGATTTTCTTCGAAACAAAAGTAATAAAAAAAAAAAGATTTTTTGTGGAAATAGAAACGGTTTTCGTAAACGTATGAACTAACCAGTAAATACACTACAGTAATACTTATAGTAACTATATGCCAGTAATCTCGGAGGAGCTCGTGGCTAAATTATAATTACAGCCGCACAGGCCGATCTTTCGGGTTAAGCCACGCTTGCCGAGGTTCGTCTGTGGAAGGGTGACCACTGACCATCTGTCATAGCGAGTTTCCTCCGTGCCTCAGAAAGCAGGTAAAGCCGTTGGACCCGGCTGTCATTTGTAGATCTTTGACAGTCGTTACTATTAGTCAGAAGCTCTAAAGTCTGACAACCAGTCTTACCATGGGGTATCGTATTTACCCAGTTACGGTTATGGAGGTCCGATAGTCAGTCGCTCCATGTAAAATACTGATATTCAGCTGCATCTGGTTCGACTGGAAGCTGACCACAATATACACACATCAAAAGTGTCTAGGGATCAACATATATTTTTGCAATAACTTTTCTCCTGATTGATATTAATTAAAATGTTCTTTAAGGATTCATCAAATAAAGTGTTATCGTTTGTCACAGTAACGATAAACCAAGTCACCTTTGCATTCATAAAGAAATTTGCCATTTTCCTAATAAAAGGATTTTTGACATTTGAACCACTAACATTAAAGTTCGAAAAAAAGACTGAAATAACAGTTTTCTTTAAAATTTTATTGGGTAACTTAAACAATTAATAATCCGTGTTTCTACCGCGAACACTAACAACACAAGAACATCGGTTTGGCATACTCAAAATGAGTTCATCCAAATCACGCTGTGGAATGGCCGCCCATGTTCGTTGCAACAACAAAAAAAGGTCTTCTCGCGACTGGATACCCTCCATATTCGGCAGAGCTCTTCTCTGTAGCATATCCCATGCATGCTCAATCGGGTTCAAGTCTGGCGACTGAGCAGGCCAGGGCAGGACATTGATGTTAGCTGCGGCGAGAGTCTGTCTTACAACTCTTGCGGTGTGCGGTCGTGCATTATCATGCATTAACTGAAATAAGGGACCGATTTGCACTTGTAGAGGAACGATGACGTCTGATACAATCGTCTCAGCATAAATTTGAGCGTTGAGGTTGCCTCTGATCCAAATCAACTCAGTTCTTCCGCCGATCCAAATACCCGCCCATACCATGATGGTTCCACCACTATAAGGATGGACTTCCTGGCAGGATTTTAATCGCTGTTGGCGTCCAGGGGTTCTCCAGTGTCGTATACGTCTTGTATCCGGTCTCATACCAAAACGAGACTCATCAGAAAAGCACACGAAACGCCATTGTTCTTCTGCCCAATTTCTGTGTTCAAGAGCCCATTGATATCGAATCCTACGATTGTGCATTGCTATAGGTGGTACCCGTAGCGGTCTTCGGGAATGAAGGTTCACTTCATGCAAGCGGTTTCTGACTGTTTGGTCGCTAATTAAATTCCCTGAAGAGTGATGAAGCCTCACGGCTAACATCATGGCGGTTATTGTTGGAGCTCTTCGAGTTAAGATTTGAATGTATCGGTCTTGTCTCCGTGTGGTGCAGCGATACCGTCCTCCATGGCGCTCAGCCACGGTACCAGTGCTTCGGTAACGTGTCCAAAGTCGACTGATAACACTCTGACTTGTATTCAGAGCTAAAGCCACAGTACGTTGCCGGGAACCAGCTTCTATCATTCCCACGGCTCTGAGCATTTCTTCCCTGCTTAAATGACGTCGCCGCTCCATAATAACGTTGGTTTTAATCAGTAGTAGGGAAACAGTAGCACTAATAATGTCTTCAATGCGTTGTATGTTTTTATAGGGAAAATATTGACAGCTGATTTTCATCTTTTACTCGAATTTGATTTACAGTTCCTGATTCAAATTATGAAATGCACCAAAAAGGATCCATATAAATTTATAAAATCATAAATTTATTACAAAGCCACATCTCAATCTCAAGAAATCCGCATAAAAATGCTTGATCCCTAGACACTTTTGATGTGTGTAGTTGGGAAAAGGCAGGCAGATGATGATTACCGAACTATCCCTCTTGCTGCTCGGCTCCCATAAGTAGTAGCGTGATGTTATATAGCTTATAGCCTTCCTCGATAAATGGACTATCTAACACAAAATATTTTTTTCAATTCGAAACAGCAGTTCCCGAGATTAGCGCGTTCAACCAAACAAAAACTCTTCAGTTTTATAATAAGTAAGTATGTAGAATCCGCGCCACAATGGGGAAGGCAAGTCAAAGCCAATTGTAGATGGCGCCACCACTGCTTAGACCTAATCCGACCAATGACGTAGTACTATTTTGAAGTACCTTCAAGATTTGAACTGATTTGAACCAATGACGATGCTTGGAACAAGCTATACTAGCGCCATTAGTTCCCCAGTTGCCATCCCCATTGAAAGTCCTTTTGACGCGGCGATGTAATGACATAGACACTAGTGTCTATGTCATTACATCAAACTGCATTAAAAAATATAGCACCACGAATTTACCGCAGTACATGAGTGGCGGCGCGTACTCTATAGATAGATAGTTATTACAGTATTTTTTATCCTGGTAAAGTCATCAAATGAGTCCTGGAACCCAGGGCAGGGCAGGAGGGACTGTCAGACTTGTACTGACTAAAATCCACGGTGTTCTTCAAAGCCCTCCGTTCCGGGGTCACGGTAGCTCGTTAGCCCCACACCGGCAGGCTTTGTTCCTCTAAGGGGTCCCCGTCAAGATTGTATAAATAAGAAACGTTACAGACTCTATGCCCTGCTCTATATTTCTCTATGGTAACGTATGACACGTCACAGTTAGGTTGATTATGACAGCGCTTCTGTTGGTCAACTAATGTAGGTACTGCGTGGCATAAGCGGAAGCGGGGTTGTGTGGGGCCTTTAAAAGAGCGACTGTTCTGTTTCGATGTGGTCTATGAATATTTCAAATGACAGTTGAAAATGAATTTGTCTTGTTTTGTGTAGAGTTAAATTCTTTCCTGATAACTAAGAATGTCATTCGTAATAAATCGGCCAAATAAAAATGAATAATCAGTGGCACGAGTTTTTACGTTTTTGTGAAATAAAATAAACGGGGAATGACGTTATTTTTTGGAAAAAAAATCACTTCCTCGTTCGAATAGCAGAGACGCTTTTTCAATTTTAACCGACTTCAAAAAAAGGAGGAGGTTCTCAATTCGTCGGTTTTTTTTTTTTTTTTTTTTATGTATGTTCCCCGATTTCTCGAAGACGCCTGGACCGATTTGGAAATTTTTTCTTTTGTTTGAAAGGGTATACTTTCCAATTGGTCCCATGATCATCAGGTCAGGATCTGATGATGGGATCCCAGGGAAATCGAGGGCAACCTTCAAATTTTATAGGCACATAGTACCATTTTCATATATTTTCTAAAGCTGTTCAAATATTTGCATCTGATAATCATCATCTCAGGTGGATGAGCTGATGATGGAAGGTACAACTCCTTTAGTAAGGAGTCGGCATCGACTGATTTAGTAAATTATGTTTGTGTTCGCATATCTCCGGAACTACAAGTCCGATTTATGTTTTTTTTTCGATTTATGTTGTACTAGATATCGTTCAACTTAAGGAATACTGCAAGTTTCATCAAAATCGGTTCAGTAGTTTTTGAGATAGGGAAGGAATGAAAGAGATGTTAACGATGTTATTACCGGTGCTACGGATTTCTTACATATGTAAGAAAATGATGTATTTGACAAGAATTGTGGTTAAATATTTAAACTAAAAAGAGTAAAATAAAAACTTTTTCAAAAAAAAATGTAACCGCCTTCAAAAACAACCACAAAAAATGGTAAAATACCCTACAAAACTTTTCTTTTGGAAGTCGGTGGCCAAAAACACAATGAAACTAATAAAAAAAGTCACCGACTTCCGAAAGAAAAGTTTTGTAGGTTATTTTACCATTTTTTGTGGTTGTTTTTGAAGGCAGTTACATTTTTTTTTGAAAAAGTTTTCCATACAATTTACTTCAAGTACGCTATACGTATACGTTCAATTACGAAGAATTAATGCTAGAGCTTTTATTTTATTTAGGCCACATACAGCAGTTGTAGGTCGTGGGTTCGAATCCAGGCAGACGCATTACTTTGTGTAATTTATTTCATCACCACTGCTCTCAAAACGGTGAAGGAAAACATCGTGAGGAAACCGGCATGTCCTAGAACCAAAAATTCGAAGACATGTGACATCCACCAATCCGCACTGGGCCCGCGTGGTGGATTATGGCCCACCCCCCCTCTCACAGAGAGGAGGCCTGTGTCCCAGCAGTGGGAACATTAATAGGCTGATGATGACATACAGCTCGGGGTCGCGAGACTAACGAATAGCGTGACCCCAGAACGCAAAGGGCTATTGTAAAACACCGTGGATTTTAGTCAGTACAAGTTTGACAGTCCTTCCTGCCCTGCCTTGGGTGGGAGGAGGACTCATTTGATGATTTTCCACGATAAAAAAAAGGCCATATACAGCTAACCATTCTTCCCTCTTTTTTAATGGCCACACACACATAATATCGTATAGCATGTTAATGCATCGTGACTTCCTTTTTATCGTCAACTGGTACAGTCAACAGAATAACATCACTAACACTACCTAGGTACCGTCAGACAAATAGTCAGGGTTTGACGCACTTGTTGTACCTACTTACTTATTTAACTGTAGGTGTATCGAGTACATTTGTACTCGAGAGGTAGGGTCAGCATAAAAATTTGAATATTTGTTGGTTTTATTCTTAAATCGTGAAGGAAAATATAATATTATGAGGAGCTCGTGGCTAAATAATTACAGTCGCACAGGCCGATCTTCCGGGTTAAGCCGCGCTTGCCGAGGTTGGTCTGTTGATTGGTAACCATCTGTCATAGCGAGTTTCCTCCGTACCTCGGAAAGCACGTAAAGCCGTTGGTCCCGGCTGTCATATATGATCTTTGACAGTCGTTACTGTTAGTCAAAAGCTCTAAAGTCTGACAACCAGTCTTACCATGGGGTATCGTATTACCCAGTTACCGGGTTGTGGAGGTCCGATAGGCGGTCGCTTTAAAGCTGCATCTGTTTCAACTGAAAGCCGACCCCAGTATAGTTGAGAAAAGGCAGGCAGATGATGATTTTTTAATACTTGTTTTATTCTGAAACAATGAAGTAAAACATCGTAAGTAAAGTAGCATGTATTAGAAACTAAAATTCGAAGATATGTGACATCTACCAACCCACACTAGGCCCGCGTGGTGGATTATGTATGGCCCCAACGACGATATATTACTAGACTCCGCATGCACGATCTAAGGTACAAAAACTATTCTGTCAACTCGCTGAGGTACTACGTAAGCGAGGGGGACGGGGTACTGCGTTGTGATTCGCTAACTCAAGGTCTGTTCTGTCTCAACGTATGTTTACGGCCCACAGGAGTGGACGAAATGAGACGGATATAAGACTTTTTTGCCTAATGTGTTGACAGCCATCGGTCGCCTGTTATTAGGATTCTAGTAATATATCGTCGTTGTATGGCCCAAAGTACACAGTACAATTTTAAAAGCATCGTTTCTTCGTCAATTTTGATTTACCTACGTAACAAAAGAAAAATACGGGTCAACAATTTTTTGATAGGTAATCAATTTTCGGACTATTTTTTATTAGATTTTTTTCAGTCATTGTCTATTGTCAGCAAATCTATTGCCATTGTTAGAAGACAACCGACATCGGATAGACACTTATAGAGTTACGTCACTGCAATTTGTTAAAACTTGTTTGAGTTTTTGACAGTGATTATAGGTGATTTAAACAACCAAGTTTGCTTCCAAAAAAAGTTATAAAAAACACAAAATGTTATGTAAAACCTATTCCAAATTAAAGCATTAAACATTGCTTAGTAAATACGAAGCAATAAAATATAGGGCAGTTACGTAAAATATGTGAAACAAAAACATTTCCCATGGGAAGCAATGAGTGTTCGCGCGTGTCGTTGACATTTAGTCTTGAAAATGACAGAAGAACGATGTTGTAATTAGAATTATATTTTATACCGATAAGTATACTTTAAACTTAATATTATTAAAATGAAAACCGTAGTAGGTAATAATCGCTCAGTATTTTTCGTTGTTAAAGAGTTACCTCACTGTTACTAAAAACTATTTTATATAAATTGTAATAAACTTGACACAATTTGTTTTGTTGACAGTACTCAGTAACAATTGTTAGCGTCGTTGCTAAGTAGTTACATAGATGTAGTAGTACATGCTTAGTACTAGATGTGGCAGTGATTTTATTAGGATTATGATGTCTTTATTCACTTTTGACTTATTTGTTACATTTTAAATAATAAAAAAAAAGCATGTAAAATATAAAAAGCAGCAGTCCACCAGTACTGGGAACAGGGTCCGGGCTACCGCTGGTCAGGGCTCTTGAGAGAGGAACCCCCTAACAATTCGCGCTGTGTCTATAAGTATTGCCTTCTGAATCAGGCGCTTGATCCAGAAGATTATTAGGATTTTAATTATCATATTCTTCTTTCGCCTGCCAATCATTATCATCATCATATCAGCCGGAAGACGTCCACTGCTGAACACAGGCCTCCCCCTTAGACCACCGCTGCACCGCCACGCCGAACGACAATTCGCCACTTGCATCCATCGGTTGCCCACGACCTTCACGATCTCGTCGGTCCACCTAGTGGGAGGCCTGCCCACTCTGTGCTACAAGTCCGTGGTCGCCACTCGAGAACTTTTCATCCCCATTAGATATTCAGAAAAATAACAATAACGTTAATTTAATTAATAATAGATGGCGCTACATGTCTATAGAAAGTATAACCCAAATTTATTGACTGATCTCAGGTGGCCTACCTTGACGTATACGTCAAGGTAGGCCACCTGAGATCAGTCAATAAATTGCCCATATATGTGAGTAGTTAGGCTGTGGGAAAGAGACAGATCTATACAAGTCGTCTAGCGCCATCTCGCTCCCTGAGCTGAACTACTCAAGTCTTACGACGTTATGGTAGGCCACCAGCGGGGCTATTGCGTATCTCGGTGTCTGTGTGGTGATCATCAAATAGCTGTCAAAAGGTAAATTTCGTATTGGCTTTTGCATTTGCAATGAAACTGATAAATGTAAATGTTCGCTAAAATCAACTATTCTAACACTCTTGAGGTACTCCACTCCTCAACTTAGCCTCATAACAGGTATCATCCAAGTTCAGTGGACAACCGCTGGTCAGTGACTATCTCGGCTGATGATGATTATGAATGAATAGCATAAAAGTGTTGAAAAACGTGCGCGACGTCACAACATGGCGTCACCACGTGGTCGCATAGCACAACGGGGGTAACTCCGAAAATACAAAATGTATGCGACGTTATTTTTCCTCTGCTCAAAAGAGACGTAACACCCAATATTATGCCCAAAAACAGGCAAAAACACTCTGTTTTTATTTTTATACTTCACATCATAATAATAATAAAGATTAAACCCTCAATGTGCACCATTTTTAGCTCGAATGTCCTCAACGACCAGTGATGAGCCCTTCTGTTACGAAGCTGGCCATAAAGTTTTATTTTTTAAAGCGTACCTCGTTAACATGAAATGAGGTTTAAACTGGCTGTTTTTGGTGATAATGATTTGAAGGTTTTATTAGGTTATTATAAAAATTGTTTAGTTTAGTTAATTTTCTTGGTAGAAGGCGTGATTATTATTTACTAAAATTAATCACCTTTATTACTAAAGCCAACGGAAATCCCACTGAGTTACTAATACTATACTACACGTGAAAGTTGGATGGATGTTTGGTAACCGGTAGTTTATAACCTGGATTAACACATAGGATAGATTTTAGCGGGTAAAGCCGCTGACAAAAGCTAAGTATTTAATAAAACTCGTTTCACTGTCCACCCGTGTGACGCGGTGGACAGGGGGAAATGTAAAAAAAAACTGTTTTTTTTTTAAGTTTCGTTGTCTGGTCAAACTTGTGGACAAACTTGCGTACAAATCCGAGAATAGTCTGAAAATATTTTATGATTTAAATAATATAAAACACGACCATCTTTTTTTATTTATCGTGGTCAAATCATCAAATGAGTCCTCCCACCCAGGGTAGGGGCAGGTGGGACTGTCAAACTTGTACTGACTAAAATCCACGGAGTCCTTCAATAGTCCTTTACGTTCCAGGATCATGACCATCTGCTTCCAAAGCATGACCATCTTAAAAACCATTGGGTAAGAAAAAAACTAACGTAGCTTTTTCCGAATTTAAGCCATAACTTAATTGCAGGAAGCAAAAGTCAAAATAAAGCAAAGAACACATACTACAAGTAATCACATTTCTCTCACAAGTAGGTACGCTCGTGTCACATCCAGCGCGCATATGCGCGTGCGCATTACACAACGCTATGACAGCCTTCGTGATGACCTTGAGCGTTTTGTTGACCAATTACCTGCTACTGTACACTGATACTGTTTTACATACATTATCTAGTTTTGCTTACAATTTTATTGTGGAAAAAGCAACCTAGCTGCTTTCTCCCGGGGTCTGGGAGTCTAAAAAGAAGCGATCGCGTGATTGGTTAAACAAGTAACCGTGATTCTCTAACGTAAAGGGCTATTATGTCGCCATAAGTAAAAAAGGCACAACTGGAGAAAAAGGAATAGGGAAATATTTGCCTTAGTAGAAGATACGCCTTTTTTAGTTAGTAAGGCTTATTTTTCTTTACATTTTTTGCGCAGATGTGCCTCTTTTGCTTAAAGAGGTAATATTGAAAGACACTGTAGATTTTACGCAGTACAAGTCTGATAGTCCCCCTCCCGTCCTGCCCTGAGTGGGAGGACTCATTTGATGATTATACCACGTAAAAGGACTGTCCTAAACTGATCACCGTGACTCTGGAACTTAAAGGGCTATTAAAGGAACACAGTGAGTTTTAATCAGTACGAGTCTGATGGTGTCTTCTGCACCACCCAGGGCGGGTTTCATTTGATGATTTTACCAATTCAAAAGGGGGTCTAAAAAAGGCGAATTTACATAACCATAATAGGAGAGCAGTGGTGGCCCAGTGGTATCGATCCCGACTTACAAGTTGTAGGTCGTGTCGTGGCTTCGAACTCCGCCAGGCGCATACTTTGTGTAATTCATTTCATCACCACTGCTCTCAAAACGTTGAAGGAAAACATCGTGAGGAAACCGGCATGTCATAGAACCAAAAATTCGAAGACATGTCATGGCATCATTTAGGTACTTATTTTTCTTTCGTATCCTAACCCAATCCTTGTATATTTTCTTTGGTTTTCCTCTTCCTCTCAATCCCTCGGATAATCCGACCCCTAGGATAATCAATTAATCATCAAGTAATGAAAGAATCAAAGATTTGATTAATCAAAGATAATCAATAAATCAAAGAATTTATTTCAAGAAGACAGTTACAGGCACATTTGAATTGTGAAGAACAAAAAAATATAATGAAATACTGCAAAATGATGGTGATACAGTCCCAGTCACAAGACATAATAACTGTGAAAGTACGTAGATGCCCATTTCGAGGAGTAGATCTGTATGGAGAAGAACGGGCAAGAGACTCCAATCCCTATCGACCTTGTCAGTAACTAAATTCAAGGTTGTAAACATCTTTCCTCGCAATATGTAAATGTGTGTATTTGTAAATTGTAATACCTAATCTAAATACATAAAATTATTTGACAATTTATAAGTTTTTCGAAGTTTTTGTTGTTTTTTCCCTCTTCTTATACTTATACCTCTTCTTATTTTTAAGTGATATGTCTTTATCTTTAAAGGCCCAAGGACATTGATTCTATAGGAAATTCAGATTTAATGACCTCCAACACAATGTTTTCTTTTTAATCTATATTACGAATACATTTTCTTGGCGGAAAATTTTAGAAAACCAATTAAGTATTGAATGAAAATAATCTCATAAAAAGTACTTATTGCACTTTTATCAGCGGAAGTCGTAAAACCAGAGACAAAAGGCGCGAAGTTTTTCTTTTTATGATTTGTGCATGGAAAACTACGCATGTTTGGCTGAATGAATGAAAAATTGAATCGCGCATAGAGACGATTTTTTTTCGTAACTTTTTTATTGGCTAGGTCTGTTGCGAAGTGGACGATTGTTAATGCAAAGATTTATGTTCAAATGCCAATGATGTGTGACAAATCACAATTTGTCTATTCGATGTGCAATTTTTACAAGATTTATTAAAAGTAATGCCAACTGACATTTAGAATTTGTGTAAAAACCACTTCAGCCTTCTCTCTTATCGAATTTAGATAAACAACAGCTCTTGAACTCGGACATGTATTTCTTAAATTCGTTGCGGCAATGCGGTTTAGTATTGTTGAAGAAAAAAATCGAAGCGCACATCGCATTTCGTAACAGAACGTGACATTTCGAAAATAGGTCAAAAATACATCACTTGATTGTCTCTTAATAGATTTCAGGCAAAATAAAACCAAATAAAACTGTAATATCAATGCAAAATAACCATTGAGACGGCTGACATTTTCTCATTTGGCTCGCTAGTCTAAATCTAGTTAAAAATAACTATATGTTACTAAAAGCGTCGGCTACCTCGTGACTTACCAACGCGCTTAGAATTTCCATAATAACCTACTAAAATAAAAATATATTCTGTGTCATCCCGCTGATCCAGAAACAGAGACTTCCAAAATTAGTCGGGTTATTCGTCTAGTATTATACGTCAAAATTAAGGAGGTTACGTCATAGTGCATTTTTGGTTTGGCAGATTCGGTATTTGAAATAGCCGGTTAATCGATAACAATCGAGTCAGAATCTGTGATGCGAGTTGCCAGTAGGTGAGCGCGCGCGAACGAAGCGCATGCGTTTGTAACTTTTTAAAATATTCAAAATTAGAACCGTGGGCGTTGCGTGTTCGGTCTATTTTTATAAAAAAAATATTGCGCGGGCCGTTTGGAGTGCAGTGAACTCTGTTACAAAATTTTGGTGTTTTTTTTTAATCTGTTGTGTGCTAAGAAAAGTGGATAATAAATAAGAAAATTCGATATTTTTTGGTAATATTCTAGCTTTTTATATTTATTTTTTTGTATTCTTGAAAGTGAATATTAAATCGATACTAATTAATCGATTAGTGAGTCGAGGTGAGGATGTAACATTTTTCCTTTGCCTTGAATTAATAATTCATTAAAAAATGGCGCCAACCTGCGTCAGGTTAATTAAAATTTACAAACAATAATTATTAAACAGAACAAAATAATAAAAAAATATTGTATTAAACGCGTGTTAAAGAGTTATTTTTAAAGAATGGTATTTCGTCACGCGGCGTTGCATTGTTTATTTTTTTCGCGCGCACTTCTAGGCAAAGCAAAGACAATATTTTTTGTTTTATTTGTTCTATTCTAGGACTGGCAAAGGTACTGAGAGCTAACAGCCAGGTGTCTAGGGAAATGGAATTACGATTTAAATAAATTAACTATCTAATGTTATAAGTAGATTCTTGTTTTAATTACAATAGTTTTAGATGACAATTTTATTTTAGTCACTGATAAAGAGCATAAAAAAGTTTACTTTAGATAAGTTTGTGTGAAAATAATTTACAGGGTGAATTTGTTAACTGAGCGTGGATGGCTATATCCGAAACTATGAGGAATATCGAAAAACGTTGAAAGGAGTCTCGAGGCCGATTTCGACGAAAACTAAAACTGCGTCATTGGATTTTAGAATAATCAATTATCCTGGCCAGGAATCGAACCCGCTGATTTCGGAAAAAAAAATCACACCCTGTATATTACAACATTCGATAGTGTTGATAATAAAGATCAAATTCTGGGTAGAAAACATAATATACGATACGGCATTTTCGATATTCCTTGTAGTTTCGGAAATAGCCTTAGCCATCCACGCCCAGTAGGAAAATTCACCCTGTATAGTTTGTGAGTTTGTTTGTATGAAGTAATCCAAGGAACGACTGAACCAATTTTGAAAATTCTTTCACCAGTACAAAACTACATTATTCTTTGAGTCAGACAGGCAATATTTTATTTTTAAAATTGCACCTGTGCGAAGCCAGCTAGGACGTATCGCCACAGTATCGCTAGTATTAAACAATAAAAACGTGCAGCCCTTTCCGCACGTGTAACAGTTTATTATAACAGCGTCTCATAATATTTTACTCTGGTAACCTTTCCATGATACTTTTACCTATTTATGCATATAAATATTTTTTTTATTTTTCTTAAAAAAACGTTGCGCCTCTAGGAAATTCTCCTGTATCGTGAGTGCATTCACAAATATGTAAACTCACAGACACAAACGCCCAGACTCGCAACAACGGCTCGTAGATCTTATAAATATTTGCTCCGTGCGGGAATTGAATCTGCTACACGCAGCGTAGCAGTCCCATCGCTTAGCCATTGCGTCAATCGTTCCGTCATAATTAGGTTTTCTTCGTTATCTTGTGATTAATTCACAATTTCACAATAATCTAGAAACACTTTTGTCATAGTAAAGTCATCAAATGAGTTCTGGAACCCAGGGCAGAGCAGGAGGGACTGTTAGACTCGCACTAACTAAAATCCACGGTGTCCTTCAATAGCCCTTAACGCCCCACCCCAGAGTCACAGATACCTGCTTAGATAATTCCGCGGCCCCGGCAGGCTTTGGCCGTCTAAGGTGGCCCCTTCATATTGCTGACAGCTCTATTAGGAACACAACGCGCCGTCGACCGGAGCATGGTCCATAATCGGAAGGCGAGTTATCATTAAGCGCAGGCCACACCGCCAGCTGGCGGGTGGGCGAAGCGAACGAAGGAAACTACAAACTACGCGAAATATTGGCGAGCTAAACTATGGGGTTCACACCGAAAACTACGGACAGACGAGCGACGGGCGGAGTGGGCTAAGCGGACGAAGCGGGCTAAGCGGGGTCGCGGATGGGAGAGCGAGAGGTATTCGAAAGACGAGCGTCGACTAGTCTACTCGAAACGGGGAGGACGGGCGAACGAACCGGGCGAGCGGGCTGGCGGGCGAGCTAAGCTAGCAAAGCGCGGGCGCGCCAACGAGGCGAACGAGTAGCTTCGCTGGAATTGTCGGATATTTCGTTAGCTTAGCTCGTTAAGTTAGTCGGTAGCTCGCGGTGTGAACCGAAGTATGTAAAGAGGTGAAACGATGTTCGCCCGCCTAGCCCGCCCGCCCGCTAGCTGGCGGTGTGGCCTGTGCTTTAATTACTCGCCGTCCGTGCCTATAGATTGGCAAGAAATCGCTTCACATAATCTAGAAACCCTTAATTTCCAAATGTTGCGAAAGAAAAAACGTGACCGAAAAACGTTTCTTTTCAATTTCTGAAAACAAAACTTTACGTTTGACAGGATTCTTCAAAGTACCTAAGCCATACAAATGACAAATTAATTTATTTTTCTGTTTCAAAAAAGTTTCCCTCTGCCTCTATTTTCATCTTTGTAGTTGGTTTGTAACAATAATGTCTAAAAGAAGTCTTATAAATTCGACAACTCGAATCAACTGTTTGAAATCAAGTTTATTTTAATCAAGCAGCAAGCTCCGGCTACTTAGGGTTAAATATTAAACCTTCTTATAGAAATATTGTGGTGTCAATATCAAACACTACAAAATAATAATAATCCAAATTGGTGCATTCGTTCGGAATTTAAGCGACTATAGACAAACCAAAACGATATTGACTAAATAAAATACTGTTACTAAAACGATATTGCCTAAAATACTGATATTACTTATACCTAAGCGTCAGTTCACACCGAGACGCGACGCGAAGCGACGTGACGCAACGATACTTCAAAGGAGATGGGAAAGTTCAAGTATGTGCAAAAATTCAGACGGCTATAGAAATGGGACCTAGCACTGTATAACGCTGAATAGCTCAATATTAATATTTCACATAAAAAAAGTTTCTAAAACTTGTTATATCTTCATAATCATGATAAAAAAAAACGTGAACACCTACCATTATAAGTACTACAAAAATTGCAAATATTGATATTGCTATAAACTTTTACTTAGGCGTTTACTTTTATGTATCTGCGATTGTATTTATTTATTGATGACCACATTTGTGACCCACTCAGATTAATTAAACATCTTCAAACTACTTACCAAATAATGTGATACGTGCTTAAACTTAAAATAAAGACAGTTTTCACAGACGATTTATGTAGGTAAGTAGTTGTAATGATAAACAAACGATATCGTTTACTTGATTTACATAGTTGAATACAGTATACCTAAACCTGTTTGGAAGAACTAATCTATCTAATAATGATAACCACATTCTTATTATTATGTTAGTTATATCGGTAAAGTCAAATAAACGCGCTGGGCGCTTTCATTTTGTTGTCGTGATTGATTAATCCTTTCTGAACTCGTTGTTGAACCCTCTAATTAGCTAAGGATACATTTAACAATTTCGAAATGAAACAAGAAAAATAGGAAATACTATATTTATTCGTTAATCTGTGATTCTTTTATATAAAGTCTGAAAGAATACGAAGCGACGGACTGTGTTTAAATGTCATTTTATTACGTGATGATGGAAATCTGGGTGTGATGTTGTTAATTTCTGCAACTTTGAACTGTTTCTTTCCACTACATGGCGATGGCCTTGCAATGTTCTCACAGAACAAGCACAAGTTAAGCACTCCGTTGAATAGCCGAATAAACGAATTTCACCAGTTGCTCCTGAATGCAGCAGTTCATAACAAGGATGACAATGTTGGCTGAAAGATCGGCCTGTGCGGTTATAATTATTTAGCCACGAGCTCCTCTCGAGTGTATATGACGCCGCAGTCTTCGCGTGGATATACCACAGTTTATGCATTGCATGATTCACTGTATACAAGTCAAGTCCTAGTCGAGAAGCGAGAGGTCGGTAGGTTTGCAAGCAGGAAGTCCAATAAACAAGCGGGAGTCAAGGAAAAGCAAAATGAAAGAATCACAACGAACAATAATAATAAGCAGAGCGCAGAGCGTTCAAACGACGTCTGACGTTTGTTTTTTTCTTAAAGATGGGATTGGACTCAAAGTGTCACAGAAGCGATAAAAGAATCGATTGAAATCGTTAGAAAGTAGTATCGATCATACTTCAGTTATTTTTTTTTCTCCCCCACTCCAGCTGGTGTAGCATGGCGCCGTAGAAAGGGGTTTTGTCGACGCAAGAATAGGCAAAATGACAGAACGTAGAAATATTTTTAGCGTTTTAAGCATGGTAATGTAAAAAATATGGAAAATAAACGTTCTTATCTACAATAGTGTACGAATGGTGTCATATTTGTGCAAAAAAACAGTCGATTTGTGTAGAAATAACGATGAAATAACTTTGTCTTTTCTTGGTAGAATAGAGATAGAATCGCCATGCTACGCGTGCTGGGCAATATTCTCTTTCCACTCCTACCTTTCACGATGTTGGGCGTCTTCCTTCCAGTTCAGACGGAACCTGTCTAGTTAATATTATTCTGCACAAAATATGAACTAAGATTAAACTAAGAAGCTCATTCCGAAGCTTTTAACGAAAATAATAAAGTTGAGTTTAGTGGACGAATCACTTTAAAACAATCTGATTTTCCGAATCAAAACGCATGAAAACACAATAAAAATCAACGAAACGACTCTGAATCTATCGATTCCAGCCAAATACTGTTTCAACGCCAATTCTTAATTTCAGAAAACAAATCGTTTTAAATCACATTAGTAAAAATCGATTAAATACAGTTTCATTTTAACAATCTGGAAAAGCGTTATTACCCTTCCCTAGTTTTCATTATTTCATCGTGACCAAGTCATCATGTCAATAAAAAATGAGCGAAAAGCAATTCAGATACTTTTTTATGTTTAACATTTTATATAAGTCTTAGGAAATTATTAAACATTAAACAATTCATTAATGAATTTTCAAATACTACGAGTTAAAATGAAATTCTTATAGACGACTGGGGCACTCATTTAGCCATCTCCTTTGTATCTTTTCTTGTAGTAAACAAAGTCAGATTTTGAACGACGTGCGCGGCGCCGCGCTGCGCAGCGCGGCTTCGAACTGCGTTGCGAAAGGTGTATCTTTTGTTTTTTAAAATAGAGTTACATTTTGAATAACTCTATTGAAAAGTGCGCGCAGCGTCACGTCTCGGTCTGAGCTGACCGTAAATGTAAAGCTATATAGAGATAGAAGATACCAACATAAGAAAAAAAACAGAGTTTTCTTTGACAGAACTTTCTTGTTCCTCATTTATTAGATTCTTCCTAGATTATCTTCATAACCATTTTATCAACTTATCAACTATAACTATGTTATTATTAAGAAAAGTTGATTTTCGTATTTATTACACGTAACCCACCAGATGGCGTTGTGCGATTACGTCACGATCCTGAATCGCGGTGTTAAGATGGGCAGGCGATTAGTATAAGGTTTTGTGAACATGAATGTTAAGTTCGCTCCATCGTAGACTTTGACTCTGTCATCTTCGACCTAGACTAGAGTCTGGAATAAACCCAGAAGAAATAATATTTTAAAAATGGAAGAAAACCAGTATTTTACAGGAATACATAGCTGACTTCCACTTCCTATAAAATTAAATAATTATTAAAAAAATGTAGCTATTAGATCAGACTATCGGACTTCTTACTACCAGTGGCAAATGCCAAAAATATTATTTACGACAAAATCAAAGACAATTTTAGGTTTCAAAATAAAAAAGAGGCACAGACAACAATTTTATAAGTCCACAACTGTCACTAAGTACGTATTACTTAGGTGACGCAACAATCCTTGACATGGCTGCCGCTGTTTTAGTTAAAAACACGCAAAAACAATGCTCTACGTTTTTGGGTTGAGGTGATGACACAAAAACTGTAGAGTTTTTGTTGTTATTATACTGTTTAGCTACTGTTTATTTAGTCCAGTAATCATTTTGTTGACGTTTTTTTTGTGAATTGGTGGTATATTTTTATTAAATAACTATGATATTACCATTTTTAAAGCGACGAAGAGAAAATAGAACCTTTAAAGATGTGCCCTTTTATGGAGTTATGCTAATTATACCTACTTAAATCTTTTTCCAAAGATGTACGTCTTCTGCTTATGGTAGATGGTAGTAGAATTGATATTTGACCTATGTAGGTAGGACCCTTTTTTTACGTGGTAAAATCGTCATTTGAGTCCTCCCACCCAGGGCAGGATAGGAGGTACTGTCAGACTTGTACTGACTAAAATCCACGGTGTTCTTCAATAGCCCCTTTACGTTCCGGGGCCAGGTAGGCCCCATGACCTTAAATCAGTGTCCTCGTAGTTGTCTCTTGTAGTATTTATTCTTGAAAGCAGAGTGATTTTCCCATTACCATCTTTAAGATTATAAAACTTCCATTTACGTACTTCCGAGCCTTTCTTCCGAAACTTGGAATTGCCACTCGTTTTTTCATCTAAACGTTTGTCATAATATATTATTACTGCCAGAACAGTGAGAAAAAGGTAGTCTTAAAAAAAGATCTACTTACTCTTCTCACTGCCAGCATTGTTGGCGACGCCATCGTAATATTTAGAGTAAACATAGTGTCCGACACGACCTTGAGGCTTACGAAAGGTAGACGCAGAGTAACATTGTTACCTTACGCTCTGCTATTGTTGTCTGTGGTTGTTATTTACTATTCTAGTCTTTTTAGGATAGTATTCGAGGGTATTAAGACCCGAGGTCGCGAGATTGTTTAAACTGTTAACCGTGATTTTGGAATGGTCTTTGAAGGATCACCGTGGATTTTTTCAGTACCTACGAGTCTGACAGTTCTAAAACCTACCATCCCAATCTGGGCGGGAGGATATTGGATGACTACCTGTGCCTGCGACTTCATTCGCGTGGATTTCGGAACTTAACAATGTATTTTTTTTATAAAATTGACAAGGTTTCGTACAAACTTTCACCCCCTATTTTATCCCCTTGGGGTAGAATTGATCAAAATCCTTTCTTAACGAATGCCTACGTCATAACTTAACATCTACCTGCATGCCAAATTTCAGCCCGATCCATCCAGTGGTTTGGGCTGTGCGTTGTTGATAGATTACTATGTCAGTCAGTCACCTTTGAGTTATATATATTTAGATTTTATCACGATAAATAAAGGGTATTGAGATTCTTTGTTTTCTACTGACGGGTCCTGAGGCCGAAGGAAAAATGACAACTTTTCATACAAATCTTAGAATGAACCTTTTCGTGTGTAGGTGTGACCACCTCCGATATGGCTTTGAGCTTATATTGATAACGTAGGTACCTATATTTAAAATAGATTTTTGCCCATTCATCTTTGATAAACTTATAAAAGACTTGGTACTTGCCCGGGATTTAAACTCACGTATGAGATGCGAGGTGTTAATCCGGCTGTGGGAAAATGCTATACAGTGCCTCGAAAATCTAAAGTTTCATATTGTTTTAATTACACCAGTGTCTCTAATGTGTCCCACTACTGGGCAAAGGCCTTCCTTTACTCTTTCATGAAGCGGTCAGCGGTCATATCGCCATCATTGCTTGGGTTTGGCACGACGTCAAGTTATCCCTTTTGGCATCTAAGAATTTCCGTTGCTTAGTTATAAATTTTCTCACCCTATCACATGTAGTAACTACCATACATCAGATTCCCATAACGTTGCCACTCTCCCGGGACATTCAGCTTTATTTATTTACAAGCACAGACAAAAGTCATTGTAGCGCGTACCGCGTAGTACTTGGCAGCCATTTGTATTCTTACGTCACTTTGACATCTTGATATGTCAGACATGACTTTACGTGTCAACAAGGTATTCATTCTTGTTAAAAATAAATTATTTTGGGCTAGACTCTGCGGCAGTGCATTTAGTAAATGAGTTTAGGATTCTATTTAAGTTTTAAGTAGTAGTTACGTGCATTAATAGAGTTGAACATTACCTACTTTTCGGGTTTTCTTACTACTCAATAAAGATTAAAACTTCATAAAACTTAACGAATTCAATCATTAAGTGTCGCCGTACACGAGCCACTCGCGACAGCCACAAACGCCGCTACGAGAAGCTAAACGCGGCTACAGAGGTAGCTGAAGCGCGCGACAGCCATTTGTGGCCGGTCGGTGGTCGACACTTGCGGTCGTTTGCTGCTACTTTTTTTTAACCAATGCATTACTGAGGTGAGAGAGAGAGAGCTGAATCAATGAGTAGGTAGGTAATTAATGAATGAGTAGATAGCCGAATCGCGCGAGTGGCGTGTGGCGGCGTTTTGTGGCCCGTGTGCCCTTAATGTTGATATCCAAGTCTACTATGTGTATTACAAGGTGTTCCCCGTTGTTTCAACGGCGCTGCTCGGCTCCTTTAGGTCGTAGCGTGATGTTATATAGTCTATAGCCTTCCTCTATAAATAGAATACCCAACACAAATTTTTTTTTTCAATAATTGTAACCAGTAGTTCCTGAGATTAGCGCTAACACGTCATAAAATTAGTATAGAAGACCTGAAAAACAGACGCACGTAGATATTTTGACATACAATAATACATAATACACAATACTTTGCACCTGTGTAACCCACGCCATACCGCCGCGTATACTAAATATATTTTTACGTTCATTACGCAATGTGATGTGCTCACTGGCCGATTCAAAATTCAATATTCGAATGCGTTAGTGAGGTGAAGGTCGTTCCTAACTGCATTTATAGCATACTTTTCATTTGTTTTTTTTTAGTTTATTAGGTTGGTATTCCACTCTATCTTGTTCATGGTCATTGCCAATATTATGATAAAAGCGGCATTGAATTTTTGGCGCGTAATTTTATTTGATTTTTATTTAAGTTTGATTTATTATATATTTTATTTTATTAACAAAACTACACTTCTCATCAAAAAAATCGAAACACCTCGCAGTTTATGATTTGATAAGGATTATCAGAAAAATGTGTATATTTAGGAATAAATGTAAAATGTCATTTAATAGTGAGTAGTATGAGGTTTTTAAATCCTAATGTTAATGTTCTAAATTCAAATTAAGTCTTCATAGGTTTCGTATTTTGTATAATGAGTAATTTTTACCCTGTATGGAATATGAAGGAAATGGGTAAAACAACACGCGTAAATGAAAAAAAAAATTAAGAAACGTTTATTTAATAACTTGTATTCCCTCCGCGAGCTCTTATTACTGCTTCCATACGGTTCTTCATCGATCGGATGAGAGTCACGATCACATGTTGTGGTATATTATCCCATTCCTCTTGGATTGCATTTTGCAGCTGGCTAAGTGTTTCTGGGGCTGGATCTCTTGCTCGAATTCGTCTCTTTAATTCATCCCATAGATGTTCAATGGGATTCATGTCCGGGCTTCTTGCTGGCCATACCATAATGGAGATACCGACTTCGGTAAGATAATCTCGTACGACGCCCGCGGTGTGAGCTCTAGCATTGTCGTGCATGAATATGAAGTCGTTGCCAATAAAATGTGCATAGGGCATCACATGAGGTTCAAGACACTGTTCGATGTACCGATGAGAGTTTAGTGCAGGCAGCCGTGGCCCAGACACAAAGGCAAGTTCTGTCTTACCGTCGGCGCTGATTCCTCCCCAAACCGTCCACGAACCGCCACCATAGCTGACCTTTTCTTCAATGCAGCATTGTGCAAAGCGTTCTCCATCTCTTCTGTAGACCTTGTTCCTTCCGTCGTTACCATACAGCATAATTTTACACTCATCAGAAAACAGTACTTTGCTCCACTGAAGGTATGACCAAGTTAGGTGCTCGCGTGCAAAGTTAAGGCGCGCTCTTCGATGGTCTGCAGTTAATTTCGGCCCATTCGCTGGCTTATGCGGTGCCAATCCGCGTTCCTTCAACCTTCTTCTTATTGTAGAGTCACTTACAGCTACTCTTCGTACAACGCGAAGCTGCTGCTGCAGTTGAAAAGCGTTAAGGCGTCGATTTCGTAAAGAAGTTGTTACAATAAATCGATCATCTCGCTCAGAAGTGACCCGATTCCTGCCAGATCTTGAACGGCGCGTGAACGAACCAGTCTCCCGATAGCGTTTGTAGACTCTATGAACAGATGATAAGCTTAGATGCAATCTTGCAGCCACAACACGCTGACTAAGTCCAGAATCCAGCAATGCCACCACTTGGGCGGCTTCTGCGGGCGAAGTATCCATATGTTTTATAAAAAAAAGTTTTTTCAGACGTCCCAAAGTCACAGTAAATGAAATAAGAAACAGAAAGTTTAAAGACAAGCGCTAATTTTTAGTTTTTATACGAGAAACGTACTCCAACCCTAAATACACATTTGTCTCAAAACAGTGATTAATTTCATTTATAGGATAAACAAATGAAATTATTTCGAATTTTGATTTTTTTCTTCTTACTGTAATGACCAAACTGCCAGCTACACAGTAATGTTTTTTTTTCATGGAATTAATTCTCTTTTGTAAAAAATTAGGACAAAAACAATAAAAACGAAAGTGTTTCGATTTTTTTGATGAGAAGTGTATATTATTTGGATTTATTTACTAGGTGAATTTTAAGATTGATACGATACAAAAATATTTTCTTTGTAAAAAGGCAGAAAAACTTAGGAAAATACCTTTTAAATATAATATACGCAATAAAATATATAATAACAAAAACAAATATAAAATTAGGTCGCAATGCAACATCCTAGTTCACGAAAAATAAAAAAATAGCAATCATGCAGAATTTACCAAAATATCTGGGGGCACGGCAGTGCCCCTGCCAAGACGAGCCAAGCGATGTTTTTTCACTTAAGTATTATGTTACCTTGTTAGTATTGCATCCTATCTTGTCCATGGTCATTACCAATATGACGTTAGAATAATTTCTTGTGTAACGTTAATAATACTTACATTTTAATGCGTAATTGACCTTGATTTTATTATAAATAAAGATCTTATCTTTTGAGTATTCTTCTCTAATATTGACCTAGGCACGTTTTCTTTATCTGACTATTATTAAATCATGGTAATTAATTGTTTAGCCAATGAATAAAGCATTTTAGAATTCTTACAGTCGTTTAGACTGACGTTGGGTCAACTGTTAGTATAATTAGCCTCGGATTCTCTATAAGAAGCGCGGCCGCAGCGCTACAAAGCTACTCTAGAAATAGAAACCTAAGGTCTTACCACAAAAAGTTTAACATCGGTGTGGGGTGTGCGTTAATTACGTTACATTTTGTATATAGTGGCTATATAAATAATATAATTATAAGTTTTATTACGTACGTGTGTTCAACAATGCATAATCTCACGTTTTATGATAAATGAGCTATAATAATCACAATGATCGATTGTGATTATTATAGCTCATTCACTGAAGATAACTATTTCTTATCTAGACGAGTATTGGCTATGAAATGTATCATATTTTATGTACTAGTTGTTGCCCGCGACCTCACCTGTGTGTAATATTTTTTTTAAATACAATAATCGTAATGAATGGCTCAGAGCTTAGCTTACACCTCGCCATCGTGGGTTGCTGTTCAAACCCAGGAGGCAAGCATTAATCTGTTATTTTCAATGAATTTAAGACTTCTGCTGTCTTACTAAAAGAAAGTTAAAAATCGGTTAAACAGTTGTATTATAACGATAAAGTATATAAATATTGATATTTTGCCCAAAACCTTATAAAAAAAGATCAACTTTTTGCTAACATCTGTAACCTTAGTATTTAAGTTATAAGTATTTAAATAATTATACGAGTAATATGGAACTAGGCCATATTTGTTTTTATAACATAATAAATTATATTAATTTTAATTAATGGATAATAATGTCGTTTCTCACGTAATCTACTTATGTCATTCCACTATTATAATAGCATATAATCAGCCTAAAATATGCCCACTGCTGGGACACAGCCTCCTCTCTGAGAGGGCGTGTGATGTATTCCACCACACGGGCCCAGTGCGGGTTGGTAGATAGCTTCATAATCTTGACCAATAATTCTTCAATTATGACCTGGCTGAGAAGTAGCAGGATTGAACGCTTTTTTGTTCCCAAAAAAGATCCTTGAAGCATTTCGAAAGCTTTATAGCATTAAAATTTTGTTCACCAAGTTTTTAAAGAACTTGCTAAACGAATAGTCGACTCTTCGCGGGACCAAAGGGCTGCCTTATTTCTTGGTCAAAGAATCAGCATTGCCATCCAATGTGGCAATGCTGCCAGCGTTCTGGGCACTTATCCCGTTGACAGCGATGTGGATGAATTTTTTGACGCTCTTTGTTAGTTACTTTACTAAAAAACCATTAAAATTGAATACTATAATAGTAGAAAAATTAATAAGCCAGATCATTTACTCGGTAGCTCGGGATTAAAACCTTACCTTTTACAACCAAACCTATTTATCCAAAATGTTCACTTTCAATTACAAATTATATTTACCAAAGTATTTTATATCCACTTTTTTTTAAACTTAACGTATTTAAATGTTTTTTTTTAGTGAGTGTGTGTAAAATGTGTTTTTGAATTGTGTTTTTTTGCGTGAAATTACTGATAGTGACGTCATCACCCTGGATATCATGATTAACGAGCATTTGGTCAGCAATATGGCCTATTATGGTAAGTTTATTATGTTTCATAAATAATAAACTAGT
This sequence comes from Agrotis clavis, assembly GCA_954870645.1. Lineage (NCBI taxonomy): Eukaryota > Metazoa > Arthropoda > Insecta > Lepidoptera > Noctuidae > Agrotis > Agrotis clavis. The sequence goes on along the minus strand of OX940944.1, from coordinate 8,759,087 downwards.
AATAAATAAACTAACGCCTTTCTACGGAAGTGCAGGCAGAAACTATCTATGAAAACCAATGTAGGTTATAAACTTTTATCCGCCGTACCACAAGAAAGATAAACATCTGTTGAACACTTGTCTAAAAAAAGTGTAACTGCATAACGACCCTTAAATGCCGTTTAACAGTTGACAGTTTTTCTAGACAAGTGTTTAACAGATGTTTATGTTTGTGTAGTAAGACGGTTGATGTTTAATTTAACTACGATTTTAGGGTTCCTTATAACACAACAAGGAAACCTTATAAGTAGTTTTAGTAAAATTAAGACCTTTTTTTTACGTGGTAAAATCATTCAATGAATCCCCACTCAGGGCAGGTCAGGAGTGACTGTCAGACTTGAACTGACTAAAATCCACGGTGTCCTTCAATAGCCCTTTACGTTCCGGGTTCACGGTAGCTCAACGTTAGTCCCGCGACCCCGGCACTATTATTGGATATCAGATATTCTAATATAATTTTATTCTATACCGTAATAATAATATCAAGAGAAAAAATAATATCTGTTCAGGCAGGTAAGGCTTATCGAGCGTACAGCTAAAGGGAGTGTCATCTGACCTCCGTGACCCATAAAATGAACCTCACAGGTGACGTAGGCGGGTCGTGCTACGGATACCCGTTCGTATTTCTGGACTCCTAGTACTTTTTCTGTGATATTTTTCTTTTTCAATTGTTTATTGCAAATAATAAATAGGTTAAAACTTTCTTTTAGTTTTGTTTTTTAGAAATAGTTAAAAATATAGATAGTAAATTATATGTAAGAAAATGGATAAAAAAAATCGAACTACATACTTTATTGATTTAATTTTAAATCGACTTCAAAAAAAGGAGGAGGTTCTCGATTCGACTGTTTTTTTTTGTTTCCTCATAATAACTTGTGACTAGACGAACCGATTTTGGTGATTCTTTTAGACGGCACTGTTAGTGAAGTGGCTGAGCGGTTCGTTTCTCGCATGACCAACCAACAAGTAAGTAACAATTTGTAAAACCAACAAGTAATTGTTCTGAGACTGGGTGTTCGTGTTTGTGTATGTGAGTTTCTATGTTTGTAAACGCACCCACGATACAGGAAGAAATTCCTAGTGTGGGGAAAAATAAAAAATTGAGATATTTGTTTCATGCGGGGATCAAACCCGCGATACGCTGTCTAGCAGTTGATTGTGACACTGCGTCAACCGTGCCGTCTTTCAGACTTTTCCGTCTGCATTTTCTTTGAAAGGGACACGAAGTTTTTATACTCTATGTGTTGTTCCAGATAATCTAAAGCTTAGACTATATAAAATGTCCAGTTTCCCTGTTCGAAATAAAACGTAACGTATAGTGAAGCCACTTTTTACCCGACTGCGCCAGGAGGGTTATGTTTTTCGAGTGTAGGTATGTATGTATGTATGTTTCTTTGTGTTGCTCTGCAGCCTAAACGGCTTGATGGATTTTAACTTGAGAGGTGTCGTTATTAGATTCGTCTTAAACGTGAGAGTGTCACTGGGTACATAAAACTGGCTAAGTGCGAGTCGAAGTCGTGTGCAAAGGGTTCCGAACTAAAAATATATTTTTTTAAATCTCTCACATTCTATCAAGTGGGATATCAAATTAAAGGATTTTAAAAATGGTTTACCAAAATATATATATATAACTTATATGTTTCAATTTAATTTGGACTGATAAATGCTAACAAAAACTAAAAATAGTAAAAAGAAAGAAACAAGCCCAGTAGTTTAGAATTCACTCATTCACACTCACAGTCGGGGCCCCTTGGGAAGATTTGATTGGTATAATTTGAATGGGCCCCGACTGTGAGTGTGAATGAGTGATGAATTCTAAACTACTGGGCTTGTTTCTTTCTTTTTAGTTTTTTTACACAGTCGGGTTTTTTGTTTTTTTTTTTAATATTTTTATAAACGTGTGAGTGAGCGCAATGTACACATTTAAATGTTTTCCTTGGAGATGTTCAGTTGTTTTTCGTAGGAATCAAATGACGGTAGTAATTTTTCTTCCGTGTTTTTGGCTTCATCAGTGGCATACCGGGAAGCTGGACATTCTATAATTTTAGAACTACAGTTTAAAAAATGTCTAGATTTCAAAAAAACACAATTTCACCATCAAAACGTCAATATCTGTGATAGTATCGTATTTGGGTCACCCGGGCTGTGGTGTTCTACATTCCGTTACCATGGCAACGGCAGCCATCTTGTGGTTTCCATGGAAACACGCATGCGCGTTGCTATAGGCGTGTCTGTAGAAGATGTATGTAGCTTCCAGATACTGTAGCGCACTCTTAAATGGCCATTGCTCCTTTTATTTTCCAATTATAGGTAGTAAGAAGTATTCAGCTGTCAAAAGCAGTTGAAAAACTACCAAATTTGGTAGAAATTTGGAAGAATTTGGTAGAAAATGCTTTGATTTTGGTTGAAACATGAATGGAATGCCACTTAGCGTAGTGAAGATTGACAATCAGCTGGTTGCAAATGTTTGAAATGTTGGTGAGAAATCTCAATACGATATTACTTGGATTAGGTATGGTATCATAATTCCAAATGGTGGTAACCCATTGATATCGGCTTCCACTTCCAAGCGGTAGATCGTGAGTTAGAATCTAGCCAGGTGCATTACTTTATATAATTGATTTCATCGAGCTACACGATAACTGACAAATGCTTGCACTGACTGGACAGGTCCACTCTAATCTGTGTGGTTCTTTCCTTAAAATATGTCTGCCCTTGTATGACTTGAACAGTTTAATGTCTGGACTTTAAAAGAGACTGATCTCTGAGTTTGTTTCGGATGTTTCTTCTCAAAGTAAGTAGTCAGGTACGAAACACCGGCCTCATCTTGACGTTTTTCCACAAAAAAAACACATTTTATTGCTTCTCTAATAGGTTTTGGGATCAAAGAGAAGGATTTAATCGTATTTAAGGAAAATTAAGTATAGGCCACCGCATTTTCAGAAGGCTTTCGATAGCGAAGGGCCTCTTCTATGAAGTACTTTGGGATTTTGTTGAAAGGGTAATCAAAAATGTTTTGCGGTGATTTAATAACTCGGATGACTCATAGGCATGTGTAAAAAGAGTGCATTGTCTTATCAAACTTCTATGGTAGAATCCGCGCCACGACTTTTGAAGCGACGTTAGTGTCTGTGCATCATCTGCCTGCCTTTTCCCAACTATATTGTGGACGGCTTCCAGTTGAACCAGATGCAGCTGAATATCAGTATTTTACATGGAGCGACTGACTATCGGACCTCCACAACACAGTTACTGGGTAATACGATACTCCATGTAAGACTGGTTGTCAGACTCGAGCTTCTGACTAATAGTAACGACTGTCAAAGATCTACAAATGACAGCCGGGACCAACGGCTTTACGTGCTTTCCGAGACACGGAGGAAACTCGCTAATTGTTGGTCACCCATCCACAGACCAACCTCGGCAAGCGCAACACGCTTAACCCGAATGATAGGGCTGTGCGGCTATAATTATTTAACCACAAGCTCCTGTAACGAAATTAATATAAATAATGATAATAAATATTGAAAATTAATTTGCAAAAACTATTTTATTTCTAAACGTAATTTTCAAGTGACAGCAGTACTATTAGGTGTTCTATGGTGACAGTTGACAGATGAAATTGACAGGTTCCGTAAAAGTTGTGTCGCATATTACTAGGCGTGAACACTGAACAGTTAAGCCAAGCTAAAAGTCAGTTAATCAATAACTGTTGTAACGGATCACCGCACATTGTCAAAGTTCGCAGTTATCTAGGTCAACCTTTTAACATTCAAACTTCTGTGAAACGTGATCTTTTGGGTAAAACTATTACACTAGTAAGTTGGTACCAGCTGTTTTACCCAAAAAAAACGCATACATAAAAAAAAAATATCATGTAGGTATATATTTATATATTATCAATATCTATGAATAAAAAAATCAATGCCACTTTTCGTTGTCATTTTATAACTCAAGAACGGGCTCACCTATCCAAATCAAATGTTTAGGCTTCGTTCGAACTATTTAGTAGATGGTTTATGTGAAGTTTGCACAAAATCGGTCAAGCGGTTCTTCATTTATCACATTTTTTGTAGCGAATGGTGTAGTAGTCTTAGTAGTGTAGTAGTATTGATTCTGTGGCGATTATAAGTTAGATTCGATTCAATTTCGAAAGTTTTCGACCAATGTGTGTTACCAGTGATGAGTCCAGAGAAGTGATGAGACCAGTCCTTTACTATAGGCCTCAGTAGTAAACTCAAGATAGCCCAATGAGCTATAGCGCCCTCTATGCTTGTAGTCTCTCTGCTTAATCGACTTAGAAATATGGAGATTTGTAGACGAACTACAGTTGCCGACATAGCCCCGCGAGTTAGCAAGTTGAAGTGGCAGTGGGCAGGCCACATAGCGCGCAGAACTGATGACCGATGGGGCCGTAAGGTTCTCGAATGGAGACCACGCACCGGCAAGACGTCCACCTGCAAGGTGGACAGATGATCTGATGACAATTACAGGATCGCGCTGGGTGCAAGCCGAAGCCGCTTCCAACCGGTCCTATTAGAAATCTATGGAGGAGGCCTATGTTCAGCAGTGGACGTCCTACGGCTAATATTATAATGATTTAGATTATAAATCTAACTCTGTTAAGACTTCAGAGGCCGCAACATCACTCAAAACCTGCGGAAAATTCGTGGTACTAGATTTTGTTACTCTAATTTGATGTTATGACATATAGACTCTACCGCGTCAAAAGGACTTCAATCGTGGCGCGGACTCCAGGCCCAATTTTCCGCCATTTTGTGTTGTTTAAATTTTGTTTGACATTTCCCTATAAAAATAAACAAGAGCTAAAATGTAATCAGTGGTGTTCACTGAGTTGTTGAGTAACGCTTTCTCTCAAATTAAGACGTTTAAAAGTTGGACTATTGCGTAATAATGAACTTTATAATCAAACTAGCTGTGCCCGCGACTTCGTTCGCGTAGATGTCGGAACTTAACAATGTATTTTTATAAAATTGACAAAGTTTCATACAAACTTTCATCCTCTATTTTATCCCCTTGGGGGTAGAATTATCAAACTCCTTTCTTAGCGGATGCCTACGTCATAATCATCTACCTGCATGCCAAATTTCAGCCCGATCCGTCCAGTGGTTTGGGCTGTGCGTTGATAGATCACCATGTCAGTCAGTCACCTTTGAGTTATATGTATAAGTATATATATTTAGATGTTCGCTTCGATTTCAAGATGCGTTATTTTATTGTCTTTCTAGAAGACTAATGACTTAGATTATAGATTTTCCAGATACCCAGTAGGCCACTTAGAATTGTCGCTAAAACGAGGACGAAAGATAATTCCCTTCGTTCGATTCCTACGTAAAACAGGTGAACATTTCCAAGGAAAACTTTTTAATGTGTGCGAGGCACTCTTATCAATGTCCACAGGATCATAAAATCGGCATAAAAACTATCTGTGTACTGAATTTCAACCAAACCCGTGCATTGGTTTTTGCGTGAAAGAGGAACAAACATCCATCCATTCATTTATCCAAACAAACTTTCACGTTTCTAATATTAGTACCTAACCTACCTAGTTAATAGGTTAGTAGGATGTTGATAAGTAACCTGTTTCATCATTAGAGACAAAACTTGTAAGTACCTCTACCTAGTGTCAATCTATTTTCTAGCATTTCCAAAGCAAATTGAACAATTTTCTATTTTCTCAAATCTGTTTTAAAAGTTCCATAACGTTTCCCGCCATTACCCACTAAATGATTACCAAAATGGCCGCTTAAAACCATAGACAATCTTCTCATGAACTAGTCTAGAACTTCGTAGGTACGTAAGCAGGTAACCTAAATGTCAAATGACCTAGATCTGTACGTTCCAGCTGGTATTTATTGATATATGCAATATTATATAGGGCTTGTATTTATAGAGAGGATTTCAAAATGGCGGTTGTCTTGAAGGGGGTGTTTATAAAAAAAGTAAGGAAAATAAATTATTATTAGAATTGCACTCTTCGTTGAATAATTCTGGGTCATAGAGATATATCCTATTAGGTGGTAGATAATGATTACAGAATAGATATTTACCCAGTAGGTTCGGAGAAAATAAACTGTGAAGGACGGACAGACGGACACACGAGAGGTCTTCTATGGGACTTTAATCATGGCGCGATGCGACGCAGTGCGCGATTCGAACGAATTCCAACTACAAATGAAAATCAACTTTGCCACTAAGAAATAAAGATGCAATTCGATTGACTTGATGTTGTCATGGGCCTCATGGCCATCGTGTTTTGTTTTTCATCTATTCATACTTCATAGATAACAACGTGTTTTATGTCTTATGTCATAGTGGTAAGGTTGATTTTCACTTGTAGTTGGAATTCGTTCGAATCGCGTTGCATTTGCGTGGCTTAGATTTAGTCAGCGTTTTAAAACAAAATCATTCATTAACCTATAGTTACCTAAAACGGAACGTGCGATTCTTCATAATGGTAACATTATCTTCACTCGACTCGACATTTTCGTGACATTTATTTCTATTTTGACTGAGAATACGGATTTCTGCTCAATTCGACATTTTTTGGTAGAGATAGAGATATTTTTAATAGACATAGAGATAGAGTTACAATCTCGAACTCGAGAAAAATGGCGAAAATCGAGAATTGGCCCCCAGATATCCACAACCCAGTAACATACCTATACCATACCACACCACAGTAATACGATAATACCCCATGGTAAGACTGGTTGTCAGACTTTAGAGCTTCTGACTAACAGTAACGACTGTCAAAGATCTACAAATGACAGCCGGAACCAACGGCTCGGAGGCACGGAGGAAACTCGCTATGACAGATGGTCAATTGGTCACCCATCCACAGACCAACCTCTGCAAGCGCGACTTAACCCGGAACATCGGCTTGTGCGGCTGTAATTATTTAGCCACGAGCTCCTTACCAACTTCCTTTTTTAATTGTGTGCGCTCACTTGAGTGAGGTTCCAAGCGAACTTTAGTAATTTTGTCCCTTATATTACTGTCAATATAACAGTAGTCTTTATTTTAAGCGAAATAAGATTGATATTAGTTTGTTGCATGACTGTATCAATAATATGGGTTTATAATGTTGGCCACTTGCTCCCCTCTTTTTGAATGAATGTATCACTTGACAATCAGCTGATCAATGGAAAAGGCTTACAAAAAAGGTGTAGATAGTACTTATATGATTGTATAGATGCCTAGTAACGAAATAAAGTTGGTTTAAATTGTTGAAAATTAATTTGTACGAAGTGTTTTTTGTAAAACGCAGGTGATTGTTGTCAAAACAGGCGCCAATATCATCCTTTTCTTAGTTCAAACGCATAGTATCAGTCAATAAGCTTGTGTACCTACCAAAAAATCTAAATAATCCGTCAGAATATCCAAAAATATTGACAACATAAAATATGACACGGTTTTTTTTTTGTAACGTAAACTAAAATTGCCAAAGAAACTAAGTACTCTTTTAAAATTCTCAATACGTCATGCCGTGGTGTAATATTTTTCCTACTCTCGAATTTTTATTGTGATATCTTAAAAAATATTCAATAGGTAAATTAACACTAAAAGAAAATCGCGTCCATAATTTTTTAAATTAACTGACCCGGACTAGTAAATTAGATTTGTAATTTATTGATGCTAGTAACTAACTTACTTATTATTGTATCTCACTAAGTTCTGCACCATATTTCATTCTCTATCTCCAACAAATTATCAATGAAAATCTAACCTATAAAGTACGTTGCGTAAGGTTCTCAAAATGAAGGGAAGAATGCACAACGCATGCGCGGGATTTACACGTGGCGGGTCACTGCCCTTGCCACGATTAAAGACAGTTTTCGGATACACACACGAAAAAAAATTCGGTCGTTTCTCTATGGTATGGCCTATTTTTGGTGTAGTTTAGACTTTAGGTTGAGGAACATAGGTCCTTTTGTAACTAAAAACGCACTTGAAAACGTGTGGGATTAGTTTTCGACGAATATTTATTTAAAAAGATACTGGCTAAAATCTACGTTAGTTACGGTTACCTAAGAAAAAAATGTTTGTATGGAGTTGACATACAGTAGGTACCTTCTTCTAATTTTAACAATAAAATAAAATAAACTTATAAATGATTTATTAAATTAATAATTTTTTGCACATTATTCTCAAATTATTACATGTATGTATTATTGTTTTATGTTATGAATTATCTTTAATTAAAAAAATTCTGTTGGACACAACATGAATGTAGCCGATTCTTGTCATACCCCTTTTCATGGATTTTACTACCTACGTAAGAAAAGGGCGTGGCGTATATGGTACTTTCTACAAGTCCTAAGGCAGTTTATAAACAAACTAGGGCGTGAATAAGGCTAAGTACTTAACACGATAGTAAACACGCTATATAATCCGTTTTGTGAGACACACTGTACTATTCTCGTTCGATCCTATTATCGCGAGCCTCTTCACTACTCATGTTGTCCTAGTACTTTTAAGATATAGGGTAGCTAGCTATTACCTGCGTTTTCACTCGCTGCTATGTTATAGCCTATAATGTTCCCACTGCTGGGACACATGCATCCTCTCTGTGAGAGGGAGTGGGCCATAATCTAACACGCGGGCCCAGTGCGGGTTGGTAGATGACACACGTCTTCGAGTTTTCGGTTCTAGGACAAGCCAGTTTCCTCACGATGTTTTCCTTCACCGTTTTGAGAGCAGTGGTGATGAAATGAATAACGCAGAGTAATGTAGCTGGCTGAGTTCGAATTCGAACCGTACAACTCGTAAGTCGGGGCCGATACCATTGGGCCACCACTGCTTTTTACTGTACAGGTGCAAATTGAAAATAAAATAAGGCCATATTTTATTTTCAAATTGCACCTGAACAGTAAAGAGCAGTGGTTGCCCAGTGGTATCGGTTACCCAAGAATAATATAGCTTACTTACTGATGAAAAATTTTGGAAATTGGATCAGTAGTTCCATAGATTACATACATACATAAACACACGCCTTCTTCCCATGGTGGTAGGCAGAAACTCCGCAGAGCGCCATCTGCTATGATCCTTACATACTCCTTCCACCTATACACATTCATACATCAATTCCTTTTATTAGTCGCCTTAGTTCCAGAGATTGTTTCCAACAAACAAACTTACTAGGTAATTTTATTTATTGCCTAGCTAGTGTAACTAATAACCGTCGTTAAATAAATATTTTCTTCAATTTGAAAATCTTCAATGAGGGTTTTCCCGTATGAAGAATCCACTAGATGGCAATACGTAGGCTTGTTTTCTATCTGCTCCGTGATTGGTTAATTTTGACATTTCTGACAATGTCATGTCGAAAAAAACCAATCATGCTGCAGTTGGAACTCACGCCTACGTATTGCCATCTAGTGGATTCTTCATACGGGAAAACCCTCAATGACTTCTCTCGCTCCAGGTAGAGTGGAAAAGATTAATTATATAATTAATAATATAAATATAAATAATTATAATTTATAATAAAATTATATATTAAGAAATAAAATAATTAAATTAATAATTATTAATATTATAATTATAAATAATAAAAAATATATTTTTATTATTATTATAATTAAAATAATCGAGCTTTATATAGTATAACAATTAATTAATTATTATTTAAAGATATATAATTTTTTTTAATAATATTCTAAGAATGGAAAGTTTTCAAACGAGTCCTCCCTCTATGGTAGACCTCGCTATAGGTAGACCGAAAGGGACTGTCAGACTCGTACTTACAATCAACGAAGTTCCTTAAATAGCTCTTTACGTTCCATGGCCACGGTTTAAAGACAGTCTCGCGACATAAAAAGTGTAGACCTAAGGACTAAGCTACTCGTAAACTTACATAATTTCAGTTAATTTATTCAAAGCACGCTATGTCTGCCATGTCGGATCTAACATAGACAATAAGTATTGATTTGTAGTACCCAGTGACCTAGAAAATGTATCTATGCATATAGCTATTGTATATACATATAATATGGAATTATTTTTAACCGAATTCAAAAAAAAAAGTAGGTTCTCAGTTCGACCTGTATGTATGTATGTATGTTTGTCCGCGATTATCTCGCGTTTGGCTGAACGGATTTTGATGCGGTTTTCAGAAAAGTGTTCGTTACATTCTGGAGAAGGTTTTAGTATATAACAATAATATGGATACCTCGTGAAGTTGCTCGCATAGATCCATTTTGTTGCTTACTAGGATTGTAGATTTTCAAAGACGCCGATTATATGAAGATTTTTGTTGTTAATAAATATCTGAACTAAAAAGGGAAAAATAACCGACTTCAAAACCAAACACAAAAAACTGTAAAAGTAACTTTTCTTTCGGAAGTCGGTGGCCATAGTAAATGAAATAAAAAACAAAGCCACCGACTTCCGAAAGAAAAGTTTATTTTACAGTTTTTGTGTTTGGTTTTGAAGTCGGTTCCCTTTTTTTTTAAAAGTTTTTTTATTGATTATAAAACAGAATAGAATAGAATACTCTTTGTGCATAATTATTATATCCAACTAGCGGCCCGGTACGTGCTTTGCTATATATACAAATGAAGAACCGCTCGACCGATTTTGTGCAAACTTCACATAACCATCTACTAAATAGTTCGAACAAAGTCTCAACATTTGGTTTGGATAGGTGAGCCCGTTTTTGAGTTATAAAATTACAACGAAAAGTGGCATTAATTTTTATATGTACTATAGACTATAGGTTCACAATATCTTATACATAGGGTGACACAATGGGCGGTCTTATCGCTTAAAGCGATCGTTTCTAGACAACCTTTGGATGAATTTGAAAAGAAAGGAGAAACAGTACTGTAGGTGATTATGTAGTCTTTGGCTGGTCAAAATGTGTTTTCAAAGATTTCTCAACAATTTTTCCGGAGCATAAAGCGTTTTGCCAATACTTTTATTGTACGCACAGCTAAGGAGTGGAATTCTCTGCCGCCATCTGTATTTCCCGACAGCTATAACCTTGGGGTCTTCAAGTCAAGAGTGAACAGGTAACTTCTGGACAAGCGTGCTTCACCGTCGACCACATCTTCACTTACCAAGTTACCATAAAGCGAGATAGTGGTCTAACGCGAGGCTATAGCTAAATATAAAAGAAGAAATAATTGGCTACCCTAGGACGACGAGCAATGGGTGACTCGCCGTCCGATCATGGACCATGCCCGGGTCGACGACGCAGACGCGACGTGTTTCACGCCGCGCTTCTAAGAGCTGACCGCAATCTAACAGGTCTTTACAAGGCTAAACCCTGTCGGGGCTGCAGGACTGCCTCATTATGGTGAACGCAGACCTAGCCGCACCGCAGTCTCCGCAGTCATCGTATTCTTACCGCTTCTGCGGCTACTGCGATGCGGGTGAGTGTGCGAGGTTTCATAGAACTTCATACAAAGAATTCGTAATGCGGGGACTGCGGAGACTGCAGTGCGGCTAGGTCTGCGTTCACCTTTAGGTAACCGTGGCCCTAGAACGTAAAGGGTTATTGAAGGACACCGTGGATTTTAGTCAGTACAAGTCTGACAGTCCCTCCCGCCCTGCCCGGGGTGGGAGGACTCATTGAATGATTTTACCAGGTAAAAAAGGGTAGTTATTTTATTTTACCCTTCATGATTAGATTCTAAGCTTCATATTATTACATAATGGTTACACGTGTAGACAGGACGATATAAATAATACATTGGTATTTAAAATATCAAGGAATATTTATCTTTGAACGAACAAAAATCTGTGTTGAAACAAAGTAATTTGTGTGGGCTTTCAAACTTTATTAATCTGTTTTACGTATTATTTGAATACTTTGTAACTTATTTAGTTTTCTGTTATTATAGTGTATTAATTTAACTTAAAAAAAAATGTTTAAGTTTTTTTTTTTGCTAAAAATCATTGTAATTATTATGAGTCCTCACGCCTATTGTGGCACGGGAGGGACTGTTGTGTACTGTTATGAATCGTTCTGACTAAAATCCACGGTGATCCTTCAATAGCTCTTTACGTTCCAGGGGTGACCTCTTGATCCCGGCCGGCTCTGGCTCTCTAAGGGGGGGCCCGTCATTTTGCTGACAGCTCTTTGAGGAGCGCGTGACATGGTCCATGATCGGACAGCGAGTCACCCATTAGTCGACTTCAAATAAATTTCATAAAGTAATGCGACCGACCATGGACCATGCCCGGGTCGACGGCGCTTTGTGTTCCACGCGCGCCTCAAAGAGTGTCAGCATAATGACGGGGAGGGGGCCTTAAGAGCGCCAAAGCCTGCCGGGGTGGGGTCGCGGGACTTATCTCATTACCGTGACCCTGGAACGTAAAGTACTTTTGAAGGACACCGTGGAGTTTAGTCAGTACAAGTCTGACAGTCCCTTCTGCCCTGCCCTGGGTGGGAGGACTCATTTGATGATTTTACCCCAATAAAAAAAAGCGAGCATTCAAAAACATACACAGGTGGCCTACCACGAAGTCTTAAAGCCAGAGAAGTTCCAGTGAGTGAACGAGATGACGCTAGACGCCTTGTATAGCACCTTTCCCACACTGGAACTAGGTACTCTGGCTTTAAAACATCAATGTAGACTGGTAAGAAAAAAAAACACCTTTTTGACATCAACTGAACAATAACACGTCTAGTTTCGTAACTACATTCATACATCGCCATACAAAGTACATACAAACAGTAATAATCATACAGAGGTCGCCAGTAATGAGGGACATCCTCTCAGCTGCTAGACCGACTTCCGAAGAGGGGAGTTGTGTGTTTAAATGTATGAGTATGTATGACACTTGTATGGGAATCGTGAGTTCCGGGTTTTGATTTTATGCTTCCCATTGATTCAAGGATGAGCGTTTAGTGAACAGCGACTTCGCTTTTGTGGTTTTTAACCGACTTCAAAAGGTGGATGTTCTCAATTCGATTGATTTTTTTTTACCTCATAACTAACGACTAGATGAACAGATTTTGATGATTCTTTTTTTGTTAGATGCAGTATACTTGTCATTTGGTTCCATAAATACTTCGTTCAGTTTTTTAGTACTTAGTTTTAATTTTATGAGCATTTTTCGCTTATTGTATAAGGACTTTTTTATCGTGGTAAAATCATTCAATGTGTCCTCCCACCCAGGGCAGGGCAGGACTGTCTGACTCGAACTGACTAACTCCACGGTGTCCTTCAATATCCCTTTACGTTCCAGGGTCACGGTAATTCGATAAGACCCCGGCAGATTGTATAAGTACTTGGACGATGATGTTAATACCGCGGTAGTACTATACGGATTACAAAATACTAGTGCACGATTTCACCTAATGGTGCGCAGTCACCATAGTCTAAATAAGGGTTGATTTTTCGACTATTCTATTGAATAATTCTGAAACTAATAACATATTAAAAAAATACAAAAAATACACCGATTGCCTATGGGCCAATGAAATTAATATGTGTTTACCTACCGTTCAACTTAATCGGTCAAGTGGGTTTGAAGGAAATTGACTGTGAAGGGCGGACAGATGGATTCACGAATGATCTTTGGATTCCTTTTTTTAGTCCGAATAAAAAAAGGAATCCAAAGATCATTCGTACGGAACTCTAACTCTAAATGGTACACTGAGTTATTGCTGTGATAGCTATAACTTTGACAAGTTTCATGCAATGAAAACGCGATTTTCCGACTTCCCGCCAATTCCTACACCTGGTCTGTCAAATGTTTTTTTTACTTTGTTTAGAGGCTACTGGAGGCTACACAATACACATACATCCTTATTTCTACTAACAACATGGATTTTTTAAGTACTGTTGTTTAAAAACGAATGAAATAACGATAAAGCATTCTAGTTATTTTTCAAAACGATTAATTTCTAAATATCGAATAGTCAAAACGAATGATAGTATTTTTTTTATTACCCCCATAAAATATGTTCTGTATTTTTTTTTTACTATTTAATGATTATGACAAAAAATAAATAGAACACTCAATTTAAATTTAAAATTAAACAAATAATACGATACTGCAAATAAAAAAAAAAACATAATGCATGCATAAAGTCTTTGCTCCACATAAAACTTGCCATTTAAAATAAATACCACTTTAATACCTTGAACAAATCGACCGCTGTGGGAATCAGGTCCTCACTGCATTTAGTATTCAACTTTGAGCTAACTCATTAACTATTGATTATAATGACTACAACAGAATAGAACTACGTCACAATACGACATGTGCATAACGTTCCATAGAGAATGACGTGGACGTTTGTAATTGTCATTTGAAGGTTGAATAGGATGATACCTTTGCCTGGTTTAGTTTGTCTATGGTTAGAAAAGAAGGCGATTACTTTGCTTCTAAACTTAGTAAAGTTTATGGCGCTTTATTGTGACGTGAAACACGCTTTTTTAACACTGCAAAATAAACAGTCAAAATCAGCCTATAATGTTCCCACTGCTGGGACACAGGCCTCCTCTCTGTGAGAGGGAGTGGGCCGTGTGTCTCGGCTGTCATTTGTAGATCTTTGTAGGTACCGTATTACCCAGTTACTGGGTTGTGGAGGTCCGATAGGCAGTCGCTCCATGTAAAATACTGATATTCAGCTGCATCTGGTTTGACTGGAAGCCGACCACAATATAGTTGGGAAAAGGCTAGGCAGATGATGGTAGGCAGAATTTGCAGAACGATCGACGCTACAACGTGTAACGGTAAATGTGCAAAACCTATCGTGGGGTAACTCAGCCCATGTTACTGAACAATGTTTGTTCTAAGACTTTTGGAAGAAAAATAAAATAGTTTTTCATACTGGCCCGATCAGTTTGTCATTTTGTATGAAAAACCATTTTATTTCCAAAAGTCTTAGAACAAACATTGTTCAGTAGCATGGGCTGAGTTACCCCACGAGAGGTTTTACGCATTTAACGTTACACGTTGTGTACTCTTTTTACCTCGTCCACAAAACACGTTGAAAATTTGAAGTCAAAAACGTAGTCTATA
This sequence comes from Agrotis clavis, assembly GCA_954870645.1. NCBI lineage: Eukaryota > Metazoa > Arthropoda > Insecta > Lepidoptera > Noctuidae > Agrotis > Agrotis clavis. The sequence goes on along the minus strand of OX940944.1, from coordinate 8,744,042 downwards.
GTCGACAAATCGCTGTGACCCCGCATTGCGACATTTCAAATATTGTGGGTGCCATACGACATTGACAGTTTACGACTAAACTTAAGACATCTTCGTTTGATTTATTGACTGGTTATCTTGCGAAGGAGGTCTAGTAAATCCTGGTGTGAAGACTTAAGTGCTTGTCGACATAGGTCCGCTATGCGCGGGATGCCCGGGTCGACGGCGGCGGCCCGTAACGTCGTATTCCACGTGCTATTCACGGACCTATCAGCACCTGACAGGACTCTATTAAAGCCTAATGCCTGCCAAGGTCGCGGGACTGTCTCATCAGGTAACCGACCCTGGAACGTAAAGGGCTGTTGAAGGATCACCGAGGATTTTAGTCAGTACAAGTCTGACAGTCTCTCCTGTCCTGTCCTGGGTGAGGACTCATTGATGATTTTACCAAGTAAAAAAAATGCTCAGAATAAACCCCTACAGTTTTATCACGCTCGTCTCGCCACGTTCTACGGTGGACTAAAGATGGATAGATGGACATTTTTACGCTTTCACACAGAAACTACTTAACGGATTTGTATGAAATTTGATACACAGATAGTTTATGACCCGGATTATCACGTAGCCTACTTTTTATCCCGGTAAAATGTTTCTGTGGGTCAATTTTCGAGTTACAGCGGGCGCAGCCACTAGCATAGCTAAGTTAGTCAATATAAATACGATAGAATCATGCATCAATTTTTATTTGCGCAGGTGGACTCCTTTGACCTGTCAATAAATAATAAATAATTTGCAATGCGACATTGTTACTGTGAATACGACAAAGTTACACGCCGCAATATTACATGTTCTATGTAAAGATGCTTAGAGTACGCGCCACGACTGAAATACTACGGGAAATTTGTGATACTACATTTTTTTAATGCAATTTGACATAGACTCTAGCGCCGCGTCAAAGGGGCTTCGACCTTGGCGGACTCTATGATTCAAAACGAAGGTTTGAAGGATGATTTTGCTTGAAAGGAGATGACTGATGACTTAGTAAAAGAGAAATAATTAAAATATTTTGTGACAAATCCACCACACTATTCCCAAACTACTGCAGCTCCTGAAAGCCAGAATTAACAGTGGCAATCTCCAGAAAAGCGCCGAGACAATGAAGCTCGACGTGTCCCGGAGAATGAATTTACCTGTCTTGGATCCTACAACGAAAATAATCAGAAAAGAATAATGGAGGAGTAGGAAAAATACACAGTTTAAAAGATAGAAAGACAGAAAGTTATTTTCTTTTTTCAAAATTTATGTTTTATGGTCGTTTCTTTTTAGCAGTAAAATCATCAACTGAGTCCTTCCGCCGTGAGTAGAGCGGGAGGGACTGTCAGACTCTTAATCACTAAAAATCCACCCTGGGGGAGTATTACAACGTTCGTTATTCCGGCGAGTGAAAGTGACAGAGCTATACAAGTCGTCTAGCGCCATCTCGTTCACTCACTGGAACAAGCCTGGTTTTAAGTCGTTGTAATACCCCCCCTGATCCTTCAATTGCCCTGTACGTGCATTCAAGGGTCAGGTGACTCTAGCAGAATTCCCACCATTGGGACGACACCTTGGCACCCATCGGTACCCATAACTTTATTTTTTATTTGAGATGGCTTTGTTCTTGACTCTAGTCCAAATCATAGGTGGCAGAGACAAAATCTACGATGGAGCGAGCTTACCCAGAAGAAGCCTGTTCACTATAACTTTAAAGAGATTCGGGTTATATGCGTTCAGGAGCTCAGTTAACTTGTCGAAATGTCGCAGCAACAAATCGCAAGTGTGCGGCTAACGTGAATTCGAATCAGCATTGCGACACTTGGCGTGTTAGGGCGTGCTGCAATACGACATTGACTGCGTGCTATATGCGATGCGGTATGTCAAGGCGAATGCATCGGTTTTTGGTAGGCAAAGCAACGCACCTTTTATTAGCTAATGTTATTTGGTTATTGCTAAAAATCTATCAATTTAACAATAGGAATTTAATCTTTATTATAGTTTTTAAGCAATTTATTTTCAAAACACGTTGTGAATAAAACCTTTTTCAAGATAACGGTCGTTGGCACGAACTACGGTTCATCTTTTTTTAATGAACCATAGAGATTTTTTTTTTTGGTTCTTTTCGTCCCTCTTTGGGACAGGCATGTGAACCATAGAGATCTTAGAAAACATACATAGAGTGCGCGCCACGAAAGAAGGCCTGCGAAAAAATCTAAAACACATTCTTTTTTACATATATGTATAATTAATGGCATGATGAAGTAATGGCATAGACACTAGAACACGCGTCAAAAAAGATTTCAGTCGTGGTGCGACTCAACGTAAGAGTTTCCGTCTTTTTTTTTCCAAAATCACAGTGCAAGATGGATGTCATTATTATAGTTAAAAAAAAACAACTATAAAATTTAAATCGCTCGTTTTTGTTCATTACCACTCGGCATTGAAACTATAAAATTAATAGTTCATTAACAAAATACCATCACGTAATTATTATCCAAGTTATTTTAAACGTTATTCAGCAGTTATTCAAAACGGTTCTTATCGTTACTCGATCGAATACCTCTGGCATGGCATGCTTGATTAAAAAATATAATTTCAAATTTGGAAGTTTTGTCGATCCTATTTTTTTTCCATTCGCGTAGTCCGTCGTAGCGGAGTCACACGATTTTTCGAAGAAAAATACAAAAACGAATTTTATGCAATTTTTTTCATATTATTACAACCGCGTTTTTGAAAGTAATCGTGTAAAATATTATGTCGGTGCATACTATTCCTCTGGTTACACCTTTTATTAGAGGCCCGAGGTTCCCGTACAGAAAGAGTGAGTGTTTTGTTTTTTCCTTAAATTTTCTTCAAGAAAATCCATGACGGGATAAGCAGAGAGGCATGTGATCCGTAAGAAAATATCACTTTTTATGTTACGAAAAAACGACGCATCATGCGCGTAGCGTTCAAAATGTCACTGCCTATCCCGGAGGAAACAGTCGTAAAGGTTTTCAGTACGTTTCTATGGTGAATCTTAATATTTTTTAGTACATTTTTCTGTTTTTATATTAGTTTACTAAAAGAGTGAAATTCTCTATTTATACAAACTTGACGCTCTTTCCATAAGTTGTGTATTTTTCAGGTATTTTTTGATTTGGTGTATTTTTGTCTTATTTTTTATTTATTAATTACACAAACAGTAAGAAATCGCGACTCTATTAATTTCATATACAATCACAGATTAAAATATAATAATATGCCTTTTCGCGAACAGCTATAATTTCAAATTGCTTTGTTTTACAAATCATTATTAAAAATATCTCTTCGATCAGTTTCTGTCTACTGTGAGAAAAATTGCCTCCCACTAGGTGGACCGACGACATCGTGAGAGTCGCGGGCATCCGATGGATGCAAGAGGCGAATTGTCGTTTGGCGTGGCGCTGGCGGTCTAAACCCTTGTACGCACAAGGCGACGCAAGTCTCCGATATCTTACAACTTTGGTACACTATTGCGCGTGCCTGTGTACGAACCTCTATGGATTTGTATTGCGATAGTTGCCCGCTGGATACCAAAGTCGTAAGGTATCGGTAAGGCCCTTCGTGCACAAGGCGACTCAAGTTTCCGATACCTTACGACTTCGGTATCCAAGCGGCCATCGAAACCAATAAAATAAATAAAAATACAAACCCATAGAGGTTCGAACACAAGCACGCGTCAATGAATACCAATATCGTAAGGTATCGGAGACTTTCGTCGCTTAGTGTACGAAGGGGCTAACTTGCGTCGCGTTGTGTCCGAAAGAGTTTAGACCGCCACGCCAAACGACAATTCGCCACTTGCATCCATCGGTTGCCCGCGACTCTCACGATGTCGTCGGTCCACCTAGTGGGAGGCAATTTTTGGAAAGAGCTTAGGGCTTTTCTACACTAGATGTGCTATTTAGTTGTGATGCGATATGAATGCTAAGTTATGAAACTATGTGACCGTTTCCACTGATGCTAAGCTATGTAGCAAAGCGAGAAGGTTGCTATAAAGATACGCCGCCTCAAGGTATCAGTGCGCGGAAGATGCGCAGTTTGAGCTCACATCATAGGACGCAACCATGGTTCGCATCCATAGCTCGTATGCAACGCTCACATGAATAGCACGAAGCTGTAGCTAGCATCCACAGCTCTCATCCACAGGCACCCTTAGCACGCCACGCATGCATGTGTCGCATCCATAGCTGCTGCTCGCATCCATAGCTCGCTCAGTCGCTCATAGCTCGCATCCATAGCACGCATCTACTGCACTACATAATGTGTGTATGATAAAAACATTATGAAAGATTATTATTTCATTAACTTTGTAACCAATGTTACAGATATTATGACTAACAAATCTATTTGACTCGAGTCTAAATAACCATTCCTTGGCTCTTCTCCAAAACGGCGGATTTTTTGTGAATGTCATTGACTTGAGATATGATAAATGTTGTAAAAAAATGTTTTATTCAATGGACAAATGAATTCACGAAAATTTATGTAATTTATTGTAATAAAGATTCTAAATTATAAATGGGAAAATAAGTAAAAAAACCCCTAACTCTTACAGTGTTTACTTCAGCCAAAATACTCTTGAAATCTCAAAAAGTTTTTGCCAAAAACCGCATCAAAATCCGTCTAATAGTTTCATAGATAAACTTTGACAGACAGGCAAACTGCATACTTTTTTAATAAGTGTAGTGATTGCGGTGTCAATGCTATCGTCGTAAAATCCTTTTCTCGAAGGGTAACCATGATTTCGTTTTATATTTCTGTGGAAAAACCGTACTGTTTGGTATACATTCTATTGGTAGCATTTGTAGGATAATATATTTTGAAGAATTTCTATAATTAATTTCATTAGTTTTAATTCAACAAATCCACTTCCTATAAAAGAGAACTACAGTTTTAACGCGTGCTTGCATTTTAATCATTGTTGATCAGACATAACTAAAAGTAACCCATAGATATTTACGTATTTTTTAAATTGTATCAAAATCAGTCTAGCCGTTTGAGCGTGAAAGACTCAAACATACATTACTTTTTCATTGATAGTCTTAATGAGCAAGTCCAGGGCGTTTTTAGACTTGTCAGTAAATTTCTGATATAAATTATTATAAATCTACTAGCTACCAGTGGCTTCGCCCCCATGTAACTCGAATATTATCCTACAGGAGCAGAAAACCGGGATAAATACTATCCTATCTGTTATTTTAGACTATATTCCACCTCTCTACAAAATTTCATCAAAATCTGTTCTCCCGTTCTGAATTCATTAACCTTTCATCCAGACTTTCGCATTTATAATATTAGTAAGAATTTTATAGTTACAAATAAATACTGTCCTAATTTATAATAGCAAAACAGTGCCACCCCATTCACAGGACATACTAGATTTGTAGTTCGATGACCTGTTTCTGTGACCTCTGTAGGGTCACTCGGGGTCACGTCTGGGTCAACTGCATGCTGACATGTTTTTTTAAAACATACATTTTACGCTTTAACAAAACTATCATGCTACTACTTCAAATTCTAAAGTATCCTGAACTTAGTTTAATGATGGTAGATCATGCCGATCGGTTTTGGCTATCGGTACGAAAGGGAACCGAATTGCTTCGGAGAGTCGCTGGTTCAAGATGTGATTTGTAAATCTTTTGACAGTCGTTACTGTTAGTCAGAAGCTCTAACTGACAATCAGTCGTACCATGGGGTAGCGTATTACCCAGTTACTGGGTTGTGGAGGTCCGATAGTCAGTCGCTCCATGTAAAACACTGATATTCAGTTGTATTCGATTCGGTTGGAAGTCGATCCCACATAACTAGTTGGGAAAAGGCTAGGCAGATGGTTTTTCTTCCGAAGCTTTTTTTGTAAAAAAATGCTGGCGATTTGTACAATGACAAGAATCAAGTCTTGTAGATGCAATACTGCTACCATAGTAATGTTATTACAGTGACCGTAGTACGTGTAAATTGACTATATGGAAACCAGCGCCTCGGTCAATTCTTTACAACTATTAATTATATTTTGATGAACATTTCGGCTTGTTTTTCATTAAAAATTATATAAAATTAAAAAAAAAATACTTTAAACAGGTTGTGCTGTAAGGTATACTATAGTATGTACCATTTAACATGGCAAAAGAGGTCATTCACTCCCTCCTACCAAGTTTTTCATCACTAAGCGATAATGACACTTATTGTTACCTAAAACTACTAATAAGCGATAGTTGCTTCTATCGCTACAGTATCGTGGTACCAGCCTGCTTGACAAACAGAGGTTGTGAATCTTGTGTTGCTCTAATTCAAAATTATTATTTTTTATTTCTAGAAATCAAATTGTGTGCTTATAAATTTACGCGTGACGTAAAAAATGTTCCACTGTGTGTGACGGATTTAACGGATGTAGTGATAGGTAACGGCCCTTTTCTCGTCATATGTATTTTCGTCCGCGCGCGGATCATAGTAGGTACATTTTCAAAGTCGATTGTATGTTTGTTCACGATTATCTCGCGTTTGCCTGAACCGATTTTCATGCGGTTTACGGAAAAATGTTTATTACAGTCTAGGGAAGGTTTTAATATACAATAATAATGGATGTCTTGTGACGTTGCCCGCATAGATCCGTTTTTGTTGCTCGCTTGGATATAAAGGGCTTTGTATCTTTTGTACCAGGTGCCATCCGCCATTTTGATTTTTTTTCAAAACGGCGTACAGTAATGAAACCTTCATAAATCGATAGATCACATCAATACAAACATAAAATGTAGGGGGAAAAATCTCGTAAAGCGTCACGTTTCCGAGTTATGAGCTGTCAAAGATGTACAAGAGGTGCCATAGATTTTTATTTAGTTTTTAATTTTTTGATGTTTCTAGATGAATGATGAAAGATATTAGATAATTAATTGGATGTAAGTTTTTGTCCGCTCATTAACCCAATGTTATTCCAACGGGAATAATCACTAAGTATGATATTACAAACATTTTCTAAACAAACTGAATGCTTTTCAGGTAGGTACAGGCAGGAAAAGAGTTAAGTATATAGGCAGCGAGTTTTTAACAGTTTTCCTATAAACTACTAGCTTCTGCCCGCGACTTCGTACGCGGATCGTTTTTCCTGAATTTTCTTTGCTATAAACCTCACGGAGCCCGAGACCTTACCAACGAATCCAAAACCGTGGAAATAGGTTCGTGCGTTCTGGAGATATAGCGTCAGGAAGGAAAACCCGACTTATTTTTATACAATAGATATGCATGCCATATGTTTAATGCAATTTTTGCTACCGCATGACGCAGGTCCTCACCGGACACGGAAGTTTCAGGAGGTACCTGTGTCGGATAGGGAGGAAAGAAACGCCTGGGTGTCACCACTGCGAGGATCACCCGGAGCTTACGGTACACTTGAAACACAAATCCTCAACAGTAATTGGTCTGTGTTGCCAGTTTATGTGGTAAAAATGCATATCTAAATAAGAAGTGGCTTCACCTTATTTGTCGCGCACATTCTGTCTGTTTCTTTGATCAGAGAGCCTACCATGCCTACGGACATACACAAGCCTACCATGCCTACGGACATACACAAGCCTACCATGCCATGACCTGATTAAAAACGATTCAAAAGCAAGACATTTAAGTTTAGGTTCCTAAACTGCATCGCTTAAAGTCGTACCATGACGTCCAATTTGCTTAGTGTCATTTGGATCGTTAAAAGTGAATGAAAGATCGCGATTTGTGGCTGAAACATTTTTGGTGAAAAAGAGACAACGCTTTTTTTTTTTAGCGTGTTAGAATCATCAAATGAGTCCTCCCACCCCGGGCAGGGCGGGAGGGACTAGGGACTGTCAGACTTGTAATGACTAAAATCCACGGTGTCCTTCGATAGCCCTTTATGTTTCGGGGTCACGGTAATGAGATAAGTCCCGTGACCCCGGCAGGCTTTGGCCCTATGAGAGGGGGGGCCGGCGCCCCGCAGCATGGCCTTGACCAATGTCGGGCGCGAGAGGTCTCCGCCTATCACCACCGTGAGGACACGTCGGTGCTCTGCCCAAGCGGGGCAGTCTTGCACCGTATGCTCTACTGTGTCCTCCGGGCGATCTTCGCAGTGGTGACACCCAGGCGTTTCCTCCTTTCTCATCAGACACAGGTACCTCTCGAAACTTCAGTGTCCGGTGAGGACCTGCGTCATGCGGTAGGTCAGGACGCCGTGAGTGGCTGGATAGGCTCCAGCCACTCCTCAAAGAGTGGTCTTACCGCCGCGACTGCGGCGTGCCCTGACGTCGGTCGCGACGGTCGTCCCCTCCATACTGCCCTGAGATCGCGCCGGAGCTCCTCCCATCGCGCCTCGACTTCTCGAGGCAGCAGGGACACGCCCCGGCGCTGCGCCTCCACGCGCCACTCATAGACGCGCTGGAGGGCAGTCGCCTCCAGATCCCAGGGCAGCAATCCGGCAAGGAGGTTGGCCGATTCGCCAGCGATCGTGCGGTATCCCCGGATCATCCGGATAGCCATGACCCTCTGGCATGCGACCAACTTTAGTGGTCGCGTCCGGATGCTCATGGACCGCACGACACCGGCGTACAGCCTACGGCAGAAGGCGTTTGGCCCGCTGAGATTGGGCAGGAGTCGCCTGAAGGCGGCTGCTGCCCGGTTCAGCCTTGGGGCCAAACTCAGGAAATGCTCCCTGAAGTTCCACCGGCTGTCGAGGACGAGTCCCAGGTACTTCATCGTCCTCCCGACGCTGATGCGAACCCCCTCCACCGTTATGTGGGACTCTGACCGTGGCGCGTTAACGCGGCCATGAAAACACATGGCCACCGTTTTGTGCAGCGCCACTTCGAGTCCCAGCTGCCGGATCCTTTCGACGACTGTCGCAACTGCTTGCGTCGCCAGGTCGGCCGCCGCCTGGTGCGACTCTCCCTGCGCCAGGACGAGCGTGTCGTCAGCGTAACATATTACGTTGACGCCGTCAGGGAGGTCGCCGCGCAGCACCCAGTCGTATCCGATGTTCCACAGGGGCGGCCCCAAGACCGAACCCTGTGGGACACCCCACGACATCTCTCGCCGGTTCCACTCTCCCCGGTGACCGGGGTAGATGACGGCTCTGTCCGTCAGGTAATCCTCGACAGTACGACGGAGGTAGGTCGGCACCCGGTGATACCGGAGTGCCTCCCTGATGCAACTCCAGGGCAGGGTGTTGAAGGCATTGGAGATGTCCAAAGACACCGCCAAGACGACCCTGCCCCGGGCCACTGCATCCCCCGTCGTGACGGCTCTCACGCGCATGATGGCGTCCACCGTCGAGCGCCCCCTGCGGAAGCCGAACTGGCTCTCCGCAAGGTTCGGGCCCACCCGATTCAGGTGCCCGACGAGGCGGTCTGCAATGACTGCGGAATGCGGACTTCTGGATCAGGACCAGTTTCCCCGTCTTCCAACGAAGTGGGAACTGGCCCCTCTCCAAGCATACGCTAAAGAGCCCCCCAGTCGAGGCCCGAGAGTCCCCGAGGCCAGGACCCAGGCTTTCCCTGGCAGGCCGTCGGGTCCTGGGGCGGTATTTTTGGCTTTGAGCCGTTGTACCGCCACTCTCAGGTCTACCTCGGTCACCTCTGGAGCGTCGTAGACGTCGCCGTCGCTGTGGTCCGCGTTTGCGCCAGCTTCATCGCCAGATTCCATCGGAGACGGAGCCATAGGCGGGGGAGTATGCTCTCCTTGCGATGGGAACAGAGCACTCACCACGTCCTCCACGAACTGAGGCTGGAGACTCTGTGTCAACGGGGGAGCCCAAGGGCGAAGCTTTTCTCGCACCCACTTGTAGGGGCGGCCCCATGGGTCCCCGTCCAGAGTCCCCAGCATCTCCTCGCGGGCCGATTCCTAGGCCCGCCAGATCTCGTCGCGAAGGACGGTCTTCGCCACCCTGTAGCCCTCGTAGAGCTCCGCCTCCACGGCCGCCGCATCTGGAGGTCGGCTGCGGAGCCTGCGGAATCTGGTGTACCGGCGTCGCGCGGCAACGCACGCTTCGCGCAGCGCTGCTAGCTTGCGCGACTACCAGTACAGCTGACGCCGGGCGCGTCCTTGCCGGACCCGACATGGCCAGGTCGCAGATCTCCGACATGGCCTCCCGAAACCACTCCGCCTCGTCGTTTATGTCGGCAGGCCTGTCCGGTGGTGACACCCAAGCCTGCACGATTGAGGTTTCCAAGAATAGCTCCCGGTCCAGCTGCTTCAGCACCCATCGCGGACCACTTGGGTTCCGTCCACTTGGGACCGGCGAGTCTGAGGTCTGGGCGGAGACGTCGAACCGGATATACTGGTGGTCGGAATAGGTCTCCACCTCCTCCACAACGCGCCAGTCGGTGACGCGCGGTGACAGTTCGGAGGTGGCAAACGTAATGTCCACCACCGACTCGCCCCGCATCTGCACGCACGAGGGGACAGAACCCCGATTCTCGATCACCACGCCCTGTGCCCGGATCCAGTGCTCGAGCATCCTGCCCGCGCATAGTCCGTGGACCGGGAACCCCAAGCCGGACTTTTGGCATTGAAGTCCCCGAGGACGAGCGTGGGGAGGGAATCGAGGGTGACGACGACGTCTCCCAGCTCCGTTAGGGAGTCTTGGAACTCGGCGAGAGTTTGGTTCGGGGAAAAATAGACGCCTGCAACGGCGATCTCCCCGTCTGCAGCGTTTGTCAGTTTTATTGTCTGATTACGATTTTTGAAAGGTCCGTTCGATTTCTCTGGTCTTCCATCATCAGACCTTGATTATAAATATTATCTGAATTATCTTCTTTCCAACAAAAAAAGATTCATCGAAATCTGTTCATAAACGACGAAGTTCTGCGCGAACAATATAAAAAAACATAAACGGTCGAATTGAGTAACCTCCTTTTTTAGGAGTCGATTACAAAAGTGGGGACATTTCACATAGATTCTTGTCATTATACAACGTGTAACGTTAAATGCGCAAAACCTCTCGTGGGGTAACTCTGCCCATGTTACTGAACAATGTTGTTCTATGATTTTTGGAAAAAAAAATGGTTTTTCATACAAAATGAGAAATTGATCGGGCCCATCAGTATGAAAAACCATTTTTTTTTCCAAAAGTCTTAGAACAAAAATTGTTCAGTAACATGGGCTGAGTTACCCCACGCGAGGTTTTGCGCATTTACCGTTACCTACACGTTGTATATGTATAATGTTGTTCAGTACGCATTGGAATTTGATTAAGATTTTGATTCAATTCTAGTGCGCATTGCGAACACTTTGTGCCACGCTGTACATCATAAGTAACGTTTTTAAATGTAAAAATAATCTTAATATTATCCTTAATTTTTACTGTACTCGTATGACAACTAAACCTTCTCATGTCATTGTAAACCTTACTTTTTTTACAAATAAATATAGTATAAATAATTATATCATCATCATCATCATCATCAGCCTATATTGTTCCCACTGCTGGGACACAGGCCTCCTCTCTGTGAGAGGGAGTGGGCCATAATCCACCACGCGGGCCCAGTGCGGATTGGTGGATGTCACATGTCTTCGAATTTTTGGTTCTAGGACATGCCGGTTTCCTCACGATGTTTTCCTTCACCGTTTTTGAGAGCAGTGGTGATGAAATAAATTACACAAAGTAATGCGCCTGGCGGGGTTCGAACCCACGACCTACAACTCGTAAGTCGGGACCGATACCACTGGGCCACCACTGCTAACTATATATTATAATGTAATACTCGAGTTCATATTATGTGTGTGCGTATGTCCTGTTTGTCAATAAATCCCTTTTCTTTCTTTCAAATCACCTGAAGGTTGACTCAGTTGTGTAATGTGTCAGGTGTGTGTGTGTGATGTGTATGGTTGGCACTCAGATGTTCAATCCACCAACTTTATTATTCCTTTTGGAATTCTATTAGTAAGTATACAGGCTGTACCAAAAACTCTGTTGTTCCTTCTACCTACGTTTTAAGAATTGGTATACAAACGTAATAAAGTGAGTAATTTATGAAAAACTAATAATAAAATTAATTAAAATAAATATTTAATTATTAATGTTTGTAATATTTAACTGGTTTGTTACCTCTGCTGCAATACTGCATGAAGCGATGTCGCGAAACTACAAAGAGAACGCTACCGCCACTCTCTTTGATCGATGCCGCTGAGCCGCCGCCGCGCGCCGCTGGCGCAAATAGGTATCCAACAATTTTTCTACACAAGTTGCTATAATCACTTTTACGAACCAGTTTTTGAAAATGTTGGATTAGTAGGCGGTATTTTTATGCACAATTGATTAATTTTTAAAATTACATTTAACACTTTCACTACACTTAAAATGTCGTCGAGTGTGTGTGTCGAATGTACCTATTAATTTATTATTATATCAACTTGACGGCCACGGAGATGCTGTTCGATGTGACCACCTTCTGCCTCTACACAGGTCTGCCTGCGTCAGCTCGATGTTGGTCTCGTCCGTGGACACTGCCGGTATTGAACTGGCGCATGTGCAAACGTTGGAATGCCATCGCCGACGGTAATGGTAAACTCGCAAAACGTTCTTGGTAGAGTCTGCGTGCTGCTGCATAATTGCAATCACATTTCCCAAGACACATCAACATAATTATTAAAATATTCTGCGTTAGAAAAAGACATGTTTACGTAAACAAAACACAAGTCACTCACTACGCGGGTCAACAATCACATCCGTTCGATAGGAAGTTGCGCAAGAGACTAAGGAAGAAGGAACTAGGAAGTGATTTGCGGGGCGGAGGGCGGGGGGATAAAGGGTTAGTTAGGCACGTGCGCCGCCCGCGGTAGCGTTTGTCGGCATTTTTTGTCAAAGTCAAAGACAGCCGCTGAGCTCGTTGGCTATTTATTATTAAAAATGTGTTTTTAAAGTCAGAGACTGTAAACATTTTTTTGAATATGTCGATTTTAATAGTTATTTGATTATGACAAATGGACTAGTAAATATTGTTTTTTTTTTAATTCTATTTTCATAAATGTTATCCTTATAGGTATATGTATACGTCCCTAAAAGGAACAACAGGGTTTTTGATACAGCCTGTATAAGAAGCGCAATATTCAGGCAATTATATTTAATTTTAATTGTATATGTATATAAAAATCAATGTTCCGGTTATTTAAAAACGAATCAAAACGTTAAACAAAAAAAAAACTATGGCACCTCTTGTACATCTTTGACAGCTCATAACTCGGAAACTTGACGCTTTACGAGATTTTGCCTCTCTACATTTTATGTTTGTATTGATGTGATCTATCGACTTATGAAAGTTTCATTGGTGTACGCCGTTTTGAAAAAAAATCAAAATGGCGGATGGCACCTGGTACACGGCCCATACAAAAATGTTCAAACCCCTTTCTAAAGTTGCCGATTATACGAAGATTTTTGTTGAATGTCTGAACTAAAAAGGGTAAAATAAAAACTTTTTGAAAAAAGTACCGACTTCAAAAACAAATGCAAAAAAGTGTAAAATAACTTTTCTTTCGGAAGTCGGTGGCAATAGTCAATGACATAAAAAAAAGCCACCGACTTCCGAAAGAAAAGATATTTTACACTTTTTTGTATTTGTTTTTGAAGTCGGTACTTTAAAAAAAAAAGTTTTATTAATACTAAGGGTACAACGGCGGTCTTATCGCTAAAGAATCTTAAAAAATTGAGGGTAGACAGTGATGCACATCAAATAATAGATAACCGATAATATAAATACAATACACACAAACATTAATAATAAAATAAAATACACATACATACATAAATATAAATATGTATTATTAGAGAGAAAGGAAATGATTTAAGACTAAGCTTTTAAAAGAAACCAGTGACTTGGCTTGTCTTACTAATACAAGCAATGCATTCCACAAACGACAGCCTGGACTGTGAAAGAATCATCATAAAAAAATGTGGAATGCGCGGCATCAAAAGAATCAAATGTATATAGGTAATTATGTGTATACAACGTGTAACGTTAATAGCGCAAAACCTCTCGTGGAGTAACTCAGCCCATGATGTTACTGAACAATGTTTGTTCAAAAACTTTCGGGAAAAAAAAAAAAATGATTTTTCATACTGATGGGCTCGATCATTTTCTCATTTTTAGGGTTCCGTAGTCAACAAGGAACCCTTATAGTTTCGCCATGTCCGTCCGTCCGTCCGTCCGTCCGTCCGTCCGTCTGTCCGCAGTTTAGCTCAGAGACGCACAGTACTAGAGAGCTGTAATTTGGTGTGAATATACGGATTTGTTGTGCCGAAAAAGTGGTAAAATAAAATCTTGTAAAATATTTTTTTTTAGGGTACCTCCTGTACTTACACGTGAAGTGAGGATTTTTTTTTTCTCGCGTACCCCTTAGTGTGGGGTATCATTAAATAGGCCTTTAAAAAATAATGATAGTTTCCATTTACAATTTTTTGATGAAAAAATTCGTTTGTGAAATATTAAGCTTTAAAGTGCTAAATTTTGCTCGATTCGAGTGTCCCCCCCCCCTCTACCAGCTAAACGGTTATATTTGGGGGTGTGAAAAAATTCACAATAGTAGTATATATAACGAAGTTTAAAAGAAAATTATCATGACTAAGTAGGCTTTACAACTTTACGAGTAATAGTCGACCAACTTATAAAATGTACTTGATTAAATTTTTTCTTAAACAAAATGTATCGGAGAAACAATAAATCAACTGCAAATGTAAGTTTGTCAACTTTATTTTTACAGCTTTAATAGGTATGTTTATAAAAATGTTTTTTTGGGGATAGGTAGGTTTTTATCGTCAACTATTTAACTAACTTCAAAAAAAGGAGGAGGTTCTAAATTCGTCGTAATCTTTTTTCTTATGTATTTTCCCTGATTTCTCAAAGACTCCTGGACCGATTTTGTAAATTCTTCTTTTTAAAATTACATTCAGCGAATCAGTTTAGTTAGTACGCATAAGTATTTTGATGGGCAACTACGGAACCCTACACTGTGCGTGGCCCGACACGCACTTGGCCGGTTTTAATGAAAAATCTTTGTTTTATTTTTTTTTTCCAAAAGTTGTCCGTAATTGCCGATTTATCAAAATCATCAACTTTTTGGAGAACGTTTGGTCTATTCCTTTTACCTTCAGGTTGCGTTATTTTATGAGTATTTCTGTATTCACGTAATACCCGATATATCGATCTCTCACTCACCCCACATATTTCTGACGTACGTTTGACAAGATCATGGTTAGTTAAATATTTATCCTCGGGCTTTGTGTTTTGGACATATTTAAAAATATTAATAATCATAAGACGTTCTCCGCTGGTGAGAATCGTCTTCTGTCTTTTTGCTGGCGGCGATGTGAACGGTATCGATTCCGAACCTTCTTGAGGTTGGAATATGTTTAGACGACGACTGCGTTTACTGGTTTCACCAGTAGATGTTCCAGCTTCTGGTTACATGCTTCTTTACAAGCAACAAATGAAGTAACAATAACAACACAGAACACAAAAACAAAACTGTAACAAACTCAAAAACGATAACATTAAAAGCAAAGAAATTATAGCACAGACCCAAAGAGATTTAAAAGAACCTATAGAGCGGGCATTGGGAAAATTGTCATACAAAATTATTGATGCCGTGTGTCAGTAGCACAATCTAGCGTTGCATAGCAACGCGACTACTATACCGAGCGACTTTTACCTAGTGGTAAAAAGTTTTGGATCACAACTTTCTTCGTGATGTCCCGTCTATTGCTCGTATTTAGTTTAATGTCTTTGCACAGACCGAACGCAAGCGAACTTCCACACGGAATGTCAAATCTAAATGGCGGCTGCTGCCGGGGGTGCTGCACCCCTGACGCGATGACCTCGTAAAACAAAAACGACATAAGATCAAAATTAGCATTTTCTGTGATGAAATAGTTTTTGTAATTTATTTTAGGAAAAATAAAGTGTTTTTACCATCCTGATATCAAAAGAATATTAATACACTTATATCCATACAATATGCACTAACTTTATATTTACTCAGTATTGTATTATAGGTTAATGCAAAATTATATGATGCATAATAATATATTTACTTTTTTTAAATTGTCTCAGTGTGATAAACTTGTGTAAAAACGAAAATACAATATTTAAAAAGAAATATTTCGTAGGGTACGTTTGCTAGATTTTCTATTATTTTGGGTTGTGCATTGTGTTGTTTTTGTGGTAATTTTTTATGTATTATGAGACTCAAGCGATGTCAGTTTTGCGACAGTTTGCGACAGATTTGTACGGGTGAAGAGGAAGTATCGCTAATATTGAGATATCGGGATGAAAGTCGGAGCAATGACCGCTTTTGCCGTGTTAAATGGCACATACTATAGACAGGTAGACACACATCGCTCCCGAGAGTCCAGAGTTACTTCACATCTCTGCCACATAGCGCTGCGATCGATTTGGCAGTACCCCCACTACCGATTTCGCATATGAATCTCTTATTTTGTGATATTGTAACTAAATCTGGTCTCCTTTTGTCCACAGGCAAGTCGCCGTTTTTCCCAGGCGTGGAGGAAGCGGCAGTAGCGGGGGGCGCGGCCGGAGCTGGCTCGCCCTCCGTGCCCGACCAGGCACAGGATGTGGTCTCCAGGCTGTCGGCTGCCGGTCAGTATACCTTCAATACTCCAGTAGATAGTAAATCTCTTTTCAAGGTATACAGTAGCGGGGGGCGCGGCCTTCCGTGCCCGACCAGGCACAGGATGTGGTCTCCAGGCTGTCGGCTGCCGGTCAGTATACCTTCAATACTCCAGTAGTTAGTAGATCTCTTTTCAAGGTATACAGTAGCGGGAGGGCCCGACCAGGCACAGGATGTGGTCTCTAGGCTGTCGGCTGCCTGTCAGTATACCTTCAATACTACAATAGATATTGCAAGGCATACAGTAGCAGGGGGCGCGGCTTTCCGTGCCCGACCAGCCACAGGATGTGGTCTCCAGGCTGTCAGCTGCCGGTCAATATACCTTCGTTGCTCTAGTAGTCAGAAGATCTCTTAAAGAAGGGGAAAACTTGTTTCCCTTCCTTTCACTCTCTGTAATAGTATTTTGTCGTCATGATAATAAGATTTACATTTTAGACGGCTAGATCAAATAACTTTTTGGGGAAAATATACACATTTCATAACAGGTTGCTTTTGGACTCCAGTGGCGACTAGCGGGCTGTACAAGCCCCCTTGAAAACCTAAGGTTTTTTTTAACGTGGTAAAATCATCAAATGGGTCCTCCCACCCGGGGCAGGGCAGGAGGGACTGTCAGACTTATATGGCCGCTGGCGATGTTCTTTAGCCCTGGGGTCACGGTAGCTCGTTATATAGTCTCGCGACCCCGACATCATTGTGCTGACAGCGCTTTGAGGCGTGCGTGGAACACAACGCGCCGTCGACCCGGGCATGGTCGCCCATTAATCGCCGCCCGCATGCACGCACCTACGGTGGCCGGAGATCGTCCTGCAACGTCTGTTGCCGACTAAGGGGCCGTCTCTGTTCGGAATTTGGTTCTTGAGACCAGCCCCCGATTCACCATACTATAAGTAGGAACCACCTTTTCATCAACCGCGTTCCATTGTTCCAGGTCTGTCAATGTGTGTGAGTGCACTGGGGTCGCCTGCGCGCTCGTCCCCGGTGTCGGCGGGCTCCGAGCACGGCGAGCGGTTCAGTCGCAAAGTCTTCGTGGGTGGCTTGCCGCCCGACATTGATGAGGGTGAGTAACTTTATTAACTGAATATGAACCATAATAGGATAACAATGATGGCCCAGTAATATCGGCGTCCCAACTTACGGATCCAGGCCTGTGCATTTCATAGTGTGCATTCACCACTTCTTTCAAAACGGTGAAGGGAAACATCGTGAGGAAACCTGAGTATTTCTTAGAACCAAAAATTCGAAGACATGAGGTGACATCTACCAACCCGCACTGGACCCGCGTGGTGGAATACAGCCCACAGGCTCTGTTGGGACACAGGCCCAAAGAGAGGAACTGTGTCCCAACAGTGGGATTATTACTATGTTTAAACAATAAGTTAAAATGTAAACAAAAGTGCTCAACTAGAAGTTTTTACGCATCGCATAATAAATGGTCTTGTACGCAATAATATTATGGTGCTTTGACAAATGGTCCATTTGTTTTCAGTATCATTGGCGAGGGCGAAATTTTTCCCTAATTGTGTATTTGGCCTATAATTTTTAAATCGTCTCTCATATTTCAAACAATCTCGAAAATTCAACAATTGCGGTATTGTTGCATCGTCTTTTATCTAAGCTTTTTATCAATACTATGAGATCGGTTTACTTGGATACTTATCGAGGTATCACAGTACCTGAGAAGGGTAGCTGTGGAGACAAAGAATCACTCAGTCTCAAACCCCATCATCCATTATATAAGGGCCTTAAAGTATTGAGGGCCTATCGGCAATGTAGTGTTGTCTTCAGCTAGTATATTTATATAAAACAAACACTATTATCCTATACAAAATGCAGAATCCCTGTACTAGCCAACAGATGTAAATATCCCAACAATAGTTATTCATCTATTGTCCATTTATCACGGGGCCATTATCAGGACAGGTTGACGGGCCCGGCCACCGCATTGTGTTATCTGGGTCACAGATACCCATTCAAACGACTTATGACATAGAAATGACTGAAGTAATGCCAGATAGAATGGCATGCCTTTTTGCGGAGCATTATTCTGCCTAGCCTTTTGTAAATTATGTGGGGATCAGCTTCTGTTCGAACCAGATGCAGCTGAATATCAGTACTTTACATTTTTCTCTCTGCCGCCTGCATGTGTGTTTCCGAACGCATACAACTCTAATTTCTTAAAAGTTATAGTGAACAGGCTTCTTCTGGGCTGCGTTTAAATCAATTATCCAGTTTAAATTACTGACTAAATGTCAAACACCCCGTTCAAGCACACCGAGAGGTGAAAAATGAAACTAACTAAAATTTAATCTGCCCCGTTTACGGTCGTCCGCTGGCTTAAGTTTTTACTGAATGGAATAAATTTTTGTGACCTTTTTACCTCGCAAAATTTTATCCTGCTGTCAGATTGACATTAAGTTTTGTTGTTGTGCTCGATTCGCGCCGTAAAAACGAAGATTTTTTTTTTAAGAAAGCGAATAATATTTGTGGATTATCGATTTAATTAATGTTACACCGGCAAATTGATTATCTATATTAATAATTTCGTCAAGGGGTACGGTAGACTCGATCGAAAGCTTACCTAAATAATAAAACATTAAAAAATAAAGATTTCGAATCGACAACATATAACCGCAAAATTCGGATTGTTGAGTATTTTGTAAAATTCTAATGGTTCTGACCAGATAGATCGCAGCCGCCATTATTGGCCACTGACGCGAAACGTCACTGACATCGGATATCATGTTGAGAAGTTTTTATTTCTTTTCTTTCTTTTTGGCAACCGAGTCGATAGCACTGATAGCATGCCAGTGTCATGAGGTGTATTAAGTAAGTAACTAAACCTCCTCAACACGTTTCAACTCTACGCTATTCATTTAAAAAAAACAATGAACTGTAACATAAATTAGTGTCCGGCAGATAAAGTAATTGCAAGAATTTTCCTTTCTGATCGAGAACGATGTATTACCTCCGGCTACTACTTCTTCACATGAAAGGGCCGACTTGCTTCGGAGAGGAAAGAACCTATGAAAATATTATTTACTAGCTTCCAGTCCCGGCGAGTGGACATGATATTATATAGCCTATATGTTACTCAGGGGAACGTAGCTTTCTAACGGTGAAAAATTTTTAAAGTCGGCGCAGTAGTTTTTGAGTTTATTCATTACAAACTAACATGTACATTAAAAACATACACACAAAAATACAAATCTTTTCTCTTTATAATATTAGGAGTCTGAAACGTTTTACCAACAGTCGTTTGGTCCATGAACTGTTGGTACGGCGAATCCCCGCTGCCTCGACAAGTTTGGTGTGGCGGCAAGAGATCTCAGGGCGGTATGGAGGGAGCGACTGTCGCAACCGAGGTCCGGGCACGCCGCGATGGCGGCGGTAAGACCCCTCTTTGAGGAGTGGCTGGATAGGCGTCACGGCGTTTGACCTTCCGGATGTTTCGGGAGGTACCTGTGTCGGATGGGGAAGGAGGAAACGCCTGGGTGTCACCATTGTGTGGATCGCCCGGAGGACACGGTGGAGCATAAGGTGCAGGACTGTCCCGCTTGGGCAAAGCATCACCATGTCCTCACGACGGCGATAGGCGACGACCTCTCGCGCCCAGCATTGGTCGAGGCCACGCTGCGGGGCGTGATAGAGTGGGAAGCGGTCGCCTCCTTTTGCGAAGCAGTCTTGCTAGCGAAGGAGGAGGTGGGAGGCGCGAGGGAGAGGACAGCATGCACCTCACGACCCAGCCGCAGTGGTAGACGCCCACGGCGACGGACGTCGCAGAACGATCTCCGGCCAAAAGGCGCGGGCATGCGGGCGGCGAGTAATGGGCGACTCGCTGTCTGATCATGGACCATGCCCGAGTCGACGGCCCGTTGTGTTCCACGCGCGCCTCAAAGAGTGTCAGCACAATAACGGGGCCTTTTGAGGGCCAAAGCCTACCGCTGTCGTGGGACTTATGAGTTACCGCGTGACCCCGGAACGTAAAGGGCTATTGAAGGACACCGAGGAATTTAGTCAGTACAAGTCTGACAGTACCTCCTGCCCTGCTCTGGGTGGGAGGACTCATTTGACGAGTTTATGACGATAAAAAAGCGTAATAAAAAAATTATTTGTATCGGTATCCTCCAACAGCGCTTCGTACTAAAAAATACATTGTTAAGTTCCGAAATCCACGCGACGAAGTCGCGGGCACAACTAGAACCTTGAGAACCGATGACTACAGAAATATCTACCTACATTTTGCACCTAGATGTTTATTATGTTATGAGTCACGTTTCACCCGAGCGAAGCCGGGTTTTCATCTAGTTTGTTTAATAAACTGAGCTGTCAATTGAATTTGACAGCTAACATTGAGAGAAACTTATAACTCCGTTCAGCGAACCCTGGCTAGTTTAATTTTTTTCCGGCGAAATATCGCCGACTTATTTAAACGCACCCCAGGGTAAGCTCAATCCATCGTAGACTTTCTCTGTCACCTATGTTAAAGAGCAAACCAAGATTGTGTAAAAATGGAGCCTGAATTGTGAAGGACTTCCACAATCCAATAATTGGGTAATAATACGATGAACTGACTGAGAAGCTCGTGGCTAAATAATTACAGCCGCACAGGCCGATCTTCCGGGTTAAGCCGCGCTTGCCGAGGTTGGTCTGTGGATGGGTGATCATCTGTCATAGCGAGTTTCCTCCGTCAGAAGCTCCTAAAGTTTGACAACCAGTCTTACCATGGGGTATCGTATACCCAGTTACTGGGTTGTGGACGTCCGATAGGCAGTCGCTCCATGTAAAATACTGATATCCCGTTGCATCCGGTTTTACTGGAAGCCGACCACAATATAGTTGGGAAAAGGTTAGGCAGATGATGACAACACCCCATGGTAAGACTGGTTGTCAGACTTTAGGAGCTTCTGACTAACAGACTGGCAAAGATCTACAAATGATAGCCGGGATCAACGGCTTTACGTGCTTGACGAGTCACGGAGGAAAAATTCGCTATGATAGAACTGATAGAATGATATAGATAGATAATGTTAGTACTGATTTATCAGTTTAGTGATGATAAACTTAAAAGAACATCAATGCATTGAAAAAGACACTGTTGCTTTTCCGGGTTCAAACTTACGACCTCTTGCATGAAAGGCGAAGTATTAACCTGAGCCACCACGACTTCGGCCTATCGGTCATAATTATATCCTAAATCTCAGATCAAAGAAACAGGCAGATAGAACGTGCGCGAACAACAACGTGGTGCCAGTCGTTATTTATGTGTGCGCGGCAGATAAGTGGCGCCGTGTACGGACACGGGCATCTGTGTGCGTTTACGGTTGCCAGATATTGAGAAATACTCCCATATTTTTGTTCAGTTAAATTGTTCTCAAATATTGTACAAATTTTTTTTTTCAATTAGAAACGCGATTTTGCTTTATGGTTATACCCAGAGAGCATAAGCATGTAGTATTTATTATTTAACAGAATAATAAGAAGGAATAAAAGTTAATATGCGTAGTTACTTAGTACCTATTTAATTAATTTATATCAGACCAGATAACACTACATAACGCTTTTTGGTAATTTGTTTAATAAACTATTTAAGGATAGGTTTTTTTAGTTTAAAAAGATAAAGAATTTGTTATAACAATAATTATTTTACACACAATCACATTTTTATTAAAATCATAATTATTTTACACACAATCATGCTTTAGTTCTGCACCAATTATATTGTGCAAACAAACATTTATGTACTATTCATGTTTAAAATTGGAAACGCGATTTTGCTTTTTTTGCAAAATTAAAACGATTTATCGGCCAATTGAAAAGGCCCTACCAGCTCACTACTAACGATACTGATTGCATTGCAACTAATAATTCGAAAATGAAAAATAAGCCTAATTGTTGCAATTAAATACTAAAAGTAATAATAAAATACTTCATAAACCCCAATAAGTCTTGAAATATAAAAATTTTAAAGCGCAGTACACCGCACGCGGAACGAAAAGTAAACGACTAAAATAATAAAAAAATCCAGCGGCGCGAGGGCGGCACATCCTTACAAGAACCGAATCGCTCAAAGGCATGCTCTCCGTCCCACTTTCTTACGCAAAAATACAAATACAGCCCCGCGCGCGCGGGCCCCTCCCGAGACCCGAAGTCTTT
Organism: Agrotis clavis; assembly: GCA_954870645.1. Classification (NCBI taxonomy): domain Eukaryota; kingdom Metazoa; phylum Arthropoda; class Insecta; order Lepidoptera; family Noctuidae; genus Agrotis; species Agrotis clavis. The sequence goes on along the minus strand of OX940944.1, from coordinate 8,721,221 downwards.
ACGACCCGGACGGAACTAACTAGTGTGTCGTTACGACCATAGACCATACAACATTATTTTTAGTATATGCGAAACCTGAATATAGTTTGTTCAGAATCAATAACTGAATCGATTCCAATAATTTTTACACCATGTTATATTTTGTCCCAAAATTATTTAAAAAGTTAAGACTAATGTTGTATAGGTACTATAGATTACGACTGTGCAGTTGTTTTGACGAATTTGATCGATATTTATGCACAGTACACATTCCCCTAATTCAGGGTAATTTACCCGTCATAAACTAGCAACACAGACGATTTACTGTTAAGGTTTTGTGTTTCAAGTGAGCCGAAAATATTTTCTGGAAAATAAATACCAAAACAATAAAAATAACAAGAGTTACCTGGGAAAAGATATTCCATCTTGTTTTCTTTGTTTTTGTGAACAACTTTTGCAGTGTTTATACACACAAGACGGCATGTTTTGACATAAAATGGCAAATCACTAGTGACGTGTGAGCGAGACGATGCGTAGCTTGGTACTGTCGCGAGTTTGTAGTAACTTTTGATTTTGTAGTAACTTTGGTGGACCCACTCGCGTGTTCTGAGCGCTCTATCTGCCTGTTTTTTTGATCTGAGTCCTAAATATTAAATGTAGACAGATTATTTGACGAACTATGATAGATTGTTGATGGTGTAACTCATGTCAGCGATAAGAGCACGCTATCGCAACGTCATGACGATACAGCGATGTGGTTAACATGTGGTTTTGATGTTGACATACCTACAGAATGGGGCGACGTGTGAATCAGGTTGATAAGCGCCTCTTTGTGAAGTTATTTCATGTTGACTGGCTTGTTTTCGAATACCTATTTTTTGTTTAGCGATAGTCTCGTGTTTGCCCACTACCTCGCCTGACACTTTTTCTTAACTTGGTAAAATCATCAAACGAGTCCACCCACCCAGGACAGGGCAGGAGGGACTGTCAGACTTGTACTGACTGAAATCCACGGTGTCCTTCAATAGCCCCCCTCACCTGGAGCATTCGCGTGTAATGTAACATCAAAGTGCGCATTGTGATGCTGGATTGTCTTCCGTCACTGATGAAATGTTCGAATCTGTAACGTTACATTACAGGTGAATGCTCGCGGTGAGGGAACGCCTTTACGTTTCGGGGTCACGGTAGCTAGTTAGTTCCGCGATCCCGGCAGGCTTTGGCCCTATAATTGCGCTGACAGCTTCTTTCGACCAAGGCATGGTCCATGATCGAACAGCGAGTCACCCATTACTCGCCGCTCGCATGCCCACTCCTACGATGCACACTATACTTATGTATTACCGTGACCGGGAACGTAAAGGGCTTTTGAAGGACACCGTGGATTTTAGTACAAGTACAAGTCTGACAGTCTCTCCTGCCCTGCCCTGGGTGGGAGGACTCATTTAATGATTATACCACGTAAAAAAAAAGGTTACAATTTGTGTTGAGTAGTAATGATCTGTGTGATTACCCTAAGCACCTATCTTCAAATCATCCTACCATTAATCGATTTAAACATAAAAGCCTTGCTCATTATTAGTTCCACAATCATTAATATCCAGGTCAATACCGACCTTACCGGCCTTGGAACCGCCATTACGTTGCAGTATCAAGACTGTTGTGTCGCCGTTGCCTAGCAACCGTTGCTGTTAGCCCATTTGGTGGAGTGAATTATTTAGAGCAATGCATTTAGAGGGTTGATTACTTAAAGTGTATTGTTAATGAATTAATAATATGTATTGAATTAGCTACCATCGCGTCAAACATAAGATAACTGTACGGTCTCAGGGCCACAGCCCCGGTAGGCACTTAGGTTCGGGACCTGTTAGTGCTCGGTGCTAGTGATCGGACAGCGAGCACCCGATTTTTCCCGTCCGGAAGGCCGCAGCTACCATACTATGGGGCGTTAGGAGAACGATTGCCAGAGGTGTAGCTAGAGAGGGGCAAAGCGGTAGCCTCTGGCCTCTTACTTCAGGTGACGCCAAAAAAGAGCTCGAATAGTGGATGTCGCCTTAACATTGGTCTAGCGCGGCCGCTTCCCGTAGTTATCTTCATACAAACGCACCGGGCGCGGCTTGTATGTATGTGTGCGCCATAGGCGAGTGACGCACGCCGGTGAACACCAGAATTCTTCTGTCAGAAAGTTCTCATTGCATCATCATCATCATCATCATCAGCCTATAATGTTCCCAATGCTGGGACAACAGATCTACTCTCTGTGAGAGGGAGTAGGCCATAATCCACCACGCGCGTCCAGTGCGGGTTGGTAGATGTCCATGTCTTTGAATGCTTGGTTCTAGGAAATGCCGGTTTCCTCACGATGTTTTGGTCTTCATCGTTTTTATGGCGGCTCCAAACTATTCACAAGTCGTGCCCTCCACACTATCGGGATGCTCTCAGTCGTTCGTGAAACCTGCCGTGAAATAGACGTAGATGCTGCTGCTGCATTAACTTTGTTTGCTGAATTTACTTTGTAGGTAAATGATTAAAACTGTCTTTATTAATTATATAAAATCCATTTCAGACTTTCTATGAACAAATAGTTAGCAGAATTTCATTAAAAATAAAAAATAGTAATGGGGAAGGCAAGTGTCAAAGTGACAAGTGACAGTTTGGTCCCAAAAGAACTGTCAAATCAAAGGAATTTTCTGAAAAAAAAACGATTTATTGATGTAAAATGACTAGATGTTGTGTAATAAGCTGTAAAAATGATGGAACATACAAATTTACGACAATTCACACTATCAAGAAATAATGGGTAGCTGCTGTGACAGCCTTGAGAACAAAAATTGAATTATAACTAAAGAAAAGCTATATAATAAACAAATATCCAGCCTTGCGAAGCCGAAACAGGCCGTTAGTTGAGTTTATTAATGAAATTCTATGATTATACCATAACTAAACAATCGAAAACACTTTTCAAAATAATATCTACTTTTCTATTGGAGGTTAAGTACCAGTATTGCATCGCTCTATAAATCATGAAATGGTTCGTCTGGCGGAAGAATTATCACCTGGAACGAGTTTTGTGATAGTTGTGGTGTTAATAAATTAAATATATTGTGATATTTCTCGAATCTAAATAGAAAAAAGGGGTAAAATTACTGACTTAAAACATTATGGTATTTTATCAAAATAGAAAGTCAGAAGCAGCATTTTATTCTTGTTATAGGAGAGGACAGGTAAAACATACCTAAACTCAAAAATTGAAACCTCAACTACAAGTAATTGTGGATTTATTACGGTAAAATCAAATGTATTACCACTCAATTAAATCACTTTTTTTCCTTTGTAGATGCACCGTGGCGTCTTAATTCTTCTTTTAGTATATGCACTATGTATTGACGAATAATTTTCCATATTTGTTTTGTATTTATACTCAATTTTTATACCAATAAATCTTGTTTGTTTTTGTACAAGGTAGACAGTAATCTGACGTAGGGACCAACTATCGCAGCGCCATCTACGATTAGCTTTGAGTTGCCATCCCCATTAATTTATAAAGTTCACGGGCCCGTGAATGTGGAGGTTTACCCTTGTTTGGTAGAACAACGTTTCGTCGAAATTCACTTTGACTAATTTTGTTTACAATAAAGTCGTTGCGTAGAATTATTCATTTCACCGAATAATCGGTTGGTAAATTTTTATTGAGCATATTTATTTCTTTGAAATAATTTCACTTGACCGAATTTTCAAATGCACTAATTTTATTTAAACTAATGTTTCACTAAAGTCGGTTTTTTAATCTCGTAGACTGAATTGACAGTTGCAAATGGCAAACTGACATAAATTTCAATAGTATTTACGTCACTTTTAATGTTATCATTTGTCAATTTGGTCTACGAGATTAAAAAACAAACTATAGACTAATAATCTTTTAATCGAATATTTAGTTAATAAATAATTCGTTTCCTTTCATTGTCTATAAACAAAACGGGGCTCCGTCGAGCTACCTTGGTAGGTGTGGTAATCAGCAATTTCACTAAAGATGCAAGGGCGAGCGAAGCGAGTTCGGGACTTGGGGCACCCCGTAGTAATCGGCAATTTGTAATGCAAGGGCGAGGGTATATTACTGATTACCATATACCAAGGTAACTAGACGAAGCCCCGCTTCGCGGGGCTCCTACTTCTGGGTGGTTTAAAAAAAAATAACCACGAAGGGGATGGCGGGGTCTTTCAGACCCCGCCATCCCCTTCTAACCTAACCTGTCCGAGTCGGGGTGCCCCCAGTCCCGAGCTCGCTCCGCTCGCTCTTGCATCCTTGGTCAATTTTTTAACTACCACCTACCAAGGTAGATCGACGGAACAAAAATTTACAATGTTTTCTTTTCTGCATTACATTACACCAATCGAATTTTCGATAAAATTAATGTTATACCAACTGAACATTACATCAAATGAACATTATATCAAAAATGAACATTATACATTTTGATCAATAGCGCAAATGTTGTTATGGCAAATAAAGATTCGATGAAATGAAAATTATGTTAACCGATATTATACAAACTGATTATTTTCTCAAACGTTGTTCGAATTAGTAACATTCGATCAAAAGTTGTTCAACCAAACAAGGGTGAACCGAATGTGGGTCACCCTTGTTTGGCAGAACAACGTGTCGTCGAAAATCACTCCGGCTAATTTTGGTTACAATAAAGTCGTTTCGTAGAATTATTCATTTCACCGAATAATTAATTGTTATATGTTTATTTAGCCTATTTATTTCTTTAAAATAATTTAATTTGACCGAATTTTCAAATGCACTAATTTTATTTAAACTAATGTTTTACTAGACTAATAATGATTTAGTCGAAATATCGCATCGAATATTCAGTTAATTAATTATTCGTTTCCTTTCATTGTCTATAAAAAAATCGGGCTCCGCCGAGCTACCTTGGTAGGTGGTTATCAGCAATTTCACCAAGGATGCAAGAGCGAGCGAAGCGAGCTCGGAACCGGGGGCACCCCGACTCGGACAGGTTAGGTTCGAAGGGGATGGCGGGGTCTGAAAGACCCCGCCATCCCCTTCGTGTTAGGTTACTTTAAACCTTGCAAACAGAAATAGGAGCCCCGCGAAGCGGGGCTCCGTCGAGCTACCTCGGTAGGTAGTAATCGGCAATTTGACTAAGGATACAAGGGCGAGCGTATATTACTGATAACCACCTACCGAGGTAGCTTGACGGAGCCCCGCTTCGCGGGGCTCCTATTTCTGTTTGCAAGGTTTACAGTAACCTAACACGAAGGGGATGGCGGGGTCTTTCAGACCCCGCCATCCCCTTCCAACCTAACCTGTCCGAGTCGGGGTGCACCAAGTCCCGAGCTCGCTTCGCTCGCTCTTGCATCCTTAGTTTAGTTAATGATTACTACCTACCAAGGTAGATCGACGGAACAAATATTTACAATGTTTTCTTTTCTGCATTACATTACACCAATCGAATATTCGATAAACTAAATGTTATACCACCTGAATATTATATCAAATGAATATTATACATTTTGAGCAATAGCGCAAATGTTGTTATCGCAAATAAATATTCGATGAAATGAAAATTAAGTTAACCGATATTATACAAACTGATTATTTTCTCAAACGTTGTTCGAATTAGTAAAATTATATCAAAAGTTGTTCTACCAAACAAGGGTAACCCGGCCGTGCAGTGTTACCTCCTCGACACGCGCAGCGAGCCGCAGTCCTAACAAGGACGGGTTACCCTTGTTTGGTAGAACAACTTTTGATACAATTTTACTAATTCGAACAACGTTTGAGAAAATAATCAGTTTGTATAATATCGGTTAACTTAATTTTCATTTCATCGAATATTTATTTGCGATAACAACATTTGCGCTATTGCTCAAAATGTATAATATTCATTTGATATAATATTCAGGTGGTATAACATTTAGTTTATCGAATATTCGATTGGTGTAATGTAATGCAGAAAAGAAAACATTGTAATTATTTGTTCCGTCGATCTACCTTGGTAGGTAGTAATCATTAACTAAACTAAGGATGCAAGAGCGAGCGAAGCGAGCTCGGGACTTGGTGCACCCCGACTCGGACAGGTTAGGTTGGAAGGGGATGGCGGGGTCTGAAAGACCCCGCCATCCCCTTCGTGTTAGGTTACTGTAAACCTTGCAAACAGAAATGGGAGCCCCGCGAAACGGAGCTCCCTCAAGCTACCTCGGTAGGTGGTTATCAGTAATATACGCTCGCCCTTGTATCCTTAGTCAAATTGCCGATTACTACCTACCGAGGTAGCTCGACGGAGCCCCGCTTCGCGGGGCTCCTATTTCTGTTTGCAAGGTTTAAAGTAACCTAACACGAAGGGGATGGCGGGGTCTTTCAGACCCCGCCATCCCCTTCGAACCTAACCTATCCGAGTCGGGGTGCCCCAGGTTCCGAGCTCGCTTCGCTCGCTCTTGCATCCTTGGTGAAATTGCTGATTACCACCTACCAAGGTAGCTCGGCGGAGCGCGATTTTTTTATAGACAATGAAAGGAAACGAATAATTAATTAACTGAATATTCGATGCGATATTTCGACTAAATCATTATTAGTCTAGTAAAACATTAGTTTAAATAAAATTAGTGCATTTGAAAATTCGGACAAATGAAATTATTTTAAAGAAATAAATAGGCTAAATAAACATATAACAATTAATTATTCGGTGAAATGAATAATTCTACGAAACGACTTTATTGTAACCAAAATTAGCCGGAGTGATTTTCGACGAAACGTTGTTCTGCCAAACAAGGGTGACCCAACAAGGGGTTACCCTTGTTTGGTAGAACAACTTTTGATACAATTTTACTAATTCGAACAACGTTTGAGAAAATAATCAGTTTGTATAATATCGGTTAACTTAATTTTCATTTCATCGAATATTTATTTGCGATAACAACATTTGCGCTATTGCTCAAAATGTATAATATTCATTTGATATAATATTCAGGTGGTATAACATTTAGTTTATCGAATATTCGATTGGTGTAATGTAATGCAGAAAAGAAAACATTGTAATTATTTGTTCCGTCGATCTACCTTGGTAGGTAGTAATCATTAACTAAACTAAGGATGCAAGAGCGAGCGAAGCGAGCTCGGGACTTGGTGCACCCCGACTCGGACAGGTTAGGTTGGAAGGGGATGGCGGGGTCTGAAAGACCCCGCCATCCCCTTCGTGTTAGGTTACTGTAAACCTTGCAAACAGAAATGGGAGCCCCGCGAAACGGAGCTCCCTCAAGCTACCTCGGTAGGTGGTTATCAGTAATATACGCTCGCCCTTGTATCCTTAGTCAAATTGCCGATTACTACCTACCGAGGTAGCTCGACGGAGCCCCGCTTCGCGGGGCTCCTATTTCTGTTTGCAAGGTTTAAAGTAACCTAACACGAAGGGGATGGCGGGGTCTTTCAGACCCCGCCATCCCCTTCGAACCTAACCTATCCGAGTCGGGGTGCCCCAGGTTCCGAGCTCGCTTCGCTCGCTCTTGCATCCTTGGTGAAATTGCTGATTACCACCTACCAAGGTAGCTCGGCGGAGCGCGATTTTTTTATAGACAATGAAAGGAAACGAATAATTAATTAACTGAATATTCGATGCGATATTTCGACTAAATCATTATTAGTCTAGTAAAACATTAGTTTAAATAAAATTAGTGCATTTGAAAATTCGGACAAATGAAATTATTTTAAAGAAATAAATAGGCTAAATAAACATATAACAATTAATTATTCGGTGAAATGAATAATTCTACGAAACGACTTTATTGTAACCAAAATTAGCCGGAGTGATTTTCGACGAAACGTTGTTCTGCCAAACAAGGGTGACCCAACAAGGACGTGTGTGGGACGATGGACGATGCAATCCTACTTGTACGGTTTTGGCCCTAATGAGAAGTTCTCTGTGACCTAATAATTTTGATATGGACTAGTTTTAGTTGTGGGGGATATCTTCTAGTCGAACTGTTTGTAGTTGAATAACAGTATTTTACCTGGAGCGACGGAATATATTTGACCTCCACAACTCAGTAACTGAGTAATACAACACCCCTTGGTAAGACTGGTTGTCAGACCATGCAAAAAAAATGATTTAATATGACTAAAAATGTTGTATGATTTTGTTTCAGATGAGATAACGTCGTCATTCCGTCGGTTCGGGCCGCTCGTGGTCGACTGGCCGCACAAAGCTGAGAGCAAGAGTTACTTTCCGCCCAAGGGTTACGCGTTTCTACTGTTCCAGGTATGTGCAAGATCCAGTAGCATTGCTATCATCACAAAATTACGTAAGACAGTCCACCAAAATGTCTTTCCCCGCCTACTTTCTAGTAATTTAGCTTGTTGTTCCTGACCTGTGGAAGGTCTGGTTACCCGGTAACCATCCGTGGAGAAGTTCCGGCTAACTCCACTAGACACTGGTTGTCTACATTTTTTTTTTGCTATCTACTGATAACATCTTACTATCAACTGGTTTTTTAGGATGTATTTTACAATTTGGAGGTCCTTTTACGTACCACAAGTAAAGTGGTAATAGTTGACGACCTTTTTTGGTATATTTAAATGATCCTCAAAGACCAATTTGTTGGATTCCGACCAATACTATCCATAATGCAAAACGCATGCCATTAATGGTTCTAGTTTTGGCGATTGAAAAAGAGTGTCCATGGAGTTTCTTGAAGCATTCTTCTCCATAGAGATCTACTCCTTGGAAAGGGCATCTACATTACTTTTACAGTTATTATAGTCTTGTGACTGGGACTGTGGCACCATAATTATTTTAAATTTTATTCTTTTGACAGTTAAAAAGTGCCTGTAACTGGCCTACTTGAAATAAATGCGTTGATTTTAAATCACCATCTTTCCCAAATTACCGCTTATGGATTTCACAGCAGATCTTCCTATAAAATCAAAATCAAAAGTCATTTATTCAAATTAGGCTGATTTATCAGCACTTTTTGAAGGTCAAATTTTACATAAGACAGTCCCCCAAAGCGCCCCCCCCTTCGACACTTCCTAGTGAAAAAATAAAAAATTCTCCTTCTTCTAAAATTCTCCTTTCTCCAGGATGAGAGCTCAGTAGCCGCTCTAATGGAAGCCTGCATCACGGACGATGACAAGTTGTACCTATGCGTGTCCTCGCCCACAATCCGCGACAAACCAGTCCAGATCCGACCGTGGAGGCTCGCTGACGCCGACTTTGTGCTCGACGCTAGCATGCCGCTGGATCCCAGGAAGACTGTCTTCGTGGGAGGCGTGCCTCGTCCATTGAAAGCTGGTGAGTTTGCTGAATGATTTGGTGGAATTTTTAGGTGGAAATCCGCTTTAGAAGCCTTTGGAGTCAGCAGTTACTACTTCTGGACACCAACAAGTCTTCTCGAACAGTGTCTAGGATCGTTGGTAAGTCGGTAAAGGTTTGGTCTTGGAGGCTCGCTGACGCAGACTTTGTGCTCTTCGAGTTTGTCGAAAGATTTGTCTAACTTTGTAGACAGGAATCGGCTTTAGAAGCCCTTAGAGTCAGCAGTAAGGCCCGGTATCCACCAAAGCGGAGAGGAGAGGAGATATGTTTGAATAACCAATCAGATGTCAACAGATGTCCACTGAAGCTAAGCGGAGAGATGATGTGGACATCTGATTGTTCTCTCATCTGGTTATTCAAACACATCTCCTCTCCTCTCCGCTTTGGTGAATACCGGGCCTACTACTTTAGGACACCAACAAGTCTTCTCAAACAGTGTTTAGGATCGAAAGTAAGTCATTAAAGGTTTCGGGAAGCTCGCTGACGCCGACTTTGTGCTCGACGCTAGCATGCCGCTTGACCCCGGTCTTCGTGGGAGGCGTGCCACGTCCGTTGAAAGCTGGTGAGTTTCTTTTTCTTAATGATTTGGTGCAAGTTTTAGGTGGAAATCCGCTTTAGAAGCCTTTGGAGTCAGCAGTTACTACTTGTGGACACCAACAATAAGTCTTCTCAAACAGTGTCTAGGATCGAAGGATAAGTCGGTAAAGGGCTGGTCATAGTGACTCGTCGACGCTGACTTTGTGTTCGACTCTAGCTTGCAGTTCGACCGATAGTTTCTCATTTTGAGGAGGGAATCCGCTTGAAAAGCATCTGAAACTACAGCTGTTACTAAAAATGGATGCAAAGAGATGTAGATAAATAACAAACTTTGCCAAACTGCTGCGTTTAGGATCAAATGTCTTATAAACGTCTGGTCAAAGAGTCTCGCTGATACAGACTGAGCTTGTATTTAAAACAATATTGTTCCCGAAAGGCGTATCGCGTTTCTCGAAAGCCAGTAATCCTTGATATTGTGAAGAGAATAATACTCATTTAGATGAAAAATCGGGCCAAGTGTTAATACACTTTTCGAGCCGCATGACCAAGAAGTTTTAGATCCAGAAGCTTTTTCACTCGGTCCTGGAAAGTAGCGCATTGCCCTGAAAAATTTGTTTGTCAATACTTATGAGCAATGTGTCCGTTCCAGTGGAGCTGGCGATGATAATGGACCGGCTGTACGGCGGCGTGTGCTACGCCGGGATCGACACCGACCCGGAGCTCAAGTACCCTAAGGTCAGTACTACTAGACTTTATTTTCAAAGTGCTAGATCTACTTTAGTTATAAAGCAGAGATAACGTGTGTTTCTAGATATCGCGAAACACAAAGGCTATGCAGCTTAGAAAATATTTTTTTCGCCTGCATAGTCGTCATTCAACCATCTTAGTTTTTGTATAAATAAGTTCACAATGAATATATTTTTTTGACATGTGACTAAAATTTTACTGAGACATACTTTCGCCATATTTTAAAACATGTGTGACACAACTTCGGAGCCCGTCAAACGCCTCGATCTGTTTTGAAAATAAAGGTAAAAATAAGGAGGTTTCTGAAACCAAAGTTTTAGAAGCAAAGATTTGAAAATCACTTCAAATTCACGTTTTGGTTCTTAAAACGCGCGGTAGAAAAGCGCGTCTTGAAAGCACCCAATGTTTACGCGCTATTAAACAGCTGTTCTTCTTGGCGTAACTAGTAGCATGTATGTATGAGTGTGTGTGTGCAGGGCGCGGGTCGCGTGGCGTTCTCGAACCAGCAGTCGTACATCGCGGCCATCTCCGCGCGCTTCGTGCAGCTGCAGCACGGCGACATCGACAAGCGCGTCGAGGTAACATCATCATCGTCTTCTGTGCCCATTAACATCATCGTCATCACTACATTCACCACGCTTTAGCCATTCATGTGTGATGAACAAAAAGTTACAAGTTCAAATCCATCGTTTTGTAAAACTTACCCCTATACCCTCAAATTGTCCCATCACCCCATTTACCCCTTCACCCCCAGTTTTCTCCTTTTCACCATATTCCCAAAGCTTTCACTCCTAATATTCCCCTTTTTAACCAAATTTTCCCCACTATTCCCCGTTTCTCCATAACCATTTGTTTTTTACCTTTAATTGTTTTTCTTCACTTACCAATTTACTTTATTCATTCCTGTTTCGCCTAGGACCCCAATGTTTTCCCTTACCCCTTAACCATCTTTACCCCCTATTTACCCGTTAATCTTTACAAAAATTTTCATTTTCCTGTTATCTGATTTAGCTCTTTATTTTATCCTTACCCCGAATACCCTAAGTAATAAAATTTTCAAACTAAATGCCAACATTTTATAATTTACTGTTATTTTTTCAATTACCTACTACCCTAATTATATTAAAAATACTGACTCTTACTAAAAATACCCTTCGAATAAAATCAATACCTTCTCCAACTAAACCCCCACAATTCATCCCTACACTACATCAAAACTCTCCTCAAAATTCTACAGTCCCTCCGTGTTCCTCTTGCAGGTGAAGCCGTACGTGCTGGACGATCAGATGTGTGACGAGTGCGCCGGCGCACGCTGCGGCTCCAAGTTCGCGCCCTTCTTCTGCGCCAACGTCACTTGTCTGCAGGTACGAACCCCTTCCGCTACTTTTACCAAGTGTAACTTCTGCTTAACGATTTTTACTTTCGGTGATACTAGCTACATAGCCATTGTTATGGGCCACACGAATAGGAATCGGCTTTAATTATCGCGATCATGGACATCTTCTTCACAAAAAAATTAAATAACTGCTAGACACTTTTTCCTCCAGTTTGCCGTATTCCATTACCTCCCAAATCTGATCTTTAGTAAGTCTTTGCTCAGCTGAGAGACATCGACGGCTAGGTAAAAAAATTGCGACTCTGATGGATGGTTTCAAAATACGGCGTACCTATGTTTTTTTTTCCAAAATCAGCGTTTTCGATTCCTGGCTAGAGTATCGATTTTTCAATGTTTTCCGATATTCTTCATAGTTTCGGACATAGCCATCCACGCCTAGTTGAAAAATTCACTCTGTATAGGCTATTGGGTGCATACGTATTTATATTTTTTATTAAATGGATGGCTACTGCCATCGGCCAAGCTACGGGCTACGAGTGCTTCGACCACTAGGCGACGCCTCGTGGAGTGTTTCAAACATTTCAATAGATTTTATCTCACCGCTCGCCGCCCCACACTAAGGGTGCTCCCACATATATCGACGCGGAATCGGCTTTTCCGTCGCCCTTTCTCTTTCTGTCGCTTAGAATTGCCATTTGCTAGACCGAGACAGAAAGCATAATGCGATAGCACGCGGCGGAATTCTCGAGTTTGTCTTGGTCTAGCAAATGGCAGTTCTAAGCGACAGAAAGAGAAAGGGCGACGGAAAAAGCCGATTCCGCGTCGATAGATGTGGGAGCACCCTAAGTCATAATTCACAGCGACAGGATCGTGAACAGGCCTTGTCATTGCAGTATACTTTAATATAGTCCAACTCTTTCCAGTACTACTGCGAGCACTGCTGGGCCACGATCCACTCCCGGCCAGGCCGCGAGTTCCACAAGCCGCTCGTGAAGGAGGGAGCGGACAGACCACGCGCCGTGCCCTTCCGCTGGTGTTAGTGCGCACTTACTTACCTAACACATACATACACACACACTGGGGTCTCAACAGCTGGCAACACTGGGGGCTTGGCTAGGGACCGATCGGGTGTAGCTAGACAACTGGGGGGGATCTGATTTCAAAGACTTGAGACAGATTGGGTAAATAGGGTAAGGAGGGTTCAGAAACCATATTTCGGGAATGCATATACGGGAGTTTGGATTTATCTGATTTCAAAGATCGAGAGATATCTTGGCATATGCCGAGAGACTTCTGGGGGGTTCCAGAACTAATTTTCGGGTAGCTAAAAAACTTGGGGAACTTGGATCCTATGTTTAATTTCAAACATTGAGAGACACCTTGGCATATTATGTTGAGAGATTCTTGGAAGGTCCCAGAAATCATATTTCGGGAAACATCTGGGAAAAACTTGGATTCTATGTATTTCAAAGATCTAGACTCTAGATCTCAGACATAGAATCCAAGTTTTCTCTAGATTCTAGAGATATCTTGGCATGTGTTGAGAGCTTTTTAACCGAAAGGAAAGGTATCCGAATTTGCAATCATCAGATCTCGGGTATTCCAAAATATCTCGAGAGATCTTGGATCCTTATCAGACTTTAATCTCGCACTGTTTATTGAAAGATTTCGGGAGGTGTCAATCATTTGGCTAATTGAAATTTCTAGAAATATTTCGGTATTACATTTTGGGAATTGATCCAACGGTAGATTTTGAAATCAGGTCTCAGGGTATCCCGAAATTTATGTCGGTAAATAACTAGAGGGGTCTTTAAGTCCTCTGCTTGGATTGAAAGGTATCCAAAAACTTTTTGGAGTGTTGTCTAGTTATATTCGGTCGGATAATAAGTGTGTTGAATATGTTTGGGATGATTATTCTTTGTATTTTATTGGGGTGGTGATTTTTGAACTTTTACCACCAAAAATGAACTCAATTTTGTGGCAATATCTTGCTTTTATGGAGTCTATTATCGGCCAAATCTTTTCCCCAACTATGTGGGATCGGCTTTCAGTCGAACTAAATGGAAGGCCCTAAAAGCATAGAGCTCAAAACATTCCATAATAACTTTTTATACCAAAAAATCGACCCAAACATATACAACATAAGCCAAAAATTACCCAAAACCGATTCAGTATTAATTTTTCTAAGATAAATAGTTTTAAACCCATGCCAGTGTTGTTGGCGTGTTGTTCCGCAGTTGTTTAACTCAAAAGTGTCGTACCCCTAACAACAAACGTACTTGTGTCTATACTAACACGATGCCGGTGAACGGGGTAATTTGGAACGGGTAATTTTGTGATGGGGTAATAACCCAATTTTGAAAGGGGTAATTTGGTTATGGGGTCATCTTGACTAGAAGTGTGTTAATTTCGTTAATGTTTTCAAAACTGGGTAATTTTGAATAATGATTTTTATTTGGGATTGCTATCTTTTAGAAGGGCAATTTTTCGGTCGGGTGATTGTGATTTTCGAACTTTTTCTGGGGTAATTTAGTTCAAATGGAATTTTTAAAAAAATCTTACAAATAATTAAACTCGAATAAATCAAATATTCCTCTTACTCGTTCCAATATTACCACCCGGTATCGCTACAATCTTTCTGCAAAGATGAAGTATTTATCTATTAATATAAAATACTTCAACTTCGCGTACAATATCTGCCCAATTCACACATCGGGATAAAGTATGAAATGGTAATAAACTAGTCTTTAATACTGGCAACACTATTTAAGTACGGCAACACTCTTGAATGTAATTTTGTTGCTGGTAACATTTGCTGCAGTCCTTTCACATGTTTTATTTGACAAGTCTGCCCAATATAATGTTTATATTTTTATTTGATGGCTCGTAGCTGTCAGAGATAAAATTATTTGTGAAAGGACTATACGTTCACGAATTTCCTTGCGAGTTTGGCAGAGCATTGAATAACTAACATAAATAATTGTTATAAAATGTTCAAATTAAAATATCTGACTGCACTTTGGCAGATAACGCACTAGGCAGCAGTAAGCATCAGGCCGCCCACCCATCTTTATCCAAACCTGCGGCCGCAGCCAGGCTATTTTAGCTACACGTCTACGAACCGGATTGACTGCTGGCTGGCTGTCTAGTGCGGTATCTAGTAGAACTCCTGTCTGCCCTCGTTATAAACCAGGCGTGAAGGTATACATACATCTAGCATTATTATTTAGACTAGTTTTCTTCAATGAATTTGCACCAACTGACTAGAAATTTTTGTGATGGCAACCTTTTCAATCTGTGGGAAAATGTGGCAACATTTTTAAAAATGACTGCTCAGCCAAACGGACATTTAAACTGTGAACTTTGATCATTGGCTGCAAGAATAATCGATTGAAAGACTATTCATCGGATGTGTTGCCGCTGATACATAATTGTAAGTGCTATAAAATAGAAGCAATTTAGTAGGTAACTAATTTTTTGATTATTATATTAGTGTGAATATTCGACTCGATACTGTCCTTTACATCTGACGCAACATGTACGATTAATGGCATTACAACATCGAATAAGAATCGATTACACAAATCGATTATTCAAATCGATGCTCATCGGTCACTCAAACCAATTTTGACAACGCCAGTGGCGCCTAGAAAATTAAAAATTGCAACATTATCCAAAGTTTAATGTTAAGCAAAATATTTTAGGATGGAAGTACAAGGCGTCGGTTCATTATAGCGCGGTTTTGTGGAAGCCGCCATTTTGAAATATTTGTGGTTATAGTTCGCGACTTGATTGAATACAAGATTTTCTTTAAAGTGCTATTAGAATACTATGTTACATTACCAAATAGATAGATAATTTTACTTTCACATGAAAGAACGTTGCAATTTAACTATAGTGAAGAACAATTTTTAACTCTATCCCGTCCGAAACTATAACCTACCAAATATTTCAAAAAACATGTTGCCAGTTTACAAAAAAACTGCTGCAATGGTAGTTTCTGCAAAAGCGAGTTTTTTGACAGAAATAGATTCGATTTAAGAAAAAATATGTATCCAAAAACTTAGCTAGATGTCCGTTGTCATTTGATGACGCATTCGCGACTTGTCGCACGACAATCGCATTTGTGTACGCTCACTTATCGTAAGATACTAAGCGTAAGACATAAGTGAAATGTCTAATTTTTTGAAAATAACTGTACCTGTGTAGCTAGAGACAATTTCCTGATATTTTCATTTATTTTTACATTTGATTAGAGATTCTAGACTTGGATATTGTTGCGGTTGTCTTGTTCGTCCCGTTCATGTCTGCGACTTGTTGGTGCGATTCTACGTCGACATTTCAAATGTCGTTTGTGAGGTTTCAGACCTCTTATTGCAAGTCTTTTGTATTTATCATCACAGAGCGGGGTTTAGTCATTTATCGTTGCATTGACAAGATTTGTGCGTTTTCCAATCATTCCCTGTTTGAATCCTGTATGAAATATAATATTAACCTTCACAAAACTTGTCATGCAACTTGAACATAGCCAAGATTTTGACAAGATCAATGGAAATTTTGAAAGCCATGTCACAAAATTTAAGAGTTCTGGCTATGCCGACCAATCTCGCTCTATAGAACGTGGACAGCTAAAGGATAAACTATTGGGTTCGTTTTGATTTCGACAAAGGGAGGCGGTAGGGACACGTTTTTAGTACAAACTTAACGAAACGGTTACCAATTTGGCTGTAGTCTTGCTCTGCAAGTTTTGTGGGGACGACAGTGAGCCGGACTCGTCTGTCGTGTCTGTAGGAGAATTCAGTGTTCACGAGAGGTAGAGATATAGTGTGTCGAAAATGTAGGTCGTTTTGGCTCTCTCGAAAGTAGATAAGTCAATTTTGCATTTCGCATCTGTTTGTGGCGTTTTGTCGTCTTGTCCACTCAAGGAGTTTCAATATTTCCAACTATTGTTTGCGCTCGCTGCAACCGTCCCCACACATTTTATTTTTAGCGTTAAAAAGTAATATATTAAAAAAAAACTATTTTTTTGAATTCGCCGGGGTAGTGCAATAGATGGTAGTATAGTATCTAATTATTGTAACATACTAGCGGTCTCAATGACTAGGGAATTAAGACCGCTAGTGAGTTTATTTGAAACTATTTAAGATTATATTAACCTTATTAAACCTAGTGTAAATAGGAAGGTTTCACAATTTTTGCCTTCGCGCTCGTTCACTTGGGATTGAGATGGACTAAACTCTAGTAAGATGACTGCGTTTACTATCTTAAACAATTATATTTTAGCCAACGACTAGGCTGTTGCTGCCCCTGATCAAGTTAGCACTGTTTAGAAGAATCTTTTTCTTCAGTCAATTTCCTGGCTCCGTTTCTATTTTGCCAGATTTCGTTTAGAACAGTGTTACTAATCCACCAGCTAAAATATACTTGCGATATAGTGGTAAACGCAATAGCACCGATGTTTATCTTGTATCGTGATGTTCGCGGATGGACCAATCGCGCGAGCATCGACGAAGCGATGCTGATTCAATCTAATGAACTTGAAACGTCTTGAAATTGTTTGTGTTGGGTTAACATCAAGGGGAAGATCATTTCGAATTAATTCTGGACCTAGCACCGTGCCTTGTGGGACACCATTCATAATTGGAAGGTCTAAGCAATGGCGTAGTTTGGGAATTGCTTTGTTCAAAGTAAAGATTTAAAGGATAACAACGCTTACGAATTTCAGTATGTTTCTATAGTTTGAACTCTGTCGTACTTAGTTTTGGTCGCAATAAGAAAGTCAAAAGGCTTACTAACATCAATCAGTGTTGCAAAAGCTTTGTGAGCACTTGTTTCATATTATTTTGTAACACAGTTTGTACCTTTGTCTTCTGTCGTTTTATAAAACACTAACCGATTGATGGGAGCTTGGTGAAATGTACTTTTTAATGCGTCTCCAACTAAGAATAGCAGAGTGTTAAGCAAACAAAGTGACGCAAAATTTTCGATGTTTTTTCAGTATAACGTGTACTTAAATCTTAAAAGTATATTAACAACGGATACTCACTGTATGGAGTTAGATAACGTATCCCGAAAGACCACGGAAATAAAATAGACTGTAGTAAAAAGACTTGCGCGGATTTTTTGATAATTTTTTTCATGATTTCGATGCGGTTTTTTCGTGTTGTGTGGTACCTTTTTTCGAAAATTATCATGAGGCTTGATAGTGCCTTGTTGTGGCGTATGAGTTTGGTGTACCCCTCCCAACGTAGCTCGAATATAGAGGAGGTCTAACGGATCTCCGACATTGGGTCGTTTCACTGTTCCTTGTGACGAGTCTAAATTATGATCGTCGTTTCCCCCGGATTGGCTCGCGTTTCGGTCGAAATATGGGTCGGATTTACTCCTAAATTCCCTATTTTTATTCTTCATCATTGCGGCCGGGGTAAAGCTGGCCCGCACTAAACGTTAAGTAGGTACAATTTGTATTAATAGTAGAAGCATTTTAGTAAAAATTTGCCATATAGACGCGTCGCGAGACTTTTTATGTCGGTGGAAAATGTTCAAGTATTAATCAATTAATGTAGACAAAATATTCGAAGAAAAATAATATTAATATTATATTTTTCTTAGTATTTAGATATGTATGTATAGTATTTCGGTATGAAAGGTCTCATGACGCGGACAGAATTTATAAAATCACACGCGAATGTGTGAAAATCTCTTTAAACGATCCATTTTTATTCTAGAAATGAGAAGAAACCAGTTCATATAAAACTATTGTTGATATATCGCTCTGTGATCTAACTTGCAAATATATAAATCATTTTTAGATTATTATAATCTGGTTCCTTCATCTATTTCTAGTTGGACGTCGGATCTGTTAGTAAATTAATAGTTTCAGTATAAATAGCAAATGCGAATACAATTTCTCTAAATAAAAATAGAAGTTTCCTAGAAAAATATTTAAAAAAACACGCCTTGATCGCCCCGAACACCTTATATAGGAACCATTTTCACTTGCGCACTTTGTATCATTCATTCATTTTTATTATGGACTGATTTTCGTTTTTCTACTGCATTTTCAAATTTGGTAGTTTTTTTCAACGATTTTGTGGCAACACTTTTGAAAATAAATTTTTGTTTGTAGCGTTTTGATTCTGCGTCGGTGCGTTGAGTTTAGACTTTACTAAAAATTTATTTTTATGTTTTTCTTTGTGATTTTCGTACACTCGTTCGATGTTTTTGGTGGTTCTTTTCATGAAATTGCTCAATGGTTTTTTTGTAAAATTGTTTAGTACTCCCTACCCCCCTAGTTGAAATTAGTATGGCAGGCGATGGTTGAATGTATGGTCGCACTGTCCCATTTTGTATTTTTGTATTTTTATAATAAAAAAAACGTAAATAATGTGAATTCGGATGTGATTTTTTTACTTTACGCGCAACGTTGTAGTGAACGCTTGGGTTAAGACATTTTTATAAAATTAAATTATAACAGATCTTCAAGGTAACTTACAAAAAAGAATAAATGCCTTGAACGCTGCGAAATCAATTTAGACAACAATTCATATGAATTACTGTCTTTACAGTTGACAATATTTTGTATAGATTATCTTGAAAATAATCATTGGAACCACAAATTCATTGAACGATTTCCACCGATCAATGATTTTATAAAAAAGAAACTTTGTGAATAAAGAAAGCATTAAATCATTTCTGATATCTCTATTATTTTTCTATAAAATGCGTTCAAACACTAAAACTTGAAGATCTGTTCAACCCAGCGATAAAAAAAAAAAGTAATAATTGGTGTTAGTATAAAACCGAGGTGTGTTTGGGATATGTGGTCTGCCTGCGAGCGGTGGGCTAGATTTGCACTGTGTCTAGGGCTTTGTGACGATTGTACCGTCATGTAACGCTGGTCGCCGGCTTATAGTGAACTATGTGCCTCTGTCACTCTTCTAGGCTATACTATTTGACTACTCGAGGCTGTTATTATAAACGAATTTGATGATGCAAGCATAAACTGCTAATAAAACGCTGAGTTCGCCATGACAGGGACATAGCTTACAATATCATGACTGTGTGTGACCAGCCGAACGCTTTTCTACCAATTTGGTAGAATGCGAAGGATTTTTAGTATAACTAATTTTGCTATTTAGTTGAATTAATATTAACGCGCGGGGGAAAGTTTCAATTCGTCCTCCCTTCTTTATTATTATTATTATTGTTTTCTCTTGAGGTTTTTATAACCTGTTTTCGCTTGTCTGTTGTAGTTTCTTGATGTCGCCTCGCATTATTTTAGTTTTGACTATGTTTAGGTTTCTTAAACTGTGGCTTCTTTGCCTCAATGACGGCAAGGTTTTGACGCTGCTAGGTGTGTAAGAGGTGGGCAGCAATAGTGGTAATGTTAGTTAAAATTTTAGGGTTCTTAGAATGTTAATGTCCGCGTCATTGACGCAGCAGGCCACGGCAATCGTCTACTTTTGATGACTTGAGCGTTTGAAAATGAAAATATTTTTTAGTTGATTTGGAGCGTGATTTAGTTTGTTGAGGCGGGGCGGCCGTATTTTCGCACGTACCTTTAGTCGCTAGTTTGTAGTTGTTGTTTTGTCGGCGCCGTCGCTAAGCGGCCCTCGTTCACGTTTGTACGTTGTCTGTTTTTTCTATGGACGGGTGTGCTGTTCTCATTAATTTTAGATCGTAATTTTGTCGTTTGCATATCACTGCGTGCGGTCACAGCAGGGGGGCGTCGCGGTGTCATTCTTATACATTTTTTGACGTGAAATTTGTATCTTTATAAATGAATTGTTGTTGTTGATCGGTGTATCGTCCCCCACGTTACTCCCGAGTGAGTTTCGCACTTCACATGCATGTAAATAGGAGATAGGTGAAAAACAAAATTTTAAAAAAATCCGCAAAAAAAGAATGTTTTTTACGATTATGTCGGTGGCGGAACAGAGTTAGTAAAAATTTTTTCGTCTTAGCGTCGCCCGTATCGCCCGGGCGGGTTTTGTAAATTCTTGTGCTAGAGTTTTTAGTGAAATTAAAGAATAGCAAAGAGTAGCGCAATTTAAACTAACCTAGTTGAGTCTAATAATGTACCTAATATCTTGTACCGTTGCTAGGACAATATTATTGTGTTTTTTAAATAATAAAAAAATGATTGCACCGTTTTATCTTCAGGTGTTTTTCCACTGTTTGTATAATTTAATACTATATCGAAAGTTGCGGTGAATCTAAATTTTTTTTTTTAAATAGTATTTTCGATGTTCAGTGGACTCTCGAGCAAGTTGTGTAAGTGTATGGACATTCGAGAATTTAGCAAATGATTAGCAGCTTTATCTAAACCATTATTATATCCAGGACTTCATTTTAGACAAATGTAGGCATAAGATTGAGTAAAATATGAAGTCTCTTAGTATTTATATCTATTTGAAACTCGTTTGAACTACTCGAGTGTCCAAACGCTTCGTGTCTGTGTTTCAATAAAATATCAAGTTTCTACCAAACTTTCAACTCTTGAAAATACCAATTTAGTAGAAATATTTTTATCTCTAAAAAAATATTTATTTGATGCACAGACACGATGTTGTCTCAGAGCCCACCTTATAATTTAAATTGATTTAAAATAAGATTTATATATTTTTATATGCAGTTGTTTCATTCATTGTTATACTTGTAAAATCAATTTTGTTGATACTTGAAAATGAAATTGAAGACAAAATTTTTTTCGCCAAACGTTTCCTTTGGTGCCTTTGGGTTTAATGTATTTTCTGTAAGCGTTCTACGATACCTAGTGACAGCTTTAGTGAGAAATAATTAAGATTAATTTTTAAGCTTTCGTTTTAGACTTAAGTACATTTTCTAAATGACTGTGCAGTGTCGGTGAAGTTTGGGAATACGGGAAAAATGTGACAGGAACCATTACATTAATAACTTTGCTATTGGTACCTACTTCAAACCATGAGAAACCTGTCACTGTTATAAACTCTTCACGTTATGCATCTTTGTTCCCAATTCTCTCTCCTATTTCCGTATTACCCTTCACCGGCACTCAACATGAGCCCAACGGCACCAAACGACGTCCCGTGCCCCTTGTGTTGGCTGCGACACCCGCTTAGTCTTGTTTCACGCCCGTGACTTACATTACGACTATTGTGAGATATTAAAATGAATTTGAAACTTTCGCCCTGTGTTTTGTATTGTAGTTTGCTTTCTGGGGTAGTGCAATTGTTGCCTTTGTTGTGGGGCTTGGGCTGTGGGTTGCAGTTAGTTGACTCTTGAAAGACAGACTTGTTAGGTACACATTTACAGGCATAACTTTCAAGATAGATCAATTTGAGGTTATTATCAATTACATACAAAACACTTTTGACGTAAATAACACATTTGCTTGACTGCTCCTGATATAATCAGAGCACCGTAGGACAAAGTTTTATTTCTCAAATAAAGTTTGCTATATTATGAAAGAGGTCATAACTGCAAAGCACAGTTGACCATGAGCCCTAGTGTCACAGTTTATTTTTGTAAGTACATATTTTTTTATTAGCATCCTTCTAGTTTCGACCAAAGACAGTATGCGGCCCAAAGTTACCTACCAAAAAGACATGATTGATTCCTATTTTTTACTTAATTTCCGGTGAAGAATCGCTTTTTTGTAAACATTTTTTTTTAATCACCCGCTTGTTTTGATGTATTTTTGATGTTATTCCTATTTATTTTTTACCAATTTTTTGTATAACTTTTTTATCGATTAGTAGTTTATTCACTAGTAGTTTTAGTGTTACATTTTTTCAGTATTTTTTTCGAGTTTTTTTTTCTATTATTATAGGTAATTTTACACAGATTAGTATAAGCTTTCAGCGAATATAAAGTTTTTGCACGTTGGCCGTAAAATAAGGTATATTTATGTATATTTAACTTGAAATAAATAGAAAAAATGTAAAAAAATCTGTTTGAAAATTGCAAATTAGATTCAAATTTCTAAAAAAACGGAGCTTTATTGTTTTTCTTTTTCATTTCTATTATAAATGAAATGTATTACGATTTTTTATATATTTGTATTTATGTAAAAACTACATAATTATTGTAGATAAGTAGTTTTGGATTTACCTGCGTTTTTCCTTATTTTAAGAGTGATTTTTTTATTTTATTTTGTTGTTTGATAGTATTACTTAGTGTTACGCTTATTGGGGACTGTGTTGAGGAAAATTACTACTTTTTAATCTGACAAAAGTCAGAAAATTTATACACGATTGTAATGTTCCTAACTTTATTGTATCTAATATACTTTTTTGTTTATCTAAAGTAATACGTATCATAATTATAGTAATAGGAGTATTTTATTGAATATTTAAATGTTTTATCAAATTATAGTAAATAAAATAAATATATAAGTAGTTTATATAATATATTTATTAAATATCCGTATTATATAAGTACTTAATTTTATATATTACATCTGTTAAAATTCGTGTATGGATAAAAGTCAAAAACTATCGTCAGATTTCAAAGTATTTTTAATGTATGCAATGCCCCTCAAGTCCCCAATAGGCAAGTAGGTATTGTTTAAAAACTGAAATACTTGAATTTTTATATGAATTTTATTAATATAATATGGTATTTTACTAAATATTAGTCCAATATTAAATCTTTAAACGCTTGTTTCATTTTGTACCCGAGCGAATAGAAACTCCTAATCAATCACAACGGCTAATGAATACAACCGTTTGTACCTGATGCTGATCATACAACGTGACTGATAATAACGGACGATAACGACCATTAGGCGGCGGTTCCACTGAGGCGAAGCGGAGAGCGATTAACTCATCACATGGCTTGAGTGGAAATCGCGATGGGTGAAGCGAGATTGGTGAATCGTGGCATAGCTTTTCTCTGCTCTGCCTCAGTGGAACCGCAGCCTTACGTAGTGTAACCATAATAAGGTATGCTGTTGGCAACTGCGCTCATCGCGTTCGCAGCATCGCGCTGCGTTCGTCGCTCACGCAGCTTTGCTGGTATTCTTTATAAACACAGCTTTAGAGCGGGGGCACACGATGCGATACGATGATTGTGGTGCCGCACCGCAAAGATTTTACCGCATCAGCGGGCATACGAGCGGTGCGGCGCCGCAACGTTAGCGTACGTCCACACGGCGCGTTGCGTCGTCGCAACGCAAATATTTTGACGCATAGCCGGCCACACAGGCGCTGCGTCGTCGCAGCGTTACTACGACGCAGTCTTAACGTTCGGTCGACGCAGCGGTGACGCACAGTTGCGGCAAGCCCTTTCCTGAATCAATGTAATGAAGTAATCCATATCAATTTCTTCAATGGTACTCATTTTACCCTGCAAATAAAACTGAATACAAAAGTACGTAGGTAAAAAATGAAATGAGCTTGCGTGTATCCTCCGTATTAACGCACAAGCAACTGAGCGCTGCCGCTCCGTCGTCGCAATGAGTACACCCCCTCCCGCTTCGTCTCGGGGGCTGCTGTCCGTCATGTGTGCGTTGCGACGACGCAGCGCGCCGTGTGAACACCTTGGTTATTTGTATGTAAAACAACGCAACGGCAACGCTGCGTCGACGCAACGCTGACGCAACGCGCCGTGTGGACTCTCGCTTATGTCGCAGCGTTGCCGCCGGCGCCTCAGCAGCGTTGGACAGTCTGTTGTTGCATAAACAAGCGTGTAGCGCGAGCGCTCACGATTAGACGATCTCAAATTTCTTAAAGAGATAATAACAAAGCAGAAAGTGACACAGAAGAATTATTAGCTAAATTATATAATTAATAGCTCCATCGAGTTCAAAATATGTTAGGTGACAGCTAATAGACAGTAGGGGCCGAGTCAAACCGAAATGGCAGCGGCCGGCAGCGGTTGGCAGCGACCGGCAGCGGTGCCGCTGGCAGCCGCTGGCGGCCGCTGGCGGCCTCGCGTTACCTCCAGACCCTGCGCGCCTGGTATCGACAGTGGCCGGCAGCGGCGCCTTTTCAAGCGATACTGGTCTTTTATGTATGTAGTTATAGTTTAAAATTATTTCACACTGAAAGTGCTCGCCGCGTCGATGCCAGCCGCTGCCTGCTGTACTAAGGCAGAGTCCGGTGTGACTCTGCCTTAGTACAGCAGTCCATTGCATCCCATTGCGTCACATAGCTTCTTCGCCAAGAGCCCACATGATCACTGCGCTCTGTACGTGTACTCACTCTGGGATGCAAAAACTTATTTTACGGCTTATCAGAGGTAGCCGACTGCAGCAACAGCAATTACTACTACTACACATTCAGGATGACGCTGACCCGACCACACGAAACGAGAGACCTGCAGTGCTATTGGCTAACTTGATAGACACTGACCAGCGGTTGTCCACTGAACTTGGATAGCTTGATACCTGGGTGTCGAGTCTGCTAATTATTAGTCAGAATGGCGCCACAATGGCGTTTCAATTGTAGTGCTTATTCGAACCATTTTTTACTGCTGAGTAAAAAATGGTTCGAAAATTGAAACGCCATTGTGGCGCCATTCTGAATAATAGTTAGCAGACTCGACACCCTGTTATGAGGCTAAGTAGAGGAGTGGAGTGCCTCAAGAGCGTTAGAATAGTTGATTTTAAGACATTTACATTTATCAGTTTCATTGCAATTGCAAAAACTAATAGCCAAATAGCCCATTAAGAAATTTACCTTTTGACAGCTATTTGATGATCACCACACAGACACCGAGATACGCAATAGTCCCGCAGATCTTGGACTTAGGGCATTGTAGAAACATAATTTGAACGCATGTGACATCCCGATTGGACCGGGTTGGATGCGGGCTTACTGTACAAGACTATTTTATGGGCTGTACCATAATTCTTTATTAACACAATAGGTTACATCAACTTGTGGACTCTTTGTATCTTGATCATACATACACCAGATAGATAGGTACTCAGGAGACTTAAACTGTGGAACACAAACTAACGGTCGATCACACACAGTCAGGGCCGTGCCCGGAATTTGAATGAACCAAGCTATGTCAAAGGCTCAAAAAAATATCGTTGCATACATTTTATTTGAAATTTGAACTCATTACATTTTATAATACCACTCAGGTGACTTGTTTCCGACGTGAAATTCACACACATGCATTTCCGGTCGGCGATGGAGCTCTAGTGCTAGTCTGGTTTTTGACAGTGCGGTTAGTCCAAATTTTGAGTCACGGGCCTATCATGTGTCCCGGGCACGGTCCTGATAAGTGTGAAAAGACCGCAATAGCTTTCAAAAGGAGGTTCATTATAAAAGTTATGCACCCAAGAGACTGAGCCGCTACCAATTACTAATAATATTTAAATACTGCTTTCCACACTGCAGCAATTTACTACTAGTAGGCTATTCGCTCCAGCGAGATCTCAATAACGTTTGGTTTGACAACTTTTTAATTCTACCAAATAACAGGTATTTTTGATTGCACCTGCTATTTGGTAAAATTAAAAATTATTCAGTAGCAACACTTATCTGTCAATTTCCCATTGATTGAAGTTGCGTTTCCTATTTACAGCTTAACAATATTCACAGCACCCGAAAAAGATAGCTACATACATCTCTCATTAGAGTAAAAGAGACAACCATACATGTCAAACTGACGCAACGTACAAAACATGGAACACAGTAGTTTGGCGTGTTTTCAATGGGGTGTGCTGTGTTTTCGACGTGAATACAAAAACAAACTCAAAAATGGTTGATAATAGAGCAAATTACATTCCTACGCCAATGTTCCAAGGACCTGAAGGCTCTAGGTACGCTATAAACCCATTCGCGACCCCAAATCCAGCGCACCAACGTGAGTTATTGAAAAGCAGAATAGCCGAGCAATTTTCGCTTTTCTGTTCGCACTGCGACTTGCCGTTTATGGATACAACAGAATACGAGCATCACAACATTGAAATGCATGGAGGCAAAAAGATATTATCGTGCAACCTTTGCGACGCAACTTTTAGGAGACAGGATCATCTTAAACGTCATATTCATAGTTTACACAACAACCAGAAGTATTGTTTCTGCCCTGTATGCCGGAAAGACTGTAAAAGACAAGATATGTTACTAAAACATATAAAAAGAAAACATTCCACCACGTCAGAAATCTTCCGATGCCGCGAATGTGCTTTTGAATGTGGAACACTTGCTGATTTAGAAAAACATGAGCTCATTCACGTGTCTATGGACAGACATGTCTGCCCACACTGTCAAACTTCATTTAAAAGGCGGGATCATATGCTGAGACATGTAAAATCGCAACATATGAAATTATTAATTGAATGCCCGATTTGTAGACAGTCTTATAAGAGAAAAGATCATGTTGTAAGGCATGTGAGGGAAAAACATAAGATGGGATTGCTGAACGGTAAACTTGTTAGCTCGTCGGATGTTATTTAAGTTATAATACTAGATAATAATAATTATTTTGATAGTCTCATCTGCAGGCCGTTTTTTAACTGTGTTGTGATTGCTGTCCAATCCAACCAGTATTTTAGGTGGAGCGTCTGCCCATCTGTGTTCTACAATTTTATTATAGTTACTGAATAACTATGCATTATTTTTGAACATTTCTATTGTGGGACAACAATTATAAAATTAATAAACATTGCAAAAATTAAGCAATGAAAAAAGGAGTTTCTGAATTTGATAAAATATGCCTAGCTAAAAAAATTATTTAAATTTTTAAATTAAAACAATTTAAAAATTTAATTTTTTAAACAATTGTTTAAATTTTTAAATTAAAACAATTTAAACAATTTTTTTGTAAATAAATAAGGATATAAGTGGAATATGGTCCATACAAATCCCAAAATGAATGAAAATAATCTCAGTCTAGAACACTTCTGAATTTCAGTAGCTCCATTCAGTAGCTTTTCAGTAGCTGATATTCAACTGCATCTGGTTCGACTGGAAGCCGACCCCAATATAGTTGAGAAAAGACAGGTAGATGATGAAAGGAAACTAAATAGCAATTGTAAGTAAGCTAGTGTGATCGTAATAGTACTTTTTTTACTTATTTATATTTATATATTTGGAAGGAACTGTATTAGAAAATCTGGCTCCAAAAATGTGTAGAATGTTCTTATGGCATTGAATAATAGATTTTATTTCTAGTGGAGAAAGGTTCTTTTTGTGTAAATATTGCTGCATTTATAAAACAGTTCTTTGTGTGCATTAATTTGCGCTTTATGTCACCAAAAATAAAGTCTATTATCCAATATCAGTATATCACATAACAGAAGTCATTAGTTTTAAACCTTCTGATTTGTTTTATATTAGTTGGATATTGAATAATAAACCTTATCGTTTTTGTCATATAGTTCAAAATAGCACACAACACGATGCAAAATTATGAATTTTGATGTCAGCAAACATTGTACTTTATTGCTCTAAAAATAAGGTCTATTTTTCACGTTCACCAAACATACTCTGATATCTTTCTATTTACGCCTATGGCAGCATAATTATTATATTATTAACTTGTACATTTATACCTACACTTAAACTTAAAACATGAATGTAAGCTTAGAAAAAGTTCTACCTGTCAAATTTTCCCAATCGAAAATGAACCTTCTTGTATTGTAATAAAGTTTAAAAACCTGTAAATTTGACAGACCAGCGATAAAAGGAAAGCATAAATAAATTGTTATTTCTAATAGTGTCCATCAAAAGTTTTGAAAAAATAATGAACACATTTTTTTCTTTTGTTAAATCTGTAGGTTATTTTCATGACGGGAGCTCATGACGTCAGAAGCAAGTAAAATTTGTATTATTTTGTGACGTAGCCAATTCATAACTCTATAAAAAGGATCTATAATTTTGGATTACGTTTTTTTTTTTCAAATTGCCTATTAGCACGTCGACGTTTAGAAAGGGATAAACGGCTAGTTTCGCATAGCGTTGTCCCTGTCACACGACGTTTAACGCTGGTTCGTCGTTCGTTGTGGTTGGTTGGTTAATGCCTTTTTCTCTTTCTTACGAAAGAGAAAACCCTATACGAAGCTGAAATTAGCTGGTAGTCTGACTTATTGTCGATGTGCAATATTTGTTTTTTTTTTTTGCAGCAATGATATTAGTGTTGAAAATTCAATAGAGCGGTTTTTTTTGATTATTATTGAAAACTGCCTTAGATTTGGAATTTTGAATCTCGCTGTAAAATCTCATCTGTTAGATATTTTTATAGACCTAAATATTGTCTACTCTTACTGTGCGTTTAGAAATCCCAGCTTGATGATTTTATCATATTACCTATTTATTTCATTTAAAGGCATTCGCGTGTAATGTAACATTATAGATTCGACTATGAGCATTACATTACAATACTACCTCTCTGACTAACGAGCATTCGCGTACATTTAGTATAGATTTGATACAAGGTGCGCATTGTGATGCTCGATTGTCTTCCGTCACTGATGAATTAATGTTCGAATATCGCACCTCCGATAAAATAGGGTTACAACTCGAAAACCCTGGATTTTCAGAAAAGCGAAAACAAACTCACAGATTTGTTAATCAGTCTTAATTCTTGCAGCATTATTATTATGTGATACAAATTATATACACCTGGAAAGCTTACAAAAAATACGTTTTAATGGCATATGCAATTTTTCAATTTTCCTGAAAAAAACCCTGAAAATTCCCAATTGTAACAGTATTTTAGATAGCTATTCGAATTTTTACTAACAAAAATACAACATGACAAATGTAACAATTCTTATTATAGTAAAAATCAGGCAGTTCTTTAAACTTTTGTTAACTGAATAAGTATTCATATTGCTGTAGACTTCGAAACAAAATCAACTTTAACAAAAACATTAAAAAATTCTAATAAAAAAAACCAATTTCAACAAACTACACTTCTCATCAAAAAAATCGAAACACCTCGCAGTTTATGATTTGATAAGGATTATCAGAAAAATGTGTATATTTAGGAATAAATGTAAAATGTCATTTAATAGTGAGTAGTATGAGGTTTTTAAATCCTAATGTTAATGTTCTAAATTCAAATTAAGTCTTCATAGGTTTCGTATTTTGTATAATGAGTAATTTTTACCCTGTATGGAATATGAAGGAAATGGGTAAAACAACACGCGTAAATGAAAAAAAAATGTAAGAAACGTTTATTTAATAACTTGTATTCCCTCCGCGAGCTCTTATTACTGCTTCCATACGGTTCTTCATCGATCGGATGAGAGTCACGATCACATGTTGTGGTATATTATCCCATTCCTCTTGGATTGCATTTTGCAGCTGGCTAAGTGTTTCTGGGGCTGGATCTCTTGCTCGAATTCGTCTCTTTAATTCATCCCATAGATGTTCAATGGGATTCATGTCCGGGCTTCTTGCTGGCCATACCATAATGGAGATACCGACTTCGGTAAGATAATCTCGTACGACGCCCGCGGTGTGAGCTCTAGCATTGTCGTGCATGAATATGAAGTCGTTGCCAATAAAATGTGCATAGGGCATCACATGAGGTTCAAGACACTGTTCGATGTACCGATGAGAGTTTAGTGCAGGCAGCCGTGGCCCAGACACAAAGGCAAGTTCTGTCTTACCGTCGGCGCTGATTCCTCCCCAAACCGTCCACGAACCGCCACCATAGCTGACCTTTTCTTCAATGCAGCATTGTGCAAAGCGTTCTCCATCTCTTCTGTAGACCTTGTTCCTTCCGTCGTTACCATACAGCATAATTTTACACTCATCAGAAAACAGTACTTTGCTCCACTGAAGGTATGACCAAGTTAGGTGCTCGCGTGCAAAGTTAAGGCGCGCTCTTCGATGGTCTGCAGTTAATTTCGGCCCATTCGCTGGCTTATGCGGTGCCAATCCGCGTTCCTTCAACCTTCTTCTTATTGTAGAGTCACTTACAGCTACTCTTCGTACAACGCGAAGCTGCTGCTGCAGTTGAAAAGCGTTAAGGCGTCGATTTCGTAAAGAAGTTGTTACAATAAATCGATCATCTCGCTCAGAAGTGACCCGATTCCTGCCAGATCCTGAACGGCGCGTGAACGAACCAGTCTCCCGATAGCGTTTGTAGACTCTATGAACAGATGATAAGCTTAGATGCAATCTTGCAGCCACAACACGCTGACTAAGTCCAGAATCCAGCAATGCCACCACTTGGGCGGCTTCTGCGGGCGAAGTATCCATATGTTTTAGAAAAAAAAGTTTTTTCAGACGTCCCAAAGTCACAGTAAATGAAATAAGAAACAGAAAGTTTAAAGACAAGCGCTAATTTTTAGTTTTTAAACGAGAAACGTACTCCAACCCTAAATACACATTTGTCTCAAAACAGTGATTAATTTCATTTATAGGATAAACAAATGAAATTATTTCGAATTTTGATTTTTTTCTTCTTACTGTAATGACCAAACTGCCAGCTACACAGTAATGTTTTTTTTTCATGGAATTAATTCTCTTTTGTAAAAAATTTGGACAAAAACAATAAAAACGAAAGTGTTTCGATTTTTTTGATGAGAAGTGTACTTAGCAGAACAATTTTAGGTAGTGTTTAATTTATGCTAAGCTTAAATAATATTTGTTCTCCTTAATGAAATATTGTTTAAATACTACGTAGGAACTATAATCATCACAATAAAAATCAAAATCACAGATTAAGTTAAGGTTCAGTCGTGTTTTAATAGCTATATAAAAAATGCTGGTATTTCAATATTCAATAATAAATTAATTGTAAAAAGGCGCATAGAACCGTGATATATGATTACTGTTAATCAAACTCATCAAGTCAGCTTTCTTCCTCACTCTTAATGAAAGCTGTCTGATGTAAGTAGACTTTATTAAATAAATATTTAACTAGTTTAATTCAATCCTTAAACAATAAACTGTAATAATTCGACTTGTAACTGTTCATTAGACAAATTGATGTAAGCAACACGATTTTACCTGTCTGAAACACTGTTAGGTATATTTTATTTTGTAACACTAATCGAGATCATTCTAGAGTCAAAATGCTTTAGTCATGTAGCGTTACAACTCCGTCTAGCGGCGAGTTTTAGAGTTACAGATGTAACCTTATTGGAGAAGATAGTTTATACAATTTTAAGTATTTCTGTATTAATAACTCAAAAATCGACTTTTTCGAGTTGTAACCCTATTTTATCGGAGGTGCGATATGTAACGTTACATTACAGGTGAATGCTCGCGGTGAGGGAGCGCTTCTAAGTGCGCCGGCGTCGGCCCTCAGTATTTACTAACCTACATAAGTTTGTAGGTAAACTCCTGTGATCGAAACCTTTAAAAAAACTATTAGTTTTAAATTGGTAAATGTAAATAAGGACAGAATTTTTGTACTTGTTACATTTTTTTTTATATTTTTGCTTAAGCACGTAATAATATAAAAGACAGATAATGCAATCTTTTTTGTTTTATTTATATTTCCGAAAAAATACAGGTGTAATCTGCAGTAAGTACGCCATTAAGCCACAAGGAGGCTCCGTATAAAAACTTGTTTGGGGCCCTTATAATCTCAGGGACTTTACTCACGGCGCGACGCGATTTCAACTACAAGTAAAAATCAACCTTACCACTACGACATATGACATAAAACACGTTGTTATCTACGGGTAAATGAAAAACAAAACACGATCGCCACGACGACGTCAAGTCAATCGAATTGTATCATTATTTCTTAGTGACAAGGTTATTTTTCATTTGTAATGGAATCGGTAGAATTGCGTCGCATCGCGCGCCATGGGTAAAGTTCCTAACCCCTTATTAATAAAACGAGAAGTAAAGTTACGCCAAGGTTAATCCTTAAAAATGTGTGGTTAGTCCGAAGATTATCCTGGATGTAACTTTAGTCCATGTTTATTAAGAGAATTTAGGAGGGAGCTATAAAATTGAGAATGCTCTGAACGACTGAAAGTTCATCAGCTCATTTATTCATCATCATCAGCCGGAAGACGTCCACTGCTGAACATAGGCCTCCCCCTTAGACCGCCACGCCGAACGACAATTCGCTACTTTCATCATCGGTTGCCCGCGACCCTCACGATGTCGTCGGTCCACCTAGTGGGAGGCCTGCGCTGCCGTCTTCCGGTCCGTGGTCGCCACTCGAGAACTTTTCTTTCCCATCGAGGAAAAAATCATATTATGATAATAAGAATCTTAATGATAACATCAATCTACTTATTATGGGTACCTATCCTTTTTGAAAATTGAGCTATGTTAGGTGCTCGATAATTGGAGCTTTGGCTGTAATAAGTTCTCATACCTTCTAACCGCCAACGTCGGATATATCCGACACATATTTTCGGGTCCATTACGCCAGTCGGATATATCCGACAGAGAATATTCACGAGATTTTTTTAACCGACTTAAAAAAAGGAGGAGGTTCTCAATTCGGTCGGTATGTTTTGTTTTGTTTGATTTTATTGTATCTATTCTATATCTTATCCCCTCTCAGAGGGCCAAAGCCTGCCGGGGTCGCGGGATTTATTTCCTTACCGTGACCCCGGAACATAAAGGGCTATTGAAGGACACCGTGGATTTTAGTCAGTACAAGCCTGACAGTCCCGCCCTGCCCGGGGTGGGAGGACTCATTTGATGATTTTACCACGATAAAAAAAAACTATTCTATAACTATGTTTATGTACTTACCTAGATAGACAGATTTATTACCTACTTTTTATTGTACACCATATTATTTTAGAAATCGGAGCTTAAGAGCGGAAAGAGAGGAACTTGTATTTCACCGATTCGTAGCCTGGCGCTGGGGCCACCACGACAATTGTTATGAAGTCTGGCTAAAAGGTTAAAAGCAACATTTTATGTTTTTATCTTTATTCCAATCGTCGGGGCCCTTGACACTTGGGGCACAACACAATTGATACGGCAGTAGCTACGCCTCTGGTACTTATGGGTCATAGCATATTTTGTGTTCTGTTTTTGGCCCAGCGCACACCGGTGGAGGCGCGGCGGAGCGCATTTGAAGACAACAATTTAATATAAACCTTAACTAGGTACCTTGGCATACGGTCGCAAATGAATAAATCGCATGCGGCGTTCGGAGCGCCTCCAAGCTACCACAAGAGCAACGCCGCTCGATGCGCGCGCATCGAGGAAATGCGCCGCCGCGCGTGGCCGCTCCTCCACCGATGTGCGCTGGGCCTTTACCTACCCTCAACCAGCGACAGGAAATAAAAGAAAACTACAAAATATACCTAAACTACAATTTATTTATGAAGTTTTACAATATTAGTTACAATCTCATGATCAGGTTAGCAACCTTACAAGTTATATAAGTAGTAAAAAAAAATGGCGCGAAAAGAAGTCGAAAAAAAAATCTTGGAAATCTTGTCGCAGGCATACATAATATGTACATAATTATGACAACAATAAATATTAAACTGTAGGTACATTCTTGAGTTACCTAATGATAGTGCTTTTGCCAATTTCTATTTTTAGGGTTCCGTAGTCAACAAGGAACCCTTATAGTTTCGCCATGTCCGTCCGTCCGTCTGTCCGCAGCTTAGCTCAGAGATGCCCAGTACTAGAAAGCTGTAATTTGGTGCAAATATATAGATTTGTAGCGCCGAAAAAGTGGTAAAATAAACACTCGTAAAATATTTTTTTTGAGGGTACCTCCTGTACACGTAAAGTGGGGATGTTTTTTTTATTTCTCGCGTACCCCTTAGTGTGGGGTATCATTTAATAGGCCTTTAAAAAATATTGATAGTTTCCATTAACAGTTTTTTGATAAAAAGATTCGTTTGTGAAATATTAAGATTTAAAGTGCTAATTTTTGCTCGACTCGAGTGTCCCCCCCCTCTACCAGCTAAACGGTTATGTTTGGGGGTGTGAAAAAATTCACAATAGTAGTACCTATATATAACGAAGTTTAAAAGAAAATTATCATGACTAAGCAGGCTTTACAAGTTTACAAGGAATTTTCAAGTAACGACACCTCTTTATATTATTTGGGATATTTCAAAATGTCATAAGACCGGATAAGGCTGACACGAAAATTTTAAACTATAAGATTGTTAGTGTTTTTGCATTTTAAAAAAGGTAAAAATAAAACTTGATCAATTTAAGTGTTGCAAGTACCAATGAATAACTTCTAATAAACGAGCTGTGATTGAAGATATACCGGCGTTTTATTGTCAAAAGTATACATTACCTAATTTTAACACTGAGTCAACTACGAGTACAGTTATTAGTTAATTCTTGAAAAAAATTAAGTTTAAAATCCCGGTGCGTGAGACCGGCGTCACCGAATGTGTACCTAAGTCAAATTGACGTCACCAATGGCGGGTTAAATTCAAAATGAATCGACTTGCGGCCAGTCAAGACAAGTAAACGGTTTAGACGCTTCTAAATTAACATTTAGCCAATTAAAAAGGATTAAGGATTGTGCTAGGTGGCGAACTATAGTTTTAGTCAACTCTAATGGGGAAAAGGCGAGAGTTTGTTTTTTTCAACTTGATTAATTTAAATTATCCTTTCTGCCTGCCTATAGGTAGGTATCCATTTTTTGTGAAATCAAGTCTTGATTGATTTTACAAAAAATTGATTATTGTATTGCACCAATTATAGTAGGTATTAACTACTGACCCTTGGAAGCAAAATTGTTTCAGTTCTAGCCAAATAAGACAAGAATCTGCCCTTGAAATTGCTGAGAAAATCAACATTTTTTTTCTTGGTAAAAGTTTTTTTTATCTAGGTATAGAATTTGATACCTCTTGATGGATTTCTAAAAATTGGGTGTTTTGAACAAGGCAATGCAAGATACTTACGTAGGTAAGTATATAAACATTTTTGATCTTTATCACGTTTTTTTAGATACTTTTAATCACAAACAAATTAGCCAATAAGTTGTTGCTTTTAAAGACATTTTTATTTATGAAAAATGAATGGACGAATAAATAAAAAAAAACAAAATGGATGGCGATATATAAAGAAAAAGAAACATTATTTTTTAATTTTTATGTAGGTAATTAGTTTTGTTATACTACCTTGCATTGCATACACAATTTAATTAAAAAGAAAATATTTACAAAGCAGTGCAAAAGGCAGGGTATTAATTTTACAAAATAACTTAGATAATATAATAAAAAGTAAACTTAAGTACAAAAATAAATATAAAAATTACTAAAAATTTTAAGTTAATATTTACATAATTTAACTTATACATTAAAATTAAATAAGTCTAAAAAAACTTTTTTTTTGTGAAGTAGTATGACAATAATTAAATTACACATTCATATTTTATTATGAGTAACAATGTTTTTATTTGTGCAAGGGATCTAAATATAAATATACTTATAACTTCATCAACCCACACTAGGCTAGCATGGTAGATTCTTATAACGCACCCCCTCTCACAGAGAGACGGCCTGTCCCAGCAGTGAGAATATTAAGGGCTGATAATACTGGTTATTTACTTTGTTGTAACATAATTCCAAAGGTTTCATTAATGTTCTTACATATAAATTCGCAAGTTTAGTAACATCGGGCTCGCCGCAATCGCGGCGGTAAGACCCCTCTTTGAGGAGTGGCTGGAGAGACGTCACGGCGTCCTGACCTATCGGATGACGCAGGTCCTCACTGGACACGGAAGTTTCGGGAGGTAACTATGTCGGATAGGGAGGGAAGAAACGCCCGGGTGTCACCACTGCGAAGATCGCCCGGAGGACACAGTAGAGCATACGGTGCAAGATTGCCCCGCTTGGGCAGAGCACCGACGTGTCCTCACGGCGGCGATAGGCGGAGACCTCTCGCGCCTGGCATTGGTTGCGGCCATGCTGCGGGGCGAGACGGAGTGGGAAGCGGTCGCCTCCTTCTGCGAAGCAGTAATGCTCGTGAAGGAGGAGGCGGGCCGCGAGAGGAAGAGGACAGCGTCCTCCCTCCGCCCCAACCGCAGTGTTAGACGCCCGAGGCGTCGGACGTCGGCAGACGATCTCCGGCCACCGTAGGCGCGGGCATGCGGACAGCGAGTAAAGGGCAACTCGCTGTCAGACCATGTACCATGCCCGGGTCGACGGCGCGTCGTGTTCCACGCGGGCCTCAAAGAGCGTCAGCAAAAATGACGGGGCCCCCTCTCAGAGGGCCAAAGCCTGCCGGGGTCGTGGGGTTTTATTTCCTCACCGCGACCCCGGAACATAAAGGGCTATTGAAGAACACCGTGGATTTTGACCAGTACAAGTCTGACAGTCCCTCCCGCCCTGCCCGGGGTGGGAGTACTCATTTGATGATTTTACCACGCTAAAAAAAAATGTTTAGTAACATAGTAGTATAAAAATATGAGCAACATAGATACTGAAAATATTATTAAATAAAATACATGACATTTTGAGACTATATGTATTGAGTAAAACTACCTCCCAATGTTCTGTTGTTTGATGTGTAGTTGAGAGAACTATTTATGTCTTATAAAAAATGGCATTGCCATTCCCGAGAAGAAACTTTGCCATTGTTTAATTATTATTTTTATTTGACCTATATCTCACCAGATTTCATAAATCAAACATTTGTGTCTTAAAGATAGTTGCTCTTAATCTGGGTGTTTGTGTATGTGAATTTCAATTCACAATACTAAGGCCCGGTATCCACCAAAGCGGAGAGATGTGTTTGAATAACCAATCAGATGTCCACATCTCCTCTCCACTTAGCTTCAGTTGACTTGATTTGACATCTGATTGGTTATTCAAACACATCTCCTCTCCTCTCCGCTTTGGTGGATACCAGGCCTTACAGAAGAAATTCCTAGTGTGTGCCTTTTTTCAAAAACCATTTATTTCTGTACAAAGCAATTATTAAGCTTGCACACTAGATTAAAAGACAGGAAATAGGTACTTTACAAATGCTGCAATTATTTACTCATAATTTTAAAACCTATACCATATTTGTAAATTACAGGAAATATTCCAAGTTCATTGCTATTGTGATAATTTCTATTTATAGTGTTACAAGGCACATATTGGTACAGCATAGTTTATCCCTTGCACAAATATAAAACAAATAATTTATATAATTAAAAAAAAAACATCAGTTCTTTTTTGTGATTTGTTACTAATTATATTTGTGGCAATTCCCTTTTAATTTTTGAGACATTGTAGTTGCAAATGTTGCAACAATACTATGATGAAAGTGGTATTTTTTTAAAGCTTCCCGTTTGATGATGATGTGGTCAATGGTGAAGCTCGCTGGCCTAGAAGTAACCTGTTCACTCTTGATTTAATTCTTAATGCTGGGTGTTGAATGTAATCCTCGGAGTGTAAGCCAACCCGAACATAGTTGGAAAAGGCTAAACAATATTATGATGATATTTTCGAGTCATTCGTTTGAAAAAATATTACTTATTAATTACTGTTGTTCATAAGTATTTTATAAATCCACATTACAACTTACATGACTTTTCTTTTTTGATTATGGCCCACTCGCTTTCAAAGAAAGGTGGCCAGTGTCCCAGCAGTGGGAACATTATAAACTAATTGTGCTGTTATAACAGGGAATGCCAATTTCTATCAGCTGTTGTAATAACTGTATATTTGATACTATAGGTACCTAATATTTGTGTAATATTGTGACAAAACTCATAAGAGTACAAGTATGCTTCGCATAACTTGATAAGTAAAACTTAAAGTTTAAACATAGCATTGTAAATTAGCCTAACATCCTGTAATCTATGGTCAACTGAAATAACCATAGAGATACAACAGAATTATGAATTAAAACTATTTACATCAGATTCTTACACACAAAAGTGGTAGACAAAACTTTCATACCAGCGAAACGCTAAAAAAATCTTAAACTAACATTTTCCTAAAAAATCATAACTTCTTATGAATTCTCGCTAGATGACTCCGCAAGGACTCTTCAGCTTTGAACTTCAACAAGCATAAATCACATTGAAACGTCACATTTTTAAATGTGTGTTTATTATTGACATGTTTAGTTAAACCCTCCTTGCTTGTGAACTTTTTATTACATTTAAAACAAGAATTTTCTTGTAAAATCTGTTTCAGTTTCAAATGGCGACGCAAACAGTACCTGGACTTGAATGTAATCGCACAGCTCTCGCATTTGGACTTGCTTTTCATCTTGTGATGCGTCTGGTAATGCAGATCCAAATTACTCTTCTTGTTGAACACAATCTGACAATCATTACACTCAAAAGTCGCTGCTTTCTGCTGAATCTCGTGGTTTGAAGTCATGTGGCGAAAATACTGGCTGTTTTGAGTAAATTTCAAGCGGCAATACTGGCAAGAATAGATGTATTTTCGATCGTCAAAAATCGAAATTAGGTCGTCGGATTTTCGTGTTTTTAAAGCTGGTCTTGTTATCCTGATCCTTGGGCCGGTTCTCACTGGTTTTTTATTCATAACTATGCCGATTTATCAAGCTTTCATAATATAATTGGACGAAGTTTGAATAGATTTTCTGAAATCTACACGTATGCAGACAGTTTTTTACTCTTTCTCACTGGCACTTTAGTGAAGAAATTGCACTGGAATCTGTATTTTACGTCAACAGATATATATTTAAACTACAAATTATGTAACACTAGTAAATATTTGAGTAATAAAGGTATTATTTTTCATAAATTCGATGTAACCACAATTTTGGACGTCAAAACGTAAGTTTGGTGTGCGTTTTGAAACTAACTTCTGACAACTTTCACTTTATTGTTTGTGGAAAAGTTATGAAATTGATTAAAATATTTATTGATAAATCCAATTAATTTACTTTAAAATCTTTGATATCATTTTTCCATGATTCTATCTTACTTTAAAAATGAATCAATTATTAAAAAAAATAATTAAGATTTATTATAATGCCGTTAATTACAAATAAGGTTTTCAAACGTGCGTCATTAAATGAATCATGTGAGAGTTTATTAAAACAATGCAAACGTGCATGAACCGATAATTAATTTCTTTGTTTTTGTTTGCTGTGTCATCATAACAGAGATAAAACAAAAGTCAACGACATCTGGCGATAAACCCAAATTAATAAAGATTAATTTAACAAAATCGTGTTGTAAGATGGAACACAGCAATTAGCATGGGTTTTGCCTTGAATCAATTATGGGAATTCCTCTTATAAATTTTAATAACTTCGAGATTTACGATGACTTGCAGACTATTTAGAATGCATGAAGAATAAGTATTACAGGCATTTTACGCACTCCGTTAGAAGACTAACGGACAAATTGTTTTTTCATTTATTAATGAGAATATTTGTCACAATCATGTTCTTTTTTTTTGTGTGAGGATATGGCCGCCTTTGTTGTCAAACTCAATTTTTTTTAGCGTGGTAAAATCATCAAATGAGCTCCTCCCACCCAGGGCAGAGCTCCGAGGAACTGGCAGACTTGTACTGACTAAAATCCATGGTGTCCTTCAATATCACTTTACGTTCCCGGGTCACGGTAGTTGGTAAGTCCCGCGATCCCTCAAACTCAATTAAGCCACCTCTGGAAAACCCCACAGGCCACTGACATGACTTTACTAGACTGTTTCTTTACATTGATTTTCCGTCTCCGAGGTCAGTATATGAGTATAGTCCAAAATAAACTTAGAAAATACATAAATTGAAAAAGGCACGTTGGTTTTGAACTCACAACCTTGTGCATGAGACGTGTGAGGTGTGATGACCTCTGAGCCATCATGTCTATCTACATGTTCGCATGACGTCACGGGTTCGACATCCAATGTATGGTCGTTGATAGAGCAGACTGTGCGTTGCGACGCCCTTGTGCATCGTTAAAGAGTACAGCGGGGCGCCGTGAGATGCGAGGGTCAATCATTCTCCGGATTGATATTGCGTGGAGCCAAGTTTCTATACGTCTAAACGGGGGCCCTGGTGGTGGATACCACCAGGGCCCCCGTAAGGGCTACTGGCGCCTGTGTGCAAAAAAGGATTTTGGCGCCCCATAAAGCATTTTGAATTATCTTTTTTTTTATGGTAGGTTGTCAGTGGTGTATTTTAAAATTCAGAGCCCTTGGTCTGTAAAGCTTGCCGCCTCGGAACTTAAACACAAAAGAAATCATCAAGTGCTACTCAAACTTCACACCCAGAGTGCCATACCATCTTAGAGAAGACAAACTTATAATTTTAAATTTTGTAGAACACAACAAGATTAACTAACATAAGAAGCATTTGTTATTGAAAAATTAGCAATCAAAAGAGAGGTCAAAAAAAGCGATTGTCAACCTTATTTGAAGCGCGAGCGTAGCGAGCGCGAAATTTTTTAGGTTCTTGGAATAGGACAAGGTAATTCTTCATAGAAGAGCGAACGCAGTCAGCTCTAAAAGTAAAACGTTTCCGGACTTCAAGTTTTAATCTAAAAGTGAGATCAAATATTTGAAGTCTTTAGTACTTAAACCTAATCCTATATAAGTTCTCAACTCCTATTTCAAAATTGTTTTTTTATATATTATTTACAATTTTTTTTTTGGGCCCTTGGCGGATGGTGCCCTTGTGCATTGCACACTTTGCACATATGGATGCGGGGGCCCTGTCCACCACAAAGAAGAGGATAGTCTCATTGATATCTTTTGCAGCGACAAACACAGATTCACGTGCTCTGATTTCGTGGAGCTGCAAGCTGGTATCAACTACTCATAAAATTTGCAAGTTGAAGTGGCAATGGGCAGGCCACATCGCTCGTAGAACTGATAACTGATGGGGAAAAAAGTTCTCTCATGGCAACCACGGACCGGAAGACGCAGCGTAGGCAGGCCTCCCATAGGTGGACCGACGACATCGTGAGGGTCGCGGACAACCGATGGATGCAAGTGGCGAATTGTCGTTCGGCGTGGCGGTCTAATGGTGAACGCACACCTAGGCGCACCGCAGTCTCCGCAGTCCCCGCATTTCGAATTCTTTGTATGAAGTTCTATGAAACCTCGCACACTCACCCGCATCGCAGTAGCCGCAGAAGCGGTAAGAAAAAGGACTGCGGAGACTGCGGTGCGGCTAGATGTGCGTTCACCATAAGGGGGAGGCCTATGTTCAGCAGTGGACGTCTTCCGGCTGATGATGATGATGATGTTGATGATGATCAACTACTTAGTTAGGGCGCCGAGAAAAAATTCTAAACCTGTTTGTGGGTCGCGAGCTGAAAAAGTTTTGGAACCCCTGGCTTAGAGCATAGCAAATGTAAGTCCCAGCGTAGCGTCAGAAATGCGGCCGCGCGGTCACAAGGCTGTTTTTATAGAGACTAGCTGCTAACTGTTGCAGATCAACTGCTCAATCACTACATCAACCATGCCGTCAAATCATTACATAATAAGCTAATCATCGATGTGTTTACTGATAAAATTATTAAGTAATAAATACTTTACTTCATTATGGCATTGATTTAATTTGATAACAAAATTCATTGTTTTATCACGTAGTAATTTCAACTTGTTGTTTTTAGAGATCCGTGTGATTTTGTGAAATGGTTTCACTTATTACCCACGAGGTCTTTTTAAAACTGGCCACTGCACGATTAGACGATCTCAAACCTCGTCGATGAGCACGTCTCGTAGAGTCCAGCGATGAGTTTTCTTATAGAGAATAGCATAACAAGGCGTTAGACATCTCGAGACTTTTTCCAGCCACCGTAAGAGCATTCGGACTGCTAGAAATGAGTAGCTCGCCGTCCAATCAGGAACCATACCCGGGTCAACGGCGCGTCGTGTTCCACACGCGCCTCTAAGAGCTTTCAGCGAAGGGGACCCCATAGAGGGCCAAACGCCTGCTTTGGTCGCGGTACTGGAACGTAAAGGACAATTGAAGGATCAAGGTGGATTTTAGTCAGTAGTCAGGTACTAGTCTGACAGTCTGTTTCGCTCAAACCAAGGCTCATTTGATGATTATACTTTCCATCTAAAAAAGGAGTTTAGGAAAGGGTATTTTATTTCTATCTGTCCAGTTCTAAGAGGTGATTTGGGCAAGTTTGTTACCTACTTACTTAAATCAAAGATACAGAACCTTAGCTATATTTTAACAGTTCACACCTAACTCCATGTAATCAAAATTACAAAGAAATTAAACCTAAAAATGCTGCAATAACAAAATTATGCAAGAACAGCTTTATAAAACGCGCCATCATTAAATCAAAATATAGTTCTAAATTATTTACTGGAAGGGCAAAGGAAATGGCTTACAGCCAAGTCTTATTCGGCCTTTTTATTATAGTTATCGGTTTTAACCAAATTCTGGGCATAGACAAAACGAAAATTGTGAACACGAAACAGGGAAAAGTAAAAGGACATTTGGCTTCAAACGAACTGTATTATGAATACTGTGGAATCAAATATGCTGTTGTCAAAGATAGATTCCAGGTGAGTTTTTATTTTAAATTGAATTATACGTGCGTATCGGACAGCTTCTTCTTAGAAATTAAATCAATTGTTGCTTGAACGATCGATTGCTCATTTAGATAATTAGAGATAATAGATGAATTTGTATTTGTCTTCGCTGCATTGCGCAAACTTAGTCACGTTCCATCTATCATTAGTTAGTTGTTTCCACAGGTTGTTTCACAGGGTAATCTCTCTATCTCAATATCCTATCATTTCGGTCTTAATTAAGTACTAACTTGGAAAAAAGTTACAAGGTGTTATATAAAGTCAACTTAAACGTCTTATACAATGACTTAATTCATCTGCCTAGCGTTTTCACAACAGACTATAATTATTGTGGTCGGCTTCCAAGTCGGCGTCGAAATAGAATCTAGTTAGGTAGGTACTAGATAATAAACATGAATAACTAGAACAGGGGTTGAAACACTAGGGCTCTGGGGTCCGCATGCCTACTAAGTTTATAAAAATATCGA
Source organism: Agrotis clavis (assembly GCA_954870645.1). NCBI lineage: Eukaryota > Metazoa > Arthropoda > Insecta > Lepidoptera > Noctuidae > Agrotis > Agrotis clavis. The sequence goes on along the minus strand of OX940944.1, from coordinate 8,677,496 downwards.
TCTTTTTGCGTCACCAGGTGTCCTACCATAAGGTCTTAAAGCGTGAGTAGTTCCGCTCAGGGAAGGAGATGGCGCTAGACGATTTGTCTAGCTCTGTCTCTTTCCCACAGCCTAAAGACTCACGCAATTCGTGGAGGTACGGTAGGAACCATGACGTCTTGAAGACGTCTTGGTTCCTACCTGAGGCCTTGCCTATTTCTTGGTCAAAGAAACAGCATTGCATTCAACAACGTGACAATGCTGCTAGCGATAATTCCCGTTTAAGCTTTATTTTAAAATTAATTAATGATGTCTCTAGAACTTTTCTTTATTTAGAATTAATTCATGATGTCTCTAATTAAAACTTTTGTTTCTATCGGTGCTTCTTTTCCATTTTATTTTTTCATGTAATTTCATCATTTAGCCATTTCAGATCATTACAACTTCACGCGAATTGACATCATTTACATTTAACCGTTCCAATTCCTTCTCAGGCACCAGAAGAACCGCCATCACACAAAGGAATCTTCAACGCAGACAACCGCCTAGTCCTCTGCCCCCAATTCCCCACCAACGACCCCCTCGCCGCCCCCAGCGAGAACGAGGACTGCCTCATTCTAAACATCTACGTCCCCACCAACTGTAATGATAGCTTACCTGTGATGGTATTCCTCCATGGGGGAGATTTTGGGGTCGGCAGTAGCTCCCCTGTCTTCTACGGCCCCAATTATTTGGTCAGTCATGGAGTTATCGTTGTCTCCGTCAATTACAGGCTTAATGCTCTTGGATTCTTGAATTTGGGTATTAAAGAAGCTCCCGGAAACGCTGGTTTGAAGGATATCAGAGCAGCTTTAAGATGGATTCAAGATAATATCAAAAACTTCGGCGGTGATGAAGAGAATGTGACAGTTTTTGGGCATGGAAGCGGTGGGGTTTCAGCTATATATTTGACGCTTTCAGAATCTTGTAATGGATTGTTTAAAAGGATAATTTCGGAGAGTGGAAGTCTTTTTACGCCGAAATCGTTTGATGCGAATCCTTTAGCCACTGCTTCCCAAGTTGCGAAATCTCTTGGAGTAAAAACAATGGATCCTGAAGAGTTATTAAATATTTACACAGATGTTCCGATAAATAAGTTAGAAGAAGCGATTGGTAATCAAATGAACTCTAAATCTGTATTTTTGCCGTCTGTTGAAGAATATTTAGATGATGATCCTTTTCTATGTGATACACCTTTTAACATCTTGACTTCTGACACTTTTAATGCTGCCCCAGCCATTTTCGGTCTGAACACTGTTGAAGGATTAACTTGCACTTTAGATTATTACACAATCACTAGTCAAATGGATAGAATAATGAACGAAGACTTCACAGTTCTCGATCAAAGAAGTTTCAATGTCAGTAAAAAAGAAAAAAATGAAATCAGAGAGATTTTAAAAGACACTTACTTCGCGAACATAAGTTCGGAAGAAAATGTGGTTGGTGGTCTGATTAATTTGAATTCAGATTTCTGTTACGTTGGTCCTATGTGTTTGTTAGTGGAAATGTACACCAATAATTCAGATGTTGATGTATACCAGTATATTTTTAATCATATGGGTTATAGGAATTTGGGAAGGTTATTAACTAATACTAGCCTGCCAGCAACAACGAATATGGATGAATTGTTTTATCTGTTTGAGCTTGAACGATTACCTTTGCCTATGTTCGAAGATGATGCGAGGATTGTAACTTTTATGACCATGATGTGGACGAATTTTGCTAAATATGGGTAAGTTATTTAATCAGTCTCTCTTCTTACAACAGCAATGTTACATCTTTAGTACCGTAGTTAAATAATACCAGATTCGAGTTAAAATTACTATAATATAATCTATTAATTCACTATTAGTCTTTACAGTTAGTGAAGTACTTGTCCATCAAACACTGTATTCCTTCAGTTTGTTGTGCAAGTAAATGCTCTAAGTAGGTATATTTTGACGTCACGCTCATGCCCTATTGGTAAGGGATGAATCAGTCCCTAGTTACTAAGAGGTTTCCTTAGTTATTCTTGATCATTGCAAGGAGAAGGTCTCCCCACATGCCTCCCAAAAGACCTTTTTTCTTAACACCAGGCAAGCAAAGCTAGTAATAATCGAGTATAAAGACCATTAAGTCTACCAGGAAATAAACAAGATTACGAGCTGGTGAGAAATGTCAAATGTTTTTTGAGCCTTTTGCATAGCTTGACGAGAGGACTCATCATAAGATTACTGTATTCTATTTACAGCGTACTTGAAGTAGCGCCCTTAAGTGTACGAACAAGGAATTATTTTTCTCTTTCAAATTAAAGTTCTAGTTTAGGTAGGTAGGGCATCAGAAATCTAATACTGTCGAACCCACTACCAGCAAACATGTGTTTACCACTAGAAGAGGCAGTAGTATTTTCTATAGGTAACATTAAATATCATTCCTCTTTTTTTAGAACACCAACTCCGGAAGCAGCTAACGGTGAATGGTTGCCGTATCCTCACAACTTGGCCATCACATTGGAACCTCAATACGTAGCGCCATTGACACCAGAAAGAGCTTACTTTTGGCGCTCTCTCTATTACAAATATGGCGCCGAAATTGAGCGGGAAGACTGTCAGTTGTGAAGTTGTCTATGGTAGTTATGGTTTTAAATAGCATCTAATTATATAATTTATGCAAAGTTATCCAATAAAATTGTGTAAAAATATATTTTTAAGTCTTTTTTTTCTCTTGTGGAGGATACTTTCAGAAGTTTCAGATGTTAAATAAAACGAATAAGTGTTTACTACAATATTTTTATTATAAAATCTACGAAAAGTTATTAAATACATAGTTGTTTCCTTGTGCAAATCTTATAATACATTCTAGATTATAAAATGTCACTGTCACAAATGTTTTCCTTATAATGTTATAATTACTTAATTCACTAACAATAAAATATCGTAATTACTTTGCTCGCTGACCTATCCCAAAATTATATAAAGTTTGTCTCCAGGACAATATTATGTTAAGTACTTCATAATTCTTTTTTTAGGTCTAAGAGGACTTGGACAAAGTCTATAATGACGACAATCGAGAATTAAAAATATATTAAACTGACGTTAATTTTTAGAATTATGAAATGCTTTGGTTTTGTGATTACTAATTCATGTTAATTGGGCTCTCAAATTTGAACAAAATCCATTCTACTGCTAGACGTAACTGATATAAATACATACCTACTCAAATTCATTCTTTCAAACATTAATCGAATCGTTTTTTATACGTTATATATTTTTAAATTCAGATTGTAAAAGTGCGTACAGACCATGTAACATTCATTTAAACATATGTTATATAACCTGTGTTTTGTAACACGTCCACACTATGTAACCTTGTTATTCAACATTGCAACATAAGACAATACTGTACACATTAGAATAACAATGTTATATAAAACTCAGCGTCCACATTATATGAAACATGTTATATGGCAATGTTGTATAACATGATAAATAGTCTGTACGCACCGTATGCAATCATAGATCAAAAAAAACTGGTAATAAATAACTGTTCCAAAACATTGTCAGCTGGTAATGTGCCCAACAGATTGGCAGATTTGCTACGACAAATGGGCAACGCACGTTTAGATTCTGGCCAAATTAAAAGCCAGCTCTTGGGACACAGAAACCGGAAACTTTCTTTTAAGATTATATTTTGTAACATTGCTCATTCCAATGCTTTATACTAAGTACTTTCAACCTTACATAAATTATAGGAAATAGATACTTTATTTGGACCTTTCAAATTGGGAGCAATGCAATGCACTTTTACTATTTCGTCCTTTCTTTCATGCATGCATAATCCAATAGTAACATCATTTATCATCATTTATCTTCATGCAATGTGAAACTAATTTTACGATACTATAAACTCCTTTAAATTCTCTCAAGAAAGGCCACGCCATTTTATATAAATATTATATTAAATTACTACCAAACGCCATTTTGGATTACGGCGTATCATATAATTTTCTTACCAATAAATACATATTCCAATTATATCAACAACATTTTGTCATCGTAAAAATTACTTACACAAGTCAATTTATACAAATCCATAATTCCATTAGACTTTCACATCCCAAAAGCCCGGTATCCAAATTCTTTTCAACCAGAGACAACAATTATTTTTCAACGCAAAGGTACAAAACCTTGCGGCCTTCAACTCGAGCTGTCAGTGTCACTGTCACTTGATTCGTGTCTCTTTTTGTTTCTTTTCTTGTCTCTGTGTCTTTCCTCGTGTTTATCTCTATGCTTAGGACTTCTTCTGGGGCTGTCCCGACGCACCCGATGATGTCAAATGCCCGAGTCGTCTGTTGTATGATGAACATTGTTTATTGACTCCTCTGAGCTCTCTGATTTCTGCTTCTTCTTGTTCCTGTAATTAAAAATTATTTTAATTTACTAGACAGAATGTAAATAAGGCCTGGTGGCCTATTATCTTAAAGCGAGAGTAGTTTCACTGTCGGAAAGAAAAAGAGCCATACAAGTCGTCTAGCGCCATCTTGTTCCTATAGTGGCACTACTAGAAGACGTCATATTATAGGCCACCTGCCAGCCGCATGGGGCCTTCTTGGCATTAAGATTCTTGCAACTAGAGGTAAAATAATGTTTAAAACAAAAGTAAACAAAAAAATAATGCTAGCTCCATTTCTATTTATTTCTGCAACAATTTATGACCGATGGCCCCAAGCTTATCGTGGTGATTTATAAATGGCCCTAAACTTTACCCTTTCAATTAACTGGCAATATTATTTTTTTTTTACTGTTCAACTGAAATAATAATTTTAATGAATAACTCTATTTAAGAAACGCAATAAAAAATCTTTTAAAAGGAATACTTGTGTTGTTTATATGAGACAACATCTTATGTACAGCTGGGCCAGAACGGATTGAAACGGAACTTATCTTTTTGTTTCTGACAACGTTTTAAAATCTTTGATATTTGATGTAAACAAAGAACGCAGGTGTGTTAGATTTATTATTGTGCCATAAAACTAACGTAATAAGTGAAAAAAAAAAAAAAAAAAAAAAAAACATTCAAAGTGCTGGTAGCGAGAGCACAGTGGCGACTTCCGGTTTTCTACTGTTTTTTGCCAAGCTGTAATTGAAAATAGCAATATATTTAAAACAACTGATCAACTGATTTCCGAACGAATAAATATAAATCAAAATAAATTAAGGTTACAAATAAATACTAACTAAATTATTATGTAATCAAGTTTTAAAAGGTTTCCACTACACAGGATTTGTTTATTATTGCTTATTTCATTAATTATTTAGCTAAAATGTTTGACAATCTGTCATTGGTTAATTATGGCGGTAGTCTTTGTTGGAAGGGGTAGAATTCTAAGTTTATAAAAATAGATGTACCCACTTATTGTTAGTCATTACGCTGCAACTGTTCAAAGAGTTAAGACGTGTTCGAAGTGGTGTCTTTTTCATTCAATGCGTACTTATATAATGAAGAATCCAAGTGTGTGATGCTGAAAGTTAATTATACTTCGTGTCCTAATGTTCTACAATAATAATGTAAGTTGATTGATTCTCTTTATTTATTTTTACACTTATAAATTACATTTTTAAATATTTTTACAAAAAAGAAACAAAAAACATTTAAAAATATAAAAATAGCAGTCCACCAGCACCAGGAACAGGGTCCGGGCTACCGGTGGCCAGGGCTCTTGACAGAGGAACCTCCTAACAATACGCGCCGTGTCCAAGAGTACTGCCTTCTGAATCAAGCGCTTGATCCAGCCACCCAGCGAGAGCCTCCTCAGGTGTTGGTCGAGGCTCTTGGCAATTAAGCCATTGGCAGATACGACTATCGGCACAATAACTGCCGTATTATAAGTTGATTGATATTTATTATGATGTGAATATTATACTGTTATTGGAAGTTTTACAAATATGTGTATATTGTGTAATGATAAAATATGTTGCCGTGGAGTTTCTTCTCTATTCTTCTCCACGAAGACCTAGGGGTTAGCGAATGGAGGAAGCTTGGTAATAAATACCTACCTAGTCTTGACTCTGTGCTTTTCTTTATCAAACCGATCTCATTCTAAGTCATTGGAGAAACTTTGCATACAGTAAATAAATAGCAGTAACTATCCAGATATCTAAAACTTAATAATTAATCAGATATTTTTGTAACACCTGTAAAGATCTTAAATAACTGTCTTACCACAAGAAAAATATACATCTGTTTGTTGACCACTTGTCTAAAAAACTCAAGCTCAAAAAAAAATCACTTTCTTTTATTAGGGTCGTTTTGCAGTAACACTTTTTTAAACAAGCCTTCAACCGATGTCTTCTTTTTGTGGTAAGGCGCTAAATCTCTATTGTCTATTCTATAGATACGTTAATGTTGTCTTTGGAAAGTTCACTCACCCTTTCTTCTTTTCATTCTCTGTAGATATTTGATCTTTGAATAACTTTGACAGCTCCAATTCCTTTATTTCGTCTGAATTCGTCAGGATGATTGCTCTGAAAAAGAAAAATTGTTTTGGTTGTCAAAAATATAGATGCAGAATCCGACACGTTTCACGTTGACAAGACGGAGGCTACGTATTATGTATTTAATTTTAAGAGTACCGAGGCCAGACTCGGAAGAACTTCGTGGCTAAATAATTACATCCGCACAGGCCTATCTTCCGGGTAAAGCCGAGCTTGCTGAGGTTGGTCTGTGGATGCATGTAAAGCCGTTGGTCCCGGCTGTCATTTGCAGATCTTTGACAGTCGTTACTGTTAGTCAGAAGCTCATAAGTCTGACACCCAGTCTTACCATGGGGTATCGTATGGCCCAGTTACAGTGTTGTGGAGGTCCAATAGGCAGTCGCTCCATGTAAAATACTGATATTCAACTGCATCTGGTTTTACTGGAAGCCGACCCCAATATATGTAGTTGGGAAAAGGCAGGCTGATGATGAGTACCGACCGAGGCCAGAATACGTTAGAATAGGCAATTTTACAAAAATTAAAAAAAAATCGTCCGAAAGATTATCAAAAATTATTTGACCTGTATTTTTTCATTTGTTACGCAATCCAAAATTGACAAAGATACAACGCTTCTAAAAATCACAAAACGTCACTCGGTCGGTATCATTTTACAAGCGATATGACGCGTCACAAACCCCTACTACCGAATTTCAAAACGTTTTATTTTTGTCAATATTCATTAATTTAGAAAAACAAAAAATACTAGTCCATTATTTTTCAATGCTTTGACGGGGTTTGTCTCCACGGATCCCGGTATCAGATTGAATTAGCCACGGATCACGGCGACTTGTTTCCACCGATACCCTGATCCGTTTCCAACACAAAAAATAAAAAAAAATGTAGCCACCGATCACGGTATCCGAATAATAAGATTTTTTTTAAAGTATAACTTCTTTTGATTTGGGAAATTAGATAAAAATCAAATCGGGTTGAAAAATAATCCAGCACTGGAGTCATAAGGATGGAATTTAGGAAGAGTAGTGCACTTGCTGGACTGCACTCTATTGCCAGAACTATCAACTCATCCACATAATATAATACATAATGATTGAGGATAACCCAAGAAAAAAAACAACAGGCTAGAAAAACATTTTACTCTGTTTCTTGTCTCTGCGCATCGAGATCAGTTTCCAAAAATAATACAATTTATTTCTTGTAGCCACGATGATCGGTGATCGGTGGCTACATTTTTTTTTTGTGTTGGAAACGGATCACGGTATCGGTGGAAACAAGTCGCCGTGATCCGTGGCTAATTCAATCTGATACCGGGATCCATGGAGACAAACCCCTTTGACGCACTAACCAAATTTTCCCTTTATTTAATGCAGTCAACTACCCTATTAGAGCTTTCCTTATCAGACTAAGAAAAGGCTTGGCCTAACGATGATGACCTACCAAGCTTGATTAGCTTAATAATAATTAACCAAACCCAGCCATTTTTTTTATTTGGCGTGGTAAAATCATCAAATGAGTCCTCCCACCCAGGGCAGGGCGGGAGGGACTGTCAGACTTATACTGACTAAAATCCACGGTGTCCTTCGGTAGCCCTTTGTGTGCCGGAGTCGCGGTATACGTATGTCCGGCGCGTCGTGTTCCACGCACACCTCAAAGAGATGTCAGCAATCTGGCCAAAGCTTGCCGAGGACCATCTTACCAGTTAACCTTAGCTTCAAAACGTAAAGGGCTATTGAAGGACACCGTATATTTTAGTCAGTACAAGTCTGACAGTCCCTCCTATCCTGCCCGCTGCCCGGGGTGGGAGGACTCATTTGATGATTTTACCGAGTAAAAAAAAGGCTTGTTAGATGTAAGTTCTATAAACAAAATAAACACTAATCTAGTGCTCAAAAGCTAGTTATACCAACTGATAGATTCGTTAGGTAATCCGCAATCTCGCTAATAGCCAAACACTCACTCAGGGTCGTTGAAAAGGTGTGAATTAACTTAAACAAAGCGTTGTATATACGTATATCTAATGGTGTATACGACTATACAAACAGACGGCATATATCTATAACTATGTTGATAGCATCCCCATCGTTTGCCGCGCCCTGCTAAGGAAGGGATGGTTGGGAGTTTCGAATGTATCGATAGTTCAAAAAGTTGCTATTTTCAAATAGTTTTTTTTTAGTTTAATTTACAGTCTACGTTTTAGCATGAGAATCACATAGGCTAGCAAGTACATTTAAGACATTGACAAGTATATTAATGTTTGCCTCTTTAATTTGTACATTTTTTGTTTATAATTAAGTATTTTCTTAAAAAGCTAACATGATGTTGCATCTACCATGCTTTTATAGTAAACTGTTAAAAAATTACAGAGACATTCGTCTACTTTATTGAACAAAGAATTTGATAGAGTGCGGTAGTTATCAGCTGGTGGAAATAAGCAATAACCAGCCTTTAGTATTTATTTTGTACTGTTGGAATACAGGCCTCCTTCCTGTAAGAGGGAGTGACCAGTGAGGGGGAACACGCGGCCTAGTGCGAGTCGGTAGATGTCACATGTCTTCGAATTGCTAGCTAACGTAATTTTCCTTCACCGTTTCGAGAAAAGGGGTGATGAAATAATTACACAAAGTAAAGTGTATTTTTGGTTTGAAACGCACGACCCACAACTCTTAAGTCGGGGCCGTTACCACTTTTTTTTTAGCTTGGTAAAATAATCAAATGAGTCCTCCCATCCCGGGCAGGGCAGGAGGGACTGTCAGACTTGTACTGACTAAAATCCACGGGGTCCTTCAATAGCCCTTTATGTTCCTGGGTTACGGTAATGAGATAAGTCCCGCGACCCCGGGGACCGTTACTACTGGGTAAATAAACATTCCGACAAGCCAAAAAAAAACAAAAAAAAATTATCGATATCCCATTCATCGATACTTCACCCCATCACTAGCGAAGGTTGATTTGAACGGGTTTATGTCAAGGTGATGACCGCCGTCCCTCGCGACCCCACGTTGCTATAGCTAGCGAGCAGAACCGTAGCATAGACATAGTATAGCAGCTAATCCAAGCCAATAGCGGGGTTAAGCCTATTGTGTCGGTTCAAAGAAATACGATGAAAATCTGAGTCACCATATTATTTTTTATTTACTCTACGGGGTAATTTGTAGTGCGGATATTTTTGCGGATATTTTTTGTATGTTATAGCTCGTACAGGACGATGTTCCAGGTTAAGCCGTGCTTGTCGAGGTTGGTCTGTGGATGGGTGACTATCTGTCATAACGAGTTTCCTCCGTGCCTCAAAAAGCTGTTGTTCCCGGCTGTCATTTGTAGATCTTTGACAGTCGTTACTGTTAGTCAAAAGCTATAAAGTCTGACAACCAGTCTTACCATGGGGTATCTTATTAACCAGTTACTGGATTGTGGAGGTCCGATAGTCAGTCGCTCCATGTAAAATACTGATATTCAGCTGCATCTGTTGGACTGGAAGCCGACCACAAAAATACATAGACGCGGAAAGCGACTTGTTCGATTGGAAGCAGACCCCAACATAAAGCCGGAAGCACATTATTTAACACGCCACGCGACGCAACGTGTCGACACCCGATGTGCAGTGAGCGCGTGTCGTCGCGTCGGGTGTTCACATGTGATTCTGGTCATTGAAAACAATACATTTGATTTGACTCAACACGCATCACGTTTCATCGGGTGGCGTCGGGTGTTAATAATGTGTTTCCGGCTTTATATTATGGTCACAGCTTAGCGAGCTTGTTGATGATGCGATGCGACGCAATTCAACCGATTTCTGTGAAAATCATCCTTACCACTACGACAAATGACATAAAACGTGCGGTTATCTACGGATAGATGAAAAACAAAACACGCACGTCACGACGACGTCATGTCAGTCGAATCACATCAATAAAAAATCGTAGTAGCAAGGACGATTTTCATTTTTAGTTAGTAGAAATTGTAAATCTCACGAATTGCAAATATAACAGTCGTGGTCTCAAGTCGATGTCATCTTTTTTCGGTCCGAAAGGTAATAAACTGTAGTGACTCAGAGTTACGGTTCAAATGTTTGAAAATGGCATGAAATTACTAGATTTGGGAGTTCTTTATTTTTATATTTAACGAATCTAAGAAAAGAGAAACGAGTTTTTTGTTATTTTTTTTTTGTTTATGATTATGCAAAGTAAACATAAAAAAAAGTTTGGTCGCCTTGTTTCAGAAATACAATGGTGATTATAGGCGAAAATTGTAATAAGAATTTAATTTTGTATGTGTTCTATACGACAAGCCATATTGTGAAAATTATAATTACGTTGAACAAAAAAATAGTTTGTAAAAATTTATTTTTAATAATATCCACAGTATAGTCCAACGAGCTATGGAGAGGGCTTTGCTCGGAGTCTGTCTGCGCGATCGACTCAGAAATGAGGAGATTCGTAGACGAACCAAAGTAACCGACTTAGCCCAACGAATTAGCAAGTTGAAATGGCAGTGGGCAGGCCATATAGCACGCAGAACTGATGGCCGATGGGGCCGTAAGGTTCTCGAATGGAGACCACGCACCGGCAAGCGCAGCGTAGGACGTCCACCCAGGGCCTTCATGATCGTCTGCCCCTAGGTGGGCAGACGATCAAGAAGGCCACAGGATCACGCTGGATGCAGGCTGCTTACAACCGGTCCTACTGGAAGTCTAAAGGGGAGGCCTATGTTCAGCAGTGGACGTCTTACGGCTGATATGATGATGAATATCCACAGACCAACCTCGGCAAGCGCGGCTTAACCCGGAAGATCAGCCTGTGCGGCTGTAATTATATAGCCACGAACTCCTCAGTAAAAACATGGAATTTTAACATCACTACATAGTATAAAACAAAGTCGCTTTCTCTGTCCCTATGTCCCTTTGTATGCTTAAATCTTTGAAACTACGCAACGGATTTTGATGCGGTTTTTTTTAATAGATAGTGATTCAAGAGGAAGGTTTATATGTATAATAACATCCATTAAATAGTGGAGAAGTACTGTTATTTTTGAGGTTTCTAATGTGATGTCGTAAATAATTACATTTTTTCCGCTTACATTGCAAACGCAGGCTGAACCCTACGAGTTTTATCAAAATAATGTACTAAGTATTGTACACATTGAAAAGGTCTACAGAAAAGTCCGTGATGGTAGGTATATGTCTATCTCTTATGGATAACCCACAATAACTTTTTTTTGTCTTTTACTTTTTACGACAAATAATGGCTAATTTTCGAAACGATTTTAACCAATACAGCATTAATCCTTAACCAATTAAATACCTTGAATACATTGTTCATTTAATATAGATCTATATGGCCCTTTAAACCGTATGATTTAAGTGAATATTTTCGAAGATATTACAGATTTAAAATTTGCGGGACGTAGCGTTTGCGCAGCTTTTCTGTAGTGTATTTAGTATCAGCATTGCACCCGTGCGAAGCCGGGGCGGGTCGCTAGTCTCAAATAAATTCAAAGGCTAATATTTACCTGTCCATGGGACATGCAAATGAGTTTTAAAGCATTTAAATATTTAAAGTTAGAATAAATAACTTTTCACACCACTTGCTCGTAAATGTCACATTATAAGTCATGCAAACTGGCCGTAAAGCAAGTCATTGTTCCCCACACTCAAACCAGGGAATAATATATGTACTGAATTTCATTATTCCCTGGGAATAATGTGATTTGAATTTGGAACCTCAAACAAAACATAGTATGAAAACTTGGAACGAAGGAATTGAAGCAGCGGCGGCTGCCCCCCGGCAGTCCCCACTGCAACAGCTGATCGCTTGCTGAGGTGGGCACCACAGCATGCTCACGTTCGAAGGTTGTCGTACCACATCAAATTTCAAAATTCGAATTTATTTCCTCGCAGGTGGTGTGAAAAGCAGAGTACTCACCTCAGGAATAAAGCTGCCTTTGTCTTGGGCTAACTTAAATCCCTCTCTGCACTAAGGATTCTTATCTTAATTCCCTCGTTTCACTCGGGAATTAACACTTGAACCTCCTCGCTGCGCTCCGGAGGTTCACCCCCAGAATCCTTAGTGTCGCTTCGGGATTCAATACGCCCGTGACGTAAGGCACTGCTTTATTCCCTTGGTGCGTAATCTACTATTTCACACCACTTGCTCGTAAATGTCACATTATAAGTCATGCAAACTGGCCGTAAAGCAAGTCATTGTTCCCCACACTCAAACCAGGGAATAATATATGTACTGAATTTCATTATTCCCTGGGAATAATGTGATTTGAATTTGCAACCTCAAACAAAACATAGTATGAAAACTTGGAACGAAGGAATTGAAGCAGCGGCGGTTGCCCCCCGGCAGTCCCCACTGCAACAGCTGATCGCTTGCTGAGGTGGGCACCACAGCATGCTCACGTTCGAAGGTTGTCGTACCACATCAAATTTCAAAATTCGAATTTATTTCCTCGCAGGTGGTGTGAAAAGCAGAGTACTCACCTCAGGAATAAAGCTGCCTTTGTCTTGGGCTAACTTAAATCCCTCGCTACACTAAGGATTCTTATCTTAATTCCCTCGTTTCACTCGGGAATTAACACTTGAACCTCCTCGCTGCGCTCCGGAGGTTCACCCCCAGAATCCTTAGTGTCGCTTCGGGATTCAATACGCCCGTGACGTAAGGCACTGCTTTATTCCCTTGGTGCGTAATCTACTATTATTTTGGCAAGCGAAGATTTGCATCATTTACTTTTGCTACGAGATTACTACGAGTGCTACGTCGTAGCCGATGTGTAGATTATCCGCTACGAAGCTACGCCGTAGCCGTAGCGGGATCTACGTATTATTGTCGCAACCATTGTCCACGTAACCGCACGTCATACCAGTCATACGCAGTACGCACGCTTTCGTAACGATTGCAAGACGAATGTTTGCATCTTGCGTAGAAACAATGAAATCTGTGTCCACGAAGCGGCAACGTCACGTCAGTCGCTCGTGTTGCGTTCGTCATGCATTTTTACAACAAAAGACGTCCTTTGTTGTAAAAATGCATAGCATAGCTTAGGCTAGTTGAAAGAAAACTGCGACCTTTAAGTAGCGTGACTGACTATTGACATTTATAGACATTTTTATTGTATTGTGTACCACTTTGAATGCTGATTAAATATTTTTTTTATGATAAAATCATCAAATGAGTCCTGCCACCTAGGGCAGGGCGGGAGGGACTGTCAGACTTGTACTGCCTAAAAATCCACGGTGTCCTTCAATAGCCCTTTATGTTCCGGGGTCACGGTAATGAGATAAGTCCCGCGACCCCGGCAGGCTGTGACCCTCTAGAGGGAGTCCCGTCATTATGCTGACGCTCTTTGAGGCGCGCGTGGAACACGACGCGCCGTCGACCCGGGCATGGTCCATGGTCGGACAGCGAGTTGCCCTTTACTCGCCGCCCGCATGCCCGCGCCTACGGTGGCCGGAAGTCGACCTCTAGGTTAAGTTTTAGCGGCAGGGCTAGCGCAGTGGTTGAGTGATTGGACTGCTCGATTCCCGCACGGAGCAAACATTTGTACAAGTTCGAGTCGGACTCGCCCATGAAGGGTTCCGTAGCAGCAAGTAACATAATATAAACGTTCTTGTAATTGGTTGTAACTTTGAAAGGTAAATTGCGGATTACCGTTTATAACGTACTAGCTGTTGCCAGCCAGCGGCTTCACCCGCTGCAACTGAAAAATTATCCCACGGGAACATAAAATCGGGATAAAAACTATCCTATGTGTTAACCCAGGTTATAAACTATCTGTGTACCAAATTTTAACCAAATCCGTTCTGTGGTTTTTGCGTGAAAGAGTAACAAACATCCATACATCCATACTTACAAACTTTCGCCTTTATAATGGTAGTAGGATTAAAAAAAGGTTGCACTCCAGGAGTGCCGGTAGAAGTGAAAACTTTTTTGTTACTATGTTTTATTTTAAAACTGGAGTAGTACAGATATGAAATTAACTAATTTGAATGACGTCTTACTCATTTTCGATCAGGGTCACGTGACCCTGACGCGAGTTTTAAATTTTTTACCCATTACAGAAAAAGTGTACAACGCCGCTAAAGAAGTTTTCACTTCAAAAAAAACTAATTACTTGATCTTGTTCAAACCAATTTTCAATTGAAGTTTGCATGGTATTGTACATCATATATTACCACTTTGGAAGTGTCTCGCGGAATCTGATCAGTTTAGAAAAAAACGATGTCAGTAACCTCAATATCATTTTAAAGACCTATCCATAGATACCCCACACGTATGGGTTTGGTGAAAAAAAAAGGTTGCACTCCAGGAGTGCCGGTAGAAGTGAAAACTTTTTTGTTACTATGTTTTATTTTAAAACTGGAGTAGTACAGATATGAAATTAACTAATTTGAATGACGTCTTACTCATTTTCGATCAGGGTCACGTGACCCTGACGCGAGTTTTAAATTTTTTACCCATTACAGAAAAAGTGTACAACGCCAAACAAAAAGTGTAAAACGGAACCCTTACGGGTTCCGTTTTTTGCCATTTGGCTACGGGTTTCGACTGTCGACCTGGGCCAGGTCCATGAGTGGACGGCGAGTCACCCATTACTCGCCGTCCGCATCCCCGCGTTTAAGGTGGCCCGAAATCGCCTTACGACTCTTTTGATGATTATACAACGCAAAAAAAATGTACCATTGATTTTTACATGAAGTATAAATAAATAGATCCCGTGTAGTTGGCTAATTTCCGTTGAGATTGGCCGCCGTGCCCGAAATCGATCAGGAGGATTATAATGTTACTAACCTGATTCGGCCGCCGTCTCCTCTGTCGTGTCTCCTATCACTGATCACTGATATGGAGGTCTCACCGATCTCGTGTTTTTTCTTGTGTTTCTTCGATTTGTGTTTACTGTGAAATAACATAAAATCATCAGGACTACTGAATTGTTGACAATCGATTTTCGATGCTAAGGTGGAAAATACAAATGATTTATCGCTGCCCTGGGTCTGACACTGTCTGTCTAAGAAAGTTACCGCGACCCTGTAACGTAAACGGCACAGAACAGGGTGGATTTTTAATCATTAGAAGTCAGACAGTCTCTTCGGCTCGCTCCAGAGCGTCAGGACTCATTTGATGATTCTAAATACCAAAGGGGGGTCGTTCGAGGAAAGTTCCATAAAGAAGGCGCTCAGTGTGGGCCCAGTGGTACTGGCTTCGACTTTGTAGGTAGTGTGTTTAAACTTCGAAATCAGCAAGGCTCATTCATCATCATCATCATCATCAGCCGGAAGACGTCCACTGCTGAATATAGGCCACCCCCTTAGACCATCACGCCGAACGACAATTCGCCACTTGCATCCATCGGTTGCCATGCCATGCCAGGTTCATTAATTCAAGAATTCTTTCACCAGTTGAAAGCTGTTCCCGAGTGACATAGGTAATAAAGGGGTGAGGGGGGGGGGGGGTGAGCGGGCGAAGCCGCTGGCAAAAGCTTGTTTTCAATTCAAGTGAGATTGAAAACCTCTCTTACCTATGTTTCTTGTCCTTCTCTTTCCTGTCATGTTTCCCATGTTTTGTCTTCTTCCTGTAGACGGAGCCACCACTGCCATCGTCGACCGTTTCCAAGTGTAACACATATAGTCTGTAGATTTGTAGTAGAATTACCTGAGTGACAATAATATGATAAATAAAGATTTATAAACTTCTTGAATGACATATTTGCAGGGGCGAACCGAAAGGAGGAGGCAGGAAGCGTGAGGGAGAGGACGGCGTCCACCTCATTAATCAGCCGCCTCAGCAGACGACCACGGCAACGGACGCCGCGGGACGATTTCCGGCCACAGTAGGCGCGTCCATGCAGTAATGGGCGACTTGCCGTCTAATCATGGATCAGGCTCGGGTCGACGGCAAGATGAGTTCCACGCGCTCCTCAAAAAGCTGTCAGCAAAATGACGGGGCCCCATTGAGAGCTCAAGCCTGCCAGTGTCGCAGGACTAACAGGCGATAAAGGGCTTTTGAAGGACACCGTGGATTTTGTCTGTACAAGTCTGACAGTCCCTCCCGCCCTGCCCTGGGTGGGAGGACTCGTTTGATGATTTACCACGTCAGCTGCCTAGCCTTTTCCCAACTATATTGTGGTCGGTTTCCAGTCGAACCAGATGCAGCTGAATATCAGTATTTTACATGGAGCGACTGTCGGACCTCCACAACCCGGTAACTAGGTAATACGATACCCCATGGTAAGACTGGTTGTCAGACTTTAGAGCTACTGACTAACAGTAACGACTGTCAAAGATCTACAAATGACAGCCGGGACCAACGGCTGTAATTATTAAGGTCAAACAAGTCAACATTTTTTCCATAGAAACTTCGTTGGGGTTTTACTCCACTATTTGACCAGGTACATCCAAAATTAAACATGGTATCGTTTTGTCTCATTATTAATTTTGTCTGTACGAAAGCAGAATTGTAAAATATGAAGCTATTAAAAAGTTACGAGCTTCTAAAGATTCGTTTTTTTGCTAATAGAAGCTAAAGAAGCATCAAAGGACCACGGGCAACAATGTATGGAGGCTGCACCATCGCTCAACAGCGATGACACCTATGCCAAATGAAAGCTTTGAGGATGTTATGCATTTCTTATTATGGCAGCTAAGTCGAATTCGAGCGCCAACAAGGTGATTTCGAGCATCGAAAAAACTTTCCCTTACCTAACCTAACCTGGGACAATATCAATTAAAAGATTCGAAACAGGTGTCATTCGAAGCGTGTGGTAGATACGATATATTTATACTATGGCGTCATTCTTTAAATGTGTAAGGTTTACCTGGAAAATCTGAAAATGTCAACCTAACCTAACCTGTGGCAATATTCTCCAACGGATTTGAAACAGGTGTCATTCGAAGCGTGTGGTAGAAACGATATACTTTTACTATGGCGACATTCTTCAAATGTGTAAGGTTTACCTGGAATATCTGAAAATGTCAACCTAACCTAACCTGTGGCAATATTCTCCAACGGATTTGGGACAGGTGTCATTCGAAGCGTGTGGTAGACACGATATACTTTTACTATGCCGACATTCTTCAAATGTGTAAGGTTTACTTGAAATATCTGAAAATGTCAACCTAACCTAACCTGTGGCAATATTCTCCAACGGATTTGAAACAGGTGTCATTCGAAGCGTGTGGTAGCCACGATATACTTTTACTATGGCGACATTCTTCAAATGTGTAAGGTTTACCTGGAATATCTGAAAATGTCAACCTAACCTAACCTGTGGCAATATTCTCCAACGGATTTGGGACAGGTGTCATTCGAAGCGTGTGGTAGACACGATATACTTTTACTATGGCGACATTCTTCAAATGTGTAAGGTTTACCTGGAATATCTGAAAATGTCAACCTAACCTAACCTGTAGCAATATTCTCCAACGGATTTGGGACAGGTGTCATTCGAAGCGTGTGGTAGACACGATATACTTTTACTATGGCGACATTCTTCAAATGTGTAAGGTTTGCCTGGAAAATCTGAAAATGTCAACCTAACCTAACCTGTGGCAATATTCTCCAACGGATTTGAAACAGGTGTCGTTCGAAGCGTGTGGTAGAAACGATATACTTTTACTATGGCGACATTCTTCAAATGTGTAAGGTTTACCTGGAATATCTGAAAATGTCAACCTAACCTAACCTGTGGCAATATTCTCCAACGGATTTGAAACAGTTGTCATTCGAAGCGTGTGGTAGAAACGATATACTTTTACTATGGCGACATTCTTCAAATGTGTAAGGTTTACCCGGAATATCTGAAAATGTCAACCTAACCTAACCTGTGGCAATATTCTCCAACGGATTTGGGACAGGTGTCATTCGAAGCGTGTGGTAGACACGATATACTTTTACTATGTATATAATTTTACTAACCTAACCTAACCTAACCTAACGTTAGGTTGACATTTTCAGATTTTCCAGGTAAACCTTACACATTTGAAGAATGTCGCCATAGTAAAAGTATATCGTGGCTACCACACGCTTCGAATGACACCTGTTTCAAATCCGTTGGAGAATATTGCCACAGGTTAGGTTAGGTTGACATTTTCAGATATTTCAAGTAAACCTTACACATTTGAAGAATGTCGCCATAGTAAAAGTATATCGTGTCTACCACACGCTTCGAATGACACCTGTCCCAAATCCGTTGGAGAATATTGCCACAGGTTAGGTTAGGTTGACATTTTCAGATATTCCAGGTAAACCTTACACATTTGAAGAATGTCGCCATAGTAAAAGTATATCGTTTCTACCACACGCTTCGAACGACACCTGTTTCAAATCCGTTGGAGAATATTGCCACAGGTTAGGTTAGGTTGACATTTTCAGATTTTCCAGGTTAACCTTACACATTTGAAGAATGTCGCCATAGTAAAAGTATATTGTGTCTACCACACGCTTCGAATGACACCTGTTTCAAATCCGTTGGAGAACATTGCCACAGGTTAGGTTAGGTTGACATTTTCAGATTTTCCAGGTAAACCTTACACATTTGAAGAATGTCGCCATAGTAAAAATATATCGTATCTACCACATGCTTCGAATGACACCTGTTTCGAATCTTTTAATTGATATCGTCCTAGGTTAGGTTAGGTAAGGGAATTTTTTCCGATGCTCGAAATCACCTTGTTGGCGCTCGAATTCAACTTGCTGCCATAATAAGAAATGCATAACATCCTCAAAGCTTTAATTTGGCATAGGTGTCATCGCTGTTGAGCGATGGGCCAAGATGACGCAAGGTCCTTTCCAAAACGAAGTCCGTACCGACACAGCAAATTTATCGAAGAATTTAATAAATTTTATTTGAAATTAATTGGTGCTGTGGTTTTTTTCATAAAACCCCAACTTCCAAAGGCTTTTTCGTATTTTTTTACGCGCGCCTTTTACTCTGATTGATCGTGCATCTCACTGAATAAGTTTTCCCCTGTTTTCTCCACGGGGGGATGACGCTCGCGCACACATGAACAATATGGCTCGATTTCCGGTGAAATATCATGGTTTTTGACCATGCCTGCCAGTGAGTTCGAGCTCGCGACTAGCGCCGCCTTAAGCCGCGAGCTACAGTACTGAATACAATACTTAATGGGGAAGGCCGGTCAAAGCTAATTGTAGATGGCGCCACCATAGCTAAGTCCTAATCCGACCAATGAGGTAGTACTATTTTTAAGTACCTATAAGATTTGAACCAATGACGATGCTTGGAACAATATAGTTGGTGCCAGTTAAGATGGCAATAGCGGTCATTGACCTTTACCTAATAAGTCCTCGTACTCGTATATTGACATAAAATCAGAATTAGCATTTTTCTGTGATAAGATAGTGTTTACTTGTGAGTCTTAAATATAAAAATAATATAAAATCTGAGGTAGGTATAGGTGAAATATTTTAACCATTTTGATATCTTATGAATACTTAAATAATTATATCCTTACAATATACCTAGGTACTTACTTATTTATTCGGTATTTTATAAACATGCTAATTCTGAGCTTATATCATTATACAAGGACTCATTAGGTAAAGGTCAATGACTGCTATTGCCATCTTAACTGGCACCGACTATAGCTATGTTAGCGCCATTAGTTTCCCAGATACCATTGCCATTTATTTCAAGTTCCTTCCAAATAAAACCACGAATTAACTTACCAGCGTATTCTTACAAGTGAAGAACATATTCATGTAGCTGATGATCTTGTAGTGGAAAATAATAAGCAGTCTGAACGCAAGGAAGGGAGCATCTTGCAGCGCGATGTTCATTATGATAGCGCATACTTCTATGGAGCAACAGCATGCTCGACTGTTTCTGTAGGCCAGAGAGAGACAGAATGTTAGAGTAGGACAGGGCTAAGAAAATGGTGTAAAGCCGGGTCCAGTAACCTTATGGTAGCCATACACCATCCGGCCTATCGAACGATCGATTTGACGCTTGCAATTGTTTCAAATTGGCAGTTCGTCCATATACACAATACACCATACTGCCTATCGTACGATCGATTTGACACAACTTCAAATCTGCAGCAGCGTTGCCAACTTAGCAACTTTATAGGTAGATCTAGCTATTATTCGGTGACCGAAAGCTACAAATTTATAAAATTGTAGCTGTCGTCACCGAATAATAGCCAAATGCATCACTGCTGCCGATTTGACGTTGTGTCAAATCGATTTGATGACCTATCAAATTGGCATGTCATGCCATCAAATTGGCATTTTTAAACAATTGCAATTTGAAACAATTGCAAGCGTCAAATCGATCGTCGATAGGCAGGATGGTGTATGGCTACTATTAGGGACTTTACCAACGGCGCGCGGCGTGACATGATATCAATGGGGATGGCAACTGGGAAATGAATGGCGCTAGTATAGCTTGTTCCAAGCATCGTCTTTGGTTCAAATCTTATAGGTACTTCAAATAATTATGCAATGGGGTTGGCAACGCAAAGATATTGTAGATGGTGCCACCATAGAGTAGTCCTAATCCGACCAATGACGTAGTACTATTTTGAAGTACCTTTAAGATTTGAACTGATTTGAACCAATGACGATGCTTGGAACAAGCTATACTAGCGCCATTAGTTCCCCAGTTACCATCCCCATTCGATTGACTTGACGTCGTCGTGGAGATCGTGTTTTGTTTTTCATATACCCGTAGATAACAACGTGTTTTATGTCATATGTCGTAATGGTAAGGTTCATTTTGACTTTTAGGTAAAGTCCCTTAGAGCAGTTTTTTTCAACTGCACATCGTAGATCCAGTGATGAGATTTTTTATAGAGAAGGGCATAGCAGCCTATAAGGACCAACCATGATGAAAAGTAGTTCGACAGTGGGAAAGAGAGAGAGAGCTATACTATACAAGTCGTCTAGCGGCATCTCGTTCCTACATTGAAACTACTGTCGGTTTGAGAATTCGAGGTAGGCCACCAGGGGGGGTATTACAACGTCTTATAACGAGGCTCGGCGAGTGAAAGTGACAGAGCTATACGAGTCGTATAGCGCCATCTCGTTCACTCACTGATACAAGCCTGGTTTTCATAATCATCATCATCATCATCAGCCGGAAGACGTCTACTACTGAACATAGGCTTCCCCCTTAGACCGCCACGCCAAACGACAACTCACCATTAGCATCCATCGGTTGCCGGAGCCTGGTTTTAAGACGTTGTAATACCCCCCAAAATTTGAGCAATTTTTATTAACTTTCATTTTTTAATAACGCTCTGTAATTGTGTGTAGTGAACTGTGATCGGACGATTAAGTCATCCATTGTCAAATATACAAAGAAAGCTGAAAAAGCGTGAAAAATGTGAAATAATTTGTTAAGATACATAATATAGTTCACCTAAAAATACTTGTTTACCAGAAAAAACCGGCCAAGTGCGAGTCGGACTCGCCCATTAAGGGTTCCGTAGCAGCTAGTAACATAATATAAAAGTTCTTGTATAGTTGGTGCCAGTTAAGATGGCAATGGCGGTCATTGACCTTTACCTAATAAGTCGTCATATAATGACATAAGATCAGAATTAGCATTTTTCTGTGAAATGATAGTGTTTACTTGTGAGTCTTAAATATAAAAATAATATAAAATCTTAGATAAAGGTGAAATATTTTTACCATTTTGTTATCTTATGAATTATAAGATACTTATATCCTAACAATATACTTACTAATTTATTCGGCACTAGCTGTTGCCCGCGACTTCGTCCGCATTGTATTTGGTTTTATGACACCTATACCAATATTCTCTTTTTTAATTCGTTGAGAAAGTGAGGGTACCTGATGTCCCGCTTTAAAGTTTGTTATAGAATCTATTACAAACTTTAAAGCAAATTAAATGAAAACTTCCAGACACAACACTTTATAAACGACATTGGTAGTTTTTCCCTCTGGTGCTAAAATAAAAAGCTGGTCAGCATTACTGACAGGCGAGCATGTGTTATACATATATAGTTGGCCGTGGGAAAAATAGTTGGACCTTAGGTCGACATCAGCTTCCTTCAGGGTCTGTCCTTGGGACTTATTTATGGTCATCGCGAAGTAAGCGGCTACCGGGAATTGTGTGAGTTTGAACTGGAAAAGGAAATTGTTGGAGATGAGTGGTATTCACGGTATCAATGCAGTTTCCCCTGAGCCACATCCGGTGAGAATTTCAGCTTCGCTTAAATTTCTGTGTAATGCAGTAACTATTAGTCGCGTTCCATTGCACAATTTTGGTGGAGTTAGATTTCTTAGAAGCATTATTATTACTTTTAGGTTATTTTATGAGCTCGAGGACCACAGGCAGTTAATGAATCTCGTGTGGGTAGTTGCTGGCATCATCCTGATTGACGACGTTATTGTATGACGTGTGAACCACATCATTCCCAACAATTTCGGCTAATATGTTTTCATTTATTGTAGCGGTTCGGTCATTTTTTTAGTATCGCACGATCAAATAGCCATGAATTTTCCTGAAGTGTTATACTTGACGGGACTCCGAATACGTAACTTATCAATTCTTCTTACAACGGGCAGTGTCTGCCGGAATTTTCCGGAGAACAGTACCTACCGTGATATTGTCCATGGGTCTATCATCATGGCGAATGTCTCAAAGTGTTCTGTCCACGGCCTCGACAGCTTTTTTGTTCGACATGGTACATTCAGACGATTACATTTTTTTTAGCGTGGTAATACATCACGTGGAACACAACGTGCACTCTTATTTGCCGCCCGCATGGCCGCGCCTACAGTGGCTGGAGAACGTGTAACGACGTCTGTCGCCATCGGCGTCTACCGCTGCGGCTGGGCTGGAGGTGGAAATTGTCCTCTCCCTCATGCGTCCCGCCTCCTCCTTCGCTAGCATGACTGCTTCGCAGAAGGAGGCGACTGCTTCCCATTCTGTCTCGCCTCGCAGCATCATGGTCTCGACCAATACTAAGCACGAGAGGTCACCGATTATCGTCGTAGTGAGGACACGGCGGTTCTCTGCCCAAGTGGGTAGTCCTGCACCGTACGCTCCACCGTGTCCTCCAGGCGATCCACGCAGTGGTGACACCTTCCCTATCCGACACTGCTACCTCCCGAAACTTACGTGTTCGTTGAGGACCTACGTCATGTGGTAGGTCAGGCGGGACGCCGTGACGCCTATCCAGCCACTCCTTAAAGAGGGGTCTTACCACCGCGGTTGGGGCTAGGGTTGCCAACCGTACTATAATATATAGTACCTATTGTACTAAATTTAGGGTCTCCGTACTATACAGGGTGACTTTTTTACAACCGTCCAAAATTTTTCTATGCATTAGGTATCAATCACTAAACCCATTTTTTAAAAAAAATCGATACGTCAAATTGTCATATTAAATCATTTTCTCATCCGCTCTGTGTGGTCACTAAGCTAAACGTTAATAATATACACTTTGCCGACGCATGAAACGGGCAGAACGCACCCCGCTGATCCCCCGCCCCGCCCCGCTACACCTGAGCGACACATCACAGCGCGGTGTCCAGATTCATCAACTTTTTATAGAAGAATAGATAACATTGAGACGTGATATCTCGATATTTTTGTATTGATTGATACAAAAAGAAAAAACACGTATTCAATGATTTTCGCCAAAGATTAATAATTTATTAAAATTTGGATGGTGACTAAAAAATCACCCTGTATACTTTTGAAGAAATATATAGTACGCGAAAATACTATATTTCCGTACAATAGCTAAATGTTTTTATTTTGCGTTTCTATTTCATTACTAAAATTAGTAAAATAAAAATAAAAAAACCTGCAATTTACGAACACGTTTTTAAAAAATATGGAAGAAGTGCAAAAAAATATAGTTAAAAAAAAAAATATATAACTTTAGTCTATTTTTTATTCTTCCCTACTAAAATACTATATTTTTTTGAAGCGTACTATATTTTTTATGGCTTTTTAAAAAAAAAATACTATATTCTGACAAAAAAAATGTTGGCAACCCTAGTTGGGGCGTGCCCGGAACTCGGTTGCGACAGTCGCTCTCTCCATATTGCCTTGTGATCGCGCCGGAGCTCTTTCCTGGGATTCATCCTGGCGATTGTATTGTATTGTATAGCGGGCTGGTATCCGCAACTCCACGTCATATGCGCGTATTTTGCGTGCGGATGAGATGATCATTCTCCTGGCGATGCGCCTCGATAGACGCGGTGGAGGGCCGTCGCCTCCAGGGGAAGACGACTACATTACAATCCTGAAACACCTTTGCTTTGTCACAGTTTCATGACTACGAACACGTTGAGTGTTGCAGTGTTGTCTTAGTCAAATTAGATTCTAACAACAAAAAACAAAAATTAAAATACGCATCTTACTTTGTTAGTGACGTACAACAGAGACTGCTCATCAGGCTGAACAACTTTGCTAAGACGTCATTCCTTTGTAGCTGGGCTCTTGGAGTTCCACAACAGGTGTTCCAGATCTTCAATTTTTATACGTCAACAGAGAGTGCTCATCAGGCTGAGCAACTCTTGCTAAGACGTCATTCCTATATATGTTATAGTGTAGCAGGGCTCTTAGTGTTCCACATCAGGTGTTCAAGATTTTCATTTTTTGTACGTCAACAGAGACTGCTCATCAGGCTGAACAACTTTGCTAAAACGTCATTCCTTTATGTGTTATAGTGTAGCTGGGGTTTTGGTGTTCCACATCAGGTGTTCCAGATCTTCAATTTTTATATGTCAACAGAGAGTGATCGTCAGGCTGAACAACTTTGCAAAGACATCATTCCTGATTATGTAATAGTGTAGCAGGGCTCTTGGTGTTCCAGTTCTTCAATTTTTATACGTCAACAGAGACTGCTCATCAGGCTGAACAACTTTGCTAAGACGTCATTCCTTTACATGTTATAGTGTAGCTGGGCTCTTGGAGTTTCACAACAGGTGTTCCAGATCTTCAATTTTTATACGTCAACAGAGAGTGCTCATCAGGCTGAGCAACTCTTGCTAAGACTTCATTCCTATACGTTATGTTATAGTTTAGATGGGCTTTTGGTGTTCCACATCAGGTGTTCCAGAGATCTTCAATTTTTGTATATCAACAGAGAGTGCTCGTCAGGCTGAACAACTTTGCAAAAACGTCATTCCTGTATTTGTTATAGTGTAGCTGGGCTCTTGGTGTTCCACATCAGGTATTCCAGATCTTCAATTTTTATATGTCAACAGAAAGTGCTCATCAGGGTGATCAACTTTGCTAAGACGTCATTCCTGTATATATTATAGTGTAGCTGGGCTCTTGGATTTCCACATCAGGTGTTCCAGATCTTCAAATTTATTCCCTCAGCAGATAATGCTCATCACGCGGAACAATTTTTGCTATCGCACCATTTTTGTATCTCTTATAGTTTAGCTGGTCCGTTGCGGTTCTGCACCAGGTGTTCAAGTTTCCAAGATAAATTATAGCACATAGGCTATAATTTATCTTGGAAACTTGAACACCTGATGCAGAACTGCAATAGATCAGCTAAACTATAAGAGATACAAAAATAGCGCCATAGCAAAAATTGTTCCGCGTGATGAGCATTTTCTGCTGAGAAAATTAATTTGAAGATATGGAACACCTGATGTGGAACTCCAAGAGCCCAGCTACACTATTACATATACAGTAATGACGTCTTAGCAATAGTTGTTTAGCCTGATGAGCACTCTCCATTGTCGTATATAAACTGAAGATCTGGAACACCTGATGTGGAACTCCAAGAGCCAGACTTAATACCTATACAACAAAAAAAAAATCATTCAAATCCGTCCAGTACTTTTTGAGTTTATCCCGGACATACATACAGACAGACAGACAAACAGACAAACAGACAAAAATTCTAAAAACTATATTTTTGGCTTCGGTATCGATTGTAGATCACACCCCAAGTATTCTTTTCAAAAAATATTCAATGTACAGTTTTGACTTTCCTACTATTTTATTATATGTATAGATTTTATAAAAATGCTAATACTGAGCTTATTTCATTATACGAGGACTTATTAGGTAGGGGTCAATGTCCGCTATTGCCATCTTAACTGGCACCAACTATAGTTACGATTACGATTAATGACGTATTAAAAAAAATCTAGTTACTCGATCTCGTTCAAATCAATTTTCAATTGAAGTTTACATGGTAATGTCATCATATATTTTTGAGGTTCACATAATACATCTACTTAGGTAACAACTTTCAACAAGATAGCTCTTATACTTTCGACAAGAAGTGGCTGTGACATACAGACGGACAGACAGACAGACATGACGAAAGTAGTGTATAATTGGGGTATCTGGATCACTTCGCTTCGCTCGTGCTCCAGATACCCCAATCATACAACAGTAACTAGCTTCTCACCATCTATTCAGAAAGTAATCTATATTGAGATATTTGAATATGGGCTAAAGATCCACTAATTGCTTTTACTTTATTTAGATAAGCTACTACTTGAACTAAACAATCAGTTAATCGTTCAATATTTTGTGAACTAGACAACCACTCAATCCCAATTTTATTACTCATTTCATCGACATTCAAATATCATTTCATCCTTTCTATTCTAATTGATTATTTCTATGATTTACAATGTGTTCTTAGCAGAGTGTGTTTTGACAAATGGGACGAGCATTGTTGCTACTTGATATTTATAGCATAATGTTTGCTTGACTAACAGATTTTTTCAAATGAACATTATTTGCTGAATTACATTTAAACAATGAGAACATACTTAGATTCTTACGGGTGATTTAATTTTACAGCTTCTGTAAATGAAACTACGTTATTGCAATGAATAAGCAAGTATTTATTAATTAATATAATTACAAATTAAATAAAAAAATAATAACAATTAATTACACAAAATAATTTAGGATTAACTGAAGATGTAGTAGGTAGGTGATCCAGGTGCTTGTAGGTGATCCGTTTTTTTCTTTTTACAGGGATTGATAAAAAGTATTGTTTAAATATGGTAGCATGTCTTTGACACGAAGGTAGATGTTATCAGTGTAAATGCTCTTTACAATATGCTGAACACATATTTCAGCATTGCAATGACACATAGAAGTATTTTCAAATTGGTTTGCATCGTAAATTTCGATCCGTATAACTTTTGTGCCACCAGTCGAAACCGTTTTGTAAAAACTTATCAACTCCTTATTATTAGTTGTGTTTGGAATACATGGGGTTTGTTGTCGTTCTTCCTCATCCAAATAATTTACGACTTTATCAATCACATCAGGTTCTATCATTAACGGAGGTGAAGTTGGTGAATAAACCCAAGTCGGTAGCTGAAACAAAATACATTATTTTAAAATGAATAGAAACGATAACTATTTAATAAACCTAGTTAATTCTTAACTCTTAATTGAAACAATAGTATTATCAAATAATAAATATTCCCATATTTTATACACGGCTACATAATATCAAGCACTCACTCACTCGGCTAGGGAATCGAACCCAAGGCTTTTGACGAATACCACCACTTATCAACCACTCTACCAACGTAACTATTCTCGTGTTTTGTTTTAAACTAAATAATAATAATAACTAAGTTAAAAAACTACATTAAAAGGTCTACATAATATTTTTAATTCGTATGATGGAAGAGTGCTGGAATTGAGTGTTATAATAATATAGGTACATTATAAGTATTTATTGTAAGCATTACACTATTAAAGTCAATAATCTGATGGTTCAATCTATCACTAAATCAAAGTTAAACTTTGCAATAAAATCAAATATTAAATAAAATAATTTAATTAATACTCACAGACATAATTATTATTATTACTCGTTGATTGCGGCGCTTGGTGGTAGGAAACTAAATAATATTTGATTTTTCAAGATAATTTATCCTTTTTATAGGATTCTAATAACGGATATAAAGTTCAAAATTGCTGTGAAAATATTATTATACATATGTCAGCGTAATTTATATATTTCGAGACAATACGATGCTATACCGTTTCAGATTACAATTAAATGCATACCATAATATAAAGCCAGCGTAAATAGACAGCGGTGCGGTGCGATAGCGTCGTGGTGACGCTTAAATGCTTGGAAGTGCCTGGACAAATAAGATACAGTAGTTTAACTTCATAGAAAACGACCAAAAATGATGCGCCTCGAAATCTCACTGTATACCGGTAGACAGTTGTTCGATTGGACGGCAGTTACGCACAGACGAACGGGGGTTTATCTAACGAGCGACAATAGGTTAAGGTCACTGCTCAGTTAATCTACTGTATCATTATTATTCTATGTCCACATCATGTATGACCGTGATCATACTGATTTGAAAAATACAAAAAGTCACCGCAACGCTATCGCACTGCATCGCTATCTGTGAACTGGTGACTTAAAAGTCAATACAGTTAGCGAATTTAAGTATCTTATGATGAAGATAAAGTTCAAATTGCATGATCTCGATGTTTATTGCTTATCAAGATATTTTTTCTACAACGTAAACTATTACATATTTGGTGTTAGGGCTGACAAAGCATTTTAGTAACGCGTCTCCCTATTCCTTATATGGGATATCGTCACGTGGATTTACCACTATTTAAGAGTGCATCCTGCAGAAGCTGGATCACATCAAAACTTCAGCTAGGAGCAGTGACATCTTACAGTTTTTGCACTACCAAATCAACGTCAATCTTCTAAAATGTAAGTATCTCTCACTTTTCAATGTAAATTTACTCTGTGTTATCTGTTAAATTTTCTTGAAGAATTAAAGTGGATAAGAAATGCAGTACATATTTTGTTATCAACCCTAATTCACTATTTGATCATTCATGTGTTAATAGTTATTCATTAACCTCTTCTCAATAATTCAGAAAAGTTAGCGAGTCTCTCATCTATGAAAATTAAAACTGTTCCGTTGATTCATAATTTTTAATATTAATTCATTCATTCATTCAAGTAATAAATTTATGCACATAGTGTCGTCTACATAATTTAAAAAAATAATGTTACTGTACTAATTGATTGTTTTTATTTACAACAGGTCCAAGAACACCGCTGACCGTATTTTCCCTTCGGAGGACGAATCGGCAGACGAGGGGCATGCACTGGCGAAAACCAAGCCAAAGGAGAACAAAAAGCGCAAGCCTTCGTCAGCGAGCAGCTCCCAGCCGTCTACGAGTAAGAAAAGTAAGCCAACCATTCACCCAATCACCCCTGCCGCCAAGTCAACGGCTCGCGAGTTGTTTGGGAGCGACAGTGACGACGATGAAATTGATGTTGTTGTGGACAAAAAGACTCCACCGATATATTCGTACATCACGAGGAGACTGGCGAACGGATTTTCGCGACAAATGAACGAGCAAAAAATAGGCGAGTTCTATATAGAACTCAAAGTATATAAATGTGATGAAATAGAGCGGGTCCAACCAGTAAATAGGTGGCGGCACTCGGTAATCACGATTAAAAACAAATGTGATGAAGATTCGGAGTCCTGGCATCGCCTAAACGCCTACATAACAAGCGCCAGGAAGGAGTTTAAAAAATGTGCTCCTGTTTTTATAAGCTCTTATCAATAGTTTTAGCAAATAGTTTTACATTATAAGATCTATGCTATACCACATATAATATTATAATCATTATATTGTTTATTTTAGGATAGTATTTTGTAATCACATTTAATCCCAATAATTAAACTATAAAATAAAAAATGTTGTGTCTTTTTTTCCAGTTACACACTCCCGTGATGGGTCATCAGCAAATTCAGATATTAATAATTATGAATGCCAAATTGATATCCCAGAAAATGAATACGATACGAATGTTTATGAGCCAAATTGTGATAAATGCCAAATTGAGATCCCCGAACATAAATACAGATATCATAAGAGAACAAATATCCATAAATCGAATTCCTTAATAAAGTCAAAGTTTGAAAATGTTGAATCAGCAAATTCAGATATTAATAATTATGAATGCCAAATTGATATCCCAGAAAATGAATACGATACGAATGTTTATGAGCCAAATTGTGATAAATGCCAAATTGAGATCCCCGAACATAAATACAGATATCATAAGAGAACGAATATCCATAAATCGAATTCCTTAATAAAGTCAAAGTTTGAAAATGTTGAATCAGCAAATTCAGATAATAATAATTATGAATGCCAAATTGATATCCCAGAAAATGAATACGATACGAATGTTTATGAGTCAAATTGTTTACTAAAGTATATTCATTGTGATAAATGCCAAATTGAGATCCCCGAACATAAATACAGATATCATAAGAGAACGAACATCCATAAATCGAATTCCTTAATAAAGTCAAAGTTTGAAAATGTTGATATTGTAGCTACAGCATTTAAAAATAGAATCATGACTTATCGCTTAAACCCATCAATAGAAGACGAGTACCTCATAATAGAGGCGTTCTTGGAGGATAAGCGAAAAGATGTTTTGAAAATCATTGAGTTATCATTATTGGAACATACCTGTATTAAAGTTAATTTCGAACTGTTTGCTTACTTTTTACTACCGCAATTAAGTGAGCAGCAGCTCAAGTCATTTAATACGAAATATGAAACTATATATAGCAGTACTGACTGTAATAATTTATTCTCGAATATAATAGAAATATTTAAAAGAAAACTTACTGAATTTGAACATTGTGAATCTGGATGGTCATTTGTCTGTATAAGTCATTTAGAAATGAATATTAATAAATATTCCCCCATGCGGGGCGGTACTTATTTAGAGCTACCAGAAGTTATTAAAAACACAAAGAGTTGTTTGAATATACACAATAATGATGAATACTGTTTTTTATGGAGTATTGTGGCAGCATTATATCCAGCAAAAAATAATGTCTGTAGAACAAACTCCTATCCACACTTTAGTTCAATATTTAATATACAAGGAATTTCATTTCCACCTTTACCTAAAGACATCAAGTTGTTTGAAAATAATAATTCTGAGTTCAGTATTAATATATATGGATTAGATGAACGTTGTACTGTAACTGGCCCTCTTTATGTGACCAATTGTAAGAAAGATAAACATATTAACTTACTGTATTTTGAAAAACAAAATAAAGGTCATTATTGCTTGATAAAAAATCTTTTGCGCTTAGTGCGAAGACAAGTTACATGTCATAAAGGTCAAATGCATTTTTGTGAAACATGTTTACAATTTTTTACTACTGAAACAAAGTATCATTCTCATAGTTGTTCAAAAATTTTAACCATACTGCCTGATAAAAATAATACATTACAATTCAAAAATTATGAGCGAAAGCAAAAAATTAACTTTGTGATTTATGCTGACTTTGAAAGTATACTATTAAATTATGAAGAAAAACATAATGATAAAAGTACGATAAAAAATAAATTACATCAACCGTCTTGTTTTGCATATTATGTATGTTGCTCACATGACAGTAGCTTGAACAAATTCGTAACATATAGAGGACCTGACTGTGTAAAAGTTTTTATTAAGAGATTAATTAAAGAAACTAAGTTAATCCACAAAATTTTAATGACTAAGAAACCCATGAGATCTATGACGAGAGAGCAAACTGATAGTTACAACAAAGCAACTACATGCCATATCTGTAATCATTTATTATTTGATGATAAAGTTTGTGATCATGATCATATTACATCCGAGTATAGAGGCGCGGCGCATTCACATTGCAATTTAATTTATAGAGTGTGTTCATTTATACCTGTTATCTTTCATAACTTATCTGGTTATGATTCCCATATATTTATTACAGAATTGTCGAAATATGATGGCGAGATAAAAATTATACCAAAAACAAAAGAAAAATATTTAAGCATAACTAAAATAATTAAAACCGGGGCAGGATGTAAACCTATACAGATTAAATTTATAGATTCATTTCAATTTCTTAGTTCAAGTCTTGACAATTTGAGTAAAAGTTTAACGGAGAGCGATTTTATTCATTTATCATCACATTTCCCAGATAAAAGCCAATTAAGTTTACTGCGAAGCAAAGGTATATATCCGTATGAGTACATTTGTTCATGGCAAACATATAATGAAACACAACTTCCACCAAAGAATCATTTTTATAACACTTTACAAATGAAACATATAACAGATACTGAATATCAACATGCCCAAACTGTGTGGAAATGTTTTGATATTAGTTCTCTTGGTGAATATACTGACTTGTATTTAAAGTGTGATGTACTACTATTATGTGACATATTTGAAAATTTTAGAGATATTTGTCTGCTGCACTACAAACTCGATCCTGCGTATTATGTGACTTCGCCTGGATTGAGTTGGGACGCTATGCTCCTTTACACAGGTGCTCAGTTAGAATTGATTAATGATTTAGATATTTATAAAATGTTGGAAAAAGGAATACGTGGAGGATTAGCTCAGTGCTCTCACCGATATGCTGAAGCCAATAACATTTATTTACCTCATTTCGATATTTCTAAACCATCAACATATTTGATATATTTGGACTGTAATAATCTTTATGGATATGCTATGACTAAAAAATTACCAATATCAGAGTTTAAATTTTTGAAAAAGAATGATATCAAAAATTTTAATTTGTTTGATGTTCCTGATAATGGCGAGTACGGTTACATTTTAGAAGTAGATTTAGCGTATCCAGATCATTTACATAATTCACATAGCGACTTGCCTTTTGCTCCCGAGAAATTCATACCTATTGGAGGGAAAACACCAAAGTTAATTGCAAATTTGTATGATAAATATAACTACATTATTCACTATGTTCATTTAAAAGCATGTCTTAAAAATGGACTAGTTTTAAAAAAAATTCATAGAATCCTTTATTTTAAACAAGACAATTTTTTGAAAAAGTATATAGACTTGAATACTAGCTTACGACAAGCAGCTTCAACATCATTCGAAAGGGATTTTTTTAAGCTTTTAAATAACTCAATTTTTGGCAAAACTATTGAAAATAAACGTAAGCAAGTGGAGGTTAAATTAGTGTCTAAATGGAGTGATGATGGGAATAAAACGAACAAAATAGTAGGCGCTCAGAAATTAATCACAAAACCTAATTTAAAAAGTGTTTCTATCTTTAATGAAAACTTTATAGCCATACAACTGAGTCCCATGAAACTTGTTTTAGACAGACCGATATATATTGGATTTGCGGTGCTAGAATTCTCCAAGTGCCATTTATACAATCATCATTATAATTTCATTAAGAATAAATATGGTGACAAAGCTAAATTATGTTACACTGATACTGATAGTTTGTTGTATTTAATACAGACCGAAGACTTTTATAAAGACATGCGTGATAATTTATCAGAATTTGATACAAGTAATTTTGAAACTAATAATCATTACTTGATTCCCAAGGTGAACGAAAAAATTCCTGGTTTATTTAAGGATGAGTTAGGAGGTGACCCAATTACCGAATTTACCGGCTTAAGAGCAAAGCTTTATTGCATTAAATCATTAAATACACAAATAAACAAGGCTAAAGGCGTAACAAAGCCTGTAACAAGATGTTTAAAATCATCAAATTATAAAGATGTTTTATTTAAAAACTTAACATTAAAGCGTAAGATGAATATGATAAAATCAATGAAGCATGTGCTGTTCTCACAAGAAGTAAATAAAGTAGTTTTGAACAGGATAGACGATAAAAGGCATGTTCTGGGAAATCAAATAAATACTGTTCCTTGGGGTCATTGTGATTACATATGTTAATTCAGTATTTTCATACATTAATTGTAAATATAATATATGGTAAAGCATGAGAATCGTCAATCAATAAATAAATTGAGTAAAATATCATGTTGTTATTTAATACATTATTTGCTGTTGTAACCCTTTCCTGTATAGCTATTATAAAAGTATATACTATCATTTTATTTATTTGTCAACTTATTCGATGAAACCAAAGCTAAAAGAACAAATTAGTAAGCAAGCATTAAATAGAAACTATGATAAAGTTCAGATACTTTCAGCACAGAATACATCTTTCAGATCAAATTCATACTTTGTCTTCGGGATATTGTGATGCGATGATTTAAACCAGAGTTCATTCAACTTTTTATTGATCTTATTACGTTTAAATCAAACATTTATTATTATGTAATCCACATCTAGACAACCACTCATCTAAATTAACGTATTGTATAGAAATTATGTATAAATAATTATTTTAGAATAATAACATTCCACAATATTATTATATTATAATAAAATGATATTTTCTCGACAAAAGGACTTTTATTCAAATGTATTCAACTTCCTAAACGTTATCATCTTAAGATCATGCTTGTTCTATGTTTAGGTTCATTTAGTAACGAGTATATAAGTGTACGTTAGGAGGAAATAAGATTAATAAGCACTATGAGGTTGATCAAACAACCCGTATCTCTCAATGTTAATAATATAAGATTAAGTGACTCTGTTCACCACATCAGACATAGTGCTTTACTACCAAATACAATTCGCTGTATAATATGTGGTCCATCAAACTGTGGTAAAACGAATGTTATGATTAGTTTACTGCTGCATGAAAATGGGCTCAAATTTAAAAATCTTTATCTTTACTCTAAAACTTCTTTTCAACCAAAATACCGTTTCTTAGTTGAAGTATTAAAAAGGGTGCCACAGATTAACTTTTACGAGTTCAATAATGACAAAGATGTAATTTCTCCGAGTGAAGCTTTAACAAATTCTGTATTTATATTTGACGATGTTGCTTGTGAAAATCAGATAAATATCCGCAATTATTTCTGCATGGGTAGGCATAAACAAATAGATTGTTTCTATTTGTCTCAAACCTATTCTAAAATACCGAAGCAATTGCTACGCGACAATGCTAATTTTCTTATTATATTCAAACAAGATAATAATATTTCGTGTGCGGATTAGTGCAGTGATAAAACCAAATTGCGGGTGGCGGGAATTCGGAGTGCCGCATCGCGCTCTTTCACTCTCGCGCGAAATAGCTATCTTGGTCTCTGTCGCACTCGGTGTTAGCACTACTTTCTAGAAGATGGATTGTGGAGTTTGTAACAGAGAAATGAATTTAAATGAGACTATTGAATGTAATGGATGTAAGAAGAAATACCATTATAGATGTGTGAATATAGCCCCGGCTGCGGCGGTTAAACAGAAGAGTACTTTTAAATGTGCCCCCTGTTCCAACGTGACTCAGCGTATACGAGTAACAGACGACACACCGGTACGTAGCAACCAGGCTGCGGGATTCCTAGACCAAGTAAATGAGTCGTTTGAGGTGAATCTTACTCCGGAGAAGGCACAGTTGATGACATCGGACGAGATTATTGAACAAATTAATAGGGTAATTCTGGCCAAAATTAGTGTTTTTGAAACAAATATTATACAGGAGATTAAATCCAGTGTGGCTGTACTAGCATTAGAAAATACTAAACTAAGGCAGGAATTAATGGAAGCGAATATGAAATGTAGTTCCTATGAGCGGCAAATTCATAGCTTAAAAACCGAGGGACTATTATTAGCTCGAGAGAAAAAAGAAGATAACGGTATCAACAACCAGAAACAACAACCAATTCTAGTACAAGTACCTACAGTATCGAAGTGTACGACTGCTCCCCTGACCGCATCGTCCCAAACGAAAGTCCGCGACCGCGAGCATGGAGTGCAAGCGGCTAATCCTTCGCCGACGCCGCGCGCGGATTACGCAGCGGTGGCCAGGAATGCAGCGATTATAAAAGTCGATGATACCAATAATAATAATGATTGGATCGAGGTTAGAAAAAATAACAGACGAAGTAATGCAATAAGGAAAGGAGGTAATAACTCAATTAGTTCTTTAAAGGCAGTTGAACGCAGGAAGTTTTTACATGTTTGGAGACTAAATAAAAGTACTACTGAGAAAGATCTAATGGAACACATTAAAGCGACACTTGGAAACGACTCAGAAATCACCATTGAAAAATTAAAACCTAAAACGGAACGGGACTATGCTTCATTCAGGATTGGGGTTACCTTAAGTAATTTTGAAAAACTTTGCGACCCGGAGATATGGCCAGTAAATGTAGAATACAGTGAATGGATTTGGTTTCGTCCCAACACAAACACAAACCAACCGGAAGCCAAATAGTCATTATAACATTTTTTATCAAAACGTCAGAGGACTTAGAACTAAGACAACACAATTTTTATCATTACTGGAATCATCAGGATCTGATTTTTATGCTATTACCGAATCAGGCCTTAATGAAGCGATTAAGAATGCGGAATTTGCACTTCCCGCCTACCAAGTACTTCGTTGCGATCGGGCGGACGGCCGTAAGCAGGGAGGCGTATGTTTAGTGGCCACACCGCGGTTCGAGTTGCGACGAGTGCCGCTGCCAGGTGACCTTGATATAGATAGTCAAAAGTATGAACTATTGTGTGCGGCTGTTTACAAGCAAAATTGTTTTTTATTCACGTGTTGTATCGTATATATTCCACCAGGGGCTGACGATAATGAATATTTGTCTATGTTTTCCGTATTAGAAAAATTATGTGTCAAATATAGCAATAACTTAATTGTTTTAGGAGATTTTAATATGTACTCGTGTAACAACAACATTAGTAACTACTACGAATATTTCATGGCTTTCTGTGAATTTACTCAGTGCAACGCAGTACCTAACTGTAAAAATAGGCAGTTGGACCTCGTGTTGAGTGCGCGTAGTGGCGTGTCTGTGAGCGCCGCGGACGAGGGCCTGGAGCCCGTCGACGCATACCATCCTCCGCTGGCAGTGCGCGTCGAGCGGGGAGCGCGCGCGCCCCGCCGCCGTCTCTCGCGCCCCTTGCTTCACCCACATCGCGACACTCGCAAGCTCAGTCGTTGCTACAGACTCATGCTAATTGGAATTTTAATAAAGCGGACTTCGATAAAATGTATAGTTTGTTAGCTAAATTGGATTGGAGCGAGATTTACGATTCATGTGATCCCGATGTAGTTTTAGATTTATTTTATAATAAAATATACGATGTTTTTGACCAGTGCGTCCCTCGAAAAAGTAAACATATTAATTCATTAAATAATAGATACGTTTATCCAGTTTGGTACACAGCTGAGATTATTAGGGCTATAAAAGTTAAATATTTATTACATAAAAAATATAAATTAAGTAAATCACGCACTGACTATATGGAATTTGCACGTTACAGAGCGATAGTGAAATCCGAGACTGCTCGCGCGCATAATCAGTACCGCAACCGAGTGCAAGCCCACCTGGCGAAGGATCCGCGAGCATTTTGGGGGTATATTAGGTCTAGGAAAGGTGACTCAAATCAGCGGAAGTTAATTAAGGATGGACGGGTACTATCGCAAGACGAGTGTGCCAATGAATTCGCAAGGTTTTTTCAGTCTGTGTACAATCCGGAACCTCCTGTTCTGAGTGTGGCGGCGGCATGTGAGAGCGAGGCTGCGAGCGCGTGGCCAGGCGCCCGAGTGCACCTAGCGAGCCTGGGCCCCGCTGACGTAAAACGCGCACTCGCACGTTTGCCACCTAAACGCTCTGCCGGGCCGGATGGTATACCAGCCTACATTTTTAGGGACTGTCGTGCAGTATTGGTTGAGCCGTTGCTACACTTGTTCAACATCTGTATACGGACCGCAACTTTTCCTGAGCGCTGGAAACTTACCCGCGTTGTGCCCGTCCCTAAGAGTAGCAGGGGCTCAGCACCTAGCGATTATAGACCTGTAGCCGTGTTATGCACTCCAGCTAAAGTGTTTGAGTCGACTATTCACGGCAGCCTGTATCCACAGATTAGCGCTCTGTTGTCCGACGCGCAGCATGGTTTCCGTCCTGGGCGGGGGACAACGGGGAACTTACTGGATCTAATGACACAAATAGTACCGACAGTGGACGCGGGTCAACAGGTGGATGTTGCCTACTTCGATTTCAGGAAGGCTTTTGACATAGTGGATAACGACGTTCTGTTAGCTAAGTTAGCTGGGGTAGGCTGTACACCTCACACCTTGTCATTTTTCGCCTGCTATTTACGAGACCGTTGTCAGTACGTAGATTGCAGTGGGCAGCTTTCCGAGCCATATTTCACGAGATCAGGAGTTAGTCAGGGTAGTAATCTAGGGCCTTTACTCTTCATTCTAAAAACCAACGACCTGCCGAGGGTAGTAGATAAATCAATACCATTACTATTCGCAGACGACTTGAAATTGGTTCATAAAATTGAGCAGGAATCCGATCATGACATACTGCAGCAGGATATTAATAAAGTAGTCGAGTGGAGCCGTCGCAATAAGATGTATTTCAATGTGGCCAAATGTTCAGTATTATCATTTTCTCGTTCACGTGACCCAAGTCATTATCAATATAGCATGGAGGGAATCCCACTGCAACGTGTCTCAGAGGTAAGGGATTTAGGAGTACGATTTACAGCTGATTTAAATTTCCGTAAGCATACCACCGACGTATGTAAAAAAGCATACCGCAATTTAGGGTTGGTCTTACGGCTAGGAAATCAGTTCTCGAACATCAGGGCTCTGAGATCGTTGTACGAAGCGCTTGTAAAAAGTCACTTGGAATGTAATGCTGTCGTTTGGTCACCACATGAAGCCAAGTACAAGCTAATGCTAGAACGTATCCAGAACAAGTTCATGAGATTCTTGTACCTAAAGCAGTATGGTGTGTATCCAGGGTATCCACTTCTGTATCCTACACTATTTGTGCTGGGCATGGTAGGATATAATAAACTGGAAGTAAGAAGGGAAGTAGCTGTAGCCACTTATTTATTTAAAATCTTGCGTGGTAAAATACACAACCCGGGCGTTTTAAACACGTTAAGGTTGTGTGTACCAGATGGGTACGTGGGACGGCGGAGGCGGCCGCCGCTGCTGTGGGAGCCGCCCGCCCGCACCAACCTGCTGCAGCACGCGCCGCTGACGCGAGCGCTGCGTGCGCTCAACATGGTGTCACAACGGATTGACTGTTTTAATTGTACGTTGAGTGAGTTCACACGGGCCGCATTTTGTGTTGTATCTTCATGTTAGAATAATTATACCTAGTCCTAGACTCATAACTACACTATTGTATTAGGTTAAGCCTGTGATGATAGTTGTAAGTGTGTTTAAATAAATAAATAAATAAATAAATAAAAGATGATGTGAATTTAAAGCATATTTATGAGGAGCATGTCAGTTCTGATTTACAATGGAAAGAGTTCAAAAACATTTGTCGAACTGTTTGGAGTAAACCTTATAATTTCCTACTTATAAATAAAGAATCATCATTAAATAATGGAAGATACAGACAGAATTTTGATATGTTTTTTAATTTTGATTGACTGTTTTTACACACATATAAGTAATTCATAATACAAAATCAATTCAGTATAAATTGTTCTTTAGTTGAATGCAGTTCTTATAATTGGTAAAACATGGAAAAAAATATTAAAATAGAATTAATGAAGTCTGTAGACTCTATAAAGAACAAAATAAAACAAATGAAGGACCAGGAATACTCTATGAACTTGTCATTCGATAAAATTCTAAAACCTGTCACAGATCCCCTTAAAACTCTAGTTGATTCGAATATAACTATGGAAAAAATTAAACGTTTAGAAAATACAAAATTCACTGATTCTGCAGCTGATATTGAATTGGAAGACATTAATACTAGCTCATCTACAAAGTTTGAGGACTGCTACGATCCGAAACTAAAGTCTGCATCAGTACTTAAAAAGTCTCCTACAAAAGAAATATTAGATGATTTAGAAATGTCACTAGAGGGTCGTGATATCCATGATATTTATGACGGTGTAAATATACCGTTTGGAATAAGAAGTGTAAACAAAACATTGCTAATGGGTAATTCTGTAGTCTCATTTTCTAAAATCGATAGTTTGAATGACGACAGTGTCATTTTAATTAAAGTTGGTGATAAATCCTATAATTTAACCCCTGGCCTGAAGGAACTTTTACTTCGAAGAAAGCCTGATTTAAAATTAATACCGAGCAAAGATAGACTTGTCTACAAAGACATGCTACATTATACAAATGCTCACAAGAGAGATTTTAATCCTGGTGGACAAATAAGAGGCGATAAGGGAATAAAATATCGTGAAGTAATCAAACCATTATTTTCCGAATTATTAAATGAAAATTTTCATTCTGGAGGAAGCTTACCAACTCTAAAGAAATACAAAAATAAAACTGACTTGGTATATTGGGATGACCCTAACGAACTCGTTGAGAGATTGAAACTATTAGTTGCTTCCAGAGATGCTGGCAACACAAATCATGATAATGAAATATTGTCGATCGTTGAAGAATTGAAAGAAGCTGGCATAGTTAAAGAATAAATATTCACCACCATAAAATTTTAATTCAGTATTATAGACGGATTCAAAACAAATGCACTGAATTTATTGTGAACATGAGCAAAACTGACGTGGTAAACGAAATTCATAAAAATGCGAGGGTGAACTTTCCACGCAGATGTGTTATCATGAAAGATATAGATGACCTGTGGCAAGCAGACTTAATCGATATGCAATCAATTTCAAAGCAAAATAATAATTACAGATTTATTCTTGCCATTATTGACACATTCTCGAAATATGCTTGGACTTTTCCTTTAAAAAGTAAAACCAGAGATGATGTATGTAACTCTTTTAAGACGTTATTGAATAAAGGGCGTGTTCCTAAAAATCTACAAACGGATAAAGGAACAGAATTTTACAATAATCAGTTTCAAAAGCTTATGCAAACTTATCAGATAAATCATTATTCAACCTTCTCAACAAAAAAGGCTTCAATAGTTGAGCGATTTATCAGGACATTGAAATCGAAAGTCTATAAGGAATTCAGTTTAAGAGGCAGTTACAATTGGATAGACAGCATGCTTAATAATGTTATTTACAAATACAATCACACTTATCATCGGACAATTGATGAAGTTCCTGCTAATGTGAATAACATCAACAAAAAACGTATATTAGAGAGATATTCAAGATTGGTAAAAAAACATAATATTAAAAGCAAGTATAAAATTGGTGATTATGTGCGTATCAGTAAGTACAAAGGAACATTTGAAAAAGGTTACACTCCCAACTGGTCTACAGAAATATTTAAAATTCGAAAGATACAAAATACAAATCCTATTACCTACTTAATAGAAGATACAATCAGAGGTCAACCCATTTTAGGTGCATTTTATGAACAAGAGCTTCAAAAGACGAAAAATCCTAATTTATATCTTGTTGAGAAAGTTCTTAAAAGGAAAGGAGACAGAGTTTTAGTAAAATGGTTAGGTTTGCCTTCTTCTGAAAACAGTTGGATTGATAAAACGAATATTTATTAAGTGTTTTGTTCAAAATGTATCAGTCTTATGATGTGTATTGAAGAGAGTAGTCTTCTCAATTGGATTATAAATCATTTACCATTTGAATTACATTTACCTGGATATAATTATTGTGGCCCTGGCACTAAATTAATCAAAAGGCTTAGACGTGGAGATAAAGGTGTTAATAAATTAGACGAATATTGCAAACAACACGACATAGCATATCATAAGTCTTCAAACCTAAAAGATCGTCACAAGGCGGATTTAGTTTTATTCAATATGGCTAAAGAACGAGCACTTGCCTCAGATGCAAGCGTCGGGGAAAAACTAGCAGCGCACTTAGTAAGCAGCGCTATGTCAACAAAAATTAAAACTGGATTTGGTCTAAAAAAGGATAGCAAAAAGTGTTCTCCTAAAATAAAAAGTGGAAAAGGGTTAACAAATAAATTTAAAAATGTTATTAGCAAAGCGAAGAGACATATTAAAAAATTAAAACCAAAATGCAAGAAAGTGGCAATAAAATTAGCTATGGCCGCTGCCAGAGAATTAGCTGATGATTCATCCATTAAACTTCCTCGTGTTATTCCTATACCAAAAACTGGTGGAGTATTGCCTTTGATTCCGATTTTTGCGGGATTATCAGCGGTAGGAGCTTTAGCTGGTGGTGCAGCTGGTATTGCTAAAACTATTAATGAATTCAAAATGGCTAAAAAGTTATTGACTGAATCGAAGAGACACAATGAAAAGATGGAAGCTCTCTGTATCGGAAAAGGACTACATCTTAAACCACATAAAGATGGGCTCGGAATATTTGTATCAAAAGAAAAAAACTAAGATATCGGCTACCCAAACGAGCCTTGACTAATTTAGACATTTTGAAGTATGGAAATAATATTCCCTATTTCAGAGGTGTCTTTATGAGAGATAAGCTCCCTAAACACCCTTTTAAAAAAGAGTGTGGAGTTATAAATTTAGATAGCTCTAATAATCCTGGTTCTCATTGGGTAGCCTATACCAAATACAACGATTATATTGAGTATTTTGATAGTTACGGAAATCTTAAGCCTCCAAAGGAATTTATAAAATACTTGGGATCCAAAGTACATTATAATTATGACAATATTCAGCGTGATCACCCTTTTAATTGCGGACACCTTTGTTTAAACTTTTTGAAGAATTTTTGGTATAGTGAAGGAATAAAATAAACAGTATCTAAGAAAAAAGTTCAGTGTCGAAGCATGTCTACTACGGTTACCATCTCGGGTAACGAATCGGAGTTGACCTCATACTTTCATCCACCACTGCATTTGTCAGATCAATACGAGTGTGGTCTGCTATACTTTTCAGTAATAAATTCCAGACCAAATATTTCCAGCATTAACAGCAGTCTGTTTGCGATCAGAATCGAATGCGATCTTGTGAACGGATCGTACTGCAACGGATTACCAACTCATTTTATTCACGAATTTGTGTCTGATACTCATCCAGGTCATCGGTGCATAGAAATACCACAAAATATTATTTATTTTCCAGTTAACAAAAATATAATTTCTTCGATATCTGTTAGGATTGTAGATCAATTTGGTCAGTGTATTAACTTTGGCGAAGAACATATTCAGCTGCGTCTTCATTTAAGAAAAACAAAATGATAATTCATTATAAAAACACCCAAGTCAGTGAAAAACATCTTAGTTCTTCAACGATTGCTAAGGTGCAACGACGTAAGAAAAACGTAAAGAAATTGACTAAAGTAAATAAAGATTTCCTTAAAGCTCTTGGGTTTAAAGTATGAATATCCTAAAGATTACTGAATCACCACACTTCGACACTTCGATCGAAAGTTACGAAGTCCATTCTTACAATCCCTACAACACCAGCTTTAGAGAAAACGATGAAATCAGAATTCCCATCCACCAGCAAGACATATACGTGTTACCATCAGCCAGTTCAATTTATATTGAAGGACAAGCAAAGCTGTTCGGTAAAGATGGGAATCCGATCAAGAGAACTGTTACATTCACTAATAACTCTGTTTTGTCTTTGTTTCAAGACATCAGATACGAAATAAATGGTATTGAAATAGATCGCATAAAAAACTCAGGAATAACGTCAACAATAAAATCATACATTTCATTAAATGAAGCAGAATGTAAAGTTGCCGCCTTATGGGGATGGAATTTAGAGGGACTTCAAAGTGATGGTAGTTTTAGTGCTGTAATACCACTTAATAAGGTTTTAGGATTTGCGGAGGATTACAGTAAAATTGTGATAAATTGTAAACATGAACTTATATTGAATAGAAGTAACACTAACTTAAATAGCGTTATTCTTACTGATGATACTGTTCATTTTCAAATAGATATACACAGAGTTCAATGGAGAGTACCGCATATAAAAGTATCAGATCGAGAACGACTAACACTTTTAAAGCATCTAGAAAGAGATAAACCTATTCAGATGGCTTTTAGAAATTGGGATTTATATGAGTATCCATTACTGCCTAAAACCACGAAGCATTCTTGGTCAGTTAAAACTGCTTCACAATTGGAAAAACCTAGATATGTAATTTTTTGCCTACAAACTAATAGGATAAATAATAAAACTAAAGACAGTTCAGTATTCGATCATTGTGAAGTAACTAACGTAACGCTCTTTTTAAATTCACTGTATTATCCATATGAACCTTTAAACTTAAAATTTTCTGATAACAAATATAGTATATTATATGAAATGTTTGTGAAATTTCGTCAGTCGTATTACAACTGTCCAGTAGACCCGTTGCTTGACTT
The DNA here is from genome assembly GCA_954870645.1 of Agrotis clavis. Classification (NCBI taxonomy): domain Eukaryota; kingdom Metazoa; phylum Arthropoda; class Insecta; order Lepidoptera; family Noctuidae; genus Agrotis; species Agrotis clavis. The sequence continues at coordinate 8,632,903 of OX940944.1, read as the reverse complement.
AAAGGCGTTCAAAGAAAAAGCCCCTCTCTTCATCTTAGACTGCTCAAGACAAAACGACAGTCTTAAAGCAGGTCCAGTAGACGTGAGGTTGGAAATTGAATGTTCTACGCCAATACCAGATAAGACGACTGCATATTGTTTGATTATAAACGATCGACTTGTGGAATACAAACCTCTTAGTAACATTGTGCGAAGGTTATCATGATTGCTATTGTAGATATTCAGGGCTTTAAAACAGAAGCAAATGAATTTATAATAAAAGAAATTGCTATAGTGTGTAATAAAAAACTACAAGTGTTTTTAATTAAGCCACCATTTCCATTTAAAAAATTAACGAATTCAGAAAAAAAGCAAGTTTGTTGGCTTGAACGTAACAGAAAGATACATTGGAATGAAGGTTTTGTGCCCTATTCAAATTATCAGACTTTGATTCTAAATATTTTAAGAGATATGTGTATCTATGTCAAAGGTTCAGAAAAGGTTTTGTGGTTAAAGCACATTTTAGAAAATAGTAATAGTAAAATATTCAATTTAGAAGATAAAGGTTGTTCTAGTTTGATAAGTTTGTATGATCATTATAAACATTCTGAAGATATATATAATTGTATTTATCATGACTCTGTTTGTGCCTTAAAGAATGTATTGTGTTTGAATAAGTGGTGCTTTGAAAATAAAATTTTAAAATAATTATTTACTTGTTTAATTTTATTTAAGACAAAATACTTAAATCTGAGAATTTTATATCCCCTCCCAATCCTTTTCAATCACATAAAAGTTGCTAATAATATCGGGGCTAACTCATTATATGTTTATAGTTTCCCGTGTCAGTGAATTAGAAAGTAAATAAATAGAAAATGTTTCTTATTGAATACAAACCTCGATATAATATGTATAATTCACATAAAATGCGTGAAATTTCATTTCGTTCCTACTGGGGGACGATGAATTCGAAGAAAAGATTAGTGATGGAAATGGCTGACGCTGGATTATTTTATTGTGGAAATAGTATTAATGATAAAGCGGCATGTTTCTCATGCGGGGGTATTATAGAAGATTGGGAGATTTATGACGACCCTTGGATGCAACATGCTATACACTATCCTAAATGTTTTTATTTGAATGCTGTCAAAGGAAACGAATACATAATTAATACACACATCTCCGTCATAGCATTTGACATAAGTTACTTATTAAAAGACTGTATTCTAACAACAAAATATAATTAAACAATGTCATAAACATCTTGTTTCAATTTCTACTCCCTTCTACCAGCGGCTTCGTCTGTGGAACCTAATTATACCCTGATAAAAAGTAGCCTATAGATGGTACTCAATTTCATCCAGTTACCGTTCAGTTCAGGCAGTTTTCAGTAATAAAGACACGTAATAGTCAATGTTGATGAAATGAGTAGTAAAACTGGGATTGAGTGGTTGTCTAGTTCACAAAATATTGATCGATTAACTGATTGTTTAGTTCAAGTAGTAGCTTATCTAAATAAAGTAAAAACAATTAGTGGATCTTTAGCCCATATTCAAATATCTCAATATAGATTACTTTCTGAATAGATGGTGAGAAGCTAGTTATTGTTGTATGATTGGGGTATCTGGAGCACGAGCGAAGCGAAGTGATCCAGATACCCCAATTATACACTACTGACGAATCTATTCCGTTCCGTAATTTCTGAAATTTGGCTACGGAACCCTAAAAAAGTATCTGTAAGTATGTACTTTTGTGTAGACCTTATGAAATGTGAACATCAAGAAAGATTATGTTGAAGTATACATTTACCGTGGTACCACAAACTTTTAAACGTCTGTTGAACAATTGTCTAAAAAAATTATGACGTTGAAATAAGGTCCGTTTTACAATCAAACTTTTTTTAGACTAGTGTTCAACAAATGTTTAAGTTTTTGTAGTACCTATGGCTGATAATATGTATGTTTGTAGGTATACAAGTTGGTATCAAAGTTGTGAAATAAGGGTAATCGGCATTCAACACCTGTCCACGTCAAGTTTGGATGGGTTATCATCTTCATCATCATCAAATCTACAACTCTTGAGGTGGTCTGTCTGCGGATAAGTCAAACTTGAAGTCAAAATCAAGGTCGAAATAGAATTCATAGTCGATGTTAAAGGCAAAGTCGAAGTCGTAGTCAGACTCAAAGTCGGTGGTAAAGACCAAATCAAAGTCGAAAAGTTGAACTTAAACTCAAAGGTAAAGTCGTAAGAAGTTAAAGTCAAAGTCAAAGTAACTTAAGAGGAAACACCAAGGGCTGGAGAATTGAAAAATAGGTATTTGTAAAATCTATTGCTGTCGCGCAGTGCCCACAACAGAGTTACAGAGCGCGATAGAGACAACAGCAGCTTGGACCCAAAATCAACGATACGTAGTCCCCTGATTACTCCTCCAAAACTTAACCGATTTCACTACTTTTTTCTTTAAAAAATAAAGAAAGGCATTGGCCGTGTTCCTATGTTTTCCTTTTTTTATATAATCTCGTCAAATTTGTTTTCTGGATATTTGAACACAGCGGAAAATCTGGCCATTTTTAGGATTTTGAATGTTCATATCTCTTTTAATAATTAATTTATGGAAAAAAGGAAAACATAGAGACATGCCAATAGTGGTCATAGATTTTTTGTAAAAAAATTATTGCTCTACTGGCATTATCCAGGGGAAAACAGGGGACTACGTTTGTATGGAAAAACGGCCGTGGTGTTTCCTCTTAAGTTAAAGGAAACTCAAACTCGTAGTTGTGTTGCTTGTTATCAAGGTGAGATATCATAGACGCCCGCGGCGTCGGACGTCGGCAGACGATCTCCGGCCACCGTAGGCGCGGGCATGCGGACAGCGAGTATAGGGCAACTGGCTGTCCGACCATGGACCATGCCCGGTCGACGGCGCGTCGTGTTCCACGCGCGCCTCAAAGAGCGTCAGCAAAAATGACGGGGCCCCCAAAGTCTGCCGGGGTCGCGGGATTATTTCCTTACCGTGACCCCGGAACATAAAGGGCTATTGAAGGACACCGTGGATTTTAGTCAGTACAAGTCTGACAGTCCCTCCCGCCCTGCCCGGGGTGGGAGGACTCATTTGACGACTTTACCAAGGTAAAAAAAAAAGGTGAGATATCAGACGTTTCTCATGTTACTTTTAGATCTGTAGGTCTTGCTCGTTTTAATCACTAAATAAAAGTCGCTGGCCCTTCACAGTCATATTTGAAGTCAAACTCAAAGTCGAAGTCGTGTTGATTATAACCTAAGTGAAATATCCATCAGATGTTTCACATCTTAAAACTTGACTTCTAGCACAAAAAGGCAGTGGTCCGACCGGCGGCGGCGGCGAGAAAACAAGTAACTATCGGCGATTTTCTCTCTCAAGAAACGCACAATAAATGTATTACTTTCCGTGTAAACGAAAGAGATGCTTAAATTAATAGTTGCTCTCTGACTGTTCACACTGCCGGCGACGACTCGCTTTACTAGTTTTGGCACTGAGCGGCGAGCTTTCACAAATAAACTTGCTCAGCGATACTCGCTCAACGATTCTCGCTCGGCTCGCTTGATCAGATTTGCACAGGACTGAGCGGCCGCGGGCGAGTGGCGCGATAATCGCTCGTCGCACTTGCACACTCGCTTATAGCCTGGCGACAAAACTATCGAAACTACACTCGCTTCCCCCTGATCGCCAACACTTTTATAGTTTCTAGTTCTACTCGTTACTCGTTCATCGTCGGCGGTCGGACCACTGCCAAAATCGCCGCCGACCCTTCTTCCCCAATCAAACTTACAAAAAAAATGGTGCGTCCAGTGTGTAATGAGCTCTGCGTGCAAGTGTAACATGAAGTACATACATGTCAGACCTATTGGCAGTTCCCCTGGATTTTCTGCTCTTTGTGGCAGTCAGCACCACGGTGAACTGCATCAGAGACCACGACCAGATGGCCAGCGTGAGAAGAACTAGGACCTTCTCCGTGTCTACCTTCTCTTGTTTGAAGGAGTCGAAGAATTCTATAATATCTGCTGCTGTACCTGATGAAGGAAAGTATATCAGTAAACACAAATGGCCTTAAAGCGAGTGTAATTCCAGTGTGGGAGCGAGATGGCGGTACGACTTGTATAGCTCTATCTCTTTCCCACACTGGGGTCTTGGGATAACCATGACCCTGGAATGTAAAAGGCTTTTGAAGGATCACTGGGGATTTTAGTCGGTACAAGGCAAGCCAGTAATTGGTGGGAGGACTTACCTCGATAAAAAAAAGTGGCAGTACACATAGATTGGTGGCCATTTACCATAGGGAGTTTCCTCCGTACTTCGGAGAGCACGATATAGCCAGTGGTCCTACCTTTCAATTGTACATCTTTGACAGTCGTCAGAACTTCTGACTTTATTTTTTTGGTTGTCAGACTTTCAATCTTCTGACTCAGAAGCTTGAATCTACCAAAAAAGGTATCGTATAACCCAGTTACAGGGTTGTGAACATCAGATAGGCAGTCGCTTCATTAAAAATACTGTTATTTAGCAGTTGACTGAGCTGGTCCCTCGTGAGGTCTCCTTTGGGTAGCAACCACTGGCCCACAATGAGAGTCAGCATCAGGAACTGCTCTATAAGGCACACAAACATCTCCTACGTTACTTACCGATATAGACCAGTAGCAGTTGACTGAGCTAGTCCCTCGTGAGGTCTCCTTTGGGTAGCAACCACCGGCCCACAATGAGAGGCAGCATCAGGAACTGCTCTATAAGGAACACAAACATCTGTCCTACTTTACTTACCGATATAGACCAGTAGCAGTTGACTGAGCTGGTCCGTCGTGAGGTCTCCTTTGGGTAGCAATCACCGGCCCTCAATGACAGTCAGCATCAGAAACTGCTCTATAAGGAACACAAACATCTGTCCTACGTTACTTACCGATATAAACCAGTAGCAGTTGACTGAGCTGGTCCCTCGTGAGGTCTCCTTTGGGTAAGCAATCACCGGCCCACAATGAGAGTCAGCATCAGAAACTGCTCTCTACGGAACACAAACATACTGTCCTACTTTACTTACCGATATAGACCAGTAGCAGTTGACTGAGCTGGTCCCTCGTGAGGTCTCCTTTGGGCAACAGCCACTGGCCCACAATGAGAGTCAGCATCAGGAACTGCTCTATAAGGAACACAAACATCTGTCCTACGTTACTTACCGATATAGACCAGTAGCAGTTGACTGAGCTGGTCCCTCGTGAGGTCTCCTTTGGGTAGCAACCAACGGCCCACAATGAGAGTCAGCATCAGAAACTGCTCTATAAGGAACACAAACATCTGTTCTACTTTACTTACCGATATAGACCAGTAGCAGTTGACTGAGCTGGTCCCTCGTGAGGTCTCCTTTGGGTAGCAACCATCGGCCCACAATGAGAGTCAGCATCAGAAACTGCTCTATAAAGAACACAAACATCTATCCTACTTTACTTACCGATATAGACCAGTAGCAGTTGACTGAGCTGGTCCCTCGTGAGGTCTCCTTTGGGTAGCAACCACCGGCCCACAATGAGAGTCAGCATCAGAAACTGCTCTATAAAGAACACAAACATCTATCCTACTTTACTTACCGATATAGACCAGTAGCAGTTGACTGAGCTGGTCCCTCGTGAGGTCTCCTTTGGGTAGCAACCACCGGCCCACAATGAGAGTCAGCATCAGAAACTGCTCTATAAGAGTCACCCACATATCTGTGGAGAGTTTTGAGGCGCCGGGGATTGGGAGGTCCGCCTGAGGATAATTGAGAATCAGTGTGACTCATATAACCAGGTAATTTAATAACCTCCGAAGAGGTAAGCAGATGTGCCCAGGACTTATTATCAAGTATTATGCTAAGCAAAAATTGGACGCGGACTTACCGAATTACCGTGACCCTGAAACATAAAGGGCTATTAAGGACACCGTGGATTTTAGTCATACCCTTAGCACGAGTTTTCAGTATTTCAGACGTAAACTGGAACTTTGACAATTTTCAAGGAAAATTAGTTCCTTCTTCGCACACCAGAGGCGCTGTTCCATTTTTTCCACACAAGAAACGCTGTAAATACTGGAAAGACGCTGTAAAGTAAAAGAGTGAAATCTCGTGATAAGGGTAGGTCTGACAGTCCCTCCCGCCCTGCTCTGGATTGGAGGACTCATTTGATGATTTTACCACGAATAAAAAAAAGAACTAAGCAAATAATGCAAAGAATTACATAGGGTAAAGGGAGATTATTTAGTGAGACAGGCAACTCAGTGATAGTCTTAAGTCTCTCAAAACGTTGCCTTTGCATGCTGTAATGCGAAATGATGTGTCACTACATCTTGTCCACTTTAGTGGTGAACTAGTTGCATCATTTCGCATTACTGCATGCGTAGGTAACGTTTTGAGAGACTTTTAAGACTCTATCACTGAGTTGCCTGTCTCACATAGCATACCTTTACGAATGTGTCGTTCATCATTTTCTTCTCCAGGCGCAGATCCACCTGATGAAGTTCCAGCAGCCAGATGGCAGGCACCACAAGACCCAGGTAGATGAACACTGATGGACAAAACCTGGGGGCAAGGTAAATTAAATCTTATTACAAACACACGTGGTTTAAAAACTCCACGACCTCATCCCACCAGCCCCCTTCTATCATCGCACATCTATGTAGACGCACGGCAAATTACCATCCTTACCGTATTGCTATACCACCAATTCGCACTAAGCGTTTCCAAACGTCTTGTAAAATGCGGACAGCGAGTGGAACTCTCTGCCTGCGTCTGTGTTTCCGAACACATACAACCCTAATCTCTTCAAAGTTAGAGTGAACAGGCTTCTTCTGGGTAAGCTCGTTCCACCGTCGACCTTGTCTTAGTCATTCCTGACCTAGACTAAGGGAGCTAAAAGATCCGACACACGCGCCACCATCAGCGAGACATTTGACTGGCCTGTTGGTCTAGTGGTTAGTGACCCTGACTGCTATGCCGGAGGTCGTGGGTTCGATTCCCACCCAGGACAAATGTTTGTGTGATGAGCACGATCATTTGTTCTGTGTCTGGGTGTAATTTATCTATAATATGTATGTATTTAGAAATATATAAGTATGTTTATCAGTTGTCTAGTACCCATAACACAAGCTCTGCTTAGCCTGGGACTAGATGGCATTGTGTGATAGTTGTGGAATATTATTATTATTATTATATTATTATTATTATTTTAGTGACGTACTATCAACCGCCAGAGTCATTCTCTCTTGGGAGAGAACACCTTTATATGAGCTGCCTAAAGTATGTAAGGATTATCATCATCATCAGCCTATAATGTTCCCACTGCTGGGACACAGGCCTCCTCTCTGTGGGAGGAGAGTGGGCCATAATCCCCCACGCGGGCCCAGTGCGGATTGGTGGATGTCACATGTCTTCAAAGACATGTGACATTTTTGGTTCTAGTACATGCCGGTTTCCTCACGATGTTTTCTTTCACCGTTTTGAGAGCAGTGGTGATGAAATAAATTACACAAAGTAATGCGCCAGGCGGGGTTCGAACCCATGACTCGTAAGTCGAGACCGATACCATCACTGGGCCACCACTGCTCTAGTCCCCACTGCCCAAGTCCCCTTATACGCCCACATTATTTCGTAAAAACGTAGAGAAATGAATACAAAACAAAGTTATTTCGCGCGGCGCCATCGTTAGGCAATTTGGGCGCGACCGGAAGACGATGACGTGGTAAGTAAGCCCTGTCTCATGCTAATGTTTCTTTCTAATCAATTGACTTGTGGAACGACTATTTTATAATATACTAGCTGTTGCCAGCGGCTTCACCCGTACCCGGCTACAAGTCGAAAATTATCCCACGGGAACATAAAATCGGGATAAAAACTATCCTATGTGTTAATCCAGGTTATAAACTATCTGTGTACCAAATTTTTGCCAAATCCGTTCAGTGGTTTTTGCGTGAAAGAGTAACAAACATACCTACATACACATACAACATACATCCTCACAAACTTTCGCATTTTTAGGGTTCCGTAGTCAACAAGGAACCCTTATAGTTTCGCCATGTCCGTCCGTCCGTCCGTCCGTCCGTCCGTCCGTCCGTCTGTCCGCAGTTTAGCTCAGAGACGCACAGTACTAGAGAGCTGTAATTTGGTGTAAATATACGGATTTGTTGTGCCGAAAAAGTGGTAAAATAAAATCTCGTAAAATATTTTTTTTTAGGGTACCTCCTGTACACGTAAAGAGGGGATGTTTTTTTTTTTCTCGCGTACCCCTTAGTGTGGGGTATCATTAAATAGGTCTTTAAAAAATATTGATAGTATCCATTAACAATTTTTTGATAAAAAAATTCGTTTGTGAAATATTAAGCTTTAAAGTGCTAAATTTTGCTCGACTCGAGTGTCCCCCCCCTCTACCAGCTAAACGGTTATGTTTGGGGGTGTGAAAAAATTCACAATAGTAGTATATATAACGAAGTTTAAAAGAAAATTATCATGACTAAGTAGGCTTTACAACTTTACGAGTAATAGTCGACCAACTTATAAAATGTACTTGGATAACATATTTTCCTAAACAAAATGTATCGGAGAACAAGCTCTTCAACTGCAAATGTAAGTTTGTCAACTTTATTTTTACAGCTGTAATAGGTATGTTTTTACGGTATGTTTTTTGGGGATAGGTAGGTTTTTATCGTCAACTATTTTTAACTTACTTCAAAAAAGGGAGAGGTTCTAAATTCGTCGTAATCTTTTTTTATGTATTTTCCCCGATTTCTCAAAGACTCCTGGACCGATTTTGAAAATTCTTCTCTTTAAAATTAAATTCAGCGAATCAGTTTAGTTAATTCGCATAAGTATTTTGATGGGCAACTACGGAACCCTACACTGTGCGTGGCCCGACACGCACTTGGCCGGTTTTTTAATATTAGTAGGATTAGTAGGATACTATTTTCTGCTTGCGACTTCATTCGCGTGCATTTTTGACTTGCGAAGCCCCGATCTACCGCGTCGTGTGCCTACGCGCGCTATTTTATTTAAGGATAGATATATTTTGTCACAGACGAAGTATTTCTGTTGCCATTATAACAACAAAAGAATACTAAAAAATATAAGAAAGTACATATTAAAAGATCTTCTTTTTCCATTTTGATAAATAATGGTACGGAATTGTCTGACTCGCACTTGGTCGTTTGGTTGTGGTACAGTCAGCATCAAAAGTTGCTGACCACATTCAGATTTTCCAAATCACTGTACACCGTATTATTATTATTACCTATGACCCTACTTTGTCCCACTGCAGGGCAAAAGCCTCCCTTCCCTCTTTCCATCTCTCGCGATTTAATGCGAGTGTAGGCCAATCCCTCAAAAATGAGTCGAGCTCATCCCGCCATCTCCTTCTGGGCCTGCCGCGTTGACGTTTCCTGCCCGTTGGGCTTTATAGAGTGGTTATTTGAGCCCACGTTGATTTTCCAAGTCGCTGTACACCGTATTATTACGTATTATTAGGGTGTACAGCGATTTTGATTGAATGTGGTCAGCAACTTTCGATGCTGACTGTACAATTGTACATATTAAGGGGAATGCTACAACCAGCCCGCGAAATTCAAAGGATGATGCTAGGGTTTGTATGAAATCTGGGCCCACCCTCCAATAGCAACATGTTATACGTCATTGGATAGGTATTTCTAAGCTGAACAAAAAATACTATGGCACCAAGTCTGAAATGTTAGTCCGTTCTGAGATATGTTTGATTTAATGTAGCAGTTCAAGATTTATCCAAATAATGTTTATTTCGTAACATATTACATTTTGGTGCAGAGGAGGAGCAGAGGAAGCTCAGTTTTAAATAATAACAGCCACACAGATCGATCTTCCATGTCAAGCCGCGCTTGCCGAGGTCGGTTTATGGATGGGTGACCATCTATCCGAGTTTCATTCGTTCCCGCCGTTGATTACGGCTGTCATTTGTAGATCTTTGACAGTCGTTACCTACTGTTAAAAGCTTGCTTTGCCGTTGACCACTTCCACTACGGAGGTGGGTAACGGCAGAGAGAAGAAAGATTTTAAGCTTTTACGCCAAAGATATTTCAACAATGCGTCAATGTGTTGTCGCATTCAGTCACTACACATAAAGCTGGAAGGTTTATTTTTTACATGGTAAAATCATTGAATGAGTCCTCTGTCCCGTTACTGCCAGACATGTACTAAAATCTACGGTGTCCCTTCAATAGCCTTCAACGTTCCAGGGTCACAGTTACCAGTTTAGGCAGTCTCGAAACCTCGGGTGGCGTTTGATTCCCGTCAGATTGCTGACAGCTCTTTGCAGCTCGCGTAGGACACGACGCTTAGTTGACCCGAGCATGGTCCATACGGCGAGTCGCCTTTTACTCGCCGTCCGCATGCCCTCGACTACCCTAAAAATCGCCTCGCAACGTCCAAAAACGTAGGCGTCTCCCGCAGCGGTATTGTCGTCGCTGCCCTCTCCCACACGCATTCTACCTTCTACTTCGTTGGCATCACTGCTTATGAGGAGCAGGAGGACGTGACTACTTCAATCAGCGCGTCTGCGTCTGGCTCCACAGCCCCCGTCCCCCGTGCCCCGTCCAAGCTATGCATACCTTCACCGTATGCTCCATCGTGTGCACCTCCGGGCGATTCTCGCAATGGTTACATTCAACATTCAAGCATATTCATGACGCACAATTCGACACAGGAACCTCCCGAAACATCCGGTGTGGACCTGCGTCAGACACTCCTCAAAAAAAGAGTTTTATCGCCGCGGTTGCGGCGTTGCCACAGCTCGGTTGCGACTGTCGTACCCTCCGTACCCCCATGAGATTACGCTGGAGCTCTTCCTGCAGCGCCTGGACTTGTAAGAGTTAGCGGATATTCACCCCGGCATTTTGCCTCCGTTCTCACGCCTTACTTATAGACGAGCTGGTAGGCTTTCGCCTCTAGATCCCATGGCGTACGGTATGGCATCTGACCCTAGGTACCAAAGTATTGAGACATGATGCGCACAGGTGCCTTCAGAACGACGTCAGGTTTTGAAACAGTAAGTACCTACCTTAGTAATTGTAACTTCTAGCTCTTGAATGATTTTACCATGTAAAAATACCTTCTACCTCCTTGTGTAGAGACTGAATGATACAAGACATTGCCGCTTTGTTGAATTATCTTTGGAGTAACAGTTCAAAATCGCTGTTCAACCTGTGGTTAACCAACTCCGAAGTGGAGGTGGTTAACGGCAGAGCGAGCTTCTATAGTAGGTAACGACTGTCAAAGATCTACAAATGACAGCCGTAATCAACGGCTTTTATGTGCTATCTGAGGAACGGATGAAACTCAGATAGATGATCACCCATCCATAAACCGACCTCGGCAAGCGCGGCTTGACATGGAAGATCGAACTGTGTGGCTGTTATTATTTAAAGCCGAGCTTCTCCTCCTCCTCCTCTGCACCAAAATGTAATATGTTACGAAAAAAACATTATTTGGATAAATCTTGAACTGCTACATTAAATCAAACATATCTCAGAACGGACTAACAATTCAGACTTGGTGCCATAGTATTTTTTGTTTAGCTTAAAAATACCTATCCAATGACGTATAACATGTTGCTATTGGAGGGTGGGCCCAAAAATTGCATCATCCTTTTCTTACGTTTTTTGCAATTTGCATGCCAGTGCTAGGTTGTGTGTTGATTAAAATATTATTTGCGGCTGTAAGACGTATGTAGTTACAGAATTATATATTATCATCAAAATCATCAATACAACCCTCCAAGGCGTAGGAACCAAAGAAAAACAGAAAAAGTAATTCCTACAGCTGATTGACGAGATAAGACTCCACGAGCTGCAGATTACTTTTAGTACTGAGCTAAGCAAAGCGCAGCACAGCTTGATGTTGATTGTTATAAAAACGTAGCCTAAGGTGAATGCTCCAACCAGCCCGCGAAATTCAAATTTTCTTACGTTTTTTGCAATTTGCAGGCCCGTGACATGTTGTAACTTTATCAAAATATGATGCGCGGCAGTATCAAGTATAATTTTAAATATAAAAATGATCAAAACATTCGCTCCACCAGCTCTCACATAGAAAAGGTGCATATTGTTAAAATCTCCAAAATCTAACTTACATGCAGCTTTTCTATTTGAGAGCTGATGGAGCGAATGTTTTGATAATATTATATTTAAAATTATAATTGTTTTTACCGCGAATCATATTTTGATAAAGTGACAACATGTCACTGGCCTGCAAATTGCAAAAAAACATAAGAAAATTTGAATTTCGCGGGCTACATCGACGCAATCACCTTAAAGACACAGCACAGCGCAGCGCAGTACAGGCTCGATGTTGATTTGTCACCCTTAGGGGTCCCCCGTCATTTTGCTGAAAACTCCTTGCATTTATTCAGCATTTTTTGCAATATAACCTCAAAACAACGACGATGTAATACTAGACTCCGCATGCACGATCTAAGGAACAAAATTTATTCTGTCAACTCGCTGAGGTACTACGTAAGCGAGGGCGACGGAGTACTGCGTTGTGATTGGCTAACTCAAGGTCTGTTCTGTCTCAACGTATGTTTACGGCTCACAGGATTGGTCGAAATGAGACGAATATAAGACTTTTTTGCCTAATGTGTTGACAGACATCGGTCGCCTGTTATATCGTCGTTGCCTCAAAAATACACTAAAGTTCCGTGTTCCATCGATCTGCCATTAAAAGCACCCCTTTATCGAGGTGTCGTCATAAAGGTTACGTTAGAACTCTTTGTGAACGACCAATCAGGTGTGACGAGCTTTATCAAAGGTTTGTGTTAAATACATTGTTCTTGAAGAGGGTCCGTTGCTAAGACAAGACAATAGCTAATCTAATAATTTATTTTTTTCAAAAACAAGTTTACTCTTTGAACAATGCAAAAATTTCACAAATAATGCACCACCTCAAATGAATGATGTAACAAAGGTTCTGTAATTATTCTGGCGATCTAAAAAGAGTGTCCATGGAGTTTCTTGCACGTTCTTCTCCATAGAGATCTACTTCTTGGAACGGGCATCTACGGTACTTTCACAGTTTTTATGTCTTGTGACTGGGACTGTAGCACCGTAACTTTTTAGTGTTTAATAATATTCCTTTGATGGTCTATGACTATTCAAAAGTGCCTGTAACTGGCCTACTTGAAATAAATGCTTTGATTTTGAATGAACAAAAACAATGTTATTGAAGGTTTTTAACAATACAGGAATATTAAATTGAGCAGCTGCGCCTGAGCTAGGCCGAGCCTGTATTTCAGGTCACAGTTCACAACCTGGAAAATTATGAGTCTAATAACAATAATAGATCATTAATAGTGTTATGTATTACAATCAATTTATAAATTTACAATTATACTTTCTAAAACATGATTTGAAATAAAATAAAATAAAACCAGTTGTGTGTGTCGTGCGTGTCATCGTAGTGTAGGTCTAACTTTATATTTATGTTTTTATTTTAACTTTCCTCGTATTCGTAATGAAAAGCAAAGTATTTACCTCGGATAAATCACTACGTTACAGGTGCCAAACCCCGTCTCGGGAAGTCGGGACTGAAATAAGTAACTTTCACCTCTCGGATAACAATGATACTATTCTGTGCCTCAAGAGAGCAGTGTTATCGGTCCCGACTTACGAGTTAAAAGTCGTGGGTTCGAACCCCGCGCATTACCTTGTGTAATTTATTTCATCACCACAGCCCTCAAAACGGTGAAGGAAAACATCGCGTCAGTTAAGTTTTGAAAAACGATGGACACTTATATTTTTAACCGACTTCTAAAAAAGGAGGAGGTTCTCAATTCGGGAACACCCAAATACTCCGAAGTATTTTATTCCGAATTTCGATATTCCGATTTTCAAAACTCCGAATATCATAATACCTAAAAATTACAATATCTATTATTGAATCTCGAAATGTATTTGACCGAAAGTCGTATGGTCCGATTTCTTCGTTTTCCGATTTTCACTTATTCGAAAAATGAAATTCCGATTTTCAATATTCCGAATAAACTGATTTTTTCGGAATATTGAAAATCGGAATTTCGTTTCTCATTCTACAAAGTCAGTGACAGAAACGAATTGGTGCAAAACCGGCTCCACGTAATTTCCACGTACTCCACGTACTCCCAGAGTGTTATTTAAGCCTGTGTAGGCACGGAGTGGCGAGGCGTATCCTCATTACTTTCACTTTTTGCCTTCAGGATTTTTATTGTTATTAGGAGAACTTAGGATCCAAGAGCGAGCGAAGCGAGCTCGGGACTTGGGGCACCCCGACTAGGTTCCTCTAAACCTTGCTCAAAGAAATAGGAGCCCCGCTTCGCGAGGGGATGGCGGGGTCTGAAAGACCCCGCCATCCCCTTCGTGTTAGGTTTCTTTAAATCTTGCTTACAGAAATAGGAGACCCGCGAGGCGGGGCTCCGTTGAACCACCTTAGTGGTGCTATAACTCAGGATGCAATAGCGAGCAAAATGTGTCTTGGGGCACCCCGACTCGGACTTTTCGACCTGACGGACCCGAATCGAAATTCTAATAATCGGAATTTTAATATTCGATATTCGTGTTTTTGATGTTTCGGAAAATATATTAAATCGGAATTTTTGATATTCGGTCTATTGAAATTCGGTATTTTGAAAATAGTCATTATAAACGTTAGATGACGGCTCGTGACTTCAGAAGCAAGTAAAGACTGTACTAATTGCTTGTGTCGTGTTACTAATTTTAAACAAGTCGTATCTTCGTTATTTTAGTTTACGTAACAAATGGAAAAATACGCGTCAAATTTTTTTAGACGCGACTTATTACATTTTCTTCAGTCAATACTTATTTAAACTACCGTTATTATCAAGGTTTACTAATTACGGTCAAAAAAATATGTAAAGTTGATGGTAAATTTTATTTAGACAAAACAGAAATAGGTGGAAATATTTTAAAGTTGTTTAATTGATGTACAAATGGTATTTATTTTTTATCAAGAACTTACCATTTCCACTCCTGATTCTCCTTAATAGTTAACGTGAAAACACCTTCGAATAATAATAGCATTATCGGCGATGCTAAATACCAATACTCAATATCTTTTTTCCAAACTGTAACCTGCCATATTGCTATTATTCCATGACAGGCGAAAACTAATCTTGTAATAACTGCTTTTATAGTAGCAAGAACTTTTCCTACATTCGCCATTTTGATTTAAAAAAGAAAAACTTCCAAATTCGAAATGACGTAATGTCAGTTTGATTTATTTTTTACAAAATGGACAATGGTTCTTATTTTAAAAATTTGTTATAAAAATAAGCACTAAATTATTGTTTTCTAATTTATTTTTATTTTAAAATTAAATAAAACACTTTATTCTAATATTAAAAGCACTATGTTTAAGGCACGCGCGTTTTTTAAAGTCATTTCGAAAATAAAAAGTGTGTTTTTTGTTACATTTTGAATTAATCTTATCTAATATCTAAATGCAACGGATTGCGAAACTGAACTAAATTGTGTTTCTTGCACTGAAAGAGAGGTTTTGTGTCCAAAAGGGACTTTTCAGATACTTTTGCTCAATTCACCATCCATTGCTACCTTTTTCTCAACAAAAAATAACTTTTTTAGACCAAAACCAGCAATGGATTTTGTGTAATAAAGAACAAACCTAGAATGACTATTATGGATGCGCGCGCATCATCTAAATTGGCCAATCACAGGTTATTTTCACAAGAAAAGGGCTTGGAAGTTAACCTGATTTTCATTTACCTGGATTTGCACTCTTTAAAACTCTTATTTGAATGACAATAGAGCTGAAAATCCAGTGGCAAATAGGAAATCAACTTGAATTAGATTTCGCCTGGATTTGCAGTCGTTGAAGCTCTTACAAGTAAGGGAATTAAGGTGAAAATTCAATGGCTAGTTGTTTTTTAGTGAAATGGTGATTACTTCCTATAGTTTTGTTCGGGGAAACAGTTTTATAATAAAAATAAATGTTGTCACGGGCCAGGTAGATCTAGTCAAAGAAATTCCGGAAGTTTCCAGAAATTTTAGACGTGATTATCTACTAAGTTGTAGGTGTGTAGTAATAACTTTTTTTTAGCATAATAAATCATCAAATGAGTCCTCCCACCCATTACTGTTAGGCTTGTACCCTTGTACTGACTAAAATCCACGGTGTCCTTCAATAACCCTTTATGTTCCGGGGCCACGGTTACATGCGACCCCGGTGGGCTTTGGCCCTCTAAGGGGGGCACGTCAGATTTCTGACAGCTCTTTGGTCCGCGCGTGGAACACGACGCGCCGTTGACCCGGGCATGGTCCATGGTCAGCGAGTCGCCCATTACTCGCCGTCCGCATGCCCGCGCCTATGGTGGCTGGAACTCGCCTCGCAAAGTCCGATCCGCTAGCGTTCGATTTGCTATAAAAAATATTTAAATTATAAAACATGGGCTGCAGCTTAAAATCGGCGTCACTTTGTGCTGCCATCTGGCATCTATGAGCTGCAGTGAGGCTCTTTTGGCACTAAACAGATTAGTATTTGTTTTATTTTAATTTGTATTTAAAGAAGTTTTAATGCAAATAAACGTAGTTTTCTTTGCTTTTATTTTCAATTCGGAAACAGTAATAACGCGGTCAGACAACGAAACGACTCGATGGGCCAGTTCAACCAATTCGCATATATGTCTTTATTAATTGACAATCAAGGTATTAATTTCACACTGAATTATACACAGAGTGATACTAGGTACTCAACTTTAATTGAGATTTACGTTTTCTCATAAAAGATTTTTAATGATAGAGATCTGATGTTTCAAAAGTTGTGCAAAGAAGTGAAACTATGAGAAATACAACTTATTACTTCTCTGTACTAATTTTGGTGTTCAGTAAGTTTTGTTTTAGAGCCTATGCACACCATGTTTTTTATACGCGCCGGTGCAGCGCGTTTTAGAAACGGCGCCGACGCGCGACGGCGCGTCTTCATAGAGCAGTTTGTTGTCGTTTGTTTTATAATAGGCATTTAGGCTGCGTCTGACTTGCGTGCGTATCGCGTCCAACGCGCTGCACCCCGGCGCGTTTAAAAAACGTGGTGTGCATAAGCTCTTAATAATACTGTCTATAATCGCGGGCATGCGGGTCGAGTTATGGGCGACTCGCTGTCCGATCATGGACCATGCCCATCGACGGCGCGTTGTGTTGTGTTCCACGCGCGCCTCAAAGAGTGTCAGCACAATGACGGAGCCGTTAGAGATCCAAAGCCTGCCGGGGTCGCGGGACTAAACAGCAACCGTGGCCCTGGAACGTAAAGGGCTATTGAAGAACACCGTGGATGACACAAGTCTGACTCTCGCTCTGCCCTGGGTGGGAGGCAGTGGCGTAGCTAGGCCAGAAGGGCCCCGTATCTAAACTTGTTTTGGGGCTCTTCTAATCAAGCATAATAAAGAATAGCATCCTGACTCGTTTGACTAATGCTTTAAGAGAATTTTCAAAGGAACTATAGAAAATTGAGAATGTTGATCGTCAACTACTTAGAAGTCTTTGTTAGGAATTTGATAATTGGAGATGTTTTTATTTTTATTTCAATCGTCGGGGGCCCATTGACACTTGGGTGCCCCGTATAATTGATACTGACTGACTGTAGCTACGCCTCTGGTAGGAGGACACATCTGATGATTTTAACACGTAAAAAAAAAGGTACTGTCTAATAAAAATAATACTTAGCGTGTATTCACACGTACCACAACCACACCACGTCGCAGCGACAAAATGTGGTCAAGCTAACAGCTTGACCACATTTTAATAGTGTCGCAGGGGCCGCGATGTGGCCGCGCGTGGCGTCGCTGTGGTGTGGTTGTAGCTGTGGTGTGGTTGTGGTACGTGTGAATTGACCCTTAGTCCTTAGGGACTGTCAGACTTGTACTGACTAAAATCCACGATGATCCTTCAATAGCCCTTTACGTTCCAGGGTCAGGGTTACCAGGTGAGACAGTCCCGCGATCCCGGAAGAATCCATCTATAGCATTAACAAGTACAGTATCTAGTAATAAGATAATGTTTTTGTCAACAGTCATCCACAAGGCGGAATCAAGAAGATTCACCACAGACAATGAAGAATTAAAACCCTATCCTAGAAGATCAAGCGGCATAGACAACTATGACATTACAAAGTTTGTCGACACACTATTCAAAGACGCCAAAAAGAAAAATAATGAAATGAGAAACCGTAAAAGAAAATTAGAAACTAAAAAACAAAATAAGAAAATAAAAATAAATGGGGAAGAAGACAGTAATTACGATTCATTAGGCTTAGACGACCACGTCAAAAACCAAATAGTACGTTCAAATAATCCCAAGTTAAGTATCAAAGACATAGAAAAACTATTCCATTCATCTAAATCTGCTTTTAATTATAAAAAACTAGGACATATTCTGCGATCTGGAGGAGGGCTGAGCATCAATATTGGTAAAGAAACTGAGGGCAGAGCCCTAAAAGCAGTAGATGGAGCTAGCAATGAAGAACGTTCTAAATTAGTCTTTGATCTTGAAGATGATGAAGATGGTTTGTAGAAGCTGCAATTTAAATAAAGTGTTATGGGTGTTGTACTTTATTTTAGACCTTATTTCAAACCATGACGTCTTAAAACGAGAGTAATTCGACTTTAGGAAAGAGACAGAGCTATACAAGTAGTATAGCGCGGTTTCTTTCCCACACTGGAATTATTCTCGTTTTAAGACATCGTGGTGGGACGCCACTCACCAGTACTGTATTTAAGAGAGCTTGAAGTATTTTAAAGGTTTTTGAACGTCTTAAAATCGCTAGAATAGTACATTATGCAACGAGTGAATAAAGAGCGGATTTAAAGCGAGGGCCATATATATGAATCAAGAGCAAGCGAAGGATTTTAATGACTGAATCACGACCGCAGGGATCCTGAGCGACGCGAGTGATTCAGGCCCTTGATTTAAATCCGTTTTATTCACGAGTTACATACGATACTTTATACCATGACCACAAGAAAAATAATAATCAAGCGATAATAAATAGGTATTTAACAAAGAAAACAAAGACAAAGGTGCGTTTACAAACATCTAAATTCACACAAACACCCAGATCCGAAACAAATAACTGTAGATCATACGAAAATTTGCTCCGTGCGGGAATCGAACCCACTGCACGCGGCGAAGTAGGTAGTCCATCGCTCGGTCACTAAGCCAACAAATTGACATTCAACTCGGAACAATGATTTAATCCTAACAACACGAGGGCTGACGGGGGTGGACCGCAGCAATGTGTTCTAAATTCAAACACCAAAACAGTGAGTAAATAGTAGATTATTAACCAAGGGGATAAAGCAGTGTCTTCTGTCGCGGGTGACGATTTAAATCGCGAGCTTAACGAAGGACTCGAGGTTTACTCCCGAGCGAAGCGAGGGTGTTAAAAACTTAAATCACGAGCGAAGCGAGGGATTTAAGACGAGTCCTGAGTGTAGCGAGGGATTTAAGTTCACCCAAGACTAAGACAGCTTTATCACCGAGGAAAATACTCTACTTTTCGTACCATTTGAGAAAAAATTAACACATTAATAATATGAGATAGGTAAGCATTTATTAAACATTAACATTTAACATTAACTTATTTATAAAAATAAATTAAAATAAACTCAACTTTTATGTATTTGAAGAAAACAAAAATTCGGCAAGTTCCTCGACAAATATTTTTTGTCGGAAAAGCAAAGGCATCAAGCTCATACGGCCTCTTCGGTTTTCGTAATTTTATTGAATAATCTTATCTGCATAATAAATGCGTATTCCTTTTTCAAAAAGTTGTATAATGCTTTATATACAAACTCAATGTTGTAAAGACAGACTGATGTAGTTCAGTATCAGTATGTATTCCAAATTTAAATCACATTCTCTCCCTAGAGGATGAATGAAATTCAGTACAACTTTCTTTCCCTGTTTTTAACAGATTAAAAATGACTATTGTTATGTACGCTTTTTGTGGCATAGAATGTCACTTTTTTGAGCAAGTGGTACGAAAAGAGCTTTTTACTCACTGTTTTCAGTGAGAAAAAGTAACTTTTTAAAGTGGGAATGGTATAATAGTTATTTGTTATGCAAGGCTGCAAAGTTGATTTTTGGCGCGAGTACTTGAATTGAAAACTGAGCGAGCGAAGGATTCTAAGATTGAACCGCGAGAGAAACGAGCGGTTCAAATATAGAATCCTGAGCGATGCGAAGTTTTCAAAGGTACGAGACGCAGAAAAACTTTGCTGCCGAGTGCAACACACAACTTTTCACCTCACACAGCGAGGAAGTGAAGTGGGGGCATTGACCTATACAGGGGGCGGCTCGCCTGGCAGTGTAGAAAACAATTGAATACAAGACGTGTTCGAATTTTAAACAACACTTTGTGCTCTAGAGCACAAAATGGAGTTTTGCGCTCAGATTTTGAATGAGAAATAGAATCTTTCCGAGCGGGTGAGGTGAAATAGTTATTTGTTATGCAAGGCTGCAAAGTTGATTTTTGGCGCGAGTACTTGAATTGAAAACTGAGCGAGCGAAGGATTCTAAGATTGAACCGCGAGAGAAACGAGCGGTTCAAATATAGAATCCTGAGCGATGCGAAGTTTTCAAAGGTACGAGACGCAGAAAAACTTTGCTGCCGAGTGCAACACACAACTTTTCACCTCACACAGCGAGGAAATGAAGTGGGGGCATTGACCTATACAGGGGGCGGCTCGCCTGGCAGTGTAGAAAACAATTGAATACAAGACGTGTTCGAATTTTAAACAACACTTTGTGCTCTAGAGCACAAAATGGAGTTTTGCGCTCAGATTTTGAATGAGAAATAGAATCTTTCCGAGCGGGTGAGGTGAAATAGTTATTTGTTATGCAAGGCTGCAAAGTTGATTTTTGGCGCGAGTACTTGAATTGAAAACTGAGCGAGCGAAGGATTCTAAGATTGAACCGCGAGAGAAACGAGCGGTTCAAATATAGAATCCTGAGCGATGCGAAGTTTTCAAAGGTACGAGACGCAGAAAACCGAGTGCAACACACAACTTTTCACCTCACACAGCGAGGAAATGCAGTGGGGGCGGCTCGCCTGCCAGTGTAGAAAAGTAGAAAACAATTGAATACAAGACGTGTTCGAATTTTAAACAACACTTTGTGCTCTAGAGCACAAAATGGAGTTTTGCGCTCAGATTTTGAATGAGAAATAGAATCTTTCCGAGCGGGTGAGGTGAAAAGGTATTTTTTGTTATAGCGGCTACAGAAATAGAATCTGTCGCAACTACAAGGTTCATGAGATACAGCCTGGCACAGCCTGGTGGCAGATGAACAGGCAGACAGCGTAGTTTTAGTAATAGGATCTCGTTTTTCCTTTACGTTTTCGATTTTGAAGCAGTTTGAGCTTTGTTTTAGAGTTACAACTAAAACACGAATCGAAGCTGAATTTAATAATAAAGGATAATAAGGAACTTGATAAGAATAACAGATACATTATAGAGACATTTTGTTTATGGATGGCTCAAAAGACAGTGTGCCAGACTTTACAATTTAAAACTATAAGATGACAGTTCGAAAATTGACAGCCCTGTCACTTTTATTTAAGCTTGCCAGGTCCTAAAACATCCTTAAATATCGGGAAAATAGACAAAGAGTTAACGATATTTCGACAGTTCATCTGTGGGAGGAAAAATATAAAAAAACTTGTGAAGAATTGTATAGAATTTGTTGATTGTACCTTAACCTATATAATATGTAATCCATATATTTTTTTACAAAACATGCAACACAGAAAAATTTATAAAATAACCGACAAAAGTACAAAATTATTATGTTTAGCTTGGGTTTTGCTACTTTACTACCATCTTTTTAATTATATTTTCAAAATACCAGTCACGCATAAAACTTGTCTTAACTTATAAATATTATCTTACCGGTAATAACATGACTTTTATTAATTTGCTTTTTATGTCCCACAGTTGTTCAAAGGCGTATCTTTAGTGCTGTTTTCGAGTGCCACCTCAGACTAACTTAACTACAATGATATTATAAGTAAAAAAGGTGTAGATACGTCATACGCGCTCAATAACGTATGCGCTCAAATGAGGCTGATTCACACATCTTGATCTCAGTGCGACGTTGCCAGCGGCACTTCACGTACCACAGACTGAATCAAAAGTAAAAGTGACTCAAAACTACCGAAAATGCCGTCGTGTGTGATGAGATATTGTACAAATTAAACATGCAAGACTTCTAAAAGTCAAGGAATCACATAACATTCGTAAATATACTATTTATCTTTAATATTTTCACAAATAAAACATTACGTTTTTATAAATATGGCGTCGTAAAAGAAAGAGTGCGAGCACGGGTGCGAGTGAGAGGAGACGCTGACGTGCGGGGGGATTGATGACGCGTGGCGATCTAGCTGTCACTTTTTTTCTTATTGGTTTTATCAAGCTATCCTTTTTACTTGTCGTGAAATGTAATGTGTGTAAATAAAAAGTGTGTATGTGTGCTCGGAACACTTTTTTCCGTTGTTTTTGTACGTGATAACATATCTATGACTTTATAATATCATTGCTTAACTAAAATTCTATGAAATATAATTTAAACTATTCTTTAAAACGGGAAAAAAATCCCAATAACGGTTATTTTGAAAACTGACTTGGCAACATCGAAGTTGACATTTGACCTTTCACCTTTCAAAAGTTATTTTCCCGTGGATCAATAATAATATTGTGGCCAAAGAAAGCCGGTTGTACGGCGTCAATCAGTGTTTTTATTTTCTAGTGAAATATAGCAAAAACAATTAAAATCAAGTGCAGATTATGTGAATAAATCGTCAGTTTGATTATATTTATTAAATAGCAGCTATTTTTTAAACAGAACTTGTTTTTTTTATCGCTTGTTGGTGAGTATAGCTGTTATCTTATCATTCTCAATTTAATACCAATAATACATCTTGATGTGTAATGAATAAAATTGTGAATCCATTATTTAGTTGTAAGAGAATAGTGCAACGGAGAATGCGTTGAAAAAGAAGACTTTGTATATTTTTTTTATACTGCTACAAATTAATTATAGCTTTTATATTTTATTAGAACTGGTTGTTAACATAATACAATCTGTAACTTTTTGGAGATCTTAAAAAAGCAATAATTACAAAATATCTTTTTTTTAATGTAACTAGGTAAAATTAAATAAAATATTTAAATCAGTGGGTAGTTATGAAATATACTGCCAATTTTTACATGATTTAAACTAAAGAAAACAAAAAATTAATCTTTTTTAATAATGCAGTTTTTAAGAATTATTTATTGCGTAGTTGTTATTTAATGGGTGTACAAGTAATAACAAACTTTTAAATTGTCATTCATTCTAAAAGATTTTTTTTTATCTTTCAGGGACTCTGCTTATAAAAACCCATGAAAAATAATTAAAAGCATGAGAACAGAATCCAAAAAAAACAACAATAAATGATATAGACAAAACTTAATGAATTTGAAACCATGAAGAATAATTTTGAAAACCAAGATACAAGTCACAATAACTTGAATAAAATGAAGCCAACAGTTCCCGATTAAAAGTTATATTTGAAATGTCTTCAGTCATTTCATCAGTTGCTATCTTCAGTTGGATCTTTGTCAAACGTCAACAACAGAATTTACCTACTTCACAAATTCTTCAGTGAGTTCATCAGTTGCTATCTTCACTTGGATCTGTAACCAATAAAACAACCAAATTTATCTGAGTCTTCAAGATGTCCGTTAAGAAGCAACCGTCAAAATCAAAGGAATAGTATTATCATTACGATTTAGAAGAAAGAAGAATTTCGGACATTATTGGACATTTTGTTACTTCCTCAGCATTGTCAAACCATTGTTTGAGATGGCAAACATTGGACCATAGTGTGAAAGCAAGGAAATACAGCTGTGCACACATAACTTGACCATACACTATCACAATGTCCCACAAAAACACCGACAATGACCGACCATCAGTCATCAGATATGCACCAAAGCGAAGTAGAAGAGATTCAATCCCAACTCCAAAAGAGAAGAGACTATCTACCCCGCCACCGAGTAAAGAGACAGAATCCACTCCTACTCCCTCTCTTTCTTATTCTTGTCCAGAAAAACCTCCAAGGCCAAGAAGAACCACCGGCCCGAGGAAAATGAAGACAAAAGTCTGTACGAAGTATACAAGGATCTGGAGACCATACATGAAAGAAAAGCGGTTCAAATGTAATGTTTGCAATAAAAGCTTTGATGACAGAATTGGGATTGAACGACACGTTCCAATTCATGCTGTAGATAGACCGTTCAAATGCCCACTATGCAAGGAACGGTTTACTAAAGAGAATCTTCTAAAAACTCATATAAGTGCTCATAAAAATGAGAAACCACATGAATGTCATCTCTGTGAATGTAAATTCATGTTGCCTGTTGAATTGAAACGTCATATTTTTACACATACGGGTGAAAAACCTTACAAATGTGATTTTTGTGATATGGCGTTCAAACAACCCGGGGAGTTAACTAGGCATGTTAGGAAACATTCTGGGGAGAAACCTTTCCGGTGTAATTTTTGCCACAAAAGGTATTCCCAACTGCATGGTCTACAAAAACATAATCTTATACACACGGGTGAAAAAGCTCACAAATGTGAACAATGTGAGAAGTGTTTCAGTACTTTAGACGCTTTAAAAACACATGTACGAATACACAGCGATGAAAAACCTTACAAATGTGACGTTTGTGAAAAACGCTTCACTCAGCTTGAAGGCGTGAAAAAACACTTCCGTATTCACACAGGAGAGAAACGTTACAAATGTGAGACTTGTCAAAAAGAATTTAGAGATTCGCAGGATTTGAAAAAACATGTCCGCATACATACAGGGGAAAAACCTTTTAAATGTGACCAATGTACTGCTTCGTTTACAGAAAGGGGACATTTGAAAAGGCATTCGCGTATACATTCTAATGATGAGAAACCATACAAATGTGATATTTGTAACAAAGTCAGTTTCAGAGAATCGAGTGATCTAAAGAAACATGTTCGTATACATACGAAAGAAAAACATTTTAAATGCCACAGTTGTCCGGAATCTTTCGTTCACTCTGCAACTTTGAAAACTCATCTTTCGCAGCATGAGAAAAATTAACTGGTTATTGATATACTGATACTGCAAGCCTACTTCATCCCACTGCTGGGCAAGGGCTGTCCCCATGACCTCCAGTTTTCGCGATCCAGGGCCAAAGTGAACCACTGATCGTTAGTTTTGTCAAGCTCATCACGCCCTCTTCTGCGAGGTCTGCCGCGACGCCTCCTGGCTGTGTCAGGGCTCCACAAAGTGGTTATTTTGGCCCACAGCTCATTGGGCATGCGGCAGACGTGGTGGGCCCAGGCCCATTATTATTAAATAAAGTTATTCATAGAAACTTTGATAATACAAGCTTGACATTGTGAATAACTTTTACCATGCGACCAAACATGTAATGCTATTCTATAAAGAAAAGATTACTATGGCCAGTCTTTAGTGGATTTTCACCATTATGCTCGAGTACATTAAGTTGAAAATCTATTAAGGCGCTCCCTCACCGGGAGCATTCGCGTGTAATGTAACATTATAGATTCGACTTTGAGCATTACATTACAATACTACCTCCCTGACTGACGAGCATTCGCGTACATTTAGTATAGATTTGATACAAGGTGCGCATTGTGATGCTCGATTGTCTTCCGTCACTGATTAAATTTAAACGCACCTTAACGTTACATGACAGGTGAATGCTCGCGGTGAGGGGGCACCTTTCTAATGTCTTCATCGTAGAGTATCTTATAGAATAGTATAGCTGAATTCTCAAAGAAAAAATAACCTATCTACTCGTATATTTCTTAAAAATGTGGGGTATGGTTATAAACGTTTTTCAACCTCTTAGAGGTTTCTGATATAGATACACTATGGTTGTATAATTAATTCTATGTTTTTCTAGTCTATCAAGCAATACTTTTGATATAAAACTTTTTAGCATACAACTTCATTTATTTTAAAGTTAAGTACTCTACACTAAGAATTTTCTCCTGGTATCGTGGGTACGTTTACAAACATATAAACTCACATACACAAACACCCAGACATGGAACAACTATAACGTGCGAGGATCAAACGCAACAGTCGATCGACCAACCACTGCGCCAAGCGTACCGTCAAAACCCATTTTGGGCTCATTGATCTCACAGAGAGGAGGCCTGTGTCCCAGCAGTGGGAACATTATAGGCTGATGATGGTGATATTATTTTAACTCAACACAGGTGAAGTTCTCGGATAGTCATAAGTTAAAATTGACTTTCGTTTTAGACATAAGGCAATAACTCTTTTTTTCAGTATAGTGTAGTTTCTTCAAGATTAATTTTTCAGTATTATGTTTTTAAACATAGGATAACTAACTTTACTATTTCAATGTGTTAAAAAATAGATAAGATTAAAAAAATCCTTGAATGTTTAAAATAATTTTAAATTAGGTAACGACTTTTTCTCTGAATGTCTATGTGTTAAACACAAATAACATGAAAAAAAAAGAATGTTTTAAAGAAAATAAACAAAAAAAAGCGCAATTCCTCCTAAGTGGTAATTCACGAAGAGAAATCTAACCTGCGACTCGCAGCACTACTGTCAATCGTTTAGGGTTGAACCACATCTGGCAGCACGGAATCGCCTTTTTCCGTCGCCCTTTCTCTTTCTGTCGCTTAGAACTGCCATTTGCTAGACCGAGACAATGCGACGGCACGCGGCCGCCTCGAGAATTCCGCCGCGTGCTATCGCATTATGCTTTCTGTCTCGGTCTAGCAAATGGCAGTTCTAAGCGACAGAAAGAGAAAGGGCGACGGAAAAAGGCGATTCCGTGCTGCCAGATGTAGTTCAACCCTTAGCTACTGCTCTAATTATTGTCCGAGTCCCCAACTAACGCTGGAAATGATTAATAATGTAACTCAATTGTTATCATGCCTGTTACCAACGACCGAATTCGCCTATTCGAATCAAAAGCAGCCGTCAAAAACAAATGGCACGCGATTTGGGTTGAGATTAAATATTAATGTTTTGCTTATGAGGAACTGTGCTTATTCTGTGTAGTGTCTCATAAGTGGTCTCAGATTTTGTAGACCCTAACTTTTATGGGGAAAATACTAAATGTATTTATTCAATCTAGTCCACAATATCGTGTAAGTATTCATTGATAATTATTAAGAAATTTCGGAACACATTGTATACATGAAATTCTTAGGTGAATGTCAAAAAAAAAGTAAATATTTTGTCTATAAATAAATGTCTGCTATCCAAACTCAATCATTGTTTTATTATGTACACAAGAATTTAGCATAAGCATAGCACATATTTCGACGCTTGAAAGGCAAAAATTACCAAGCGACATGTAGCCAACTTTACAGGAGAGCATTTTAAAGTTTTTATTTTTGGAAAAAAAATCGTATAAAATCACCTATTTGTCATAATTACGTAATTCCAACGAATTTTAAATAAACCTTACAGGCTTAATAAACTGGCATTTAAAGATTATGGATTTTCTCATTAGTTTATGAAATAATGTCGGTTGGTAATAATTTTTATCAAAATCACAAACAGGTAAAAGTTACTTACCGACATCAAAATTTCATGGTAAAACAAGCAAAATTAACTAAACCCGATTATTTTATTATTGTGTTTGAAGAAAAATGACTTATCCTGAATTGGCGCATGTTTAACTTACAAGTAAAATGATCTGAATAGAAAACAAATATACTTTTCTACCAGCCAATTTTAACCATGGTACAAATTAAATAAGGTTAGTGTAGGGTTTTTTTGAATAAGTAACAATAAATTTAGGTTTTAATACACATAATCAAAAACTTTTGGTGTAAGGTTTTCGTCACCATCATCGCAGTTTTCAATGTTTCACTGGATTTGACACGTTTCAACTCTCGCACCGTATTCTGCAATTCGAAATTATTGATTTGAAAACAAAATAGCATTATTTCAAAGAAGAAACGGTTAACTTGTTTCGAATACAGTCGTTGCCTTGAAGATTTATCAGTTTCTTTTTTTTTAATTAGATGTTTTCCTTTATTTTGCCTTATATGATTACTTCCCAGAATTTGATTCTTATTAGGAACGCTATCGAATAGTGTAATAGTACAGGATCTAAAAGCCAATCATGCAATTTTAGTCAAAATCAGCCTCGAGACTCCTTTTAACGTTTTTCGATATTCGTCATAGTTTCGTATAATTATGGCCATCCACGCCCAGTTAAAAAAATCATTCCGTATATCGCAATCAAATTCATCATCATCATATCAGTCGTAGGACGTCCACTGCTGTACATAGGCCTCCCCCATAGATTTCCAATAGGACCGGTTGGAAGCTGCTTGAAGCCAGCGCGATCCTGTGATTTCATCAGATCATCTGTCCACCTTGCAGCGTTGCCTTGGTTCGTGGTCTCCATTCGAGAACCTTGCAGCCTCATCAGTCATCAGTTCTGCGTGCTATATGGTCTGCCTACTCCTCAGGTTTGCTGGGCTATGTCGGCAACTTTAGTTCGTCTACGAATCTTTTCATTGCTGATTCGATCACGCAGAGGGACTCCGAGCAGAGCCCTCTCCACAGCTCGTTGGGCTACCTTGAGCTTACTAATGAGGCCTGTAGAAAGAGATCTCGTTTCGGCGCCATAAGTCGTCACACATTTGCCGAAAACTTTGAGGCACTGAGGTATTCCGACGAGGAAACGTTACGCAGTTTCCCGAACGCTACTCGGCCATATTGAATTCGGCGGTTGACCTCTTTTTTGAAGTAGCGATATCTTTGAAAAGGGCATAAGACAAGGAGACGTGATATCATACAAACGTGATAAGTTGTTGACTCGTATGTCTACTTGGAACAAACCGTCGGATTAGGTAGGTCTACTACCTCCTCACGTCTGTATGCAACGACGATATAATACTAGACTCGTAATAACAGGCGACTGATGTCTGTCAACACATTAGGCAAAAAAGTCTTATATTCGTCTCATTTCGACCAATCCTGTGAGCCGTAAACATACGTTGAGACAGAACAGACCTTGAGTTAGCCAATCACAACGCAGTACCCCGTCCCCCTCGCTTACGTAGTACCTCAGCGAGTTGACAGAATAATTTTCGTTCCTTAGATCGTGCATGCGTAGTCTAGTATTATATCGTCGTTGTCTGTATGATATCACGTCTCCTTGTCTTATGCCCTTTTCAAAGACAGAGCTTTCCAACTCTGCACCTGTACTCGGGCTAACATATTATTATTGTTCAAGCACCTAAACACTAAAACCGAAAGGATAAAATCCGGAACATGGATATTCGGCGAAGAACCAGAGTCACCGACATAGCTCATAAAATTTGCAAGTTGAAGTGGCAATGGGCAGGCCACATCGCTCGTAGAACTGACAACCGATGGGGAAGAAAAGTTCTCAAGTGGCGACTACGGACCGGAAGACGCAGCGCAGGCAGGCCTCCCACTAGGTGGACCGACGACATCGTGAGGGTCGCGTGTAACCGATGGATGCAAGTCGCGAATTGTCGTTCGGCATGGCGGTCTAAGGGGGAGGCCCTTGTTCAGCAGTGGACGTCTTCCGGCTGATGATGATGATGACCTAAACAGTTGAACCTTCACCACAGAGCAGTGGTGGTCCAGTAGTATTGGTCCCGACTTACGAATTGTAGGTCGTGGGTTTGAACCCCGCCAGGCGCATTACTTTGTGTAATTTATTTCATCACCACTGCTCTCAACTCGTGAGGTAACCGGCATGTCCTAGAACCAAAAATTCGAAGACATGTGACATCTACTAACACGCTGGGCCCGTGTGGTGGATTATGGCCTATTCCCTCTCACAGAGAGGAGGCCTGTGTCCCAGCAGTGGGAACATCATAGGTTGATGATGATGACCTAAACACTTCGACATACCGATAGTCAATACTACATCGTTGGAGAGATCCAAAAACTGCCCTGTTCCCCACGTCTCCACCAATTTTAAGGCTTTCTCATAGTCCACAAACGCTTAACTTAAGGGCAAGTTATACTCTCCGGTCTTCTGTATAACTTTCCGCAGCGTGTGTTTGTGGTTTATGGTAGCCTTTTCGGAAACCGGCTTTTTTGGAGGGCTGGAAGTCATCAAACCTGCGGTCGAGACGGTTCGCGATGATGTTCCCACGAAAACAACTTATAAACATGGCTGAAGAGCGAGATAGATCTGTAATAATATAATATAAAATAATAAGGTGTTGTCACCCTTCTTAAAGAGTAGAACCACCAATTTCCACCCGCTTTCAAAAGCTCTGAAGTGATTCCATCTTCACCCGGCGCCTTATTGTTTTCAGCTGATTAAGGGCTATCCTAATTTCGTAAAGGCTGATGCCCTGGATGTCTTCAATGTAGTGTCGGGTTAGCTTGGCTCTGTGGCCACGCTGCTAACAGGTTGACAGCCGAAACGTATAGCTGTGCATAAAACTTTTCGACTTCCTTCAATACCTCTGCTTTCTTTGCATCTTCTCGTTTCAGCTTTGTCAGCTGGCTTTGCCCAATAGATACATCTCAATAGATCTCTCTTTAATGTGGTAATTAGTATTAAAGAGGCGTTTATCGTGTCGCAAGGCTTTTGAAGTCTATTGATCTGCCTATATGACTCGGCGTCACCGAAAATCTGCAGTCTATAAATAAGCGTCGATCAGTCATGAGGTTGAGGGTGTGATTGGAAAGTTTCTGAGGTCTATTTGCACGGCAGGGTCAAAAAACTTAGAGCCTACCGTTTGGTCAGCTTCCACGAAACTGTTATTAATCTCGTCCACTACTGCAAAATTTTCGTAAAATAAATTCTTATTTAGCTACTGGGATAAAAAAAAACCCAGTAGTTCGATAATGGAACGTGACAATGGAACTACTGGGATTCGGCGCAAAGTTTTAGGTGAAATTAAATCCAGTTAAATATTTTTCGAACTTATGATAGGCAATACGAGTAGGTGATACATCAATATTTTGAGCTACGCAACGTACTTAACTGCGATGCGCGCGATCACGAATTGCCTTAGCGACAGTTGAGTGAAGACTAATCAAAATTTATTTGACCAACAGCCATTAATGTTCTGCTTTACAACGCGTACTTGCGACAAAACAAAATAGGTGCAACGGGGATAAACTGATTTTTATACAAATTTCATATCGGTAATAGTTACCTAAGTGACAAAAACTGTAAAAAAAAACGGCAGGTAAAATATTACCAAACGACAAAATTTATCTTTTTTAGGCAGGAAAAATAGTACTATATTACGTTTTAAAGCACATTGTATTTAGGAAGAAAATACTAAGTGAAAATGAATACATAACTAAGGTGTGTTAAAAAGTCTTAAATGAAGAAAAATATAAAATAATTATCAGGCAACATTTCCTAAGCAATGCTCATACAACAGATTGCATAAAGTAAAAAATACCTAATGTTAAAACGCTTTAGTTCAAGTCAAGGCAAAAGTTACTAAATGTAAAAACTTGAAATAGAATATCTACCAAGTGAAGCTTATTCATAAATCGGTAAAATTTTTGTCGCTTGTTCGCCGAAATTGGTGAAAATGTGTATTTTTTTAAGTTACCAAGCGACAGCAAAAGTCTTCCTAGCGGTACGAGAGTAGGATCAATCGACGCAGAATTTTTTTCTGATTTCAATGATATATATAACTCAATATCGCCCAAAATGTCGCTTGGTAACTTTTGCCTTTCAAGCGTCGATTTGCTTTTACTGTAATAATTAAAAAAAAAACTTTGAAAATTGAAAACTTTTACCTATTAAAATTTGTGGTATTTGGTAATGAAAGAAAACGACGAAATTAAAACATAATTATTTATTTAAATGTAAGAAGAATAAAATACAGTATTAAAATTATTTCATGATCACAGTTCAATTTTACAATAGGCATATACCTACTAAAAATAAATTTACAACAATAATATGTATAATATTTTCATTGCTAGGACATAGGCCTCCTCTCTGTCACTCCTGCAATGCTCCTCCCAAGAGAGGCAGACCTCCACCGCGTCCTCAAGGAGATCCACACAGTGGAGACACCCGTCATACCCTCCTATTACGTTTAAGTTACGGCGTTTGTCCATCTATGGAGGCCCCGTCCCGCCTCCTCCTTCGCTAGCATGACTGCTTCGCAGAAGGAGGCGACCGCCTTCCATTCCGTCTCGCCCCGCAGCATGGCCTCGACCAATGCTAGGCGCGAAAGTTCGCCACTTGACGTGTCGGCGATAATTTGACTACTATAAAACACATTTTGCCGCACTATAGCCCGATCCACCTCCCCTGAGCCTATAGCCAAACGGCAAGCGACAATCGTTAACGTTCATCAGTCACTAATACATTTTCAACTTTATACGCCATTGCATAAAGTTAAAAATCTATCAAAGATTACAGATCGTTTTCGTTTGTTTCGTTCGCTATCACTCAGCAGTCTTTACTAGATTTTCAACTTTATGCAATGGGGTATAAAGTTGAAAATGTATTAGCGACTGCTGAACGTTAACGATTGTCGCTTGCCGTTTGGCTACAGGCTCTGTACCGCGAATGCTAACGATGGTCCACGATCTGACGACAAGCCATTACTCGCCGTCGAAAGTGCACGGCGGCCGGAAATCGATTCGCGTCGTGGCATAGGGTGTCCTAAGTCTGTTTGATCACAGTATGATGTATAGCTCTTGCATGAGCCGATAAAGCCGTACTCTGTGCGAAGCGAGCGTTACATATGGAGCAGGAAAACGGTTTCTCGCCAGTATGTGTGCGGAGATGGTTTGTAAGTATCTTGTTTGTCTGAAAAGAAGGAGATAGAAAGGTTAAATATACGTTTATAAACATGTTAGAGGAGGAGGGTTAAGCCGCCCTTGGTGAGGTTGGTCTGTGGATGAGTGACCACCTGTCATAGCGAGTTTCCTCCGTGCCTCGGAAAGCACGTAAAGCCGTTGGTCCCGGCTGTCATTTGTAGATCTTTGACAGTCGTTACTGTTAGTCAGAAGCTCTAAAGTCTGACAACCAGTCTTACCATGGGGTATCGTATTGCCCAGTTAATGGATTGTGGAGGTCCCATAGGCCAATATAGTTGAGAAAAGGCAGGCAGATGATGATGTGGACTCCTGGTGGCCTACCATGAACTCTGAACGCGATTCAGTTTAGGCTGTGGGAAAGAGATGGCGCTAGACGACTTGTATAGCTCTCTCTTTCCAACACGCCCTTAACGCTCCAGTTCTCTGAATCCAGCAATGGGTGATCCCAAGCAGAAATGGCAACAATGGTGTCTTCTTTATTTATTTTTAATTAAAAAAAAGAATACCTGCATACTTACAGAGAATCCTCTACCACACATATAACAGATCTTGTTCTTGGGTGGTAGTATACCTTCGTGGACGCGACGAGTGTGCTTCACCAAATCTGCATTACGAATGAAGTTCTGAAACATTGTTATTGACATATTTATAAGAGTCGAGCAGTCTCGACTCTAAAGCATGCAATCCAGTGATTGCATGCTTATTTGCATAATGTAATTGCATGTACGGGCACGCCGCAATCGCGGCGGTAAGACCCCTCTTTGAGGAGTGGCTGGATAGGCGTCACGGCGTCCTGACCATCATGACACAGGTCCTCACCGGACACGGAAGTTTCAGGAGGTACCTGTGTCTGATGCGAAAGGAGGAAACGCCTGGGTGTCACCACTGCGAAGATCGCCCGGAGGACACAGTAGAGCATACGGTGCAAGCCTGCCCCGCTTGGGCAGAGCACCGACGTGTCCTCAAGGCGGCGATAGGCGGAGACCTCTCGCGCCCGGCATTGGTCGCGGCCATGCTGCGGGGCGAGACGGAGTGGCAAGCGGTAGCCTCCTTCTGCGAAGCAGTCATGCTCGCGAAGGAGGAGGCGGGCGGGGAGAGGATAACGTCCTCCCTCCGCCCCACCCGCGGTGGTGGACGCCCACAGCGACGGACGTCGCAAGGCGATCTCCGGCCACCGTAGGCGCGGACATGCGGGCGGCGAGTAAAAGGCAACTTGCTGTCCGAACATGGACCATGCCCGGGTCGACACGGCGACGGCGCGTTGTGTTCCACGCGCGCCTCAAAGAGCGTCAGCATAATGACGGGGCCCCCTCTCAGAGGGCCAAAGCCTGCCGGGGTCTCCTGCGGGACTTATTTCCTTACCGTGACCCCGGAACATAAAGGGCTATTGAAGGACACCGTGGATTTTGGTTAGTACAAGTCTGACAGTAAAGGTGGGAGGACTCATTTGATGATTTTACGACGCTAAAAAAAAAAGAAAAAGCCGTCTACTTGAGCCAACGTCTATCATAGGTATTCAAAGGTCTGCTATTCAAAAACCTACCTTATCACATTGTTCACAGCGATACTTGTAGAACTTCAGATGCACCAGATTATAGTGGTCTTTCATGTAGATATTCTTCGAGAAGATCTTGTCGCAACCTGGGCAAGGGATCCTGAAAACAATAGGCATGATTAACCGACTTCAAAAAAAAAGTAGATCCTCAGTTCGCGGTGAGTAATGGGCGACTCGCTGTCCGTTCATGGAACATGCCCGGGTCGACGGCGCGTTATGTTCCACGCGCGCCTCAAAGAGTGTCAGCATAATGATGGGACCCCCTTAAAGGCCCAAAGCCTACCGGGGTCGCGGGACTAACGAGCTACAGTGACCCCGGAACGTGAAGGGCTGCTGAAGGACACCGTGGATTTTAGTCAGTACAAGTCTGACAGTTCCGTGACGATTTCAATGGTGTAACGTATTTCTATGTTCACAGACGCACACTTAAAACTTCTAGAATCCAGAATATATCAAACACTTTTTTGAAAACCGCATTAAAATCGGTTCATGTAATCGCGGACAAACATAGTGTCGTACCTATTTGAAAATCTACAATCCAAATAAGCAAAAGCGAATCTATGTGGGCAACCTCATGGGAAATCCATTATTGTTATATACTAAAACCTTCTCCAGAATATAACGACCACTTGTCTGAAAAAGACATCAAAATCGGTTCAGCCAAACGCGAGATAATCGCGGGCAAACATACAGGTTGAGCTGAGAACCTCCTCCTATTTTAAAAATCGTTTAAAAAAAAAACTTTTTGAAAAAAAGGGAACCGACTTCAAAACCAAACACAAAAAAAACTATAAAATAACTTTTCTTTCGAAAGTCGGTGGCTTTGTTTTTTTTTTATTTCATAGATATAATGGCCACCGACTTCCGAAAGAAAAGTTATTTTATAGATTTTTTGTGTTTGGTTTTGAAGTCGGTTCCCTTTTTTTCAAAAAGTTTTTTATTTTTCCATTTTTAGTTGAGATAATCAACAAAAATCTTCATGAAGTCGGCGTCTTTGAAAATCTACAATCCTATCAAGCAAAACGGATCTATGTGAGCAACTTTACGAGATATCCATTATTGTTATATACTAAAACCTTCCCCGGAATGTAACAAACACTTTTCTGAAAACTGCATCAAAATCGGTTCAGCCAAACGCGAGATAATTGCGGACAAACATGCAATCGTCCCTGAAAATCTACGATCCAAGTAAGCAAAACGCATCCACGCGGGCAACGTCACGGGATATCTAATAGTGTTATATACTAAAACCTTCTCCAGATTGTAATGAACACTTTCCTGAAAACTGCATCAAAATCCGTTCAGCCAAACGCGAGATAATCGCGGACAAACATACATACATACATACATACAGGTCGAACTGAGAACCTACTTTTTTTTTGAAGTCGGTTAAAAAGTCCTCGACTTCCGAAAGAAAAGTTTTTTCATTTGTTTTTATAGTCGATTCCTTTTTTTTAGTAAAATAGCCTTAGGCCCGTATTACAGAATGTCACTCAATACTCAAGTATTACTTAAAACTAGATTCAAGGCATTTGATTGGTTAAAATCTAGATTTAAATAGAGACCAGTCCTTGAGTTTCGTTCTGTAATTACACGGGCCTTAGATTTGTCTGTCAGCTGAGAGGGCGAGATATCATGTGATCGTAGTGACGCAGCGAGTGGAGGGGGTAATACAACGTAAGTGGTGCGCTCTCTGAGCTCGATCACTTTAGCTCGAGAGCTCAGTTGCGACAGACGTTTATTAGGAACCGTGAATTTAAATTATTTCGGTGTGCAACGGCTTTTACAAAAGTGCTGATTTTGTGATTTGTTAATTAAAATTTAAAAGTACTAGATCATTGTTATTTTTCGTAAAAAAAAATCAAAATCTAACTAACAAGAACAGTTGCGCTGATTTGTTTAAATATCACTCAAAAATTGCTAAAGAGACTTACATAACGGTGTGACGCATTGCTGGGTGGTGTGACGTAGTACTGGGTGGTGTGACATACAACTGAATGGTAAGGCCTATTGCTGGGTGGTGTGATGTAACACACTAGTGTATTTATTTATGGTGTATGGTGAGGCATATTACTGGGTGGTGTGACATGGTGCTGGGCTGGGCGGTATGACATAGTGCTGTGCGGTATGTCCTAGTCCTGGGCGGAATGAGGTAATACTGTGTGATAATTATGTGTATGAATTTTAATGAGAATGTTTAGTGACGACGCTAGGTGATTTGATCTGGTGCTGGGATGTAGTGCTGGGCGGAATGAGGTAATACTGTATGGTATGACGTAATGCTGAACGTTATTACATATACGACATGAACGGCGTAATGCTAAGTGATATGACAATTTACTGACCGACGTGACCTACCTATGTTTGGTGCGATTTGCACGTGCGTGTGTGTTGGCCAGGTGCCACCTATAGCGGTACTGGTCGCGGTATTGTTTGTCACACTCCACGCAATAGGCGGCCACATGGACGGCGTGTGATGTCTTGTTATGTAGCCAGAGGCCGTTGTAGCGAGCCCAGCGCTTATTGCACGGCTTACATTCGAATGGAGAGTGCTGTTTTCTGAAAAAAAAACAACAAATTCCTATTGAATTTATGGAAGATTTTGCGCCTAAGCACAGATAATATAAACCAAGGAATACTTTTATAAACATTTGAAAGTATTACTTCTACTTTAAGTAAAATTCAAGTCAATAATGTAGCTATTTCGTCCCTTGTTTAAATTATTCGTCTTTAATTTGACTCCGACCGCAGGTCTAAAGCGACTAGCCACGCGCGCCTCAAGGAGCTATCAGCAGCTGCCTACAACTAAGCTTGCAAAACTAACTAAGCAGAATACCATGGCCCTGGAACGCAAAAGGCAATGGAACAGGGTGGAGTTTTAGTCAGAGTTTTCTGATTAATTTTGTTGCAGGATCCAAGTCAGTTAAATTCTTTTTTTTTTTCTTGTTGTCGTTACCGTTGATTTTAGCGCACAGAGGCCTTATCATGAGTTTTCAGTTATTCTGACGTAAAGTAAACTGGAACTTTGACATTTTCAAATTGAATGTTTTCAAGGAAAAATTTAGTTCCTTCTTCGCACACTAGAGGCGCTGTTCCATTTTTCCATACAAGAAACGCTGTAAATACTAGAAAGACGCTGTAAAGTAAAATATTGAAAACTCGTGATAAGGGTACAGGAGTTGCAGTGGTTTGGAAATAATGCGGTGGGATTGTTCAAAATAATAAAAAGTCCTTTCCGCCCCACTCAGGAGTATAGAACTCATTTTATAGTAAAGAAACCGTCCATTAATCACGTGAGGTTCGAATTGGGGGGGAGGGGTCTATATAAAATAACGAAATATCACAGAGGGGGCGGGTGGTTGTAGTAATGTATCACGTGTGTTTATTTTTCGGGATACATAACTGAAAAGCATACAAAATAGAAAAAAAAGCATCTCGTGATTAATGGACGGCCCCAAATATAAAGTACGTACCTGATATGATCCTTAATGCAGTACCTCATTTTAAAGCTGACCCCACAATAATCGCATACAAACTTCTCATGCCACTCTTTGTAATGTTTGTAGAAATCCCAACGACTCCTGCCGAAGTCATGAAGATTTATATTAATTTAATTTGCCAAAACTATCATCAGGATATAGCAATCTAGGCTGCGTGAGGGAGAGGGCAGCCTCCACCTCACAAATTAGGCGCTGCGGGAGACGCCTACGGCATCGGACTTCGCGAGGGAATTACCGGCCATCGTAGGCGCGGGCACGCGGACTAGTAATGGGTGACTTGACGTCCGATCATCGACTATGCCCGGGTCAACGGCGCGTAATGTTCCACACGCCCCTCAAAGACCTGTCAGCAATCTGACGGAGCCACCCTTAGAGGGCCAAAGCCTGCCGGGGTCGCGGGACTGTCTTATCCGATAGCTATGACCCTGGAACGTAAATGGCTATTGAAGGACTCCGTGGATTTTAGTCAGTACAAGTCTAACAGTCCCTCCCGCCCTGCCCTGGGTGGGAGGACTCATT
Source organism: Agrotis clavis (assembly GCA_954870645.1). Lineage (NCBI taxonomy): Eukaryota > Metazoa > Arthropoda > Insecta > Lepidoptera > Noctuidae > Agrotis > Agrotis clavis. The sequence goes on along the minus strand of OX940944.1, from coordinate 8,594,432 downwards.
CGATGATTTTACCACGCTAAAAAAAAACACTTTAACTAGGTCGCCCCAGTTATTATTCATAATAACTAGTTTTACCACCATCTGCCTTTTCCCAACTATAATTTGGGGCCGGTTTCCAGTCGAACCAGAGGCAGCTGGATATCAGTATTTTTCAATATACATCATAACTAGTAAATGTGATTAATTTTATGTCATTTATTATTGACTTTGACAGAATTGATTAGTTATTTACTTGATTAATTACTTTGACTGTAACAAAGAAATAATGATACCGCTAGCCTACTTCATCCCACTGCTAGACAAAGGCTCTCTCTCCATGACCTCCAGTTTTCACGATCCAGGGCCAAAGTAAAAAAAAATTGAAATTAATTTAAAAAAAAACTTACCCAAACTTCAACTCGCACTTCAAACACTGAAACACTTTTCTATGTCTCCTCTGACGATGCCACTTCATATGCGATTTGTCGTAACAAGAAAAATCGCATAGTGTGCAACTGAACTTATAGTAGTGGTTGCTAACGTGTGAAGATAGATGGCGCTTATTCAAGATTTGAGAACCACAGATATCACAGATGTATTTTGTTGACTGAAAAAAAAATCTGGTGGATGACGTCTTAAATAAAATAAATAAATAGTATTTTATTTCAGGCATGTACCCATAACAACGACAATGACACGACACAACAATGACAATTACAATGATAATTGACAATTTGAAAAATAATTAAAGCCAGAGTAGTTTTATCTTAATATAATATAAATCTCGTGTCACAATGTTTGTCCTCAATGGACTCCTAAACCACTTAACCGATTATAATAAAATTCGCACACCATGTGCAGTTCGATCCAACTTGAGAGATAGGATAGTTTAAATCTCAAATTATAGTCGCAATTTTAATAATATTATAAAGATTGCACCCGTGCGGAGCCGGGGCGGGTCGCTAGTCTAATATATAAAATTCTCGTGTCACAGTTTTCGTTGCCATACTCCTCCGAAACGGCTTGACCGATTTTGATGAAATTTTTTGTGCATATTCAGTACGTCTGAGAATCGGCTACTATCTATTTTTTTTTTAATTTATATGGCAAAACAACGTTTGCGGGGTCAGCTAGTATATTATAATAATATAATATTCCACAACTATCACACAACGCCATCTAGTCCCAAGCTAAGCAGAGCTTGTGTTATGGGTACTAGACCACTGATAAACATACCTATATATTTCTAAATACATAAATATTATAGATAAATTAAACCCAGACACAGAACAAAATATGATCGTGCTCATCACACAAACATTTGTCCTGGGTGGGAATCGAACCCACGACCTCCGGCATAGCAGCCAGGGTCACTAACCACTACACCAACAGGCTTGTCAAAGTTCCAGTGAGGGAAAGTGACAGAGCTATACAAGTCACCTAGCGCCATCTTGTTTCCACACTGAAATTATTCTAGCTTGAAGCCTTCATGTTAGGCCATCTGGTTACCATACTGTTTAGCTTTTCCCTAACTTTTTATTGTTCGTGTATCTGTCAAAGCGCGGTACCGTGGTTATGGAACGCAAAGTGTAAGGGTAAATTTTAGTCAGTACAAGTCTGACAGTCCCCTCGGCTCTACTAAGGGCGGGAGGACTTATTTAATGAAGGGGACTGTCAGACGTGTATTGACTAAAATTTATCATGTACCCTTAGCACGAGTTTTCAGTATTTGAGACGTAAAGTAAACTGGAACTTTGACAATTTTCAAGGAAAAAATTAGTTCCTTCTTCGCACACCAGAGGCGCTGTTCCATTTTTCCATACAAGAAACGCTGTAAATACTGGAAAGACGCTGTAAAGTAAAATAGTGAAAACTCGTGATAAGGGTACAGTTCTTTCAATTTCCCTTTACGTTCCAGTGTCGCGGTAAACCTGCTTGGACAGTTCCGTGCAATTTCATCAGCCATCAGGCCATCATTCGACTATTCGGAAATTTGCCATTTTAGAGTTTTATTTTTGATTTTAGAGAATTTTTCCTTTTGCTACTCGGTTGCCATTTTGCGAATTAGGCTTCCTACTCCTCTAGCATACGGACTGCGAGTGATGGGTGACTCTCCGTCCGATCATGGACCATGCCCGGGTCGAAGGCGCGTCTGGTTCCATGCGCGCCTCAAAGAGCTGACTGCAATCTGACGGCGATCCTAAGAGGGTTAAAGCCTGCCGGGGTCGCGGGACTGTCTCTTTAGTTAACCGTGACCCTAGAACGTAAAGTGCTATTGAAGGAATATCGGGGATTTTAGTCAGAAGCCTTCCTGCGCCTAAACAAATTAAAACTACAGAATATGATTAAAAATTACCTTACAATGAAACTTCTTCTGATGCCTTCCCAAAATTTCTTGACGTGTAAACGTCAAAACACATTTTTCGCATTTAAATCTCTTCGACTTAAAATATACGCTTTCCCTTTCACTCTTCAACAAACCCTGTAACTCATTATCATCTATCTGCACTCTTCTAAAGGATTCTTTAGAATATTCTGTAATAATTTGGAATTTTGGCTTCTTATTTTGTATGGCTCGTTTTTTTGCCCAACGATTATTTTTAGGCTTTTTTTGATCTGCAGATTGTTGTAAAGAACTTATATTTTTCAGCGTAAGATGGTTTTCAGTATTCTGGCTTGTATTTTCAGGAGTTGTGTCTGCAACAAAGATATTATAATCATCATTTTCCAAGCTCAGAGGTTTTCGACGGCGCGTTGTGTTCCACGCGCGCCTCAAAGAGTCTCAGCATGATGACGGGGCCCCCTTCTAGAGGGCCAATTTTGACGCTATTCACTCGAATTGCACCGCATCGCATCATGAGTAAAGAGCTAATAGCTCTCTCGAAAATACATACCTATATGAAGAAAAAACGACGGGTTGCACTCTGGGAGTGCCGGCAGAAGTGAAAACTTGAATATTGAATGTTGTGCACTTTTGATATTTCGGAATGGTTCCCTAAACATTCCAAAATATCAAAAGTGCAAAATAATTTTGCACGAATTGTTTTAATTATCAGTATAAAAATACTATCATTTATATATTTATAATACCGCCGCGCCAGCTGAATTTTCGATCAGGTCACGTGTCCTGACGCGAGTTTAACATTTTTTACCCATTACACTACAAGAATAATCTAAAAAACATACCTATATTATCTTTTTCCACCTCCTCAGTTTTAGGACAGTTATCACCAATATCATGTTCTAACACACATGTATCATTAATTTCATCATCATCACTGTTTTGGTCACATGTTTTTGTGTCTGACTGTACTTTCACATTCAAATCATTTACATAAATAGTGTGTGGATGTAAATCATTTAGAATTATTGTTGTAAGACTGGACTGTGAGCCATAGACGAAATTCTGAAAAAAAAATATTTTTTTAAAGCTATCCCTTAAATAGATTAAATAAATATTATATCCTTTATATAGATTAAATCAGTGGCGTAGCTAGGGATGGGCGGCAGGAGCGGCACGACCGGGTGTCACCCAGTTGTTGGTGACACCCGACCGTTAACATCAATGCCTAAAACTAATCCTAAAACTGTTAAAAACGTCAATTAATTAAATACCTATAAGTAACATTAATAAGTAGGTAACAATTTATTTTTAATTTTTTTCATGTTGTACTTGGATCATCGTAAATTGAAAAATAATTTGTAATTTTTTTAATAAAACATAAATTAATGATTACTTGTTTTATTATTTAGTCTTGGCTTTTGGGGTGACACCTACAAGATCCGCCCCGGGTGCTACCCATGCTAGCTACGCCACTGGATAAAATTGCATAAAAGCCTAGATAAAAAGAAAGATATTATGATCTATTTTATAAACTGTATGTATACCTATGAAGAGTAACAAACATCCATCCATCTATACTCATAAACTAACATATTTATAATATTAGTGCATTTACTTTTTTTTTTGTCGAGTCGATGGTTTTAACTGTGCATGCATAACCGATACATGTACCAATAACTGTACAGTTTTAACACACACTAAGGTTTGCCTGTCGGTTATGCATGCAAGGTTAAAACCATCATACAAACCCTAATGAGACCTATGGCATCCATTAATTATTTATTACAAAGAAATAATATTTTATAAATTCACCTGTCCCAACCGAAGCATTTCATTGGCTCTCTGAACCTGTTGTTGAAATATACTGGCTCTTCGTAACACTGCCTTACACTCCCAGCATAGTTTTATTTCTTCTAATGCTGTTTGCTGCTGTAAAATATAATTATTAACCTTTTAACCGCCAGACTTCATATCAATTGTCGTGCCCCCAGCGCCAGGCTACGAATTGGTGAAATACAAGTTCCTCTCCTTCTGCTCCTCTTAGGCTCCGATTTGTTAAATATTATGGTGTACAATAAAAAGTATTATATCTGTCTATCTACATAAACAGAGAGATATAGAATAGATGCAATAAAATAAATCAAAACAACAAAAATCGTGAATATTCTCTGTCCGATATATTCGACTCTGGCGTAATGGGCCCGAAAATATTTGTTGGATATATCCGACGTTGGCGGTTAAAAGGTCAAGTACTTAAGACACTGAGGGGGCCCCCTTAGAGGGCCAAAGCCTGCCGGGGTCGCGGGGTAGTCTCTTCTTGTAACTGTGATCCCGGAAGGTAAAGAGCTATTGAAGGACACCGTGGATTTTAGTCAGTACAAGCTTGACAGCCCCTCCGTCTCTGCCTTGGGTGGGAGGACTCATTTTGATTATTTTACCATGATTACAAAAGGCTATTTTTTTTTATTGTTCTAAAAGGCTATTGGCTATTTTTTTTTTTTGTTCTTGAATAGTTTAAAGCAAAAAATAGGTCAGTGGGTCGTCTTAGGGGCGATATATTTAAATGTGCTCAGTTTGCAACGATTTATCATACATATTCTATTAATATGTCAAGTTAAACTTAAAACATACATTATTTTGAATATCCAAAGTAATTCTTCTAAAAACATCGATAAGTTCTCCTAAAGGTGATAATTTTCTTCCAACACTAAAGCAGACACAACACTGATTCTCATAGGGAAATTCAAACTTTATTTCAGTTTCGTCCATCATTTTCACTTGATTTTATTTTTAAGAAAATTATTTATACGAATTTTTCCATAATTTTATACTAGTAATTATCGCTAGCAGAATCCATTTGTTTAATAAATAACCATTTTTTAATCAATTTTATTCCTGAATAATTATTTTTATTTGTTTTATACAAGGAAAAACACTTTAATTACTCAACTATTTTAAATCAGATTTTCCGTGAGTTTTGTTTTGTTTTCCTGTCAATCTGAGAGTGACAGTTGACACACAACTGTCAAAAAAGCTCGACAAAGCTCAACATTATGGAAGCACGAAAGTACGGAAGCAACGTTTTGTTGGTTTTGTTCAAATACGTTTCGTTACTCATAGCGTATTATTGATTATTTTGGAAAACATTCCAGACATCTCAAGCCGACAGTTTGACAGTGCTGTCGAATACGCACATTTTTTATGCACAGTGGGCTATTCGTTGAATATTTTCTGTTGTTATTTTTACCGGATAAAATAAATTAAGAAAATGTCTTAAATGAAACGCATACTGCAATATCGATTTTGAGTCCGTTCATTGAACTCACGTCCATTTTGTCTACGTCTCGCAGCCCTAAGGATACCTGGATAAATACTATCGACAAATAGGTGAGTAAGAAAACCTAAATATTACGCTAATTATTCAAAAAAAAAGAAAAAGTAATCTTGAAGCAAAAAAATTGTAAAAAATAAGCAATACCTTTGAGTAGGCGTGTGTGAATTTATTCCTTATTCTGTGTTAAGGTTTTATTGACCTTATGAGCTTATTTATGTGCTGACTACGACGGTATATTTATCTCAATCTAGGATGATGCTCCAGCCAAGTTAAAAAATAATAATATTTTGTCTCACTTTTCATAACTCATTTTATTTTTTATCTCTTTTTAGCTATCAATTATTGTTGTATTTGTGTCTAGAAATTCTATTTTTTTTTATTAAATAAATGCTATTGAACTGCCGCTCGCTGATGATTTATGATTATGCTCTTGCAATATTTTCTTACTCTATTTATTTGTAATGTACAGCTTGACATAAAAATGTAGAAAACCGGAAGTCGCCACTGTCTTCGCGCTACCAGCACTTTGAATGATTTTATTTTATTTTTTTTCACTTATTACGTTAGTTTTATGGCACAATAATAAATCTAACAAACCTGCGGTCTTTGTTTACATCAAATATCAAAGATTTTAAAACGCTGTCAGAAATAAAAATTATAGTTCCGTTTCAATCCGTTCTGGCCAAGCTGTACATACGGCTACAGCTTGGCAAAAAACTGTAGAAAACCGGAAGTCGCCATTGTCTTCTCGCTACCAGCACTTTGAATGTTTTTTTTTATTTCACTTATTACGTTAGTTTTATGGCACAATAATAAATCTAACAAATCTGCGGTCTTTGTTTACATCAAATATCAAAGATTTTAAAACGTTGTCAAAAATAAAAAGATTAGTTCCGTTTCAATCCGTTCTGGCCAAGCTGTACACATCAAGCTATACAAAACCAGTTTATCTTTTACTCGCTCATATTGAACGGTCAGCTTAGACTAGTTTTGCATAGCTTGATGTGTGTACCGCGTGTACCTTGATAACTGAAATGAATCCCAACATTGTCATGCTACTTAATATTTTAAGTAACATTGAAAAAAACTGTAACGCGTGTCAACCTTCAAGGACAAATAGAGCTTTCCAAGGTCAAGCAGCGCTTCTCAAGGTCAAGCAGCGCTTCTCAAGGTCAAGCAACGCTTTCCAAGATCAAGCAAATATATGTATAACTAATTACAAATATATATTTATTTTGCTATTCTTCGATAATAAGCTATGTGGGCAGTTTCAGTGTCGTAACTACAGTATGATATGACGATGAGATTTAAACGAATAAAACCTATTCTACATAAAAAACTTTTTCAAAAAAAAATGTAACCGCCTTCAAAAACAACCACATAAAATGGTAAAATAACCTACAAAACTTTTCTTTCGGAAGTCGGTGACTTATTTTTATTAGTTTCACTGTGTTTTTTGCCACCGACTTCCGAAAGAAAAGTTTTGTAGGTTATTTTACCATTTTTTGTGGTTAGTTTGAAGGCGGTTACATTTTTTTTTTTTGAAAAACTTTTTATTTTACCATTTTTAGTTTAAATATTTAACCACAATTCTTGTCAAATACATCGTTTTCTTACATATGTAAGAAATCCGTAGCACCGGTAATAAAATCGTTAACATCTCTTTCATTCCTTCCCTATCTCAAAAACTACCCGATTTTGATGAAACTTGCAGTATTCCTTAAGTTGAACGATACCTAGTACAACATAAAAAGAATTACTTAAATCGGACTTGTAGTTCCGGAGATATGCGAACACAAACATAATTTACTAAATCAGTCGATGCCGACTCCTTACTAGAGGAGTTGTACCTTCCATCATCAGCTCATCCACCTGAGATGATGATTATCAGATGCAAATACTTAAACAGCTTTAGAAAATATATGAAAATGGTACTATGTGCCTATAAAATTTGAAGGTTGCCCTCGATTTCCTTGGGATCCCATCATCAGATCCTGACCTGATGATCATGAGACCAATTAGAAAGTATACCCTTTCAAGCAAAAGAAAAATTTTCCAAATCGGTCCAGGCGTCTTCGAGAAATCGGGGAACATACATAAAAAAAAAAAAGATTCCGACGAATTGAGAACCTCCTCATTTTTTTGAAGTTGGTTAAAAATATAAAGTACCTAAGTAATGTAAATGAAGCAAGAAAGTACAGACACCAGTACCTACATCAACCTTCCTCATGTGAGCAATTAATAGATTTTCTTCCTTATCACAATTGTTGACCTGCTGGCTTCTGTACCTTGATGACTTTTTAAGCAACATTAAATTAAAACTGTTGCGCGTGTCGACCTTCAAGAACGAATAGAGCTTTCCAAGGTCAAGTAGCGCTTCCCAAGGTCAAGCACCGCTTTCCAAGGTCAAGCAACACTTTCCAAGGTCATGCAGCACATCCCAAGGTCAAACAGCACTTCCCAAGGTTAATGTCCAAGGTTTTCAAGATCAGACTAAATGGGTGTTTCCTTCCTAATGTATTGAAAACCTCTGGCTTTCAAATAGAGGCTTTTAATATCTTAGGCAGGCGACATTCAGATTCATCATAGATTGGAAGGCGGTTCCATGGGAATTGAGGCGTAAGGCGAGGTAGAGCATGAAGAAAATATATTTAGAACAAATTAAAATGTTTAATTATAGTTGTCAACATTATCATAACATACAAAGTTACATAGAACAGTTACGATGTAGTTACATAAAAAGTCACTACTGGTTCGAATTTAATAAATATTTTTGTATTGGATAGTCCATTTGTCAAGGAAAGGAGAGAGGCTAGATAACTTCACGCTACAACCAATGGGAACCGAGCAGCAGGTTAAACCGTCGGAAACAGCTAGTTTTATAATTATTGTGCCATAAAACTAACGTAATAAGTGAAAAAAAATAACATTCAAAGTGCTGGTAGTGACAGCACAGTGGCGACTTCCGGTTTTCTACTCTACAGCTTGACATAAAAATGTAGAAAACCGGAAGTCGCCACTGTCTTCGCGCTACCAGCACTTTGAATGATTTTATTTTATTCTTTTTCACTTATTACGTTAGTTTTATGGCACAATAATAAATCTAACAAACCTGCGGTCTTTGTTTACATCAAATATCAAAGATTTTAAAACGCTGTCAGAAATAAAAAATTTAGTTCCGTTTCAATCCGTTCTGGCCAAGCTGTAATTTGCCAAGCTGTAAATAATCAATTATGCTTTCAATTTTAATACAAATATTTCCAGGAGTTTAATTAATTAGTATAACTGTTTACAATTTTAATTGGAGAGGAGCTCGTGGCTAAATAATTACAGCCGCACGGCCGATCATTCTAGTTAAGCCGCGCTTGCAGAGGTTGGTCTGTGGATGGGTGACTATCTGTCATAGCGAGTTTCCTCCGTGCCTCGGAAAGCATGTAAAGCCGTTGGTCCCGACTGCCATGTAGATCTTTGACAGTCGTTACTATTAGTCAGAAGCTCTAAAGTCTGACAACTAGTCTTATGGTGATTGCTTCGATGTAGCCCGCGAAATTCAAATTTTTTTACGTTTTTTGCAATTTTCAGGCCAGTGACATGTTGTAACTTTATAAATATTTGTGTTGCGCAAATAACAAGTATAATTTTAAATATAAAAAATATCAAAAAACTCGCTCCATCAGCTCTCACATAGAAAAGGTGCATCGTAGTTAGATTTCGGAGATTTTAACATGATGCACCTTTTCTATGTGAGAGCTGATGGAGCGAGTTTTTTGATATTTTTTATATTTAAAATTATACTTGTTATTTGCGCAACACAAATATTTATAAAGTTACAACATGTCACTGGCCTGAAAATTGCAAAAAACGTAAAAAAAATTGAATTTCGCGGGCTACATCGAAGCAATCACCATAAGACTAGTTGTCAGACTTTAGAGCTTCTGACTAATAGTAACGACTGTCAAAGATCTACATGGCAGTCGGGACCAACGGCTTTACATGCTTTCCGAGGCACGGAGGAAACTCGCTATGACAGATAGTCACCCATCCACAGACCAACCTCTGCAAGCGCGGCTTAACTAGAATGATCGGCCGTGCGGCTGTAATTATTTAGCCACGAGCTCCTCTCCAATTAAAATTGTAAACAGTTATACTAATTAATTAAACTCCTGGAAATATTTGTATTAAAATTGAAAGCATAATTGATTATTTACAGCTTGGCAAATTACAGCTTGGCCAGAACGGATTGAAACGGAACTAAATTTTTTATTTCTGACAGCGTTTTAAAATCTTTGATATTTGATGTAAACAAAGACCGCAGGTTTGTTAGATTTATTATTGTGCCATAAAACTAACGTAATAAGTGAAAAAGAATAAAATAAAATCATTCAAAGTGCTGGTAGCGCGAAGACAGTGGCGACTTCCGGTTTTCTACATTTTTATGTCAAGCTGTAGAGTAGAAAACCGGAAGTCGCCACTGTGCTGTCACTACCAGCACTTGGAATGTTATTTTTTTTCACTTATTACGTTAGTTTTATGGCACAATAATTATAAAACTAGCTGTTTCCGACGGTTTAACCTGCTGCTCGGTTCCCATTGGTTGTAGCGTGAAGTTATCTAGCCTCTCTCCTTTCCTTGACAAATGGACTATCCAATACAAAAATATTTATTAAATTCGAACCAGTAGTGACTTTTTTTTTCGCGACGCCGGCAGCTTTTGGATCTCTATAGAGGGGCCCCGTCATTATGCTGAAGCTCTTTGATACGCGCGTAGAACACAACGCGCCGTCGACCCGGGCATGGTCCGAACCAGTAATGACTTAGATTAGCGCATTCAAACAAAACAAACCAACTCTTCAGCTTAAAGTCATTATTGAGTAAAAATAAACTTACGACAATATCCCAAGTCAAGCTACTCAAACTCAGCTTAAAATTGCGATAGTTCACGACGCTTGCAAGTACAATACGGATGACACTTGGCATAATTGCTAAAGATCGGCACACATTAATAGTATCTTGGTTCTCTTTTATAACTTGCTTAGCTCCTCTTGCAAATGCTCATATTAAAATAAAACGTATGTAATTAATTTTGTAATAGGAGGAATGTAAACTTTACTATGAATATGATTTGTATGACCGACCGCTAATAACATTAATGTTGTCAAGGCAAGTTTAGGTTCTTGCAAATAAAATAATATTTGTTGACGCCATTTCATTTTAGTTATACTTGTATGTGTACCTTGAGGATACAAATATTTATTCCGTGCAGATTTCAGACTTTGCGCAAACCGTGTCGATAAACATTACCGTCAAGTGATCTTTATGCTCATTTCAATAAGGTTGTAATTACTTTGAAGCTTTGAGAGGTAACGCAATTGGTATTTTGTTTACAGGACTTTTGGATACTTTTGGAACCTTTGGCGAGCCTTTGCCTATAAAGGCCAAACCATGGCTATTCGCAAGTACGAACTGGTGGTAAGATTTAATGTTCTTAGACTTTTTAAACTTAAATTTATTTTCCATCTACATTTCATTTTTGTAATTGCAAACCCTAAAACCTATCCAAGGTCTACCTCTTATAATGACGGGACCCCCCCTCTAGAGGGCCAAAGCCTGCCGGGGTCGCGGGACTTATCTCATAACCGTGACCCTGGAACATAATGGGCTATTGAAGGACACAGTGGATTTAAGTCAGTACGAGTCTGACAGTACCTCCCGCTCTGCCCGGGGTGGGAGGACTCATTTGATGATTTTACCACGCTAAAAAAAAAGGTCTACCTCTTACCAAAAATGCTAACATTTTTGACCCCCTGTCCCACATAAAGGTGTGTTACGAATATTATGTTTGACGTCTCTATCCAAATGCACACACATTTGTAACTCAAGGGGAGGAGGAGAGGTCAAATATCTTAGCATTTTGACCCCATTCTTACAAAAATAGGTGTTTTATGTCTTAAGTTTGACGTTTCTCTACTTATCTGTTTGTGGTATCGTGCTGAGGGCCTACCACAACATTTGTAAATGGCGCGGTAGGGTCGTCGGGCACAGAAATGAAACTCAATGGTACAGTATACAATCAAACGTATAATAGGTGTACGACACAGACATTACAGTACATAGTTCTTACGCTAGATACATAATAATCTAGGGCTCGCGTACATAGGTTCGCTCGGTAAGTGAGCGTGCGCACTCAGTGGTCGCGTTGGGCCGAGAAGAGAAGTAGTTCCACTGTTAGTAAGAGACAGAGCTATGCAAGTCGTCTAGCGCCATCTCTTTCCTACAGTGGAACTACTTTCGCTTTAAGACGTTATGGTAAGCTACGGAGTCTGTATTTATGTTTTTTTTTTTATTGCAGCCACCAAAGAAGCCACCAGCAAGAGGAGCTAAGCAAGTTATAAAAGAGAACCAAGATACTATTAATGTGTGCCGATCTTTAGCAATTATGCCAAGTGTCATCCGTATTGTACTTGCAAGCGTCGTGAACTATCGCAATTTTAAGCTGAGTTTGAGTAGCTTGACTTGGGATATTGTCGTAAGTTTATTTTTACTCAATAATGACTTTAAGCTGAAGAGTTGGTTTGTTTTGTTTGAATGCGCTAATCTAAGTCATTACTGGTTCGGACCATGCCCGGGTCGACGGCGCGTTGTGTTCTACGCGCGTATCAAAGAGCTTCAGCATAATGACGGGGCCCCTCTATAGAGATCCAAAAGCTGCCGGCGTCGCGAAAAAAAAAGTCACTACTGGTTCGAATTTAATAAATATTTTTGTATTGGATAGTCCATTTGTCAAGGAAAGGAGAGAGGCTAGATAACTTCACGCTACAACCAATGGGAACCGAGCAGCAGGTTAAACCGTCGGAAACAGCTAGTTTTCTCATTTTACTACCAATATGACGCCTGTAATTTCCTAATTAGACCAGTCAGTAGAGAATTTTGTATTCTACAATATTGATCATAAATACAAAAAGCAAAAAACCCATAGGAAATGAGATATTTACAAAAAAAAGCGCAAAAAACTGATTTTTGTGACTTTGACCTTGATCTGTGACCTTGAAATTTAATAGTTGCGTACCATATGTAGGTTTTGAGACAACTTTTGGGGTGTCCATATACAAGTATTTACAGACTTACAGCTGGGTATCTCGGATTCTGAGATTCTTACCTAATTTAAGCTTAAATGACTGGACTAAATGCTCGTTAAACATGGCACGTTACATACGCGCCACGCCCCGCACCGTGTGAAGTTTTGTATCGTATGTCAAGGCTCGCACGTGGTGGCTCGTGTGATGCGAGCACAAGGCTGTAAAGCTGTATCTAATAGTACCACATTTTGCTTGCATTATTAGTTAAGTTAAAATCCCATGTAATAAGGTACAAACAAGAAATCGACTTGGTACTTGACCAGCAGGGCTATTGGCTAACCGGTGGGCAACTGTGGCTATCGGATTGGTTACTGGACATCTCTATATTTTATCGATTGTTATGCGGCTAAGTTGAGGAGTGCCTCGAGAGCGTTAGAATAGTTGATTTTAGGGAACAACAAGGCTCATTACCTCAACACAGGACATGAAATCAAGGACTACCTATTTTTTTAAGTTACTTAAGTATACAAGTTATGCATGGTGTTACACATAGAAGTTTGTAATATTATGTGAAACTCAGATTAAACAAACTATTCGTTAACTTTTCGAGCGCCTTACTGAGATGTGAAAGTAGTAGCACGCCACTGGTATCATAATCAACCAATATTTAATGAAAATCCATTTTTTTTTATTTCAGCTTTCGAACACGCTTCTGCCAATGTCATTACTTCTGCTAAGTTACATTATGAAGAGGATGAGCAAGCCACTCTATTCTGCAGACGGGAAAATTCTCTACGCAGGTTACGATTTGAACCTCAAAGGTAGCTGGGGCGAGTAAGTAACTAAGTACACTATCTCTTTTTAATGAGTAGTAGTAGTTGTCGCTTCTGGGAGTAATTTCGTGAAATGCTATGTCTAAAGGGAAATGGAACAGGAGGTCTTTAAATAAGTGAGCAGAGTTAAGCAACGCTTTTATAGGACTTTACAAGGACAAGAACACTTGTTCATAGATTTTACCCATGACGCGATTCGTACGATTTGCAATTTCTACTAACTAAAAATAAAAATCGTCCTTGCTACTACGATATAATGATGCAATTCGACTGACTTAACGTCGTCGTGGCGAGCGTGTTTTGTTTTTCATCTATCCGTAGTAACTGCACGTTTTATGTCATATTTTATGTCGTAGTGGTAAGGATGACTTTCACTTGTAGTTGAAACCGGTCGAATTGCGTCGCATCGCGTCGTCGGAGCACACGGCTCGTTGCGGCGCCGTACAGCAAAAATTTCGCTCTACTGGCACTGGCAGACACACGTGACAAATATTTGTGAGGCAAAATCTTTGCGGCGCGGCGCCGCAACGCACCGCGTGTTCCGGCACTTACACGGACGAAAACATGGACATGTAGTCGACGTCGAAGTCAAAAGTCCAAGTAGTAGGCAAAAATATGGATGTCGAAACGACTACTTAAGGCTCGCTTGTTTTCTGCATGCATAATGTAAATCGTAAAATCGTTGCCCCACACTAACATAACATTGGCTTGAATTCCTGTTCTACATATATTAAGGCACGATTGGCGCAGTGGCTGAGTGGTCGACTGCTGCGCAGCCGGTCGCGAGTTCGATCCCCGCACGAAACAAATATTTGTATGATCTGCAAGTAGATGTTCGGGGTCTGTGTGTTTGTGTATGTGAGTTTCTATGTTTGTAAACGCATCCACAATACAGTAGGATTTCCTATTTTTAGGCCACGTTTCTTAAAAGAAACAAAAAAGAAAAAGTGGCCGCTATAGCGAAATAAACATAGCTTCGTACGCATTGCCAACATCATCAGCGTCGCATTTAATGCTATAGACAACTCAAAGTACCATCGTAAATGCCCTAAAACTTCCACATATTTTAATAGCATGCACTCAAACATACAACCTTTGTCTCAAACTTCCCTTTTTCTCAAACATATTTTCTCCTTTTTTTTACAGAATCTTCAGAGAAGTTATGGCAATAATAGTGCTGACACACCTCTTCTCCGCCATCTCTCCATGGTTCCGCCATATCCTGTGGCTCATTCCGGGCAGGATCTTCTATTTGATCTGGAGGACCACCGTACGTCCAACACTTCTGCAAATCTTTATAGAAAGTGGACTGATTTCTGAAGATCACGAGGAAGAACGAAGTGGAGGTAGAGCGAAGAAAAATAAGAAAAAGATTAAGTATCTTAGGACTATTCGGCATTGGCATAATTTTAAATGCTAAATCCTTACTTCTACAGATAAAGAGCATTGACCGAGCATTTATTTGCTTCAAATTGCCCTAATCTATCTCTTACCCCTAAGACCTCTCTTTCTAGAAAGGATTTTTTTGACATTTTGCTAGTGAAACCTCAGTCAATGCTCTATATCTATGCATACATCTGAAGATCAGCGGGGCTATTGCGTATCTCGGTGTCTATGTGGTGATCATCAAACAGCTGTCAAAAGGCAAATTTCGTATTGGCTTTTGCATTTGCAATTAAACTGATAAATGTAAATCTTCCCTAAAATCAACTATTCTAACGCTCTTGAGGCACTCCACTCCTCAACTCAACCTCATAACAGGTATCAAGCCATCGAAGTTCAGTGGAAAATTAACCGCTGGTCAGTGACCAACAAGTTAGCCAATAGCCCTGCTGCCCTCACTTAAGTCATAGATTTTTAATCAGATATTATCGCGATCTGTACACGATTATGATTTAAAATCTGCAACAATTGTGCGTCAAAGAAAACGTTGATCATTTTTGACTCGGTGGGGCAAATCTAACGATTAAAATCTTAATAATGCTGACATTCGCACAAGATCATCGAGTTGTCGAATAGAGGAACGTAATTTTTTACTACTAGAGACTAGAGGTGCTTTTCCAACAGTGAAATAACGGCAAACTATTACGTTAACGTATCTTTTCAATCAGGGGCGGACCGAGAGTTTGTGGGGCCCTAGGCTAAAACTACTCGGGAGCCCTGCTATGCGTATACTTAATTAACTAAATGCTATTTTAGGACCTGACTTTTATTAGTTAAACCACAGCGTTTCGAACTTCGGGACCCAACTCAAGTTCGGGTCACCCGACTCAATATCGCCGAGCATAAATCAGCTTATAATATTAGGTACCATTGCTAGGACACTGGCCTACTCTTCTCTATGAGAGGAAATGGGGTGTAAACCACCAAGTAGGCCCAGTACGGGTATAAAGGAGATGTCTTAATATGTCTAAACTTTGAAGACGTGTGACATCTCTCTGTGGTTCTAAGACACTGGTTTTCTCACAATGTTTTTCTTCACCCTTTTTTGTGCAGGTGGCCTACCCCGACATCTTAAAGCTTGAATAGTTCCGCTGTGAGAAAGCGACAGAGCTATACAAGTCGTCTAGCGCTATCTCGTTCCCACAGGTTAACGCTTTATGACGTTGGTAGGCCAGCTGTGGTGATCGAGCTCATGAGTTTACGATTAAGTTTGTTTACAAAATAAATTGGTATAACAGTTTCCAGTTACGTTTTTGGGAAAGCACCTTCAGGCTTTATTTTTACTTATTTGTAAGAAAAAAAAAGACTTCTTCCTTATGTAGTAGTTTTTAATAACTTTTTATTCCCCTTTTTCGATTATATTCTTCTAAAAGTCATCCTACATAGAGAACTAAGTATATTTTTTCTAAAAGTTTATATGTGACATCCACTAGGCTACCTATTCATATTTGAAAAAAAAAAAAAAATTTTTATTCTCTTTTGGACCACAACTTGTGGCCTACCGAGACGTCTTAAAGCCATAGTAGTTCCAGTAAGGAAACGAGATGGCGCTAGACGACTTGTATAGCTGTGTCTCTTTCCCACACTAGAACTACTTTGGTTTTAAGACGTGATGGTATGCTACCTGAGCGTTAAACGCTAAATATTATTTTAATAATTATATTCTGTGTAATGTAATGAGGTATGGCGTAAGCAAGTCTTACTTTTCTGTAACTATTTTTATTGTTGTGTAATCTAAGCACCGTCTATTTCGAACTTAAGAGCATTGACCGAGCAGTCTCTACCTGTCATTCTTATCGTCTATTCCTGGTATACGATAAATTAAAAGCTCTTGCCTGTAAGTGTAGATACAATGCCTCATATTTTTCTCTCTATGTAGAAAGGTTATTTTATTTGGATGGTGAAAGCTCAGTCTCTGCTATAAGTCTATGGAGCGTCTAGGGTTGGGTCGTGTTACCGGTTTTTTGACAGATGATGTTTTAGCGCACGTTCTAAAATTTTCAATTGAACGGTTACCAAACATTTTCTGTGAATTGCGAACTAAAGGTCTCAAATAAATAAAAATGTAAAAACGCCTGCAGGTCAACCTACCCGAATATGTCAAATTTTACCAATCGAAAATAAACCTTTCTCCACTGTGATAAGGTTGAAAATCGATTACAGAAATTTGTCAGTTTGAGTTCATTTGATGTGCTGGCGTCTGTACTGCACTGAACTAACTTATATATGTCAGTTTGTTTTTTTTTTAATTTTTATTAATTAAGAGACTTTTATTCCAGGGAATATGTCAGTCCCGTAGTTCCTTTCTTAAAAAACTAAAAACAACAATACAGTTTGTTATTGATAATAGTATTAATTCAACTGATTTATTTTTTGATTTGACTGAAGAGTTTGTGATCTCATTTATTTATTTTAAGCAAACAATTCGTCTTGTTTAAATTTGTGCTGCTTATCTCTTGCTAGGATTCTCAGCATAGCAGTTATTGTTACACTTTTTGCCATTAA
This sequence comes from Agrotis clavis, assembly GCA_954870645.1. Lineage (NCBI taxonomy): Eukaryota > Metazoa > Arthropoda > Insecta > Lepidoptera > Noctuidae > Agrotis > Agrotis clavis. Next base: position 8,576,918 of record OX940944.1, on the reverse strand, counting down.
TTAGCATTATATTATAAAAGTCATTATAATTATTCTAATGACGGCATTTAACTACTTTACCATTCATGAAAAATGTAACCCATTTTAAATTAAATTATCTATTAAGTATTTAGGTACAAAAAATGTTCCATTTTTATAAGTTAAATATTTATAAAATCAAAAATCACTTTCTATCATTGAAAACAGGGAAAATGTTGCGATTATTATTGTAGTCCTACTTCGTGTTTAAGTTTTAGGTACTAAACCTATATATTAATGGACTTTAGACTTTCCTCAATGTAAAGGGAAAAGTCACCTGCTCTGTTTATGGTTAACACAACAATATTTACGCTCAATTTGTCAAAGAAGGATTTGTCGACTTATTGACTTTTCTCTTTACGCTGACAATGCCATAATTTTAGGTATCCGAATTTAATACGGTAGGTATCCCACTTGTAACACAGGGACTGTTGTAATGAGTTTTTTCGTAGTAATTTTATCTCTGACAGTACAATCGAATATCAACCTTATGGTCACGAAAATAAAGAAGACTGTATAAAATTTTGACAGATTTGTCAGTGGCAACTAAGTATCAACAAAGACAATTAAGTAGTGGGTCAGCATCCAGTCAAATCGGGGTAGCTGAATACCAGATTCTTTATATTTATCAACTGTTTTTTATCTTCCACAACACAGTTAGTGCTGGACTATACCTTTGGTAAGAATGGTTACAGTACAGACTTTTGTTCCACTGACTTCTTGTAACAACTGTATCCGTTTATATAAGGTTTACTTTGATTTTGTCAGTGATGTACATTCAGAGATGAATTAACTGCAAGAGGGCTGTAAATTCGTATTTCTAATTAAATAACTTATTATTTAATTACATCAAAACATTTTATTATGAATTCAGTATACTTATATACTGAATTCATAATAAAATGTTTTGATGTAATAGTTTTTATGGCGCGATGAAAGAAACTTAAACCCACAAATATCAGAAATAGTGGTTGTGCAGTGAGCGTGTGGAGAGCTTGGGTTTTTGTGGACTGTATATTTGAAGGCTGGTAAACTCGAAGACTTGAAGACTCCGAAGACTCCAGGAGCTGGGCTTAGGAACGGGGTAGCGGGGCACTGATTAAAACATTACTTTGACTCACATTTGGGCTTGGCAGGGAAACCCCTACAGAGGGACTCACGCGTCTAGTTCTAGACGGCTTCGTAGAATATTGAACACTGGTTGTCGCGCGCTATGAGGCGCTTTCTTTTATACTTTCGTTTTACTTTCTCTTTCTAACTCTTTCTTTCTCTTTCGTAATTTTGCACGATTGCTGGCCAGAGTGCCATTTTGTCAATGTGTGTAATGTACTTTTAGCAAACTCGCGTCGATGCTCACTATAGGTTAATCCATGCCACGCCCATTTTCTCTTTATTTACAAAGGTCTAAATCCACTTTACAAATCAAATAGGATTCTTACAAGACTAAATTACAGATCTTTTATCGGGCAATATCATTGCACATAGTCTATACATAATTCTATGTTCCTACGACAAACAGACCTCGAGATATGGCGCGTTTTCGCTTAACTGCGAATCTATAAATATAACCCGCCCACGCACGTGCAATTTTGCCATATTGAAGCAGGTTGTCGTAGAGAACACATCTATATACTATGTATATGGGCCACAAATGCCTTATGTATGACATAAGTAAGTATACAGCATTACACATTAAACTCTAAGGGACAATAATACTTCACCTCAGTACCAAATTCTATATTTTTCTCTTATATACTACTTATGTTTCTATATCGTCACAACAATAAGGGGATTTGCAGGTATATTTATTATGATACATCGTTCTCAGACCTTATATACTAGACTTTTTACCATTTCTTTTGCTGATAAGGCTTTAATACATAAACTTTTGAACAAATTCCGCTATAAGGGAAAGTAAATAAACAATGTAAGCTACGTTAAGTTATATAACAAAAAAGATTTAAAACTACGCTTATGTACAGTCGTGCACATTTCTCCCGCCGTCGCCATCAGGCGATCTCGGTTGGTAGCACGACGATCTTCTTTGTAGGTCGACGCAGGGTGTGACCTTTAGTCAATATGTCCACCACCCTTATCTCTCCGTCTGCCCCTGGTAACACCTTCACGACTCTTCCTTTGGGCCATGTGTTCCGTGGGAGGTTGGGGTCACATACCACCACAACGTCTCCTACCTTTGGTGGTGTACCACTTCCATATGGCTCCCGCCGGTTTTGGAGGAGAGGCAGGTATTCTCTCACCCATCTGTTCCAGAATCGGTCTGCCAGTGCTTGAGCGCGCCGCCATTGCTGCTTCGCTGTCACGTCGGTCTCGGTGAAGAGGCCCGGTGAGGGAACATGAGAGTTGGGCCCGATTAATATGTGATTAGGGGTGAGCGCCTCCGGTTCGTCTGGCGCCACACTGACGTGGGTCAATGGCCTCGAGTTCACTGTGTTCTCGACCTCGACGAGTAGTGTAGCGAGAGTCTCGTCTGACGGGCTGACCTCCTTCAGGGTGACGTGAAGTGCTTCTTTCACTGCTCTCACCATCCTCTCCCATGCTCCGCCCATGAATGGCGACGCGGGAGGTATATATCTCCAGCTTATGGACCGCGCATTGGACTCACACTCTAACGCGCATAAGGCGCTTTCGCCTAACTCCCTATCGGCCGCTTTGAAGCAGGTAGCGTTGTCACTCCATATTTCCTTTGGACAACCCCTCCTTCCCATGAATCGCCTAAGAGCAGCTATGGCTGAGTCAGCGCTAAGAGAATTTGCTATTTCTATATGTATAGCCCTACAAGTGAGACAAGTAAATAACGCCCCATATCTTTTCTCTATGTGTCTACCTACTGTCACGGTTATTGGCCCGAAATAATCTAACCCCGTAAACGTAAAAGGTCGTACGTGATGAGCTAGACGGGGGTACGGTAAGTTCCCAGTAGAGGGCGCTGCAGGTTTGGCTTTCTTTATTCTGCAGTATAAACAGCCTTTGATAACGTTCTTTACTGACGGACGCAACTTTGTTATCCACACACGTTGTCTTAATTCATTTATCGTTACTTCCGTTCCACCATGATGTAAATCCTTATGTACTTGTGCTATATATAATCTTGTATATAGGTGTTTTCCGTCGAGTACGACGGGGTTTTTTATTTCTTCGTTAACGTCGCACGCAGCTGTGATTCGTCCGCGTATCCTCAAGACGCCTTCGTTATCTAAACACACGCTGAGCACTGATAACGTGCTATCGCTGGGGGTCGTTCGCCCTTCCTTGATGGCTGCTATTTCCTTTGCAAACGTGTCGGCCTGAGCGCCTTTGATCCATAATTGCTCGGCGCGCTGAAGGTAAATAGCGGGTACAAGTATATAGTTGTTATTTTTATGAACGACTTGCTGTTTTATTTTTGTGTTAGATTTATTCTTCTTGGTTTTTTCCCACGTCGGATCTTTTAACTTATTTTTCTTGTTGCGTTTGTACTCGACGGTTTGTTTATCTGGTCTGCATAGGTCGATGAACTGAAGTACTCGTGCGGTTGTCCTTATCAGTCGGTTCCATTGGGAAAATCTCGTAATGTCGGGCAGGTGATCATTCATTTTCGCCTCGTGTACAGTGTGACATTTTATTCTTTCTTCGCCTGTATTGTCGAGTTCGTTGACCTTCTTGTTCTGAGGCCATTCACCCCGGCTTTTTCTTAGGAACTCCGGTCCGTGGAACCAGCGGTGATTAGAGTCGAAGTTCTCAGGTGTTCCGCGCGTTGCGTCGTCAGCTACATTGAGTTTCGATGGTAGCCACCTCCATTCGTTCTTCTTGGTGAGCTCTTCGATTTCCGCCACCCTGTGCGCTACGAAGGTCTTGAAGGTGCGCGGTTCTGCTTGTATCCAAGCTAGGGCTGTGGTGGAATCGGACCAATACGTCGTGCTGTTCGCCTCGCAGTTGTGTTCCTGCAGTACGGTGCGAGTGAGGCGCGCTCCCAGTAGTGCTGCTTGTAGTTCCAGCCTAGGTATTGAGACCGGTTTCAGCGGTGCCACTCTGCTTTTTGCTGCCGCCAAGGACACATGCACGGTGCCGTCCGCTCTCTCCATGCGCCAATACACTGCCGCGGCGTAGGCTTCTTCGCTCGCGTCTACGAATGTATGCAACTCTCTGGTGGTGACGTCACAGCTGTCGTAACATCGCGGAATCTTTAGTGTCTCGATAGTCCTGAGCGACTCCATCCAGCTCCTCCATTTGGGTTGTAACTCTTCAGGCAGAGGCTTGTCCCATTCAGTTTTGTACTTCCAGGTGTTCTGCAATATCCTCTTCGCTGGTATAGTAATAGGAGCTATTATACCTAGCGGATCGAACACCGACATAATTATGCTCAACGCCTCTCGCTTCGTAGGAGGGCGTACATTTTCCAATAACACGGTTGGTGTTTTATTTTTATTTATTCTGAATACGAAACAATCCGTGTTCGTATCCCATCGTAATCCCAACGCTTTTTCCGTGTCGTCGCCGCCCAGCGCTTTCGTATCCTGTGGTGGTGCGGATTCTTGACATAACACGTTTTTATTGTTTGAGATCCAGCCACATAATATAAAGTTCGCTTTCTTATGTATATAATCCACTTGTCCCGTTATTTCCCGTGCTGTTTCTTCATCGGGAAAGCTTTGTAAATAGTCGTCCATGTAGTGATTATTTACTATAGCAGACACTGCGGCTGGGTACATATTTTCATAGTCCTTCGCGTTCCGATTCTTTATATATAACGCGGTACATGGTGATGACGTCGCTCCGAAAATAACTGACGTCATTCTGTATTCGTCAGGCGGCCCTTCACGCCTGTTATCACGCCATAGGAAACGTAGCGCGTCGCGATCTTCTTCTCTTATTTTAATTCTCATAAACATTTCTTTGATATCAGCTGACACGGCTATCCTGTCTTGTCGGAAGCGCATCAATACTCCCGGTAGAGACTGCAACAGGTCGGGTCCCGATAGAAGTAGGTCGTTCAAACACAGACCGGCTGATCTTGCGGCGGCGTCGTGTACAAGTCGCGGCGGCTTATGTTGCTTGGCGGGGTTAACGACCGGGAAATGAGGTAGGTACCACGTCTTATTTACCGTGCGGGCGTTCGGTGCTTTCTCTGCATAACCCGAGTCGAATAAGTTTGCGAGTCGTTGTACATATTGCTCCTTGAGTTGTTCATCCCTGTCCAGCCGTTTCTCCAAGGTCTCTAGTCTTCTTAGGGCACCTAGATAGTTGTTAGGTATTTTAGTTTCGTCTTGTTTCCAAAGTAGACCCGTTTCGAAACTGCCGTCCGGTAGTCGCCGACTTTTCTTCTCCAGGATACCTAGGGCGCGCTGCTGTGGATCGTCTCTAGGTATTCTAGGTTCCACGCCTAGTGCTTCTAGTTTGAAGAAGTTCTTCATACTTTCTTCTATGGAGTTTTCGTTGTTCTCCTGGCTCTTAATATTGCCGCAGAACGCAGTCGTAACTTTGTTGATGGAGTATTCGCAGCCATGCAGTACCCATCCGAGCTTAGTGCGGGACGCTACAGGCTGGTCGCGTGCGCCCGCCCGTGTCTCCGTGGCTACGAGCAAGTGCCAGTTGTCTTGTCCTATGAGAATCATCGGTCGCGCGTGTTCGTATATGAGCTCGTCGTGTATGTCGCTGAGGTGCTTGCACTTCTTTATGTCTTCACTATACACGGCCTGCGTCGCGATGTCCAATCTGTCTATGGTGCGCGCTGCCTCGATCTCATGTGGTTCCTTGTCATATTTCCCCTGTATGCGAAAGTTCACAGCCCGACTCTTTTCGTGCTTGACTTCTGTGCCTACGCCTTGAATCCACATGGGTTTTGAGGGTCCGTCCACGCCCAGGACATCTGCTACCGACGCGTCGATCAGCGTGACTGTACTCCCGTCATCTAGAAGGGCATATGTGTCTACGCAGGTACTCGGTCCGCTCAGCTTGACGGGTATTATTTTAAGATACGCTCGACGATTCCGCGGTGAGGTCGTTGACACGGTCTCTCTTGCTGACGTCACGGATTCATGTGTGATAACAGGTGACGGAGCGGTCGTTGACCCCGCTATGTTGTTCGTCGCTTCAACTTGGCGTTCTTTATGCAATAACTTATGATGTTTCATTCTACATTCATTCACGTCGCATGCGGGCGCTTTACACGAGAACCTCCTATGTTTATTTCGTAGACATTTAAAACATATATTCGATTTTTTCGTTATTTCCCAACGCGCGTCTATGTCTAATTGTTTAAACTTGTAACAGTCCGGCAGCTTATGGTTTTGCTCCTTACATACCGGGCACGAATCGTTCGAAGTTTCTTTATTTACGTTAAATGTGCGTTCTACTCTGCGTCGTTGTCTCGAACCGGTCGTCTCTTCGTTGTGACGTTCCGGTTGCGCGTACGCGCCACATTTATCCGCTTCTTCGTTTAAAAACATAGATAATCGCTTTAGTTCGGGAATAGTTTCGGTCTTCTTGTTAGCCGCGAAATCATACCATTTATTCTTCAATATCGGCGTTAGTTTATCTACTATATTGCGCGACATTTCCGGGCTATATAAATGTGGGATTGTATGGCAAAATAAACGAGCACTAAGAATCTAAACTTTTATTTGTGCAAACACGTTATAAAAAATCAGCGTTACACCGTGGCTGTTCGTCGTACACTCTGTATCGCCATTACTCTGCTCTCTCACTCGCACACATACTTCTCTCTTTCTTTCATCCGCTGCGTTCCGTTTTAACACTTAGATAATCTGCGTTCTTTTAAATAGGTACAATGTTTATCCCACAGTCGGCCATCCTGATCCATGTCTGTCCTCAGACATCCACACAAACATTCATCCCTTGCTTTCAGCTTAAATTCAACTTAACTACTAATACAACATTTTGCTTAACTTAATAATCTTAAATAAACAGGTTTACAAACTGATAATTAACACAGCAGTAGGCATAGTACAGATCTCCTTATAACTAACTTAACATCATAACATTACAAACACATTTTAGTAATCAGATAAAGAAAGTAATACATGGTGTCAACAAGACTTTGCACATAACCTTTCATACGTACAACATATGAGACAAACAGAAAGAAAAACACAAACAAAAAGTTAAGTCGTGCGACTCTCACCTTTTAGGTTTTGGAGTTGAAACCTGGCCACGCCTTCATGTAGTCTGCCGAACTAGAGGTTACTCCAGGGCCTTCAGTGTTAGGGTCTAGCTTCTTCACATCATATCTGTCGTTCCTCTTTACTTTTACAACCTGATAGGGCCCTAGATATTTGGCTTTCAGCTTCATTCCCGTGCCAAACTGCGTGCGTTTAATTGCCACTAAGTCTCCTTCATTATATTTCATACTTTCTTTTCTCTTCCTATTGAAATTTCTTATGTTTTCTTCTTGAACTTGTAAAATTTGTTCTTTGGCTTTCTCTCTGAGTTTTTCTCTCTCTTCTGAATAGCTTTCTCTTCCTTCTTCTAAAAGCAAATTGTAAATCTCAGTGTCTTCCTTACGCCCGCCTACCTCCTTGTTATTTTTATGCGGACACTTCGGTGAAATATGCCCATATTCGTTGCAGTTAAAGCACTTTGGACCTTGTGCCTTCTGCGGGCAGTCTTCCGACACATGATCGCCTTCACCACAGTTATAACACCTTTTCGACGTTTTTTCATGACGTACGTTGCCGCGTTTTTCGGTTCTGTAGGTACTTCTAGAATGTTCCAGTTTCATCTTTTCCTTAATCGTCTCGTAGATTTTAAACTTCTCTTTAAGTTCAGGATACGACGTAACACCATAAAGCATGATTTTATTGGTTTCGTGGTCCACTATGCCATCAACGATGTATTTAATGGCCACGTAATCGGGAATCTTTCCTCTTTTCCCTAACGCCTTCATGACCATCATATAGTCGATACAACTCTCGTCACGTTTTTTCTTCCGCTGGCTCATAAGCTCGTGGATTGCTTTGATGTCGACTGTGTCAGGGAATTCTTTACTCAGGGCCGCTTTAAGTTCTTCCCATGATTTGTGAGGGCGTTCAGCTTCCATCCATAGCTGTGCGGTGCCTGATAGGGACCTCCGTGCCATCAGCAGCTGTTGTAACGGTGTCCAACCACATATTTCTCCATTTTCTTCCACGTCTTGAATCCATCGCGTAACTGGATAAGTTTTATCTTGACCGGTGAATTTAGGTATCAGATCCGTCGTGAGATACAACATCGAGCTTTGGCCCGAACGTGATTCGTCTTGCGTCATGTTTTAGTTGCCGATGCCGTCGTTGAGTTTTTGAATAATATCCGCCGCGGTGCACCACGCCACGCGCCGCCGCCGGTCTCCGTCGTCCGTCGTCTTCAAACTCGAACCCGTGTCGTTATTTTTGCCAATCCCGGACGAGCCCCCAATTTTGTGGGATTGTATGGCAAAATAAACGAGCACTAAGAATCTAAACTTTTATTTGTGCAAACACGTTATAAAAAATCAGCGTTACACCGTGGCTGTTCGTCGTACACTCTGTATCGCCATTACTCTGCTCTCTCACTCGCACACATACTTCTCTCTTTCTTTCATCCGCTGCGTTCCGTTTTAACACTTAGATAATCTGCGTTCTTTTAAATAGGTACAATGTTTATCCCACATAAATACTGTATCTTTTTCAATGCTTCAACCGTACCCACCGTGTTCGCGATGCGGCTAGCGAAAATACATATATCTCTAGGATTGTCGTTTAACCTAGGTAACGCTTTAATTTTATCTAATTCTGCTAAGATTAGTGCCTCCGGCCTACCGAATCGCCTTTCTAACGCGTCCGTAATTATCTCCGGGTTAGATTGACTAAATAACAAGCAACCTACAGCTTCTTTCGCGGCGCCTCTGAGGCTCATCCTAATCCTAGCAACATTTTCTACACAGGTAAAATACATTTGTGAGTCACAATACGCGGCCTTATAAGCTATCCACTCACCGGGCTTTCCATCGAAGATCGGCAGCTGCTGTATGTACTTGGGGGGCTCCCTTGAGCTGCGCGCGGCCTGCGCCAAGGCCGCGGCGAGCGTGCCCACGTCTATCATTTTATCACTCACTGTATTTTTATTTGACACTTTATCACTCGCGATATTGCCCTTATTTAACGGATCACACACATTTTCACTGCATCCGTCTTCTCGCTGCTGTGCGCCTGCCGTGGCGCTGGTGCGCTGCTCCGCTTCCCTGCAGGTCCTCCCGCCGCTGACGTCGTGTGGGGTTGGTCGATCTCCTCCTCCGGGTGGCGGCGCCGGTCGCGCCAACCACGTTCCAATCCTTACGGAGGCGAGGTCGTCCACCATTTCTTCATCCTCCTCACTCGAGTCTGCTTCGGCTCTGACGCGCTGCAGGTGTATTTCTTGGAGCTCTCGCTCTGCCCGCGCTTGTTTTACCTTCATCTCGGCCAGCCGCTCCTTCGCTTCGATCTCTGCGAGGAGTTTCTTCCTTGAGGTCGTTGAGCGGCGTGACCTGGTTTCGCTGGGCTTGAGCGTACCATGTCGTGAACCAGTGGTCTTACTCCCGTGGTCGCCTGATGTCGTCTGTGTTACTTCGGTGCCCGTGGCTTCAGTGCTCCCGCTGCCGGTGTCCGTCTCGGCCGCCGTGCCGGACGTGCTGGTGCTGGACCCTGGCGCAGGCTCGCTGGCGGCCGGCTCGGCGGCCGCCGGCGTCTCTGAGGTGCCTTTTCCCCCCCTGGAGTCTCCGCTCCTGCTGCGAGTGATTACCATCGTTGGGCTTCCTGACGATCCTGCTGGATTCCTGAAGATATTCGGCTCCCGGAGGACCAGAATGTGCAGTGAGCGTGTGGGGAGATTAGGCTTGGACTTGGGAACGGGGTAACCCCTACAGAGGGACTCACGCGTCTAGTTCTAGACGGCTTCGTAGAATATTGAACACTGGTTGTCGCGCGCTATGAGGCGCTTTCTTTTATACTTTCGTTTTACTTTCTCTTTCTAACTCTTTCTTTCTCTTTCGTAATTTTGCACGATTGCTGGCCAGAGTGCCATTTTGTCAATGTGTGTAATGTACTTTTAGCAAACTCGCGTCGATGCTCACTATAGGTTAATCCATGCCACGCCCATTTTCTCTTTATTTACAAAGGTCTAAATCCACTTTACAAATCAAATAGGATTCTTACAAGACTAAATTACAGATCTTTTATCGGGCAATATCATTGCACATAGTCTATACATAATTCTATGTTCCTACGACAAACAGACCTCGAGATATGGCGCGTTTTCGCTTAACTGCGAATCTATAAATATAACCCGCCCACGCACGTGCAATTTTGCCATATTGAAGCAGGTTGTCGTAGAGAACACATCTATATACTATGTATATGGGCCACAAATGCCTTATGTATGACATAAGTAAGTATACAGCATTACACATTAAACTCTAAGGGACAATAATACTTCACCTCAGTACCAAATTCTATATTTTTCTCTTATATACTACTTATGTTTCTATATCGTCACAACAATAAGGGGATTTGCAGGTATATTTATTATGATACATCGTTCTCAGACCTTATATACTAGACTTTTTACCATTTCTTTTGCTGATAAGGCTTTAATACATAAACTTTTGAACAAATTCCGCTATAAGGGAAAGTAAATAAACAATGTAAGCTACGTTAAGTTATATAACAAAAAAGATTTAAAACTACGCTTATGTACAGTCGTGCACAGTGGTATAAAAAAACATCTGCAATGCAGCCGATAATTTACCCGAAAAATTTGTAGGTACTGGTAAGGTGTCAAAATATCTTAATAATAAAAATGGATGTTGTGTTAAATGATTAAAATTATGTGACATTGTAACAGTATTAAGTGTCTGAATAAATGACTTTAAAAACATTTTGGTTTCAACTGTCTTTTTTCCCCCTTCAAGGTTAATCCAAAAAAAAGTAGTCAATGGTACGCAGCGAAAGTAAGGAGGGGTTATATTTTTTGAGGATTACGTTGAAAAAGTATGCAAATTTAATCATATGATGCAGTTAATAACAGTTCAAATTGCTGGATGACACTCGTGCCCAAGTCAAGTGTCAAGCGACTGGTTTCATTCAGCACGTGTAATTTAAAGGTGGTGCCAATTTGTGCCGCCACAAAGTGCCTCTTCACTGATTGATGGGCCTTGTATACATATATTTTAAGTGAGAATGGCAATTTTATTTGATATTGCTATGCCAAATGTTTATTATGGTGATAGCGTCGTTGTAGCCCGCGATATTCAAATTTTCTTGTGTTTTTTGCAATTTGCGAATCAGTGACAAGCTGTAACTATTTATGAATGATCAAAAAATTCACTACATTCGCTCTTTATTAGATTTGTAGATAATGGGTTAGATTTCGGATAGTATTTTACAAAGTTTGCACAAATCATATGATGCAGTTAACACACACTACATAAATACACTCTGAAACAACTCCGACACAACGATTCATTCCTGGATGGTTCGACGACAAAAACTTTCACCGCAGAACGATTCGTCGACAAAGACATGGTTTGAAATTATAATACTAGTAACTAAATACGACATCAGGGGCACCCTGCGGTTCGGTTAGTTAACCGGAGAAACGTTTGTCGGAGTTATGTTTCAAAATAACATACAGTTTGGCCAGAACGGATTGAAACGGAACTAAAATTTTTATTTCTGACAGCGTTTTAAAATCTTTGATATTTTATGTAAACAAAGACCGCAGGTTTGTTAGATTTATTATTGTGCCATAAAACTAACGTAATAAGTGAAAAAAAATAAAACAAAATCATTCAAAGTGCTGGCAGCGCGAAGACAGTGGCGACTTCCGGTTTTCTACATTTTTATGTCAAGCTGTAAATATGCTAATTTTCGCTGATATAAGCAAGTTTCAAAAAAACACAAAAAAGTATTGAACTTAGCGGGCTACTACGACGACGCAATCACTTTATAGAGCAAGAGCCCGTGAACCCCAGACCTACGTTATTTTATAAAGGCTGAAAGTTTGTCAGCGGATGCTCCCAACACTGGTAAGAACGATGACCATTCATGGAGTTTGTGTTATGGTGGCTTTGGCAGGTAAACGGTACTAAAGATGCGTAAAATATAAGTTTACTTACGTCATAGTATAAAAGCTGATTTTTATGTATAATACTCGGGTAATAAGTAGATGATGTGTCCTCATCAGCCAGACACTTATCATGGTGGCAACCCCATGCCAGACACCCTTAATGTTCACGAAATTATAAGTTTACTTACGTTATAGTATAAAAGCTGATTTGTTTGAATAATACTTGGGTAATAATATGTAGATGATGTTTCCTCATTAGCCAGACACTTTTGATAGTTCCAATCCCTTGCCAGACAAACATTCTAAATAGCCCAGTCAACTGATGTTCAAAACAAGGTATAAAGGGAAAGTCTTGAAACACAATTTTTGACTACGCAACTTTGTTTGGACTAGTTAGGAGGAGAACATATCGAAAATCCCCATCCCTAGCCCTTGAGCTAAGGGGGAGGGAGGGGCTCGTAGGTACCACTTTTTGGTTTTTCGCTTATATCTCGGAAAGTCGGAAACCATGGGTCCCAGCGGCATAATAATATTTGAAAAAAATAAATGCTGTATAAATTCCCCATAAGTTTTGTTCAATAAATGTTTCCAGGTCTTGTTTAGTTTTCGAGCTATCTGCTCTTGAAACTCTGTAATATTGTGAAAAATCATTTTTATCTTTTTGCATTTGGAAAGTTGTATTTCATATCGCCAATTTAAAGGTCCAGAAAGCATGAGCAGTCTTTTCAGACCCTCCCTTTACCATCTACAATGAACTAAGCCAAGTGAAACCTGCATCTTGAGGCGATATGAGCTTCCAGCTAAAAGGGTCTCTTACAGTGCTCACAAAGTTATAACAAATTCTTGAATTCGCGGTAGCCACCATCAAGCTTGATATTTTTTGTGGAAAGTTGTATTTGATGTCGCCAAAGATCCAGAAAACAGCATCAGTGTTTCAGACCCTCCAAGTTGCGCAGAATGTCATTTTAATTTATATTAGGTACATTACAACTTAAGTCGTATTTCGTTATTATTGGTCAACTTAGAATCAAAACCCTGTACATGTACCTACCTAATATGTAATTATAATCTAGAATGAGTTTCTGAGCTATTTTTACTGCTCCCTCGGTGGAAGGAAGACAAAAAATATCAAGCTTGATGGTGGCTACCGCGAATTCAAGAATTTTTTATAACTTTGTGAGCACTGTAAGAGACCCTTTTAGCTGGAAGCTCATATCGCCTCAAGATGCAGGTTTCACTTGGCTTAGTTCATTGTAGATGGTAAAAGGAGGGTCTGAAAAGACTGCTCATGCTTTCTGGACCTTTAAATTAGCGATATGAAATACAACTTTCCAAATGCAAAAAGATAAAAATGATTTTTCACAATATTACAGAGTTTCAAGAGCAGACAGCTCGAAAACTAAACAAGACCTGGAAACATTTATTGAACAAAACTTATGGGGTATTTATTCAGCATTTATTTTTTTCAAATATATTATGCCGCTGGGACCCATGGTTTCCGACTTTCCGAGATATAAGCGAAAAACCAAAAAGTGGTACCTACGAACCCCTCCCTCCCCCTTAGCCCAAGGGCTAGGGATGGGGATTTTCGATAATAATATGTTCTCCTCCTAACTAGTCCAAACAAAGTTGCGTAGTCAAAAATTGTGTTCCAAGACTTTCCCTCTATACCTTGTTTTGAACATCAGTTGACTGGGCTATTTACAATGTTTGTCTGGCAAGGGGTTGGAACTATCAAAAGTGTCTGGCTAAAGAGGAAACATCATCTACATTATTACCCAAGTATTATTTAAACAAATCAGCTTTTACACTGTAACGTAAGTAAACTTATAATTTCGTGAACATTAAGGTTGTCTGGCAAGGGGTTGCCACCATGATAAGTGTCTGGCTGATGAGGAAACATCATCTACTTATTACCCGAGTATTATATATAAAAATCAGCTTTTATACTATGACGTAAGTAAACTTATATTTTACACATCTTTAGTACCGTTTACCTGCCAAAGCCACCATTACTCAAACTCCATAAATGGTCATCGTTCTTACCAGTGTTGGGAGCATCCGCTGACAAACTTTCAGCCTTTATAAAATAACGTAGGTCTGGGGTTCACGGGCTCTTGGGCTATTAGTTCTCCTTGGTTTTAAAAAACATGGATTATTACGAGTGGGATTACCGGTTTTTCTTTGAGAATAATTGAGATGAGAATTATCAAAAAACCGGTAAAATCGATATGACTAGGTGACGTGAACCTGAACTGCCGCACAGCACTAGTAGAAATATGGCAGCAGTTTGTTTTGTTATAGGTTTTTGAAATTAAATGAATGAGAATTTATTAATTATTATTCTACGATGATCTCAATCTAAAATTAACATTATTTAACAAAAACACTTCTACTTATTTATTTTCAAAGCAAGAACTAACCGATTTTCATTCATTGTTTATGTTATTTTGTGAAAGTTGAAGAAAGTTACAAAATTCAGAAAGCTGTGCAATCAATGAAGAATTTAAGAACAAATATCAATAAAAATGGAAGTTAAAGATGAAAGTCTAGCTTATAAACTGCTCTGCAATGCCTGCCTCTGCGTTGGAAGGAAGTTACATACAATTACAAATGAGAAAACACAAAAATATTACATCGATGCTTTGGATGAAATTCCTGTAAGAACACTACGATTTTTTACTTTTTAGGCACAAGTAAATACTATTATCAATATGCTGTCTGCATGTAGGCACATTTTTACATATTTTTGAGCAATCTTTGCCAATAAAATGCCAGCCAGCTAACTGCACAGTGCAAAATGGCTGTACTATTGTTACTAAGATAAATAGCAACTTTACGACTTATTATGAAGCACACAGATAACTGTTTCTTTCACCCTCATCCAATTTGTAACTTAGATTTTGTAAAATAAACAATTCAAATTGAATAAACCACCATATTTATTTTGTTCTTTTTAGTTTGAAACATTATTTCAAGTTAATTTAATTTGACCTATAGGTTGACGTCTAAACTTATAATTGGATTAATTATACCCTTAATTTCTAGACTTGATCTTTTCAAATTCGCCATAGTGATTAAATATTTACAAAAAACAATCAATGGAAAAAAAAACATCTCATGGTTTTATTTAAGTATTATCTATTAAAATGCCATTTTTTTTGTGTATGGCATCTTGCAGGTCAACCTCTATTAGGTTGTGTACTGCTCAACCGGGCAAGTTAATAAAAGTAAAAAAAAAAAATTTAGCAAAGACACCACGACTCAGTGACCGGCCGTCCTGACATCAGAATGAATGGTCACTCTTTAATGTTTTTTTTCTTCTAGAATACGATGGAAGCAATTGGTTGAGAATAGGAAGCAGATAGAAACAATAGGGACGCAACTTTTAGGCATAAATTCCGTCCGACCTAGTGACCGGCCATCCTGATGGACACAAAATAATGTACACAAAATGTAACACAGCATCGGCCAGTTGGAAACAACTTGCATCCAACGTGAACCTGTAATCATCAGATCGTCTAAAAGTTTAATCTCTTATGTTATGTATGTGGTCCTTGCCGGGGTCGAGGGACCTATCTCATTACCGTGACCCCGGAACATAAAGGGCTATTGAAGGACAGCGTGAATTTTAGTCAGTACAAGTCTGACAGTCCCTCCCGCCCTGCCCTGGGTGGGATGACTCATTTGATGATTTTACAATGATAAAAAAAAAAAACAAATTTATGTGTTCCAGCTCTTCAACTTGTCGGCTGTGAATCTGCAGGTCTGCTGGGAGTGTAAAGCCCTGCTGGAGAAGAGCATAGCCTTCAGGGAACAGGTGCAGGACTCATACAGGATACTGCAGACTTATACTCAAGAGGTAAGATATTACAGCATACATATGAGTAGCATTGGTGGCCCAGTGGTATCGGTCCGGACTTACGAGTTGTAGGTCGTGGGTTCGAACCCCGCCTGGCGCATTACTTTGTGTAATTTATTTCATCACCACTGCTCTCAAAAAGGTGAAAGAAAACATCGTGAGGAAACCGGCATGTCCTAGAACCAAAAATTCGAAGACATGTGACATCCACCAATCTGCACTGGGCCCGCGTGGTGGATTATGGCCCACTCCCTCTCACAGAGAGGAGGCACAGGCCTCCTCTCTGTGAGAGGGAGTGGGCCATAATGGATGAATGTAATTAAACTTAAGTTCAAGGGAGATCTTAATTAAATATTGTTTAAAAATGGGTAATTTTTTCCTTCATCTGGCATCCCTATACACAAGCACACATATTTACGCCGCCGCCATTGTGGTGCTTCAATCGTTTCTTAGTGAAGTTCCGTCCGCCTTTTTTTAGGTCCATGCGTTGTAGACTTTAGACTAGGTGGGACACAGGTCCCAGCAGTGGGAACATTATAGGCTGATGATGATGATGATGATGATGATGAGTAGCATTGCTGACAATTTTATAAGCAGTAGTTAGCCTATAATTTTCCCTTAGAGGGCCAAAGCCAACTGGGGTTGCGGGACTAATGAGCTACCCTGACCCCAGAACGTAAAGGGCTATTGAAGGACACCGTGGATTTTAGTCAGTCTCTCCCGCCCTGCTCTGGGTGGGACTCATTTGATGATTTTACCATGCGAAAAAAATCTTATACTGTTCCCACTTCTGGCTCATAGGCCACCGCTCTGTGAGCGGAGTCGAGGAGCTCGTGGCAAAATAATTACAGCCGCACAGGTCGATCTTCCGGGTAAAGCCGTGCTTGCCGAGGTTGGTCTGTGGATGGGTGACCATCTGTCATAGCGAGTTTCCTCCGTGTATCGGAAAGCACGTAAAGCCATTGGTCCCGGCTGTCATTTGTAGATCTTTGACAGTCGTTACTGTAAGCCAGCTCTAAAGTCTGACAACCAGTCTTACCATGAGGTATCGTATAGGTACCCAGTTACTGGGTTGTGGAGGTCCGATTGGCAGTCACTCCATGTAAAATACTGATATTCAGCTGCATCTAGTTTGACTGGAAGCCAACCCTGATATAGTTAGAAAAAGGCAAGCAGATGATGATTTTTAATTATTTAGTATGCAATAAGAACTTCTTTATTTTCTGTTTTCAGAACCTTCACGAGTGTCTCCTAACAGACGTGAGCCGTCCTCCTCGTCTAAAGGTCCACCCGGTGGAACCCACTAGTATATCACCCTCAGAGGGGTATGAAACACTGCCGACTTATGCTGAAGTACCCGTCGTTTGTGTGAAAGATGAGTTTAAAGAGGATTGGGGAAGTGATCAAGGTAAGAAACATTTTTACCGACTTCAAAAAAAAGGAGGTTATCAATTCGACCCGTATGTATGTAATATTATCAGAACTGCCCAGTTTTCGTATATGTTAGTCTATATCAGCGTCTGAACAAATGTGCCAAATTTCATAAGTGTATGTATGTATTAGAGATGTTACGAATATTCGCATTCGCATCATGCGGATATTCGCATATTTTTAGACATTCGAATCCGCATTCGCATTCGCAAAATTAATGCGAATATTTTGCGAATACGAAAGACTGAAAAAATACCAATATCTGGTACTCCTTCTTCCACACACTCCATTTATTCTTATCTTTTGTCGTCCTCTCCATTCATCTTTTGTTTAATCTGCCTTTATCTCGCCATTCATCAATTTTAATGTTCATCAAATCAATCACAATAATTAATCATAAATATGACCATGCTAAGATAAACGTGTTTCTGTCTGTTTTTCTTTCACTGACGCCATTCTAAGAGCCACTCTTATAGAGGGTGAATTGTTCAATGGGGTGTGGATGGCTAAATCCGAAAGTATGAGGAATATCGAAAAACATTGAAAGGAGTCTCGAGGCCAATTTTGACGGAAACTAAAAATGCATCATGGGATTTTAGCAGAATCAGTAATCCTGGCCAGGAATCGAACCAGCTGGAGCAAGGATCAAATTCTGGTGAAGTAAAAATGCAGTTTCGTCAAAATCGGCCTCGAGACTCCTTTCATAGTTTTTCGACATTCCTTTTAGTTTCATAAGGCCAACCACGCCCAGTTAAAAAAATCACCCTGCATATCTACTTTTTCCATTCTCGTTACAGACAGGAAGTAAAAAAATTAATAAAAATAAGATAGAAAGTACATTAAAAAGTGTTTCTTTTTGTATTTTCTAAATTATCAAACGTAATTGATTTAAAATTGAATATTCGCATTCGCATTCGCGAATATTAGAATTGAATATTCGCATCCGCATTCGCATTCGCGAATGTCAAAAATCAGATATTCGCAACATCACTAGTATGTATGTATGTTTTTATGTTTGTGCACGCATATCTCCGA
The DNA here is from genome assembly GCA_954870645.1 of Agrotis clavis. NCBI lineage: Eukaryota > Metazoa > Arthropoda > Insecta > Lepidoptera > Noctuidae > Agrotis > Agrotis clavis. Next base: position 8,558,497 of record OX940944.1, on the reverse strand, counting down.
AACTACAAGTCCGATTTAAGTAATTCTTTTTTTGTTGTACTAGGTATTGTTCAACTTAGGGTACACTGCAAGTTTCATCAAAATCGGTTCAGTAGTTTTAGAGACATGGATTTTTTATGTTGACGGATTACAACATTAGTGCACATAATGTAAGAAAATTTTGTATTATCCAAGAATTTGGGTTGAATATTATGTTTGTTAAAATAAATAAAAAAACTAAAAAGGGTAAAATAAAAACTTTATAAAAAAAAGTACCGACTTCAAAAACAAATACAAAAAAGTTTAAAATAACCTTTCTTTCGGAAGTCGGTGGCAATAGTCAATGAAATAAAAATCAAAGCCACCGACTTCCGAAAGAAAGGTTATTTTAAACTTTTTTGTATTTGTTTTTGAAGTCGGTACTTTTTTTTTAAAGTTTTTATGTCTATGCAACTTAGCTACTATAGTGTATAAGATATGTGGGGTATAATGGGGAAATACATACTTAAGGCAAATTTAACACAATACTAACGTAGCGCAAGCGCCAACAGGACGCCATTTGTTAATGGCCGCTTGTAAATATAAATAAAATAAATAAATAAATCGTTTATTTAATAAAAAGGGACATAATTTACAGTAATAGTATCTTAACAATTAGAATAGAGCACAGTTGCTCATTTGCCTGAACTAAGTAGAACTTGTGTTTCAGACAATATAGTACAATATATATTTTTTTTTAAAGTAATAAATAAATTAACAGTAAAAGTACTAAAATAAAACTTACATAACTTAAAAGTAAAAGATAAAACAGAGTGTTGGCAGATTATTTGTCGACCAGCAGTAAATCTTCAGTCTGTGCATATGCAATATTACGCAAGAACGCAATAACAGTTTGTTTACAATTAAAATAATTCAACTTATAGACGCTTAGAATTCTATTTAACCTGTTGTACAAAAATGGACCTAAAAATGTAAAGAATCTTTCCACAAAGACATTCCTGGTTGCATTGGAAGTGCATACTATATCATTCCGTCTCTTATTAGTATTGTCAGCATTGTATGAGAGCATAGTATGCTGTTTTAATACGACTTGTAAAATGAAAAGCTGGCGGACAGTTAGTACGTTACAGGATTTATATAGCTGATCTGTGGGAAAGAAAAAGGGATGGAAGTTCGCGACCTTTAAAATAGCTCTCTGAGCTCTTTCAAGAGAAAGCAAGATAGTTTTTGAAGCGCCGCCCCATGATGTTATACAGTATTGAATTATAGATTGACATAGGGCCATATAAACTTGTGTGATTAGTTTTGAATCAGCAAAAGATCGGATTTTTTTAAAGACATATATAAGCTTGCGCACTCTTTTCACTAGACTTTCAACATGATGTCTAAAAGTGAGTGTGTCGTCAATTATTACCCCGAGGTATTTAATATTACGGGTGCTAAGGATGAGCGGACAGTCACACATGTGAACTGGAGTTTTATTGCATTGATGAGCGTATATATGAAAGGTAGCAGTGATAGGTTGAGTCTTTCGCATAGAAAAGTGAACATATTTAGTTTTGTCAGCATTTAATGTTAATAAATTACTTTGAAGCCAATTAGTCACAGTATTAAAACCTACTTGAGCATTTTCCTGCAGTTCGCCAATGGTTTTAGCCGTGAAAATTAACGCTGTGTCGTCAGCATAAGGGTGCGTCCACATCTGACGAATGCGCCGCAAATGCGCAGCTCGCGCACCGTTTGCGAGCTGCACGCGTGCAGATCGCGCGCCGCGCGCTCGCCTTTTGGCGCACCAAACCATTGCTGTTACTGCGCGCGTGCAGCTCGCGCGCCGCTCGCAAACCGCGTACGAGCTGCGCATTGGGCGTTTTTCCATTAGACGGCACGGCACGGGCACGGCACCGGCCTGGCCGTGCACCGGCACCGGCGCCGGGGCTTCGTTTTTCCACTGCACCGGTTCCTAACCGGCCCGGCAACGGCACGGCGCCGGCATGGCCGCGCATCCAGAATCAACGACTATATATTACTAGACTACGCATTGCACGATCTAAAGAACACAAACTATTCTGCCAAGTTGCTAAGGTACTACGTAAGCGAGAGGGACGGGGTACTGCGTTGTGATTGGCTAACTCAAGGTCTGTGCTGTCTCAACGTATGTTTACGGCTCACAGGATTGGTCGAAATGAGACGAATATATGACTTTTTTGCCTAATGTGTTGGCAGACATCGGTCGCCTGTTATTAGGAGTCTAGTATTATATCGTCGTTGCCATAGAGGTTCGAACACAAGCACGCGTCAGTGAATACCAAAATCGTAAGGTATCGGAGAATTGCGTCGCCTAGTGTACGAAGGGGCTTACTCGAACGCGTGCGCGTTGCGGACTGCGGGAGGGGCGGCTTCTAGCCGCTAGTCTGTATCACGAAGCTACTCAGGCACACAGCGGCGGTAGTTACGAATTTGAATATTGACGATTCTTTAAAGTGATGGGTCTATCAGACCCACCAGGCACCCCAAGGGTTAAAAACAAAGTAACATGACATAAGACTTTCAAAAGTAAAGAGGTCGCACATTGTCAGGCCTGTTGGTCTAGTGGTTAGTGACCTTGTCTGCTATGCTGGAGGTCGTGGGTTCGATTCCCACCCAGGACAAATGTTTGCGTGATGAGCACGATCATTTGTTCTGTGTCTGGGTGTAATTTATCTATAATATGTATGTATGTAGAAATATATAAGTATGTTTATCAGTTGTCTAGTACCCAAAACACAAGCTCTGCTTAGCTTGAGACTAGATGGCGTTGTGTGATAGTTGTGGAATATTATATTATATTATATCCTACTAATATTATAAAGGCGAAAGTTTGTAAGTATGGATGTATGGATGTATGGATGTATGGATGTTTGTTACTCTTTCACGCAAAAACCACCGAACGGATTTGGCAAAAATTTGGTATACAGATAGTTTATAACCTGGATTAACACATAGGATAGTTTTTATCCCGATTTTATGTTCCCGTGGGATAATTTTCGAGTTGCAGCGGGTGAAACCGCTGGCAACAGCTAGTTATATTATATTGCTAAATTAACCTTATTACGAGCCATAAACCGAGTCTCACGCCCTCAGCCCCGCGTCCTCCTACACGCCTGCGCACTCACACATGCACACGGCTACAATTCATACACATGCAATTATATTATGCACATTTGCCGGCCGGCACCGACTGGGAAGCTTGCTACCCCGGCGACGGCGACGGCGCCGGCAGGACTCAACGCCGGGCCGACGCCGGCGCCGGTAAGTGGAAAAGCGAGCCATACATTTTCATATATTCTTGCTTCCCCGGCACCGGCGCCGGTGCCGGCGCCGGCTAATTGAAAAACGCCAGGCCAGCACCGACTAGGAAGCTTATTACCCCGGCGACGGCGACGGCGCCGGCAGGACTCAACGCCGGGCCGACGCCGGCGCCGGTAAGTGGAAAAGCGAGCCATACATTTTCATATATTCTTGCTTCCCCGGCACCGGCGCCGGTGCCGGCGCCGGCTAATTGAAAAACGCCAGGCCAGCACCGACTAGGAAGCTTATTACCCCGGCGCCGGCGACGGCGCCGGCAGGACTCATCGCCGGGCCGGTGCCGGCGCCGGTAAGTGGAAAAGCGAGCCATACATTTTCATATATTCTTGCTTCCCCGGCGGCGCCGGCGCCGGCGCCGTCGCCGGTGCCGGTGCCGGGCCGGCTAATGGAAAAACGCCCATTCGCGGCGCATTCGCCAGATGTGGACGCACCCTAAGATACCACGTTGCCGTTTCCAATATTTAGATTACACAAGTCGTTAATGTAAACTAGGAAAAGCGTAGGGCCCAAAATACTGCCCTTTTTTTTTTTTTTTTTTTTTTTTTTTAGCGTGGTAAAATCATCAAATGAGTCCTCCAACCCCGGGCAGGGCGGGAGGGACTGTCAGACTTCTACTGACTGAAATCCACGGTGTCCTTCATAGCCTGTTATGTTCCGGGGTCACGGTAAGGGAATAATCCTGCGACCCCGGCAGGCTTTGGCCCTCTCAGAGGGGGGCCCCGTCATTATGCTGACGCTCTTTGAGGCGCGGGGGAACACCAAAACCAGTATTTTTCTGTTCCTCGCTCATAAAATTATCTATCCTAACACATTGGTACCGGTTGTCTAAGTAATCAGCAAGTAACGACAGTGTCGTTCCCCGTATCCCTATGGCCTCTAATTTGTTGAGAAGCACTGAGACAGAGACTGTGTCAAAGGCTTTCGCTAAATCAAGGAAGATTCCCAGGACCTGATTTCCTTTGTCTAGTTCTTTCGAAACGTATTCGGTTAGGTTATGCACTGCATCAGCGGTGGATAATTTGGCTCTGAAACCAAATTGTGCAGATGACAGCAAGTTATTTTTCTCTAAGTAGCTGATTAGTCTGTTGTTAATCATTTTCTCAAGAATTTTTGACAATGAGGGGAGTAACGAAATTGGCCTATAGTTATTAACCAAATCTCGGCTTCCAGATTTATAGACAGGGATGATAACTGCCTTTTTCAGACAACTAGGGAAAACTCCTTTGGAAAGACAAAGTCGAAATATATACGTTAAGGGAGGTACAAATATATGCTTAAAGAGTTTAAGAATCTTATTGCTTATATTATCCCAACCAACTGCACAGTCATCCTTTAGGCTAGAGATTAAACGTGTTATTTCGTTTTCATCTGTGTCAAGCAAAACAAATGATTTTTGGTTCCAGTTGCTTTTTAGGTTATGGATGCAATGTTTAGGAATTTTTTCGGCTAAAGTTTTCCCAACGTTTACAAAAAAGTTATTTACTTGGTTTGCGGACAGGAGAGGTGAAGTATCAGTGAGTAGTAAACTCGAATTTGATTCACGTTGTTTGGCCATGAAGGTGACATTTTTAATATGCTTCCAAAGTTGTTTGCTATTATTGCCTGCTTTATCCAATTCAGTTTTGTCGTAATTATTTTTTAGCTTCTTTAGCAGATTATTGCAGAAATTCCTGTATCTTTTATAGGTGTTTAGAATTATTAAATTATCAGGATAATTCTTAGTTCTCTGATGAAGTTTATCTCTGTGTCTTATGCACCGAATTAGCCCAGGTGTAATCCAAGGTTTAACATTACGAAGACGATTATTTACTGTCACTTTTGTCGTATTACGTAATATTGCTTGTTGGACATTTTTTATTAAGTACGACAAGGCTGAACTAGCGTCAGCAGTTTTGTAAACTACACTGTAGTCGATGTTGCGTAAATCATTTTCGAGTTTGTTAATGTTTAATTTAGTCTTGGTTGGTGGATTTAGCTTAGGCAGCGTTAAATTTATGTTTAGTAGGACAGCATGATGATCGGTTATTGTTGAGTTAGTAACAAGCGTAATATATGAGAAGCTGGTTTTGACCATCATATGATCGAGACAGGAACCACTCTGATGAGTAGGCAATGTATGAGCGGGAAGAAGACCATGGTATGAGCATATATTAAGGTAATCTTGAGTCCCTGCATCGCAAGTTTCAGATCCAATGTTAATGTTAATATCCCCTGTGAGTATCACATTTTTAAAATGGCTAAGTGTTTTAAGAATCTGGTTTAACGAACTGTGAAAGGAGGTTAGGTTTCTAGCGGAAGGAGATCTATACATAGCAATTATCGCTGTGGTTATACCAATTTTGATTATGAGACAGTTACTTGAGCATTCTGGTAGAGTGAGTTCTTCAACATTGACCTGTAATGACTCCTTTGCAAATACAATAACCCCATCATTTTGATTGTGGTGCACTTTAGTGTAAAATAAGTTATATCCTGGTATTTCCGGAAGGTTGTGGCGATTTGCCAACCAGCACTCTGTTAGAACGATAATATCGCAATTAAAGTTAAGTCTATGAAGAAAAATGTTGAAATGACGTCTTGTTGGTGCTTGCGCTACGTTAGTGTTGTGTTAAGTATGCCTAAAAGCGCTCCCTCACCGCGAGCATTCACCTGTAATGTAACATAAAAGTGCGCAATTTGATGCTCTATTGTCTTCGAATGTTCGAATCTGTAACGTTACATTACAGGTGAATGCTCGCGGTGAAGGAGCGCTCTTATGTGTGTATGTCGCCATTATACACTGTTCCCTTACACTTGTACCTTATGGATGCAACGCAACTGTGATCCTCGGTCCTCGCGACTTGTTCCATTCAAATGGTTTTTAACTTCAAAAAATGAGGAGGGTTTTCAATTTGACTGCATTTTTTTTATGTTGGTGACTTCATAACTTTCGACCGATTTGCATTTGGTCCCATTATAATTTCATTCAGTTTGGTGCAGTACTTTTTATTTTATGAGCGTTTTTCATTTACATGGACGATGTTATTACCTGCACAAAAAATCTAGTGCACGTTAAAGAAAATTAGGAATCTAACAAAATTTTAGGTTGAATATTTGAACTAAAAAACGTTAAATAAAAAAACTAACCGCCTTCAAAAATAAAATGTATTTTTTTTAATTCCGTGATCAGCGAAACGTGATCATATTATAACATTGCCACGCGCCATATATGTATGCGTACAAAATTTCAGTTCAATCGGAAACTGGGAAGTCAAATATAAGAGCCTATGCACACCACGTTTTTTAAACGCGCCGGTGAAGCGCGTTTGACGCGATACGCACGCAAGTCAGACGCAGCCTAGAACAAATGACAACAAATTGCTCTGATGAAAACGCGCCGTCGACGCGCCGGTGCAGGCGCGTTTAAAAAACGTGGTGTGCATAGGCTCTTACTTGCAAGATTTGATCACAAACAGACAACGGGACAAATGAAATGAAATAAAAGCTTGTAATAAATATGACCTCATTTGTTTTCAGATGACACAAACGTGTTAGAAGATACATGCCCACTCTCAGATAGTTCAGAAAATGCTAAACATTTCGAGTCGGAACTACAAAATATATTGGGCTCTATGAAACGAGACGAGAAGAGGAAGAGAGACGGCAAGACTAAGACAAAGAGAGACAAGAAGATTAAAAGGGGTAAAGTTGATAAGAAAGTGGCTGTTAAGGTAAGAGATTTGACTCTTAAATCTCATCAGCCTATAATGTACCCACTGCTGGAACACATGCCTCCTCTCTGTGAGAGGGAGTGGGCCATAATCCACCACTCGGGCCCAGTGCGGGTTGGTAGATGTCACATGTCTCGAATTTTTGGTTCTAGGACATGCCGGTTTCCTCACGATGTTTTCCTTCACCGTTTTGAGAGCAGTGGTGATGAAATAAATTACACAAAGTAATGCGCCTGGCGGTGTTCGAACCCACGACCTACAACTCGTAAGTCGGGACCGATACCACTGGGCCACCACTGCTCCAGAACCTAAATAGCTCTAGTCTACCTATTCCGATCACTGCTTATGGCCTAAAATTAACAAAATATATTTTCTTCTACAGCCAAAACCCACAAAATCCCAGAACCCAAAAATCCTAACAATAGAGTTGACATACGAGGAGATGTTGTTAGAGAGGGAGAGAGAGTCGACTAGAGAGTCGTACACGAAGGCAGAGTACAAATGTGAGAGCTGTCTCATCGGGTTCAACTATAGCAAGTCCTATGCCGACCATGTGGCCGCTAGACATTCCGCGGTGAGTAGAAATATGAATCACATCTGTTCACCATCAACGCAACAGCGGGCTGCCTTAACGAGGATGAAACAGCAACCCACGTAATCAAGGAATGCGAGGGCGTTGCTAACCAAGATCACAAAACCTTGGCATTCCAAGTTCGCTCCAAGAAGCCTTTGAACGTCCCAGGAGACTTCTGAGCTTCTGGAAGGAGCTGGGTTGGCTCATATAGCCAACCGTCCCACCTCACGCATAACGGACCAACTGCGAGTCCAAATGCGGAAAAGAGAGCCATAACAATAGACATATGAAGTAAACTAGCTATTGTACAGGCATGTGTTGCTGGGGAGTATGTTCCGCCACTTCTTCCCGGTAAAACACTAGGTAATGTCTGTCAGTAAAAACTGACCTGATAAATCGGCCAATTTTGTATGAATGCCTGACAAGAATGGATAAAGTAAGGAATGAGTTTAAAAGGGGAAGTTTGAAAGTGACGCCTGTTACAGAAAATAATAAAGGAACACGTCTGTCTTGGTTTGAACATGTGATGAGGAGGGATGACACTCATGTGTCCAAGACAGTGATGAATATGAATGTTGATGGATGGAGTGGAAGAGGAAGGCCAAAGAAAAGATGGATGGATTGTCTAATGAATGAAAAAGGGAACCGACTTCAAAACCAAACACAAAAAACTATAAAATAACTTTTCTTTCGGAAGTCGGTGGCTTTGTTTTTTTTTATTTCATTGACATATGGCCACCGACTTCCGAAAGAAAAGTTATTTTATAGTTTTTTGTGTTTGGTTTTGAAGTCGGTTCCCTTTTTTTCAAAAAGCTTTTTATTTTTCCCTTTTTAGTTGAGATAATCAACAACAAAAATCTTCATAAAATCGGCGTCTTTGAAAATCTATACAATCCTATTAAGCAAAACGGATCTATGTAAGCAACTTCACAAGATATCCATTATTGTTATATACTAAAACCTTCCCCAGAATGTAACAAACACTTTTCTCTAAACTGCATCAAAATCGGTTCAGCCAAACGCGAAATAATTGCGGGCAAACATGCAATCGTCCCTGAAAATCTACGATCCAAGTAAGCAAAACGGATCCACGCGGGCAACGTCACGGGATATCTATTAGTGTTATATACTAAAACCTTCTCCAGAATGTAATGAACACTTTCTTGAAAACAGCATCAAAATCCGTTCAGCCAAACGCGAGATAATCGCGGACAAACATACATACATACATACATACAGGTCGAACTGAGAACCTACTTTTTTTTTTAAGTCGGTTAAAAAGGAGTGAATCATGCTGTGACGTCTGATACCGTGTACAGTGTGTTACGATGGGCTATTTGGTAAGGCGTCTGGAGTACTAATCCAGAAGACGCAGATTCGAGTCCTACACGCTGCTGAATTTTTCTTTCCATATTTCGTGTTTTTTCTTTTTCAGAACCTCGGGGATTACATCTGTCCTATATGCAAGACTATAATTCCTTCAGTGGAATCATTTACAGCTCATTATAAAAGACATATGAGAAGGTACGTGAACCGGAACTGTAGTTTCGTTTTCTAGTTTTCAAATATAGGGAAAGTAACTCTAATTCCTCTATGTAAGGTTCAGTTTGTGTTACTACTTCATGACTTCTTCAATATTACTAGATATCTGATAGCAACTTTAATGTATAAAGTTAACTTCACAAAAAAATTAAAATTGAAATGTGTTGCTACAGAATCAAACTAACTACTGCCAGCGGTTCTACCCGCTACAACTCGAAAATTATCTAATGGGAACGTAAAATCGTGATAAAAACTATCCTGTGTTAATCCAGGTTATAAACTGTATTTGTACTAGATTTCGTTTAGTGGATTTTGATGGAAAAGAGAACATCTATCAATCGATCAAAACAAACAAACTTTTACATTTAATTTTAATAATAATATTCCACAACTATCACACAACGCTATCTAGTCCCAAGCTAAGCAGAGCTTGTGTTATGGGTACTAGACAACTGATAAACATACTTATGTATTTCTAAATACTTACATATTATAGATAAATTACACCCAGACACAGAACAAATGATCATGCTCATCACACAAACATTTGTCCTGGGTGGGAATCGAACCCACGACCTCCGGCATAGCAGTCAGGGTCACTAACCACTAGACCAACAGGCCTGTCATTTATAATGTTAGTAGGATAGCATTTTTTTTAGGATATCGACAGCTATCACATTTGTAAGGTTTTTCTAATTTGTATAATTTCACATTTTTTTTTGCTCGCAGGTATGAATGCAGTATTTGTCAGAAGAGAACTTTGGACATCAAAGTAATGCAGCAACATTATTACTCAACCCATGAAATATCACTTAAAGAATATAAATGTAATATTTGTGGGAAGATATCTAAGTAAGTTATCAACTATCTAGTCTTTTCCTATATGGCTACAATTTAAATCATCGCCTATAATGTTCCCACTGCTGGGACACAGGCATCCTCTCTGTGAGAGTGAGTGGGCCATAATCCACCACGCGGGCCCAGTGCGGGTTGGTAGATGTCACATGACTCCGAATTTTTTGGTTCTAGGACATGCCGCTTTTCTCACGATGTTTTCCTTCACCATTTTGAGAGCAGTGGCGATGCAATAAATTAAACAATGAGATGCGCCTGGCTGGGCTCGAACCCACGACTTACAACTCGTAAGTCGGGACCGCTACCACTGGGCCACCACTGCTTCAATGTTAATGCTCATCAATAATTATTTTTGTATACCAAAATGGATAAATGCTCACCAAATCTAAGACTTGCTTTAGCAATTTTCAGGGTCACCCCGACGTTCGGATTGGTTAGGTTCCTCTAAAGTAAACCCTGCAAACAGAAATAAGAGTCCCGCTAAGCGGGGCTTCGTCGACCCTGCTAAGGTCCTTTTTTATTATTTCAGAAAATAGGTTAATTTCTACAATACTTTATGATACATAATTTGGTGAGCTTTTTTACATTCTGGCAGATATTTTGTTTTGTTGGTTTTAGTATAGGTACTTTCTGGTAGGCTTTTAAAAACAAACCTTGCCATATTGGAGTCGGTTTCCATTCGGACCGGATGCAGCTGAATATCAGTATTTTACATGGAGCGACTGACTATCGGAACTCCACAACACAGTAACTAATACGATACCCCATGGTAAGACTGGTTGTCAGACTATAAAGCTTCTGACTAACAGTAACGACTGTCAAAGATCTACAAATGACAGCCGGGACCAACGTCTTTGCGTGCTTTCCGAGGCACGGAGGAAACTCGCTATGATTGTTGGTCACCCATCCACAGACCAACCTCGGCAAGCGCGGCTTAACCTGGAAAATCGACCTTTGCGGCTGTAATTCGTAAAAAATATTCGCTTTCATATTAATAATGATTTCTTTCCTTTTGTCCGCAGTTCCATAGACACCCATCGATACCACAAAGATACACACAAAGCTAGAGTGCAGTGCACAGAGTGCGACAAAACATTCAGGCATAGAGCAGGTCTTATGAACCACAGACTGTAAGTTTTTATTTTATTATGAGGATGTGTCAACCTCTAGTGTCACAGTTAACCTTTTAAGCGCTTTTTTAGGGTTCCGTACGTCCGAATACTAAAACGGAACCCTTATAGGATCACTCGTGTTTCCGTCTGTTTGTCGCTTACAGTCAATTATCTCCGAATCCACTAGACCGATTAAGTTGAAATTTGGTACACATATCAATTCCTGTGACCCAAGCACAGAGGTGTGACGTGAATAGATGAAATCTGTATACGGGAGGTAATTTTTGGGGGGGAAGAGGAAATTTTTTTTTTTTTAATACTGCGTCGTGTGATATATCAAATGAAAGGTCTTGTTGAGAAGATCTTAAATGAATAGTTTCCAAGTTATTTAAGAAAATAGACGAAAATTGACCGCTCCCCCCCCCTTATCTCCGAAACTAATGAACCTAAAATTTTGAAAAAAATACAGAAGTTTTCTACTTATAGATTATAGGAAAACCTATAAGAAGTCCATGATATTAAAATAACATGGTAAATCACTCAATATTGTGCGTACCAATCTTCAATTATTCGTAAATTTGACAGATTTAAAAAAACGTGATAGGTAATATCGTACGAAACCCTCTTCACGCGAGTCCAACTCGCACTTGGCCGGTTTTTTTTAACGTGGTAATATAATCAAATGAGTCCTCCCAACCAGGCCGGGACGGAAGGGACTGTCAGACTCATACTGACTAAAATCCACGGTGTCCTTCAATAGCCCTTGACGTTTCAGGGTAACGGTTACCTGAAGTAACTGGCCCCCTAGCCCGGCAGGTTTTGGCCCTTCTAAGAGCCCTTGCCCTGTAGCCATGTTACAAACGATAAACAAAACGCTGAGTAGGCTTCAATAGATATTCAACTTTATGTGCTTGGGTATAACGTTGAAGATCTAGTGAAGATTGCTTATCGTTTTCCATCTTTCCTGTCGCTAACGCTCAGAAATTTTAAATAGATTTTCAACTTTAGGCTCTAGGCTATAAAGTTGAAAATCTATTGGGGAATAATAATAATATAATATTCCACGACTATCACACAACGCCATCTAGTCCCAAGCTAAGCAGAGCTTGTGTTATGGGTACTAGACAACTGATATACATACTAATATATTTTCTAAATACACACATATTATAGATAAATTACACCCAGACAGAACAAATGATCGTGCTCATCACACAAACATTTGTCCTGGGTGGGAATCGAACCCACGAGCTCCGGCATAGCGGTCAGGGTCACTAACCACTAGACCAACAGGCCAGGCCAATACATTTTCAACTTTAGACTCTAGGCTATAAAGTTGAAAATCTATTGGGGAATACTGCTGAGCGTTTACGATTATCGTTTGCGACATGTTGTTACTTGGCTAGGGGGCTTATCAGATTGCTGACCTTGAACACAGTAATAGAAGGGGTCCGTCGACCAGCTCGCTCGATACTCTCTCGTTTATTTAACGATAGGATCTCGATTGTCCACTATCTCGCCTGATGGTAAGTGAAGATGTGGTCGACGGTGAAGCACGCTTGCCTAGAAGTAACCTGTTCACTCTTGACTTGAATAAAGTTATAGGTAGTCGTGACAGCTTTAAAAAGTTACCGCGGTCCTGGATTGCGAAGGGCTTGTGAAGGAACGAGAGTGGAGTTTAGTCAGAGTTTCACAGTCCCTTTGTAAAGCGTGATAATAAACACAATTTTTTTTTAATGTAAAAGTTTAAAATACTTAGTCTAGGATAACAAACATAAGAAATTTAAAATAGCTAGCTAGCTAGCTGCAACATCAGCTGCGACATCCACTTTTAAGACTATTCCCAAACGAATATGTCTTGTTTTTATTTTAATGTCTTTTTCTTACCAGAGCTTATTTTTCTTTCTAGGGCAGTTCATGAATACCGCAACAAATTTCCTTGTACCGTTTGTGACAAAGTCTTCAGATGGAAAACCAGTTTAAAACGGCATTTAGTGAAACATGAAGTTAATGTAAGTGTATTTTTAATATCTAACAACTTTACTAACGCTCGTTTGAGTGTCTTCCAGAACGTAAAGAGCTATTGAAGGACACCGTGGATTTTAGTCAGTACAAGTCTGACAGTCCCTCCTGCCGTGCCCTGGGTGGGAGGACTCATTTCATAATTTCACCACGTTAAAAATAAGGGTGTATTACCTAGTTGTACCTCAGCATTATCTGCCTGCCTTTTCCCAACTATATTGTGGTCGGCTTCCAGTAGAACCAGATGCAGCTGAATATCAGTATTTTATATGGAGCGACTGACTATCGGACCTCCACAACACAGTAACTGGGTAATATGATACCCGGTTTAGGTGCAAAAAGACCAATTCTCAAAATGGCAAAATCTCTAAAAACCCAATTCTCATAATGGGAAATTCTCAAAAGGCCTAATTCGCAAAATGGCAAATTCTCAAAAGGCCTAATTCGCACAATGGCAAATGTTCGAAATTGATTGTATAATTCTTGGAAATGTATGATTTTTTCGCATGAAATGTAACAATTTAGTTAAATCGAAGAGTAGACAAATCTTATATTATACGAAAATAATTCCAATGGGGAAGGTCGGTCAAAGCTAATTGTAGATGGCGCCACCATAGCTAAGTCCTAATCCGACCAATGAGGTAGTACTATTTTGAAGTACCTTTATGATTTGAACCAATGACGATTCTTGAAACTAGCTGTACTAGCGCCATTCGTTTCCCAGTTGCCATCCCCATTGTAGAAAATTTTTCATTTTGGTCATTTGCCATTTGGGAATTAGGATTTTCGAGAATTCGCCATTTTGAGAACTTGTCCTTTTGCGATTCAGTTGTCTTGAAAATTAGGTTTTTTGAGTCTAAACCCGATACCCCATGGTAATAGTGTACTATTACCCTATGTGTAATTAAATTATTCTTTCGCAGGGCAAGTCTTCATCATCCGAAGCGTACTGCGCTCTCTGCAACGTTAGTTTTTCTTCAATATTCTCCTTCCAACGACACTTGAAGAACAGTCTCAAACATGTAACACATGATCAACTCAGGTAAGTAATAGTTTTATTGAATACCAAGTTATGACTTTTTTATTGGGTCAAACCCACCACACTATTCCCAAACAACTGCAACTCCTGAAATCCAGAATCAACAGTGGCAACCACCAGAAAAGCGCCGAGACAATGAAGCTCGACGTGTCCCGGAGAATGAATTTACCTGTCTTGGATCCTGCAACGAAATTAATCAGAAAAGAATAGTGGAGGAGTAGGAAAAAAATTGTTTCCAATTCCCTCCATGCAAGCAGGAGACAGAACAAAACAAGGCCAATAGGTACAAAGGGACATTACAACTGGGAGAAGCCCAGTTGCCTAGCACCACGGGTAAAATTACTACTAATATTAATAGCTACTAAGTTTTGACTTTTTTTTTAGCCTCAATTACTTCTTTTTACATGAGCTATTTGGCAGTAAAAGTCCCATTAAAATCGGTTCAGTCGTTCGTCAGTTTAATATTTATCTAACTAGCAGTGGCGTAGCTTGGCGGGGGGCCTCGCACTTGAAAGGGCCTCGCGCTCAGAGAAAACAAAAAAATCTTGATAATTAAAAACGGCTATACAACGTGTAACGTTAAATGCGCAAAACCTCTCGTGGGGTAACTCAGCCCATGTTACTGAACAATGTCTGTTCTAAGACTTTTGGAAATTCGCAAAAAAAAAATTGGTTTTTCATACAAAATGAGAAATTGATCGTACCCATCAGTATGAAAAACCAAATTTTCTCTGTCTTAGAACAAACATTGTTCAGTAACATGGGCTGAGTTACCCCACGAGAGGTTTTGCGCATTTAACGTTATGCAGTACAATTTAACATCAACTAGTAAGTAGACGCCTCGCAATACTGATGTCGCGGCGATCTCGTTTAGGCGATTCTCACACTGCCCCGCATGATGCTGCATGTTGCGTGTCGACGCACCTACGCGCGTTCCTGCGGGAGTGCAGATCTGCATCATCGTGCGGGTTTTTCACGCACTCACGCGCGTAGGTGCGTTTTGTAGATTCACGCATGGCGGCTCTCATTTATTTATTCGCCGTTCTCTGTGGTGGTCGTGCAGTACTGAGCATTCAAAATCACGCGCGGCACTGCGGGATTCGGTGTGCCATACTTTGCGTCTCGCCCCGCACCTACGCGCGGGGGTGCATGTTTCTCCGCGTGTACGCGCGTGATCCGCATGAACGCGCGTGGATGCATTTTCAGTGTTTTAGACTGTGCGTGTTTTCCATACAAACGGAGATACTTACAAGCAACGGAAGAACACGCATCCACGCGCTACGCTGCATCATGCGGGGCAGTGTGAGAATCGCCTTAGGGCTAGAGCCTCCACTGCTCGCGCGAGTCTCATGTTGCAAGATAACTCGGGTTACGTTTTATTTGTAATTGTGAATTCAAACAGTCAAAAAGGCCCCGCAAAGCTAATGTCGCTGACAATCACCAAGTAATCTTGCAACAAGGGGGCCTCGCGCGAGCTGCGGAGGCATGTCATATTTTTCGTCATGAAAGAAAAGGGCCTCGTAGATGAATCTTGCCCCCTCTTAGAGCCGGCCTTGCTACGCCACTGCTATCAACAACATGTTTTCGCGGAGAAATTGGTCAAAATCATAAACAGTTGAATAATTATTATAGAACCTCTTCCTTATTTTTGAAGTCGGTTAAAATTAATGATTTTATTTCAGATTCATCTGTGATCATTGTAACAAACGCTTTGCCGACAAGACGAAACTAAGAGATCATATAGAAGAAAAACATTTACACAAGACTTATCAATGTCACATATGTTTAAAGGTAAGATTGAAGCATCAACCCACACTGGGCCAGCGTGGCCCTCTCATAGGGAGGAGACCTGTGTCCCAACAGTGGAAATATTTTATAGGATGATGATGATGAATATTGGAAAGATTTAAGAGACTGACTCCTGTTAATTGACGTGCAAAAAGTGGTAATTTGTCGCGGGCAACACGCCGTCCGATCATGGCCGGGGTCGACGGCGCGTTGTGTTTCACACGCGCCTTAAAGAGCTGCCAGAAATCTGACGGGGCCCCCTAAGAGGGCCAGAGCCTGCCGGGGTCGCGGGACTGTCTCATCAGGTAACCGTGACCCTGGTACATAAAGGGCTATTGAAGGACACCGTGGATTTGAGTCAGTACAAGTCTGAAAGTCCCTCCCGTCCTTCAATGGGTGGGAGGACTCATTTGATGATTTTACCACGATAAAAAAAATGTCAAGACTGTTGCCACTGGGCTACCATTGATATGTCTGATATACCATTGATATGTCAAATGACAGGCCTGTTGGTCTAGACAAATGTTTGTGTGATGAGCATGATCATTTGTTCTGTGTCTGGGTGTAATTTATCTATAATATGTATGTATTTAGAAATATATAAGTATGTTTATCAGTTGTCTAGTACCCATAACACAAGCTCTGCTTAGCTTGGGACTAGATGGCGTTGTGTGATAGTTGTGGAATATTATTATTATTGATATTTACACTAAATTTCAGCTTTAATTAAAAAAAAAAGTGTTTTTGAGTTTATTTATTACTAGCAAAAAAAAAATACAAAAAGAAAATCTCTTAATAACATTACTGTAGTTCTACCTCGCTAGTTGCGTGGTCGCTAACAAGACCGCTTCACAACTGGTCCTAAGTTCAATTCTCAAGTCGGACAGTGTTATTAATAATACTATTTTGTTGCAGCCTTCAAAAAATCGTGTTGGTCTGGATCAACACATACGTAACGTACACAAGAGGCAGAACAATAAGATGTGTCATCATTGTGGTAAAGGATTTCCTGTAAGTATTTCACCCACAGAAATATTAAAAACAGGAGAAGTGGCAAGGAGGCGTGTCGGCGACCACGTGGTGCTGAGCGTTACGCTCAGCTATTGACTTGTACTACTTTATTTTTGTTTTCCTATATTACTCCGACTGTATTAAATATATTGCTCTTTTACAACCATCTCAGTCTACCACTGAGTAACTGGACAAGCAATGTAAAACTGACATAACGATACCTCATCAAGCCGTAATGTCGCGTGGTGCGTCCGTTGTATTTGAGCGGGAGTAGTATCCGCCCCCGTGTCTCGACAACACACAATGAATTGTTTTAGTGTGAGTAAATTATACAGAAAAAGAACGTTGTAGTGTAAATGATTAGGTTTATATTTAAATGACTGAGTTATCGATGGCGCGTGTGTGCACTTTTTCGTAGTATTGTTTTGACAGAACTGTGTGCGCAATATTGGCGTTATGGAGGGGCTATTGTGGCTTCACTCGTTTTATATACATTTTGAACTCCACGACATATCTCCTTCTTTAATATATCTATGATTTCACAATATATGCCATTTTTAGAACCTGGGGCATGCACAACGCGGGCTTGAGGACGGCGAGTAATGGATGACTCGCCGTCATGAACTATGCTAGGGTCGAATAGAATTTGTAGTAGAATTTGTCAGCCTTAGAGGGGCAAAGTTTGCCGGGGTCGCGGGACTGTATCAAAAGGACACCGCGGCCCTGGAAAGTTAAAGGCAATCGATATACGGGGTGGTTTACTGACTTAAAAGTCAGTTAGTCTGGCAGTCGCTAATTGGGAACATACAACGTGTAACGTTAATAGCGCAAAACCTCTCGTGGGGTAACTCAGCCCATGTTACTGAACAATGTTTGTTCTAAAAATTTTGGAAAAAAAAATAAAACAAAAAATATTTTTCATACAAAATGAGAAATTGATCTAGCCCATCAGTATGTAAAATCATTTTTTTTATTATTTTTTTCCAAAAGTTTTAGAACATACATTGTTCAGTAACATGGGCTGAGTTACCCCACGAGAGGTTTTGCGCTGTTAACGTTCACGTCGTATATGATATTTTTTCTACACTTCAAATCGAGATGAATATAGAAATCAAGAAAATTATTGAACAGATAATTCAATTACTACTACATATTATTTAAAAAAAACTAGGGATTTTAACTACATATCGCGACATGTAATAAATATACTTTAGATAATACACTCATTCTCGTTTTTATTCATTTATTTATTTATCTTTGTAGAAAAGTTTTTGAATAAAAAATATTATCTGTGGCTCAAACAAATGAACTCTTAAATTTTTTTTGTTACAGTCCCTCGGTACGTACAGTACGACTCGCACTCGACCGTTTTTTTTTCTTTTCAGAATAAAGTACAGTTGGAGTCCCACATCCGCACACACACCGGAGAGAGACCTTTCATATGTGAATTCTGTCCGACCACGTTCTCACAGCAGTCCAACTTGTCCAAACATAATAGACAGGTAAGTACACTTTTATATAACAACAATTTTATATATTATAACATTATTTAACGACTGTTATTGTGTCTTTCTTGTATGTTATTAAAAGAATGCGGACAGCGAGTAAAGGGCAACTCGCTGCCCGACCATGGACCATGCCCGGGTCGACGGCGCGTTGTGTCCCACGCGCGCCTCAAAGAGCGTCAGCATAATGACGGGGCCCCCTCTCAGAGGGCCAAAGCCTGCCGGGGTCGCGGGATTATTTCCTTACCGTGACCCCGGAACATAAAGGGCTATTGAAGGACACCGTGGATTTTAGTCAGTACGAGTCTGACAGTCCCTCCCGCCCTGCCCGGGGTGGGAGGACTCATTTGATGATTTTACCACGCTAAAAAAAAAAAATGTTATTATAAGAAAGGATACATAATAAACATTTTATTTATCGTCTAATAAAATTCGACAAGTTGTAATTTTATTCTTTGAAACTTTACCAGTCAAAATACTGAAACAGAAAGCATTTGTTCTAAATCTACTTGCATTGCAAGTATCATAACTCGCACATTTTTGCATTTTTGAAGTTAGATATAGTTAAAGTTAAGGAAAATATGCCCAAATGATGCGAAATCACCTAATATTTGGGTAAATATGCAACAATTGAAAAAACTATATGCAAAAAGCCATAATAATTCAATTGAAATTAATTCATTTAATGCATTTTATCCTTCCCAGGTACATCTAAACATAAAATCAAAAAGATATCCTATATGCAAGAAAAAAGATGAAGAAAAACCACCGGAAGTCGCCATATTGGATCATATGCAGCCCATAGAGCAATATAGACCAGTTCCTATGTTACATTACACTGCTGAAAAAGTTTTCAGCATGTAAATATCTAACTATATATACCCTACATCATTTGCCTGCCTTTTCCCAACTATATTGTGGTCGGCTTCCAGTCGAACCAGATGCAGCTGAGTATCAGTATTTTATATGAAGCGACTGACTATCGGACCTCCACAACACAGTAACTGGGTAATACGATACCCCATGGTAAGACTGGTTGTCAGACTTTAGAGCTTCTGACTAACAGTAACGACTGTCAAAGATCTACAAATGACAGCCGGGACCAACGGCTTTACGTGCTTTCCGATGCACGGAGGAAACTCGCTATGACAGATGGTCACCCATCCATAGACCAACCACGGCAAGCGCGGCAAAAACTCGTGGGTTCAAACCCAGCCGGTTACCTTTCCTTGTGTAATTTATTTCATCACCACTGCTCTCAAAGCGGGGTGAAGGAAAACATCGTGTAGAAACCGGCATGTCCTAGAACCAAAAAATCGAAGACATGTGACATCTACCAACCCGCACTGGGCCCGCGTGGTGGATTATGGCCCACTCCCTCTCACAGAGAGGAGGCCTGTGTCCCAGCAGTGGGAACATTATAGGCTGATGATGATAAGTAGTTGTTCCAGGTCTGTGTGTTTGTGTATGTGAGTTATGTTTTTAAATAATATACTTATTTATATAATTCAGTGCTGACTATCAAATATGGACTTTATTTCAATAGCATAAGATATTATTTTAAAACCGAAATGTATTAATATTTTTAAGTGTCAGTAATATTTAACTACTTTTTGTATTGTGCAATAATATAATCGTGAATTGAGAAGTATAACCAAGTGTTTTTTTCTTTTAAACTCTGTGTGCAAAGTCGGTGGGGACTTTTAAATCGATCGCAGCGCGCGATGTGGGGTCGACGGCGCGTTGTGTCCCACGCGCGCCTCAAAGAGCGTCAGCAAAAATGACGGGGCCCCCTCTCAGAGGGCCAAAGCCTGCCGGGGTCGCGGGATTAATTTCCTTACCGTGACCCCGGAACATAAAGGGCTATTGAAGGACACCGCGGATTTTAGTCAGTACAAGTCTGACAGTCCCTCCCGCCCTGCCCGGGGTGGGAGGACTCATTTGATGATTTTACCACGTAAAAAAAAAGCGCGCGATGTTACAGAGATGTGAACTAAGGGAGCTTGAAGATTGAAGACGCGATGCGACGCAATTCGTCGGATTCCAACTACAAGTGAAAATCATCCTTACCACTACGACATATGACATAAAACGTGCGGTTATCTACGAGTAGATGAAAAACAAAACACGCTCGTATATTTATTCTGTTTTACTCTTTTTTTTAGTTCAGATATTCAATAAAAATCTTCGAAATAATCGACGTCTTTGAAAATCTGCAATCAGAGACGGAACCATGCGGGCAACGTCACGGGATATCCATTAATAATAAAACCTTCTCCAGAATGTAATGAACACATTTCTGTAAAGCGCATCAAAATCGATTCAGCTAAACGCGAGATAATTGCGGACAAACATACAGGTCGAACTGAGAACCCCTTTTTTTATCGTGGTAAAATCATCAAATGAGTCCTCCCACCCCGGGCAGGGCGGGAGGGACTGTCAGACTTGTACTGACTAAAATCCACGGTGTCCTTCAATAGCCCTTTATGTTCCGGGGTCACGGTAAGGAAATAAATCCCGCGACCCCGGCAGGCTTTGGCTCTCTAAACGGCGCCCCCGTCATTGTGGTGCGCATGGAACACGACGCGCCGTCGACCCGGGCATGGTCCATGATCGGATAGCGGGTCGCCCATCAAACTGAGAACCTACTTTATTTTATTATGTCGGTTAAGAATGACTTCAATAATGGATTCACAAAATAGCAATACAAGTAGAATAATTTAAGTCCATTCACAACCAAAAATAAAGGAGAGGTATAAACAAAAAAAAAACTCTTTCAAACATTATATTTATGGTTTTCGATTAGATTCCATAAGAAATTCAACACTATCAACAACAATTTCATTAGTACCACTTTTTTTCTTTTCATCTTTCTTTTTCTCTATGGTATCCTTCAATTTATTGTCTATGGACCTTCTTAAGTTCGTATAATTAATATCATCGATGTTAGGAATTTCACCAGCGTCTGCATTCGATCCAGATCTTCTTGTCAATAAATCTACATGTTTATTTAAATCTTTAAAAACATTATTTGCTATTAAAAATTCAGAAAATGTTCTCAAATCTTCCATTAAAGCGAATTTAGTACTTTCATTTAAACTGCTGTATTTTTTGAAAATTGCATTGTGAAGTAATTCGTTTACTACTTCAGTTGTATCTTCTTTATTTTCAATATTTTTTTTGAACTTATTTATAAGTTTTTTCAATTTTTTCATGTCTTCTTCGCTGTAATAGTTGTTCAGTCGTCTAGCAAATGAGTTAATCAAAGGAGTATCTGCGTTGATTTTTGTATTCATTATACTTCTCATTTCGTTTGGATATTTCTTCATCCAAGTGTTAATTGAGCTTGAAATTATTTCTTTTACATCGTTCTTATTGTCATGTTTTGCCTGCAAGTTTAAAATCGTTTTAAATATGTTTTATTTGATAACTAGTTGTTCCCGTTTCATCCGCTGCTAGACTCCTATAACCTTTATTTTTATCGTGGGACCCGTATCATCCAAGGGATGGAAGCAGGGGCTGTCAGACTTGTACTGACTTAAATCCACGGACCACGGTGTCCTTCAATAGCCCTTTAACACGCTCAGCGCCAAGGCAATTTTTGAAAAAGGGTACATGCATATTTTCCAGGACCAACGCTTTTGAACCTCTACTAAAATGTATGAAACGGTGTATACTGAAGGATACACAGGCCTCCGAAAATGGGGCAGTGTGGTGCATCATTAAGGATACACTGGCCTGTGACAAAAAACCCTAGAGTATATTATTGAGGATACGCCGGCGATGAACTGGCCAACGAAAACGGAGCAGTGTGGTGTATCATTAAGGATACACTGGCCTGTGACAAAAAACCCTAGGGTGTGTCATTAAGGATACACCGGCGCTTAGCGTGTATTCCGGGGTACCGGTAATTAGTTATACCCGCGACCAAGCCTTATAGCCTTAAATTATATAATGTCCACATTTCGTGTTCGAAACAAAACGTAACATTAGTGAAGCCACTTTTTATAAATATGTAAATGAGCGCCACGCACACATTTAAATCTTTTCCTTGGAGATGTTCACTTGTTACGTAGGAATCGAACGACGAGGGTAATTTTTCTACCGTGTTTTTGGCTTCAATTCTCATTTGCCTGCCGTTGAATACAAGCCTAAGTTGTTGCACTTTTTTAAGGTTGTTAAAATCATCAAATAAGTCCTGTCCAGTCAGACTCTTTCTGACTAAAAAACCACCCTGTTCCTTTACATGCCTTTTGCGTTCCAAAGCCGCGATACCCTTTTTGGGAAAGTCCCTCTTCCCTCTACCCTAACTGTAAACACAACACAATATGGCGGCACTTTCCCTGTTAATTTTGTCGCGTAGTATTTAGTAAGTTCGCCGACGAACATACCTTAACCTTTTCTGGATTATCAGTTACCATTGCAGGTTCAACTTTCACAGTACCCTTTTCAGTAACGACTTGAACTTGTATATTTTTAACGGCTTCTCTAAATTTGGTTCCCGTCAAATTGACGAAAGTCTGTCCGACATTCTTGACATAATCCAGAACGTCTTTTAAACTACCAGTCTCTGTGTTGTCATCTTGCTTCAGAGAGTCTGATCTTTCTTTAGAGTTGGCTCTAAAACTTTTGCGTTGCTTCTTTGGCTCTAATACCTAAGTATATAAAAAGAATATTTATTTATCGAGTAATTATAACAACCCTAATTTTCTGGTCAGACACTAACTTAAAGTGGGTACTGTACCATTTTAGAAAGACAAGAGAGTTTTTCTCTAATTTGACAACCAAGTGTCTTACATTAATTTTGAGAAAATATTCTATGGTAAGTTTTAAGAACACTTTAATACACAAATTTTATTTTACAAAATTTTATTCACTAGATTCAGTATTTTCTATTCTATCAGAAAAGTATGAAGTCAAAGTGGAAACCATCGTTAATTTCTAACAATTAGCGCTTAATGAGGGGGAGAGTAAAACCATTAAGTTTAGATCCCATTTTAGTGGAGTTAAAATTGTTGAAAATAAGGTCTAGTACCACCCATTTCAAGGAATGCACCCAATTACAAATCACCCTGTATTACTAGTATCCAGGGTGGGACTCTGGAGGCTATAAGGATCCTGTCAGCAAACTAATGGAGCAAACACCTGCCCTCGTCAAAGCAATACCATGGCTTTGGAACGAAAAGGGCAACCGTAAAGAAACAAGATGGAATTTCAGTGTCATTTTTGGGGATAAGACTCATTTGACGATTCTACCACTTCAAAAAAGCATTTAGTACTAGTCTAGCCCTGTCACATGCTTCGTGGCACACAACTCGGCGTCGTCGACTCGAATCCTTGATCTAAAGATCGTGAACTAAATTACTTACCAACAGCAAACTCCCACCTACAGTGGCTAGAAATAATTAGCCTTGCGTTTCCCGACGCTAAAGGCGTGTCCTGCGGCGGATTTTTTAGAAGCCTCAATCTAGCCCAAAAGCAAAGATGAGGCGTAAAATGGAATGAGGTCACCGGGAAGAAACTGGAACTGCATGTCCATCGACGGAATACAGTAAAAACTGTTTGATGCCGGCGGCTCTGAAAGGAGGGTGGTTGAGAGGCAGGCGGCCCTACTGAGGCCTGCCACCGGATCGCCGCTCATATTAACAATGCCTGGGTCTTGAGGAAAAGAATCATACCATACCTTAAGAAGTCTATTAAGAAATTCCCGTATATTGGTAACGAAGTATTTGTTGTTATGTAAATCGTTGGGGTCGAAGAGAAATGAGGTTTCAAGAGCGACATTCACACTTCTTGGTGGCGCTGAATCTGCTTTGTTGGCGGTCGCAGTTACTGTAACATAATTTTATTAGATAGACTAAATTTTAGTAGAAATTTTTATCCGTGATGCTGGGATTAACCCCAGATGTAAATGTCTATTGGTCTTCTTCCCCCTACTTAACAAAACGAGAAGTAAAGTTACGCCAAGGTTATTTTTTTTTTGGGACAAACCCACCACACTATTCCCAACCACTGCAACTCCTGAAAGCCAGAATCAACAGTGGCAACCACCAGAAAAGCGCCGAGACAATTAAGCTCGACGTGTCCCGGAGAATGAATTTACCTGTCTTGGATCCTGCAACGAAATTAATCAGAAAAGAATAGTGGAGGAGTAGGAAAAAATATATGTTCCCACTTCCCTCCATGCAAGCAGGAGACAGAACAAAACAAGGCCAACAGGCACAAAGGGACATTACAACTGGGAGAAGCCCAGTTGCCTAGCACCACGGGTAAAATGACTAATATTAATGGGTCCTAAATTGTGAGCTGTTATATTTGATTCCAATAATAGGTATGGCAAAAACGCTTGAACGCACGGAAGTTTGTTCGAGTTTCCACAAGGTCCGTATAGTAAATGACTCCAGATGTAGCCTGTACAGTATCCAACATAATATTGCGCTCGTTCTGCCAAAGAATACACTCCCATAGAATATGATGTGCTGATTGTTCATATTCACAATCTGATGTTGAACATTGACAGAAAGGCGAGGGAACAAGCTTGAAGGAAAATAATTTACTTTTAAAGTTACCATGTCCCGTGAGAAATTGGGCAACACAGTGATCCACCTCCAGCCACGTCCTAGCCAACCGCTCGCGAACGGATGGAATGAATTGGTGGAGGTGCCGCCCCTTGATGGAATTATCCCACCTACATTGCCATTCGGATAAAAGTTCCTCCCAGACGTCACTTTGTGGTTTGAATAACCTAGATATTTTAGCACGTTCACGTTGCGGTAAAAAATCAGCGTCAGTGGTCTCCCGTGCGGAATAGTACATTGCAGCACGTCGCTGCACTTCAAGGTCGACTGGAAGAACACCAGCAAGTACCGGTAAAGCTTCAGTACTGACGGTCCTGTATGCTTTACATAAGAATAACAAAGCCAAGCGCTGACTTTGAAGCAATTTACGCCGTGCCGCCCCTATGGTGGCCCTATCGGCCCAAACCGGTGCTCCGTAGCACATACAGCCCAAGTAAGTGGCCCCGTAAATAGTTTTTAAGGTTAAAAATGACAAACCCCAAGTCGATTTTGATATTCTCGTTAAGGCATAAAAGTTATTTTTAGCTTTTTCCCCAACCGTTTTTATATGATCTATGAATGTAAAATTTCTCTCTAAGACTAAACCGAGATAGCACACCGATTGCTTCTTTTTAACGGGAACATTGTTGAATTTAATACTAGGCCACGATTTAAGGTCTCCTTTTAAAAGGAGCTGATAGGTTTTATGTGGAGCAAAAGTCAGACGGTTTCGATCGCCCCACTGAGATATTAATCGTAGGCATGTGTTAGCCAAATTCTCGAGACCAGCACGAGTACTCGCCTGAATGAGTAGGAGACCGTCATCCGCGTAACCAGTTAAAGAACAGCCACTAGGAAGTGGAATCGCGAGGAAATCATCAAAGCCTAGATTCCATAAATGGGGACCGATAACCGAACCCTGAGGACAGCCCATGGTGAGAGGTTTCGATACGGAATGATGTCCGAGTTTAAGTTTTGCAGAACCATTTGAAAAGTATGAGCAAAGGAGATTATATATATTATTATAGCAACCACGGCCTTTTATTTTAAGCAGAAGCATTGGCCACCATGCGTTATCAAAAGCCCCAGAAATATCCAAAAAGATTCCAAGTACGTGCTTGTGTTCGGAGGTATTAACTATTTTTCTAACAGAGAGTGCCGCGTCCACGGTAGATTTCCCGACAGTAAAACCAAATTGGTTTTTATGGAATTTGGGTCCGTCCGGTAGCAATCGCGGAACAATAAGCCGCTCAAGGAGCTTACCCAGAGATGGTAATAATGTTATGGGCCGGTAAGACTTAGGGTCATCAGGTGGTTTGTCGCCGCTTTTAGGTATTATACGTATAAAGCCATGTCTCCATATACGAGGAAAAACGCCTTCGGAAATACACCGGTTGTAAACAATTAATATCGCGTCACCCGCCGATTTACACGCTTCCTTTATCATACGATTAGAAATTTTATCTTCACCTGATGACTTGTTAAGGGGCAGTCTCCTGACAACATTAAGGAATTCGTCAGTTGATGGAAGGTCTGACGCTGGTGATTCAGGTGCGACTGCAGCCCATGCTCTAATTTGTTTGTGGTAGTCATTATCATTAACAGATGAATCATCCGGGATAAGAGTATTTAACAGAACCTCAGTTGTTTCTTCAATACCAGTCGTGTGTATATTATTTACTTTAATATTCTGAACAAACGCGAGGTCGACTGATCGATTGGCTTTAAACTCATGATATAAAGGAGACCACGGACCTTCTTTTTCCAATTTATCAACTACTTTACGCAACAGATTACCCTTAGCTTTTTCAACCGATGCTCTGTAACGGGACTTGGCAACTCTAAATGTATTTAAAGCAGTTGTTAGCAAGTCTCCGGTGACTTGACGTGACGTCAAGGTTAATCCAAAAATGTGTGGTTAGTCCGAAAATTATCCTGGTTGTAACTTTAGTCCATGTTTATTATTATGGGGGCTTTTGTCGAAATCCTACACTGATCGCGAGTGAGTTGCGCGCTCGTCGGTCGGTTTGCTTTTGATATAACGGAGCTAGTTTTTCCTGCTTTTGAAGTTCTGCTTAACTGTCCCATCGCCTATTACTTCTTACTATGCTCATTCTTCGTTTCACCTTCTAACTTTCTTTATATTTTGTACAACATACTACATTTCCGTAACTGGTTGTGTTTTATTAACACCCCATCGCTTCAGTTTTGTCTCCTGCTCGATATTGAGGGCAGTGGAAACTACGTATTTTTCTACTCCTCCTCTGTTTTGTTTAATTTCATTACAGGATTCAAGCCAGTTACATTAATTCGCCGGGACACGTCGGGCTTCATTGTCTCGACGGTTTTCTGGCCACCGCCGCTGTTGATTCTGGCGCACAGGAGTTGCAGTGGTTTGGGAATAGTGCGATAGGATTGTCCCAATTACCCATCTTGGCGCAGTACCTACGTACTTTGTGTTATTAAAATTTATATCATCACCATTGCTTTCAACGGTCAAGGACATGATCGTGATGAAATTGGCATGTCTTAGGGCCGAGAATTCGAAGACATGTGACATCTACCTCTACCAACCCGCACTGGGCCCTCGTGGTGGATAACAGAGTCCATTTCCCCTTAAAGGGAGGAAGCCTGTGTCTCAGTAGTGGGAACTTTATTGGCTAATTGTGCTTATACATATATTATTATGCTTGTCGAAGAATCGTAGAATGGTACTAGCTTATTAGATGATTTCCACCCAAAAAAGGGGGACGAAAATATACACTATCAAAAACTTTTTGAAAAAAAGGGAACCGACTTCAAAACCAAACACAAAAAAACTATAAAATAACTTTTCTTTCGGAAGTCGGTGGCTTTGTTTTTTTTTTTATTCCATTCACATAAAATATATTTTTCAAAAAGTTTTTTATTTTTCCTTTTTTAGTTGAGATAATCAACAAAAATCTTCATAAAATTGGCGTCTTTGAAAATCTACAATCCTATTAAGCAAAACGGATCTATGTGAGCAACTTCACGAGATATCCATTATTGTTGTAATTATACTAAAACCTTCCCCAGAATGTAATAAACACTTTTCTGAAAACTGCATCAAAATCGGTTCAGCCAAATGCGAGATAATTGCGGACAAACATGCAATCATCCCTGAAAATCTACGATCCAAGTAAGCAAAACGGATCCATGCGGGCATCGTCACGGGATATCTATTAGTTTTATATACTAAAACCTTCTCCAGAATGTAATGAACACTTTCCTGACACTTGATCAAAATCCGTTCAGCCAAACGCGAGATAATCGCGGACAAACATACATACATACATAAATACATACATACATACATACAGGTCGAACTGAGAACCTACTTTTTTTTGTGAAGTCGGTTAAAAATATAGTTTACAACTTACCTAAAACTATAGTTGACAAAAATATTAAAAATCTCATGTTTTAATAAAAAATGCTACTCATGTATAGTTTCACTTCATATTATTGTAAGAAGAAAGAATATAATAAAAGAGCAAGATTTATTACCATATTTTTATTACTGGAAGTACATTTCAATAAAATAAAACAATTTTTATGGTCGTTGCGGGTTGCGGCACACATAAAATTGCTAAAAAGATTGCAGTACATACCTAAACATTTTTCCGATTCCTCTAACATCAAATAAATAGGCTATTTGACAGTATGAATAAATTACAATTCGAGTTCGGCTTTAGCATTTTGAAAAATAACAGACACGTATTGTTTCTATTGAAAACTCGAAAAACTGTCGAGGTTTTGGTGTCGTCAGAATTCAATAAATAAAGCGTCGATCGTATCTCCGCAGTAGAAAAAAATACATGTCTGTTACTTTTTAACTGAATTGACGGACTAATTCGAAATTTTCAGTCAAGGAGCCAATTATCCAAACTTTCTGAAAAATAAATTATGGAATCAGGCGTTACTTTGCGGAAATCCATGACATTAACCCTTAAATGCGTGATTTTTCCAAAACTTTTGAAAAAAACATATTAAATGCAAGATCGGTATTAAAATAAAGGAAAAATAGTAAAAAAAATCTAGCATCCAAATTTTCTTTTTTTTTTTGCAAAAATGTGTATGTTGTTTTTATACAACATTGCGCGACCAGTGAAGTTACGTAAGTATGAACGAAATAAAAAACAAAATTATTTTATAATTAATTTATTTATGTCTCATTATGATAATTATTTATAAAAACAATTATTTTATTTAGTATCACACAGTTGCTCTTTGAGGAGTGGCTGGATAGACGTCACGGCGTCCTGATCTACCGCATGACGCAGGTCCTCACCGGACATGGAAGTTTCGGGAGGTACCTGTGCCTGATAAAGAATTAGGAAAAGCCTGGGTGTCACTACTGCGAAGATCGCCCGGAGGACACGGTGGAGCATACGGTGCAGGACTGCCCCGCGCGCGGCAGAGCACCGCCGCCGCCGTGTCCTCACGGCGGCGATCTCTCGCGCCCGGCATTGGTTGAGGCCATGCTGCGGGGCGAGACGGAGTGGGAAGCGGTCGCCTCCTTCTGCGTAGCAATCATGATCGCGAAGGAGGAGGCTGGCCTCGTGAGGGAGAGGACAGCGTCCTCCTTCTACCCCAGCCGCAGTGGTAGACGTCCACGGCGCCGGACGTCGGCAGACGAATTCCGGCCACCGAAGGCGCGAGGATGCGGGCGACAAGTAATGGGCGACTCGCTGTCCGACCACGGACCATGCCCAGGTCGACGTCGCGTCGTGTTCCACGCGCGCCTCAAAGAGTGTCAGCATGATGACGGGGCCCCCCTTTAGAGGGCCAAAGCCTGCCAGGGTCGCGGGACTAATCAAATTACCGTGACCTTGGAACGTAAAGGGCTATTGAAGAACGCCGTGGATTTTAGTCAGTACGAGTCTGACAGTCCCTCCCGCCCTGCCCTGGGTAGGCGGACTCATTTGATGATTTACCACGTAAAAAAAAAGGTATCACACAGAGATACCTTACACTCTTGGCACATTTTCAAAGTAAAACCAGGGCATTTTGGAAATTTGCTGATCCATCTGGTTCTTCTGAGTCATCAGGACTTTCTAAACCCTTAGAAATTTCGCTTTCTAGTAGCGTGGCATGCTGAAAACCAAAAGAAAAGCCCATCACCAATCATGTATTTTTTTACCAAGAAGCGCGCAATGTAGTTTTTATACAACATACCGATTTGTGTTATTTTGTACTAAACGTGTAATTTATTTCTATGTTTTATGCGTTTACCATGTATTTGAAGATATAATCAAGCAAAATAAAATAAATTTATAAACTTACCTAATGTTTAGCTAAGTCTAGACACTGCTCCAAACAACGTTCGCGCCAAAACCTATGTTTTTGTCAAAGTGGCATTTGACATTCCATATTTAAAAAAAAAAGAAATATTTTTTATGACCTATTATAAAAAAGTATATCGTATATCGTTCAGAAACACAAATAATTAGTCCAAATAATTAAAAAATCATAGGAAGTTATTTTTAATCTATGGTTTTTGGAATGTTGTATTTATACAACAGTGCGCATTTAAGGGTTAAATGTTATGAAAAATTTCTAGTTTTAATTCCGCGACAAAACGCGGAATTAAAACTAGATATTTTTCATAACATTTAATTTCTGAAAAATATTAATCAAAATCGGTCCCCTGTACATACACACATCAAAAGTGTCTAGGGATCAACATATATTTTTGCAATAACTTTTCTCCTGATTGATATTAATTAAAATGTTCTTTATGGATTCATCAAATAAAGTGTTATCGTTTGTCACAGTAACGATAAACCAAGTCACCTTTGCATTCATAAAGAAATTTGCCATTTTCCTAATAAAGGGATTTTTGACATTTGAACCACTAACATTAAAGTTCGAAAAAAAGACTGAAATAACAGTTTTCTTTAAAATTTTATTGGGTAACTTAAACAATTAATAATCCGTGTTTCTACCGCGAACACTAACAACACAAGAACATCGGTTTGGCATACTCAAAATGAGTTCATCCAAATCACGCTGTGGAATGGCCGCCCATGTTCGTTGCAACAACAAAAAAAGGTCTTCTTGCGACTGCATACCCTCCATATTCGGCAGAGCTCTTCTCTGTAGCATATCCCATGCATGCTCAATCGGGTTCAAGTCTGGCGACTGAGCAGGCCAGGGCAGGACATTGATGTTAGCTGCGGCGAGAGTCTGTCTTACAACTCTTGCGGTGTGCGGTCGTGCATTATCATGCATTAACTGAAATAAGGGACCGATTTGCACTTGTAGAGGAACGATGACGTCTGATACAATCGTCTCAGCATAGCGTTGAGGTTGCCTCTGATCCAAATCAACTCAGTTCTTCCGCCGATCCAAATACCCGCCCATACCATGATGGTTCCACCACTATAAGGATGGACTTCCTGGCAGGATTTTAATCGCTGTTGGCGTCCAGGGGTTCTCCAGTGTCGTATACGTCTTGTATCCGGTCTCATACCAAAACGAGACTCATCAGAAAAGCACACGAAACGCCATTGTTCTTCTGCCCAATTTCTGTGTTCAAGAGCCCATTGATATCGAATCCTACGATTGTGCATTGCTATAGGTGGTACCCGTAGCGGTCTTCGGGAATGAAGGTTCACTTCATGCAAGCGGTTTCTGACTGTTTGATCGCTAATTAAGTTCCCTGAAGAGTGATGAAGCCTCACGGCTAACATCATGGCGGTTATTGTTGGAGCTCTTCGAGTTAAGATTTGAATGTATCGGTCTTGTCTCCGTTTGGTGCAGCGATACCGTCCTCCATGGCGCTCAGCCACGGTACCAGTGCTTCGGTAACGTGTCCAAAGTCGACTGATAACACTCTGACTTGTATTCAGAGCTAAAGCCACAGTACGTTGCCGGGAACCAGCTTCTATCATTCCCACGGCTCTGAGCATTTCTTCCCTGCTTAAATGACGTCGCCGCTCCATAATAACGTTGGTTTTAATCAGTAGTAGGGAAACAGTAGCACTAATAATGTCTTCAATGCGTTGTATGTTTTTATAGGGAAAATATTGACAGCTGATTTTCATCTTTTACTCGAATTTGATTTACAGTTCCTGATTCAAATTATAAAATGCACCAAAAAGGATCCATATAAATTTATAAAATCATAAATTTATTACAAAGCCACATCTCAATCTCAAGAAATCCGCATAAAAATGCTTGATCCCTAGACACTTTTGATGTGTGTATATTTAAAACATTTTAGACATAGGTAATTAGCCTTTAGCCTGAATACTATAACGTACCTAATTTAATCATTATGACTACATTACGCCAAAACACATTAGCCTAAGATTATATTATGCCAACACAAAGTATATGCCTAAACACTTATAGCTAAGTATGTATATTAGAGCAAATAAAAACAGCTGTCTTAAAATATTGATGTCCATTATTAATTAATTAAATGTATTTTAATATTTGTAAACACCCATGATACAAGACAAGACTGAAGTCCGCCTATGTACCTTTTGTGTTGCATGAAGTTTTAAATAAATACAGGAGAAATACCAAGATGGGGAAAAGGTAAAAAAAACAATGCAACGTGTTATTATGATAAAAGAAAACATTTTTATTAAAACAAAACAACACATTTACAAAAATAACTTCGAACAAATTAGAACACGATAAGGCGTTTGATTGCATCGCGTCTAAAATTATTCGTAAATAATTTGCATTCTTATCTATTATTTCAAGAATATAAACTAACGTTTATAAATTTATTTAAATAATAATTATAAGAAAGATAACATTGAAGTAAACTTCAATTTAAATGCAAATATTTGCGTATACTGTTTGGTGTGCCACAAGGCACTATTATTGGCTCATCTTTGTTCTTGATTAAGATTTAAAAATCTACAAGTAACTAATTACTGTATTCAATATTAATAACAGTAGTGTAAAATTATTGCCAGATAAGTCAATTGATACCTACTTATTTTGATTTATTAAGACTTATCAGAAATTCAGTAGGTGGCGTTATTTTTTATAAGGTAAAGAATAAACGGCTGACTTCAAAATCACTACTTTTTAAGAGAGTTTTGATTTAGATGCGCCGTGACTTCGAAAAATAGGTGCAGTTGTTTTTATACAAGCGCCAAAATACGCCTAAACAATTCGATATTATAAAAACAAATCAAAATAACAAACTGCACTCGATTCGCAAACAGATTCATTGATTAGATAACATTCGATTAAATAAAGATTCCCGGTTATCAGTTTAGTTGTCTTGGCTGACGTTGATATTATATTGTTTACTTATTACCATCCCATCGTCCAAGAACTGAGTTATGGAGGTGTTCAGATAGATATTCGCTTCGTGTAATATATGGTATAGTTTTTCCCCCTGGTTTCACCTACTGCTTAACTCCTATTGGTTATAGCGTGATGTTAAATAGCTTATAGCCTTCCTCGATAAATAGACCATCCAAAAAAAGTTCAAAATAACCTACAAAAAAACTTTTCTTTCGAAAGTCGGTGACAAAAAGTCAATGAAATAAAAAATAAAGTCACCGACTTTCGAAACAAAAGTTTTTTTGTAGGTTATTTTGAACTTTTTTTGTGGTTGTTTTGAAGTCGGTTACATTTTTTTTTGAAAAAGTTTTTTATTTTGTCCTTTTTAGTTTCACTATCCAACCCAAATTATTGTCAAATACATAATTTTCTTACATGTGCACTAAAATTTTGTAATCCGTAGCACCGGTAATAACAACGCCCATGTATGTATGTAAGTACACAATGAGAACTACTAAAAATAAAAACGACTGCACTAAACTAAATGAAAATTTTATGGGACCAAATGGCAGATTAGCTACGCTGTATCGAACAAAAAAGAATCATCGAAATCGGACCAGAAACCTCGGAGTAATCGGTGTAGACAAAGTTGAAAACTTTTTAGGATTTTGTTGATTTTTCAAAAAGTGCTAGTCCGATTTTGATAAAATTTTAATGGGACCATTCCGGAACTATACCCTATCCAACAAAACAAGAATTATTCAAATCGGTTGTTAAACGACGGAGTTATGCCAGAACAAACATAAAAACAAAAATACAAACATCCGAATTGAGAACCTCCTCTTTTTGGAAGGAAATCGGTTAAAAATAAGTTTTCAATTCGAACCAGTTGTTCCTGAGATTAACGCGGTCAACCAAACAAACTTCAGCTTTATAATATTAAGTAACCGAGCCCAAAATATGTAAGAGGTAGTTTGAAAGTGGCGCTTATTACCTACAGAAAAAATGATAGGGAGTCGTCTGTCTTGGTATTTTTTTTTTTTTAGCGTGGTAAAATCATCAAATGAGTCCTCCCACCCCGGGCAGGGCGGGAAGGACTGTCAGACTTCTACTGACTAAAATCCACGGTGTCCTTCAATAGCCCTTTATGTTCCGGGGTCACGGTAAGGAAATAATCCCGCGACCCCGGCAGGCTTTGGCCCTCTGAGAGGGGGGCCCCGTCATTATGCTGACGCTCTTTGAGGCGCGCGTGGGACACAACGCGCCGTCGACCCGGGCATGGTCCATGGTCGGGCAGCGAGTTGCCCTTTACTCGCTGCCCGCATGCCCGTCTGTCTTGGTATGGAGATGTTATGAGGAGAGATGACACGTATGTGACAAGAGATTGATAGATATGAATGTGAATGGATGGAGAAGAAGAGGACGACTAAAGAAAAGATGGATTTATTGTGTTAGAAAGTTGGGATATGAAAGAAAAATGATTATGCTTAAAGGCGCATAAACAGAAAGTTGGCAACGTCGCTAATAGCTATCAAATATTTACAAGTTTTAATTAATTCAGCAATGTTACTGTATGGAAATAAGAAATATGGCTCTGTAGTGCACTAGAAAATTGATATAGTAATGCAATTAAAACACTGAATTTGATGTTATCGCCGTACAAAAGGCATTTGGAAAGTTTCCAAATGCTTTTTTACGTCTAAAACTATGTATATTATATTCGGTGTTACGATATTAATTATTGCATTCCCTAACCAATTTTTTAGTGCACTACGGAGCCATATTTCTTATTTTCATACAGAAAATTTGTAAAATTAATCAGAATTTGTTAATATTTGACAACTATTTGCGACGTTGCCAACTTTCAGAATATGCGCTCCTAAGTAGATGATGCTTTGATTCTTTGATGTGTGACAAGGCAAATGAAAGAAGAAAACGTGTAACGCCGACCAAAAGTAGAATGAGATACAGACAGAAAAATGAGATGTCAGTTGAACCTAATCTTGCAATTCATTCTTCTTTTCTTTATTTACTAATTCAGTCGTCACTTCAGTTTTATCTATAAAACACGCCTCGATTTCTTGCAAAGTTTTATCTTTCGTTTCTGGCAAATACTTGTAAATGGCTGAAGTCAAAATGGTAGCAGAAATCGCAAAGAACAGAAATGTACCATGCATTCCAAAAGACTTAAACATGTATGGAGATAGCTTTAGTAATGTAGCCTCTATAATAAAGAATATTAATTTTATTTTATTTATTCACTAAACACACACTATCTTTACAGGCAGATACCCAATTCAATAGTGGTTTGCAAACACTCACAAGATACTTTGAAAATAACTTACGACTAATACTATAACTAAAACACTAAACTTTAAAAATAACACGTTAAACATGGACCTAAAAAAAAAGGCGGACGGAACTTCACTAAGAAACGATTGAAGCACCACAATGGCGGCGGCGTAAATATGTGTGCGTGTGTATAGGGATGCCAGATGAAGGAAAAAATTACCCATTTTTAAACAATATTTAATTAAGATCTCCCTTGAACTTAAGTTTAACTACAATTTTTTTGTGACGGATACCTATTTTTAAAATAAAGGTAAAATAATTTAAGCACATTGGATATTAAAATATTTACAACTCGTTTAATGTTAATAAAGTTTTACAATCCCTTTTGGTGATTCAAATTTTTGTAGACTTGTCTTTTGCTATCGACACATCTAGAAATCCCTTCTAATTTACTTAAGTGGTGAAAACGAATGTTTAAGTATTTTTCGGCTATAAATATTTAATTAAAGCTATTTTATGTTCCATTCCTACACGTCTACATTCCTATTCCATGTCTACACTCCCTTATTATTTTTATACAATCATTTTTCCATGCATCATTTGCCGTGGGAAATCTGTAAAAATATAGAAGAATACAATAACGATAAATAGTAACATAATATATAAATCTCCCAATTTTAAAATAATTTGAACCTTGAAATAGTTGCAACACTGATTGATTTCGAGATGTTTATTAAATTTATTGACGTAAAATCGAGAAATAAGCTTCAAATTGACATACTTAACTATGAAAAGTGATCCCCTGGCTTTTTTAATTGAACTACTATGGTTTAGACAACTTTTTGCAACACATGACGGCATAATTTGATTTTTATTAGACAAAATAACACCGTATAAACCGCGAGTGTCGTTCGAAGCGTAATGGCCGACGGCTGACTTACTATGGTGTGAATGTGTGCGTGCTGGCTTGTCCACATTAGCGCACTGACTTACTATGGGTGCTTCAATTGTTTCTTAGTGAAGTTCCGTCCGCCTTTTTTTTAGGTCCATGACGTTAAACAAAAACAAAAAAAATAATAATAATAAATATTAAATGTAAGAAACAAAATTCAACAAAACTCTTGCGAATTCACTCAAGTTGCACGAAAATATGTCTGTCCTCTCATGCACTTCATTCAGTACACTTATTGTACGGGTGAGAGGTGTTTTTGACAGCAGGTTGGTTTTGGCAACAGGCACGGCCAGCAGTGGCGGTCGCCGCCGCCTCCACACGTACCGGTCCGGCACGCACAGCTTCAGGTGTCGCAGCACTCCCGGGTTATGTGCAACTCCACGCAGGAGCTTAAGCACATACGCCGCCAGTGTAAATTCTCTGCGCACTCTGAGTTCATTGTACCCCACCATACCCAGCACAAACAGTGTAGGATACATTAGAGGGTAAAAAGGGTAAACTCCATAAAGTTTGAAATACAAGTGTCTTGTAAATTTATTCTGTACTCGCTCCAGCATGACATTGTATTTCGCTTCATGAGGAGCCCAAATCACCGCACTGTGTTCCAAGTGACTTCTCACCAACGCGTCATAGAGCACGGATAAACTATCCATTATGGACCGTTGATTTCGAAGTTCATATTTTTTTTGTAGATAGTACTCATAAATAGAAAGCTTTTTACAAATTTTCAAGTTTCGGACGTTCACAGTTTACGAGATTAATTTGTTTAAAGTTTCCATAAAAATTGGAAAATAGCACTCCATTTTTGTCATGGTTGATGTCAAAGTTGACATTTCACATTCCTTTGACGACTTCGAGGTGTATTTTAATTAATTTATGTCACATTTTACTTAAATATAATTTTTTTATATGCGATATACTAATTCGGTGTGTAATACGTGTGCACAATTTGTTGTATTATGCAATTACATTAACTTTTTTACACACAAATTAACGAATTTTAGTGTTTACATTAAGTGGAACGAAACGTGTAGCGACGCCATTTTGATAATGAGCGTCTTTTTTTATCTGTCAGTCATCGTTTGTCAAAATGTTAATACTTTGGTGTTTTATTGAGTGCAAGAGCGAGCGAAGCGAGCTCGGGACTTGGGGCACCCCGACTCGGACAGGTTAGGTTAGAAGGGGATGGCGGGGTCGTGTGAGCGAGCGAAGCGAGCGAATAGACCCCGCCATCCCCTTCGTGGTTATTTTTTTATAAACCACCCAGAAGTAGGAGCCCCGCGCAGCGGGGCTCCGTCGACCTGGCTCCCCCCGACTCTTCTTCAATAAATCAGGTTTATAATGTCCAAAACATTACGAAAACATAACCTCAAAATTCATTCTAACCTAAAAACTTCAAGCATGGATATCTCCATAACCATGGGGCTCCGAGATGTGGGGATGTTGCAGGGGGGCAGCCCCCTCCCCCCCTCCCCTCCCCCCACCCTCACCTTCCCATAAATCAATGGTCCATAATGGAAATTTTAACCTAGAGCACCTTAAGCGTGGTAAGGTTCGTAAATCCTTGCGACTGTCTCAGGACGAAACCCAGGTTTCTGTACGCCTTCTTGCAAATCTTAACTATGTGATCCCGGAAAGTAAGATCCGGGGTAAGCAGTACACCTAAGTCTCGTACCTGAGATACTCGCTGCATCGACGCCTCCTCTACTTTATAATCGTAGATTATGGTATTCTTCGCGCGCGTAAATGTCATCACTGAGCATTTCGCTGTGTTGAAAAACAGTTTATTTTTTTGACTCCATTCTACCACTCTATCTATGTCTCCCTGCAGTTTCTCACAGTCTGACCCATTCCTGACCTCGAGCAGCAATTTGAGGTCATCTGCAAACAATAAACATAAACTATGTTTGACTACATCTGGTAAGTCATTTATCATTAAAATAAATTCGAGAGGACCCAAATTGCTGCCCTGGCTCACGCCTGACCTGGTGTAGTATGGCTCGGATTCGAACCCGTTGTAGTCGACGTACTGTTGTCGATCCTCCAAGTAGCTGGCGAAGAACTGTAGGAGTGTTTGAGTACAGCCAATTTTTGCCAACTTCATTAACAGTACATCATTATCAACGGTATCAAACGCCTTTTTAAAATCAAAATATGCCACGTCTACCTGTACACCAGCATCGACGGCGGGCACCACACACGCCATAAAGTTAAGGAGATTAGTTGCAGTGCTGCGCGCCGGCCTGAAGCCGTGCTGCGCGTCCGATAGCTGTGCGCTCACTTGAGCCTGCACACAGCGTTGGATGGCAGACTCGAAGACTTTTGCCGGTGTTGACAACACTGCAACCGGTCTGTAGCCACTGATATCCGGACCAGACTTTCCTTTGGGAACCGGAATCACTCGAGTGATTTTCCACCTAGGTGGAAACGTTGCTTGTTTTAAACAAGTGTTAAAAATGTGATGCAGTGGCTCAGCCAGCACTCTGCCACAGTCTCTAAAAAGAAAAGCTGGAATGCCATCGGGGCCTGATGAGCGCTTTGGCTTGAGCTTTGTGAGCGCTTCCCTTACGTCTTGAAGACTGAGGGTCTCGATGTGTACTCGTGCACTGCTCGCCCCCGCCTCCGCCTCCGCCGCCCGCGCCTCAAGTCGCGGCCGCTCTTTTTTATACACCGACTCAAAAAATGTTGCAAAATGTCGAGCACACTCCTCATCCGAGAGATGTTGACCATTCTCTATGATAATTTGCTTATTTAACCTACTACGTTTTGACCTGATATACTGCCAAAAAGATTTTGGATCTTTTGTAAATTGATTTTGAATTTTAATCTTGTGTTCTTTGTGCGCAATTGCTATTGATTTTTTGATGCGAGCTCTGTACTTTGAAAATTCAGAATAATCGCTATTCAGCTTTGTTTTTTTGAAAGTTTTATGGAATCTAGCTTTATTCTTTATATCGCTTATAATATCTGCAGTGTACCATTCGGGATAATTGTATCGAGAGTTTTCACGTTTAAGCTTTTTCCGTGGTACACAATGATATTGTTATAACAAAAGTCCTTTTTAATCTTGAAGGAATCAGTTCTCCGTAAATCGATGTAGCCATTATCATTGGTCCTGAACCAATGGATAATGAAAAACACGAAAGAAATAAAATAGACAAATACTTATTCTCTTCAATGGCATTAAGTTTCACTAAATACAAATATATAGACATTATAAAAAGGAAACTGATTCCTATTGTTGAAGTAATAAAGAGCAAAGTACGTCGTTTCAAAATTTTTGTTAAAGCACAACCTACATACATGCTGAATACTGTGACCCCGTCTAATATCAACATTCCTCTGTACGCAGTAGTTTCATTATTCGTTATTCTTTTAATAATTTCAATAGAATAAATACTGCAGACGAATTTACCTGAGAAATGATACTGAGCAGCCATTAGTAAACAAATTCCTAAAGGCATATAAAATTGTCTTAAACACAACATTTCAACATAACTTTTGAATTTCACATTCTTTTCTTTATTAGATACTACTTTTCATTTGAGAATCAATCAAATCCTCTAATTCTTTTTCTGAATCTAAATCAGTCCCTTTCAACCTTCTATGCGCTTTTGCACACTTATCAAACCTCCCTTTACAAGCCAACCAATAAGGCGATTCTGGCCAGAAAAAAACTGCTAAAATAGGATACAAAGTACATACAACACCAAAAAGCGGTATAAATTTCCAATGGAAAAAGGTGCCGATAAAATTTGCGGCCCAAATACCCCACATTAGCGTAGCTGATTTGATAGTTAAGAACAAACCTCGATACTTAGGGGCAGTATATTCAGATACGATGATAATTGACACGGTTATACAACTACCATGCGTAATTCCTTGTAAAATAGTAGTGTAAATAAGGTGAGTGGCGGTGCTACTAAGGCAGAAAGAGATAAACATAGCGAGGGTGATGAAACAGACGATGGTGAAGGTTCTCTTTCGGCCGATGATGCGCACGAGACTGGACAGGATGAACACCCAGGGGAGGGCTGTGTAGCCGAACATTGAGGCTGTAATAAAAAACATGTGGAGTAAGTATTGATGGTGAAAGAAAGACTTAAGGAGCTTCCCTATAATGCAATTTGTGCGATTTGCAATTTCTACTAACTAAAAATGAAAATCGTCCTTACTACTATAACCATCATCATCATCATCAGCCGGAAGACGTCGACTGCTGAACATAGGCCTCCCCCTTAGACCGCCACGCCGAACGACAATTCGCCACTTGCATCCATCGGTTGCCCGCGACCCTCACGATGTCGTCGGTCCACCTAGTGGGAGGTCTACGCTGCGTCTTCCGGTCCGTGGTCGCCATGAGAGAACTTTTCTTTCCAATCGGTTGTCAGTTCTACGATATAATGATGCAATTCGATAGACTTGTTTTCGTCGTGGCGAGCGTGTTTTGTTTTTCCTCTATACGTAGACAACCGCACGTTTTATGTCATATGTCGTAGTGGTAAGGATGATTTTCACTTGCAGTTGAAATCAGTCGAATTGCGTCGCGTCGTGTCATGGGGGACCTCCCTTATTTGACAAGTCACGGTGGCACACATCATAAACAAAAATAAAGAAATCTTAAATCTAAACAATAATACAAAGAATGATATAACACAATCTATAGGAGATAACCAAAACCGGCTGCGCAAAATAGGTCCAGAAGTCATAGGTGAAAGGCCCAAACAGGAAGCGAGTGCTGCAAACTTTAATAAGAGTACATTGTTATCCAAGGGGTGAAAGTAACTGATTAGTCCCGAGAAGGGGTTTGGCGCCCGAAATTACGTTAGGGGTAATAGTTTTATCCTGTGGCCGTCCGTGTATACAGCCATTATTTATCACTTCATCATCAGCCTATAATGTTCCCACTGCTGGGACACAGGCCTCCTCTCTGTGAGAGGGAATTTATCACTTAAATCATTACAAAAATAGCAAAGATTTTGGCCAAATCTAACATAGGTTTGGTCAAAATCTTTAAAAACGCAAAATACGATGAATATGGATAGGTAATTATAATTTACAACCTGTGCTGTGTTTAAAACCTGTTTAGTCCATCAGAGAGAAGAAGAATAATGTTATTTTTTTTATGTCAATGAATATTAAAAAAAAGAGAAAACAACGCCTGTAAAATTATACCGACCGAGTGACGTTTTGTGATTTTGGTTGATAACGA
This sequence comes from Agrotis clavis, assembly GCA_954870645.1. Taxonomy (NCBI): domain Eukaryota; kingdom Metazoa; phylum Arthropoda; class Insecta; order Lepidoptera; family Noctuidae; genus Agrotis; species Agrotis clavis. Next base: position 8,516,728 of record OX940944.1, on the reverse strand, counting down.
GAAGTTGTTAAAAATTAGTAAGTAATCAATTATCTATGTTAACTCACACAGCCAAGAAGCCATCTCTTCACTAACAGCACCAGTAGAGTTCGCCTCTCGTCTCAACTGAGGAATGTACACCGTCGGCGCGCCCAGACATAGTCCAGCGACGAAGTATAGGGTCCAAACTGAACTTGATACTAGTAACTGCAATATGAAAGAAAGAAAAAACATTAATTTGGAGCGAATCCACAAAGACAAACAAAAATAATAGTCCAGTAACTTTGTTAAGAGGATCGTCTACCGAGCGCTCGTCCATACTAAAAGAGAAAACGTTTTCCTACCCCTAAATGTTATCTTATCTCAATGATATTTTAGAATGCTTCTTACACAGTTAAAAACTAGGTTTATAGGTTTTCTTTTTTTCAAAATTTATAATAGTTTGAAAGTTACAGGCGCCTAAGCCTAAGAGTTACTTTTGAAAAAAAAGAAAACCTATAAACCTAGTTTTTTACTGTATCAGAAGCATTCTAAAAAATCATTCAGATAGGATAACATTTAGGGGTAGGAAAACGTTTTCTCTTTTAGTATGGACGAGCGCTCGGTAGACGATCCTCTTAAGTTCTGATTTTTTGCGGACTTATTCATGACCAATGATATTTCCAAGATTGAGATTGAGACCTCGAGCGCCTTATGAAACTTTGCCAAAAATCTAAAGTTTTTTTTCAAAGTTAGGCTATTAAATCCCGTTGCTTGTAGTTTTTTCCTTTTTTTGGCAAAGTTGCATTCGGCGCTCGAGGTCTATACAAAACAATTTAAGACCCATTAATAATAATTAGTAGTAATTTTTATCCGTGGTGGTAGGCAACTGGGCTTCTTTCCAGTTGTAATGTCCTTTTGCTTAATGTCTCGGCGCTTTTCTGGTGGTTGCCACTGTTGATTCTGGCGCACAGGAGTTTTTTCAGTGGTTTGGGAATAGTGTGTTGGGATTGTCTCAAAATAAACAAAAAAGGACCTAAAAAATCACGCTACGATCACTACAGCTAGTATTATTATAAGTTTGTTTAATAATAATAAATACATAGCTACATATCTGTCTTAAAAATAGCCTCCATTGACTTACAGCAACAATTTTCGTTTCTTCATTCACACTTATTTTTTTATAATTACACTCCATAGTTTTATTTAAACTAAAATCTAATATTCTTTATTTCTTTTTTATCAACATTGTTGAATAAGAAATAAGTAAAGGGCTAAAATTTAAATGCGCATCAATAATTCTTTTTGTACACCAAAATGGATAAATGGTCACCAAATCTAAAACTCGCTTTAGCAAGATTTCAGGGACACCCCGAAGTTCAGTTTGGTTAGGTTCCTTTAAACCTTGTACACAGAAATAGAAGCCCCGCAAAGCGGGGATTTTTTTTTATTACACATAATAGGTTTATTTCTTTATTACTTAGGAAACGTTATTTGGTGACCATTTATCCATTTTGGTAACCGTTTAGATTTTTTTTGGTAGTAAAATAGGTACTTTTTTGGGTGGTGTTTAAACACAAGCCACTTTAAGTAGTAAGTCACTTTATTTCACAAAAGTATAATTAAAAGCAATGAATTTACCAACAATATAATTTGTAACGTAATGTGTATCCGAGATAGGTAAGTACTTACTTCATTTAAAATAAAATAGAATACCTAAGCTTGATTAAAACTGGTATGTTTTTGATACATACCTATACATAATAATATGCATTTATTAGAGATGGGCTCACGATGACTTTTGCCGACTAGTCGGTTAGCATTTGAAGCAGACAACGTTCTGACCTCTGTAGACTACGAATCATCATCTCATCATCATCATCAGCCTATACCTAATGTTCCCACTGCTGGGACACAGGCCTCCTCTCTGTGAGAGGGAATGGGCCATAATCCACCACGCGGGCCCAATGCGGATTGGTGGATGTCACAGTCTTCGAATTTTTGGTTCAAGCACACGCCGGTTTCCTCACGATGTTATCCTTCACCGTTTTGAGAGCAGTGGTGATGTTTACACAAAGTAATGCACCTGGCGGGGCTGAACCCACGACCTACAACTCGTAAGTCGGGACCGATACCACTGGGCCACCACTGCCCTCGAAAATGACTTCATCATCATCATCATCATATCAGCCGTAAGACGTCCACTGCTGAACATAGGCCTCCCTATTAGACTTCCAGTAGGACCGGTTGTAAGCGGCCTGCATCCAGCGTGATCCTGTGGCCTTCATAAGATCGTCTGCCCACCTAGTGGGTGGACGTCCTACGCTGCGCTTGCCGGTGCGTGGTCTCCATTCGAGAACCTTACGGCCCCATCGGCCATCAGTTCTGCGTGCTATGTGGCCTGCCCACTGCCATTTCAACTTGCTAATTCATTGGGCTATGTCGGTTACTTTGGTTCGTCTACGAATCTCCTCATTTCTGAGTCGATCGCGCAGAGAGACTCCGAGCATAGCCCTCTCCATAGCTCGTTGGACTATACTGAGCTTACTAATGAGGCCCATAGTAAAGGACCTAAATTTCTAACCGGGAAGTGAAAGAGACAAAGAAGCCTCGCAAAGCTGATGTTGCCGCCGACGATCACATTAGGTCAACGACGATATAATACTAGACTCGTAATAACAGGCGACCGATGTCTGCCAACACATTAGGCAAAAAAGTCTTATAACCGTCTCATTTCGACCAATCCTGTGAGCCGTAAACATACCTACGTTGAGACAGAACAGACCTTGAGTTAGCCAATCACAACGCAGTACCCCGCCCCCCTCGCTTACGTATTACCTCAGCGAGTTGGCAGAATAGTTTTGTTCGTTAGATCGTGCAATGAGTAGTCTAGTATTATATCGTCGTTGCATTAGGTCTATCGCCTCCGCTGCTAGCGCGAGGCCTTTTTAACCGACTTCAAAAAAAGGAGGAGGTTCTCAATGGGGATGGCAACTGGGGAACTAATGGCGCTAGTATAGCTTGTTCCAAGCATCGTCATTGGTTCAAATCAGTTCAAATCATAAAGGTACTTCAAAATAGTACTACGGCATTGGTCGGATTAGGGCTAAGCTATGGTGGAGGATCTTCGATTTCTCGAAGACGCCTGGACCGATTTGGAAATTTTTTCTTTTGTTTGAAAGGTTATACTTTCCAATTGGTCCCATGATCACCAGGTCAGGATCTGATGATGGGATCCTAGGGAAATCGAGGGCAACCTTCAAATTTTATAGGCACATAGTACCATTTTCATATATTTTCTAAAGCTGTTCAAGTATTTGCATCTGATAATCATCATCTCAGGTGGATGACCTGATGATGGAAGGTACAACTCCTTAACAGTAAGGAGTAGGCATCGATTGATTTACTTTGTGTTCGCATATCTCCGGAACTACAAGTCCGATTTAAGTAATTCTTTTTTTGTTGTACTAGGTACCATTTAACTTAGAGAATACTGCAAGTTTCATCAAAATCGGTTCAGTAATTTTTGAGATATGGAATTTTATTAGCTTAATGTGTACATGAGTGATGTAAGTACTGGTGCGAAGGATTACAAAATTCTAGTGCACATGTAAGAGAATAATGTTCTTGACAAGAATTCGGGTTGAATATTTAAACTAAAAAGAGTAAAATAAAAACTTTTCCAAAAAAAATGTAACCGCCTTCAAAAACAACCACAAAAAAGTGTAAAATAATCTACAAAATAACTTTTCTTTCGGAAGTCGGTGGCTAAAAAGACAATGAAAAGAAAAAATACAAAGGCACCGACTTCCGAAAGAAAAGTTATTTTGTAGATTATTTTACACTTTTTTGTGGTTGTTTTTGAAGGCGGTTACATTTTTTTTGAAAAAGTTTTGTTGCAAGATGACTTCAATGATCGGTTTGGAAAAAAAATCGAAGGCCATAATATGGCACATAAAATTGAAATTACGTTCTTAAAAAAGGGCCTCGTTGCTACGTCTTGCCCGCCTCTATGTAAGGTCTCGCTACGCTACTAACAAATGCAAATAAGGAAATAAGATAAAAATTTAATTATAGTTTTGTTTACTAACGGTTACTATTAGTAATTTATGTATCTAGTATATTTATGTGTGTGTATCTAATATATACAGTCACGAGCAATAGTATCTATACACTAAGCAGTATTCAAAGGTGATGTTCTGCTACAATATTGATTAAACTTTTGCCTTTTCATTAGAATTCTACTTTGGAAGCCATACTATTACGAAATAGGTTTTATTTCAAAGTGGAAGCCAGTATTTTACGAGTAAATTGCTTTTGAATTTTGTTAAGTGTTTACATGTTATTGCTCGTGACTGTACATAGGTACACTTAGGGTAAGGTATTTATCTATGAGTCAATGAACTTGAAATAAATAAATTATGAACTTTTGTTGAACTGTCAGCAGATGTTTCGTTACATTTTTAAAATTAGCATTTTTAGTATTTTATGGTTTTACCCTTTTGGGTATGCAACCTTAAAAACTAGAAACCGATGAAATAAAACAATTTTATAATTTTATTTCCCTTTTTTTTATTAAGTATCAAAAAACTTATTTATTTTAGTTTTACAATCATACATTTACAATAAATTACAATAAATTATTTTAAAAATGCAAATATAATTGGAGTGTTGTGATGCCATAGCGGTAACTTCTGCGATTCAGGAACTGTATCGTGGGTTTGAACCCCGGTAGGCACTTTACTTTGCATCCTGAGGCAACCTGCATGTCCTGAAAAAAAGAATATTCGACTTTAGACATGGGTAGTTCGCGAACGATTGAAGTAAATGAACTAGTTCATTTCCCAAAATGAACTTTTCATTCATTCACTGAATCAAATCTACTCCTTGAATCTCAGTAACTGTAAGAAAATCCTTAAGGAAGCCTTACAATCAATGTCCTATGAAGATACAGAGAAATTATTACTTGTTCATAAGTAAAGATTGTTCAAATTATTTGCTATTTATAATAATTAGTTATAATTTTAAAAACCTTATATTGTATACTCTATAGATTATTATGCTTATTATGTGATTATTTAATAAATTAATGTTACCTCCCTTCGCCTGAAACACAGGAATACCTAGTTCAGGCATAGATCATTTTTGAACTGTACATAGATGTAAGAAAAACTGTATTTAACGTATACCTTATGTTTTTGAATAAATTTATTATTATTATTATTATTCAAATGTGTCTTTAGTTCAGTGTTTCTTTTCGTTTAGTTACTCTATTCACCCTAATAAGTATGAACTTTATTGTAATAGGAATATAGTCTTTACGGGAAACGGTAGGTCCGTTTCCCGTTAAGACTATATTCGTATTAAAGTATGAAGGAATATCGATATTCGTATAAAACTGAACTAGTGATTTAGTGAAATGCAACATTTATCTAAGTCACTAGTTCAGTGAACTAGTTCAATGAACTAGTCCAGTGAACTAATTCAGTGAACTAGTCCAATGAACTAGTTCAGTGAATCATCTCATTCAAGAATTCGTTCTGATTTGTTGGACTAAACGAAGTACTGAATGAATGAATGAACTACTTCATCAAGTGAAAAGATATACTTCATTCATTTTCTTTTTACTGACACATTTTGCGCATCTCTATCGACTTCCTATTATTTTTTGTGTACAGATCAGCTAGTCAATCTATATTTCCTAATCAAACATAAACCTACTTTTGTTGTCATAAAATTGAAAATGATTAAAGAAATTTTATAACAATTTGTCTGTATAAAGGCTAGCCCAACGTGTTAGCACAACTGCGTGATGGTAAACATAAAGGCACTCACTCACCGCGAGCAATGACCTGTAATGTAACGTCCAGAGGCGTAGCTACCGCCATATCAGCCGTATCAATTATACGGGGCCCACAAATGTCAAGGGCCCATGACGATTGAAATTAAAAAAAAAATTGAATCATAAAATGTTGCTCTTAATTCAAAACTTATCGTGGCTACAAACCAATTATTTATCGATCTCCTAACGTACCTCAATTTTCAAAAAGGCTAATGTAGCTGTCATAAAAGATCAGTCGATAAGCTTTCTAAGTTTATTTTAATTATTTATAATTTTATTGAATTGTCTTTATTTACTTTAATTTCCTATGGTCACTTACTTGCTACATCGTTCTCACATAATGTACCATCTCAAGTTGAATGATGTAACAAAGGTTTTGTTATAATTTGGCGATTGAAAAAGAGTGTCCATGGAGTTTCTTGCCCGTTCATCTCCATAGAGATCTACGCTTTGGAACGGGCATCTACAGTACTTTCACAGTTATTATGTCTTGTGACTGGGACTGTAGCACCATAACTATTTTTAAACTATTTTATTTTACTTTTGTCTTTTAACAATTCAAAAGTGCCTGTAACTGGCCTACTTGAAATAAACGATTTGATTTTGATTTTCCTCAATAATAGCATTAGTTTCACGAGCTAGGATGCTACTGTCTTTATTATTTTAAAATATATACTTAGATTAGCAAGGCCCCAAACAAGTTTTGATACGGGCCCCCTTTCTGGCCTAGCTACGCCACTGGTAACGTTACAGATTCGAACATAATTATTTTCATCAGTGAGTGAAGACAATCGAGCATCACAACGCGCACCTTGTATCAAATCTATACTAAATTTACGCGAATGCTCGTCAGTCAGGGAGGCAGTATTGTAATGTAATGCTCAAAGTCGAATCTATAATGTTACATTACACGCGAATGCTCCCGGTGCCTTGTAGCGCCTTAAAACATACATACATTGGCTTGATTTTTTGAGGCTTTACGATGCGCGTCGCATGCGTTTAAAAATAATTATTATACATTGGCTTAGCTAGTAGCTAGGTTTTTGAGCCGTTTGAGGTTGAAACTCTAAAAATATTCCAATCCAAAGACCAATCTTGTTCAACTTCCGTCTGTAGATTTTCATTTCAGCAAAACACTCCCACCCAAGCGGTGGTAAATGATAAATGATATTTATTTTGCAAATAGGTTTTCACAAACACTTTTACAAGTCAAAACACTTTTTTTTATAGCTAGATGTGGCCGGTGTTTCGTACCTGAATACTCTGAGAAGAAACATCCGAAACAAACTCAGAGGTCATCGTCTCTTTTAAAGTCCAGACATTAAATTGGTTAAGTCATGCGAGGACCCTGCAGGTTTGTGTCCGAGATGGTCTTTTGAAGAAAGAGCCATACAAATTTGAGTGGTAGAGTTATTACCACACAAAAAAAAAAAAGAATGGGTACATTACTTGGGATGTAACTTGTTATTGTGTCTCTTGAGACAGGACAGCCAACTGAACCTCGCTCCGCAGGTGACGCACGAGTACGTCTGACTACTATGGATGGCTAGTTGGTGGCAGCGGAGCTTCGCCTGGTTCTGGAAGAGACGGAAGAATGGAGAATAAAAAAAAAACACGTGTGGCACTCGGGAACTGCCGCGGTAAAGCTATTACATAACGAATAAAAAAAAAACAATAATAAATTATCGCCTACCGCGAATATTTAAACGAGAATACCTATCATATATTTAAAATGTTTGTGGTGCACTACTGTAATAAAGAAAAATAAATTATAATGAGGATGTAAGTGGGTCTTTTATATAACGTGTAACGTTAAATGCGCAAAACCTCTCGTGGGGTAACTCAGCCCATGTTACTGAACAATGTTTGTTCTAAGACTTTTGGAAATTCACAAAAAAAAAATGATTTTTCATACTGATGGGCCTGATCAATTTCTCATTTTGTATGAAAAACCATTTTTTTTTTGTGAATTTCCAAAAGTCTTAGAACAAACATTGTTTAGTAACATGGGCTGAGTTACCCCACGAGAGGTTTTGCGCATTAACGTTACACGTTGTATACAGGATTCTCACGTCTCACAAACTAGGTCAAAATTTTCAACAATGTTATGGGCCCAGCACTGGCCTCAACTTTTAAAAATTGTATCTTACATTGTTATTTAAATAAAATATTTTAGTAAATAATACTCACGCCAAAAGATTTCCCGCAGTGATCACATAAATGTTCCGCGCTGTCCTTATTATGTACAACTTGCTTGTGAAGATACAAGGTCGTGTGGCTTTTGAACACCTGAGAAATAATGATAAACCAGCCAGGCATTACTTTGTGTAATTTATTTCATCACCACTGCTCTCAAAACGGTGAAGGAAAACATCGTGAGGAAACCGGCATGTCCTAGAACCAAAAATTCTAAGACATGTGACATCTACCAACCCGCACTGGGCCCGCGTGGTGGATTATGGCCTACTCCTTCTCACAGAGAGGAGTCCTGTGTCCCAGTAGTGGGAAAATGTACCTCTCGCGCCCGGCATTGGTCGAGGCCATGCTGCGGGCGAGACGGAATGGAAAGCGGTCGCCTCCTGCGAAGCAGTCATGCTAGCTAAGGAGGAGACGAATGCGTTAGGGTGGAGAACATCCTCCACTTCACGCCCCAGCCGTCGTTGGAGTCGTCCAGAGCGTCGGACATCTTGGAGTGATTTCCGACCACAAGCTTGCAGACGGCGAGTAATGGGTGACTCGCCGTCCGATCAAGGACCAAGCCCGAGTCGACGGCGCGTCGTGTTCCACGCGCTCTTCAAAGGGCTGTCAGAATCTGACTGGACCGTGTAGTGCTTAATGCCTGATATGAGGAGCCCCGCGCAGCAAGGCTCCGTCGACTACTTTACCTTTTTTTTTTAAACGTGGTAATATCATCAAATGAGACCTCCCACCCCGGGCAGGGCGGGAGGGACTGTCAGACTCGTACTGACTAAAATCCACGGTGTCCTTCAATAGCCCTTTATGTTCCGGGGTCACCGTGATGGAATAAGTCCCGCGACCGACTACCTTACCTTGGCCTGTTTTTTTTGTACATTTTGCTGATCAATTTATTTGATTGGCGGCTAACAGTGATTTTGTGGCCAATGTAGTTTTATAATGGACCATAATGCTATTATATTAAAACCCTTTTTAATAGCAGCCAAATGAAAAGACATAGATATTTCTTACCTTCTGACAAACTGAACATACATGTTCATATTTCTTCAAATGCTCCCAATTGACGTGATCTCTTAGACGAGTTTTGTCTGAGAATCGCTTGCCACACTCACTGCACATGTGCCTGAAAATAACAAGGATGAATATACAATGTGTAACGCCAAAAGCGCAAAACCTCTCGTGGGGTAACTCAGCCCATTGTCCTGAACAATTTTTGTTCTAAGACTTTTGGAAATTCGCAAAAAAAAAAATGGTTTTTCATGCAAAATGAGAAATTGGTCGGGCACATCTGTATGAAAAACCATATTTTTTTTGCGAATTTCCAAAAGTCTTAGAACAAAAATTGTTCTAAGACTACGAGAGGTTTTGCGCTTTTGGCGTTACACGTTGTATATGTCGGCGCAACGACAAACCAATCATCATAATAAGAAATATAATAATATTTGTAAGTTAAAACTATATCAGTATTGCATTGTGATCTATTCCCTAAATAATAAGATGTTCTATTGGTCAAAACAATTACATTCCATTTCATGTGATTCTTAATTTCTAATATCAAGCTAAGTTAGTTGCAATGACTCCTTTTGAATATAAACAAACATTGTAATAAAAATAATAATTTAACTATAAATTTAGATGCAGAAATACAATTTTAATAACTAGCTGGACAACAATGAGATTGTTATTTGATATTGTAAACATCCGGTTTAGGTTAATGTTAGTTTAACTGTATCTGTAATCATTCAATTTGTTAATAAAGCCTTCCTTAACTTGGAAATAAACATTGTTATAAAACTATGATTTAAACTATAAGTCTAGAAGCAAAATTATATTTTAATAACAATAGGATGTCATTAAAGATGTTATCTGATATTGAAAACTTCCGGTTATTCGAAATTACTGCAAGCATCCTGTTTACCTAATAAGCTTATCCTTTTTTATAAACGATAAGCTTATTTAAAATGTGCAAAATTGCAGCAATTAACATTAATTAATTTACTATTTATCAAGGTATAATAACTAACATAAAACCTCAAATTGTTTTGTGAAGTTGTGAACTTGTGATTTAATTATTTATGGTTTTTAGAGATGATTAGGTTATAAATAGCGTAACAACTGTAACAATTCTCATTATTTAATTTATGATTTATCACAATATAATAGGTCATGTTAAGCCTCTAGTTATTTTGTAAAGTTTCGACGAATATCATTGATTTCCCCTGAAAAGTAGTATGGCTGCCGCAAGAGGGCACCACATGTGGGTTCAGGGGTGTTCGTCGAAACTAAAACAGGAGGCCCGCCCTTTTTGGTTCCTGAGCGGCGGACCTGAGTAGATGTGTGTTCAGAGGAGGCTCCGGCAGAGAAGTTAAGTACAACCATATTGTTTTTCGGTCTTGCTGCTTTGTAATAAAACGCATTGTTCATAGTTTGTATCTTTGTGAGTTAATTTAATAACTAAGAGTGTCGTTATCAATGTGATTATTGCAATAAATAAGATTGGTTTGCCGAGTTAGTGTTTTCATTGAGTTTATCTTATTAGATAGGTACCTACCTAATGAATACCGATAGGGTTGATCGTGACGTCGGCCCCACCGAAGTCACGATCGCTGATCAAAATGATTTCCCCGGCTTACCGCCGTTATATATATTAGGACTTTAGGACTACAAAACGTACGGCAATATTAGACATGCCACAAATTTTTTTTTGATGATAAAATCATCATAAGAGTCCTCCCACCCAGGTTTGGACGGGAGGGACTGTCGGACTTGTACGGACTAAAAGCCACTGTGTTCTTTTAGTAGCCCTTTACGCTCCAGGGTCACGGTTACATGATGAGCCGGTACCGACTTTAAAAACAAACAAAAAAGAGCGTAAATTAACTTTTCTTTCGGAAGTTGTTGGCTTTGATTTTATTTGACATTGGCCACCGGCTTTTGAATGAATTTTACTTCAGATATTCAACGAAAATCTTGGTATAACTGGCGTCTTGAAAATCTTGAATCCAAATAAGCAAAAACGGATCCATGCGTGCAACGTCACGGGATATCCATTAATGTGTTAGAACGGTGTTACCATACTACAAAATTATTGGTTTACTTAAAATGAATTTTAGACTGGTATATTTTTTTTTTATGGTAACATTTATGTTAGATTTTATCGTTTGTTTTTGTAACCATAATTAGTAAAAATAATTATGGAATAATTAATGGTTTATTTTAAAAGTGTTAAAACATTTTGGTTGAAACGATATCGATTCAAAAGGATTCATTCGATCTCAATATGTTTTTTTACGTTACCCTCACTACATTTGATTATTGTCAAAGTTGAGCTAATTGTGAATTTTATGTCCGACAGCCAGTCTAGTTTGTGCCTCGAACCGAGCAGGTCGAATTAATCCGTGGTAGTCGCGAATGAAAGTGTTTGAGCCGTAGAAGTGTGAATTAATTGTTTTAAAAGTGGAATAAAATTGTAATAATAACGATTGTGGACTTTACTTTATCGAACGAGATAACAATTGTTATACATATACTAAACCTTCTCCAGAATGTAACGAACACTTTTCTGAAAACCGAATCAAAATCAGCTCAGCCAAACGTGAGATGTTCGCGGACAAACATACATACAGTTCGAACTGAAAACTTTATTTTTTAGTCGATTAATTATAATCCATTTTAAAGTTACATCTGGGGTTTAATTTTTCAGAGGACGCAATTTTTTTTAAGGTATCAAGGCGGTAGAACAGAAAATTTACCTTTATTTTTTAAGCCAGTTAAAAGTTTAAGTCAGCCGGGGTCGCGGGACTAACGAATTACCGTGACCCCGGAACGTAAAGGACTATTGAAGGACACCGTGGATTTTAGTCAGTACAAGTCTGACAGTCCCTCCTGTCCTGTCCTGGGTGGGAGGACTCAATTGATGGTTATACCACGATAAAAAAAAGACAGTTAAAAAAATAAGTTAAAAGTAACTAAAACCCGACTACGAAAAAAACGCGCACTGAAACGTATAAAACAAGAACAATATTCATTTAACCGATATTATGCTAGCCGTGGTCGTATGCCACCTAGCCAATAAGATAGTGTGAAACAACCGCAGGTGGCACACGACCACGGCTAGCATAATATCGGTTAAATGAATATTGTTTTTGTTTTATACTTTTCAGTGCGCGTTTTTTTCGTAGTCGGGTTTTAGTTACTTTTAACTTATTTTTTATTGACACTATTTTGGGGTTATATTATTAATTATTTGATAAGTATAATAAAAGCAAAGTAGCGAGTGAATTTCACATGTACTCATTAAGCCTTTTCATTTGATACTCATGTTGACACTGTTAGAAACAGGCAAAGTAGCTATTAAAAGCTATATAATGTATATATATTTCATATGTGCACATCAAGCCCTTTAATTTGATACCCATGTCGATACTGTGCGATTTTTTTTTTCGGTTACAACATTTCATCCCCTAGAGGGCGCCATATTGGATTTGGTGACACGTCACCTACCCTATAACCAGCGGACAACTGAGACGCTTCTAACGACACCTCATTTGTCATGTAATGATAAGTAGTTTAGAAGTTATGAGGGAACAAACAAACATACATACATACAAACATACATATCAGTCAAAATCATAACCCTCCTTTTGGCTTTGCCGTAGTCGGGTAAAACGGGATTTAACAGTAAACTTACTTAAAATCATTCTCACTGACGTGTTTCCTGCTGATCTTCATATGTTGTTGGTACGTTGCTATTGAGGAAAACGTGCGGTTGCATGGTTTACATACCAACTCGCCAGTAGCTCTGGAACAATGGATATCATATAATATACCCTTAATTATATAGCTTGAGCATGCAGACGGCATGGAATGGGCGACTCGCTGTCCGATCATGGACCATGCCGGGGTCGATGACGCGTTGTGTTGCACGCGCACCTCAGAGAGCTGCAGCAATATGACGCCCCCCCCCCCCTTAGCCTGCAAAATCATTAAATAAGTCCTCCCACCCAGGGCAGGGAAGGACTGTTAGACTTGTACTGACTAAAATCCACGGTATGCTTCAATAGCCCTTTACGTTCCGGAATTGCGGTATTCGTTGGTCCCGAGACCAAACCAGCATGTCTTAGATAGAACCAAAAAATAGAAGACATGCGTGACATCTACCAACCCGCACTGGGCCCGCGTGGTGGATTACGGCCTACTCCCTCTCACAGAGAGGAGGCCTGTGTCCCAGCAGTGGGAACTTATAGGCTGATGATGATGAGATTAAAGTTTGGATAGATGGATGTTGGTTACTCAATCACGTCAAAACGGCTGTACTGATCTTGATGAAAATTTGGTTAAGATATACCTAGATCACATATGATACCTTTCATCTCACTATTACGTTCCTGTAGGATACAATTCGAGTTAAACGCAAGCGAAGTCGCCGGCAACAGCTAGTCATTTATTAAATCAGTCTTTTACAAAAAATAAGACTGATTTTTCAAAAATTAATGTTGTATTGTCATATTGTTGTTTCTTTGATACGAGTACAGATTATTATCCCAAAAAATATCTCTTAGGATTATTATGTTGCGCAAAGTAACGTAACCATAGCGTGATTCAGACTTCATCTGTGAGGGCACAACGCCATCTATCGAGTTATTACGAACTAATTTAGTTTTATTTTTAACCGACTTCAAAAAAAAGAAGCTCTTAATTCCGTCGGTATGTTTTTTTTTTTTTTTATTTTTTTATGTATGCACATCGATTACTCCGAGTTTCTAGTCCGATTAGTGTGATTCTTTTTTGTTCGATGCAGTATACTTGCAGTGTGGTCCCATAAAAATTTCATCCAATTTGGTTCAGTACTTTTTATTTTGTGAGCATTTTTATTGATTTTGGCTACTTGGATGACATGATGATCTTTACTTTTTGCGTGTTTATCACGCGATTACTCCGACAATCGTGGACCGATTTTCAAAATTCTTTTTTTGTTGTACTGGGGTCGTTCACCTTAGGGAATACTGCAAGTTTCATCAAAATCTGTTCAGCAGTTTTTGAGATAGGGAAATTTATTAGCATTTGTACATGTCATACCGGTGCCACGGATTACAAAATTCTAGTGCACATGTAAGAAAATGATGTATTTGACAAGAATTTGGGTTGAATATTAAAACTAAAAAGAGTAAAATAAAAAACTTTTTTTTTTAATTTAACAGTTTTCAAAAACAACCACAAGAAAGGGTAAAATAACCTACAAAATAACTTTTCTTTCGGAAGACGGTGGCAAAAAAGAAAACTAAATAAAAAAACAAATCCACCGACTTCCGAAAGAAAAGTTATTTTGTAGGTTATTTTACCCTTTTTTGTGGTTGTTTTTGAAGGCGGTTACATTTTTTTTTTTAAGTTTTAGTTTCATTTAGACGGAGCAGAGTATTTGTTTGATCAACTGAATTCGTTGTACCCAAGGGTGTCGCCAAGAGGGGGCAGGGGGGGGCGCTTGACCCCCCCCCCCTAGATATCTAATGTAGCCGAAAAGCGACCAAAGTGCGAACAATTGACTTCTTTACCTATTAATAAATTCCGCATCGCATAACTTAACGTCAATAAATTCACAAGGTTTAATGTATATTGTAGAAAGTATTGAAATATTCAGAATAATTATAATATTCAGAATAATAATAATAATAATATTCCACAACTATCACACAACGCCATCTAGTCCCAAGCTAAGCAGAGCTTGTGTTATGGGTACTAGACAACTGATAAACATACTTATATATTTCTAAATACATACATTATTATGGGCGCGCCAAAGTTCACCTAAAATTTAAACTCCGATCATCGGAAACCCGAAAATTGTATTCCTAACATTTTTAATCCTAATGATCACAACTCTTAATTGCACTGTCACTAATATTCGTAATTCCGAATCATTCGACTTCATAATGTCGGTAGTAATAAACATCTATTATACTATTATTTGTTTTCCTATATTTTCTCAACATAACCTTCTTTTACACTATTATTCAGTCATATCTTTTTTGTTTAGATTTATTTTTATTTTGTTGGCATATTAGCACTTATACTTGAGGAAGTGCTTGCTTCGCACTCACTAATTAAATGAATGGGTTTTTTTTTATTAGTTAAAGCGTCTTCTTTAATTTTATTTAAAGCGGTGTGTGCCTGAAAAGATATCCATACGTTAGGTTAGGTTAGAACTGTGACCAGCTACTCGCGAGTCGAGCGAGCAAAGCGAGCGGTGTCGCGGCAGCGGCCGGCGAGCGCAACCTGGAAATTTGTCGCCAGTATTTTTTTCATAGTGACCCCAACACGACACTCTGACCAAAAACGACTGGGGGGCACCCCGACTCGGACAGGTTAGGTTAGAAGGGATGGCGGGGTCTGAAAGACCCCGCCATCCCCTTCGTGGTTGTTTTTTTTTAAACCACCCAGAAGTAGGAGCACCGCGAAGCGGTGCTCCGTCGAATTTTCTCGACATTTTACTTTATTTAGTTTGACTAAATTGTCGACATTTTACTGGATTTAGTTTGACTAAATCCAGTAAAATGACTAAATAAAAATATCACCGTAATAATGTTTAGGGATAAAAACGTTATGATAAAAAACAGTAGGAGTTTCAATATATTTACAATAACGATATTATTGGTAACAATTTTCGGAAAAATAAGTGTTATGAACATCGCCGGTAGCACTACAAAAAGTATGAATAAAAACTTTAGGATGAAAAATTTTAGGAAGAGTGATCATTCGGATTACAAATCGTTAGGAAAAACAATTTCGGGTAAACAACTTTAGGTGAGCCAATATGGACCCCATTATTATAGATAAATTACACCCAGACACAGAACAAATGATCGTGCTCATCACACAAACATTTGTCCTGGGTGGGAATCGAACCCACGACCTCCGGCATAGCAGGCAGGCAGGGTCACTAACCACCAGACCAACAGGCCTGTCACAGACGTAAAAAAAGCATTTGGATACTTTCCAAATGCCTTTTATACACCTGAAATGGTTACAACATCAAATTCAGTGTTTTAATTGCATTCCTATATCAATTGTCTAGTGCACTACAAAGCCATATTTCTTATTTCCATACAGTAACATTGCCAAATTAGTTAAAACTTGTAAATATTTGACAGCTATAAGCGACGTTGCCAACTTTCTGGTTACGCGGCCTTAAGGACTAAAAAGTTATGAAAATAACAATGAATTTCATGTATTTCTCACCTAGCTACATGACTTCTAAGATGTCTGAGCAGGTTTCCTCTCCACTGAAACTTCTTCTCGCACTGCGGACATGAGTACCGCTCCTTGGCGCTGTTCACTGAACATTTGATCTGCTCTATACGCTGCTGTTGTTTCTCAGGGGTCGCGGAGTCTTCCGGGACTGATTCTGTTAGCTTCCTAAAAGTAAAACGTTCGAGATTGACTTATGATGACCTGCTACATCGTTCTCACATAATGTACCATATGAAAATGAATGATGTAACAAAGGTTCTGTAATAATTTTATAATGGGATTAAATATAATGAACACCATAAAATGCTTTGATACCCTTAGCTACTACACTTCAAATTGTATTCGAACACCAAATATAGTAAATGATCACCAAATCTAAAACTCGCTTTAGCAAGATTTCAGGGACACCCCGAAGTTCGGTTTGGTTAGGTTCCTTTAAACCTTTTACACAGAAATAGAAGCCCCGCGAAGCGGGGCTTCGTCGACCCTGCTTAGGTAGATTTTTTTTTATTACACCTCGTTATGACATATTTTAATGAACATATTTTGGTGCACATTCAGTATTTTGGTGATCATTTACTACTTTTGGGTTGACAATGATTTATTTGGAGTCATTTTGATTAAATAGGATAGCGAAATGTTAAAACTTCGGTTATAATTTTACATTAAAATGCGGGTTTCATTTTGGTGATCATTTACTATTTTTGTCTGTTATATGTTACTATATCTGGTGGTAAGTTAAACATAAGCCTTTTATAATTATACACCGTGACTTTTTAGTCATCTTACAAAAGTGGTCCACTTAATGTATCCGACCTAAAATACCTCTAGGCGAGTTATTTTAATCGTAATAATATTTTTTATTTTTAATAAATAGGTACATTAGAAAAATGGAACACCCTGTTAAAATGTTTTCGTATCAAGCTGTAGAGTATACCTACCCAGCGCAATAGTCGGGCAGATCATTCCATTCCAATCTTCTATGAGACAAGGGTGTTTCTAACTACGCCTTGCGTCATAAATTCATAATAACGAATTAAAATTTTATTATTAAAGTTTTCAAATCTCTTAATACCAATTTTTTTATTATAAACGTGTTCTAGTCATTGGATACATGAACTGGGCTGCTTTTGTAAGACGACTAAAAAAGTCATGGTGTATATGATTTTGGCGATTAATAAGTCCTTTTTAAAAAAAAAATCAAACCGACGAAACATCGAACTGAAAAGCAAAAAATAAATTTTGAGGCGGCGCCAAACAAACAAACATATAAATTAACTATTTGAAGAGCAGAATAGCTCGTTGTATAGCTTGTCGTGGTTGAATAGCTCGTCGTAGCTATTCGTTGATTGTTTCTTTGGCGCCGCCCCAAAATTTATTTTTTGCTTTTCAGTTCGATGTTTCGTCGGTTTGATTTTTTTTTTAAAAAGGACTTATTTTTTACTTTTGAGTTTCCTATCTCGTGTCAATTTCTGTAACTAAAAACTCTCAACGACTGTCATACCCCAGCTACGTCTAAAGTTCTCATCAATATGAGTGAAATGAGCCCAAATACGATATAGTTGCTGCTAACTGTTAAGGATCTCTTGCTACTGCCCTCTGTCACCATCCTCAGACCCTCGATGACAATTATACCCCAGCTAGGTATAAAGTTTTCATCAAGACTAGTGAAATGAGCCCAAACACGATAAAGGTGCTGTTAACTGTTGAGGACCTCTTGCCCCTGCTATCCGTCACCATCCTCAGACCCTCGATGGCAATGATACCTCAGCTAGGTCTAAAGTTCTCATCAAGCTGAGTGAAATGAGCCCAAACACGATATAGCTGTATTTAATTGTTAAGGAACTCTTGGGACTGACTTCACAAAATAACAGGGATCTGGAGTTGATCTGATGATGGTGACGCCATCATGTATTGTTAACTTTATTTCAACAGAATCGGTTGATAATTGAAAATTCTGTAGGAAGATTGACAATTAATTCCTTTTTTTCTACCCTTAGAGGCCGATTTTAGTTTTGAAATTTAAATGGGACCAACTTTGAGATATACTCTTTCCAACAAAAAAAGAATTTTTGAAATCGGACCACGTTAGGAAAAGTTATGCGTGGTCATACATAAAAAAAAAAAAAAAAAAAAATATTATCATGTCGAATTGAGAACCTCCTCCTTTTTTTTTCGTCGGTTAAAAAGAGTGTCCATGGAGTTTCTTGCCCGTTCTTCTCCATAGAGATCTACTCCTTGAAATGGGCATCAACGGTACTTTCACAGTTTTTATGTCTTGTGACTGGGACTGTAGCACCATGACTATTTTTGAACTGTTTTTTTTTTTTTGACAATTCAATACTTTTGACGACACGATTGGCGCAGTGGATGAGTGATCATGAATCTCCGCAAATATTTGTATGATCTACAAGTAATTGTTCCGGGTCTGAGTGTTTGTGTATGTGAGTTTATATGTTTGTAAACGCACCCACGATATAGGAATTTTTTTTTAAGTGTGGGTTAAAGTATTTCTTATAAAAATAAAAATAAAACTTGAGAGGTGTCAAGGGACACCCGGATGGAACGAAGTTACTGTATACACTCAACAAAAATAATCGTCGCGACTCCACTCCACTCCGCTCCGCTCCGCTCCACTCCACTCCGCTCCACTCCGCTCCACTCCACTCCACTCCACTCCACTCCACTCCACTCCACTCCACTCCACTCCACTCCATTCCATGGTAATAAACACATTACCCTCCTTTGCGTCGCGCAGTCGGATAAAAGTGTCGTGACAACTTTTCGTAAGATTTTTTTCCGTCCAGCCCCCTTTAACAACGCGCGATAAGGAACTTCGTTCCAATATATTCTTCCGTAATGGATGCAGCGGAAAGAGCTGGCTCAATGTTTATCTGATTTTTCGGTTTCCTTTTGCGTTACAGTGCAATAGTATCTTTTTAAATTAAATAGTCGAGCTACCCCGGCAATCATCAGTACGTTTTCAGGGAAACAAATATCATGATGAATGTGCACAAAGAACTATTTCAAAATCATCATCAGCCTATAATGTTCCCACTGCTGGGACACAGGCCTACTCTCTGTGAGAGGGAGTGGGCCATAATCTACCACGCGGGCCCAGTGCGGGTTGGTAGATGTCACATGTCTTCGAATTTTCGGTTCTAGGACATGCCGGTTTCCTCACGATGTTTTCCTTCACCGTTTTGGAGAAAGTCTTTCATAAATGTATATGATAATAGTTTCTTACCTAAGTTTCAATTGTATTTGATGTTTAGAACTAGATTTCACATGTTTCTGGAGATTCGATGTATTTGAGAACGATAACCTGAAAAAATAATAAAAAAACATGTTAGATATAATTTTTAACGGTGCATCAATGATATTCTAATATACAGATATGTTATACGCTTACAAAACAACAGCAAAAACTGTTCCGCGCCGAGCGCGGACTTTTTTATTCAAACATTACATTTCACTACAAGTAAAAAGGATAACTTGATAAAACGCAATAAGAAAAAAAGTGACAGCTAGATAAACAAACAGCGCCACGCCACCCACGCGTCATCAATCCCCTCGCACCGCCCCGCACGTCGGCATCACCTTGTCGTTCTTACGACATCAGAATATTACGAAAATAATTGAAATATATTAATAAATCGAAGTATATTGCTTACTTACGTGTGGTATGAGATCCCGTGTGCTTTATTAATTTTTTTATCATGATTGGTACACTTCATAAATACACACGATGGCATTTTTGATGACAATTACGTAGCAGCGCGCAACGTGTTACTCGTAGTCGTGCGAGACACAGACTAAAAGCAATTGTCCGACGTAGGTCATTTTCTGGTCTTCACGTTTTGCGCGCTCATAACATATCTGTTTACTAAAATATCATTGCGGTGCATCCACACCGCCGGTAACATTTGTGGAGCAACAAAAGGCAACACGGTAACATTCGGTAACTTTTGTGGCTCCTTGTTGCTATTTGTTGATTGTTACTTACCCGTGCATCCACACCGCAGTAACATCCGACAACAAATTGTTGGCGTAATAAGGAGCCACAAAAGTTACCGAATGTTACCGTGTTGCATTTTGTTACTGCGGTGTGGATGCAGGGGGTAACATTGTTACCGATTGTCGAGCAACGTTACCCGACTTACAGTAACACGTCAACACTTAGTAACATTAAATAACATTTTGTTGGCGGATGTTACCGAGTAACATTTGAAAACGTTGAGCTACAAAAAGTAACTGCGGTGTGGAAGCACCGTAAGCTTTTGTCACAAAACTCATTATACGACTTTGCTAAGCAAATTTAGACTTTATTGTAAAGTATTTATTGATGAAATTCCTATTCAGCAAGAAAACGATGTAACAAATGTGTTTCCTAAGCAAATACAGACCTTATCACATAGCACTTAAAGATTAAATTAGTCTCTACGTACTAAAGCTACAAACCAACTCTATTGAACAATTGTAGACCTTATATTCTCACCTGCAAGGTTCACAATACGGCTTCCGTTTCTGTCCGGTCTCTATCCGATGAGTTTCAACGTGTTTCCTTAGAGACGCTTTCCATCGAAAGCTTTTCTCGCAATAATCGCAAGAAAATGTCGCCGAAGACAGATATGTACTGGAAAATATGCAAATAATTGTTTAAACTAAGCTTTACAGGGTGGAATTTTGTAATGCCACCTGGAGGGAAAGTACTCTTAATACTGCAGATAGAAAATATTACTCAAAGGAAACATTCCTTTATTTTTGAATAGAAAGCAAACTGCATTCAAAGATTTTCGAAAATTCTCTTCTCCCACACCCGGGAATCGAACCGGCTAAAATCTGAAAAAATTATACCCTGTACTTTTATAATATTCACCACAACACTTTATTAAAGGTTACTAGAAATGAATTCGTTAAAAGAATAAATTTGTGTATCCAAGAGAATGGAGCCCATTTCGAGCAACTAATTAGTTAGTTTACCATTTTTTGTAAATAATTAAATTAATTTAAGATTTCCTGGTTTTCCTTTCATTTAATTTATCATGTTTGTTAGAGAGATTTCATCCTTATAATTGACCCTAACGATCGATGCAATAAAAGCACAGGGTATAATTTTTTCAGATTTTAGCCGGTTCGATTCCCGGGTGTGGGAAAAGAGAATTTTCGAAAATCTTTGAATGCAGTTTGCTTTCTATTCAAAAATAAAGGAATGTTTCCTTTGAGTAAAATTTTCTATCTGCAGTATTACGTATTACGTGGTAGCTCCCATAGCATCCTGAGTGTTTTGTGCGGTAGGTGGGACAGCCCCATGCTGGCTCACTGGATACGGCTGCACACGTAGGTGTACTCAGTCGTTTTGAATTTTGTAAATAATGTATTTTGGTGTCTACTAACATTAGTTATTAAGATTTTTACTAACAAAATATGGATTTAAAATCTGAAATAAATAAATAATAATAATAATTAAGAGTACTTTCCCTCCAGGTGACATTACAAAATTCCAGCCTGTATATATTATGCTAGCTTCTGCCCGCGGTTTCACCCGCATTATGTTAGGCGTCTGGCCTTTATAAAAGCTCCGACGGTTTCCCTGGAGAACGCGTTCGACTCGGGATTTGTCCTTGGTCGGACGGCGGGCTACCCATTACTCGCCGTCCGCACGGTGCCTACGGTAGCCGGAATTTGAGTGTTTTTCAACCTGTGGGTCGCGACCCCCTGAGCCTACATAATTGTAAAAGGTTACATAATTGCAAAAGTTTGGGAAAGCTACTGCAGTAAAAAAACAACATTTAGTGGAAAAATGTTAACTAAAGGACAAAATCATTTTTAAATCATTATGAAAATGAGTAACTAGGTATGTTGGATTGAATGTTAATTTGTCACAAAATAAAATACCTACACGAAAAAAAAAGCGACTGGTCGCGAATTTCTTCATACTAAAGGGGCCGTGCCACAAAAAAGTTTGAAAAACACTGGAATAGAAGAATAGATTATTTATTTACCTATTATGTTCCTTGTTGTGTACATAATCCGGGGTAAAATCATTCATTTTTTCAACCTCTATTGATATTCTGAAAGCAATGATAGTGAATATTAAATATTTATATGGAAGCTCGACGAAGCCCCGTTTCGTGGGGCTTCGAACAGATTTGACAGGCCTGTTGGTCTAGTGGTTAATGACTCTGACTGCTATGCCGAAGGTCGTGGGTTCGATTCCCACCCAGGACAAATGTTTGTGTGATGAGCACGATCATTTGTTCTGTCTGAGTGTAATTTATCTATAATAATGTATGTATTTAGAAATATATAAGTATGTTAATCAGTTGTCTAGTACCCATAACACAAGCTCTGCTTAGCTTGGGACTAGATGGCGTTGTGTGATAGTTGTGGAATATTATTATTATTATTATATTATTATGTCGGTTTAAAGGAAAAGACAGAACTTCGGAGTGACCCTGATACCTTGCTAAAGAGAGTTTTAGACTTGGTGAGCATTTATACATTTTGGCATAGAAAAAAATGATTGATGAGCATTAAAATTGTAGCCAAAAAAATAATTACTCACCCGTGACAGTGTGCAGTCTCATAATGTTTTAAAACGGCTCTTTTGCTTTTAAACCGCTCGGCACAAGCCCCACATTCATACCGACGAGTATGTTTGTTTGTATGGTAATTGTATGAGACCTCCGAAGCGAAGAAACATTCGCATAAATCACATTTGAATTTTTTTGAATTCTGTAAAGGTAATTAATACATATTGTTACAACAAAGTCTTTTTGGTGCATCTATCTGTCTGTTTGTATGAACGCGAAGGGACTACCAACTACAAGTGAAAATCAACCTTGCTACTAAGAAATAATGATACAATTCTATTGACTTGACGTCGTCGTGGCGATCGTGTTTTGTTTTTCATTTACCCCTAGATAACAACGTGTTTTATGTCATATAACGTAGTGGTAAGGTTGATTTTCACTTGTAGTTGGAATTCGTCGTATTGCAATCGCATCGCGCCATGGGTAAAGTCGCTAAAACTATGCAGTAATCGCAGAGTGATTCATAAATCTTTGATAGCAAACTGTCCTTAAACCAACATATCGAGGCCATAGTCAATAGTGCTTTTAAAATGTATGGTTTTGTGATGCGATCCTCAACTGAATTTAGGCGTACCTCTACCTACCTCTATCTGTACAAGACGCTCGTTCGTTCTCAGCTAGAATATGTGGTCCCTATTTGGAACCCCTTCTACCAAAAGTACATAGTTGCAATAGAAAGGGTCCAGCGCAAGTATCTCCGTGCTATGTACTTCAGATGCTATAGGACTAAGACGTATCTGTCATACTCCCAGCTCCTTGAGAAGTACAAGCTTATCAGCTTGGAGAACCGTCGCAAATACCTGGAGGCTAATGTGCTTTATGATATTGTCCACAACAATTTTGATGCCATTGATTTAACGAGCAAGCTGTGCTATTCTGTTCCCCGAACGGTTCACGTGCGTCAGGTTCGTGCACGCACTTTGTTCGCGCTAAATTCTTGCCGTACGAATTCTGGCTTACGCAGCCCTATTCATAGATTGTTGGAATCCTATAATTCAAGCTTCATTGATATTGACATATTTGCATGCTCTAAAAATAAATTTAAATCTAAACTTATAGAAATATTAACTTAGAGGTATCCTTAAAATTATTATTTACTTTTTATGTCATTTAAATTAATGAAATTTCTGCAGTATTGGATTGGTCTTGTAGCTATTTGTTATTTGTCCCAAACTATTTTTATTTATTTTTTACTATTATTTCTAATTTTTGTGATGTTCTCTAGTAGCAACCACTGATAATAGGGGCATTCCACGTGAAGCGGACAGGGAAAAAAAAGTGAGGTTGTGAAAATCGATCATATTCGGCCCATTTATACTTCTAGTCGGTATGCACGTGAACACAAAATATTTTTTTTGTATAACGTATATTTCAGAAGTTATGGGTTTCTAAAGAATTGTCGTAATTGTAATTTAAATTTTTTGAAAGTAGTTTTTCGAATTTAATAAATTTACAATAAAATATTTAACATAGCGATACGTATTGGAAAAGTACTGTTATTTTTAACAATAAAATAAAATTTTGAAAAATAGTTTTTTTTCATGTCCAAAACCGGAAGAAAAGTTTTCAAACCTGAATTTCAGTCACTTCGACCATTTTTATTTTTAATTTTGTTTCTTCAAAATATAGCTTAAAGTATATTAAAAATACCATAGAACACTCAGAATGGGATCTCTATTAGTTTAGGAGTTAGAGTGATAATGTAGTTACGCGTCGCAATGGGCCTGATATCTGGCGCTAGCTTAGATCGGTTGGTGTGCGCGAAACAACATGTCTTGTATAATTGCTGTGATAATAATAATTATAACATTATAAAACAACATTGTAACAACGCAAGAACTGGTTTATTTTGTAATTTTTAGAACTTTACAATGGGAATCTATGCTAGAACTGGTCCTTTTAAGCAACAAAAACGAATCTATACGGTCATATTCACGAGATATCCATTATTGTTATATACTTAAACCTTCCCCAGAATGTAACAAACACTTTTATGAAAACCGCATTAAAATCGGTTTACCTAAACGCGAGATAATCGCGGACAAACATGCTATCGTCTCTAAAAATCTACAATCCAAGTAAGCAAAAAACTTTTTGAAAAAAAGGGAACCGACTTCAAAACCAAACACAAAAAAACTATAAAATAACTTTTCTTTCGGAAGTCGGTGGCTTTGTTTTATTTTTATTTCATTGACATATGGCCACCGACTTCCGAAAGAAAAGTTATTTTATAGTTTTTTTGTGTTTGGTTTTGAAGTCGGTTCCCTTTTTTTCAAAAAGTTTTTTATTTTTCCCTTTTTAGTTGAGATAATCAACAACAAAAATCTTCATAAAATCGGCGTCTTTTAAATCTACAATCCTATTAAGCAAAACGGATCTATGTCAGCAACTTCACGAGACATCCATTATTGTTATATACTAAAACCTTCCCCAGAATGTAACAAACACTTTTCTGAAAACTGCATCAAAATCCGTTCAGCCAAACGCGAGATAATTGCGGACAAACATGCAATCGTCCCTGAAAATCTACGATCCAAGTAAGCAAAACGGATCCACGCGGGCAACGTCACGGGATATCTATTAGTGTTATATACTAAAACCTTCTCCAGAATGTAATGACCACTTTCCTGAAAACTGCATCAAAATCGGTTCAGCCAAACGCGAGATAATTGCGGACAAACATGCAATCTTCCCTGAAAATCTACGATCCAAGTAAGCAAAACGGATCCACGCGGGCAACGTCACGGAATATCTATTAGTGTTATATACTGAAACCTTCTCCAGAATGTAATGAACACTTTTCTGAAAACTGCATCAAAATCCGTTCAGCCAAACGCGAGATAATTGCGGACATACAAGCAATCGTCCCTGAAAATCTACGATCCAAGTAAGCAAAACGGATCCACGCGGGCAACATCACGGGATATCTATTAGTGTTATATATTAAAACCTTCTCCAGAATATAATGAACAAATTCCTGAAAACTGCATCAAAATCGGTTCAGCCAAACGCGAGATAATTGCGGACAAACAGGCAATCGTCCCTGAAAATCTACGATCCAAGTAAGCAAAACGGATCCACGCGGGCAATGTCACGGGTTATCTATTAGTGTTATATACTAAAATCTTCTCCAGAATGTAACAAACACTTTCCTGAAAACTGCATCAAAATCGGTTCAGCCAAACGCGAGATAATCGCGGACAAAAATGCAATCGTCCCTGAAAATCTACGATCCAAGTAAGCAAAACGGATCCACGTGGGCAACGTCACGGGATATCTATTAGTGTTATATACTAAAACCTTCTCCAGAATGTAACAAACACTTTCCTGAAAACTGCATCAAAATCGGTTCAGCTAAACGCGAGATAATCGCGGACAAACATGCAATCGTCCCTGAAAATCTACGATCCAAGTAAGCAAAACGGATCCACGCGGGCAACGTCACGGGATATCTATTAGTGTTATATACTAAAACCTTCTCCAGAATGTAGAGAACACTTTCCTGAAAACTGCATCAAAATCCGTTCAGCCAAACGCGAGATAATCGCGGACAAACATACATACATACATACTTACATACATACATACATACATACATACATACATACATACATACATACAGGTCGAACTGAGAACCTACTTTTTTTTTTGAAGTCGGTTAAAAACTGATCCAAGCGGGCAAAGTCACGGGATATCTATTAGTGTTATATATTAAAACCTTCTCTAGAATGTAATTAACACTTTCCTGAAAACCGCATTAAAATCCGTTCAGCCAAACGCGAGATAATCGCGAACAAACTACATACAGACATGGACCTAAAAAAAAAGGCGGACGGAACTTCACTAAGAAACGATTGAAGCACCACAATGGCGGCGGCGTAAATATGTGTGAGTGTGTATAGGGATGCCAGATGAACGAAAAAATTACCCATTTTTAAACAATATTTAATTAAGATCTCCCTTGAACTTAAGTTTAATTACAATTTTTTTGCGACGGATACCTATTTTTAAAATAAAGGTAAAATCATTTAAGCACATTGGATATTAAAATATTTACAACTCGTATAATGTTAATAAAGTTTTACAATCCCTTTTGGTGATTCAAATTTTTGTAGACTTGTCTTTTGCTATCGACACATCTAGAAATCACCTCTAATTTACTGAAGTGGTGAAAACGAATGTTTAAGTATTTTTCGGCTATAAATATTTAATTAAAGCTATTTTATGTTCCATTCCTACACGTCTACATTCCTATTCCATGTCTACACTCCCTTATTATTTTTATACAATCATTTCTCCATGCATCATTTGCCGTGGGGAAATCTGTAAAAATATAGAAGAATACAATAACGATAAATAGTAACATAAAATATAAATCTCCCAATTTTAAAATAATTTGAACCTTGAAATAGTTGCAACACTGATTGATTTCGAGATGTTTATTAAATTTATTGACGTAAAATCGAGAAATAAGCTTCAAATTGACATGCTTAACTATGAAAAGTGATCCCCTGGCTTTTTTAATTGAAGTACTATGGTTTAGACAACTTTTTGCAACACATGACGGCATACTTTGGTTTTTATTAGACAAAATAACACCGTATAAAACCGCGAGTGACGTTCGAAGCGTAATGGCCGACGGCTGACTTACTATGGTGTGAATGTGTGCGTGCTGGCTTGTCCACATTAGCGCACTGACTTACTATGGGTGCTTCAATTGTTTCTTAGTGAAGTTCCGTCCGCCTTTTTTTTTAGGTCCATGCATACAGATATACAGGTTGAACTGAGAACCTACTTTTTTTTTTAATTCGGTTAAAAATAATACAAAATAAACCAGTTCTTGCGTTGTTACAATGTTGTTTTACTATGTTATAATTATTTTATCACAGCAGTTATACAATACATATTGTTTTGCGCACACCAACCGATCTAAGCTAGCGCCAGTCATCAGGCCCATTGCGACGCGTAACTACATTAATCACTCTAACTCCTAAACTAATAGAGATCCCATTCTGAGTGTTCTATGGTATTTTTAATATACTTTAAGCTATATTTTGAAGAAACAAAAATAAAAATAAAAATGGTCGAAGTGACTGAAATTCAGGTTTGAAAACTTTACTTCCGGTTTTGGACATGAAAAAAAACTATTTTTCAAAATTTTATTTTATTGTTAAATATAACAGTACTTTTCCAATACGTATCGCTATGTTTAATATTTTATTGTAAATTTATTAAATTCGAAAAATTACTTTCAAAAAATTGAAATTACAATTACGACAATTCTTTAGAAACCCTTAACTTCTGAAATATACGTTATACAAAAAAAATATTTTGTGTTCACGTGCATACCTACTAGAAGTATAAATGGGCCGAATATGATCGATTTTCACAACCTCACTTTTTTTTCCCTGTCCGCTTCACATGAAATGCCCCAATATCCAAACATGTTTTATCTGCGGATAATGTTGTGGACTGCAACATTACTTCATAATTATGTTTTGTTTACCCTTTATGATATAAATATGTTGTAGTTGTTTATTATCCCTAAATAAATAAAATAAAAATAAAATAAAGAAAGTTTAAATATATAATTTGTCAGTTTTGTGAAATTTGACTGGAATATTATTTGTTTTTTTTTTATATATATTTAATATATTGCAGTGGTGGCCTAGTGGTATCGGCCCCGACTTACTAGTTGTAGGTCGTGGGTTCGAACTTCAAACCCAGCCAGGCGCATTACTTTGTGTAATTTATTTCATCACCACCGCTCTCAAAACGGTGAAAGAAAATATCGTGAGGAAACCGGCATGTCCTAGAACCAAAAAATTCGAAGACCTGTGACATCTAACAACCTATGGCCCCGCGTGGTCGAATATAGCCCACTATCTCTCACAGAGAGGAGGCCTGTGTCCCAGCAGTGGGAACTTTTATAGGCTGAAAATGATTTTATAATATTCCTAACTGTTGACCTCCTTGTGTTATGAAGCTACACGGTTGAGCTACAAGGTAACTGACACATACTTGCACTGACTGGACAGGTCCACTCAAATCTGTGTGGTTCTTTCTTCAAAAGACCACCTCAGATACCTGCATGGTTCTCATATAACTTTACCAATACAAAATTATCTGGACTTTAAAAGAGACTGTTACTTCTGAGTTTGTTTCGGATGTTTCTTCTCAGAGTAGTCAGGTACGAAACACCGGCCACATCTAGTTTAAAAATAGTATCTTTTGATGAGTAAAAGTGTTTAACAAAACAAATTTGTTAAATAAAGATCATTGGACAGGCCTGTTGGTCTAGTGGTTAGTGACCCTGACTGCTATGCCGGAGGTCGTGGGTTCGATTCCCATCCAGGATAAATGTTTGTGCGATGAGCACGATCATTTGTTCTGTGTCTGGGTGTAATTTATCTATAATATTTATGTATTTAGAAATATTAAGTATGTTTATCAGTTGTCTAGTACCCATAACACAAGCTCTGCTTAGCTTGGGACTAGATGGTGTTGTGTGATAGTTGTGGAATATTATTATTATTATTTATCATTAACTCACCATTTCATGCTTAGCACTAACATGATCTTTCAAATCCTCGGCATTAGGGAAAGACAAAATACATCTTTCACACCTAAACATTGCATTCACATAATCTTCCTTCAACATAGCAACTCTTCTCTCTTCCTCCAAGTCTTCTCTTCTTAACTCTACCTCTTTAAACAACTCTATCTCTTTCCTTCTCTGTCTCTTCTTTTTTCTCTTTTTTGTTCCTAAGATTATTCTGTTGTTTTTTTTTGTTGATTTTAAGTTTATTAATTTTTCATCTTCTGAGTCTGTATGTATGGTGTCTTGGTGTTCAAAAGAGGTAGCTAGATTGGAGGTTAGTTGATCATTTTCTTCGATTTTAACTATTGTGAACTTTTCTTGGTCTGTGTCGTCTTGTAGTGATATTTTGTACAGATTGTGTGTTGTCAATCTTGGTACTGGTTGTAATTTTGAGATGTTTGTGTTCTGAAACAAGGAAAAAAAAAATTGTAGGTACATATTTCATTAAATGCTAGAATAGGAATGGAAGGAAGATAGACCAGGCTTTTTTATTTGCGTGGTAGAATCATCAAATGTGTCTTCCCACCCAGGGCAGGGTAGAAGGGACTGTCAGACTTGTAATGACTAAAATCCACAGTGTTCTTCAATAGCCCGTACTTTCCAGGATCACTCACGGTATTTGTTAGTTCCACGGCACTGACATAAACAATAAATTACACGGCTTTTCTTTTTGATTTCTTAATTTAAACTCAATCCTTCTCACTACAACAAAATTAAACATCAGTTGAACACTTGTCTAGAAAAAACTGTCAACTGCAAAACGGCATTTCACATTGATATAAGGGTTGTTTTGCAGTTACACTTTTTTAGACAAGAGTTCAACAGCTGTTTAACTTTTTGTGGTACAACAGAAACATTTTTTTTTTTTTTTAGCGTGGTAAAATCATCAAATGAGTCCTCCCACCCCGGGCAGGGCGGGAGGGACTGTTAGACTTCTACTGACTAAAATCCACGGTGTCCTTCAGTAGCCTGTTATGTTCCGGGGTCACGGTAAGGGAATAATCCCGCGACCCCGGCAGGCTTTGGCCCTCTGAGAGGGGGGCCCCGTCATTATGCTGACGCTCTTTGAGGCGCGCGTGGGACACAACGCGCCGTCGACCCGGGCATGGTCCATGGTCGGGCAGCGAGTTGCCCTTTACTCGCTGCCCGCATGCCCAACAGAAACATTTAAAATGATAATTATGGTACAAAAATCATTGAAATCAGTTTTTTTTTTACTATTTTTTTTATTTTTTAATAGCCTATTCAGTGTCCCACTGCTGGGCAAAGGCCTCTTCGGCCTAGAAGAAAGGGTTCTTCTTCCAAACCTCTCTATTTTGGGCAATTTCTGGCCATGTCTGCCCCGCGAACATGATCAGATCGTCACACCACCTCCGCCGCGGTCGACCTCGACGGCGTTGTCCTCCCTCAGGCGTCCAGTGAGTGACGATCCTTGCCCACCTCTTGGGGTGCATACGTTCAACATTTTACTATTTATATTATGAAATTACCTGTTTCAAGTAGTCATAGAACAAAGAATATGATGTTTTAACTTGCTGCTTGAACTTTGTAAAGCGGTTCATCTGTGCGTCACATTCCCAACATAGCCACAATGGTATACTGTCGCCTTCTGAAAGCTGTGAAAAAGATAAGAATAGTATGGATATACTGGATCTAACTGCTAATAATATAATAATATAATAATATAGCCTTTTATTCTGAACTAAGAAACATACATAAATTAGTTAATGTTTTGTGAATTCACTAAATAATGTCTCGTAGTTCAGCGTGCCGCTTGGCATAGGCCTCCTCTAACTCCTTCCATTGGGTTCTGTCACGTGCTACCCTTCTCCAATGATGTCCAGCGGTGAGCTTTAGGTCATCTTCCCATCTCATCTGTTGGCGGCCTCTGTTTCTTTTGCCGTCTCTTGGGTACCAGTCTGAGACAGTTTCGCTCCATTTTCCTTGAGTATCTCGGATCATGTGCCCGGTCCACCTCCACTTTTGTTGATCTATTCTAGAGATTATGTCGATGACTCTAGTTTTTGCTCTTATTATGCTGCTTCTCACTCTGTCTTGCCTCTTGGTTCCTGTCATGCTTCTCTCCATGGCTCTCTGACAGCGTTCTAACTTGTCTCTGTGGTGTTTGGTGAGTGACCACGTTTCACATCCGTATGTGATGACTGGAAGTATACAGGTGTCAAAGACTTTTGTTTTTATTGCCATACTTATCTTCTTAGATTTTAGTACTTCTTTCAGTGACCAGTACTTCTTCCATCCGTTTGCAATTCGTCTATTTACTTCTTTGGTGGTCTGGTCTTTATGGGAGATTATCTGTCCTAGGTAGCTGTATTCTTGTACATATTCAAGAGGTTTGCTGTCAATTTCTATAGCTATCTGATCAGAGTTTGTGAGCAGTTTTGTTTTGTCTTTGTTCATAGATAGGCCTACTTTCATACTTTCTTCGTTAAGCGCTTTTATCATTTTTTGGAGGTGTATTGGATTTTCCTCAAACAGGACTATATCGTCGGCAAAACGTAGATGGTTTAGTCTCACGCCGTTCACGTTGAGGCCATAGTCAGTCCAGTCTAGTTTTCGGAAAATGCTTTCCAGTACAGCCGAAAATAGTTTTGGCGATAGTGGATCTCCTTGTTTTACACCTCTCATCACGCTAAACTTCTTTCCTAGCGTCTCTAGCTGTATCCTCGCGTCGCTATTTGAATAGATATTCTTGATAATCTGAATGAAGTGTGAATTTATCCCTTGCTGTTCCAGACTCTCCCAAATGGCCTTATGACTAATGCTGTCAAAGGCTTTGGAATAGTCAATAAATGCCATGTACAGATTTTTGTTGTATTCCCTGTATTTCTCTATTATTTGTTTAACTGTATGTATATGATCTAGGGTGGAGTAGTTTTGTCTAAAGCCTGCTTGTTCGCGTGGTTGATTTTCATCTAGTTTTTTGCTTATTCTTTCCAGGATTATTTTGGAGAACACCTTGTAGATATTTGACATCAGGCTTATGGGTCTATAATTCCCTATGTCTTCTTTCTGTCCTTTCTTAAATATGAGTATGATATGTGATGTTTTCCATTGCGTGGGGATAATACCAGTCTTCATTATTTCGTTGAATATTGACGTAAGTATAGGTAGTAGTTCTTCGAGAGTACCCTTGAGAAGCTCGTTCGAAATTTTATCTGGACCCGGCACTTTCTCTATTTTTTGACTGAGCACTGCTTTTTTTACTTCGCTAGGAAGTATTATTGGTTCTGATATAATTTTGTGTTGCCATCCGTTGAGATCTTTTCTTTGTTTTGGTTTATACTTTTTGTCAGGGTTCGAGTATAGGTCTTGATAAAATTGAGTGGCTATTTCGTTGATATTTTTCCTGTTGGTAAAGGTATTTTTCGCTTTGTTCAGCTTTGGTATCCATTCTCTGTTAACTTCTCTCAATTCTTTTAGTGCTTTCTTTACGCCCCCTGTTTTCTTTATGTGCCTTTGTAATGTTTGCAACCTGTTAGTGTTCCTGTCTTTCCTAATATTTTCTCTGATTTCTTTACTTAGTTTAGTTACTAGTTTGATATTTTCTTTTTTAGGGTGGTTGACGAGCAACTTTTTCCTTTTTTCTATAAGTTCCAATGTTTTGTCACTGAGTCTGTATTTATTTTCTCTTCTGTTCCCGATTTTTGCTTGAGTTAGTTGCTTCTCTAGTTTGCAATACTTTGCAAGGACATCAGTGTTCCTGGCGGTTGTCATAATTTCTTCGGCAGTTTCGCTGAGTGACTTGGCAATTTTCTTTAAGGTTTCGTTGCTTTGGTGTTCTGTTTTGTGTGTAGCTACATATTTCCTAGATTTTCTTGGTGACTCTGTTCTTAAAGAGCTTCTTACCATGCGGTGATTTGTGTTAAAGTTCAATTTTGTTATTACTGCCGTGTCAGTGAAAGCTTTTGGATAATTTGTTGTTATGTAGTCAATCTCATTCTTGTAACTACCGTCTGGCGAAATCCAAGTCCACTTATTTTTATTGTTTTTTTTTAAACAAACTATTTAGAAGCGTAAGGTTATGTTCTAATAGGAGTTCGACTAATATTTCACCATTTGGGCTTCTTCTGCCTTGTCCAAAATTTCCTAAGATATATTCCTCTTTACTTTGTTTTGCTCCGACTTGAGCATTGAAGTCACCCATTAAAATAATGTGATTGTGACAGTATTTCATTAGTGTTTGTGTAAGTTTTTCGTAGAATAGTTTTGTGTCGCTTTTTGTTGCTTGCTCTGTCGGGGCGTATATTTGAATAATTGACCATATTTTTCGATATCCCGGTATGTCAATATTGAGTACTGCTATTCGGTCCGAAATACCGATGAGTTCTTGAATGTGTTGTTTCATTGGCTGTTTGATTAGGAATCCTACTCCTCTTTGACCGGCTATTTCTCCTTTGTGGAAGAGTATGTAGTCTGAACGTTCTTCAATTTTTTCATCTAGTCTTCGCAGCTCACTTATTCCCAGGATATCCAGATTTATGTCTTCTAAGGCTTTTTCCAATTCACAGAGGCTCTCGTCTGTTCTAAGGGTTCTTGTGTTTAAAGTTGCAATTTTAAGTGTTTCGTTTCTTCTTGTTAGAGGGTGATGGTCTAAGCCTCCCGCGGGGACCAGCCGTGGTGGGAGATGTTTTTTATTATTGTTGTTGTGATAGTTGTTTCGTTTTTCTAGTTTTTCCGGCTGTTTTACGGGTAGTTGCTATTGGGTTTCAGTTTGGGTAATTTGTCTGGATTTATTCATAAATTCGAAAGCATTTATTTTGTTTATTTTAATCGGAGTCTTTAGTGCTGAGTTGTCATCGTTGTTGGATGGTGAATTTGAGGGAGCACGTTTCCTTTTCTCAATTCCCTTTTCTTGGGCTGCTTTTCCTTTTATTATGAGCTTATCGTAATGAATGATCGCAATGTTTCCTTTTTTCTTTTCTTCTTGTTGTTGGATCTTTAGTTCGTTCCTAATTTGCAGTACGTCTTTAGGAAAATCGTCTGTAGCATAAGTAGATGCTGGGAAACATTTGCCATTCTTTAAGATTTCTACTTTCCTCCAAGCTAAAATGAGTTTTATTAATATAGGTCTATTCTTGTTATCCACTTTTTTCCCCAGTCTTTGGACGTGACTAATTTCCCACATGTCGAATTCTCGTATTCCACATTTACTTGCAATATTGTTTAGGAAATCCACCACCAAACTCATGAGCTCGTTGTTATTTGACTCTGTTTCATTAAGCCCATGTAGCAGTATATTGTTCTTCCGGACTTCTTTTTCTAGGTAAACAACTTTCTTTTTCAGTGAAATCACCTCGTTGTTAAGTTTGGCATTTTCTTCGAGTAGTGGATCTAGTTTTTCCTCTATAGTGCTCGCCATATTCGATATTAGTGCACTGGTTTGTTTCATAAATTCTTCTTTTAATTCGCTCATCTTTATATCCATAGTATGATTTACTTTTTCGAGGAACAATTCCATTTGTTTATCCATTTCGTACCAATTAGTAAAAGTTTTCCAACTCTGGCAACACACACTTGTCAATGAGACAATGACAGATGACAGCCACTGTCAGTTGTTTGATACTATTTTATAAATTTAAACTGAGGGTAGACTTTTTCCACCAAGTGGTTTCTATATTTTCAATCACAGTTTTTAGGTATTAAATCAAGATTTTGCCACTAGATAACATCACCACGATTACGTGAACACACAAACTACACTTTTACAATAGTTTTAGTTGAAATGACACGGTTTTACTAAGTATATATTGAGAAAAATTGGAGAGTGCAAGTGAGTCTGACAACAGTTGACAGCCGAAAAATGGATCTAACTGCTACTAGTGGCTTTAACATCGTATAACTGACTGGCCTGTTGGTCTAGTGGTTAGTGACCCTGACTGCTAAGCCGGAGGTTGTGGGTATGATTCCTACCCAGGACAAATGTTTGTGTGATGAGCACGATCATTTGTCCTGTGTCTGGGTGTAATTTATCTAAAATATGTATTTATTTAGAAATATGTAAGTATGTTTATCAGTTGTCTAGTACCCATAACACAAGCTCTGCTTAGCTTGGGACTAGATGGCGTTGTGTGATAGTTGTGGAATATTATTATTATTATATTATTATTATTATAGTACAAGCTCTGCTTATCTTGGAACTAGATGGCGTTGTGCGATAGTTGTGGAATATTATTATTATACTGGATCTAACAAATTATCCTATGAGAATGCAATACTGGGATTAATGTATGTATATCCTACATAGATAATATTTCAGACTAAAACTTATATTTGGCCAAATTTTATCAAGAGCCAGTCCGCCGCGTGGCAAGGATGAAGTACTGATTCAAAAGTTCAGTCAGTCGGTCATCTTTTCACAAAAAAATTATAGTCATTCACCGTGCGGCGTATGCGAAGACGTGAACAATTCATATTATGAAAATCTAATTTATCTATGAGTTTAAATGAATGGAAATGTTCATGAGGTTTTAAATCTGTGACTCA
The DNA here is from genome assembly GCA_954870645.1 of Agrotis clavis. NCBI lineage: Eukaryota > Metazoa > Arthropoda > Insecta > Lepidoptera > Noctuidae > Agrotis > Agrotis clavis. The sequence goes on along the minus strand of OX940944.1, from coordinate 8,480,784 downwards.
TCTGTGTCTTGGGTCACGTCTGGCACGCCTTAGTATAATTCATCCTTATTAATTCATTATTGCTATACACAGCTTGTAGGAAATCTTTCCATATTAGACAAAGATGTAATCTGTTAAAAAGTAAGTGGTTGGGTATATTTAATCGACAATTATTGAGCCTAAAAATATACTGAAATGCATCAAAATGTAAACTTACAGATACTTCACTTATAATTTGCTTAAAAGACTGCTTTTTCCAATATTCAATTATGAGTGTCATTTTTCGGCCCACGCTGAGGCAGCCACAGCAAATTATATTATCTTCGGAATCCATTTTAGTTGTTTATGTAATTAACAAACTAATCATACATGATATCATTCAGAAATCGTAAATAAATAATCAAAAAAACACATTGTTTTTCGCGAAAGGGAACGCTGCAGCCATTATCGCGTAAATGTCAAATACGTTTTATTATTTTTGTTTCTCACTCAGGTGTAAGCATAAGTTTAAGAAAAAAGTAGACTGTAAAAATATTTCATTAATGAAATTATTATACACAATAAACTTTTATTATTTCAATTTAATTTTTAGCAATTTTCAGCAAATCATCTAGCACTTATCCACACATTTATCGTTAAACACTTCTAAAACTTGTAGTGAACTAAACGTGGCATCATAAAACGGTTCATTGTACGCACAGATACAATGATACAATCTTTTGTTTGATAACAAAAATATTGATAAAAATAATCCTTATATTTCTTGTTATATTGCATAATGATACAACGTTTCATATGATATACTTGACATCTCAACGTCTAGATCAACTGAAATGATAAAAAATCCAACAGGTATAGCAAGACCTAACCTACAAAAGTGAAAAGAAACGTTTGTCTTGTGTAGAAAATGTAGAATGTCTGTCGAGAAATGGATTCTAAATCTGTTTATTTCATAATTATACCAAATATGACGTCTTTTTTGCATCTAAACATGCAAGATAACATTTTTGATCAAAACATTACGGAAACGAACAAAGTTTGCATTTGTTGCACATCTCAAAATGCTGTTTTATTCAATGCCGCTACATGTAAACACACTGCATTTTTGGAGAATTACACCAAAACTGGGGTGAGTTACTGTTTTGAATCCTAATTTCATCTGTCTCGACTTATTTTACCTAATATTTAGTTAGTTTCATTTTATTTCAATGATAAATAAGTAGGTATAGGAATGACATTACGAATTGGCATCGAATATCGATGTCTCAACATGGCCGTTCGATGTTTATTTTTAGAATGCTGGTTGAAATGTTTCAGGATGAAGAGATTTTTTATTATTTTTCTTTCCCAGAAGCTACCTATGTTTCGGAGGTCGGGAATTTAGTTGAAAAAAAAAATTGTGAGTTTTTTTTTATTGTCCCACAGCTGGGCAAAGGCCCCCCCCAAAGTTTTTCCAAACGTTCTTGTCTAGCGCCATTTCGAACCAGCAGAAAATACGGATAGGTATTGTAATTGATCAATTTTCATGACGTCTACTTATTTTTAGATTGATCTAAATAATTCGTACATCTGCAATATCTGCCACAATATGCTGAAGAAAATTGAAATATTCAAACAGCAAGTCGAAGAAAGTATAGCATTGCTTCTAGATCAGGTAAGAATAACATTCATCATCATCATCCTACTGTACCGTAACTGATGGGCAATACGATACCCCATGGTAAGACTGGTTGCCAGACTTTAGAGCTTCTGACTAACAGTAACGACTGTCAAAGATCTACAAATGACAGCCGGGACCAACGGCTTTACGTGCTTTCCGAGGCACGGAGGAAACTCGCTATGACAGATGGTCACCCATCCATAGACCAACCTCGGCAAGCGCGGCTTCTCCTTGAAGATCTACCTGTGCGACTGTTAATATTTAGCCATGTACGTGAAAGTTTTGTTTTTATCGTGATCAATTATTATCAACTGAGTCCTCCCACCCAGGGCGGTACAAGGGGAATTGTCAGACTTGTACTGTCTAAAATCCACGGTGATCCTTCAATAGCCCTTTATTTTCCTGGGTCACGGTTCCCTGATGAGACAGCATTGGCTTAGCGAGACCGAATCTAGGAAGGGCAAGACGCATCCGCGAAGCTCTTTTCTTTGATGACGAAAAATATCGTGTGGATTTTAGATTTTTTTAAGAGCCGTGGTGGCCCAGTGGTATCGGCCCCGACTTACGAGACGTAGGTCGTGCGTTCGAATCCAGGCAGGCGCATTACTTTGTGTAATTTATTTCATCACCACTGCTCTTAAAACGGTGAAAGAAAACATCGTGGGGAAACCGGCATGTCCTAGAACCAAAAATTCGAAGACATGTGTCATTCACGAATCCGCACTGGGCCTGTGTGGTGGATTATGGCCCACCCCCTCTCACAGAGAGGAGGCCTGTGTCCCAGCAGTGGATTTTTTTAAACGATTGGAGGCCACCAAAATAAAAAAAGGTTAAACAACTTGTTTTCGCTGTTGTCAAGTAGGTTTTTATTTATCTTGAGGACGCGTTTTCCTCAAGTTAAATAAAAATTACCTTATTGACAACGGCCCTTTTGGTGCGAGGCCCGGGGCTGGGGTCTACTTCGCCCCCACCTAACTACGCATCTGTAAGACAGTCCCGCGAAAGCTTCTCCTTTTAAATAATAAAAAAAGTTTTTTTTTTTAGTTTCGCAGTTTAAAAAAAAACCCAAAGAAAAGAAAAAAAAAAGATTACTTTGAAACGGCTTTTTTTTTTAATTTTTATCAAAGAACCCGTGCAAGAAAACCTTATGGTACGATTCACACCAACCGGCCGGTCTCGGCGGCATTTTACAATGCGGTTAAGAACATTGAAATCTATCAACAGTAAATACAGTTCATATTTGCTTGCAAAATTATCTCTGTCGGCATTCCGCGACACGTAGCGACGTAGTGTCCCGTAAGTTGCATGCAAATATGAACTGTATTTACTGTTGATAGATTTCAATGTTCTTTACCGCATTGTAAAATGCCGCCGGGCCCATGGACCTAAAAAAAAAGGCGGACGGAACTTCACTAAGAAACAATTGAAGCACCCATAGTAAGTCAGTGCGCTAATGTGGACAAGCCAGCACGCACACATTCACACCATAGTAAGTCAGCCGTCGGCCATTACGCTTCGAACGACACTCGCGGTTTTATACGGTGTTATTTTGTCTAATTAAAATCAAAGTATGCCGTCATGTGTTGCAAAAAGTTGTCTAAACCATAGTAGTTCAATTAAAAAAGCCAGGGGATCACTTTTCATAGTTAAGCATGTCAATTTGAAGCTTATTTCTCGATTTTACGTCAATAAATTTAATAAACATCTCGAAATCAATCAGTGTTGCAACTATTTCAAGGTTCAAATTATTTTAAAATTGGGAGATTTATATTTTATGTTACTATTTATCGTTATTGTATTCTTCTATATTTTTACAGATTTCCGACGGCAAATGATGCATGGAAAAATGATTGTATAAAAATAATAAGGGAGTGTAGACATGGAATAGGAATGTAGACGTGTAGGAATGGAACATAAAATAGCTTTAATTAAATATTTATAGCCGAAAAATACTTAAACATTCGCTTTCACCACTTAAGTAAATTAGAAGGGATTTCCAGATGTATCGATAGCAAAAGACAAGTCTACAAAAATTTGAATCACCAAAAGGGATTGTAAAACTTTATTAACATTAAACGAGTTGTAAATATTTTAATATCCAATGTGCTTAAATTATTTTACCTTTATTTTAAAAATAGGTATTCGTCACAAAAAAATTGCAATTAAACTTAAGTTCAAAGGAGATCTTAATTAAATATTGTTTAAAAATGGGTAATTTTTTCCTTCATCTGGCATCCCTATACACACGCACACATATTTACGCCGCCGCCATTGTGGTGCTTCAATCGTTTCTAAGTGAAGTTCCGTCCGCCTTTTTTTTTAGGTCCATGGCCGGGCCTGGCCGGTTGGTGTGAATCTTACCTCACTATCAATAACAATCTTCTACAGGTACCAATACTGAAAATAACGAAATTGCACAACCTCAGTCGCTCGGCGATGGAAATAGATGGCGCCACCAAGTTAGAGCCCGAGCTAGTCTTGAAGCCCGAGCCTATCGATGCAGAACCAGAGTGTATAGCACTCGAAACGGATGTTAAAGTGGAGCATGATTCCTCGGACAATGAAACTGAGCCGCTCGCGGAGTTGAAGAAGAAGAAGAAAAAGTCTAAGAATGAGTTGAAGTAAGAACAAGCAAATATTTGGGGGAACAAGTTTCACGTGCCATTATAGGCCAGTCAATAAAACCTGTGAACCATAATAATTAGTATCAGGCTGATTTTTTTATATGTTGTTGGGGACGGTGAAATATGAATACAAAAAATTTTCCTACCCTCCAGGGTGGGTGCTAGGGATGTAGAGGGTGACAAAGTTAATTTGTTTATAACTTTGTCAAAAAAATCGTAACAGGTTGGAAATTGGTAGGAAGACGTAATAAATAATTACCTTCCTTGTATTAAAATTTCAACCTTTTTTAATAAGTGCAACTTTCTTTATTTATAAAAAAACCGGCCAAGTGCGTGTCGGGCCACGCACAGTGTAGGGTTCCGTAGTTGCCCATCAAAATACTTATGCGAACTAAATAAACTGATTCGCTGAATTTAATTTTAAAAAGAAGAATTTTCAAAATCGGTCCAGGAGTCTTTGAGAAATCGGGGAAAATACATTAAAAAAAAGATTACGACGAATTTAGAACCTAAGCTCCTCCTTTTTAACCGACTTCAAAAAAAAAAGTAGATTCTCAGTTCGACCTGTATGTATGTATGTATGTATGTATGTTTGTCCGCGATTATCTCGCGTTCGGCTGAACGGATTTTGATGCAGTTTTCAGGAAAGTGTTCTCTACATTCTGGAGAAGGTTTTAGTATATAACACTAATAGATATCCCGTGACGTTGCCCGCGTGGATCCGTTTTGCTTACTTGGATCGTAGATTTTCAGGGAAGATTGCATGTTTGTCCGCGATTATCTCGCGTTTGGCTGAACCGATTTTGATGCAGTTTTCAGGAAAGTGTTTGTTACATTCTGGAGAAGGTTTTAGTATATAACACTAATAGATATCCCGTGACGTTGCCCGCGTGGATCCGTTTTGCTTACTTGGATCGTAGATTTTCAGGGACGATTGCATGTTTGTCCGCGATTATCTCGCGTTTAGCTGAACCGATTTTGATGCAGTTTTCAGGAAAGTGTTTGTTACATTCTGGAGAAGGTTTTAGTATATAACACTAATAGATATCCCGTGACGTTGCCCGCGTGGATCCGTTTTGCTTACTTGGATCGTAGATTTTCAGGGACGATTGCATGTTTGTCCGCGATTATCTCGCGTTTGGCTGAACCGATTTTGATGCAGTTTTCAGGAAAGTGTTTGTTACATTCTGGAGAAGGTTTTAGTATATAACACTAATAGATATACCGTGACGTTGCCCGCGTGGATCCGTTTTGCTTACTTGGATCGTAGATTTTCAGGGACGATTGCATGTTTGTCCGCGATTATCTCGCGTTTGGCTGAACCGATTTTGATGCAGTTTTTAGAAAAGTGTTTGTTACATTCTGGGGAAGGTTTGAGTATATAACAATAATGGATATCTCCTGAAGTTGCTCGCATAGATCCGTTTTTGTTGCTTAATAGGATTGTAGATTTTCAAAGAAGTCGATTTTATGAAGATTTTTGTTGAATATCGCAACTAAAAAGGGAAAAATAAAAAACTTTTAAAAAAAAAGGGAACCGACTTCAAAACCAAACACAAAAAAAAGATAAAATAACTTTTCTTTCGGAAGTCGGTGGCCATAACTCAATGAAATAAAAAAAAAACAAAGCCACCGACTTCCGAAAGAAAAGTTATTTTATCTTTTTTTTGTGTTTGGTTTTGAAGTCGGTTCCCTTTTTTTAAAAAAGTTTTTTTGAAGTTATTTAAAAATAGTTGACGATAAAAACCTACCTATCCCCAAAAAACATACCGTAAAAACAAACCTATTAAAGCTGCAAAAATAAAGTTGACAAACTTACATTTGCAGTTGAAGAACATGTTCTCCGATACATTTTGTTTAAGAAAATATGTTATCCAAGTACATTTTATAAGTTGGTCGACTATTACTCGTAAAGTTGTAAAGCCTACTTAGTCATGATAATTTTCTTTTAAACTTGGTTATATATACTACTATTGTGTTTTTTTTCACACTCCCAAACATAACCGTTTAGCTGGTAGAGGTCGGTAGGAGGTAGCACTCGAGTCGAGCAAAATTTAGCACTTTAAAGCTTAATATTTCACAAACGAATTTTTTTATCAAAAAATTGTTAATGGAAACTATCAATATTTTTTAAAGACCTATTTAATGATATCCCACACTAAGGGGTACGCGAGAAAAAAAAAAACATCTCCACTTTACGTGTACAGGAGGTACCCTAAAAAAAATATTTTACGAGATTTTATCTTACCACTTTTTCGGCACAACAAATCCGTATATTTATACCAAATTACAGCTCTCTAGTACTGTGCGTCTCTGAGCTAAACTGCGGACAGACGGACGGACGGACGGACATGGCGAAACTATAAGGGTTCCTTGTTGACTACGGAACCCTAAAAAACTGACGGTTTTTTGATAGTACAAATTGCAGGTCTTTTCCAACGAAGACAAATGATGTCGACTTACCTTTTAATTATATTATTAATCTTCAGATATGAAGGTAAGATAGGCATCGTGATACTTACCGAACAGGAGATGCAAGAGGAAAGGGCACGTATGGCTCAAAACGAAGGGTACTTGAAACTGCCCTACAAATGTGAGGACTGCATCGTTGGCTTTGACCACGAGTTGACGCTCATCAGTCATAATGAGAAAAGGCATAGAAAGGTAAGAATTTTTTTACCATAAAACTTATTTATTACCGACTTTTTTTTTTTAGCGTGGCTAAATCATCAAATGAGTCCTCCCACCCCGTACTGTCAGACTTGTACTGACTAAAATCCACGGTGTCCTTCAATAGCCCGTTATGTTCCGGGATCACGGTAAGGAAATAAGTCCCGCGACTACGGCAGGCTTTGGTCCTCTGAGAGGGGGCTACGTCATTTTACTGACGCTCTTTGAGGCGCGCGTGGAACACGACGCGCCGTCGACCCGGGCATGGTCCATGGTCGGACGGCGAGTTGCCCTTTACGCGCCGCCCGCATGCCCGCGCCTACGGTGGCCGGAGTACGTCTGCCGACGTCCGACGCCGACCGCTTCCCACTCCGTTTCGCTCCGCAGCATGGCCTCGACAAATGCCGGGCGCGAGAGGTCTCCGCCTATCGCTGCCGTGAGGACACGACGGTGCTCTGCCCAAGCGTGGCAGTCCTGCACCGTATGCTCCACCGTGTCCTCCAGGCGATCATCGCTTTGGTGACACCCAGGCGTCTCTTCCCTCTTTATCAGACACAGGTACCTCCCGAAACTTCCGTGTCCGGTTAGGACCTGCGTCATCCGATAGGTCAGGACGCCGCGACGTCTCTCCAGCCACTCCTCAAAGAGGGGTCTTACCGCCGCGATTTATGACCGACTTAGAAAAAAGAGGAAGTCACTTGAAGCTTTTATTTCAAGTTAATACAAACTCACCCGCCTGACTGTTTTTGTATGCGTAACGCACGCACGACATGGGAGAAACTCTAAGTGTGGGGCAACATTTTTCATAACTGTTTAAAATTTATTTCCAGATGAATTATGGTTTTCCATGTAATGTTTGCAAGTCAGTTTTGGGCACCAAGTTTTCTTACAACGAACATACTAAAAGACACTTTAGAAGGTAAGTCCTACGTCCTACCTGCTTATTATGAACAAATTCTGAATAACTCCTGCAAATCAGTAAAACTAGCGAAATTGGCAAGCGAAGTCGCAGCAGGAGACGCTCAAAGCGTCGGACATCGCGCAGATTTCCGACGCTTTAAATCATGCTGAACATATGCAAGTAACCAACCCGCACTGGGCCCGCGTGGTGGATTATGGCCCACTCCCTCTCACAGAGAGGAGGCCTGTGTCCCAGCAGTGGGAACATTATAGGCTGATGATGATGATATGCAAGTAAAGCGAGAAAAAATAAAGATAACATAACATGCCATACAACCAAACCTACATTCGACATTGTGTTTTGCCGCTCCACGAGGCATCGGGCGTTTTTCCATTAGCCGGCACGGCACCGGCGACGGCGGCGCCATGCCGGTGCCGGGGAAGCAAAAACATACATATGAAAATGTACGGCTCGCTTTTGCACTTACCGGCGCCGGCGCTGGCACGTATATTTTCTCTTCCCAGCACCGGCCCTACGCCGTTGCCGTGCCGGCAAATGGAAAAACGCCCATCTTCAGATATTGGCTCGACACTCGCTCGGGCGCTGTTTTTTTCATTCGGACGTACAGAGCCGTAAAAAGTAAATCTCACTGAAAAGAATTTATTACAAGAATTCTGGCTTTCAGGTGTTCAAAAGTTGTTATTTCGATTTTAGATTGGAGTGCATGATATGCCACAAGAGATACAACCACATGCAGTCGGCAGTCCAGCATTATGACGAACAACACGCGGCGGCAGGTGAGGGCATCCAGCAAGGATACACCTGCAAGGAGTGTGGCTTCACTACCACGTGAGTCACCATAATTATATCATCCTTGAGATTTTTTTTTCACCTCTTCATCACCTATTACTCGCCGTCCGCGTATCCTCAAAGATGAGGTGTAGTATAAAGTGATGTTGATGTGTGGGCAACACTAGGAGCGGTTGTCAGTTTTTAAAAAGTACTGAATAAAAGTAGTTGGCATTGTAACAAAATTAATTGTTTTATTGAATAAAACTCAATACTACATGGCGCAGTCGTAATAAAAAGAACCATGCAGTGCTATTTACCAGAAAAATTAAACCTGTCAGGTAATTTGTCGGAAAACTGGCGTGTTTTCAAACAGGCCTTGGAGATATATATACATAGTGGCCGCCGGTTTGGAAGAAAAGGACGCTAAAAGAAAATTAGCAATATTGCTTAATTTAGTTGGAGAAGAAGGGTTGAAAATATACAATAACTTCAATTTAAAAGAAGATGAGAATACCTACGAAAAGGTGATAAAAGAATTCCATAATTATTGTAACCCAAAAAGAAATTTGTTATACGCGAGATTTTTGTTCTATGAACGAAAACAGAAACCTGGTGAACCGTTTGATAGTTTTTATTCTGATGTGAAAAAGTTGTTGAGAGATTGTTGTTTCCAAAGCGAGGAAGAAGCCTTAAGAGACAAATTAGTACTGGGAACAAATGACAAAAAATGTCAGAGTTCGCTTCTGGTCGAAGATGAAATAACCTTATCTGATGTTGTAAAAAAGTTAAGGATATCAGAGTATGATAAGGAACAAATTAAAAATTTACAGTTGGCTCAAGATAAGAATGCACAGTTGGATGAAGGAAACAGCTCTGTTGATGCAATTTCTAAGAAGGGCTCTGGTTTAGGTGTACAGGCTGGTGAGATGGACAAAATCATCTTGTGTAAGTGGTGTGGTCTCAAGCATGTTGCCAGAATAGATAAATGTCCAGCACGGGGGAAGGAATGCTCCAAATGCAAGAATCTCAACCATTTTGCTACAGTGTGCCGAACAAAATCCAAACGAGCAGTGAAGATGGTGGAGAAGTCAAACACTTCAGATGAGGAGGAGGAGTTCTATTGTGGGTTAGTGTCAAGTACAGATTGGTCGCAAAAGTTATTGATAGAAAATACTATGTTTGTTAATTTCAAGTTGGACACAGGTTCGGAAGTAAATTTAATTCCATATAGTGTATTAGAGTCATTGTCAAAATCCAAAAAATTAGAATTGAAAAAGTGCCGTATAAAGTTATTTGCTTATAATAAATCACATATTCGAGTTCATGGTTCAGTTCTATTAGAAGTCAAAGTGAAAACTAAATCTTGCTTTATTGAATTCATTGTAACAGAATCAGGTTTCCACCCTACCTTGGGGAAGGATACATGTGAGTTGTTAGGGTTGATTATCAGAAAACAAATTAATGAGGTAGATAAGGAAAACTTGCTGAATGAAAAGGATAAAATTATTAAAAAATATATTGATGTTTTTACAGGCTCGGGGAAGTTCCCAAATGAATATGAAATCCAACTTAAACCAGATTCGGTGCCCATATCAAAACCACCTCACAGAGTGCCATTAAAATTAAAACAAAAATTGAAAACTGAACTGAACAGATTGTGTGAATTGGGGGTAATTACAAAACAGGACAAGGCAACAGAATGGGTAAACCGCATTGTAATTGTAGAAAAAGATGAAAATTCTATCAGAGTGTGTTTAGATCCTAAAGCGTTGAATAAATGCATATTAAAAAAGTATTATCAAATTCCAACCATTAATGATTTAAAAGCAAAAATTTGTAATGCTAAATATTTCTCAGTTTTAGATCTTAAAGAGTCATTTTGGCAAATTGGCTTAACTGAAACAAGTAGAAAGTTGTGCACATTTTCTACAATATTTGGAACTTATTCTTTCAATGTTTTACCTTTTGGTCTTGATGTGTCTGCTGAAGTTTTCCAAGAAAATTGTGAGAAACACTTTAACGATATTGAAAACTTGTTTATATACATTGATGACTATTTAGTGTATGGAAAGACAAAGGAGGAACATGATACTGCTTTAAAAAAAGTATTGTTAAGGGCCAGGGAACTAAACATTAAATTTAATATTAAAAAATTCCAATATCTTCCTACTGTTGTCCAGTATTTGGGACATGAGATTGTCAATGGATGTTTAAGACCAGATACTAAAAAAATAGAAACTATAAATAATTATGACATTCCTAAAGACAGACAAAGTTTGCAAAGGTTTTTAGGAATGGTTAATTATTTAAGGGACTTCATTCCTAATTTATCTGAAATTACTACTCCTTTGCGTCAACTTTTAAAGAAAAACACAGTTTTTCAATGGAATGATAATGTTCACACTAAATGTGTTAATCAAATAAAGCAGATTATTACTAGTCCTCCTGTACTTCAAAATTTTGATCCATCTTTACCAATTGTAATACAAGCTGATAGTTCACAGAGTGCTATTGGTTGTGTTCTTTTACAAAACAATCATCCAATTGCTTTTGGGTCTAAGAGTCTTACTAAAAGTGAATGTGAATATGGACAAATTGACAAAGAATTTCTCGCTATTCTATTTTCGTGTCGTAAATTTCATTACTATATTTATGGCCGACATGTTATAGTACAAACTGACCACTTGCCTTTAGTAGCTTTGATGAATAAAGAAATACATGATATCAGCTCTCAGAGACTAAGAAAAATTAGATTAAAATTAGCTATTTATGATGTTGAGTTAAAGTACATTAAAGGTTCTCAGATGTTGATAGCTGATGCAATAAGTAGAGCTTCAAGTGCCACTGCTACAACAGAGTTTGAACAGTCTCTTGACAAAGTAGTACATACTGTAAATGTTTCAGATACTTATTTAAATGAAATTATTAAAGAGACACAAAAAGATATATCGCTTCAAAACTTAGTACAATTTTGTAAAAATGGGTGGCCAATTAACATTAACAAAGTGCCTGATTGTATAAAATCGTATTACAAGTTTAGAGACATGATTTACTTTGAAAATAATGTTTTATATGTAAACCATAAAATTATTGTACCTGTTACTCTTAGAAAGAAAATTCTGCAGGAGATACACAGTTCTCATTTTGGGGTAAAGAAAACACAATCCAGAGCAAATTCTTTGTTTTATTGGCCATCACTAAATCAAGATATATTAAATTTAGTCTTACAGTGTAGTTTGTGTGAAAAATATAGTGTCAAGAAAGCTAAAGAACCCATGATAATAGATGAACCATGTAAACTTCCTTATGAAAAGATAGCATGTGACTTCTTAACTTTTAATGGCAATAATTATCTAATACACACATCAAAAGTGTCTAGGGATCAACATATATTTTTGCAATAACTTTTCTCCTGATTGATATTAATTAAAATGTTCTTTAAGGATTCATCAAATAAAGTGTTATCGTTTGTCACAGTAACGATAAACCAAGTCACCTTTGCATTCATAAAGAAATTTGCCATTTTCTTATTAAAGGGATTTTTGACATTTGAACCACTAACATTAAAGTTCGAAAAAAAGACTGAAATAGCAGTTTTCTTTAAAATTTTATTGGGTAACTTAAACAATTAATAATCCGTGTTTCTACCGCGAACACTAACAACACAAGAACATCGGTTTGGCATACTCAAAATGAGTTCATCCAAATCACGCTGTGGAATGGCCGCCCATGTTCGTTGCAACAACAAAAAAAGGTCTTCTTGCGACTGGATACCCTCCATATTCGGCAGAGCTCTTCTCTGTAGCATATCCCATGCATGCTCAATCGGGTTCAAGTCTGGCGACTGAGCAGGCCAGGGCAGGACATTGATGTTAGCTGCGGCGAGAGTCTGTCTTACAACTCTTGCGGTGTGCGGTCGTGCATTATCATGCATTAACTGAAATAAGGGACCGATTTGCACTTGTAGAGGAACGATGACGTCTGATACAATCGTCTCAGCATAAATTTGAGCGTTGAGGTTGCCTCTGATCCAAATCAACTCAGTTCTTCCGCCGATCCAAATACCCGCCCATACCATGATGGTTCCACCACTATAAGGATGGACTTCCTGGCAGGATTTTAATCGCTGTTGGCGTCCAGGGGTTCTCCAGTGTCGTATACGTCTTGTATCCGGTCTCATATCAAAACAAGACTCATCAGAAAAGCACACGAAACGCCATTGTTCTTCTGCCCAATTTCTGTGTTCAAGAGCCCATTGATATCGAATCCTACGATTGTGCATTGCTATAGGTGGTACCCGTAGCGGTCTTCGAGAATGAAGGTTCACTTCATGCAAGCGGTTTCTGACTGTTTGGTCGCTAATTAAGTTCCCTGAAGAGTGATGAAGCCTCACGGCTAACATCATGGCGGTTATTGTTGGAGCTCTTCGAGTTAAGATTTGAATGTATCGGTCTTGTCTCCGTGTGGTGCAGCGATACCGTCCTCCATGGCGCTCAGCCACGGTACCAGTGCTTCGGTAACGTGTCCAAAGTCGACTGATAACACTCTGACTTGTATTCAGAGCTAAAGCCCAAAGCCGTCTTTAACTTATTGGAGGCTCTGGGCATATTAGGATAATGGGGCCCCTATGACTTTGACAGAACACTATTTTGTTAGAATAAACAAAGAAAGTAGATGAGCAAGTTTCTAGATTCATTTTTATTGACAGTCACATTAAATGAATAGATAATGTAATATAATCCACAAAAGTAACTCATTTAACATTCACAGGTTAGTACTTAAGAATCTATGTTGATTGAAGAGGAACCCTTGCCGATTTGAGATGGGCAAAGTCGTTAATCACTTCTTCAAAATCTGTAAGCAAAGCTTACAGATTTTGAAGAAGTGATTATGTATGTAACGGTCTGCAACCAATTCTTCCAGTCCTCAATATCAAAGTTATTAACACAATTCCCGTGAACTAGTTTTTTGGTTTAGTTTCCTTCTTATTACACTTTGGGCAATCAGGCTTCTTAACACCCTTCAGGCCACAGGAAAAACAAATTACATAACTCTCTATTAGCGGTACACTGCCTTAGCATAATGTGTATTGTTTCGACAACGAGGGCAGTAAGGTTGTTTTCTATTAGTTTTAGATTAGCTTCGCACATGCAAAAGCTGTAAGCAAATTGGTATTGTAGTCAGTAATTTAGGTTCGTTGTATTCGAATCAAAAAAGTTTTTCGGCAATAAAAATCGGTTATCGTTTAGTGATCTGGCAGGGACGAGGGGGCCCCTATCGATCACGGGGCCCTGGGCACTTGCCCAGAGTGCCCAGTGGAAAAGAGGGGTCTGCTAAAGCCACAGCACGTTGCCGGGAACCAGCTTCTATCATTCCCACGGCTCTGAGCATTTCTTCCCTGCTTAAATGACGTCGCCGCTCCATAATAACGTTGGTTTTAATCAGTAGTAGGGAAACAGTAGCACTAATAATGTCTTCAATGCGTTGTATGTTTTTATAGGGAAAATATTGACAGCTGATTTTCATCTTTTACTCGAATTTGATTTACAGTTCCTGATTCAAATTATGAAATGCACCAAAAAGGATCCATATAAATTTATAAAATCATAAATTTATTACAAAGCCACATCTCAATCTCAAGAAATCCGCATAAAAATGCTTGATCCCTAGACACTTTTGATGTGTGTAGTAGCAGATTATTATTCAAAATGGTTTGATCTAGTTAAAGTTACCTCTCTGTCTGCACTTACAGTAAAAAATATTCTAAAAAAATTATTTGCTATTCATGGGATTCCAAAAATAATTCGAGCTGATAACATGCCTTTTAATTCATGGGAATTTAAAGAATTCTCTAAGTTGTGGGGCTTTGAAATAGTAACCTCTAGCCCTTATTACCCAAAATCAAATGGCTTTATTGAAAGGTTTGTAGGAATTGTCAAAAATATGTTAAAAAAGAGTTGTGAAAGTAAGATAGACTTTGAATATTTACTTTTAGAATATAGGAACACACCTGTGATGGCATCACCATACTCACCTGCCCAGTTGTTGTTTAGTAGAATGCTTAGATCTAAAATTCCGATACATGACGATCTGTTATTACCAAAAGTTGTTGAAAATTTCTGCGAATATCAAATGAAAAAGGATTGTAGTAACAAGAAAAATTATGATAAAAACTCAAAAGTATATGATAAACAATTTTATATTGACCAAAGTATAGTTTATTTGAAAAATAATGTATGGTTGAAAGGTAAAGTTGTTGGTTTTCACAATTCTCCTAGGTCTTTGATTATTGAAGATATGCAGGGAAACCAATTTTATTTTTTTGACTTAGTTAAGTCATTTAGTCTTATTTCTATGTACATTTTGTTGTTTTGTGTGTGTTATTTTTTTTTTTATTTTAATGTTTGTGTTTGTTTTATATTATGGTGATTAGTTTTTTGATTTTAATGTTCTAACAAACAGTTTTGCACTATGAAAAACTAGCGACCACGACTTTTAATCTTATTTTAGTAGTGTATTTGACTGAGGAACCGGCGGCAAGTTGTCATGCTCCCTTAGTTGACATTGCTTGCGGTAGCGTCGAGGGTCGGGTTGCCTCCTACCCACTTACATGGCGTGGGGGAGTAGCTGATCTTTGCGTTATACTCGTGAACGGGTGCTGCTTGTGGTGTCTGGTCGACTTGCTGATCTTTGGTTTTGTTATATGTAATTTAATTTATTTTCTAGTTGTTTTTTTACTATGATGGATGGTCCTAGTTTATCTTTATGTGCCTTCTAGTCACGATTGAGGTGTAATCTCGGATTGATGTACAATGTGAATGTTCTGTTCTATTAAATTGTATAAATCTTGGTTCTTCTAACCGTACAGACAGATGTGTTGCTGGGGAGTTTGTTCCGCCACTTCTTCTTCCCAGCCAAAACACTAGGAAGTGTCGAAGGGGGGGCGCTTTGGGGGACTGTCTTATGTAAAATTTGACCTTCAAAAAGTGCTGATAAATCAGCCTAATTTGAATAAATGACTTTTGATTTTGATTTTGATTTTTGATTTAGAAGAAATACGTTCCATGTAAAGCCATCAAAGTCTGAAATAGTGACAAGTGGAGAATCAGATTTAAAACACAACAATTCAAGAAACTGCTCAGATTTAAAACAAAATGTTAACAAGAAGTTAGTTGTAAGAGTTGGTAGTGATCTAGATAATAGGCTAAGTAATTGTAACGAGCTTGTTATGTTAAATAAAGAAAATGATTTAGTAAATAAGGTAGATACTAATAATATTGTTAAAGAAAAAGAGTTAGATGCAAACAATTCTTTAAATTATAATGAAGAAAACTATATAAGGAGTAAAGTTAATATGGATAATGTTAATCAAGATTGTGATAATGTAAATGATAATTTACTAGAGAGTAATGATGGTTACATTGATAAGATATTAGATAACAATAATCATAATGTTGATGTTACTGATAATGATGGTAACCAGAATATTGATTGTAATAAGAGACCCACAAGAACAGTTAGGCGTCCAAAATATTTGAAGGATTATGTATTGAATTCTGAAGGGGAAGATGTAGTATAAAGTGATGTTGATGTGTGGGCAACACTAGGAGCGGTTGTCAGTTTTTAAAAAGTACTGAATAAAAGTAGTTGGCATTGTAACAAAATTAATTGTTTTATTGAATAAAACTCAATACTACATGAGGAATTTTATTTTTTCATGATAAAATCATCAAATGAGTTCCCCCATCCAGGGGAAGAACAGAGGGACTGTTTTTTTTTTAAATTGGGACAAACCCACCACACTATTCCCAAACCACTGCAACTCCTGAGAGCCAGAATCAACAGTGGCAACCACCAGAAAAGCGCCGATACAATGAAGCTCGACGTGTCCCGTAGAATGAATTTACCTGTCTTGGATCCTGCAACGAAATTAATCAGAAAAAAATAGTGGAGGAGTAGGAAAAATATGTTTCCACTTCCCTCCATGCAAGCAGGAGACAGAACAAAACAAGGCCAATAGGCACAAAGGGACATTACAACTGGGAGAAGCCCAGTCGCCTAGCACCACGGGTAAAAATGACTACTTATATTAATTTTAATGAGAACAGAGGGACTGTCAGACTTGTACAATTAAATAGCCATTTACGTTCCGGGCAGGCCTTTACCCCGGCAGGCTTTAGCCCTCTAAGAGGGGCCCCGTCAGATGACTGACAGCTCTTTGAAGCGTGCGTGGAACACAACGAGCTGTCAACCCGGGCATGGTCCCTAATCGGACGGCGAGTCACCCATTAAAATAAAATCTATTAACACCTTCGCCGCCATGTGTATCTTTTTGTCACACAGTTTCTGGAAATAAACTGTTTCACAGGCCACGTGACATCCAAATGTTACACGGGTGAAAATCCAGAAAAAAAAAACAAAAAAAAGGGGGGTGAAAAACAAAATATGATTATTATTATTATGTAGTTTTAACTTCCGAACAAAAAAAAAATGTTACATAATAGTCGTCGTTTGTCGTTCTTCAGTGCTATCCACAATGTTATTTAACATTCTGTGTCCACATCATCTGAAACATGTTATATAGCAAGGTTATATAACATTTTGTGTCCGCGTCGTCTGAAACATGTTATACAGGAAGACTTTTTTACCACCGTCCAAAATTTTTCTAGGTACTAGGTATCAATCACTAACCGGGTAAGGCCGCCAAAATTGTCAATTGTTTTGTGTGACATTTTTGTCGCTTTTTTTTTGCAATATCTTATGGTAAAAATATCCAATAAATTGTGGAGAATATCTGAATTAAATATAAACCGACGAAAAGTTGGATGATAGTACCTTGCTATAATAATAATATTGTAGCGAAAATCCTTAAACTGACTTATTTTATCGATAGTTTAAAATAAAACAATGACTTTTGCTTTTGTGTTACGATTTATTTGTGTGACGAATTTTTAACCCAAAACTACTATTTAAAGAGCCATAGTAGAAAACGCAGTTTTATTATGGCAACACTATTATCTACAAAATTAAAAAAAAAAAGACGGCCATGTTGTTTCGTCAGCAAAGGAGCTGAAAGTGCGTCTCGATTCATTGCTCGTGTGATAAAAAATATATTTAATGTGATTTCTGAGGTAAGAAACTGATATTTTAATGCTAAAGTATAATATTTGTTGGCGATGAGGCCCAAAGTATACTTAAGATCACACATTAGTGTCTAATCGTAATAAATAATCGAAATATAACCTAAAATTGTTGTAAAAGTTTAGCTTTTGTGTTGCATTTGTGTTACGCCTGTGTTACTTTTGTGTCACTTTTGTGTTACATTTGTGTTATTGTAATACAAAAGTATGTGTTACGTAACACAGTAGATCTATAAAGCCGCATCCATAACGGTATTTGAATTGATTTTTTAAAATAACGTATCTGAGTGTGATTTTGTCTGTATGATTTTTTGTACTGTAAACCTGCTTGGTGCAAGTAGCTTACTTGACCTAATTTAGTACGTTTTACTTATTAATGTACTCAATTCAGCAGTAGTCTGGTCATTTTAGACATTTGAAATAAAAAAATTCCTACAGAGCCAAATTTTTGTGGAGAGTTTGGGTTCACCATCAGAAATAAATATTTAGAAGTACCCGTCGATCCCACTAGTGCTAAAAAGCTTATTCAGGGTCAAAGGTAAAAAAAAACCGCGACTTTTGGCACGGTAAGTTTTGAAAACAACAACAAAAATGCCCAAACACTTTTTCTAAAAGTCACCGTTTTACTTTAAATATTGATTCAAAATGTTGAAAGAGGCCATCGTCATAGTATGCACACGTTTTCACGACAACTTTGAGGCAGTATACTAGTAGCAAGTATTTAACGTACCTACCGTACCCAATTATATTTTAGTAAACAGAAATGTTATGAGCGCGCAAAACGAGAACACCAGAAAATGTCCCATGTGGGACAATTTGCTAATCTATGATGCCGACGTGCGGGGGCATTGATGACGCGTGGCGCTGTTTGTTTATCTAGCTGTCACTTTTTATCTAATTGTGTTTTATCAAGATATCCTTTTTACTTGTAGTGAAATGTAATGTGAGAATAAAAAAGTGTTTATGTGTGCTGCCGCTCGCCGCGGAACAATTTCTTCTGTTGTTTTGTAAGTGTATAACATATCTGTATATTAGACTATCATTGACCGTACCTCAAAACATAAAACGGAACCATATAAAAAAACCGGTGGCTCTTAGAAAAAAACATCGTTGGGACATTTTTGTAGATAATTCTTATCTAAAATTTTCATCTGAGCAATTTTTTGATAAAACTTACCGTTTTGTTAAAAATTACGAAAAACTCATTTTTTTACCTTTGAATTTGAATCAGTTTTTTTAGCACTAATGGGATCGATGGGCAGTTTTAAATATATTTCTGATGGAAGACCGAAGCTCTCCACAAAAATTTGGCGCTCTCGGAATTTTCGTTATTTGACCAATGATTTATGTCTAAAATAATCGGACTATATTGATTTATTTTATTATATTGAAATATTTATAATCTATTCATGTGGGTATAGTAAGTATTTGTGCATTTTTTAGACAATGCCGTTAACTGCTGCAGAACGACAGAGAAGATATCGTGAAAAGTTAAAAAACACGAATCCTGAAAAATTTCAAGAACAGAAGAAAAAAAACAGTGAAAGAACACTACGTGAGTATAAAAATAAAACAGCCAATTATACCGAAGAACAGAAAGAAGAATTAAGAAAAAAATGGAGAGAGAACCGAAAAGAAAAAGAAAATGTGCCGTCAATATCCCAACAACACCCTATGGACAACCCCAATCAAAATATTACAGACATTTCAATATTATATAAATTACAACGCCGTAATGCACTAAAATTTCAAAAAGAAAATATTCTTTTGAATGGAAAAATAACTTCTATGATGAATGGGTTTAAAAATCTCCAAAGAAAAGTTCAAAGACAACAAAAAATAATTGAAAGTTTGAATGAAAAATGCGAAAATATTATGTTAGAGTTAAAAACCAATAAAGCCAAAGAGACAGGTTTGAGAGAGGAAGAGAGTATTAATTATTATAGAAATACAAATGAAACGGAAAATACACCAAACAAAAGAGTAACTGACTATATAAACCAAACGATACCTAATATCGAAACCCCAGCAAAAGAAGAAATTAAAAAAAAATTACTTGAGCATGATTTATTGCAAGAATCTTTTAAAAATGAATACAAGACTTCTAAAAGGTCAGAAAAAGAAGTTTTAAAAAGAGTAGTAAGCAGTGATATTATGAAAAAGTACAAAAAAACAACAAAGTTCAAGGAAAAGTTAGGCATGCCAACCTCTGCTTATAGAAAACTAGAAGAAGATCGCAAGAAAAAAGTGGAGTTACAAAAACAAATCACATCGTTTTATAAAAGAGATGACGTCAGTCGAGCGACAGCGGGGAAGAAACAATACAAAACGTTTAAAAAAAACAAAATCCAAAAGAGATATTTGTTAGATAAACTAAAGAACTTACATAGAAAATATGTTGAAGAAGTAGGAAGAGTAAGTTTCAGTACCTTCAAAAAATACCGCCCTTTCTACGTGTTACCTCCTAATATCAAAGACTGTGAGAGTTGTGCGTGCACAAAACACTCGAATATGCAATTCTTAATAGACAGTTTACACTCGTTTGGTTTGCTTAAGAGCAATAATTTAAATGACGTAGTACAGGAATTTGTTTGTGATTCAAAATCAAAATGTTGCATGTACGATGACTGTTCTGATTGTTTTGTAAGAGAAATAGATAATGGCGATTTAGATCCAAATACTGAAGTGAAATGGTTTAAGTGGGCTTTAACAGATTATGAATATGGCAAAGAAGGCAATATGAAAAAATCTAAAAAAATGATGAAGACTTTAAAGGAGGGGACACTCAAAGATTTAGTAGAGACTTTTAACAAAGAAATCAAGCCATTTAAGAAACACGTTTTTAATTTCTATTACCAGTACAACCAATACAAACAATGTGCAGAAAATTTACAAGAGCATGAGGTATTGATACACATAGATTTCTCAGAAAATTATGTTTGTAAATATCACGAGGAAGTACAAGCTAAACATTTTGTAAAAGACCAAATTACTTTGCATACAGGTGTATTGTACCTTAAAAACCAAAAGCCTATATCGTTTTGTTCCATATCTCCTGATAACACACACAACCCAGAGTCCATATGCCCACATCTAGATCCGATCCTTAATTATGTCAAAAATAATCACCCAAATATAAACACGATTCATTTTTTCTCTGACGGCCCCGCGACCCAGTATAAACAAAAGAAAAATTTTTTTCTCCTCAGTCGAAACATTTATGATTACGGGTTCAGTACTAGTTCATGGTCATTTTTTGAAGCAGCGCACGGTAAAGGTGCTGCTGACGGCATTGGAGGTACAATTAAACGAACCCTCGATATGAAAACAGCTCAGGGACTAGATATACCCGACGCCAAGGCAGCATATGAAGCATTGTTATCTACAGAAACTAAGATTAAGATTTTTTACGTGCCAGCTGAAAATATTAGACCCCTTGATCCTTTGATTGTTGAGAATCTGATGCCTATACCTGGGACTATGAAAATTCACCAACTAATAACCTGTGGACAATACAAAATCATGTATAGAGATCTGAGCTGTTTTTGCAAAGATATACGTGAAGCTTGTACGTGTCATTCACCTAAATTTCATGATTTTTCTACTTTAAATAAAATAATTGTTAAAAGCAATCGCAATAGGAAGCGATGTAATAATCCTGAAAACAATAAAAATATTGCACAAAAATCGAAAAAGAAAGTCAAACGACACTACAAGCAATCCAGCTCATCCTCAGAAGATGACACAAGTATGGAAATCGAATTTGCTGAAAGTGATTGTGATGACGATTTTATGTCTGATGGTTCTTTGGTTTC
This sequence comes from Agrotis clavis, assembly GCA_954870645.1. Lineage (NCBI taxonomy): Eukaryota > Metazoa > Arthropoda > Insecta > Lepidoptera > Noctuidae > Agrotis > Agrotis clavis. The sequence continues at coordinate 8,459,203 of OX940944.1, read as the reverse complement.
TGACCAGAATTCACATATCGACGAAAATGTATCAAGCGAAAACCTCGACAGAATCCCTAGCATAACTCAAAAGAGCGTTAATCCTAATAAAAAAATCCATATTTTGTCCACTGTAATTATAAAGAAACCATTTCAAAGTAGTATGAATAAAGTAGACGAAGAAACTATTATAACAGAAGATAATTGTAGTGGCTGTATACTAGAGAAAACTGTAGAGCAAAAAATTAAAAAGAGAGATGAAAATAATGAGACTGAAACGAAAAAAGATAGCAAGACTGAATTGAATGCAAACCAAGAATTAAAACAGCCACAATCTTTAATAAAAATGAGTTTGAAGTTTGTGAATCAATTCTTGTTACCTGAAGGCAAAATTGTAAACACGAACCTTATAAATTTGCCACAAAAAAAGAAGTTGATTAAGAAAGCAGTGGCATCAAACGTCCGTTTTCTGCATGTAGTGTCTAAAACTGACGATGAAAATTTACCATTTGTGGCTGTTTGTGAAAATGATTTACCAAAAAGTCTGCAAACGTCGAAATCATCTGATGAAAGTGGTAGTTTAATAAAGTTTTCAAAAAAGGCCCATACAAACGTTTTACCTACGAGTACTGTATTACTTAGGGCGGGACCATCTAACATGAGCGAGCATACTGATACTTGTGTAATGGACATTGAAATGGAAAAAGACATAGGAAACGCTTCACTTTGTTGTTTTGAACAGGCAAGACCATTAAATGTATATAATTATAATACGAGTAGTGTCCCAGATGACTATGACGACAAGATGATAAACGGTTTACCTACGAGTAATGTATTATTTAGGGCGGGACCATCTAACATGAGCGAACATACTGACTGTAGTGTAATGGACATTGAAATGGAAACCGACATAGGAAACGCTCCACTTTGGTGTTTCGAACAGGCAAGACCACTAAATGTATATAATTATAATAGTGTCCCAGATGACTTTGGGGACAAGATGTCATACGATATTACGAAATGGGACAACATAGACTTATGTGATTCTAAAATACAAAACCCTGATTTCTGCCAAGATCAAAGTAAAGTCTCGACACAAGATGAATGCCCGAAGTTCGACACATACAACATATCAAAACCAGCTTTACTTCTCCCTGCTAGTGATCCCAGCCAACTTGTCAAAAATTCGAATTCACAGGTGTCACGTTCGTCAATGTTCGAACACTCAATGATCAAAATTACAAACGAGAATGATGCTGTGCTATCAGATAAAACACCAAGTCCATCAAACAATGAAACTGAAACATCTTACGATTATTCTGTGAATGATAAAGTTCTGGTGCGTTATTATGCCAGAAATAAGACATGGAAGTACTATATTGGAGTAGTTACGGCTGTTAATGCTGACCAAACTTATGACGTCTCCTTTTATGCTATGACACGTAATAAAGGCGAGATAAAATTTAAAAAGCCTAAAAAAATTGACAGAGATACAGTCCCAGAAACATTGATGGTAAAGATAATTGAAATTGATAGAGTATCAGATAAACTAGAAGAGTATACATTACATGACCCAGCAGATGCAATTTATTTCTGATTGGAAGAGTCTACTTACCTACTTGTTTTTTGTTTGTGTTTATGCTAGTTTTTTTAATCATTTCCGATATTTTGAGCCTTTAATTTGTAACTTAATGAAAACTACTTGTTTTGATGTTTATTTTACTAATCTTTTTAATAACATTTCCTAAGATGTTTTGAGGCTATTCTTTGTTACGTACAAGACTTACGTTAACGGGTTTATATTTAAATCTTCCATCTAAAGACATTACGATATTTTCAATTTATATGTTAAAACTTTTTTTAAATATTTGTCACATTTTGGATTGCCTTTAATTTGTAAGGATTATAAAACCACTCATTTTAACGTTTGTTTGAGTTGAGAAAACAAATGTTATGTTAAAGCAATTTGTAACCATGAGGCTTTAGTTATCGCCTTTTAGGTTGTATTTAGTGTTTTTTTTAAAGTTATTTTGTAATTGTAATAAGGACTAAAAAATTTAATATCATCAATCTATTACCATCATCTTCCAGCCCTTGTCTCGTTTTATTTGGGGTTGGCGCAATACGTTCTTTTCTTTCATTCTGTCATGTCACCCGTCGCTCTATCACTAACTAGTTTTTCTTTCATATCACTTCTCACACAGTCCATCCATCTTTTCTTTGGTCTCCCTGTTCCTCTCCATCCAGCCACATGTATAATCTACTCATAGATCTTTTAGTAACATGCGTTTCATCCCTCCTCTTTACATAACCATACCAAGACAAACGGTTCCCTTTCAACTTTAAGTTACTTGCGCCACTTTCAAACATTCTTTAATATGCTCATTTCTCACTTTATCTATTCTCGTCACGCCACTATTCCATCTAAACATTCTCATCTCAGCTCCATGCAATCTTTATTCATCAGTCGTTTTCATAGCCCAACATTTATTAAGGGGCTTTTGCAGGCAGCTCAAAATAAAATCAGTTCCTTTCATACAAACAGTCAATAGGTACTTACTCGACGGAATTGTGTTACTTATACCTGATTTTTTTTGGCGAGTGACAAAGTTGGCTCTTTATTAAAAGTTGTTCTTACCTATCAAGAACTATGTTATTCAAAATCATTCTTTAAAGAACTCAGGATTCTTTTTTTTTTAACTCGTGGTAGGTATGTGATTCTTGTTTAGTTTTATTGTAATTTTTTAAATGTCATTATTAAAGGTACACAAGTACATCGATTAAAAATCGTATTTCATTACTCCTATAGCACTGCATGTCCAATTTTTTTTTAAATCTTTTATATAATTAGGATATGTATTTAACCATTATGAAACCACCTTTACCCAAAAGATGTGTTACTTTTGGGTTACATTTGTGTAACGGTAACACAAAATCTGTTGTGATACTTTTGTGATATAATTGACAATTTTGGCGGCCTTACCCAACCCCATTTTTGAAAAAAAAAACCGATACGTAAAATTTTCATATAAAATCATTTTCTCATAAGAATTATCCGCTCTGCGTGGTCACCAAGCTAAATGTTAATAATACTACACTTGCCGGCGCATGAAACGGGCAGAGCGCACCCCGCTTACCTACCCCCCCCGCCCCGCTACACCTGAGCGACACATCACAGCGCGGTGCCCAGACTCATCAGCTTTTTATAGATAACTTTGTGACGTGATATCTCAATATTTTTGTATTGAGTGATACAAAAAGAAAAAACACGTATTCAATGATTTTCGCCAAAGATTAATATATCAAAATTTGGATGGTGACTAAAAAATCATCCTTTATAACAATGTTATATAACATGTTATGTTATATAGTCTGTACTTTCTTTCTTTAATTTTGACTGGCCTGTTGGTCTAGTGGTTAGTGACCCTGACTGCTATGCCGGAGGACGTGGGTTCGATTCCCACTCAGGACAAATGATTGTGTGATGAGCATGATCATTTGTTCTGTGTCTGGGTGTAATTTATTTATCTATACATATAATAAAACTGTAGAAAAGTAATTTTTGTACATTAAAAAAAACTCAAAAAATAAAGCCAGGTTATTAAAGGACAACCAATAGAACCCATTTCTAGCATTTTTAGAATTTTTGTCTGTTTGTCTGTATGTCTGTTTGTATGTTTATTTGTTCGGGCATCACTTAAAATGTACGAAAGCTCTGTAGATAACTTTAATACACAACGACTGACCGTACCTTGAAGTAACGTTTAGTTTTTGTTTCATCGGAATCGGTTCAGTCTATCAAAAGATATTTGAATTTAAAGTGTTCCAGAAGTAAAATTACGGTCAGTTCACACCGAGACGCGTAGGTCAGTAGCGCGATCTAGCTTCGAATGGAAAAACTACTTATTCAATTAATAAACTTAAACATAATTATTTCAACGCACGGCAGATGGCGTTTTAAGAAAACCTGGAAACGAGGTGTTATTGAAGTAACATTTATGTACGGTATTTTGTTTCATCGTAATCAATTCAATTGAGAGCAGTGGTGGCCCAGTGGTATCGGTCCCGACTTACGAGTTGTAGGTCGTGGGTTCGAACCCCGCCAGGCGCATTACTTTGCGTAATTTATTTCATCACCACTGCTCTCAAAACGGTGAAGGAAAACATCGTGAGGAAACCGGCATGTCCTAGAACCAAAAATTCGAAGACATGTGATATCTGCCAACCCGCACTGGGCCCGCGTGGTGGATTATGGCCCACTCCCTCTCACAGAGAGGAGGCCTGTGTCCCAGCAGTGGGAACATTATAGGCTGATGATGATGATGAATCATTTCACCCGAAATTAATTAAAGCGATTTAAAGGAATCGAACATAATGGAATGGAATGCACTGGACTGGACTGGAATGGAATGGACTGGACTGGACTGGACTGGACTGGACTGGACTGGAATGGAGTGGAGTGGAGGAATGGACCGGAATGGAATGGAATGGAATGGAATGGAGTGGAGTGGAGTGGAGTGGAGTGGAGTGGAGTGGAGTGGAGTGGAGTGGAGTGGAGGAATGGAATGGGATGGAATGGAGTGGAGTGGAGTGGAGTGAAGTGGAGTGTAGTGGACTGAAAAGGAGTGGAGTTGACTGGAGTGAACTGGACTGGAGTGGAATGGAGTGGAGCGGGTGGAGTTGAGTGGAGCGGGTAGAGTGGAGTGGAGCGGGTGGAGGGGAGTGGAGCGGGTGGAGTGGAGAGAAGCGGGTAGAGTGGAGTGAAGCGGGTGGAGTGGAGTGGAGCGGGTGGAGTGGAGTGGAGTGGGTGGAGTGGAGGGGAGCGGGTGGAGTGGAGGGGAGCGGGTGGAGTTGAGTGGAGCGGTTGGAGTGGAGTGGAGTGGAGTGGGTGGAGTGGAGTGGAGTGGAGTGGAGTGGGAGGTGTGGAGTGGAGTGGGAGGAGTGGAGTGGAGAGGGTAGAGTGGAGTGGAGCGGGTGGAGTGGAGTGGAGCGGGTGGAGTGGAGTGGAGCGGGTGGAGTGGAGTGGAGCGGGTGGAGTGGAGTGGAGCGGGTGGAGTGGAGTGGAGCGGGTGGAGTGGAGTGGAGCGGGTGGAGTGGAGTGGAGTGGGAGGAGTGGAGTGGAGCGGGTGGAGTGGAGGGGAGTGGAGTGGAGCGGGTGGAGTGGAGTGGACAAGTTTATAAAATTGTTCCAGCAACCTTTTCAAAATCTAAATCTTACCTACATAATAATATAAGCTGAGCCTAAATCCTTATTTTTTTTTTAATCTTTTTGTATGTCCGTTGTAGGTAAGTAGTACATGTTTCTTTGACAAATAATCTAAGAATTTTATTTGTCTTGGAGTTTTAACTCTTTTTGTCGCTTTACGTTCACACGCGCTGAAATAGGATTTAGAGTAGGTTCCATCATTTTTTTTTTCCATACCAACATTCATTTAATTCATTAAACAATATCGAATCCAAATCGATATACAAACTACTCTAATCCAATAGCAATTAAATGGTACTGCCTTTGAACAACAGAGGGCGTTTATTACAAACACGTTAAATATTCTTGAATTCGAAATACAGGGTTTATAAATGAAAAACGTGGCGAGAATTAAACGCTTCGCACTAAAAGATACATTGTTAAATTCCGACATCCACGCGAACGAAGTCGCGGGCACAGCTAGTCTATAATATGTATGTATTTAGAAATATATAAGTATGTTGTATCAGTTGTCTGGTACCCATAACACATGCTCTGCTTAGCTTGGGACTAGATGGCGTTGTGTGATAGTTGTGGAACATTATTATTATTATTATTATAATCCTGAGCATAATTACGTCTATTTCTGGCCGTTTGTCTACAAGGACTGATGGTTTCAATGTTTTTTTTTTCAGTTCAAACCGCTCATATCGGTACCACATGGACAAACACAAGGAGAAACAAAGTTGTAATATTTGTGGAAATACCTTCGTCAATAGCAGCGGACTTAAAGTTCATATGTAGTAAGTATTGATCATCACGATATCATCATCATCATCTAGACCAGGCCCCGGCCGCCAGAAGACATCCGTATGCAAAATATGAGGACCGAGTTTTGAGTTTTGTAATATATTTTTAGGATTGTCAAGATATATATTTTTGATGTTGCCAGCAATTATCGTGGTCCAAAAAAAAAATCCGCACTGTGGTCTCAGATCAATAAAACGTTGATATTTGGTGGGTTTTGGTCTGAATAAATTTCATATGATATGGCATTACAAACCGATTATACTTTATTATGACGAGACCTTGATAAAATGATTGGAAAATATAGTAGAAAAACATATGAATACATAATTATCTAGGTATATATTTAAAAGAACAGGATTTTTATTAAGACTCGACTACAGCCGAAACCGCTAAACGTAGAAACTTGAATTTTGGACAGCAGTTGAGTTTTTATAGGAAAATCATAACGTGCTAACCGATGAATTTGAAACCCGGTATATGGAAATTAGATCAAAAGTAATCAAACACGTGTTTTTGGGTTTTTCAAAAATCGCCCCCTAAATTGGTGAAAAGGGGTGATTAAGTTTTAAGGGAAGGATTTTACTACGTGTAGTGCGGTAGTATTTTACAAATTTCTGGACCACTCCAGACACTGGCAACATGCATTTTTAAATAGTCCAAGAACCCATTTGCATACTTCATAAAACAGATTGCGGTCCTCATATTTTGCAAACGAAATTCCTTCTGCGACCTGCACTAATCTGGGAAACGTCCAGTGCTGAATAAAGGATTTTTTATGGTTGGTAGAATCTTCAAATGAGTCCTCCCGCCCAGGGTAGGACGGTATGGCCTGTTAGATACGTACCTACGAACTAAAATCCACGGTGATCCTTAATAGCCCTTTACGTTCGAGGGCCACGGTAATCTGACGTGACATTCCCGCGACCCGGGAAGGCTCTGGCCCTCTTAGGGGGGCCCCGTCAGATTGCTGACAGCTCTTTGAGGCGCGCGTGGAACACGACGCGCCGTCGACCCGGGCATGGGCCATGATCGGACGGCGATTCACCCATAACTCACCGTCTGCATGCCCGATTATTAGACTCTTACCTAACAGAGAGGACACTGTGCGGTGTAGGTATGAAACGGCACGCTCACACGCGCACACCGCGGGCGGTGTCGCTACATGTGGCTGCCGCGCGCCGCTTCCGTATCGTAATTATTTTTCTTACGTGTAATCACGTACAAGTAAATAAAGATAATAAAATATGAAGACAAGCAAATACTGTATAACGTTTGGTTGCCTAAACGAAACAGTGAAAAAGGCCTCGCGTTTCATAAACTACCGCGTGACGTCGAAAGGTGAAAGTATCGAATGTTTATGATTAGTGTTATTCCCACATAATGTTTATGAATCTAGGGTTAATTATTAATTACCTACCTGTTGTGATGTGCTTATTTATTATGTCATTCAAGTACAGACGTTCCGCTGAACTGATCATGGTTAGGTAGGTTACAAGTTTGGAAATGTGTCGAGATACTCGGGGGGTGTGAGCCTACTAGACGACCGAGATAAATAGACGAATATCAAACCTGACATCACTCTCACTTACCTTATCGCTCGGTAGAAAGTAGAAAGATGTTTGCGTTGTTATTTACTCACGTTCAAACTCAGAAAATGGCCACACTATGCATTCAAGGTCAGCGATCGTAATGGGGATGGCAACTCAAAGCTAATCGTAGATGGCGCTGCGATAGTTGGTCCCCACGTCTACCTTGTACAAAAAAACAAACAAGATTATTTGTTATAAAAATTGAGTATAAATACAAAACAAATATGGAAAATTATTCGTCCATGCAAGTACTATATACTAAAAGAAGAATTAAGACGCCGCGGCGCATCTACAAGAGAAAAAAAGTGATTTAATTGAGTGGTTATACATTTGATTTTACCGTAATAAATCCACAATTACTTGTAGTTGAGGTTTCAATTTTTGAGTTTAGGTATGTTTTACCTGTCCTCTCCTATAACAAGAATATAATGCTGCTTTTGACTTTCTATTTTGATAAAATATCATAATGTTTTAAGTCAGTAATTTTAACCTTTTTTTCTATTTAGATTCGAGAAATATCACAATATATTTAATTTCTTAACACCACAACTATTACAAAACTCGTTCCAGGTGATAATTCTTCGATTTTCGAGCGATGCAATACTGGTACATAACCTCCAAAAGAAAAGTAGATATTATTTTGAAAAGTGTATTCCATCATTTTTACAGCTAATTACACAACATCTAGTCATTTTACATCAATAAATGTTTTTTTTTTCTGAAAATTCCTTTGATTTTACAGTTCTTTGGGGACCAAACTGTCATTTTCACTTTGACACTTGCCTTCCCCATTCGTTGCGCGACTTTTTTTACCATTTACAAGGACTCACAACGCAGGGCCTGTGACGTAGGGATGGCAATCACAGATCGATTAATCGAAAAATAGATTTTTGGAGCCAAAAAGATCGATTTTTTAAATCTATTTATAGTACTGAATTCAGTGAATCGATACTTCACCCTTGAAAATCGACATTCGTTTTTATTTTTGCTATAAACCAAAAAAGTACCTACTTACAATTAATTGAATGTACCCATATTTTTTCTTGTTATGTTTTTACATTTTTATATTCTAATGAGTTTTTATGCTTTCTATATTCTAATACTGTGTATTTCGTAATTCTAATTTGCATAATTGTCCTTAACCTTAAATTGCAGTAATTGGCTGTTCACACAGCCGTTGTAATTTGATAAATAAATAATAAATAAATTATAGAGTGCTGCCGGTTAAAGGGTTAATTATTCAAAAACTCGCGTGGTGGCTGTATGTTTGGATTCCTTCGCCTCTCTTTAATAAAAAAGTAACGTTTGTTTGTAATCTTTGTCTTTCTTTTTGTATTCTGTGACTGACATTTCTTGTTGCGTCATCAGTCATCATTATTCATTAAAATTCATTTGTTTGTTGTTGTAGAATCTGTGTGTCGTAAAGCGAAATAAATACTGATTTTTATGTAGTGTTTGTTGCAGTATAATAACTACTTATTTGTAAACCAATACATTTAATAAAGGCTTTAAACAATAAAGCCTAACATTTCAAATATTTTAAATAATATTCTTTTTTGTTTTTGTAAGATGAAATGTTCAAAATATTACAAGAATAGGTAGAAACGATACTATAATTATACATATATTATTATTTCTAACGTAAGGTGCCGTAGGTATTATGTATTAACATTCTGTGCTACCAATCGATAATGTATGTAGTAATGTGTGTAGTATGTAGTAACGAAACCAAAAAGATATAGGCTGATGATAAAAAAAATCCCTGAAGAACATTTATGTTAATAGTGTAATATAACAAATGCATAAAATACACCTACCTACCTAACTGTGCCTTCTAAACTCGCAAGTCGCAACCCTAAGTGAGCTTGACCGGCAGCACACCGATAGCAACATTGTAATGCCGCGGCGTCGGATAAACCAAAATAAACTCTCGCGCGTAGCCATTCAGTACAATTTTGCTTGTGCACGGGAAGTTTAGGCTAATATAAAAGTAGGTGGGCGGTACGGCTGCAAGTTAAAATGTGCTTTATTCTTTCGTGCATAGATTTTACATTTGTTTGATTGTTTTTTGGAAGAGACCGATCTGTAGTAATCTGTGCTCTTACAGACTAAATATCTACCCTGCTCCTTCGGGTGGACTATGGCCCACTTCCTCTCACAGAGAGGAGGCCTGTGTCCCATCAATGGGAACATAATAATATATGGGCTTTTGATGATGAGACCGTTGCTTCAGTGCTGTCGTGGCTCTAAGGCCTTGCGCTGCGTTAGGCGAGCGACCGGCGCGGGTGCCCGCGTGGCGTGCTGTTTTCTTGTAATCTCATCGACGGGCGACCCGCTGCACGCAGCATTGGTCTATGAGATTACATGAAACAGCGAGGCCACGCGGGCGCCCGCGCCGGTCGCTCGCCTAACGCAGCGCACGGCCTTAGTCTTTAAAGAATAGCAGTACCGATTAATTACAATCACATGAACAATGAATGTTACTTTTATCTCCCTTATACTCGTATCTTACCTTCGCTAGCTTTAGCTTTAGCTCGTGGCTAAATAATTACAGCCGCACAGGCCGATCTTCCGGGTTAAGCCGCGCTTGCCGAGGTTGGTCTGTGGATGGGTGACCATCTGTCATAGCGAGTTTCCTCCGTGTCTCGGAAAGCACGTAAAGCCGTTGGTCCCGGCTGTCATTTGTAGATCTTTGACAGTCGTTACTGTTAGTCAGAAGCTCTAAAGTCTGACAACCAGTCTTACCATGGGGTATCGTATTACCCAGTTACTGGGTTGTGGAGGTCCGACAGGCAGTCGCTCCATGTAAAATACTGATATCCAGCTGAATCTGGTTTGACTGGAAGCCGACCCCAATATAGTTGGGAAAAGGGTAGGCAGATGATGACTCGTATCTTACCTTCCTTTCACAGCACAGTCCACAAGCAATCCTCCCGCGTTTACAAATGTGAGCAATGCGATAAGTCGTACTGCGCCCGGTCCGGACTGGAGTCGCACTTACGATCTGCGCACGGCGGCGGCGACACGCGTGCGTTCTGCGTGCAATGTAAGACACACTACAGGACTAAACATGGACTGGCACATCACCTCGCTACCAGCTCTAAACATATTAGCGATAGTGATAAAAGGTAAGTACCAGAAAAAGTACCACTTCTCAAACCTTAAAAGAAGAGAAGGAAAAAAGATTAGATGAAAGACTTGATTGCACGTTTTTAGTTAAATTTGGGCAAATATAAAATCAGGGCCACAATTAAACGTCGTGGTAAAATCATCAAATGAGTCCTCCCACCCAGAGCAGAGCGGGAGGGACTGTCAGACTTGTACTGACTAACACGGTTTCCTTCAATAGCTCTTTACATTCCTGGGTCACGGTAATCCGTTAGTCCCGCGACCCCAGCAGGCTTTGGCCCTCTATCCGGCTCTCTACTCGCCGTCGACCTGGGTATGGTCCATGGTCGGACAGCGAGTAGCCCATTACTCGCCGCCCGCCCGTATGGCGCCTACGGTGGCCGGAGATCGTCTGCCGATGTCTTTCGCCGTGGGCGTCTACCACTGCTGCTGGTTTGGAGGGAGGACGCTGTCATCTCCTCTCGCGGCCCGCCTCCTCCTACGCGAGCATGACTGCTTCGCAAAAGGAGGCGACCGCAGCATGACCGCGACCAATGCCGGGCGCGAGAGGTCTCCGCTTATCGCCGTCGTGAGGACACGGTGGTGCTCTGCCGCGCGCGGGGCAGTCCTGCTCCGTATGCTCCACCGTGTCCTCAGGGCGACCTTCGCAGTGGTAACAGAGGAGGAAATGTCTGGGCATTTCCTCCTTCCTCATCAGACACAGCAGGTACCTCCCGAAACTTTTGTGTCCGGTGAGGACCTGCGTCATGCGGTAGGTCAGGACGCCTGGCATACAAAAAAAGTTCTCCTAACTTTATTTGTGACTAGCTTCCGCCTGCGGCTTCGCCCGCGTGGTGTTTTGATCCTAGCCTAGCCTATGTTCTTTCTCAGGGTCTAAAGATTGTCTGTGCCAAATTTAATCAAAATCGATTGAGAGGTTTAAGCGGAAAAGCGTAACAGACAGACAGACAGAGTTACTTTCGCATTTATAATATTAGTTTGGAAGTTTGGATGTAGGATAACATTTATATTTTATAGGATACTAACTGTTGCCAGCGATTGCACTACGACTCTTAAATTAGCCCATGGGAAGAAAAATTCGGCATAAAAACTATCCGATGTGTTAATCCAGGTCATAAACTATTTGTGTACCAAAATTTATCCAGTCAGTAGTTTAGAGGGCCAGCCTGCCGGGCTCGCAGGACTTATGACTTACCGTGACCCCGGAACGCAAAGGGCTGTTGAAGGACACCGTGGATTTTAGTCTGTACAAGTATGACAGTCCCTCCTGCGCTGCCCTTTGCAATGTGACATAAGTACTCATACTACATTTTTAAAGGTGTCCATAATTGCATTGATAATATTTTTAATTTGCGGTTTAGTAGCCGTAATGCAATCAGCATCGTGAGTAGAGCCTTAGATTAAATAAAATATTGCCCATCATTTCGATTACACCCTGTATATTACATCTCATTACAGATTCATTTGTGACGAATGTGGGGCCAAGTTTGTGACGAAGAGTAACTTGCAAGTGCATATAAATTGGGAACACTTCAAGATCAACACGCATCGTTGTGCCAAGTGTACCAAGGTGCATTTTTTTTCTTTTTAGCGTGGCGTGGTAAAATCATCAAATGAGTCCTCCCACCCCGGGCAGGGCGGGAGGGACTGTCAAACTTGTACTGACTAAAATGTACGATGTCCTTCAATAGCCCTTTATGTTCCGGGGTCACGGTGAGGAAATAAAATCCCGCGGCCCCGGCAAGTGTACCAAGGCGCTTTCTTTTTGTGGTAAAATCATCAAATGAGTCCTCCCGCCCTGGGTGGGGCGGAAGGGACTGTCAGACTCTTACTGACTAAAATCCACCCGTGTTCCTTCGGACGCCCTTTACGTTCCGGGACCACGGTATCCTGGGTTAAGAAAAAACCCGTGACCCCACCAGGCATTTGGCGCGAAACACGACGCGCCACCGACCCGGGCTTGGTCCTTGGTCGGACGGCGAGCTACCCATTACTCTCCGTCCGCAAGCCCGCTCCGCCGCTGTGCCCTCTGCTATTCAGGGACACGCGTTGGAGCGTCCACCTGACAGGCTATTTGCATACGGGCAAAGGCACATACTCTTCCTTAGGCACACAGTGCGTAAGGAAGAGTTTTTGCCCGCATCCCAGGGTGCACCGGCCCGAAAAACTGGTCTTCCCCCCGGACGTATCCGAGAGGGAACTCCAGTCCACGGGCGCACGTGGAGGTTTCCTGTCTTAGCACCCCGTAGTCTTAGTACCAAGGTGCTGAGAAAAAATATTTAATACTAGCTCCTTCCCCGTGGTTTTACCGTTGCGACTCCGCTCCTATTGGTCGAAACGTGATGTTATACAGCATATAGCCTTCCTCGATAAAATGGACTATCCAACACAAAAAAAAAATCGAATAAAGCTCTTAGTTCCTGGGAATAGCTCGTTCAAACAAGCAAACTTTTCAGTTTTATATTATTTGTAAGGAAAAAAATAGGAATCCATAAATATAATAAAATTGTTAAAAATAAAACAAGTTTCCTCCGTGCCTCGGAAAGCTCCTAAAGCAGTTAGTCCCGGCTGTCATTTGTAGATCTTTGACAGTCGTTACTGTTAGTCAGAAGCATGGCAACCAGTCTTACCATGGGGTATCGTATTACCCAAGTAACTGTGTTGTGGAGGTCCGATAGTCAGTCGCTCCATATATAATACTTAATAATTCAGCTGTATCTGGTTCGACTGGAAGCCGACCACAATATAGTTGGGAAAAGGAAGGCAGATGATGACCCTCAAATAATTTTCCGTGTTTGTAGATATTCAAAAGTCGTAACGCTCTCAATCGCCACGTGACTTACGTCCACAATAAGAAACGACCGCCGCGGAACAAGATTTGTGACTACTGCGGCAGAGCATTTACTGTAAGTAACATATGACATCAAATCAGGCCCTATAGCCAAACGGCAAGCGACAATCGCTAACGCTCAGCAGTCGCTAATACATTTTCAACTTTCACCACTACCCCATTGTGTTAAAAATCTATCAAAGATTACAGATCGTTTTCGTTTGTTTCGTTCGCTATCGCTCAGCAGTCTTTACTAGATTTTCAACTTTAGGCGATGGGGTATAAATTTGAAAATGTATTAGCGACTGCTGAACGTTAACGATTGTCGCTTGCCGTTTGGCTACAGGCTCAGTACCCTTATTACGAGTTTTCACTATTTTACTTTACAGCGTCTTTCCAGTATTTACAGCGTTTTTTGTATAACCCAGTTCATTGAAGAAAGGATTCTTAAATGGCGGCGCTTATCGTGTTCTCTCGCTCGCACTCTAGTGCTGTCTATACTCACTCCCGCGCGTAGCGTAAGCAGAAAAAAAAATTGTCTTGATGTCTTGACGCGCTCAGTGGTCTTTTTTAAGAATATTTACTATTGTTTTCTGTTATTTTTCCGTTGTTACCTGTTGATTATTGTTTTTTAATTTTGTTTTATTTTTTGTTAGGTTAAGATTTAGAAATTATTGTAATCCAGTCTTGTTTTTATTATTTTTAATTTGAAATCTTATATGCTGACTGTACTATCTGTCAACGCAAGTACAAGCCGCCATTTTAGAATCCTTTCTTCAATGCACCGGCTTTTATGAAAAAATGGAACAGCGCCTCTGGTGTGCGAAGAAGGAACTAATTTTTTCCTTGAAACTTGTCAATTTGAAAATGTCAGTTCCAGTTTACTTTACGTCTCAAATACTGAAAACTCTTGCTAAGGGTACTGAAGGGGCAAGCGATAAACAACTGTACATCTAAGTATTAAGGGTTGAAATTCTACTAGAGACTGGTGAGCGTTAAGGATCGGGACGAACGGAAACCGTCTGTTAAGCCCGGTTTCCACCGCGAGCGGAACGGACACATTAATGACTCCTTTAAACTCGCAAGCGCAAACTGCATACTTGTATTTCCACCAACAAATCGTTTTTGCGTTCCCAGAGCGAGCTCATTTTTACTCTTTTCACCCGCTGGGTCATTAATGTGTCCGCTCCGCTTGCAGTGGAAACCGGACTTTATCTTTTATAGATTTTCAAACTCGTCTACGGGACTGTAATTGCCGAAGAGCAGGTTTAATATATTTTTTAGGTTGTAAAATCATCAGACGAGTCCACCCGACTTTGGTGGAACAGAAGTGACTGTCAAACTGTTTTTGACTAAAAATCTACCCTGATCCTTCAGTTACTCTTTGCGTTCTAGGGCCGCGGCAAAGTTTTAGCAGGCAGGTAGTTGGTCCTAACTAGCATCATTTTGCTGATAAGTCTGATCGTCCAGTTTTTTCCAGATTTTTTTGTACCTACTGTCAACATGCCCATTTTATATAATAAATATTCTTTGTTTCCAGACCCAAACGATTCTCCAATCTCACATTCGAACCCACACCGGAGAGAGGCCGCTACATTGCACGCACTGCCCCGCGACGTTCGCTCATTCAGCTGCTTTGTATACTCACAATAAGTTGTTACATACTCCTAAATAAATAATGGCGTACAAACTTTGTATACAACTGTTTTTTATTTTTGTGGTTAAAATGATCAAACGAGTCCTCCCATGCGAGACGGGACTGTCTCGTACCTCGTAATGAATAAAATCCGGCACTATAGTCCTCGCCAAATAAGTCTGGAATAAAGGTCATAGATCCTAATAATGCATCGTTCGAATTTCATAACACCATCGTTCGAATTTCAAAATAAAATATAAGTTCAAGATCGCCTCTTACCACGATACGTTGCTTTTGGTCGTTCTACGACATTTTTTTTTCGAATGGTTTTGAAATCAAAGACATTAAACTATATACGAGCAATAGACGGGACATCACGAAGAAAGTGATCCAAAACTTTTTACCAATAGGTAAAAAGTCCCTCGGTCTAGTAGTCGCGTTGCTATGTAACGCTTAGATAGCGCTACTGACGCACGGCATCAACAATTTTGTATGACAATTTTCCCAATGCCCGCTCTATAGGTTCTTTTAAATCTCTTTGTTTGAAATATTGCAATATATTGGTACACGGGGGTCAACGTATTTTATTCCACCCTTATCTGGCGGAAACTATAACTCCACACTCCTCACAAACTGAGTTTTGACAGCACGGTTGGCGCAATGGCTGCGAACAACCGACTGCTGCGTAACGTTTCGCGGGTTCGATCCCCGCACGGAATATTTGTGAGACCTGTAAGGGCGTTTACGCACTATGTCCGATCCGAACCCGTGAAAAAATATCACGGACAGAACTCGGATATTGCTTACGCACTACTCCGATCTCTGACAACCAGCCGCATACCCCCCGCCCGCCCCGCTGCCTCTGCGCGTACGCAGCTCGGATTCAACTCGGACGCAGTGCGCGAGCGTTCATACAAATAATACTATGGCTACTTCGGTCCGTAATTTTTTATCCGAAACGGAGATTCTCGGATGACGGAGATCGGATCTAGTGCGTAAACTACCATAGAAATAGTTCTACGGCTACGACGGACCGTATTTTCACGGGTTCGTTTCGGATTCGGATCGGACGTAGTGCGTAAACGCCGTAAATATTTGTTGCGGGTCTGGGTGTTTGTGTATGTCAGTTCCTGTTTGTATTTACGCACCCACGATACAGAAAGTGCTAGTGTGGGGCAGTTAAAAAAAAGTATCTGCAGATATTGGGAGATTGAAGGAAAATAAATAAAATACAACATTATAAGTAACAAATAATTATTTTATTTGGGTATTAAACTCAAAGCCTTACAAAAAAAATAGCATCTTTGTATAACTTCATCCTATACAATTTTACTTCATTATGCATAAAACTACCGAAACTTTATGAACAGGATTTTTAGGCGGAAGAATAAACAATATTGCATAATTATATTAGATGATTACCTTACCATAATTTGAAAAATCATATTCGTATACACACTGGTGAAAACCCGTATTTTGTGTTTCTTAAATAGTAATTGAGTTACATTTACAACGTGTAACGTTAAAAGCGCAAAACCTCCCGTCGGGTAACTCAGCCCATGTTACTGGACAATGTTTGTTTGAAAACTTTTGGAAATTCACAAAAAAAAAATAGATTTTTCATATTGATGGGCCCGATCAATTTCTCATTTTGTATGAAAAACCAATTTTTTTTTGCGAATTTCCAAAATTCTTTTGTCAAACATTGTTCAGTGACATAGGCTGAGTTACACCACGAGAGGTTTTGCGCATTACGTTGCACGTTGTAAAGATGTGAGACTCAAAATCAATAAGTTTTTCTATTGTGCAAATATGGGAAATCTTCACGGACACGTCGACTATCTCCTCTCTCCTCGACAGTCGAGGTAGTGCGGGACTCGAACCCGCTAAAACTCACTCCTGCCCTGCCAGTGTCTCTCAGATATGGTCGGAGTGCTTGTAATCATGTCAGCTTGAGCATGAGCATTGTCGCATGAGCGACAGTTCAAAAGTTAGGGTCAGCTCACACTGAGACACGACGCGATGATACTTAAGGGCGCGTAACCAAATGGTAACGTCGCAAATAGCTGTCAAATATTTACAAGTTTTCATTAATTTCGCAACGTTACTGTATGGAAATAAGAAATGTGGCTCTGTATTGCACTAAAAACTTGACTAGGGAATTCAATAATTAATATCGTAACACCGAATAATTAAATAGTTTTAGATGTAAAAAAAGGATTTGAAAACTTTCCAAGTGCTTTTTTTACACCTGAAATGGTTACAACATCAAATTCAGTATTTTAATTGCATTCCTATATCAAATGATTTAGTGCACTACAGAGCCATATTTCTTATTTTCCATACAGTAACATTGCTAAATTAATTAAAACTTGTTAATATTTGACAACTATTTGCGACGTTGCCACCTTTTAGAATACGCGCTCTTAAAGAGGCCAGTGATTTCGCGCTGCGCAGCGAGACGCCGCGCGGTGCAGCGGAAGGTGTCTACGCGCGCCCCGCGTCCTTCCGCAGTCTACCATTTGTAAGCGCATGACAACGACTTATATTTAGCGGATA
The DNA here is from genome assembly GCA_954870645.1 of Agrotis clavis. Classification (NCBI taxonomy): domain Eukaryota; kingdom Metazoa; phylum Arthropoda; class Insecta; order Lepidoptera; family Noctuidae; genus Agrotis; species Agrotis clavis. Next base: position 8,441,486 of record OX940944.1, on the reverse strand, counting down.
CATCATGGAGAGAAAAGTTTTTTTTTTGTGCAACTTTACGAATGTTCATATAATTTTTCTGCAATAAATCCGATTATAACTAAATTTCAGTTTACAATTAGATATAATTTCACTCGACCGAACGGCATCAATTTTACACGAAATCTAAATGTAAATAAGTTGCTGTGTCGAGCGGCGTCGCGCGAACCGACGACAGACGCACCGCTGCATGGCGCAACGTTTCCTGAATTCTCACAACGAAACGTATCTTTTCGTGTAGAAAATAGTTGTATTTTTAATCGCTCTTTAAAAGTATGGCGCAGCGTCGCGTCTCGTATCGGTGTGAACAGACCCTTAAACACGCCTTTTGAAGGTATCACTGACCTCAAAAAATAGTAAGTGACACCGATTTTTTTAAAAAGAAAGTCGTTTATTTTTGTCTAAATTAGACCACTAAACCAAATAAGTCAGTTTTGCAAACGATCACACAGGTAAATCAGAATAAAGAGCACATCGGAACAGTAGCATAACATGGAGTGTTGTGTATTTATATTATTAACCAGTATATATATGAAGATTAAATTAAAATAAGATGAACCTATTTACATAAAATATACAATTAATAATAATATTCGAATTCAACTTTTTTTTGTAATAAAAATAAAATACCTAGCATAAAAAGAAACTAACAAAACTAAAAAAAAGTCATTTGAACAATACATATTCATTTACACACTGTTGAAAAACCTCAAATGGTGGGTGATGAATAATATTCATAATCTACTTTTCTTAAATAAAAAAAAATTACTAACTTAAAATTAAACTACTAAAATTAACTAAAAAATATTGATCGCCATGTCGACAACAAAACTTTTTTTAATTCACACTGTTGAAAAACCTCAAATGGTGGGGGTACAGACGCCAACATACTCGTATCAACCTACCTCAATCTATCAAAATTTCTCAATCAAACATAACCCCCTTTTTCTTTTGTAATACATAAAATATATAGTAAATACTTTTAGCAGATTGGGTCAGATCGATGAGCTCGCGTCTGTACATACTTAAAAATAACTGATTTATCAAGAAACGACTAAAAAAGTCACCTTAGAGTCGAGAATTGATAATATAGACATATTCATTTACACACTGGTGAAAAACCTTAAAAAAAAAAAACAATTTTTCTTTTACCAATTTAGTTGTTTCTGTAAAAAAAATAGTCCCTTTATTGAGTTCTTTTAAATTATAATTTGCAAATTCAAATTCATTAAATGAAAGTTTTTTTTTTCAGATTAATCTGTATTAGAGATTTTTTCACCTCAAAGTCGATATATGTAATTGAAAAGAGAGACATATTCATTCATACACTGGTGAAAAACCTTAAAAAACACCCAATTTTTCCTTTACCAATTTGGTTGCTCCAGAAGAAAAAAAATGACCCTTTTTTCAGATCTTTCAAATTCTAATTTGCAAATACGAATTCATTCAAATAAAGGATTTTTATTCAGGACTCATCTGTGTAAATTACATTTTCTATAAGGAGAAGCGCGCTTGCTGATGATAACGCGATGCGATGCAATCCGACAGATTCCAACTACAAGTGAAAATCATCCTTACCACTACACTACGACATATTATTATGACATAAAACGTGTGGTTATCTACGAGTAGATGAAAAACAAAACACGCTCGCCCTGACGACGTAAGTCAGTCGAATTGCATCGTTATATCGTAGTAGCAAGGACGATTTTCATGTTTAGTTAGTAGAAATTGCAAATCGTACGAAGCGCCCTTGCTTATGCATGACGCAATGCGATGCTATTGGACTAATTTGCGTCCTCGACCACTTTGAAGTGAAAATCATCCAATCATCCATCATCAATGGAAGCTTATAAGTTCATTAATGACTCAAGCATAATAGTCGACATCGGCTCAGTTGCCAAAATTGAAAAAAAAAGGACCCAATTGGAGACTAATTCTGCACAAGATACCTTTTTTTTTTTGCACCGTACTTCAGAAATTCTCCTAAAGACTTGTTTTATAAAGAAACATATTCGAATACATACTGGTAAAAAACGTTTTCTTTATAATTTCATTTCAATTACATTTAATTCTGGCTGGGCATATCTAGCCTTTATACCGTTTAACATAAGAGGCATTTTTCTGTGGTATACTAAGCACACTTACTAATGACGCTATGAGACGCAATTCGAATGTTTTGCGTCGCCGAACTGAAAATCAACTCTAGAGCGTTATGTCGTAGTAGTAGAGGTTTTTTTCGAAAGGACTCATCCAACGACGATATAATACTAGACTCCTAATAACAGGCGACCGATGTCTGCCAACACATTAGGCAAAAAAGTCTTATATCCGTCTCATTTCGACCAATCCTGTGAGCCGTAAACATACGTTGAGACAGAACAGACCTTGAGTTAGCCAATCACAACGCAGTACCCCGCCCCCCTCGCTTACGTAGTACCTCAGCGAGTTGGCAGAATAGTTTTGTTCGTTAGATCGTGCAATGCGTAGTCTAGTATTATATCGTCGTTGGACTCATCTGTGTAAATTACATTTTCTGTAAGGAAAAGTGCGCTTGCTCATGACGCAATGCGATGGAATTAAACTTATTTGCGTCGCCGACAACTTTGAAATGAAAATAATCTAATCGTCCACTATCAATTTTACCTTGAATATTGTATGCAGCTTATAAGCTCATTAACGACTGGCATAATAGTCGACATCGGCTCATATAAGATCTGTATTTTTACTGTACCTGTGATCCACAATAAATAATTATTTGATTTCATTTGTCAAAAATGGAAAAAAAGACCCAGTTTTGAGACTGGCACAAGATTTCTGATTTTACAAAATATTTTGAATCGAAACTCAAACGCACAATTTTAAACTCACTTGGAGATTATCACTTCGAATTCACTTTCGAGTCGCCGAAATAAAAATAAATACAATGTTTTTTATTAGTATGGGTTCTCTGCCCCTACAATACTGGCTACACATTATATTGACCAACGTTTGATGATAGCTTTGAAATTGTACCTTAAATATTGTATTTTATGATTAATAGATAATAAGTACGACTTTGGCATAATAGTCGACATAGGCTTAGTTGCCAAAAATGGAAAAATACTCGATTTTTACAGTAATTTGACAAAAGATTCAATCGTCCATTTTTTTTTCTTTGGCACAGTTTCTGATGGTGTTCTTCAAAAATTGTCCTGGAGACTTGTTTTATATAGAAACATATTCGAATACATACTGGTAAAAATCATTTTTTTTCTTTTTTGTATTTTTTTTTTGCATTTTTCTTATAAAAAATCAATGCCACTTTTCGTTGTACTCGTCGTACTGGGCCCGCGTGGTGGATCATGGCCCACTCCCTCTCACAGAGAGGAGGCCTGTGTCCCAGCAGTGGAAACAATTTAGGTTGATGATGATGATTACGTCAAAAAAGTTTCTACCACCATGGGAAGAACATCAGTCTTGTTCTAATAAGGTGACTTTCTTAACGCTGGTGTATATTTTGTGCACCCTCTTTCTGTGGGTGTACAGCGAGGCGCTCTGTCTGAACGTACATCCACATATTTCACAAGAAAGAGGTCTTTCGCCTGTATGAATTAATTCGTGCTCGCGAAGTCCTTTTTTATCCTGAAAATTAATAATAAGATTAATTTTTATCCATCGTATAAAATACAATTATACAACATTATTTTTATTATTTGCGAAACCTTTATCTGGTTTGTTCAGAATTAGTAAGTTAATCGATTCCATAATAAATTACATTCCTTTTTAAATAAAATTTATCACCGTTTAAATATAATAATAATAATATTCCACAACTATCACACAACGCCATCTAGTCCCAAGCTAAGCAGAGCTTGTGTTATGGGTACTAGACAACTGATAAACATACTTATATATTTCTAAATACATACATATTATAGATAAATTACACCCAGACGCAGAACAAATGATCGTGCTTATCACACAAACATTTATCCTGGGTGGGAATCGAACCCACGACCTCCGGCTTAGCAGTCAGGGTCACTAACCACTAGACCAACAGGCCAGTCCATACATTTTATTATTTGCGAAACCTGAATCTGGTCTGTTCAGAATCAGTAAGGGAGTTAAATCATGACGCGATGCGACGCGACGCTTTAAGTCACACTTATTTACTAATGGAGTGATGAAATGTAATTAGACCGTGAACTTCAAAAATCCACCTTACTACTACGATATAAAGGCGCTGCAAACCAAAGACAAAAGATGTCGCCAGTGTCGAGTAGTTGCGCAATCGAATTTCGAACAGAGAATCATGTGCATTGTCATTAGAACGTACATGCAATTCGATATCGAAGAGATCTGTGAGCGATATCGTCAATCCGTGCGACTCCATTAGCAAACACTAGCGGTTGTCCATACATTTTCTTCGGCCGGACGCTTGTGTGATATCTGACCGATATCGTCAATCGATGCAATTCGATATCGCATCGAGCCATGAGTAAAGTACCTTATTTAATTGATTCCAAAAAAAATTACAAAATGTATTACTTTTTAAATAAATTTTATCACCGTTTAATTATATCGGTGTTTGTATTTTTTTCACGGGCCGCGTGTTCGATTTTCGAACGAAACTAATATTTGCAAGATCTACCTTCGAGTATTTTTTTTTAATGTAAGTAAAAGCACCCACGATACAAGAGACATTCCTAGTGAATGACAAAGTTTTTCTGAAAATAACCCTGATGTCTTACCCTGAAAGCCTTCCCACATTGCTGACATATCTTGTCCCTGGCGCTCTCTTTGACGCCGTCGTGCGCACGACGCATGTGTCGAGTCACGCAACGGCGAGTTGCTAGCGCCTATGGAAAAAAGGACAAATAAATTATAGAATAAGGCGTTATTTCTCGGAAACACACGAGATTAAATGTTATGAAAAATATTTAGTTTTCCTGTATTTGGCTAAATAATGGGGAAAGCCGGTCAAAGCTAATTGTAGATGGCGCCACCATAGCTAAGTCCTAATCCGACCAATGAGGTAGTACTATTTTGAAGTACCTATAAGATTTGAACCAATGATGATGCTTGGAACTAGCTATACTAGCGTCATTCGTTTCCCAGTTGCCATCGCCGATCTTCCGGGTTAAGCCGCGCTTGCTGTGGATCGTCTATGGATAAGTGACCATCAGCCATAGCAAGCTTCCTCCGTGCCTCGGAAAGCATGTAAAGCCGTTGGTCCCGGCTGTCATTTGTAGATCTTTGACAGTCGTTACTGTTAGTCAGAAGCTCTAAAGTCTGACACCCAGTCTTACCATGAGGTATTGAATTACCCAGTTACTGTGTTGTAGAGGACCGATAGTCAGTCGCACCATGTAAAATACTGATATTCAGCTGCATCTGGTTCGACTGGAAGCTGACCACAATATAGTTGAGAAAAGGCAAGCAGATGATGTTCCTGCATGTGTATAAATATGCATGAGAGCGGGAGGGTGGAACTGCGTCCTGCCTTTTGTATTCTGGATTTTTGTCGCGGAATAAAAACTAAATATTTTTCATAAGCTCATGAAAGTCGAAACTAGAATTTACTAAATAATATACTCCTGGAGCAGTGGTGGCCCAGTGGTATCGGTCCCGACTTATGAGTAGTAGTACGTGGGTTCGAACCCCGCCAGGCACATTACTTTGTATAATTTATTTCATCACTACTGCTCTCAAAACGGTGAAGGAAAACATCGTGAGGAAACCGGCATGTCCTAGAACCAAAAATTCGAAGACATGTGCACTGGGCCCGCGTGGTGGATTATGGCGCACTCCCTCTCACAGAGAGGAGGCCTGTGTCCCAGCAGTGGGAACATTTATAGGCTGATGATGATGATGATACTCCTGGGTCGCGGGACTATCTCATCAGAAAACCGTGATCCAGGAACATTAAGGGCTATTCTTCAATAGCCCTTACCATTGATCACCATGGTTTTAAGTCAGTACAAGTCTGGCAATCCCTCTCGTCCTGCCCTTGGTGGGACCCCGGGCGGGACGAGACTTAGGGTCAATTCACACGTACCACCCTAGAGATGTTGCGGATATTCGCATTCGCATCCGCATATATTCGCAGATTTTTAGACATTCGCATTCGCATCCGCATAAATTCATGCGAATATTATGCGAATACGAACGAGTGAAATATACCAATATTTGGAACTCCTTCTACTACACATTTCATTTATTCTTATCTGGTGTCTTCCTCTCCATTCATCTTTTATTCAATCTGCCTTTATCTCGTCATTATTCAATATAATGTTCATCAAATCAATCACAAACATCAATAAAAAAAATTACCATGTGCTAAGATAAACGTGTTTCATTCTGCATTTCTTTTACTGACTGACCCTCTTAGAGCTACTCTTACATACTTTTTCCATACTCGTTACAGTCAGGAAATAAAAAGCTGTATATTCAAAAATTCAAAATTTAAAATTATGTTATGAAGTTCGATAATTTAAAAGTGTTTTAATCAAACGTGATTGATTTTAAACTGAATATTCGCATTCGCGAATATTGGAATTAAATATTCGCATCCGCATTCGCGAACGTCAAAAATCGAACATTCGCAACATCACTACACCACACCACAACGACGCCATGTGGTCGGGCCCGGGCGTATATTTTGTATTGAAAATGAATATTAAAATTTACACGTACCACGTTTTGCCGTTGTTATCGACCACCTGTGTAATACGACCACATCGCAACCACATCGCGACGGCAACGCCACCACCGGCGGCGGCACCGCGGCCACATCGCAACAACAATCATTCCTCCATGACTACGTTCAGTCAAGCCGTGTTTCCTCTACGAAAGCCGGAGTATAACTGCACATGACCACGTAGTTACCACATCGCAACGGCAGCGACAACGCAACCACATCGACATTTTGTCGGCACCACAACGCAACTGCAAAAAGCCGCTGCCACACTATTCACACTTAACCACATTTTGTCGCTGCGACGTGGTGTGGCTGTGGTACGTGTGAATACACGCTTATTTGATGTTTTTAACACGGCCCCTTTGGTAAAATTAGAAGTGAGTGTAAAAGTGTATACTAAACGATCTTACCTTCCCACAAATGGGACACTTATGCTGCGTTTTCCCCATATGTTGATAGTTGACATGGTCTCTCAACTCTCCGCGAGATCGGTAGCCTTTGTCGCACATTGTACATTTGTACCTGCGAGCAAAATACTACCTTATAACATCATGTTACGTCTGCTTTTCTGCGAGCAGTAAGGCAGGGGTGTGATGAGTTGAGGGCAAACATGAACAAAAAAAAGGGTTTAAAAAAATGAAACCGACTTCTTATTCATTTATTTATTTATTTATTTAACTATTTATGTACACACAAAATACAGCACAGGATAACTAAACATAGAACTCAGTACAAGGGTACTGCTTATTTCTATAGAAATTTCTGCCAGCAGACCCGCAAAAGGAGAAATGAAAAAGTAATGTAGACTATAGTGTGTGAGAGGAGGAATAAAAATCGTCAAAAAGTGGATGCTAACCTAATCTAACCTAACCTATAACATACGAATGCATACATAATAATAAATAAATATTAATACCTATACGTACAGTTATATAAATATATACCTAAAGCAATATATATAAATATATATACATATATTATATATCAATAAATTACAATTGTGATGATAAATAATGCTCTTTTAACCTGATTTTAAACAGTGAAATAGTAGTTAAGTCACGGATGCTAGGCGGAAGTGAGTTCCACAACTTTACAGCATGGGCGGAGAAGGAATATGAATAGTAACTGGATTTATGAGGAGGGGATTTAAGTAGGGTGCGACCTGCAAGGTGCGTCGCTAGGACGAGCGTAACTAAATCTTTCTCGCAGATAAGAGGGATAGGAAGGGTTGTGAAGGATGTTGAAAAGGAGACAAAGGATACGAGTGTTCCTGCGAAGGCGGATTGGGAGCCACTTGAGTTCCTTGCGAAAGTGGGAGACGTGATCATATTTACGGAGACCGAAAACAAATCGAATACATAAATTTTGCAAGCGCTCAAGTTTATTTAACAGCTCCTCAGTAGCATCCAAATAGCAGGCATCGGCATAGTCAATGATCGGCTGAATAAGAGTTTGAGCTAAACAAATTTTAGTCTTCAAGGGCAAGACACTCTGGAGAACCGACTTCCGAAAAAAAAGTTATTTTGTAGGTTATTTAACCTTTTTTGTGGTTGTTTTTGAAATCATAGACCAGAACTTCTTGTTTTATTAGATTTTTAATATAGTTTTTGCAAAAATATGCTTTTTGAAACAGTTATCAATTTTCGTATATTTTCCTACCGGTTGAATTCGAATTATAAGCAAAGCGATTTTTAAAAATAGTACCTTATCAATCTAATATATAGAAATCAATGCCACTTTTCGTTGTAATTTTATAACTCAAAGAACGGGCTCACCTATCCAAACCAAATGTTTAGGCTTTGTTCGGACTATTTAGTAGCTGGTTTAGGTGAAGTTTGCACAAAATCGGTCGAGCGTTCGGTTTCATTTAACACATTTTTGTAACAAATGATGTAGTGGTATTAGTAGTGCAGTAGTATTGATTCTGTGGCGCTACGAAGTTCGCGGGTTCAGCTAGTTGTCGTATATTTTTCTAACTATCGAATTCAATATTCTAAACCTTCGAATTGTCAATCTGGCAACCCTGCTTTGTATTATACAAAGCAGAGTTGCCAGAACCAGGCATTTTCTACTTACTTATGCAAGTCGGTCTGCGCGTGCGCCTGCGTGTACTTCAAGTGATGTTCATAGGACGCCCGGCTGACAAAGATCTTGGTGCACGCTGCACAGGTGAACCGTTGTCTGTCGGAGTGGATTCGAGAGTGGACCTTCAGGAGGTCGGTGCGGATCATCTTGTGGCAAACCGGGCATTCTTCGCGCGGAGGAGGACCTAAGTGGAGTCTGAAGAAAAACAAAGAAAAAAAATTGTTCAAGGATAAAATTAGCAGTAAAAAAAATTAAGGGCGCTCCTTCACCGCGAGCATTCACCTGTAATGTAACGTTACAGATTCGAACATTCGAAGACAATAGAGCATCAAATTGCGCACTTTTATGTTACATTACAGGTGAATGCTCGCGGTGAAGGAGCGCCTTTTTTTTTCTTCGTGGTAAAATCATCAAATGAGTCCTCCTACCCCGGGCAGGGTGGGAGGGACTGTCAGACTCGTACTGACTAAAATCCACGGATTCCTTCGAGTCGCGGTATACGTATGTATACCGCGATCTCGATACTCGCGGCCCACCTCCTCCTTCGCGAGCATGACTGCTTCGCAGAAGGAGGCGACTGACTTTCCACTCCGTCTCGCCCCGCAGCATGGCCGCGGCCAATGCCGGGCGCGAGAAGTCTCAATCCGCCAATCGCCTGTGTGAGGACACGGCGGTGCTCCGCCCAAGCAGGGCAGTCCTGCACCGTATGCTTCACCGTGTCCTCCGGGCGGTCCTCGCAGACAACAACATTCGAAGACAATAGAGCATCAAATTGCGCACTTTTATGTTACATTACAGGTGAATGCTCGCGGTGAGGGAACGCCTTAAGACTTCTAAGACAACTTCAAAATGAAAATAATAATGGAGGCCATACACATTAGGATAACCTTAACGTGTAGGTAATGGTCAATAAGTACGTGCATTATAAATGCGTATTATTTTAACTGTGTCAATTTTTAAACAAAAACACTAATTTCTTAACATTAAAACTCCTATTGATTGAAATAAAGGGCCTTTTTATAAATTCCTAAAAGAGCTGTGAACTCCGGAGCCAACTCCGGAGTTCCGGATTTGATTTCTCAACATGGTAACTATCTCCGGAGTTGACAACTATTCGAATGTGAATGCCCTACTTTGAGTACAGAACACTAAAAAGATTCCTACGATTTGAACCTCTTTTTTTTTAACCGTCTTCAAAAAAGGGGAGGTTCTTAATTCGACGGCATTTTTTTATAAAGTTAATAATGCAATACCTGGTAAAAAAACATATTTAATAACGAGTAGTATTGAATGTTACATACTCACTGCTCATGCCTCGTGAGGTTGTTCTTGAATGCGAACCTCTTGCCGCAAGTAGCGCATTTGTAACCCTCTCTATGATAACGTTGTACGTGTTTCCATCGCTGATTCTTGTTACTGCAAACAAAAGAGGTAACAACAAAATTTAAATCTAATTAAATACATATACATATCATATAACTCAAAGGTGACTGACTGACATAGTGATCTATCAACGCACAGTCTAAACCACTGGACGGATCGGGCTAAAATTTAGCATGCAGGTAGATGTTATGACGTAGGCATCCGCTAAGAAAGGATTTTGATCAATTCTACCCCCAAGGGGATAAAATAGGGCATGAAAGTTTGTATGAAACTTTGTCAATTTGATCAAAAATACATTGTTAAGTTCCAACAAAAAATAAAACATTTAATTTACTAATGAAAAAGCTGAAGTTTGTTTGAACCCGCTTAATCTCAGGAACTGATGGTTCGAATTAAAAAAATATTTTTGTGTTGGATAATCCATTTATTGAGGAAGGCTAAGGGTTACATAACATCACGCTATGACCGATAGGAACCGAGCAACGGGTGCATCTGTGGGGAACAGCTATTAAATTACAAAACTTAGTTGACAACGGACTAGTTGTATCTGGCGTATGGCTCGCGTGGCAAACTCGATATGGCGCTCACGCTCGCGAGGCAACCTTAATAGTTTGCCCAGAAATTAAAGGCGAGAATATTAAAGAAATCAGTGATAGTGACGATGGCTAAATAATTACAACCGCACAGACCGATGTTCCGGGTTAAGCCGCACTTGGCGAGGTTGGTCTGTGGATTGGTGACCATCTGTCATAGCGAATTTCCTCCATGCCTCGGAAAGCACGTAAAGCCGTTGGACCCGTATCGTATTGCCCAGTTACTGTGTTGTGGAGGTCCGATAGTCAGTTGCTCCATGTTAAAATACTGATATTCAGCTGCATCTGGTTCGACTGGAAGCCGACCACAATATAGATGAGAAAAGGGAGGAAGATGATAAGTGACAGTTAGGTACTCACTCAAAATATTTATTACATTCAGTGCATAGGTATCCATAAGGCGTTTTCTTGTCCATTATGGAGGATTTTCTATGAGGTTTGGTGGCAGATGTTATCTCTTCTACAGTTTTGAGACGAGCCTGCGAGAAAATTGAAATATTAGGCTTGAATTCCTGTATTACTGATATTGGCTAATCGCGTATTTTAGGGACTTTGGCGCGATGTGACGCGACACGATTCGTGCGATATCGAGTCGATTGCCGATTTAAGTCGCACTTGTTTACTAATGGAGTTATGCGATGTAATTCGACCTGCACTTCAAAAATCCACCTTACTTCTACGACATACAAGGCGCTGCAAACCAAAGACAAAAAATATCGCCAGAGACGAATAGTTGCGCAATCGAATTTCGAAGACAGAATCATATGCATTGCCATTAGGACGTACATGCAATTCGATATCGAGCCGATCTGTGAGCGATATCGTCAATACGTGCGACTCCATTAGCAAACACTAGCGATTGTTCATACATTTTCTTCGGCCGGACCCTTGTGTGATATCTGACCGATATCGTCAATCGATGCAATTCGATATCGCGTCGCGCCATGAGTAAAGTCCCTTAGTCAGAAAAAGCGAGATAATACGCGCCACTGACGGTAGCGTCGCGACGCTAACGTCAGTGGCGCGTATTATCTCGCTTCGAAGCGTCGTCGTAGGACGACGCTTCGTAGAATGATGCTATACAGGGTGAATTTTGCAATTGGGAGTGGATGGCTATATCTAAAACTATGAAGAACATCGGAAAAACATTGAAAAGTCTCGAGGCCGATTTTGACGAAACTAAAACTGCATGGTTTTATTTTAGAAAAAAAAAATCCAATCCAGGAATCTAACCCGCTGATTTTGGAAAAAACCCCCTGTATTATTACACGATTCTATTATGGATCAAATTCTGGGAAGTAATAATGTACGACAAAGTTAAGGAAAACGTAGGTATAATTTTAAAAACTGAGCAATCTTTAAGGGGAATGAAATTACTTACCTTCGCAAAGATAAGTACTTACCTACCCAAAAATATCATGTAGCTCGTGGACCATAAAATCCTATTTTTTTTTAAAATAATATTCATATTTGTATTTAATTAATTGTTCAACCGTTTAAAAAAAACAATATAGGAAACTTAAAACTACCCACCTTTTTCCTCTTACCAGATAAATTCAAATCCTTCAAATGTCCACTCCTCAAATGTGTGGACATCTCATTAACATTATAGGCTGTATACACACAAAATTGACAGTTGTGTCTTTGGTAATGCGATTCTCTATGGTCGTGGAAAGACGTTAGGTCAGTGTACACTTGGCATATGTCGCATTGGAGATGGTCGGGTTTCTGAAAAAAAAATTAAGTTAACTGAAACATTAGACCGGAATATTAAAGCTATTCACACTTGAAGTCCTTTTATTTCAGAATGACTGAAATTATTTTAATTAAACTTCTAGCCTATAAACAGGATAAATTAGTAGTTAAACTAATTTAGTAGTTTAAAAAAAAAAAAAAGTTTAAAATCAGTCTAAAAAGAAGTTTAGAAAAATAAAGACTTGAATTTTATATGAAATGAGTGGTGTACAGGCTCATAACATAACACATTCAATTCATGAGTGAAGCGCATCACACACAGCTAAGATACTATAATATTTTATCTTAAGATATATTTATCTTACGATATATTTTATATCTTAAGATACGAAAATATGAAATACATATTATCATCGTCGTGTGTCTATGGACCGTCACACACGACGATATGGTATCTTATAAAGTATGGCGAGCGATATGGTATCTTAAGATAAAATATTATAGTATCTTAGCCGTGTGTGATGCGCTTGAGTGTCAGAAGTAACAGTAAATTGAAAATGAAAAAAAAATTAAACATATTTTTATTCAAGATCTAAATAAATTATGAATCTATTAGTTTAAATTCACAATAGGAATATAAATGACTGCTCATTTGTGTCGTATCGCAATATTTAGCCTCTGGCCAAGGTAAAACCCAGCCCAAGTTAGAGTCAGGCCAGGGCCATGGGCAAGGTAATCTCATATTCAATAAAATAATCTCACCTCTACATGTAAAGAACAATTATGCTCATCCAATTCCTCTTGACCTCCAAACGTTTCAATACAAGTTTCACACTTAAACTCTGCTCCTACAAAATTCACTGCCATCCTATTACTATTCCTTACTTTTTCCATCTCTAGATCATTCATTAAAACAGTAGAAAAACAATTCTTCTTTTTCTTTCTCTTCTTTTTAAAGTTACACAATAAATCCTCTTTATACTCTATGGTGTCATTCAATAAATCCTCTTTAGTGTTTGACAGTTCTTTTGAGTTTGACAGTTCATTTTTAAACTCTATGGTTGGTATTCCCACTTCTGCCTCATTGTCGGACAGCCAGTTACAGTGTAGTTCTGATAGAGGTATATCCTCTTCACTTTCGCTCTTAATGTCTGTAGTTAGACCACAGTCAATGAAATTGTCTGGGGAAGTGTTCGATTCTGAGATAATTTTTTGGTATGTAGTATTGTGGCGCGTGGTGAGACGAGATAGACTGGTTGCTTCAATCTGGAAAAGTAAATGACTGGGTTTTTACACACATGTCAGTCAGCAGTCTTTTATTTTTTTATCATGGTAAAATCATCAAACGAGTCCTCCCGGGCAGGGCGGGAGGGACTGTCAGACTTGTACTGACTAAAATCCACGGTGTCCTTCAATAGCCCTTTATGTTAAAAGTCAATAAGTCCCGCGACCCCAGCAGACTTTGGCCCTATAACAGGGGGCCCCGTCATTTTGCTGACGCTCTTTGAGGCTCGCGTGGAACACGACGCGCCGTCGACCCGGGCATGGTCCATGGTCGGACAGCGGGTTGCCCTTTACTCTCTGTCCTCTCCCTCTCGCGGCCCGACTCCTCCTTCGCGAACATTACTGCTTCGCAGGAGGCGACCGCTTCCCACTCCGTCAGTCAGCAGTCTTGGCAAATAATTAACAAAGGTCAATGATAGAAAGTGGTCACCATAGTCTATGAACTCCTCACACCAGAGGTTTTGTGCCTCGGAACAAGCAATGTGACAACAGAAGCTGCTGGTACGGTGATGCAATTTAATGCATTTCTAAGACTTATATGGTCGTATTATAAAGCCTTGGTTTAAAACCTGGACTATGAAGTCCAAGCTTCTCTGCAGAACTATGGTTTAAACTTCGTGTAACAAAACTTAGATAAAACGTGGATCTTCATAACATTATGAAGATCCACGTTTTATCTAAGTTTTATTACACGAAATCTGTAAAAAGAAGTGTCAAAATTACAAAATTACAAATGGTGGATTTAATGGTATAAATGACAGCATTTAAACCATTAAATCCACCATTTGTAAAACAATTAAAACCACATTTAAATCTATTTTGGGTGAAAATAACACAAAAACACAATGAGAAATTTTGACACTCCTTTTTACTTACAGATTTACAGTTATTAAAGTTTTTGAGAATATTTTTGATATAAAAGTTTAACTTACATGAGACCTCCCATCAGCTATACTCGTGAGCTGCCTCTGCGCAGTGCAGGCCTGCTTCCTAAACCGTGTGATCCTGCACATTACGGCTCGGCACTCCCAACAGATGTATAAACTAGCCGTGTCCTTATAGAAACCTTCCTGTAATGAATACAGTAGTAGTAATAATAATAATAATATTCCACAACTATCACACAACGCTATCTAGTCCCAAGCTAAGCAGAGCTTGTGTTATGGGTACTAGACAACTGATAAACATACTTAAATATTTCTAAATACATACATATATTATTATAGATAAATTACACCCAGACACAGAACAAATGATCATGCTCATCACACAAACATTTGTCCTAGGTGGGAAACGAACCCACGACCCATTATCGTTGACCCAAGTAGTTTTTGAAGATTGCTGTGACATACTGATACACACGTTTCATGCGAAACGGTTGGTGCAATGGCTGAGAGATTGACTGCTGTGCAACGTTACGTAGGTTCAAGGATCAATCCCCACATGGAACAAATATTTGTATGACAAGATAAAGATATATTTATTTTGTAAAAACATGAGTGGGCGTATACAGTGATACAGGTCTTAAAATAAAATAGTGTAGCTACATGTTTTGCCATGTAGGTATGGCATACAAAATTTATAGTTTAGGCTAAAGTTTTTTAAAAGTAGGCATGTAATATTAAAAAATAAAGTTACAATGTAATATGGTACAAGTACTTGTTTCAGGTCTGGGTGTTTGGGTATGTTATTTTCTATGTTCGTAAACGCACCAACGATACAGGAAGAAATTCCTAATGTTGTTGTTGTAAAACTCTGGTTTTCGTTATTCCTTCTAGCTCGACAGTCTGACCACGATCCCGTCTTACCCAGTTGAGAGGTATGAGATTACCCAGTTACGAGGTTTCGGATTACCCACATACTGGGTAGAGTGAAATAAGTAATCGCATGTAAAACATCAGTTACATTATAGCTGCTGCCTATTATGCTAGAAGCCCAAACAGCTTGGAAAAGGCTAGCCGGATGATGACTTAAAGTAAATAAGTAATTAATAGTTTAGTTACCTTGTAAGCCTCAGAATCGAAGGATAAAAGCAAATACAAATTATTAACACCGTCGATTATTCTGCATAATTGAAACAATTTTCTATCTCGGCTTAGACAAGTGCAACATAGCTTCTTTATCTCTATTTCAGGACAGTCGTCCATTTTGATAAAGCTTTTACGTTCGAAACAAAATGATTAATGTTTCGCAGTTTCGCTCTTCGCTCGCACAACTCGCCCGCCGAATGGGGAAGGCAAGTGTCAAAGTGACAAGTGACAGTTTGGTCCCAAAAGAACTGTCAAATCAAAGGAATTTTCTAAAAAAAAACGATTTATTGATGTAAAATGACTAGATGTTGTGTAATAAGCTGTAAAGCTGGGTATCCACTATGTTCGCGAACTTCTTGGGCTCCGCGCTCTTGCAACAGCTCCGCATAGTGGATACGTTTGCGAACTTGGAGCGCGAACGGTGCGCGCTCCGCGCTCAGCGCTCCGTGCAGTGGCGGTAAATTAGGCGAACACAAAGGGGAGCTCAGTCTGTTCGTGGACGCGCGAGAGGGAGATGCGATGGAGATGCGCGTACCGTCTCCATCAGAGCGGTTACGGGAGCGCGGAGCGCAAGAGGTTCGCGAACGTAATGGATACCCAGCTTAAAAATGATGGAACATACAAATTTCCAACAATTCACACTGTCAAGAAATAATGGATAGCTGCTGGACTGCCTTGAGAACAAAAATTGAATTATAACTAAGGAAAAGCTACATAATAAACAAATATCCAGGCTTGCGAAGCCGAGACAGGCCGTTAGTTGAGTTTATTAATGAAATTCTATGATTATACCATAACTAAACAATCGAATACACTTTTCAAAATAATATCTACTTTTCTATTGGAGGTTAAGTACCATTATTGCATCGCTCCATAAATCATGAAATGCTTCGTCTGGCGGAAGAATTATCACCTGGAACGAGTTTTGTGATAGTTGTGGTGTTAAGAAATTAAATATATTGTGATATTTCTCGAATTTAAATAGAAAAAAGGGGTAAAATTACTGACTTAAAACATTATGATATTTTATCAAAATAGAAAGTCAGAAGCAGCATTATATTCTTGTTATAGGAGAGGACAGGTAAAACATACGGTAGGTTTCAATTTTTGAGTTTAGGTATGTTACATACCTAAACTCAAAAATTGAAACCTCAACTACAAGTAATTGTGGATTTATTACGGTAAAATCAAATGTATTACCACTCAATTAAATCACTTTTTTTTCCTCTTGTAGATGCACCGCGGCGTCTCAATTCTTTTTTTAGTATAAGCACTTGCATTGACGAATAATTTTCCATATTTGTTTTGTATTTATACTCAATTTTTATAACAATAAATCTTGTTTGTTTTTTGTACAATGTAGACAGTAATCTGACGTAGGGACCAACTATCGCAGCGCCATCTACGATTAGCTTTGAGTTGCCATCCCCTCTTTTTTCACAGCTTTTTTTCGTTGTGACAACATGACGCATGACAAGTCAATGATGACAAGTGACACTGACAGCTAAAAAGTGTTGCCACCTGTTGTTTACTTAACTTATAAAAAATCCCGTAGTACAAGCCCAATTAAGTATTGAATGAATAATTAATATGGTACAAAGCTTGACATAAAAATGTCGAAAACCGGAAGTCGCCACTGTCTTCGCGCTACCAGCACTTTGAATGATTTTATTTTATTTTTTTTCACTTATTACGTTAGTTTTATGGCACAATAATAAATCTAACAAACCTGCGGTCTTTGTTTACATCAAACATCAAAGATTTTAAAACGCTGTCAGAAATAAAAATTTTAGTTCCGTTTCAACCCGTTCTGGCCAAGCTATATATTTTTTCGTTTTTCAGTCATGTTTATGTTTTATGTTTGGAATCAAATAACACGGTTCTTCTTTTCGAAAATGGCAACATAGGGAAAGCATCTGTCAATTTCCATGGAGATAGTAGATGCTTTGAAAACACGATGGTAAAGCTGCGAACATATTATCGGACGCGTCCGTCAGCCGCGGCTGAGGGACGCGGCTTATTAATTATCTAGCCAGTACATTAATACTACACTGTGCAAACTATCGGTCGTAAGACGCGGACGTGACCTTGAACGTTCGGACGTCCGAACAGAATCTGGCCTTCTGTCGTCCGAACTACCGTGCACACTGCTAAGCCGCGTCCCTCAGCCGCGGCTGACGGACGCGTCCGATAATTTGTTCGCAGCTTAACCAGGAAACTCCGAAGTGTATACTCTCCACTTAGTCTGTGGAACCATGGACCTAAAAAAAAAGGCGGACGGAACTTCACTAAGAAACAATTGAAGCACCCATAGTAAGTCAGTGCGCTAATGTGGACAAGCCAGCACGCACACATTCACACCATAGTAAGTCAGCCGTCGGCCATTACGCTTCGAACGACACTCGCGGTTTTATACGGTGTTATTTTGTCTAATAAAAATGAAAGTATGCCGTCATGTGTTGCAAAAAGTTGTCTAAACCATAGTAGTTCAATTAAAAAAGCCAGGGGATCACTTTTCATAGTTAAGCATGTCAATTTGAAGCTTATTTCTCGATTTTACGTCAATAAATTTAATAAACATCTCGAAATCAATCAGTGTTGCAACTATTTCAAGGTTCAAATTATTTTAAAATTGGGAGATTTATATTTTTATCGTTATTGTATTCTTCTATATTTTTACAGATTTCCCACGGCAAATGATGCATGGAAAAATGATTGTATAAAAATAATAAGGGAGTGTAGACATGGAATAGGAATGTAGACGTGTAGGAATGGAACATAAAATAGCTTTAATTAAATATTTATAGCCATAACATGGACCTAAAAAAAAAGGCGGACGGAACTTCACTAAGAAACAATTGAAGCACCCATAGTAAGTCAGTGCGCTAATGTGGACAAGCCAGCACGCACACATTTGAAAGAATTATACACTCAAATACTTTTACAAAACTGTTTATTGGTACTCAACACCTTAAAATTATTACTCAAGACCGCTTTCGTCGTCTGTAGCCGAGAATGGAATGTCAAAATCAATCTACCGCGCCGTTTTTTATCCTTCAAAATAATCTATGGGTTGCCATAACTAAAAAAAGGGTAAAATATTTTAAAAACAATGTTGCTACCCACAAATAATATTAGTTTTAACTTAGTCGATTATTGTGTATGCTAACATTCGGCTAATCCTGACGTCAAACGCGGCCTCGCGTTTTCCAAAATCAATAATAAGCAAGAAAGAGAAGGAAACAAAAATACATGATCGGAAAGCAAACATAACAACATCTTACTAATGAACTTATTCAGTTGATAATTCTTAATTTCGTCTACAGACCCTCTTGCCTGTAGCATCTCACTCTTACCACTAACATCGACTACAAGCACTCTCACTTGTAGTGACTCACTCTTATCACTAAACATCGACTACAAGCACTCTCACTTGTAGTGACTCACTCTTATCACTAAACATCGACTACAAGCACTCTCACTTGTAGTACTCACTCTTATCACTAAACATCGACTACAAGCACTCTCACTTGTAGTGACTCACTCTTATCACTAAACATCGACTACAAGCACTCTCACTTGTAGTGACTCACTCTTATCACTAAACATCGTTTATGGGCAGGCACACCCGTAAAGTCTCACTAATCATCGCTAACATCATTTATCATCATCATAATCGCTACAGATCACATTTTTATGTATAATATTGCAACAAAATAATTCACTTGAATTCATTCACAAATCAACATTATTTATATACTAAGAAATATTTAACATTATTATAAACTCTTTTACATTTTTATTAATCAATGCTATTATTCTCTCTATTTAAAATATACAACTCATTAGATATCCCTTTAGTAAATTATTGCCTGTGTACAATTCTCTAAGTAAATAAATTAATAATATATTTATTCCTAATGTTAGCTCTTAAGATTAACACAAATTTGGTCCTTTATTATAATTAAGTGGGACTTTATTATCGAATTAATTATGTCTCATGTCCATATTTTAAGCAATATTGCCAAATCACAATTCTTACATTCGCTGTTATTCTGACACAATCTGAATTCTATTACAACAACATTGTTATTACTGACTCTTACTCTGAATCACTCGACATCGCATCATGACTAAAAACAAGCCAAGGGTGTAACTTATCGACGGCATAAATCGACCTATATGGTTTGCACCCTTCTTTCCTAGTAATAGGCGTGTCCTCTATTTCATAACGATCGTTGCCTATTATTTTAGAAATTCTGTATGGTCCTACACATTTTGGTATTAGCTTACGACTGTGTCCAGGGTCCGTACGAATATCTTTTTCTACACGAACTAGATCTCCTACTTTATACTCAGTCGGTTTTTTATGCGATTTATCAAAACGCTCCTTTTGTACTTGTTGACTTATTTGAATCCGCGAGTCTGCATTTGATCTAATTTCATCGCGATCTAACGGGGTATGGGATTCCGCGACAAGTGAATTCATGAAACCATCCGAAACGCCTGTGGTTTGAACTCCAAATAACATTTCAGAAGGAGTACGACCAGTGGTTTTGTTAATAGTATTGTTCAAAGACCACTGTATCTGGGGTAGACACAAGTCCCATTCATTTTCTGGTTTAGTGTGATTAGCCGCCGTTATTGCATCAACAATAGTCCGATTGTACCTCTCGACCTGGCCATTGGCCCTAGGGGAGGCAACCGCGTTTAAAATATGTTTAACGCCCCTTTTATTGATGAAATCTTTAAACTCTTTGCTCGTAAAACTAGTGCCGCGATCAGATATCAGACGACGTGGCACTCCGAATAGCGAGAAATATTCCGCAAATATTTGAACACTGGCACTACTTTTGACACTTTTTACTGGTTTTATATAAATAAACTTTGTGAAGGCATCAATGATCACTAGAATATGACAATTCTTCTTTTTGCTAATGGGAAAGGGACCGCAGTGATCGGTATGCAGTGTATCAAACGGCTTATTAATTTTTGGGATTGGATGGAGCTCCCCTTCTTTAGCTCCAGCTGGCAACTTATTGTGGGCACAATTTAGGCAAGAATTACAATATTTTTTAATAAAACGTCTCATTTTTTTAAACCAGTAAATCTGACTAATCCTACTGTAAGTTTTATCAAAACCGAAATGACCGACATCGTCGTGATTCATACGAACTATTTGCCATCTTACTGATTTTGGTACTACCCACTTTAAATTGGTATCATCATTTTTATCATTAGTCATTCTGTACAAACGGCCATTTTTGACAGTAAAATTCTTATGAATCTCGACAATGCCTTTTGTTTCCGAGTCATTCAAAATGCCAATTATTCTCTGTATTTCTGAATCCTGTTCCTGCACTGTGCGCAACCATGCATCGTCATCTATTGTTAAGACATCAACCACCTTTGGTACGTCACGGGATTCGGAGTTGCTTGGGTTGCGTGACAGTGCATCGACATGACTCATCTTGTTACCATCACGATGTTCTACAGTAAAATCGTACTCCTGCATTAATATGTACCAACGCGCCACTCTCGGTATTAAATCCTTTTTTGTCATTGTGCTGCGTATAGCGGCACAATCAGTGACAATTTTGAACGATTTACCCAAAACATAAACTCTGAATCTATTCAAAGCACAAACTACCGCCAAGGTTTCTAACTCATACGAGTGTAGTTTACTTTCGTCTAGTGTCGTTTGTCGGCTATAATATGCTATCGGATGGAATACCTTATCTGAGTTTACCCGTTGTAGTAAAATTGCTCCTATACCGATTTTACTAGCATCAGTGTGAATTTCTAAATCAGCCTCAGGGTCATATAGTGCCAAAACAGGTCGGGTGGTCAATTTATTTTTCAATTCTTTAAATGCTTTTATTTGAGGTTCGTTAAAACACCAGGAAACATTTTTCTTTGTTAGTATAGTTAGAGGTTTTGCTATCACAGAATAATTTTGAATAAACCGTCGGAAATAACTTGTAAGGCCAACAAACTGTCGAACCTCGTGAACATTTTTAGGTAAAGGGAAATCTACTGCAGCTTGAACTTTGGTCGTCCCAGGTCGGATGCCATCCGAACTAATCTCATAGCCCAAATAATTTATACGAGTCTGAAAGAAATTGCACTTTTTAAGATTTAAAGTTAAATGAGCGGACCTTATCAATTGAAAAACCTTTTCCAGCTTATCTAAACCTTCTTCAATTGAACGTGATGTTACCAATAGGTCATCCATATAAGCCAATGCCAAGTTTTGCCTACCCCTAAGCATACAATTAATCGTCCTTTGAAAAACACTAGGTGCATTGGCAAGTCCAAAGGGCATCCTCTCAAACTCGTACAAACCATCCGGTGTTACAAACGCAGTATATCGCTTACTGGCCTCGCTCATGGGTACCTGATAATACCCTGAAGTGAGGTCAAGGCTTGTGAAAAACTTGTTGCCTCCTAATCTGTCTAGTTGGTCTTCGATGCGGGGCAACGGATATTTATCTTTTAACGTTTTCCTATTAAGGGCCCTATAATCTATACATAGCCGCTTATCCCCATTTTTCTTACTCACTAAGATAACAGGACTCGAATAATCCGAAGTGCTTTCGCGTATTATGCCGTTCAATAATAGTTCTTCAATAATTTTATTTAGGTGGTCACGCTCACTGTGTGATATTCTATAAGGATTATATACTACGGGTCTATTGTCTGTCAGCGTTATATCCATTTTTGCTAGATTTGTTTTTCCTAACTCTCCTAAGTTCATTGCAAAACAATCCCTATACCTTTTTAACAAACTATGTAACTTTACTTTTTGCTGTTCTGTTACTTCCGTACTAATTTTAATATCTGATAAAGGCAACTCTTCATAGTTTTTAGTTTCCGTTGTTAAACCTACATAGTCCTTATTTACTTCTTGATATTGTTGGCCGCGAACTAATAAAGCTCCTTTCTTAATATTTAAATCGTTAGATGATAAATTTGCTAACATTAAATATCCTTTACCTGCTTTAAACTCAAAAACCCCAGACAAAACAGCATATTCATTTTGCGGTAAAATTCGAAGACTGCACGGTACCCATAAGCCGCCACTATAAGTGTCATTGGTAATAGCATCTAAGGGCATCACAGTTTTGGGTTTTATAACGTTGTCACCATCTGCGTATACCTTAGTCTTAAACTCATTATCATCAAGAACCGGTGTATCCATAAATACTAGTTCATCTGTTGTTTTTAAGATAATAACGTTTGGTTTTTCAGTAAAAGACTGCCCTACTAGAATTGATGTCTGTAAATAATGATCATCTACGACTAGAACTTCCGTTTCAGCTTTAACTGAGCCAATTTCTAAAATTGCTTTAAACTTTCCCAATGGCTTTACAGCGGAATTTCCAAATCCCTGCAAGATGGGTAAATTTTTGTTATCCCAATCTTGGACTATAAGTTTAGCATTTGATTCTCTTACAAGAGTGCATTTACTACCGAGGTCAACGTATCCTTGCAGGATAACGTTATTTATTCTAACATCTTTGTAATATTTTGAATTTGCCGATTCACTATTAGTAATGCACAAGATAGTTTTATTTTGGTCTGTAACGGTATTCGTTTTAATTAAATCATCACTGTTATTTACGATTCTCTTACGACAGTCTTTAGTATCATGTCCAAATTTAAAACAAAAGTTACATCTTTTAATGGGTTTGTTACACTTTAAACTTATATGCCCTAGCTCATTGCAATTATAACATCGAATGTTATCATTTGTACTGGTTTTTGTTTGCTCATTGGATACCTTATTGGAATTCTTAGATGGCGCATTATTTCGATTACGGAAGTTGGAAGTAGGTGTGTTATTGTCGTGTTGAGATACGGTACGCAAATAATTAAGGATTTGTTCCGGTTCACTAAACATGCAGGCTCCTGCTCCCATTCGAACAAATTTGTCGTCAATGCCGTGTATAAGACAGCCAACTGCTTTATTGCCAGTTATCTCACATTTATTTATAAGTGCCATTTTGTCATAATAATAATGTTCTAAAGACTGACCAAATTTACATCTAAGCCTAAGCATTGATGACAACAGATCCCCATAGTTTTCGTTGGAAGGAAAAGCCTGTTTTAATTTTTGAACCCACTCATTCCAATTAAATAATACCGAGGGTAAACCCTGGTACCACTTCTTGGCTAAACCACTTAATTTGGGAAGGGCATAGTGACATATTTGACGATCGTTCCAAGAGTAAATCTGCGCACATTCACTGACCTTGTTAATCCAATTTTCTATAGTTTGGCTATTATCACTTGGGTCAAATTCGGGTACAACACTGAAAGCAACAGGAAAGTTGTTTTGAGCCCAAAAATTGGAGGCTGGTATTGACGCAGAGTTACCGATGGGGTTGTTCACGTTTAATGGAATATCGTTCAATGAAATATTATTATTATTCAATAAATCACGAGTGGTTTGATTGGTAACTGCACGTAATGGTGTTAAAGAAGTCAACGGAGGAGTTTTAGTTGATTCGCGATCAAAACGATTAGAGCGCCTTTGTTTCCTACTTCTCTTACTATGCTGTCTATGGCTACTGCTATTCTTTTTATCACGACGTCGCTTTTTACTATGCCGCGACCTATGGTGGTTATCATCACTATCACTACTATTTACAGACGAACTATCACTACTTAAATCACGCCGCCTTCGCTTAGAATGGCCCATTATCACGTTAAACGATTTCGAGCGATTCAAGATAAAATCAAAATTATATACAAACAACAACAAAATTATATAACTAAATAATTAAACTAAAGTTATTCACTTAATAATGTAACCGCTTCAACCAGCAACTATATTATATTATTAGATATTTCTAAACGATTGAGGGTACTTTTACAATAATTCCATCGCAATTATGGACTATTTATATCCAATGTTAATAGCTATAGGTTAGGAAAATAGTCACTTCACATTGTTTTTGATTACACGTAAATATACAAACAGAACTGGTATCACTTTCACTAGGTAATTCTCAATGATCACTTATTGGTATTGCTCGAAATGTTTTTAACTTGTATCATAATTCAAGCACACGCGTACTCATGCACGTGTAACGAAAAGTTTATCGCAAAATCACAGGGAAACGAAATATTAATGTTCAGATCTGACCTTAAAATGTCCTTGGTCCAGGAAACCGCAGCATCAGGCACGTAGATAAACTTTAGCACACTTCTGACTTGAAAGAATTATACACTCAAATACTTTTACAAAACTGTTTATTGGTACTCAACACCTTAAAATTATTACTCAAGACCGCTTTCGTCGTCTGTAGCCGAGAATGGAATGTCAAAATCAATCTACCGCGCCGTTTTTTATCCTTCAAAATAATCTATGGGTTGCCATAACTAAAAAAAGGGTAAAATATTTTAAAAACAATGTTGCTACCCACAAATAATATTAGTTTTAACTTAGTCGATTATTGTGTATGCTAACACATTCACACCATAGTAAGTCAGCCGTCGGCCATTACGCTTCGAACGACACTCGCGGTTTTATACGGTGTTATTTTGTCTAATAAAAATCAAAGTATGCCGTCATGTGTTGCAAAAAGTTGTCTAAACCATAGTAGTTCAATTAAAAAAGCCAGGGGATCACTTTTCATTGTTAAGCATGTCAATTTGAAGCTTATTTCTCGATTTTACGTCAATAAATTTAATAAACATCTCGAAATCAATCAGTGTTGCAACTATTTCAAGGTTCAAATTATTTTAAAATTGGGAGATTTATATTTTATGTTACTATTTATCGTTATTGTATTCTTCTATATTTTTACAGATTTCCCCACGGCAAATGATGCATGGAAAAATGATTGTATAAAAATAATAAGGGAGTGTAGACATGGAATAGGAATGTAGACGTGTAGGAATGGAACATAAAATAGCATTAATTAATAATAATAATAATAATAATAATAAAGTATTTATTTGCGTAAAACATGGTATACAATGGTGTTAAATACTAATTTATATGGCACAAACATGTTTAGCTAAGATAGGACAAAGCATGCAAAATTTTAAGGTTAATAAAAATATGAGGAGGCACCAACAATGAAATTTTATACATCAAAATTCTTTATCGATAAATTCTTTTATGCTGTAAAAATTATGATCGAGTAACCATTTATAAAATTTTGTTTTAAATAATGTTGTCCGCAGTGTTTTAAAATGCCTCGGTATTTTATTATAAATGCGAACACACATTGCAAGGCAGTTATTATTGTATTTAGCTAGTCTAGGCAGATCACTTAATACTAATTTATAGGGATCTCGTCTGTTCCGAGGCTTCACATCATTAGCAGTCTTAAATAAATGTTTATTTTTAATTACAAACATACATATTTCGTAAATATAAAGTGACGGTAGCGGTAACAAACCAAGTTTCTTAAATATCGGTTGACATGATTCGTCAGGTTTAAGACCACAAATTGACCTCATGCACTTTTTTTGAGCGATGAAGGCTCTACGGAAATCGGTGCTATTACCCCACATTACTAGCCCATAACGGAGTACTGATTCGACGTATGCGTGGTAAGACATTACAGCAGTTTTTATATTAGTGACATTTTTTACTTGTTTAAAGCGTATACAAATTTATTGATTTTAGTGCTAACATTGTCTATGTGTTCTTTCCAATTTATATCTTTATCTATTATTATTCCTAAAAATCTTACATGACTTACTTCTTTGATTTTATTTATGTTGAGTTTAATGTCGTTTTAAATTAAATATTTATAGCCGAAAAATACTTAAACATTCGTTTTCACCACTTAAGTAAATTAGAAGGGATTTCTAGATGTGTCGATAGCAAAAGACAAGTCTACAATATTTTAATATCCAATGTGCTTAAATTATTTTACCTTTATTTTAAAAATAGGTATCCGTCACAAAAAAATTGAAATTAAACTTAAGTTCAAGGGAGATCTTAATTAAATATTGTTTAAAAATGGGTAATTTTTTCCTTCATCTGGCATCCCTATACACACGCACACATATTTACGCCGCCGTCATTGTGGTGCTTCAATCGTTTCTTAGTGAAGTTCCGTCCGCCTTTTTTTTTAGGTCCATGTGTGGAACTAATTTGCGAGTCGAACAGCAAATGTGTAAAAAAGGCGGGAAACTTCGGTTGTGCGCGGTTGTCTCAAATTTTGAATTTTAATTTTTATTGTAAAACTGATCAGTTGAGTCTTATCTTTGTATGTAATTTTGTATAATAATTGTATATATTTGTATTGTAGTGTTCGTAGCTGATTTTTTGGTAAGTTTTGTATATATTTTTTTGTATGGTTAGTCCCTAAGTCCGGGTCGCATGAACGATCCCCCTAATAACCTGCTGGGGGATTTAGGTGGCGGCCTAAATCCCCCCGTGGATGTCGCTAATTATGTGACTGTAATGTCACAAAATGATAATGTTGTAGATAAAAGTGGTATGGACACTGATGGTTCAGTGGCCACTGATAGCAGCGAAAAATCTTCTCGCAAACGCAGGAGAATTTGTAAAAGCTGCAGAATACGAAAACGTAGTAAAAATGGTCATGCCCAGAATGAACTCGGTATTACAGATTGTAGTTGCAATCCCCAAGAGACTGTACTTGAAAATATTCATATTATTAATCACCAAGAAACATCCCATCTTCAGTCTAATTCACAGATGACACAGTTAAACCCTACTCAAGCAACTTTTGAGCCGGTTGGTAGGAAGGAGTACATACATACAGATATATCTCCATATACAATCCATGTACAACGCATTATTGACTCTCCAAATAATGGAACCGTGTTGCATCCTATTACTTTTGGCAACTTCATGAAACGGGGTGGATTTAAAAATATAATTACTGGAAGCATTAAAAGGATCGGCCGTAACAAGTGTACGGTTGCTTTTTCTTCATTCATTGATGCTAATGATTTTTTAAATTCTAACTTATTAAGTATTAACAGGTTTAAAGCCTTTATCCCGACATTCAATGTTACTAGAATGGGTATTGTGCGTGGTGTTCCTTCAGAGTGGTCCTTGGAAGAAATTGAAGCAAATATTTCTACACCAATTGGGTGTGGAAAGATCATTAAACTTCGGAGGTTAAATTATAAAGTACAGATTAACGGCAGTCCAGTTTGGAAACCTTCAGAGTCCATTGTTATTACTTTTGATGGGCAGGTTCTACCAAGGAGAGTATTCATGTGCTATAATGCATTAAATGTTGACACATATGTGTACCCCACCATTCAGTGTTTCAGATGTTGTAGGTATGGACATACAAAGTTACAATGTAGGGCTGCAGAGCCAAGATGTTTTAAATGTGGACAAAATCATTCTGCTGAATCTTGTAGCATTGCGGAGGACTGTGCATCTTGTATAAATTGTTCTGGCTTTCACTTTGCTATAAATAAAGCATGCCCTGAGTTTAAGAGACAAAGAGACATCAAAAACACTATGGCTCATTCATGTATTTCCTATTTAGAGGCTAGTAAGTTGCATCCATCTTCCTCTCTGTCTTATGCAGACAAAGTTGTTTCAGGTAGTAAAATTTTTCAATCAGATTCCAAATCCGCATACTTTCACACTAATGATAATGCCAATAATAGTCCTAGGACAATTTCATACAAAAAAACAGTATTTAAAAAACCACGTTTGCCTCCTACATCTGCTTCTGGATATGACAGAGCAGCACACAATGCGATAATAAATGAGTCCAGTTCACCAAGTCTGAGGAATGGGTGTGCACTACAGAATAAACCTGAACAAAAAGAAGATCATGAACAGATTATGGATCTAATTAATAGTCTTATTAAGATGTTGCAAGATAAAAAGTACTTAAAACCGAACAACGCTGACCTAATTTGTAAATTACTGACAGACAAAAACGATTATGGATTTGATTATACAATGGAACGTCAGGTCAGTGACTAATAAAAAAACTGATCTTTTTTATTTAGTTAACAAATATAAACCACTTATTATCGCATTGAGTGAAACTTGGCTTAAACACGGTCGAATATTTAGCATTCCAGGTTATGTTTGCATTCGTAATGACAGAACTGATGGCTACGGTGGTGTTGCCATTTTAATCAAAAACAATGTTGCATATTCCCAAATTATATTACCGAATCAATATTCTTTAGTTGACTTCGTTGCTATACGTGTAAATAATGTAACTTATGCCTCTGTATATATTCCAAACCCTTCTTCTGCTGCTCTACAAGAGATGAGTGATATTTTTTGTTCATTGCAAAGCCCTGTCTTGATAATGGGCGATTTTAATTGTCATCATCAGTCTTGGGGATGCGGTGTAAATAAAAGTGATGGTGTACGTTTGATACAAATATTAGATGACAATAATTTATGCGTATTAAATACTGGGACACCGACCAGACGTACCAAGCCCAATGAATTGCCGAGTGCCGTGGACTTGTCGATTTGTTCCCCTAGTTTGGCCTTATCACTCACTTGGTCTGTCTTCTCTTCTACACTAGGCAGTGATCATTTTCCCCTATTAATAGCATCCCCTGACAAATACCCTATCAGTGAAAAACGTCCCCCTCGATTAAGGTACAGATTAGGTAGAGCTGATTGGGAAAAATTTAAACAGACCCTTGATGTCAAAGTGTCACAGTTACCTGAAATATGTCATGGAAGAGAAGATGATTGCTCTCGAGCCTTAGCCCTTTGCATGCTTGAAATAGCGGATGAGATTTTCCCTGTAAAAAGTTCCCGCTCAAACTTTTTACCTATGCCACCTTGGTGGAATACTGAATGCTCAGATGCTGTACGAAGGAGAAAGGAAGCGGAAAGAGAGTATCGTGAGGATATGTCGGAAGAAAATTTAAATAAACTTAATTATATAACTAATGAGACTAGAGTTTTTTTGAAAGAAAGGAAATTTGAGGGATGGAGATCATTTTGTGCCTCTCTTTGTCCTAGAACTTGCCCTTCAGAGGTCTGGAGTAACATTAAGCGTTTTAGGAATGCTTATAATCAAAACCGTAGTAGTGTTCAGTTGTCTCCTGATTTGGCTGATGATTTTCTTGATAGATTGGCCCCTGCAACAGCTCCTGAAAAAAATTCTTTGATGCCCTGTTACGCATTATATCCTGGCATGAAAGAATCGAATAGTTTAAGCTTACCCTTTTCTATAAACGAGCTTAAAGGGGTACTGTCGAGTGTTAAAGATTCTTGTCCTGGAGAAGATGGAATACCTTACGCTTTCTTTTCAAATATGGGCGATTCCTCACTCAAATATTATCTAGAAATAATTAATTCCATAATGATTTCTGGGAACATTCCTACTTCTTGGCGAACTCAGGAAATAGTCCCTATACTAAAGCCTAAAAAATCTCCAGATGATCCTGCAGCTTATCGTCCTATAGCCTTGTCTTTGGTTATTGCTAAAATTGCAGAACACCTGGTTAAGAACCGTCTTGAATGGTATATCGAAAGAAATAATTTGCTTTCGAATTCTCAATATGGCTTTCGTAAATCTAAAAGTACCATAGATAGTTTAAGTATCTTTACCACAGACATTAATTTGGCCTTTTCTAATAATTTATCAGTGGTTGCTGCATTTTTAGATGTTTCTGCAGCTTATGACAATGTAATCATAGAAGTACTCAAAAATAAACTATTGAAATTGCAGGTGCCGTCAATTTTAGTTAACTTTATTATTAATATCCTATCTGTTCGCTTTATATTTGTAGTAACAAATCAAGGTACAAGACTTTCACGTACAGTTTATAAGGGATTGCCTCAGGGGTATGTACTTAGCCCGTTACTTTACAACATTTATACACATGATCTTGAAGCGTCTTTAAATGGTACTGTTAGTGTCTTACAATATGCTGATGACCTACTTATCTATTCAATAAACTCGTCTATCCCAACTGCATGTAATTCATTAACAGAATCCCTCACGTTACTAAAGGTATGGCTGGATAATAATGGGCTGGATTTATCAGCTAACAAAAGTTCTGTAGTCGTTTTTTCTAGAAAACGGGATTTTCCGCCACCTAAAGTTTTCTATAACAATCATACTTTACCTGTTGGGGAAGAAGCTAAATTCTTGGGTTTAATTTTGGATAAGAAAATGACAGGTAAATCCCATTTAAGTTACATAGTGGACAGATGTGAAAAGCAGTTGAACATAATGAGATGCCTCTCGGGCGTGTGGTGGGGTGCTCACCCTTATAACCAGAAATTGTTATACAATTCTGTAATTCGTAGTATTTTGGATTATGGTACCTTTTTATTAGAAGGTGGTAGTAAAACGGAATTCAAAAAGTTAGATAATATTCAATCTAAAGCCCTCAGAATCATTTCGGGTGCAATGCTTTCGAGTCCTTTGAATGCCTTGCAAGTAGAGTGTGGTGATCCCCCTTTATATTTAAGAAGACAATTCTTAGCTGATAGGTTTGTATTTAAAATCATGCAATTCTCCAACCATCCATTGATCAGTAAACTAGATAAACTAAATTCTTTGATTGAAAGCTCCAAGTATTGGCGATGCAAATCTGTTCCTTGTGTAATTACTAGTTACAGGAAGTTTAAGTTACTTGAATCGCCAGTACATAATGCACCAAAGCTAGCAATATTTAATGATAACGATTTTGATTCTTTACTTTTAGCGCCTGAAATAACATATGATATGGGTATCGCCAAAACTGATTCTGGAGCAAATTCTAAATTTAACAGTAATATTGATAATGAATGGAAAGACTGGCACTTAATATTTACAGATTCTTCTAAATCGCGGGATAGTTGTGTAGGTGTAGGAGTTTATCATGCTCAGTATAAACTTATTCAAAAAATTAAACTTCCTCCTGAGTCTTCAGTTTTTACTGGGGAGTGCTTTGGTCTATTTAAGGCATTGGAATATGCTTTGATAGCTAAGTTACAAAATACTGTTATATTTTCTGACTCTAAGAGTGCATTGCAGGCAATTGAGAAATTCCCATTTAAAATGAAGGCTTTCTATCCTGTTGTATTTGATATTAAAAATTTACTATATAAATTAAAGTTGAGGGGGCAATCTGTACATTTTGTTTGGGTTCCTAGCCACTGTGGCATAAAGGGAAATGACAAAGCGGATCGTTTAGCCAAGGAGGCTGTCAATGATGGAGACACTTTCCCTTATACAAATTTTTCCCATGATATCATGAATTTACCCAAGTCATACCTTCGCAATGACTGGAGTATTTTATGGGAAGAGAGTACTCAAACAAAAGCAAAATATTATTACTTTATACAACCTCATGTTCCTATTAAGCCGTGGTTTTTCAAGGTTAAGTGTTCCAAATTGATTGCTAGTCAAATCATTCGTATGCGTCTGGGTCATGTATGTACTCCTTATCATCTGGCCAAACTCCGTATTGTAGAGGATTGCATGTGTGAATGTGGGGAAGATGTTGGTACCTTGGATCATATTTTTTTTTTATGTTCTTGTCATGACCGTTCTGATTTCCTTGATTCTCTTATTAATATGAAAACCCCTTTCCCCACTCGTATGATTTGTTTATTAGATAATCCAATATATTATGATATAATCGCCTCTTTTCTGTATAAAAATGATATTAAACTCTAGTTTATGTATTATATTGTACCTAGATTTTATTAATGACTTACCTGATTCGTATTTTCTGGCATTGTAATTCTTTCCGTTCCGTTCTTTAATTTCCTGTTTCCCAAATTTTTTACTTGAAAATGGCATAAAGTCCACTAATGCCAAAAAAGAAAAAAAAAAAAAAAAAAAAACAGCAAATGTGATTGTGGAATTTAGAAAAAATACAAGTAACAGCATAATAACTCCAATGTTGAATTTTCGTTTTGATGATCTCTAGTGGTACAGGAAAAAATATTGAGGCTACCATTTGGAATAAGAATTTGAGAGGAAAAAAAAGCACAAAGGCCCAGATAACACGTCAGAATATAAAAAAAGAGATCAAATGAACAAAACATTATTGTTTATGGTAAATAATGGCCTATGGCTCCCGTATTGGATAATTTAGTGTTCCTATTGTGTATTTAATCATAAATAAACACAAAATAATGAACTTTTACTGACAAACAACGACAAAACTAAGTGATATGTTCATGAAGGACGCACGTATTGCGAAAATCGTGAACTCCTTATAACAAAAATGAATATAAATGTTAATGTTTACGAAGTGCCAGTTGTAAGTGCTGTTATTATGCATCAACCAGGGCCTCAGGAGCTTCAGAACCATGTCCAACCTCAGCAACCACAACCCCAGGTGACACAACACCAGCAGGAGCCAGCCCCAACGCTCCCAGCCATGCTCACCGAGCGAAAACCCAAAATCGAAAAGATTGAAAAGAAAAAGAAAGAGGCGATCGAGGGCCAAGCCCGAGAGATCATATTTAAGGTAATAAAGTTCTTTGAGAGCGAAAAACAGAATAGAGGCTACGCTTACCCGGTAGAAAACGTGGTTAAAAGAGCTTGCGCGGCCACAGGATTGTCAGAAAGCACGATAAAGCGAATCAAAAGAGATGGATTACGTGCTGAAGCAACACAAACGAAAATAGCTGGCCCAAAAAAGAAAAGAGTAAGAAAAACTAAAGTACAACTCGACTATTTCCAGTTATGTGCTTTAAGAGGCATTGTGAATAGCTACTCAGTAAGAAAAGAGGTGCCAACACTCGGCAAAATCTTAACCGCTGCAAAGCACGAATTGAACTACCGAGGTGGCAAAGAATCTCTCAGACTAATACTCTTAAATAAACTGGGTATTAAGTTTAAAAAATGTGAGAAGAAGAATAAGAAGCCTAAGGAAGAACCGGAGCAGCAGCAACAGATGCCACCGCCGGCGCCACAACCCCAACTACAGAATATAATGCAGCACCCACAAATGCACCAGGTGATGAAACCGACAATGAACGAGAACCAGTGCGTGTATACCACGATGATGCCCCAACACGTTCCACCTGTGTCGTATTGAGGACATGAATAATCAAATACAAAGAAGTTTATATTTATATTGGTTTGAGTAAGTTTCTGGATTATTTTGCAGTAATTTTGAAATGTTTTTTACTATCGTTTTAGATCTACATATCCTGCTTACTCATACAAAGTTTCTGTATGGACAAGAAAGTTTGTATGAAATGTTGTTCACATTCTTAAGCTTGTAGTGTGCAGACCACACAAATGGGAAATGCTGTTGAATATCGGGATAAAGAATTTTAAATGTTTGTTAAGTCTCATCATTCTGATAAAACTGAAACAATACTACAATAAAATAATGTGCCAGTAGTTTGAACAAAAAAGGCTTACCTATTGCTTTTTTTCATCTTATGTGAAAGCTCTTTTAAATTTCTAAAGGTGCAGGCACCTTTTATGCATCCAGGAAGTATTAATTTATTATAAGATTAGCACACAATGTACATATTTCTTGGCAATTTTTTTTTTGTTGGTCTAGTCATACAAGAACGCAGGTGTCTGAGATGGTCTTGTAAAGAAAGAACCACACAGATTTGAGTGGATGAATATTAATTATGTATTATTTCAGAATTACTGCAAAATAATCTACCAAATTAATCCAGTAACAAGCATAGATATATTATGTACATTACTTGTATAATAAAAGAAAAAGTGTCTTTGAGTTAAATAGTAAACACCCTTACTCATGACACAATGCAATGCAACTAATTTACGTCGCTGACCAACAAGTGAAAATCATCCTTGTCACTATAATATTTCACAACAGCTATCACACAACGCCATCTAGTCCCAAGCTAAGCAGAGCTTGTGTTATGGGTACTAGACAACTGATAAACATACTTATATATTTCTAAATACATACAATATTTATAGATAAATTACACCCAGACACAGAACAAATGATCGTGCTCATCACACTATGACATAAATGCGCTGCCAATCGATAATGGTTTTTCGACATGCGGTTGTCTGTAGATGGTAACAAACGGGACTACATAAATCAGACTTACATCAATATGATTGTCACAGTAGTAAGGATGATTTTCACTTCTAGTTGATTGTCGACACAAATCAGTAGCTTTGCATCGCATCATGAGTAAGATATGTATGAGAATATTCATCAACCAACATAATATGTTTGTTGATTTAGGTTCCTAGACAACTAAGAAAAGTTATTCAAACTGTTTTTAATTATTTATAAGCAAGATTTGATAAGAAAGCAGGGTCGAACAGCGGGCTATTGCGTATCTCTGTTGACAGTTCAAATGTTGATCAATTGCTCTGGTGACCATCAAATAGCTGTCAAAAGGTACATTTCGTATTGGCTTTAGCATTTGCAATGAAACTGATAAATGTAATTGTTCGCTAAAATCAACTATTCTAACGCTCTTGAGGCATTCCTCAACTTAGCCTCATAACAGTCGATAAATTATAGTAGCCATACACCATCCTGCCTATCGACGATCGATTTGACGCTTGCAATTGTTTCAAATTGCAAAAATTGGCAGCAGTGATGCATTTGGCTATTATTCGGTGACGACAGCTACATATTTATAAATTTGTAGCTATCAGTCACCGAATAATAGCTAGATCTAGCTATAAAGTTGCTAAGTTGGCATGCTGCTGCAGATTTGAAGTTGTGTCAAATCGATCGTACGATAGGCAGTATGGTGTATGGTGTATATGGACGAACTGCCAATTTGACCGAT
The DNA here is from genome assembly GCA_954870645.1 of Agrotis clavis. Classification (NCBI taxonomy): domain Eukaryota; kingdom Metazoa; phylum Arthropoda; class Insecta; order Lepidoptera; family Noctuidae; genus Agrotis; species Agrotis clavis. The sequence continues at coordinate 8,406,020 of OX940944.1, read as the reverse complement.
CGATTTGACGCTTGCGTCAAATCGATCGGTCGATAGGCAGGATGGTGTATGGCTACCATTATAGAGGTGCCAAAACATCCAAGTTCCATATCCAAGTTCTGAGGACAACTGCTGGTCGGTGACTAACAAGATGCCAATAGCACTGCCGGTCATGTAGTCTAAGGGACTACCCATGGCGCGATGTGATGCAATCCGACGCGATTCAACCGATTCTAACTACAAGTGAAAATCAACCTTGCCACTAAGAAATAATGATGCAATTCTATTGATTTGATGTCGTCGTGGCGATCGTGTTTTGGTTTTTATTTACCCGTAGATAACAACGTTTTTATGTCATTGTAAGTAGATCAGAGAGTTTTTTTCATACAAATAGAGAACAAAAATCGTAAAATGGTTGAAACTGAGCAAGTCATCCCTAAAATTTGTATTGACAACAACAGTGAAAACTTGTAACTTACCGACTGATGTCCGGCCCTGTATTCAAGAGACCGAACCCATAATAAATCAGAAGTTAATTTTATGTGCCTTGTCGTTTTCTTCTGATGGGATTAACTTGCAGGACTGGCCAAGCAGGTTACCACGGCCCAGGAGCGCTCAGGGCATTTCAAGGAACAAAGTGGAGTTTTCGTCAGTAAGCGTGACACTCACGTTCGCTCCACCCAGGGCGGGAGGACTCATTTGATGATTTTACCACTTAAATAAAAGAAGTGGTGTACCCCAAGTCCCGAGCTCGCTTCGCTCGCTCTTCAAAGTGCAGTCCATCAATTACCTAGCAAATATTCGATGAATTCAGCCGTAGTAGATTTTGGCGATAAAAGGTTGTTTCGCTTTAAATTCCAATTGAACAATCGTTTACTCGACTTTTCGAAAATATGATGATCGCGCCTCAAAGAACTGTCAGCAATGGGGATGGCAACTGGGAAACTAATGGCGCTAGTATAGCTAGTTGAGCTAGTTCCAAGCATCGTCATTGGTTCAAATCTTATAGGTACTTCAAAATAGTACTACCTCATTGGTCGAATTAGGACTTAGCTATGGTGGCGCCATCTACAATTAGCTTTGACCGGCCTTCCCCATTGCCGGGCCTTAGAGGGCCAAAGGCTGCCGGGGTCTCGGGATCGTCTTACCGGTAACCGCTAAGGAAGGAAGGTAAAGCGCTATTGCAGGACACTGGATATTTATTAGTACGAGTCTGACAGTAATGGGTGTAAGGACTTATTTGATTTATTACCACGATAAAAAAATTACTTACTTTGTAAGTACGCGAATTCGCTACTGTCGGCGCCTCGTCTCGTGTTTCAAACATTTCTAAACCTACAGCTTGACATAAAAATTTAGAAAACCGGAAGTCGCAGTCAGCACTTTGAATGTTTTTTTTTTTTCACTTATTACGTTAGTTTTATGGCACAATAATAAATCTAACAAACCTGCGGTCTTTGTTTACATCAAATATCAAAGATTTTAAAACGCTGTCAGAAATAAAAATTTTAGTTCCGTTTCAATCCGTTCTGGCAAAGCTGTACATTTGATTTTCTGCTCGCCGCCCCTCTCAAAGACACCACTCACAGCGGCAAGGCGGTACAGTAAGGGACTTTACCTATGGCGCGACGCGATTGTAATCCGACCGATACCAACTACCAGTGAAAATCAACCTTACCACTACGACATATGACTTAAAGCACGTTGTTATCTTCGAGTAGATGAAAAACAAAACACGATCGCCACGACGACGTAAGTCAGTCGAATTGTATCATTATTTCTTAGTAGCGAGGTTGATTTTCACTTGTAGTTGGAATCGGTTGCATCGCGCCATGGGTAAGCTCCCTTAATTGCAAAGCTGTTTGTCCGATGATACCCTTTCTTCCTTGTTTTTCTTTTTTTTATATTCAACAATTTTTTTAAATTTCTATCTTGAAAGTTTTTGGAACAAGAAAAGAGGGCAGTGGCAACCATTTTGAGTTTATGATTGTCAAATTGTAATATATTATGTAAGATTTTAGTTTTTCATTTAGCATAAGGTTTTTTAATTACGAGTATTTAAAATTTTACTGCAGCACAACATTATTCGGTTTGTTTTTAATTGTTGTTAAAAACTTACTTATCTTGCGTAGATAGGACGGTAGTTGTAAATTAAAACTAAAGAAATGAATAATTATGTAGGTATTTCAATATTTTTCTTTTGTTTACAGGACTAATCACGCATATTTTTTTCTTTTCAGCTTTTGTCACATGCTTTTGTTCAGAGAAAACAATGAATTTTTAAGGAGTTGCGTACGCATTCGTTCAGTTTTTCAGGTCTATAGATTCAGGCTCTATACAAAATCTATGCTATTGACCAAACCTGAATAATTTAGTGAGTCCCCTACCCAGAATTTTATTATAATAAAATCGCATAAAACTATAGAGAATTGACGAAACCTAAAATTATGAAGAAAATCTAAAGTTAAACATTCTACAAAAAGAAAATCTAAGAATCTGTTAACCGACAAAAGTATTTTTTATTGCTATTTGTATATTTGACTAATTTTGTTGGAGCTGTTCACGTATCGGTATAACTTGTTTCCAAAAATATAAATCTTACTACAGAAAACGGCGATGAATGAAACCACTTCGACTTTTGGAAAGAGATCGTGATCGGCTTAGTAGAGCGTTATCTCTGTCGCACACTACTAATGTGACTTGTCGCTGGTTAGCTAAGGAAGTTGAAACTAGCCGACTATATTTTTCCAGTCGTTGTAGTGGTTTTGTACTTCTGTCTCTTTTTTGTTTCACCAGCGAGAAAGAGATAGTTATACGAGTACTTTTCCAAAACCCATAGTTATTTTGTACTTCTATCTTTTTCTTGTTTCACTTGCGAGAAAGAGATAGCTATTGTTTCAGCCAAGTTTAGTTGAACATCAAATAAGGTTAATGTTGATTTTATTGTACAGTACATTAATTCATTTTAATAATGATTATAATTTCTAGAAGTAAGATAATGTATCATAAGGCTGAATATTACTTTATGTATTTTTAATCGAATAAAATGAATTAAGTTTTAAGAGTTTTTTTTTAATTGTCACACCCAATTATTTTGGATGGAGAGGAAAAGGAAGGCCAAAGAAAAGATGGATGGATTGTTTATGAAATGATATGAATGAAAAAGTAGTAAATGATACTATGACGTCTGATAGGGGAGAATGGAAGAAAAAGACGTGTTGCGACGACCCCAAGTAAAAAGGGATACCTAAGGGGAGGAAGATGATGATGTCACACCCAATAATTTATGTCCTATTACTAAGAAGCTGAGTAGGTTTGAATAGATTTTCAACTTTATGTGCTTAGGTCAATGATATAATAAACAGATGTGAGCGCGCAAAACGTGAAGACCAGAAAATGTCCTATGTGGGACAATTTGCTTTTAGTCTGTGTCTCGCACGACTACGAGTAATACGTTGCGCGCTGCTACGTAATTGCCATCCAAAATGCCATCGTGTGTATATAAAAAGTGTACCAATCATGATACCAAAATTAATAAAACACAAGGGATCTCATACCACACGTAAGTAAGGAATATACTTCGATTTATTAATATAATTATTTCAATTATTTTCGTAGTATTCTGATGTCGTAAGAACGACAAGGATGCGTGCACTCTGGACATAGAATAAAAATACAGATGCGAATATGAGGCAGTAAAGTCGTCTTTACACCGGAGTTCTAGTTTCCTTTTAACTTTATAATATTGTTTGATAAACTTAACTATAAATTAAATATGGCATAATTATGTAGGAAAAGAAAATGTAAATAGTAAAGTTATTATGAATAATAACTAGTAATTATGTATAATAACAAGATTTATTACTTTAACAATAACATAATGTATATATTTCTTTCTTTTAAAAAAGTGTTTTATTTCAACCTACCTTTTGTCTTCCAATAGTATTTATTCGTTGCATAGGCACAAATCCCAGCTACAAATTATTCTGTACACGTGGTCTGTGCCTTCTGCCTAGTCAATTTGCTAGTCTATGATGCCGACGTGCGGTGGGATTGATGACGCGTGGCGCTGTTTGTTTATCTAGCTGTCACTTTTTTTCTTATTTGCGTTTTATCAAGCTATCCTTTTTACTTGTAGTGAAATGTAATGTGTGAATAAAAAAGTGTGTAAGTGTGCTGCCGCTCGCCGCGGAACAGTTTTTTCTGTTGTTTTGTAAGTGTATAACATATCTGTTTATTATAATTTATCATTGATAATATGTTTATTTATTTTGTACGGAATTCTTCGAGCACGAGTCCGACTCGCTCGGTTTTTTTTTACCGCTCGTATTGTTCACAGTGCAGCGTGGTGATAATATATAATTATTATAATATTTTCTTCGGACTAGGTACTCGCAAAGAACTGCAAATCACTGTAACAAAAAAGTTCTATTCTATTTCTTATTATGGCAAACAAGCCGATTTCGACTATTCTGCCACTGTCGGAGGCGAATTGGACAAGCAAGTAGTGTGTATGCGAAGCGAAAAATTAGTATTCTAAAAAAGGAGCTATAGAAGTCTCCGTTCGATGACACAGTTGAACTTAATGTGAGTCTTCTGGGGTTAGTATTATGGGACTGAAACAAACAAAGAAATAAATTACTTAAATAAAGTTATGTTACAACATAAAATATAACATATACCACATTCATAAAAACGGATTATTTAGGGGGGAGGAAGGGCCTACAGTTTGATATTATTGTGACGGATGAAGATCATCAACGTCACAAGTAGGTCTGGAGAGGAATGTGTTAAGAGGGAGGAAAAGTTAATCGGGAGAGGGATCTTAATTACAGGAAGACGGTTATATAAATCTAGAGGAGGGACATTGTTGGAACATTCAAAAAAAATGTGGTCAAGAGTACCCTCCGCCAGCCCGCATTCGCAAAGCGAGGAGTCGCGGACACGGATTTTATGGAGGAATACGGGAGTGCAACAGAACCCTAAGCGGATTCTACAGATAGTTGATACGATCGTTTTGGAAAGTTTTTTGAAACTGAAGAACCACGGCTTTGGGTTTATGGTTGGTTGAACTGCGTAGAAAAAACCACCTTTCTTCTTGCTGGACAAGTCCCACTCCTTCTGCCAGGAGCGCTGTAGATCCAGTTTGGGAAGGGACAATAGGTCGTAACCCTGGTGGGTATTATGAGTGAGGTCCGACGTTACAGATGAGCAGGCATTTTTGGCCAAAGTATCCACGCACTCGTTGCCCCTGATGCCACAGTGGCTAGGAATCCAAACGAGCTGAACATCTTTTTGACTTTTGGTGCATGACAATAAAGAATTTTTGATTTTTAAAATGAGGGAACTGTGTAGTTTACTTTTAAAGGGGTTTTGGGCTAAGGCTTGCAAGCAGCTTAGGGAATCTGTAAAAATAACGGCTTGCTTAATATTATGATGAGCTTCTATAAAGAGACATGCTTCCAATATAGCCACACACTCGCCAGTGAAAACAGAAGACTCTTTAGGGCATTTGAATTGTAATATGATATTGGAGCTATGGTAGTATACCGCAGCTCCAGTGTGGCTCATGTCAGTTAACTTTGAAGCGTCCGTAAAAAATAATTCAAAACCACTCCAACGCTCGCCCACCAACGCGTTGAAGACCGAATTTGCCGACGGGGATGTTTTGGATATACCAATGTCAAAGGAAATTTTTGGGGTGAAATATAGAGCTTCATAAGCAAAATGGAACAGGGGTAATCTGGGATATTGGACTATTGGGCTTGTTAAATTTAGAAGTGAACGATAGGATTTTAAGGGCAAGGGAATTTCCTTATTTTTCCAGTGATTTGAGGTTCTGCACAAGGCATCTAACTCTTTCAATCTGCCAATAAGGGGATGTGTGGATCTGCATATTAACCTGGACAGAAAACGGGATGCTAGAAATTGCCGTCTGAGGGCCAGAGGAGGTTCGGCGCATTCGACCTGCAACGCGTTAGTGGGGGAGGACTTCATACAACCTGAGATGATACGAAGGCACTTAGACTGTACTTTATCCAGCCCAGCCAGGGCACCCTTGTTACATGGAATAAGGAGGTATGTTCCATAGTCTAAAATGCTGCGAATCAAAGCATTATAAACCAGTTTCATGGTGAAAGGATGGGCACCCCACCAAACACCCGTAAGGACTTTTAAAACTGAAATGGTCCGTTCACATTTTTGTATAATAAAATTTAAATGATTTTTGAAGGATAATTTTGAGTCTATAATGACGCCTAAAAATTTTACGTGGTTGACTATAGGAATGATATGGCCTGAAATATTTACCGAAATATGAGGGATGAGTATTTTTTCGAGAGAAAATAACTGCCGAACTTTTTGGAGCAGAAAGTGTTAGTCCATGGCTTAAAAGCCACTGGTTCAGAGAATCCAGAGATAGACATAAGGATGATGTAGCGTCAACAATGGAAGGGTCTGTCACGTACAAAACAATGTCATCGGCGTATTGGAGAATCTTGCAGTTATTATTTAGGCAGGTCCCAATATCAGCCGTATACAAATTGTAGAGGATGGGGCTGAGGACATATCCCTGGGGGAGTCCCTTCCATGTCTGTCTTCTGTCAAATTCCTCACCCTGAACTCTCAGAACCAGTGACCGAGACATCAGAAGCTCGCAAATGCATTGAATCATCTTCGCCGGGAGACTCAGCTGTTGCAGTTTTTGCCTGAGAATGGGAAGAAGTACATTGTCATAAGCAGAGGAGATGTCTAAGAAGGAGGCAACAACAGATTCATTTCTGGAAAAGGCTAATCGGATATCTGTTATCAGAATGCCAACGCTATCCATTGTACTTAGCCCTCTCCTGAATCCAAATTGATGGTTCGGCAGTAAGTCCCTCGATTCTACTAACCACTCAAGGCGATTTTTGATAAGATGCTCTAAAAGTTTGGCTAGGACTGAAGCTAAAGCAATTGGTCTAAGGCCGTTCGGATCATCTGCATGTTTGCCTGGTTTCAAAAGCGGGATAATAATTTGTATTTTCCATTGGTCGGGGACCCAACCATGGTCATAACAATAATTAATAAAATTTAAAAAATACATTTTGGCTTTTTCACCAGAATGGGCTATAAATGAGTATGGTACACCATCAATACCGGGGGCAGAGTCCCGGACATGATTGAGGACCACATTCAATTCTTTCAGGGTGAAATGTGCATCGAAGGGATCTTCTGTTGCATTATGTAGGGTTGTACTTTGGAGTTCTGTTAAGAGTGGAACATAAGGTGGAGCCAATTTGTCAAAAAAATGTTCAGCTGTTTCCCTAGTGATGGGTGAGGAGATGGATGGAGAACACCCTCGTCTGAATCTGTTGATATTTTTCCAGACAGCTGAAGCCGGGGTAGAAGGAGAAAGAGATGTACAGTACTTAACCCAGCCTGAACGTTTCTTCTTACGAAGTAGGCGCTTGGTTCTAGCATTTGTCTGTAAATATGCCAACAGGTTTTCCGTGGTCATATCCCGGTTGTAACGACGCTCAGCATCCTTCCTGTCCTTAATCGCGGAGGTGCATTCAGAATCCCACCAGGGGGGAGAAGGGATTTTGTTACGGGCACTATTTCTTAGTGGGAAACAGGAATCTGCGCTAGAGGAAATGGCAGTTACAAAACCCTCATAACAACTCTTTGCATGGTGGTGATCCTGGGTGTCTAATAAATTTGAGGTTAAATTTGGAAGTACATTAATTTTCTCCTCCAATGATGAAGCAAATTTTGTCCAATCTGGTTTGGATAGGTTATATTTCAAAAGTGGAGGAGAAGTTTTTTCTAAGTAAGATTTGTTAAGAAAAGATATAACAATGGGGTAGTGATCACTACCATGCGACAAGGTTGTGCATTCCCAATGGGCTGACGCTGCTAGCTCAACCGAGCAAAATGAGAGGTCTACACAACTTTTTTGTTGTCCCGGAAGAGATCTGCGTGTTGGACAGCCATTGTTAAGCACACAAAGGTTCAGGTCATCCAAGATGTCAACTAGTTCCATTCCAAAGGCATCACAGCGCTCAGAGCCCCATCTATAATGGTGACAGTTGAAGTCGCCCATGACCAACATTGGGCCCTGAACATTACAAAAAATATCTTTTAAAATTGGCAAAAAGTTACGATGGGGGTGCGCAATATAAATGGAGAACACTGTGATGCCTTCAAACTTCCCCGCAGCAATGCTCATATCGCCTGTAAGTGAAGGAAGAGAGGAAGGGAGAAGTGAGACCCGATTGTTGACCAGGAGGGCAGATCCTCCATAGCCATCAGCTCGGTCACATCTGAGGATGTTAAAATGTGGCATACGGAAGCTGAGACTTGCTGTAAGCCAAGTCTCAGCTATAGAACAAGCCAATGGCTTATATTTATTTAAAAGGAAAATGAGGTCGTGTTTCTTATGCCACACGCTCCTCACGTTCCATTGAAGGAATATTTGGCGAGACGCCATTTTTAAAATCTAAAAGGAGTGTTACAAGTTGGTTGGCAACGTTGGACGGTGATGTATTAGAAGAGGAAGAAATGAGATTAGGTATGAGTTTAATGAGTAGGTCAATAATGTTAGAAATATTATTGTTGTGAGAGGGATTATCTGAATTAAGAGCGCAGCCATTGGGCTGTGAAAGTTGGGGGTAACTAGTCAGTTGCTGGTGTGCAACTTTGTCATAGGATGGTGATAGAGGAGAGTGGGATTTAGGTTTGAGGGTTATTGTCTTGCGGTAAGACTGGGAGGTAGGAGTTTTGGTAATATTGGCATAGCCGCGGGAGACTGTTGGGATGGTTTTACTAGCCTCAGCATAAGAGATGGACTTCTCAGCCATAACAGTCTTTATGGCTTTCTGCCTACCATGCTCGGGGCATGACCCGCTATCAGCAAAGTGATTACCCGAACACAATATACAGAAGGCCTCACCCTCAGAAACGTTGCAACCATCACCGGGGTGATCGTGGCCACATTTACTGCAGCGTGGTTTTGATCTGCATGCGTTTGCCACATGTCCAAACCGACAACACTTACGACACTGAATTGTTGGGAAAATGTACTGTTCCACAGGAAGGGATGTGTAACAACAAAAGACTCTCTTAGGAAGAACTTGTCCGTCAAATGTAATCACACAGGTTTCTGTGGGTTTCCATTCGTTTATCCCATCTCTTTGGACTTTGCGATTAATGCGGCGAACCTTAAGGATTCGTCCACATCCAGAGGGAACCTTAAGGTATACTTGGGTTTCCTCTTCTGTGAGATCAGAAGGGACACCTGTTACTACTCCCATCCTTGTAATGTTGAATGTGGGGATGTACGCAGTGTAACTATTTTTGGGGAGGATAGGGTTAACAAGAAAGGAGTTGGCGTCCTGGGGAGAGGTGAACTCCACTGAAACGCGGTTCCGTCCCACTCTTTTCACACCACCAAGGACTATATTAGATATATTTGTCGGATCCGGTCAATAGTACGGACAGCAAACGAATCGTAAGCGCGCCATTTTGAGTATCACGTGGTCTGCGTGCGCTTATACAGAGTCGTGATGTTTCATCGGGGCGGCGGCGGCGAGGAGCGCATTCAGTGCCCGACCGCAGCAGTGTGAAGACATCCCGAAACTGTACTCGATTCGTTGTGCCCAGTATAAGTGTAGTGAGTGATTAAATTAAATTGTGTTTGATTTTATTTGTGATTTAAAATTAAAATAACCAAGTGAACCGCACCCAGTGTATTTTCATTGCACGAGACCCAAACTCTGCCCACATGATGCCTGAATCTGACGGAACAATACCGGTGGCTCCGACATCAGAAGTGGGATCAAATCGTGCCAATGAAATTACACGCGGGAACAGTGACAATAACAATCAGTGGAAGTTAGTTACTTTTTGAAATGCAAAACCAGCAAACTTTGAAAACGCAGCCAGTGAAAAACAAGTTTTTATTGCCGGAATTCGACCCCGACAAACCGGATTCCGATGCGCGGTCGTGGTGCGCCACCGGATGCCAGCTTATTTTGACGCTGAGCAAGGCGCTAAAGGTGAAGCATCAACCTGGCTATTTCAAATAGCCTACAAAGGAATTTAAGGTACTTACAACAAGATTTATTTCGCAAAAGCGGGTACCCTCATTAAAAAAAAAATGAGTGGTAAAAAAAAAAAAAAAAAAAACAAGTGATAAAGAAACATTACCCACGTTCGCCAGTCGTTTCATATCTGATGCGAAAAATGAACACTATCTGTGAATCATCGAAAACAAGTGACACCAAGCGAGGAAAAATAACGTCAATTAAGTGTTATAACTGTGCTAAAACGCCCAAGCGTATTGAGTGCAGAAGTAAGGCGATGGATACGAAGGGAAGACCTACAGCATCAAGTCAAGTGACGCAGCAGCCGGCATCGAAGACCTTGGTGTGCATCAAATGTGGCAAGCCAGGTCACATAGCCGTGCGCTGTACGAGCAGTAGTGGCGGCAGTGGCAACGGACCAGTCCAAGGCGCGGCGCGACGCGTCGATGTCTGCATCGTGCAACCACCATCAGACACGTTACAACACAGGTGAATCGTTTCATTTTTACTTACGCCTCTGGTGCCTTGTGCTCTTTATGTTGACTATCGCTGGTTAAGCGTTAGTGAGTAATATCGCTGGTTAAGCTTTTTTTATTATTACTGTCTAAGTGATAGGATTTGTAACGCTGGTTAAGCGCTACAATGTTACGAACTGGTTAGTAGTGATGCATAGTGCTGGTTAAGTGCTGTGGATTTGGGGGGAATGCCTGAGGTTCAAGTACCATTTTGAAGTAGAGATGTTGAGTTGAATGATAGTGTGGAATCTTAGGTCGGCTGGTCGGACCGTACCAGTAGCTATTTCGTAGCCGTAATCCGTATCTTATTGACATCTCGGTGTCCATAGAAGCGCGGTGTGCGGATGGCACTGGCGGAGGTCGTGTATTGTGCGTTCATGGTGAACGGTGTGAAACAAACAGAGGTTTGTTAGTGGGGCTAGTGTTAGCCACAGGCCACGAATTTGATTCCTGCTGTTTTGATTACAATATTGCTGCATTGTGATAATACAATTGCAAAGGTACTTGAATGCTCTGGGATTTCCGATCAGTCTTAATTAGATCCAAAGTTTAAGGGTCTGTTTAGAATGATAAAGATTTTGAGATGGTGACCGTTACACATTGAAACCCTTGAATTCTAAGTGTACCTACAAACATTCCAACGGGTCATGTACCAGTCGAAGTTACCATAAATTCTGATTAAGTTGTGGTGAGAGGTCGAGTAAAACGGTCTATTGGCCGTCTTGTTTTCGACTGTACCAGTAGCCATTTCGTAGCCGTAATCCGTATCTTATTGACATCCCGGTGTCCATGGAAGCGCGGTGCGCGGGTGGCTCTGGCGGAGGTCGGGGTCTTGAGAGACCATAGTGTGTAGTCAGCGGGTGATGCACTCGGGCGATCCACGTGGTGGATGCGCACAGAAGTTCTGATCCATGCATTGGATGTGTGAAAGCAATGTGATTGCTGGTCGGCTAGAGAGCCGTGGCGTTAGAAGTTTTACTCGAAAGGCGAAGGTCACTGGAAAATTGGTAGTTTTTGCAATAGAGTTGTGAAAGTAGATTCGAACGACTGTGCAGGTACATGGCCCAGGGTAGTTGTTGGTGGCCCAGGGTAGTTGTTAGTGGCCTAGGGTAGTGATTGATGTATTTTCAATTGGCTATTCTCAATGTTTGATTTAGTTAAAGAGTATTGGTCTTAATGGTACAGTGGAGTTCTGAAATTCCCTTATTTTCAGCAAAGAACTGAATATAGAGTTTGGTCAGGAATGACCGAGTGGAACAGTATTCTGTCGTGGACTATTTTGTGTTTCAGAGTGATTATTACACGTGGACGAGTGAAAAGAGTTGAAGGAGGCCTACACTGAGGTGGTTGAAAGAGGCTGAAGAAGAAGAAGAACATCACACGAGGACGTGTGAATCGCAGGATGGCCGTGTCGGATCCGGTCAATAGTACGGACAGCAAACGAATCGTAAGCGCGCCATTTTGAGTATCACGTGGTCTGCGTGCGCTTATACAGAGTCGTGATGTTTCATCGGGGCGGCGGCGGCGAGGAGCGCATTCAGTGCCCGACCGCAGCAGTGTGAAGACATCCCGAAACTGTACTCGATTCGTTGTGCCCAGTATAAGTGTAGTGAGTGATTAAATTAAATTGTGTTTGATTTTATTTGTGATTTAAAATTAAAATAACCAAGTGAACCGCACCCAGTGTATTTTCATTGCACGAGACCCAAACTCTGCCCACATGATGCCTGAATCTGACGGAACAATACCGGTGGCTCCGACATATTATTATTTATTAAAAACTTTCCGAAATTGACCGGATGTAAAGTGGAGCCAGAGTTGGATTGGGAGGATTCTATACGGGAGACGTGGATGAGGTAAGGGGGCTTGTCAATTGCCGAATATCTGATACGGCCAATTTGATTCCGCATTTGTTTATTGGGAGGGGTGGGTGAAACGGTTACTTCGTCTCCGGGACGCTTCCGCGAGAGTTGGTCGCGCTGGGGCTGGGATGTGTCCATCCCTGAGGCGGCGCAAACAACCTCCGCGAACTGCGATAATGGGTTCGGGGAAGGTGGGAATGACAATGGGATTGGTATGTCGGGGGGGTCAGGATCGGGAGGTTTATCTAAGTCCATTTTGGACAAAACTACGTTAAGATAGGACTAACACAATACAAACCTTATAACAAACACAAGGACAACACACTTAAACAGTAAAAAGTCACAACAAGGTATCAACAGTCACTTAAAGACAGCAGAAAAATTCACACACACGTGCTAGCCAGACACCGTGGCGAGAAAAAACAAAAAAGTTTTTCCATTATGGCAGCTTCAGTGAAGAACTGTCATTGTCATAGTGTCACCAACTGTCAACTGTCAAGTCAACGTCAGTCTGTGATTCAGACTAGGGATGGACATTTAAAATATACATCGATCATTTTTTCGATGTAATGCAACGATCAGTCACATCGATGGTTATACGATGTACCGTGGAATGGGGTTAGTTTGATTCACGGGGTAACATTGATAAAAACTTTATATTTTTTTAAAACAGGAATTGTTTAATTTCTGAACGCATCCGAAAAATTTCGTCTTTTGCATTGGCAGCACTGTGTGTCACTCTTTGACATTGCCCAAGCGCTGCACGTACAAACAGATCACTACCGGAGATTTTCATAAAAAACTGTGAGTATTGTGTTTAAAGTATTTTAGGGGTTAAAATAACTTCCAGGGTACCAGATTGGATATGCAAGTTGCTAGAAAAAATTATAGTTTATGTTGTTATGTGTTTAATTAGCTTGAGAAAGAAGTTGTTTTTGTATTTTAATCTCCAAAATTTCATTCAATGGTGGTTTATTTTCTGTACGGGGTGTCATTGATCACAGGCATGGGGTTACTTTGGTCATTGATCAATCTCACCCCATGACATTTTTAACATATATTATCAATATATTTGCAATGATGGCTGCTTTATATGATTTTTTTTTTACTTTCAGCGCTATGCCAAGAACATATATGAAGCGTTTAGGCGCTCGCGCCTATCGGAATTCTAATGAAGACGTGTTAGAACGAGCAGTAGCTAGTAGTGATTTTTTTCTATTTTTACTTAACATTTAAGATTTTGACTGATTAATGTTCCTAATTATGTTTTTACAATTAATATATCTCAATGAAACGTTAAAATAAAGGTGATTTTTCAAAAAGTTTTTTTTGCCTTGATCAATGTCACCCCAAAACTTTAAAAAAATTAATATCTTTTTTTACACTTAGCCGATTTTTTTTGTTCTTTCGAAATAATAACGTTTAAAGGGGTTACTATCATTTGCCGTGAAAATATTAGGGGGTATCAAAGTAACCCCACTTACGGTTTAACATTGACCACTCACATTTATATTTTTCATCGACATATTATTTATTTAAAATAGAATCTAATTCATTGTATCGATTGTATAGTAAAAACCGATATTACAATTTTTTTTTCGTCTTCGGTACCTTTGTATTTTAGAAAATACAGCCCTTTGAATTTTTAAATTGATCAATGACACCCCATTCCACGGTATTGAGAAATACAGCTTCACATAAAAATGTAGAAAACGGGAAGTCGCCACTGTCTTCGCGCTACCAGCACTTTGTATGTTTTTTTTTTTTCAGTTATTACGTTAGTTTTATGGCACAATAATAAATCTAACAAACCTGCGGTCTTTGTTTACATCAAATATCAAAGATTTTAAAACGCTGTCAGAAATAAAAATTTTAGTTCCGTTTCAATCCGTTCTGGCCAAGCTGTACATCGATGTTTCTTAAACATCAATTGTTTTAGCCATGACTTGTTTCAGGTTAGGTTAGGCCTTAATTAAAACAAAAATAGGTTATTTCAAATTCAAAATCACACAGCCAACACATTTTTCTAAACATTTATTATTCCAATATTTTTTGTCAATGCTATGTAAAAACAAAAGTTTACTTAATCTCTTCCCCTTCAATCGGTTCCTTCGTTCAGTCAAAACTAGCCCTGCCTGTGAAAAAAGTTTTTCTGTACCTCTACCATGAGTTTACACAGCCAAAACTCGCTAGCGTCTCCGTAATTTATTTGTATGAAATATTGTACAGCGCCCCTAGCGGTCATAGTGAGAATTAAAATTCGTACCATGAGCACTGTAGATTACGATTGGTTAAAAACCTACCGTAATCTACACGACAGTCACTTACGTTTTTCAGCTGTCACCATACAAAACGGTACCATGAGTCACTAATACTACAGGCGCTAGCGAACGATACGCTTACGATAGTAGTTACGTAGCTCACTAGCATTTTGGCGTGTGAAACATTTATTCACGTTAAAATTATTAACGTTTTTGAGTATAAAAAGTCAAAATAATGCTTACAAGAGCTTTTTAACATGAAATATGTTAGTGGCCGCTTAATTTGGGAACTAAAACATGAATTTCAAGCTAAAATATAAGCGAAAAAAAATATCTTAAAATTTACGGACCCTTTAAAGAAGCGTTGGACGATTTGTGCACATTATTGTATAAACAATAATAACAAATAATTGTTGCGATTCTCACGTCTTGCTTGGTTACACTTGAACACGGCTTGAACACTGACACTTAAACTTGGTTGTCTTAATAGGTACACTTCCACATTTTCATATTTTTACACATTTAACTGCGTTTAGAGGGAACTATTTTGGAATTTTATCACTTTACGTTTTTTAAATAATTGAATACCAAGTAGAAACATTCCATCTCATGATATCCACCAAACAGTGAGGCACTTTGTAGTTAATAATCCAAATAATCTATTAATAGAAACTTTCAAACCACACAACGCAGTGTCAGCAATGAGGTGTCAGTGATACAAGGACAAGGTCAACAAACAATAGACGACAGTGACGTATTATAAGCCTTTCTCTCCTCTTATTTGTGAGAAAGAAAGAAACAAAACATAAGTAGTGAAGTTAGCAACACGACATCATCTATCGAGCTTACATTATCGCCTGCGTAAGCAGCGTAAGATTCAAATAATCTCATGGTGCCAGCAATATCGAAATCTATTTGATCCAAGTTAGTACGCTAGCGATTTCAACGCTAGCGAGCAAGTTTCCGATGACAACTCATGGTAGTAGAGGTACTGAAGGTACTGACGTGCCAACTATTGTCAAATACTTGAAAGCTATTTTGTACAGCTTCGGGAATTGTATTTCATAATCCCTCCAGATTTCTAACGGATTTTCGTTCAGTCTTCTAACTGGAGTTCTGAGATAAACTGAAAGTTTGTCAGACAAAACATCTTCAGATTTGTTAATTTGCTTGGTCGATGCATCGAATGAAAAACATCGATATATATTCGATGTTGTAAACATTACAAGCTTGGCCAGAACGGATTGAAACGGAACTAAATTTTTTATTTCCGACAGCGTTTTAAAATCTTTGATATTTGATGTAAACAAAGACCGCAGGTTTGTTAGATTTATTATTGTGCCATAAAACTAACGTAATAAGTGAAAAAAAAAAAAAAAAACATTCAAAGTGCTGGTAGCGCGAAGACAGTGGCGACTTCCGGTTTTCTACATTTTTATGTCAAGCTGTACATCGGTTTAATACGATGCATCGTTATATCGCTATACATCGAGTGTAATAAATCGATGTATATCGTCTTCGTCCATCTCTAATTCAGACGCGCGTCCTGTGCCTGCGTCTGTTTGTGACTTTTTGATTTGTTGTTGAATGTTTTAATTTAGCAATTATTAGTGTGTCTTAATCAAACAATAATTAAAAGAAGTTTGCAATTCATGAACAAGATACTTGGAGAGATATTTACATCACTCTGAATGCTCGCCAGTTATACTCCCGCTGATAGTGCACCTGCACACGATCATTGATATCATACACATACATCCCTCCTGCTCACTTAACACATAAGTGTTTGCTGCTACAGTACTCACCGTTAACGAGATTCTATTCACTATATTATTACAATCATTAACTGGAACTTATCAGTGTTTGAAATATGAACATCGAAAAGCTGCAAATGTGTAGGATATGTTTAGTGGAAGATGTTCGCATGTTCAACGTTACGAACAAGGACCTGCAGACACTTTATGAGAAGCTGAGTGATGTACCAGTAAGTAAATCACCTATGTAAACATTTCTAGAGCGAAAAAATTGTAATTATAAAGCAGATGGGAAGAATCTTCACTGTCTTGCAAGCAGGATTTAATGAAGAAAATTCATAAATTAAATGGGGAAACTGTTTTCATTTAAATAAAAAAAGTTAAACATTATTTTTGTTTCAGTTTGTAACTGAAGACAGTAGACCGACGCTCGCCTGTGTCTTCTGCTACACTAAACTAAAGCAATGCTGTAAACTGCAGAAGAAATGTCTGGAAGCAGAGAAGATGCTCACTGAGATTTTGAAAAAGGATCATGAGGTGAAGTTTAAATTTGATACTGTAGGACTTGTTATCAAAGTATTATGTGTCTCCTTGGTAGTGTTAGATGCCTATTCTGCTTTTAGTCTCCCATTGACTTACTTGACTTAAGGTCCTATGTCCCCTAGATGGGCCAGAGGGCGTCCACAGATGTCTTCCATCCCGATCTATCTTGAGCTTCACGCTTCACCTCGCTCCACATCAATCCAATGCTCACCACTTCCGCTAGCACGGTGCGTCGCCTGGTTTGATGGGGACGGCCACGCTTTCTTTTCCCTTGGGGATTCCAATCCAAAGCTTGTTTGGGTATGTGGTCAGGGTCCCTTCGGAGCGTGTGGTCAATCCATCTCCACTTGCGACGCTTGATCTGGTTGCCGATCGGGTTCTCGTAAAAATCATAAAATCTCCCATTAGATCCACATTTTTGTGTGATCGTTAGGAATGATGCATAAAATGTTTATCATGTTCAGTTGGGACTTGGGAGCATATCTTGTACCAGCTCTTCCCTGCAGTTTCACCTCTGCTGCAATGAGATGTTATATAGCCAACACAAAATAAGATTTGAATTTGAACCAGTTAATAGCAGATCTTGAGCTCGTGGCTAAATAAGTACAGCCGCACAGGCCGATCTTCCGGGTTAAGCCGTGCTTGCCGAGGTTGGTCTGTGGATGGGTGACCATCTATCATAGTGAGTTTCCTCCGTGCCTCGGAAAGCACGTAAAGCCGTTGGTCCCGGCTGTCATTTGTAGATCTTTGACAGTCGTTACTGTTAGTCAGAAGCTCTAAAGTCTGACAACCAGTCTTACCATGGGGTATCGTATTACCCAGTTACTGGGTTGTGGAGGTCCGACAGGCAGTCGCTCCATGTAAAATACTGATATCCAGCTGAATCTGGTTTGACTGGAAGCCGACCCCAATATAGTTGGGAAAAGGCAGGCATCATCATCATCATCATCATCAGCCGGAAGACGTCCACTGCTGAACATAGGCCTCCCCCTTAGACCGCCACGCCGAACGACAATTCGCCACTTGCATCCATCCGTTGCCCGCGACCCTCACGATGTCGTCGGTCCACCTAGTGGGAGGCCTGCCTACGCTGCGCCTTCCGGTCCGTGGTCGCCACTCGAGAACTTTTCTTCCCCATCGGTTGTCAGTTCTACGAGCGATGTGGCCTGCCCATTGCCACTTCAACTTGCAAATTTTATGAGCTATGTCGGTGACTCTGGTTCTTCGCCGAATATCCATGTTCCGGATTTTATCCCGCAAAGAAACTCCGAGCATAGCTCTTTCCATTGCTCGTTGAGTGACTCTCAATCTCTCTAAAAGGCCAGCAGTCAGAGACCACGTTTCAGAGCCATAAATCATCACTGGCAACACACACTGGTTAAACACCCTTGTCTTGAGACACTGTGGGATTCTCGATGAGAAGATATCACGTAGCTTCCCAAACGCTGCCCATCCGAGTTGGATTCTTCGGGCGACCTCTTTCTCGAAGTTGGACCTACCTAACTGAACAATCTGTCCAAGGTAAGTATAATGGTCTACAACTTCGAGAGTATCGTTCCCAACAACAACCGGTACGGGTGCCACATGGACATTCGACATGACTTTCGTCTTGTCCATGTTCATTTTAAGGCCGACCCGTTGGGAAACGATACTGAGGTCGCTGAGCATAGCATTGAGGTGCTCCAACGATTCTGCCATGATGACTATATCATCGGCAAAACGAAGGTGAGTGATGTATTCGCCATTGATGTTGATGCCGAGTCCGTTCCATTCCAAGAGCTTGAAAACGTCCTCCAACGCGTTCGTGAACAGTTTCGGAGAAATAACGTCTCCCTGTCTCACGCCTTTCTGCAATTGGATTGGTTTCGTGCTCTCTTCCTGAAGTCGGATGGACATGGTGGCGTTCCTATACAAACACTTCAACACTTCGATATACCTATAGTCGATATGACATCGTTGGAGGGACTGCAATACTGCCCAGGTTTCGATTGAATCGAAGGCTTTTTCATAGTCCACAAACGATAAACACAATGGCCGATTATACTCCTCTGTCTTCTGTATAATCTGGCGGAGCGTGTGTATGTGGTCTATAGTGCTAAAACCTTTTCGGAAACCGGCTTGTTCGGGAGGCTGGAAGTCATCAAACCTGCGTTCGAGACGGTTCGTAATGACTCTTGAAAACAGCTTGTACACATGGCTCAGAAGTGAGATTGGCCTGTAGTTCTTCAACAAGGTGTTGTCACCCTTTTTGAAGAAAAGAACAACCACACTCCTGTGCCATGCTTCTGGCGTAGAACCTTCGAGTATGACGGAATTAAATAACTTCTGGAGGACTAGAAGTACCGGTTTTCCACCCGCTCTCAGAAGTTCTGTTGTGATTCCGTCCTCACCCGGCGCCTTGTTATTCTTGAGCTGTTTAAGAGCCATTCTAATCTCGTACAGGCTGATGTCCGGGATATCCTCAGTGTAGTGTCGAGTCAGTTTAGCTCTTGCGTCTCGAGCTGTACCGACACTGGGTTGTCGTGTTGATGTGTATAACTGTCCGTAAAACCTCTCAAGCTCTCTTAGGATCTCCGGTTTTGTCGAAATGATGCTGCCGTCGTTAATCTTCAGCTTAGTCATTTGGCTCTGCCCAATAGACGAATTCTTTGCGAAGACTTTTGAGCCCTGGTTCCGCTCGATTGCCTCTTTGATCCGTGCCGCACTAAAGGAGCGCAGGTCACGTCGCATTGATTTAGAGATTCGTCTATTGAGTTTGCCATATTCCGACATATCAGCTGAAGATTGCAGCCTCATCTCGGACCGGTCTTGCATCAACTTGATGGTTCCGTTCGAGAGCTTTTGAAGCTTATTCCGGCGCGGGGTCTTAAAGAACTTGGACCCTACAGCTTGGACAGTTTCCACCAACCCATTGTTGATTTCGTCCACAGTTTCGCATTCGGTTAGGCACTGGAAGCGATTGTGCAGTTCGAGTTGAAAGTCTTCGGGGTTCCGGATGT
The DNA here is from genome assembly GCA_954870645.1 of Agrotis clavis. Lineage (NCBI taxonomy): Eukaryota > Metazoa > Arthropoda > Insecta > Lepidoptera > Noctuidae > Agrotis > Agrotis clavis. Next base: position 8,386,043 of record OX940944.1, on the reverse strand, counting down.
GGGCAGGACAAGGTCGGAGCGTGGACTTCACCAGACGAGACCTTTCAAGCTTGACATTGATATTCAGTGTGCCTCTGACAATTCGGTGATCGCTACCGGTTTTTACCTTAGCGATCACAGAGACATCACTGAATATTCGCTTCTTGGTCGTCATGATGAAGTCGATCTCATTTCTGGTAGTACCATCGGGGCTCATCCACGTCCACTTCCTGGATGGCCGCTTCTGGAAATAGGAGTTCATTAAATGAAGTTCTTCCTTTTCCATGAAGTCGACCAGTCGCTGGCCCCTATGGTTTCGCTGCCCATACCCAAATGGCCCCACTCTCAACTCATCGCCATTCCGTGCGCCCACCTTCGCGTTGAAGTCCCCCATAACAACGGTGAAGTATGTTTCGGAGGCATGTATGGCCTCGGATATCTCCTCATACAATGCCTCTACTTCATCATCAGAATGTGTCGAGGTCGGCGCATATACCTGTATGACCTTCAACGAATACCGGTTGGTTATTCTGAGTATAAGGTATGCTACCCTACTCGACACACTGTCGACTTTCACAACGTTGTTGATGAGGGACCTGCGGACGAGAAATCCAACACCACCCTGGGATTTACGGTCTCCTTCCCGGTAGAAGAGCATGTTGCCGGAATCTAGAACTATCGTATCCTGACCCTCTCTTCGGATTTCAGATAATCCCAAGATATCCCATCGCATTTTGCTCAATTCTTCCTCCAGCTCGATAATCTTCTCATCGGTCCTCAGTGTGCGGATGTTGTGTGTTGCCAGGGCCAAAGTCCGTTGGGGGTGGTAGCGGGGCATCTGCCGGGGATTCTTAGCACCCCCTGCTCCGCCGTTACCTGATCCGCTACCCAGACCAGGAATAGCGGAGCTGCCGGGGACTGGGGGCCGTGTGCTATTATTGTCAATCATAATGGGGGGGGGGGGGGGGTTGCCATAATCCCCACGCTTGGCAGGCGGCTTGGGGATCGCAGTAGGGTCACCGTAAGTTTGCAAAGGACGCTGCTGCCCGTCCTTCGGTGGCTGGACGTAGTTTAAGGACGTACCCGGGTCCAAAAGGCAGGCAAATGATGATAATAGCAGATCTTGAGTGGCTCGACTTTTTAGACTTCTGAAAGTTATTTGTGGTTGCTCTTCCATTAAAGTTTCTCACCAGTTGGTTGTGATGTCTGTATTCAATTAGCATTTGACCTAATATAAAGTGTTATAACAACTCCTTACAGACAATACCACCAGAAAACAAAGATCCGTTGGAGAATTTCAATGGCTATGTTATATCTCCAATGGTGCATGTTAACTGTGTACTTGATGAAAGTCAACCAGAAATTGAAGAAATCAAAGAAGAATTACCAGATGATTGTGAGGAACACAATGATATTAATGAGATCAAGGAGGAACATCAGACTGGTATGTTATTAATATAAGATGCTGGTTATTCATTGATCCAAGAGTTTTAAGACTAATGTGAGTGAATGTTTATTTACTTAACAGAATTTGAATTTCAAAATTGCTGTCCATCTCTAGAAGAAATGCCAACAAACCATTCTGAATCGGATTCAGAAGATGATATACCTTTGGTGGAGTTTAAAACTAAAGAAGAACCAGAAGTACCTGTGAAGAGACAGAGAACCGAGGAGACACAAAGTAAGCATTTGTTTTTTCATTGATAAAGCACAGGACACTACAACGGGCAGGCGAGCGAGTTAGGCGGGCCGGCGAAGCGAGAGAAGGAAACTATACAACGTGTAACGTTAATAGCGCAAATCCTTTCGTGGGATAACTCAGCTCAGGTTACTGAACAATGTTTGTTCCAAGACTTTTGGAAATTCGCAAAAAAAATTTTGCTTTTTCACACAAAATGAGAAATTGATAGGGCCCATCAGTACGAAAAATCATTTTTTTTTTTCGAATTTCGTAAAGTCTTAGAACAAACATTGTTCATGGGTAACATGGGCTGAGTTACCCCACGAGACGTTTTGCGCCATTAACGTTACACGTTGTGTAAACTACGCGAAATATTGTCGAGCTAAACTATGGGGTTCAAACCGATAACTACGGACGGACTGGCGAGCCATCAAACTGGAAAGCAAGAAAATAGCGTTCTGTCCATTTTCCAGGGTGACATCTTGGTCTAGTGGTTAGTGACCCTGACTGCTATGCCGGAGGTCGTGGATTCGATTCCCACCCAGGACAAATGTTTGTGTGATGAGCATGCTCATTTGTTCTGTGTCTGGGTGTAATTTATCTATAATATTTATGTATTGAGAAACATATAAGTATGTTTATCAGGTGTCTAGTACCCATAACACAAGCTCTGCTTAGCTTGGGGCTAGATGGCGTTGTGATAGTTGTGGAATAATATTATTATTATGTTGCCTGTATGCACTATGCCAGTATACCCAAGGACAATTATTATTATTACTCTCTCAGCTAAGCTAGCTTTGCTGCAATCGTAGGATATTTCGTTAGCTTCGCTCGCGTCGCTGACGTAGGTTACTCGGTAGCTTGCGGTGTGAACCGAAGTATGTTAAAGAGGTGAAACGATGTTCGTCCGCCTAAGTCGCTCGCCCGCCCACTGGCAGTGTGGCCTGTGCTTATTTGACCAATCGCCCGCCTGATAGAAAGTTGTCAACTTTCTCTGACCGATTTTTAAAGAGGTTTTGTTTCTTCACACTTGCCTTTTATTGTGTACTAGATAGCGGCCCTTCCCGGCTTCGCAAGGGTGGACATGATTATTTTCGTTTTTCCTCTAAAACCTGGCCTCGATGGTTACAAACACAACACAAAAAGAATTATCAGAATCGGTCAAGCCGTTTTCAAGTTATGAGCTTAGCAACGCATTTAGCCATTTTTATGTTATAGATAGAAGATAGATAACTCTACGCACAACGGTCAAATCGAACCTTCGTTCTAAGGCTTAGGCCCGGTATCCACCAAAGCGGAGAGGAGATGTATTTGAATAACTAATCAGATGTCCACATCTCCTCTCCGCTTAGCTTCAGTTGACATCTGTTGACATCTGATTGGTTGTTCAAACACATCTCCTCTCCTCTCCGCTTTGGTGAATACCGGGCCTTAGTATTCCATAAATGAGTCCTTATTAAAAACGTTCAATGTGTTAAACACGATGTTCATATTCTCTCTTCAGAGGTTTGCATACAGGGTTACTTGCAATTCAGTGTATTGATTTTGTCAGGGGTTGCGATGCGATTCGCCATAGAAGCTATTTCGTGGCTATCTCTAGTTGTTTGTGGTTATTCTTTGATACTAACTTAGTCTATAACTCGACTGTTTGACGGTTTACCTTAGATCAGTGTTTCTCAAACATTGTTCAGCCACGGCCCAGTTTTCAGACTGCCCCTTCGTGATCCACTTAAGTTTTCATCACCATCATCATCAGCCTGTATTCGTCCACTGCTGGACATAGGCCCCTCCCAATGTGCGCCACTGAGCCCTGTCTTGAACTTTCCTCATCCAGTCTCTGCCTGCCGCCTTTTGTAGGTCGTCACTCCACCTGGCCGGCGGGCGTCCCACACTACGTTTGCCGAGTCGTGGTGTCCACTGAAGGACTTAAGTTTTAAACCCCCTAACATAAGTACATTTATGAATAATAAAAAGGTTTTATTAACACTCGTATAAACTTTGGTATCGCCTATTAAGGTCAAACAAGTCAACATTTTTTCCATAGAAACTTCGTTGGGGTTTTACTCCACTATTTGACAAGGTACGTCCAAAATTAAACATGGTATCGTTTTGTCTCATTATTAATTTTGTCTGTACGGAAGCAGAATTGTAAATAAAATATGAAGCCATTAAAAAGTAACGAGCTTCTAAAGATTCGTTTTTTTGCTAATTTTAACACAACTTTGGATGTAAATTAGAAGCTAAAGAAGCATCAAATTTCCAAAACGAAGTCCGTACCAACACAGCAAATTTATCGAAGAATTTAATTTTTATTTGAAATTAATTGGTGCAGTGGTTTTGTTCATAAAAACCCCTTTTTCCAAAGGCCGTTTCGTATTTTTTACGCGCGCCTTTTACTCTGAATGGTCGTGCATCTTACTGAATAATGTGGAAAACATTATTCAGTAAGATGCACCTGTTTTCTCCACGGGGGGATGACGCTCGCGCACACATGAACAGTATGGCTCGATTTCAGGTGTGAAATATCATGGTTTTTGACCATGCCTGCCAGTGATTTCGAGCTCGCGACTAGCGCCGCCTTAAGTCACTAAATCATGTGCGAATTATGGAGATGCTGCTTATTTTTAAACGACTTCTAAAAAAGGAGGTTACTCAATTCGACAGTAAATATGTTTTTTTAGGGTTCCGTAGCCAACTGGCAAAAAACGGAACCCTTATAGATTCGTCATGTTTGTTCGTCCGTATGTCACAACCACTTTTTTCCGAAAGTATACGAGCTCTCCTATTGAAACTTGGTAAGTAGATGAATTACGTCAACTGTATTAGAATTTTCGACGCATACTTTTAAAAAATACTTTTGTGGGTTCCCCATACTTAGAACTGAAGCTAAAAAAAGAAACACCAAACCCATACGTGTGGGGTATCTATGGATAGGTCTTTAAATATGATATTGAGGTTACTAATATATTTTTTTTACCAGTAATTAAGAATCGTCCTTGCTACTAATATAATATAATGATGCAATTCGGTTGACTTGATGTCGTCGTGGCGAGCGTGTTTTGTTTTTCATCTACCCGTAGACAACTGCACGTTTTATGTCATATGTCGTAGTGGTAAGGATGATTTTCACTTGCAGTTTTAATTGATCGAATCGTGTCGCATGTCGTCTTGGGGAAGCTCCCATACACACTAAGTTTGACTGACCGGCGCCCACGCCCCGCAGGCCCTTGTTCGGTTGTGCATACGTCACTATAATTACGCGCGAGCTATAACGTATGTAACTGATGTTCCGCTTTTCGATTCGTATATTATTTTAAAACAATCCCTTTGTTTTTGTAAAAGTCAAAGTCAAATCATTTATTTTAAATAGGCCATCAGTGAGGCACTTTTAAACGTCGAATATTAAAATTAAGGAAAGGGATGGGATGGGATTGATTCTACACCCATTCGCTAAGGTAGGTTGTATGGAGAAGAATGGGCAAGAAACTCCATACTTACTCTTTTTAAACATGTTTTACAATATTTTTATAACATCATTTGAAATAATATATAATGTGGAAGCAATGTACTATCGACAAAGTTGAATCATGACCCATTTTGACAAAAAATCGTTTAAATCCGTCAAATTGACAAAGATCAAAGTCGTTACCATGGATATGTATGTTTACGCGAATGTGGACCTTATTGTATTTGAAAGTCTGTAAGAAAATAAGCTTATGGTGGGTCATGATTCAACTTTCTCGATTGTACCTTGAAAATATAGACTAAATTTTATACAAAAAAAATAATTAAATAATAAGAATCAAAAAAACCGGCCAAGTGCGTGTCGGGCCACGCACAGTGTAGGGTTCCGTAGTTGCCCATCAAAATACTTATGCGAATTAACTAAACTGATTCGCTGAATTTAATTTTAAAAAGAAGAATTTTCAATATCGGTCCAGGAGTCTTTGAGAAATCGGGGAAAATACATAAAAAAAAAGATTAGGTACGACGAATTTAGTACCTCCCCCTTTTTTTGAAGTAAGTTAAAAATAGTTGACGATAAAAACCTACCTATCCCCAAAAAACATACCGTAAAAACATACCTAATAAAGCTGTAAAAATAAAGTTGACAAACTTACATTTGCAGTTGAAGAGCATGTTCTCCGATACATTTTGTTTAGGAAAATATGTTATCCAAGTACATTTAATAAATTGGTCGACTATTACTCGTAAAGTTGTAAAGCCTACTTAGTCATGATAATTTTCTTTTAAACTTCGTTATATATACTACTACTGTGAATTTTTTCACACCCCCTAACATAACCGTTTAGCTGGTAGAGGGGGGGGACACTCGAGTCGAGCAAAATTTAGCACTTTAAAGCTTAATATTACACAAACTAATTTTTTTATCAAAAAATTGTTAATGGAAACTATCAATATTTTTTAAAGACCTATTTAATGATACCCCACACTAAGGGGTACGCGAGAAAAAAAAAAAACATCCCCACTTTACGTGTACAGGAGGTACCCTAAAAAAAAATATTTTACGAGATTTTATTTTACCACTTTTTCGGCACAACAAATCCGTATATTTACACCAAATTACAGCTCTCTAGGACTGTGCGTCTCTGAGCTAAACTGCGGACAGACGGACGGACGGACGGACGGACGGACGGACGGACATGGCGAAACTATAAGGGTTCCTTGTTGACTACGGAACCCTAAAAAAGCAAAAAGGTACATGGTGTTCACATTTTAACAAAATATTGCAATCAAAGCTATTTTACAAATATGTATAAGAAGTGTGTGAGCATTCGAATATCAACCAGCTTGATTCTGCTTAAGCCCTACATTGTACTATGGAGCAGGACCGGCATGTTTCCAGACATTTTTATCTTGGATATAATCGTCTAATTTATAATATGCTTGTTTACTAAGTGTATTTTTTATGTGACTTTTAAACTTTCTTTCATTTAGAGTTAAAATTTCGCTAGGTATTTTATTATAACATTTAACACAGAACCCCATAAAAGATTTTTGGACTTTGGACAATCTATAATAAGGTTGATCAATTTTATCTTTATTTCTAGTATTAAAATTATGTCTATCGCTTATTTTATTAAAAAGATGAAGATTTTTCCTAACATACATTATATTTTCATAAATAAATTGACAAGGCACTGTCATTATGTGTACGTGGTAAAATCACACAATAACTTCTCCCAGGGCAGGGCAGGACGGACTGTCAGACTTGTACTGACTTAAATCCACGGTGTCCTTCATAGCGTTTTACGCACGGTTGGCAGATAAGAAGGTCCCGCGACCCTTTATAACAAGCTATGGCTTGAACAATACCGGTATTGTTGTTGCTTGTGCTGATATTATCTCAAATTTTAATGACCCCGGTATTGGAGTTTAATTTGTTAATGATTTGCGTGATATTTGAATTTGAACTTGTTGCATAAGTGAAGTGATCTTCAACAATTCAAGACGAAATAGGTAAGTAGAGCCTTTTTTTTAATTTAGTTCTTGAATTTTTCACGAGATTGTATGACGTGGCCTATTTAAAACTACGAGATATACCTACCTATTGGCGAACCTAGACCCCAGCACATTAAAAAAGACGAATGCATTGATGATTTTCAACCTTATCATAATAGAAGAAGGTTAATTTTCGATTAGTAAAATTTACATTTTCACATACGCGTAGGACGAATTGGGAATAGAGCTTGAGACGAGTTATGAAAACTGACCAGAGGCCTTACCACGAGCTCTTAACGCGATCCAGTTTAGACTGTGCGAAAGAAATAGAGCTATACGAGTCATCTAGCGCCATCTCTTTCCCACAGCCTAAACTGAATCGTTTTAAGAGTTCATGGTAGGCCACCAGATGCACAAGATGACGTGTGTAAGTGAATGTGACTTAATAGCTTCGACCAATAATAGTACTAGATTCCCGATAAGCGCTTTAAAAACGGCCCGAAAAATACCGCCGCAAACACTTTTGTGACGGTATTTCAAATTAGTTTGATCCAATCATAGCCAACGGTTAGACGTCGACATGCCGCAGTGTGCGTTCAAAAACTGTGGTAAGAAGCACCGAAATGCTAAGTTTTCGGAAGGAATATTTTTTTTTCAATAAGTTTATAAAAACAGAATAAAATAGTAAAAATAAATCATTTAGCTGACCAATGTTTGACATCACCAACTATTGTAACAAACATCGGTTGGTCAAGAACAGAGAACAATTAAAAAAACAATGCAATCACAGAAACTATTTCTAGTTCCACAATAGACTAAGTATAAAATTGTTAACATGCTATTTTTAGGGTTCCGTAGTCAACAAGGAACCCTTATAGTTTCGCCATGTCCGTCCGTCCGTCCGTCCGTCCGTCCGTCCGTCCGTCTGTCCGCAGTTTAGCTCAGAGACGCCCAGTACTAGAAAGCTGTAATTTGGTGTAAATATACGGATTTGTTGTGCCGAAAAAGTGGTAAAATAAAATCTCGTAAAATATTTTTTTTAGGGTACCTCCTGTACACGTAAAGTGGGGATGTTTTTTTTATTTCTCGCGTACCCCTTAGTGTGGGGTATCATTAAATAGGTCTTTAAAAAATATTGATAGTTTCCATTAACAATTTTTGATAAAAAGATTCGTTTGTGAAATATTAAGCTTTAAAGTGCTAATTTTTGCTCGACTCGAGTGTCCCCCCCCTCTACCAGCTAAACGGTTATGTTTGGGGGTGTGAAAAAATTCACAATAGTAGTATATATAACGAAGTTTGAAGGAAAATTATCACGACTAAGTAGGCTTTACAAGTTTACGAGTAATAGTCGACCAACTTATAAAACGTACTTGGATAACATATTTTCCTAAACAAAATGTATCGCAGAACATGTTCTCCAACTGCAAATGTAAGTTTGTAAACTTTATTTTTACAGCTATAATAGGTGGGTATGTTTTGGGGATAGGTAGGTTTTTATTGTCAACTATTTTTAACTAACTTCAAAAAAAGGAGGAGGTTCTCAATTCGTCGTAATCTTTTTTTTTATGTATTTTCCCCGATTTCTCAAAGACGCCTGGACCGATTTTGAAAATTCTTCTTTTTAAAATTAAATTCACCGAATCAGTTTAATTAGTTCGCATAAGTATTTTGATGGGCAACTACGGAACCCTACACTGTGCGTGGCCCGACACGCACTTGGCCGGTTTTTGTCCTTGTTACTTAGACGAAAAGTTTCAGTTTAGAATAAATATTTTGTGCACTCCTGAGTTTTTATCTTCAAACGGCATTTGATTTTTTTTACGTTTCACCTTGCTATAACTAAAGGACTTAAATAAATACAATTGGCAATAGAAATTAAACTTTATGTTTGAGTGTTAAGGTTTATAATAAATTGAGGTTGTTAATACTATTGAAATTTTTTCTATGAAATGTAGATGTTTACGTGTGTGCAACTGTGGCCACTTATGCGACTTATTTTTGTTCCTGATCCTTGATCTAGTGCTATTATTGATCGAAGCTATTTAGGGGTAGAGACGAAATAGCTAATGTCGAATAGTAATCGCAACCCTGTGAGGAGTTGATAGAGAACAAAATGCAACAAAAACTCTTACATTTTAAATATCTGGAAAATATTTTGACTCAAAAAATTAAATTGGTCCGTTATATAATATTCCACAACTATCACACAACGCCATCTAGTCCCAAGCTAAGCAGAGCTTGTGTTATGGGTACTAGACAACTGATAAACATACTTATATATTTCTAAATACGTACATATTATAGATAAATTACACCCAGACACAGAACAAATGATCGTGCTCATCACACAAACATTTGTCCTGGGTGGGAATCGAACCCACGACCTCCGGCATAGCAGTTAGGGTCACTAACCACTAGACCAACAGACCAGTCAAATATAAGTTAAATAATTAGATCAGCAGTTCTCAAACTTTTTTGGTGGTGGAACCCTTTTGCAAAGCGAATTTTTTGACGGAACCCCTTAAATAAACGTAAAAATTGCATTCTTAAAAAAAATTTAATAGGGAGTCAGAAAAGAAAAAACAATAGGATATATCAAACTGTTTCTTATTTTGCGCCAATCGGTTGGTATTAGGTTTAATCGAAGAGAATTGGATGCAGGTCACTTTCAACCGGTGTATGTGGAGATCTAAAGGGGAGGCCTATGTTCAACAGTGGACGTGCCATGGCTGAGATGATGATGATGAAGAGAATTGAAGTCTATTATCAGGTCCGACATCCAGTTTATTGTGGTATTTTATTTTGGTAGTAGCGAAAGTCGAAAAAGCGTAATCGAATGCATAAAAACTGAATCTAGACATTAATAATTCAACCGAAATTTTCCAGCAAGGAACCATCTTCTAACTTCCAAAGGCGGTAGACTAAGTTCGCATTCCATAGCATGAGTTGGAGCTGTTCTAATAAATCTTCCAATTACCCTCATACATTGACTTTGTGCAACCTTCATTTATTTAAATATATTTTGGCACTAGTATTATAGGGAACTAGTGTAATCTAAACGACTTCGAATAATATGTAGATATATACAGTGTGTTTGGTTTTAAACTAGCTATACTTGAAGGGGATATTATAGACTTATTTTCATCGACAAAACTGCTTTAATAAAAAATCTTACTGCAACACCTCGCGAATAGCGGCCATTTTAGTTTTTTATCAGTCGTTTGCATGTTTGTAGGTCTCTCGGATTCAAATCCAAGAGAACTGCAAACATGCAAATGACTTTTTTGCAAAGTTAAACGTCGAGGCTTTTCAAAAACTTACGAAAGTTTTCTAAATAATATTATTATTAAATGTAACATATTATAATTTTTGCTTATGCTAATCCAAACGTAACACTCTTAAGGTGATTGCGTCGATGTAGCCCGCGAAATTCAATTTTTTTTACGTTTTTTGCAATTTGCAGGCCAGTGACATGTTGTTAATTTATCAAAATATGAATTGCGGTAATAAAAAGTATAATTTTAAATATAAAAATTATCAAAAAATTCGCTCCATCAGCTCTCACATAGAAAAGGTGCATCGTAGTTAGATTTCGGAGATTTTAACACGGCGTCACTAATATTTTTGCTAGTTACATACATAACAGCAACATGACGGGCCCCCCTATAGAGGGCCAAAGCCTGCCGGGGTCGCGGGACTTATCTCATTACCGTGACCCCGGAACATAAAGGGCTATTGAAGGACACCGTGGATTTTAGTCAGTACAAGTCTGACAGTCCCCCTCGCCCTGCCCGGGGTGGGAGGATCATTAAATAACAACGGTGATAAAGGGTCACCATGAGCTAATCCGATTCCTGTGTGCCTGTGCAGTTATGGTGTCGCATTAAATAAGCAGAGACTTCTCTTTAAAAAATTAAATAAATAAGAACTTATTTTAGAGCCACTCCTAGACTATCTAAAGTAGACAATAATTAATAGATAATACTTCGTTACTTACCAGATTAATAATCACAGGTGCAAACGACGTGTTGAAATCAGAGCTACACGCACGAAAAACAAGACTAGAAGATGCAATGACTGCGCAGCAGAAGAAAACTAAACGAGACACCCAGAGACGCGCGGCCACAGCACGTTCTAAAATCAAAAAACTTAAAGCGAATTCTGAAGCTATTAGAAATATTGTGAATAATACTGTTATACCAACGAATGACCGGAAAAAAAAATACATATGTGATGTGTGTCAGCATAGTTTTACGACAAAATCTAGATTGATAAATCATATAAGAACACACATTGGTGAAAAACCTTACAAATGCAAAATATGCCAGAAGAGTTTTAATCATGCAGGTAATTTAAAAGAACACTATCGTATACACACTGGTGAAAAACCTTTCAAATGTAAAATATGTCAGAGAAGTTTTAGCTTAGAAAAAAAATTAAAAGAACATTTTCGCATACACTCTAGTGAAAAACCCTACAAATGTAAAAAATGCGCGAAACGTTTTTATCATGCACAACATTTATCAGTACATAATCGTGTACACACCGGTGGAACACCATATCAATGTGAAATATGCAAGAGGAGTTTTAGGCAAGAGAGAGATTTAAAAAGACATACCTTAACACACACGGGTGAAAAACCTTACAAATGCAAAATATGCCAGAAGAGTTATAATCGCGAAGGTTATCTAAAAATACACTATCGTATACACACTGGTGAAAAACCTTACAAATGCAAAATATGTCAGAAGAGTTTTTATCAAGCAGGTAATTTAAAAGTACACTATCGTATACACACTGGTGAAAAACCTTTCAAATGTGAAAAATGCCCGAAGAGTTTTTATCTTGCACAACATTTAACAGTACATAATCGTGTACACACCGGCGAAACACCATACCAATGTGAAATATGCAAGAGGAGTTTTAGTCGAGATCATCATTTAAAGAGACATACCTTAACACACACTGGTGAAAAACCTTACAAGTGTGAAATATGCCAGCGTAGTTTTTCTCAAGTTGATATTTTAAAAACTCACTATCGTATACACACCGGTGAAAAACCTTATAAATGTGAAATATGTAAGCGTAGTTTCTCCCACCGTACTACTTTAAAAGTCCATGTTTGTGTAAACTAAGGTGAAAAAACCTTTCAAATGTGAAATATGCCAGCGTAGTTTTTCTTAAGCAGGTACTTAAAAGCTCATTTTTACCGACTTAAAAAAAAGGAGGTTATCAATTCGACCCGTATGTATGTAATATTTCCAGAACTGCCCAGTTTTCGGATATGTTAGTCTATATCAGCGTCTGAACAAATGTGCTAAGTTTCTTAAGTGTATGTATGTATGTTTTTATGTGTGGAACTGCCTGTCCGACTTAAGTAATTCCTTTTTTGTTGTACTAGGTGTTATTCAACTTAGGGAATACTGAAACTTTCATCAAAATCGAGAGAGGGAATTTTTTGCGTACTGGGATCGTAGATTATCAAAGTCGATTATATGATTGTCCACGATTATCTCGCGTTTGTCTAAACCGATTTTCATGAAATTTTTTTATTACATTCTAGGGAAGGTTTCAATCTATCTATATCTATAGATACATATAATAAAATCGTAGAAAAGCAGTGTTTGTTCAGGCCAATCTTCGGAACTGCTGGACGGATTTGATTGATTTTGTTTTTGTTGCAAAGGTTTTAAGTGTGGCCAACACATAGGCTATTTTATCTTATCTTGGAAACTTTATATTATCTTGGAAACTTGAACACCTGATGCAGAACGCCAATAGGTCAGCTAAAGTATAAGAGATACAAAAATAGCTCCATAGCAAAATTATTCCACGCGATGAGCATTTTCTGCTGAGAGAATAATTTTGAAGATATGGAACACCAGATGTGGAACTCCAAAAGTCCAGCTACTCTATTACATATACAGTAATGTAGGGATCGGCGTGTGATTTCTTAATAAAAATAATATTTTAGCGAATTTAAAATTGTATTCATTGACACACGCATAACAACTTGTTTTTCTAGAACGTACTAGACAATTCTACACTTTATATTTACAAAATATTTGAAAAATACATTTATGAGCAAATTCACAAATATTTGGTAAAGCTAGATATATTGACTGTAGAACAAAAAGGTTTTAGGAAAAACAAATCAATTAACATGGCCATATATGACTTTTTAAATAATGTAATTGCAAAAGTTGACCGTAATATACCTGTTTGTTCAATTTACTGTGATATGACTCAAGCTTTTGACTACGTAGATCACAACATATTACTTAATAAACTAGACGCGTACGGAATAAGAGGCAATGTACTACAGCTGATTGAGTCATATCTAAAAAATCGAAAAAAATACGTGGAAATTACACAAGTAGATAAAAAAACTAAGAATGAAAGAGTATATCGGTCGCGTGATAAAACAATAACATATGGTGTGCCGCAGGGGAGTGTGCTTAGCCCACCTCTATTTACAGTGTACATAAATGATCTGCCAAAAGTGACGGAACATCACATGACATTATTTGCTGACGACAGCACAGTTACCATTGACTGTAAAGATAAACAAAATTATGACAAATTAACATATGAAAATGACGTAACAAATACTCTTGAATCAATTATAAAATGGCTTAATAACAATAATCTTAAGATAAATATTGACAAGACCAAATTAATGACATTTACCCAACGCAAAAACTTGACATTGAATGTTCTTTACGATAACAATAAAATAAATCAAGGTGACACAACCAAATTCCTAGGGCTAACCATAGATCAACGACTGGATTGGAAAGCACATACGATAGATTTGGCGAAGAGACTTAGCAAATCCGCATATGCCTTATACAAACTTGCGCCAGTCGTAGGAACGGACGCTATTGTTACAGCATACCATGGCATGGCTGGTTCAATATTGAGATATGGAGTTATATTCTGGGGAAACAACCTATAGAGAACTTATATTTAAAGCCCAAAAAAAGTGCATCAGGGCAATGTTTAGTTTAAAATGTACAGATACATGTAAACCTTTTTATATTAAATGTAAAATTCTGACGCTACCCTGTCTGTACATTTTCGAAGTTGCAGTCTTTGTTAAAACTAATCCGAATTTATTTCCCAAATTATCTGACAGAAATAACAGGAGTCGACGACATGTCAGTATGTTGTGCTCCAGACAGTCCAAAACAGCTCTGATGCACAATAGTGTTTTTTGTATGGCACCTATTATTTATGACCATATACCAGATTCAATTAAAATTTTAAATATTCACCTGTTCAAAAAACATTTAAAGAACTTTCTGGTAAGTAAATCCTATTATAATGTTAACGAGTTTCTGAAAGAAAAAATGTAACAATAACTTCTGAATGATTGACATGTCTATAAAATGTTTTTTTTTTAATGTTTTCTGTTATTTTATATTTTGCTTATTGCGATTTTAATAGTTTGACATTCGCTTGTGCATTTTTGTTGTTAGTTATGAGTTTATGACTGACTTTTTACTCATTGACATTAAATTTCTTTTTTTGACATCTATGATTCAATGTTATTATATTTCTATTTAATTTTTGACCAAACTTACATTGTTATTGACATTTATATTGCAGAATCCTAGTTTCTAATAATGTCTTGACCATTTATTATTTCAACTGATGTGACTTGAAACTGTAGGTAGATATTAATGATTCATAATGTTACAATGATTGCATGGAACGATATCAGAATAATATTTTAAACTATTACATTCTGACATAATTATATTTGTACGCCTCACAGCAAAACATGGAGAATCTCACCACTTTTATGTAACATCTCACACACAGTGTAACTACCTATGTTTACAAATAAAAGTGTCTTATTCTTATTCTTTATTTTTAATATTTGAAAATCATTGAGCGGCTTGATCCTGCCAGCGCTTACAAAACTGTTCGAGGTCAGTCCTTACAGTAAAACCTTTACAGTAATGTCGTCTTAGCAAGAGTTGTTCATCCTGATGAGCACTCTCTGTTGTAGTCTAAAAACTGAAGATATGGAACACCTGATGTGGAACTCCAAGAGCCTAGCTACACTATAATATATACAGTAATGACGTCTTAGTAAGAGTTGTTCAGCCTGGTGAGCATTCTCTGTTGACGTATTAAAATTGAAGATCTGGAACACCTGATGTGGAACTCCAAGAGCCCAGCTACACTATAATAAAAATATACAGGAATGACGTCTGAGCAAGAGTTGTTTAGTCTGATGGGCATTTCCTGTTGACTTACAAAAATGAAAGATCTGGAACGTCTGGAATCTTCACGCACATCCCGTTGTTTTCCCGTCCCCAGGCTCTTAGAATTTGACATCAGACGTTTCAGATCTTCGGTTTTGACGACCTTGTTGCCGCTGGCATAAGCAAGAGGATCCGCGTATGGAGTCGCGGGCAGAAGCAAGTATACAATAATAATGGATGTCTTGTGACGTTGCCCGCATAGATCCGTTTTTGTTGCTCTCTTAGATATAAATTTCTAAAGACGCCGATTATACGAAATTTTTTGTTGAATATCTGAACTAAAAAGGGTAAAATAAAAACTTTTTAAAAAATAGTACCGACTTCAAAATCAAATACAAAAAAGTGTAAAATAACTTTTCTTTCGGAAGTCGGTGGCAAAAGATAAAAATCAAAAGCCACCGACTTCCGAAAGAAAAGTTATTTAACACTTTTTTGTATTTGATTTTGAAGTCGGTACTTTTTTTTTTAAGTTTTTACCGTTCACACACTAGTAAAGCTATAAGAAATAATAAAATCAGAAATACGTCAGTGAAGTGGCTTTCTGCATATTCAACGCTCAGCTTATACTGG
Organism: Agrotis clavis; assembly: GCA_954870645.1. NCBI lineage: Eukaryota > Metazoa > Arthropoda > Insecta > Lepidoptera > Noctuidae > Agrotis > Agrotis clavis. The sequence continues at coordinate 8,370,071 of OX940944.1, read as the reverse complement.
TTTTAAATCTACTTCAGACTTCTGCGATGCATTTTCAGCGAGATATTGGCGAAAAACTAAATTTTCAACGTTTCGATGGTGCGGCCATGAGGTTTTAGTCTTACAGCTCCTAAAATACACTTTTTTTTTCTATATTTTTACATCTGTCTCTTTATATCAATCTAGTAATCCCAAAGCTTCAGGTCTCTGCGACGCCGCGACGCTTAATTTTAAAAATCTCCATGGCCGCGCGGTTCACGGTGTTTCGAAGGTGCGGCCACGTTCAAACCGTTCAACTCCATGGCCGCGCGGTTGAAACCGACGTCTTTCTAGCGCTATTAACTGCTAATAAACGATTGTGAAAAACCTACTTAAAATTGTTCAGAGCGACATTCTAAACTTTGTCCATGTACTGACCTCGCTTGGTCGACGGCGCGTTGTGTCCCACGCGCGCCTCAAAGAGCGTCAGCATAATGACGGGGCCCCCCTCTCAGAGGGCCAAAGCCTGCCGGGGTCGCGGGATTATTCCCTTACCGTAACCCCGGAACGTAACAGGCTATGAAGGACACCGTGGATTTTAGTCAGTAGAAGTCTGACAGTCCCTCCCGCCCTGCCCGGGGTTGGAGGACTCATTTGATGATTTTACCACGCTAAAAAAAAAAAAAAAAAAAAATGTACTGACCTCGCCAAGGTCTGCTTATCTTATCCTTTCCACTTCAGTACAATCTGTTGGTTTTTTCTCAATCTCAACAATATTTTCTGCTGCTCATGGTTGTTCCATTATAATCACATCAAGGCTAGTTGTAATTGTCTTTGGTTTTTCTCTCTGAGGTGGTTAATACCTAGTTCTGCATTTTTACCTACTTTTTTTGCCTACTTCAAAAAAGTAGGTTCTCATCTATGTATATTCGTCCGCGATTATCTCGCGTTTGGCTGAACGGATTTTGATGCGGTTTTCAGGAAAGTGTTCATTACATTTTGGAGAAGGTTGTAGTACATAACACTAATAGATATCCCGTGACGTTGCCCGCGTGGATCCGTTTTGCTTACTTGGATCGTAGATTTTCAGAGACGATTGCATGTTTATCCGAGATTATCTCGCGTCTGGCTGAACTGATTTTGATGCAGTTTTCAGAAAAGTGTTTCTTACATTCTTGAGAAGGTTTTAGTATATAACAATAATGAATATCTTGTGTAGTTGCTCGCATAGATCCGTTTTTGTTACTTTTAAGTATAGAAGATTTATAAAGATGCAATTTTATGAAGATTTTTGTTGTAAATCTCAACTAAAAAGGGAAAAAATTAAAAACTTTTTGAAAAAAAGGGAACCGACTTCGAAACCAAAAAACTATAAAATCACTTTTCTCTTGAAAGTCGTTGGCCTTCTGTAAATGAAATAAAAACAAAGCCACCGACTTCTGAAAGAAAAGTTATTTTATAGTTTTTTTTTGTTTTGAAGTCGGTTCCCTTTTTTCAAAAAGTTTTTCCATTAAGAGCTGATGCAACAGTCCTATTTTATTAGTAGACTGTATTGTTAGTTGTTTCAGCCCTAAACTTTCCTTCAAGGTTTGCATCGAAAGCATACATCTAGCTTTTTTCACCTCAGTATTGTTGAAACGTTCAGCCAAACCATTCCGATCAGGCGTTAACGGATTGCTTCTCTGATGAATTATCCCTTAGATAATCATCAATTCTTTATTGCAGAAATTTTTCCCATTACCGCTTCTAAGGATCTTCATTTTCTTATAAAGCTGAATCTCTACTGAATATGAGCCTCGTAATGATATTTTCTGTGCACATAAAGTGGCAACGGTCAATTTTTAAGGCCGCATAACAAGAAAGTTGGCAACGTCGCTAATAGCTGTCAAATATTTACTAGTTTTAAATAATTTGGTAATGTTACTGTATGTAAATAAAAAATATGGCTCTGTAGTGCACTAGAAAACTGTTATAGGAATGCAATTAAAACACTATTTGATGTTGTAACAGTTCCAGGTGTATAAAAAAGCATTTGGAAAGCATCCAAATGCTTTTTTACGTCTAAAAGTATATATTCGGTGTTACGGTATTAATTATTGCATTCCCTAATCACTACAGATCCATATTTCTTAATTTCATAAAGATTTGTAAAATTAATCAAAACTTGCAAGTATTACAAGTTTTGATTAATTTTACTTTCTATTACAGCCGATAAACTTAAATGTGATCAAAGTTCCTTCCGAAACGTGAAAATTCTCTGCGACGAAGACCCGTTCGAGTAGTTCACACGACTTTTTTATCACGGCACACTAATGATTTAGTTCGTCGTTTTATTTTCAATCACTTAGTCAATTTTAATTCACACCGTTTACACTTAAATCACACAGTGTTTTCTCAATCTGCGAGGATTAATCGGCATAATCTTGCAAGTTTTTTCGCTATAAAAAACTAAGTTTCCTGTGACCATAATCTCTAATAAAACGGCGTTGTTTGAGATTTGAACTAAACTGAATGTTTATTTAATTGACACATATGACAGAGTAGACTCAATGCTACAGATTAAGGTAGCTTACTGACCAAGTGACCATGTGATGTTACGCAATTCGACCAATTCCAACCACAGGTGAAAATCATCCTTACCACTACGATATATGATATAAAACGTGCGGTTATCTACGGGTAGATGAAAAACAAAACACGTCGCCGTGACAAAGTAAGTCTGTCGAATTGAATCATTATGTCGTAGTAGCAAGGGTGATTTTCATTTTTAAGTTGGTAGAAACTCCAAATCGCACGTATTATACCCCTAACTAGAAAATGTCAAGAGACGGTGTTACTAGAACTAATAATTGTTGATTATTATTTGTGTTTAACCCACAGATATACATGAATTACATGTTACATATTGGTTTTGGTCTTGAGTAATTATAATGTACATAATCTACAGGGCGGTCCCACGGCTATGCCACATGTAGGGAAAGTACTTTAAATATTGTAGATGAAGCAATTTACTGAATTATGACATTATTTTAATTTAAAAAAAAAATTACCTGCATTCATAGATTTTTAAATAAATAATTACATTGTTGAACCGATACGAACCCGATACACGAGAAAAAAAAATACTCGTAGGTCTATCATACCAATCGAAAGGTTTCATCATAAGAATGTTTTTTTTTCTAAATAACATAGTGTCAGAAATAAAAGGAACACCATCAATTTCAACATTTGGTGTGATATTCTGTTCAGAAAAAGTAAAAGCCGACAATGCCGTAAGGAGAAACAACTGGCATTATCATAAGTGCCTATAACTTATAAATGTTCCTACTTGAGAAATATGTATCACTTGCCAATTGTAATTAAAGTGCATATTAACATGATATTTTTTAATTTTGAGCATTTCATAAATTGACTAAGTGTTTCTCAATACATACGTAACCGTACGGCGATTCTATTAAAATGATGATGAAAATTAAAATATTTTGAAAGGATATAAAAAATGGTTTAAAAATTATTGGAATTGATTCAGTTACTGATTCTGAATAAACTATATTCAGGTTTCGCATATACTAAAAATAATGTTGTAGATCGTCTTTCTTCCAACCTTACGGACAGAGATTTTTGTGCCACTTCTCAGCGAAATTACTAGGAAATAGCTGACGGCGGGCATTTCGTAAGACAATCTTATATGAATGACTTTCAATGAGTAATCATTTTCACTTTATTGAATCAAACTTACTGCTGTCAAAATCAAGGTCGAGATGTTCATCCCGAATTCCGCGTTCCTCTGTCGTCCCATTGGAAATCTTACTTACCAGATTTATTATCACAGGTGCGTCCGGCGCGTTAAAGAAAGAGCCATACGTAAGAATAGTAACAAGACTAGAAGATACTACAACAGCCCAGCACAAGAAAACTGAACGATACACCCAGAGACGCACGACCGCAGCTTGTTCCAAATTATTTAAAGTAAATAAAACTGCAACAGCTACGAAAAATAGAAAACAAAAATACGAATGTGATGTATGTCAACGTAGTTATGCAATAAAATCAAAATTAATAAGTCATATTCGAACACACACTGGTGAAAAACCGTACAAATGTGAAATATGCCAGAAGACATTTTATCGCGTTTATCATTTACAAAGACATAATCGTATACACACTGGTGAAAAACCTTACCAATGTGATATATGCCAGAAGAGTTTTAATCGGAAGCAAAATTTTAATGTGCATTATCGTATACATACTGGTGAAAAACCCTACAAATGTGAAATATGCCAGAAAAGTTTTAATTGGCAACAAACTTTTAAATTACATTATGGTATACACACGGGTGATAAACCTTTTAAATGTGAAATATGCCAGAAGAGTTTTACTCGAGAAAAAGGTTTGAAAATACACCATCGGTTACACACAGGTGAAAAACCGTACAAGTGTGGAATATGCCACAAGATTTTTAATCAATCACAGGATTTAAAACAACATAATCGTATTCACACGGGTGAAAAACCTTACAAATGTGAAATCTGCCAGAATAGTTATAGACGGAAACGTGATTTGAAAACACACCACCTTAAACACACTGGTGAAAAACCTTATAAATGTGAAACGTGCCAGAAGAGTTTTTTTCAATTAAAACAGTTGAAACAACATAATCATGTTCACACTGGTGAAAAACCTTACAAATGTGATATATGTCAGCGTGGTTTTATTCTCCCTTGTATTTTAAAGATGCATATTCGTATACACACGGGTGAAAAACCGTACAAATGTGAAATATGCCAGAAGAGTTTTAATCAGTCACAATCATTAAAATATCATAATCGCGTTCACACTGGCGAAAAACCTTATAAATGTGAAATATGTCAGCGAAACTTTGCATACTCAAAAGCTTTAAACGTTCATGTTCGTACACACACTGGCGAAAAACCTTACAAATGTGATATATGCGACAAGAGTTTTAATCAAGCACAACATTTAAAAGATCATGAACGCATTCACACTGGTGAAAAACCTTATCAATGTGAAATATGTCTGCGAAGATTTGCATACAAAAGAGCATTAAGTATCCATGTTCGTACTCACACTGGTGAGAAACCTTACAAATGCGAAAAATGCCACCGTAGCTTTGCTCACCGTAATACTTTAAATATCCATATTTGTACACACACTGTTAAGAAACTTGACAAATTATGTGAAATGTCGGCGTAATTTTTTCAAGTAGGTACTTTCAGAACTCTTTTTCCTACGCACACTAGTTAAATAATTCGCTGCGATGATAAAAATTACGCTGATTAGCCAAGTGCGGGACGGTTTCAGCCACGGAAGTTTATGGGCGTCCTCCGCACCTCACTGGGATAATATGGAACGCCGATCGGCGTATTCAGCATTGTTTAAAGAAATTCGTCTTTCTTACGCTAAAACTTTGAAAAACTACAAATATTTATTTATATATGTGTGAGCAACATACCATGGAGCGTTTTTCCGCTCGGAAAATCACTGGCTGTTAACGCACAACGAAAAGAATACGCCTAGCGGCGGAGAGGAACACAGGTCCGGGCGGCAGTAAGACCCAAGAGTAGCTGGAAAGGCGTCACGTAGTCTTGATCTATCGCATGACGCAGGTCCTCACCGGACACGGGAAGTTTTGGGAGGTACCTGTGTTGGATAAGGGGGGAAGAAACGCCTGTGTGTCACCACTGCGAAGATCGCCCGGAGGATACGATGGAGCATACGGTGCAGGACTGCCCCGCTTGGGCAGAGCACCGCCGCGCCGTGTCCTCACGACGGCTGTAGGCGGAGGCAGCTCCCGCCTGGCATTGGTCGAGGTCATGCTGTGTTAGATAATTTTGGGGGTTTAGCGTGTGAAACCGCTGGCAACAGTTGGTAATATATACTTTCAAAAACATGATGGTGCACTTGAGACAGATGTTTATCCCGAATTCTACATTCCTGTTACCGTCCTATTTAAAAAGTTCTATACTTACCAGATTTATTATTACAGCTGCGCCCGATGCGTTAAAAAAAGAGCTATACGTAGGAATAGAATAACAAGACAATAAGATACAACAACAGCCCAGCACAAGGAAACTGAACGAAGCACCCAGAGACGCACGACCACAGCTTGTTCTAAATTATTTAAAGTAAATAATACTGCAAAACCTACGATAAAACGAAAACAACAACATAAATGTGATGTGTGTCAACGTACTTTTGCAATCTTAAAAAACAAAATTAAAAAATCATATTCGAATACACACTGGTCAATTACATCATTTTAACATACACCATCTAAAACACACTGGTGAAAAACCTTATAAATGTGAAATATGTCAGCGGAGTAACTGTTTCAAATTTAATCACGTTTTATCTTACTATAATCATAACACGTCTTAAAGTTTCGAAAAATCGTGAAATTACAAATAGGTACATATGTATAAATTGCATATGGATACCTAGATACATCCATTATGACTTGTCGTGTTTTTTTTTTTCATTGACACACGCAAAACAACCTGTTTTTCTTCTAGAACGTACTAGACAATTCTACTCTTTATTTTTAATATTTGAAAATCGTTGATCGGCTTGATCCTGCCAGCGCTTACATAACTGTTCAAGGTTAGTCCTCACAGTAAAACCTTTACAGTAATGTCGTCTTAGCAAGAGTTGTTCATCCTGATGAGCACTCTCTGTTGTAGTCTAAAAACTGAAGATATGGAACACCTGATGTGGAACTCCAAGAGCCTAGCTACACTATAACATATACAGTAATGACGTCTTAGTAAGAGTTGTTCAGCCTGATGAGCATTCTCTGTTCATCATCATCATCATCAGCCTGTATTCGTCCACTGCTGGACATAGGCCTCTCCTAATGTGCGCCACTGAGCCCTGTCTTGAGCTTTCCTCATCCAGTCTCTGCCGGCCACCTTTCGTAGATCGTTTCATTCTCTGTTGACGTATTAAAATTGAACGTTGGTCCGCGACGATTGCATGTTTGTCCGCGATTATCTCGCGTCTAGCTGAACTGATTTTGATGCACTTTTCAGAAAAGTGTTTGTTACATTCTGAGGAAGGTTTTAGTATATAACAATAATGAATATCTTGTGAAGTTTCTCGCATAGATCCGTTTTTGTTACTTACAAGGATAGTAGATTTATGAAGACGCCGATTTTATGAAGATTTTTGTTGTAAATCTCAACTAAAAAGGGAAAAAATTAAAAACTTTTTGAAAAAAAAGGAATCGACTTCAAAACAAAAAAACTTGAGAGGTGTCAAGGAACACCCGGATGGAACGAAGTTACTGTATACACTCAACAAAAATAATCGTCGCGACTCCACTCCACTCCGCTCCGCTCCACTCCACTCCGCTCCGCTCAGCTCCACTCCACTCCGCTCCACTCCACTCCACTCCACTCCACTCCACTCCACTCCACTCTTTGAGCTCTAGCACCCTTTCGCAACGCGCGATAAGGAACTTCGTTCCAAAAAGTGTCGTGACAACTTTTCGTAAGAATTTTTTCCGTCTAGCCCCTTTCTCAACGCGCGATAAGGAACTTCGTTCCAAAAACTATAAAATCACTTTTCTCTTGAAAGTCGTTGGCCTTCTGTAAATGAAATAAAAACAAAGCCACCGACTTTTTTTTTTTTTTTTTTAGCGTGGTAAAATCATCAAATGAGTCCTCCAACCCCGGGCAGGGCGGGAGGGACTGTCAGACTTCTACTGACTAAAATCCACGGTGTCCTTCATAGCCTGTTAAGTTCCGGGGTTACGGTAAGGGAATAATCCCGCGACCCCGGCAGGCTTTGGCCCTCTGAGAGGGGGGCCCCGTCATTATGCTGACGCTCTTTGAGGCGCGCGTGGGACACAACGCGCCGTCGACCCGGGCATGGTCCTTGGTCGGGCAGCGAGTTGCCCTTTACTCGCTGCCCGCATGCCCGCGCCTACGGTGGCCGGAGATCATCAAGCGACGTCCGTCGCCGTGGGCGCCTACCACTGCGGCTGGGGCGGAGGGAGGACGCTGTCCTCTCTCGCTCGCGGCCTGCCTCCTCCTTTACGAGCATTACTGCCTCGCAGAAGGAGCTGACCGCTTCCCACTCCGTCTCGCCCCGCAGCATGGCCGCAACCAATGCCGGGCGCGAGAGGTCTCCGCCTATCGCAGCCGTGAGGACACGTCGGTGCTCCGCCCAAGCTGGGCAGTCTTGCACCGTATGCTCCACCGTGTCCTCCGGGCGATCTTCGCAGTGGTGACACCCAGGCGTCTCCTCCTTTCGCATCAGACACAGGTACCTCCCGAAACTTCCGTGTCCGGTGAGGACCTGCGTCAAGCGGTAGGTCAGGACGCCATGACTTCTCTCCAGCCACTCCTCAAAGAGGGGTCTTACCGCCGCAATTGCGGCGTGCCCGTCGGTCGCGACAGTCGTTCCTTCCATACTGCCCTGAGATCGCGCCGGAGGTCTTCGCGCCGCGCCTCGACTTCGCGAGGCAGCGGGGTCACGCCCCGGCGCTGCGCCTCCACGCGCCACTCATAGACGCGCTGGAGGGCAGTCGCCTCCAGATCCCAAGGCAGCAATCCGGCAAGCAGGTTGGCCGATTCGCCGGCAATCGTGCGGTATCCCCGGATCATTCGGATAGCCATGACCCTCTGGCATGCGACCAGCTTCTGTGGTCGCGTCCGGATGCTCAGGGCCCACACAGGGGCCCCGTAGAGGGCCATGGACCGCACGACACCAGCGTACAGCCTACGGCAGGAAGCGTTTGGCCCGCTGAGATTGGGCAGGAGTCGCCTGAGGGCGGCTGCTGCACGGTTCAGCTTTGGGGCCAAACTCAAGAAATGCTCCTTGAAGTTCCACCGGCTGTCGAGGACGAGTCCCAGGTACTTCATCGTCCTCTTGACGCCGATTGGAACTCCTTCCACCGTAATGCTGTAACTCGACTGTGGCACGTTACGGCTGCCATGAAAACACATGGCCTCCGTCTTGTGCAGCGCCACGTCGAGTCCCAACCGCCGGATCCTCTGAACGACTGTCGCGACCGCTTCCGTCGCCACGTCGGCCGCCGCCTGGTGCGACTCTCCCTGTGCAAGGACGAGCGTGTCGTCAGCGTAACAAATTACGCTGACGCCGTCAGGGAGGTCGCTGCGCAGCACCCAGTCGTATCCGATGTTCCACAAGGGCGGTCCCAGGACCGAACCCTGTGGAACACCGCACGACATCTCTCGCCGGTTCCACTCTCCCCGGTGACCGGGGTAGATGACGGCTCTGTCCGTCAGGTAGTCCTCGACTATTCGGCGGAGGTAGGTCGGCACCCGGTGATACCGGAGTGCCTCCCTGATGCAACTCCAGGGCAGGGTGTTGAAGGCATTGGTGATGTCCAGAGACACCGCCAAGACGACCCTGCCCCGGGCCACTGCATCCCCCGTCGTGAGGGCTCTCACGCGCATGATTGCGTCCACCGTCGAGCGCCCCCTGCGGAAGCCGAACTGGCTCTCCGACAGGTTCGGGCCCACTCGATTCAGGTGCCCGGCGAGGCGGTCTGCAATGACTCTCTCAAAGAGCTTGCCCACCTCGTCGAGCAGCACGATGGGCCGGAATGCGGACGGAGAGTCCGCAGGGCGCCCGGACTTCTGGATCAGGACCAGTTTCCCCGTCTTCCAAGGAAGCGGGAACCGGCCCCTCTCCAGGCACGCGCTTAAGAGCCCCCCTAGTCGAGGCCCGAGAGTCCCGAAGGCCAGGACCCAGGCTTTTCCTGGCAGGCCGTCGGGTCCTGGGGCGGTATTTTTGGCTTTGAGCCGTTGTACCGCCACTCTCAGGTCTACCTCGGTCACCTCTGGAGCGTCGTAGACATCGTCGTCGCTGTGGTCCGCGTTCGCGTCAGCTTCCTCCTCAGATTCCGTCGGAGACGGAGCCATGGGCGGGGGAGCATGGTCCCCTCGCGAAGGGAACAGGGCGCTCACCACGTCCTCCACGAAAGCCACCGACTTCTGAAAGAAAAGTTATTTTATAGTTTTTTTTTTTTGTTTTGAAGTCGTTTCCCTTTTTTCAAAAAGTTTTTCCATTAAGAGCTGATGCCACAGTCCTATTTTATTAGTAGACTGTATTGTTAGTTGTTTCAGCCCTAAACTTTCCTTCAAGGTTTGCATCGCAATCATACATCTAGCTTTTTTCACCTCAGTATTGTTGAAACGTTCAGCCAAACCATTCCGATCAGGCGTTATCGATGGATCGGATTGCTTCTCTGATGAATTATCCCTTAGATAATCATCAATTCTTTATTGCAGAAATTTTTCCCATTATCGCTTCTAAGGATCTTCATTTTCTTATAAAGCTGAATCTCTACTGAATATGAGCCTCGTAATGATATTTTCTGTGCACATAAAGTGGCAACGGTCAATTTTTAAGGCCGCATAACAAGAAAGTTGGCAACGTCGCTAATAGCTGTCAAATATTTACTAGTTTTAAATAATTTGGTAATATTACTGTATGTAAATAAAAAATATGGCTCTGTAGTGCACTAGAAAACTGTTATAGGAATGCAATTAAAACACTATTTGATGTTGTAACAGTTCCAGGTGTATAAAAGGCATTTGGAAAGCTTCCAAATGCTTTTTTTACGTCTAAAAGTATATATTCGGTGTTACGGTATTAATTATTGCATTCCCTAATCAATTTCTTAAAGCACTACAGATCCATATTTCTTAATTTCATACAGAAAATTTGTAAAATTAATCAAAACTTGTAAGTATAAGACAGCCGATAAACTTCAATGTAATCAAAGTTCCTTCCGAAACGTGAAAATTCTCTGCGACGAAGACCCATCCGAGTAGTTCATACGACTTTTTTATTTCGGCACACTCATGATATAGTAATTCACACCGTTTACACTTCAATCACACAGTGTTTTCTCAATCTGCGAGGATTAATCGGCATAATCTTGCAAGTTTTTTCGCTATTAAAAACTAAGTTTCCTGTGACCATAATCTCTAATAAAACGGCCTTGTTTGAGATCTGAACTAAACTGAATGTTTATTTAATTGACACATATGACAGAGTAGACTCAATGCTACAGATTAAGGTAGCTTACTGACCACGTGACCACGTGATGTTACGCAATTCGACCAATTCCAACCACAGGTGAAAATCATCCTTACCACTACGATATATGATATAAAACGTGCGGTTATCTACGGGTAGATGAAAAACAAAACACGTCGCCGTAACAAAGTAAGTCTGTCGAATTGCATCATTATATCGTAGTAGCAAAGGTGATTTTCATTTTTTAGTTAGTAGAAACTCCAAATCGCACGTATCGTGCCATAGCTACGGTCCCTAACTAGAAAATGTCAAGAGAAGGTGTTACTAGAACTAATAATTGTTGATTATTTGTGTGTAACCCACAGTAATACATGAATTACATGTTACATATGGGTTTTATGTAATTATAATGTACATACTCTACTCGTTGAGCTCCTTGAGTTATGAGTCGAGCTTCACGATAACTGACAAATGCTTGCACTGACTGGACAGGTCCACTCAAAGTTTGTCTCCCAAATATTTAACACAATCAACTAAAGGTAATCACAATGCTAATATCAATTGAATATCTTTTGAAAAGAAAACACACATAATTAGGAGGGATTGTCAGACTTGTACTAGCTAAAATCCACGGTGTTCCTTCAATAGCTCTTTATGTACCAGGGTCACGGTTATCGAGTGAGACAGTCCCGCGACCCCGTCGTGAGGTGGACGCTGTCCTCTCACTCACGCGTTCCGCCTCCTCCTTTGCTAACATTACCCTGAGCTTATTCGATTCATGTGTGCCTGTGCAAAGTTTTGGTGTCGCATTTAATGAGCAGAGAATTCTCTTTTAAAAAATTAAATAAATAAGATAGAGCCCACTCCTAGACTATCTAAAGTAGACAATATATAATAGATAATACTTCGTTACTTACCAGATTAATAATCACAGGTGCAAACGACGTGTTGAAATCAGAGCTACACGCACGAAAAACAAGACTAGAAGATGCAATGACTGCGCAGCAGAAGAAAACTGGAACACCATACCAATGTGAAATATGCAAGAGGAGTTTTAGGCGAGATATTGATTTAAAAAGACATACCTTAACACACACGGGTGAAAAACCTTACAAATGCAAAATATGCCAGAAGAGTTATATTCGCGAAGGTTATCTAAAAATACACTATCGTATACACACCGGTGAAAAACCTTACAAATGTGAAATATGTCAGCAAAACTTTGCATACTCAAAAGCTTTAAACGTTCATGTTCTTACACACTGGCGAAAAACCTTACAAATGTGATGCGACAAGAGTTTTAATCAAGCACAACATTTAAAAGATCATGAACGCATTCACACTGTTGAAAAACCTTATCAATGTGAAATATGTCTGCGAAGATTTGCATACAAAAGAGCATTAAGGTGATTGCTTCGATGTAGCCCGCGAAATTCAATTTTTTTTACGTTTTTTGCAATTTGCAGGCCAGTGACATGTTGTAACTTTATAAATACCGGGTGTCTTAGGACCCTTAACGAAGCCGAAAGCCACGTATTCTACCCATTATTTGGATCATTTTTTTCTTTTAGACCATACCTGGGACTCCACGGGTTCTCGAGATATTGAAGGTCAAAGTTGCATTTTTTTAAAACTTTTTATTACGAAATCCAATTCTAAGTATTAATACAAAACTTTTTTACAAACAAACATTACCTGTATTTTTGATTTTTCTAAATAAATTACGCATTTGAAGTTACGAACAGTAATGTACGTTGGAAATAAATGCAGAAACGCACAGCTGATTACTTCCGACGGTCAATGACTCTCTTCTCTAGACTCAGGTCCCTTTGGAGGTGCGGGGTGAGGCGCATGAGGAATGCGTCAAGACCGGAGCGACGCCATTGGTGCGCGCGCGTCTCGTGATAGGCCGCTCAGTCGCTATTCGTCTATCGTGGCTCTCACACTGCTGTTTAGTACAGTCGAAAAGAAGTGTTTCTTTGTTTTAAATTGTTTTTTATTTCTTTAGTTTCGTTGTTTGTTAGGTTTTTTGTTGAGATTTGATATTGTGTTGAACTTATTTGCTATTTTAAGCCACCACAATACTGCGAGGAAAAGGCAATGCTTCGAGAAGTTTGGTGTACAACGTTTTACAATTTTTCACAAGATTTTCAAATACTCGAAGCTTTTTTTTTTTAGCGTGGTAAAATCATCATATGAGTCCTCCGGCCCCGGGCAGGGCGGGAGGGACTGTCAGACTTTTACTGACTAAAATCCACGGTGTCCTTCAATAGCCTGTTATGTTCCGGGGTCAAGGAAATAATCCCGCGACCCCGGCAGGCTTTGGCCCTCTGAGAGGAGGGGCCCGTCAGTGTGCTGACGCTCTTTGAGGCGCGCGTGGGACACAACGCGCCCTCGACCCGGGCATGGTCCATGGTCGGGCAGCGAGTTGCCCTTTACTCGCTGCCCGCATGCCCGCGCCTACGGTGGCCGGAGATCATCTGCTGACGTCCGACGCCGCGGGCGCCTACCACTGCGGTTGGGGCGGAGGGAGGACGCTGTCCTCTCTCGCTCGCGGCCCGCCTCCTCCTTCACGAGCATTACTGCCTCGCAGAAGGAGCAGACCGCTTCCCACTCCGAAAATACTCGAAGCCTACAAAAAAAACGGCCGCGGCAACAAAGACGTGTGTATCGACAGTACAAAGAATTACAAAAGAGTAAATCAATTCAAGTTCAATTTATTTTAATAAACATTTTAAATTACTTACCTTTGATTTATTTGCATAACCAGCATTTACAACATTACACAAATTATTTAACTAACATTATTATTTTGTCTTAAGTCCTTTCTTCATGAGTGTACGTGCGCAGACGGCCGCCATTTGTGGTCAATGAGAACCCGCCCTCCACGGTAGTTCAAACGCATGTTAAAACGAGCCGACGCGACCGCGCCGCCTGCTCGCTCCGCCCGCGCGGGCGCGTCCCCGCCCCCGCCGCCCTCCGCGACACCCGCTGGCCCCTCTGCCAGCCGCCACGTGCCGACAAAGATAGTTCGGTTTCTGACACGATCGAATTTACTTCTTGTGTCTTTGTTTCCGAAAAACATTACTGTTGAGTGTTCTGTGACTGTGTACTCGCTAACACACAAAGAGGCTGTGTGTTTTTGAGTACTTTTGTGTTTGTTTTTGCTAGTTAGTGCGTTTGTTTTTTTTTTAAGTTTTAGATACGAGAATGCCGTTTCATGATTATTCTGCGCGCGAGTATGTTAATATGGTATACTGCTATGGTATGGCGCATGGAAATGCTGCCGAAGCCCTACGAATTTATGGAAGACAATACCCTGAAGCGTCCCAGCCTAGTGATTCACGTATTTTCACGCGGGCAGTGCAACGTTTGTTGGATAATCATGCCTATCGTGCCGATTTCACAGGGGGGTGGCAGGCAAATAACGCCAGCGGCCGAAACGGCCATCTTATCTGTGATGCGAGAAAACCCTCGTTTGGGAGTGCGTACAGCGGCTAAAGTATTGCGAAGGCGGCATGGCCATCGGGCTAGGTACTACATGGTGTCTCATTCCACCGTGCACAAAGTTCTAAAAAGGGATAGGCAACGACCTTATAAAATTCATCGCGTGCATGCACTCATGCCGGGTGACACAACACGCCGTATGCAGTACTGCAGGTGGCTGCTAAGGCAGGACCGAGGATTTGTGAATAAAGTTATTTTCACGGATGAATGCACTTTCACAAATAATGGAATGTGGAACCGTCGAAATTCACACTATTGGTGCTCCGTGAATCCACATCAAACCCAGGAAACGGGCTTCCAGGTACGGTGGAAACATGTGTGGGCTGGCATCATGGGAAATCAGATACTGGGCCCCGTTTTCTTGCCACCAAGTATGAACAAACCTGCCTACCTCAACCTCATTAATGGTTACCTAACCGACACGTTAGATGACATGCCACTGATCCAGCGGCGAGACGTGTGGTATCAGCATGACGGTGCACCACCACACATCGTGAGACCGGTTCGCGATCAGCTGACGCAGCTGTTCGGCGACAATTGGATTGGGCGATATGGGCCCCATGATTGGCCTGCACGCTCACCGGACCTAACGCCTTTGGATTTCTTTCTGTGGGGATACGTCAAAGATAGGGTGTTTGACCGTACCTGCCAGACTGCTGCGGAGATGCGTCAAAAAATCATTGATGTTTTTGATGAACTCAAGCAGCGGTCAGAGCGAGAAGGAATCCTGGAACTGGTTCATCAAGAGACGCTGACTAGAGCTCGCGTCTGTCTCCGCGTGGGAGGTCGGCAGTTTGAACCGCAGTTAGTGAGTGTTGAGAGACCACCGATTGATGATATCAGCGATGGACAGTAGGTAAGTGTTTTATGAGTTTTTAATTTAAGAACATCTTGGGGTCGTGGGATTGTTTGAAAGATGTACCACGGCCCTGGAACGTAAAGGGCACACGAAAGAGCACGTCGATTTTAGTCGGTGAAGTCTGACAGTACCTCCCGCCCCAACCTGGGCGAGAGGTCTCTTTCCATGATTTTACGATCTTAAAAAAAAAATTAAGAACATCGTGCATCTCAGTAGGATTTTTCTTATTTGTTTTCACGGAAACTTTATTCATTTCATTCATCCCCGCAAATAATCGAAAGAACGTAGAACGTCGCCGATACGTTCTTATCACAGCGCGTTCCAGCGTAAGCAGGCGCGCTTGTGTGCGTGAAGCCAGCCTACGCACACAACGACAGAAACCTGTTTGCTTTACATTGCGCGCAGTAAAATCATTATTTTTTTTGATACCTAAAAATAAAAGTCGGTTCCCAGCGATAATTATAGCGTAAAGCTACTTAGTTAGATGTACAGTATGCGTAGTTAACGGCTTTGTGATCTGTTCAAATACACCCTGTATATGTGTTGCGGTAATAACAAGTATAATTTTAAATATAAAAATTATCAAAAAATTCGCTCCATCAGCTCTCACATAGAAAAGATGCATCGTAGTTAGATTTCGGAGATTTTAACATGATGCACCTTTTCTATGTGAGAGCTGATGGAGCGAGTTTTTTGATATTTTTTATACTTAAAATTATACTTGTTATTACCGCAACTCATATATTTATAAAGCTACAACATGTCACTGGCCTGCAAATTGCAAAAAACGTAAAAAAAAATTGAATTTCGCGGGCTGGTTGGAGCATCCCCCTTAAGTATCCATGTTCGTACTCACACTGGTGAGAAACCTTACAAATGCGAAAAATGCCACCGTAGCTTTGCTCACCGTAATACTTTAAATATCCATGTTTGTACACACACTGTTAAGAAACTTGACAAATTATGTGAAATGTCGGCGTAATTTTTTCAAGTAGGTACTTTCAGAACTCTTTTTCCTACGCACACTAGTTAAATAATTCGCTGCGATGATAAAAATTACGCTGATTAGCCAAGTGCGGGACGGTTTCAGCCACGGAAGTCTATGGGCGTCCTCCGCACCTCACTGGGATAATATGGAACGCCGATCGGCGTATTCAGCATTGTTTAAAGAAATTCGTCTTTCTTACGCTAAAACTTTGAAAAACTACAAATATTTATTTATATATGTGTGAGCAACATACCATGGAGCGTTTTTCCGCTCGGAAAATCACTGGCTGTTAACGCACAACGAAAAGAATACGCCTAGCGGCGGAGAGGAACACAGGTCCGGGCGGCAGTAAGACCCAAGAGTAGCTGGAAAGGCGTCACGTAGTCTTGATCTATCGCATGACGCAGGTCCTCACCGGACACGGGAAGTTTTGGGAGGTACCTGTGTTGGATAAGGGGGGAAGAAACGCCTGTGTGTCACCACTGCGAAGATCGCCCGGAGGATACGATGGAGCATACGGTGCAGGACTGCCCCGCTTGGGCAGAGCACCGCCGCGCCGTGTCCTCACGACGGCTGTAGGCGGAGGCAGCTCCCGCCTGGCATTGGTCGAGGTCATGCTGTGTTAGATAATTTTGGGGGTTTAGCGTGTGAAACCGCTGGCAACAGTTGGTAATATATACTTTCAAAAACATGATGGTGCACTTGAGACAGATGTTTATCCCGAATTCTACATTCCTGTTACCGTCCTATTTAAAAAGTTCTATACTTACCAGATTTATTATTACAGCTGCGCCCGATGCGTTAAAAAAGAGCTATGCGTAGGAATAGAATAACAAGACAATTAGATACTACAACAGCCCAGCAGAAGGAAACTGAACGAAGCACCCAGAGACGCACGACCACAGCTTGTTCTAAATTATTTAAAGTAAATAATACTGCAAAACCTACGATAAAACGAAAACAACAACATGAATGTGATGTGTGTCAACGTACTTTTGCAATCTTAAAAAACAAAATTAAAAATCATATTCGAATACACACTGGTCAGTTACATCATTTAAACATACACCACCTAAAACACACTGGTGAAAAACCTTATAAATGTGAAATATGTCAGGGAAGTAACTGTTTCAAATTTAATCACGTTTTATCTTACTATAATCATAACACGTCTTAAAGTTTCCAAAAATCGTGAAATTACAAGTAGGTATATACAGGGTGTCCCAAAACTCAACGTCAAGCCGAAACGGGGTGACAGGATTGATCATAACCATCACGAGAAAAATCTGAAAAAAAATCTATCCCATGCAGTTTGAAAGTTATGGGCATTTTAAGAAAAACCTAGAAATTTGATCAAACTGTACCATTTTTCGGTTATTGTGGTTATTCTTTTTTATTTTTGTTCATTTGAACTTTGTAAAAGTAATCCTAAATAACATTTCTAGAATCCCAATAAAAAATAATGACACAATTGCCTCAAGTTTCCGAGAATTGAGACTATTTGTTAAACTACGTATTTAAAATTTTCAAGATGCGTGTACTTTGACAGGCCCTCCTCTAAAAAAAAATGTACTAGAGTTCCTTGGCAAGTGGCATTAAAAGTTGGCGCATTTAATCAGAATTCTAAAATGGTACAATTCTTGTTAGTTCCATACAATAAAAAAGAGTAAAAAAGTTAAAACCTCAAGTAACCTGATTTTTACTATCTCAGTTAGAATGTTTTTGATTCGCATAAGCTCTAGTTAGGTTCTTAATTTTAAATCAAAATGATCTCAAAGCCCATTGAGAACGGATATCATATGGATACCTAGATACATCCATTATGTCTTGTCGTGTTTTTTGAGAAATCGTCTACGACGGGTCCCGTGTGAGTCCTAATGTACCATTGTTTTCATACAAGGCAATGGTAATGTACATATGTTACAGTTACATAATAGTACATTACTGCCGCGGCCTGTAATGGCTACTTTGCTGGTCGCGCTGATGATGGCCGACAGCGCAGCGTAGCGCAGCTCCAGGCCGAAACAGCGCGGTCAGCATGCAGCACTTGATGGACGAGCTGAGATAAAGGCCGAGGTCGTACGTCGAGGCCTTTACAGCGAGGATACTCGTAGCAAGGGCTGCAATGATGGCCAAGCTGGAAGGTCTAGAGCGTAGCTAGGCTAGCTCGAGGCAATCATAGCGTTACCAGCGAAGCAGTCATAGTGGACCAAGGCTTGTATAGTGCTTTACTCAAAAATGCAAGTACCTAACCTACATAAAACCAGCAAATGATTTAAATATAATATATACTAGAAAGGACATGGTCCACAATGTATGGACCAAAAACCCAAAATCAAAGTGTGATCGATACGGTCAAACTGTATGCAGATGGATTCCCTAGAACTATCTTAATAATCGTACCAAGTTACAATATCCTAATCCATGGCATATCGGAGTTATGGGCTGTCAAAGTTTGCCAAAAAAGTTCCACTTGCTACTTGAAATTTCACGTTTGTGTTGCCAAAATAGTCATGCTGCCGATTGATTATATTGCGTACCAACGACGGCATAGTTGTTATTAACCAAAAAAAAAACTTTTTGAAAAAAAGGGAACCGACTTAAAAACCAAACACAAAAAAACTATAAAATATCTTTTCTTTCGGAAGTCCGTGGCTTTGCTTTTTTTTTTATTTCATTGATATATTATGTATATGGCCACCGACTTCCGAAAGATAGTTTTTTAACCGACTTCAAAAAAAAAGTAGGTTCTTAGTTCGACCTGTATGTATGTATGTATGTATGTATGTATGTATGTTTGTCCGCAATTATCTTGCGTTTGGCTGAACGGATTTTGATGCAGTTTTCGGGAAAGTGTTCATTACATTCTGGAAAAGGTTTCAGTATATAACACTAATAGATATCCCGTGACTTCGCCCGCGTGTATCCGATTTGCTTACTTGGATCGTAGATTTTAAGGGACGATTGCATGTTTGTCCGCAACTATCTCGCGTTTGGCTGAACCGATTTTGATACAGTTTTCAGAAAAGTATTTGTTATATTCTGGGGAAAGTTTTAGTATATAACAATAATGGATATCTCGTGAAGTTGCTCACATAGATCCGTTTTGCTTATTAGGATTGTAGATTTTCAAAGACGCCTATTTTATGAAGATTTTTATGGATTATCTCAACTAAAAAACTTTTAAAAAAAAAAAAACTTTTTGAAAAAAAGGGAACCGACTTCAAAACCAAACACAAAAAAACTATAAAATAACTTTTCTTTCGGAAGTCGGTGGCTTTGTTTTTTTTTATTTCATTGACATATGGCCACCGACTTCCGAAAGAAAAGTTATTTTATAGTTTTTTTGTGTTTGGTTTTGAAGTCAGTTCCCTTTTTTTCAAAAAGTTTTTTATTTTTCCCTTTTTAGTTGAGATAATCAACAACAAAAATCTTCATAAAATCGGCGTCTTTGAAAATCTACATTCCTATTAAGCAAAACGGATCTATGTAAGCAACTTCACAAGATATCCATTATTGTTATATACTAAAACCTTCCCCAGAATGTAACAAACACTTTTCTGAAAACTGCATCAAAATCGGTTCAACCAAACGCGAGATAATTGCGGACAAACATGCAATCGTCCCTGAAAATCTACGATTCAAGTAAGCAAAACGGATCCACGTGGGCAACGTCACGGGATATCTATTAGTGTTATATACTAAAACCTTCTCCAGAATGTAATGAATACTTTCCTGAAAACTGCATCAAAATCGGTTCAGCCAAACGCGAGATAATTGCGGACAAACATGCAATTGTCCCTGAAAATCTACGATCCAAGTATGCAAAACGGACCCACGCGGGCAACGTCACGGGATATCGATTAGTGTTATATACTAAAACCTTTTCCAGAATATAATGAACACTTTCCTGAAAACTGCATCAAAATCGGTTCAGCCAAACGCGAGATAATTGCGGTCAAACATGCAATCGTCCCTGAAAATCTACGATCCAAGTAAGCAAAACGAATCCACGCGGGCAACGTCACGGGATATCTATTAGTGTTATATACTAAAACCTTCTCCAGAATGTAATGAATACTTTCCTGAAAACTGCATCAAAATCCGTTCAGCCAAACGCGAGATAATCGCGGACAAACATACATACATACATACATACATACAGGTCGAACTGAGAACCTACTTTTTTTTTGAAGTCGGTTAAAAAGGGAACCGACTTCAAAACTAAACACAAAAAAAACTATAAAATAACTTTTCTCTCGGAAGTCGGTGGCCATAATAATGTCAATGAAATAAAAAAAAACAAAGCCACCGACTTCCGAAAGAAAAGTTATTTTATAGTTTTTTTTGTGTTTAGTTTTGAAGTCGGTTCCCTTTTTTAAAACAAGTTTTTTTTTTGTGTTTGGTTTTGAAGTCGGTTCCCTTTTTTTCAAACATGCAATCGGCCTTTTTGGCGCAGCCGTGAGACACAAACATTATTCTTTTATCTTTTTCTTGTGTTAGATATAGGTTTTCTCTTTTTTTTTTCTGTGTTTATTTTTATTTTGAATGTGTGTGTCCATCGTGGTCCCTTCGCGCCAAATAAATGTTTTTCTTTCTTTCTTCTTTTAATCGTCCCTTAAAATCTACGATCCAAGTAAGCAAAACGGATCCACGCGGGCAAAATCAAAGTGTTATATACTAAACCTTCTCCAGAATGTAATGAACACTTTCCTGAAAACTGCATCAAAATCCGTTCAGCCAAACGCGGGATAATCGTGGACAAACATACATACATTCAAACATACATACAGGTCGAACTGAGAACCTACTTTTTTTTGAAGTCGGTTAAAAAAGTGCCAGCATTACAGTAACCCCGGGTCGACGGCGCGTTGTGTTCCACCCGCGCCTCAAAGAGTGTCAGCATGATGACGGGTGACTCTAGAGGGCCAAAGCCTGCCGGCGTCGCGGGACTTATCAATTTACCGTGACCCTGGAACGTAAAGGGTTATTGAAGGACACCGTGGATTTTAGTCAGTACGAGTCTGACAGTCCCTCCCGGTCTGCCCTGAATTCCCGGAATCAATTGATGATTTCACCACGATTACAAAAAATAGAAAACCATTCAATGAATGATCCTATGGAGAGATGCCGCTGCAAAACTGATACATATATGGACGCCTGCCAGCAGCACTCGTGTCTTCTGCACTTGTTTAGTTTTAATGTTGCTGTTCTGTTCTGTGTGTGACTAACAATAAACTTTTCTTTCTTTCAGTCTTTCTTTATTTCCAAAGTACGGCTTTTTATGGATGGCCCAAGTAAAACACACTTGCTGAGAACAATCTGAGGATGAGTTGCCAAAGTTAAGCAACATACACAGAGGTCTGTCTTTGGATGGGTGACCACTGTAAAGTAACATTTCCCAAAGTGTTTTGTTTCTTAACGTTGGGTGGATGACCCAAGACATGCGGTGAGATATCAGAGTGCTTAGTGCGAGTTTTTTTACGTTGACGCGATAGTAACGTTTAACCGCGATTGGCGCTCCTATTGGCCCGCTGCAAGGTCGTGAGAACTCTCAACCAATGAGAGCGCCAAACGCGGTTAAACGTTACTATCGCGTCAACGTAAAAAAACTCGCACTAAGCACACAGATGTTATACATCAATTGCGACTACTGTTATGTAATGCTGGCACTTTTTAGAGTTCCGTAGCCAAATGGCAAAAAACGGAACCCTTAAAGATTCGTCATGTCTGTCTGTCCGTCCGTATGTCACAGCCTTTTTTCTTCGAAAGTATAAGAGCTATCCTGTTGAAACTTGGTAGGTAGATGTATTGAGTGAACCCCATTAGGGTTTTCATACGAAAGTAAAAATAAAACTAATTTTGGGGGTTGCCCCCATACATAGAATTGAAACTCAAAAATTTTTTTTCGCCTGACTCATACGTGTGGGGTATCTATGAATAGGTCTTGAAAAATTATATTGAGGTTACTAACATCATTTTTTTCTAAACTGAACAGTTTGCGTGAGAGACACTTCCAAAGTGGTAAAATGTGTCCCCCCCCTGTAACTTCTAAAATAAGTGAATGATAAAACTTAAAAAAATATATGATGTACATTGCCATGCAAACTTCAATTGAAAATTGGTTTGAACAAGATCAAGTAATTAGTTTTTTTTTTTTAATTCGTCATAAACCGTAATCCGCAATTTACTTTTCAAAGTTACAACCAACTACAAGAACGTTTATATTATGTTACTTGCTGCTACGGAACCCTTCATGAGCGAGTCCGACTCGCACTTGGCCAGTTTTTTTTTTTTTGTAATACCTTTAATAACATCTAAGGCGTCGTTGGTACGCAATATAATCGGCAGCATGAGTACTTTGGCAGCACAAACGTGAAATCTCAAGGAACAAGATGGATATTTTTTGCACACTTTGACAGCCCATAACTCCGATATCCCATAGAGTAGGATGTTGAAACTTGGTACGATTATTAAGATAGTTCTAGAGAATCTATCGGCATACAGTTTGACCGTATCGATCACACTTTGATTTTGGGTGAATTTTGATACCATCTCCTTTAATTAAAATAACAATTATGAAAAATACAGTTACTAAAATTCAACACCGACTTTCTCGGTTTCATATTACTTACTAATAGTTTGCGATAATTATAATGCGATGTTTGACTGCTATATTTTCTTCATTTATTAAGTACTTCATTAAATGAAGTACTTAATAAATTTTACATACCTTAAGCAAAAAAGTCAATAAATAAAAATAAAAATTTCGCTGAACCGCACTTTTGTTCCTTCTTTGAGTTGCTGCATTTTTGAGTAAAATATTTTAAAATATTTATAGTACATTACTGCCGCGGAATCTAATGGCTACTTTGCTGGTCGCACTGATGATGGCCGATAGCGCAGCGTAGCGCAGCTCCAGGCCGACACAGCGCGGTCAGCATGCAGCACTTGATGGACGAGCTGAGATAAAGGCCGAGGCCGTAGGTCGAGGCCTTTACAGCGAGGACAGCAAGGACTGCAATGATGGCCAAGCTGGAAGGCCTAGAGCGTAGCTAGGCTAGCTCGAGGCTATCATAGCGTGACTAGCGAAGCAGTCATCGTAGGCCAAGGCTTGTATAGTGCTTTACTCAAAAATGCTAGTACCTAACCTAACTAAAACCAGCAAGTTATGTAAATAAAATATAATATAATGTATTAATTAACTAAAAATTTAATTAAAATGTCAATTTTGAAAAGTACAGTTACTAAAATTCAACACCGACTTTCCCGGTTTCATATTTCTAATAGTTTGCGATAATTTTAATGCGGTTTTTGACTGCTGTATTATTTCTTCATTTATTACTAAGTCACTAAATAAAAATAAAAACCGAGGCCGTAGGTCGAGGCCTTTACAGCGAGGACAGCAAGGGCTGCAGTGATGGCCAAGCTGGAAGGCCTAGAGCGTAGCTAGGCTAGCTCGAGGCTATCATAGCGTGACTAGCGAAGCAGTCATCGTAGGCCAAGGCTTGTATAGTGCTTTACTCAAAAATGCTAGTACCTAACCTAACTAAAACCAGCAAGTTATGTAAATAAAATAAAATATAATATATTAATTAACTAGAAATTTAATTAAAATGTCTATTTTGAAAAGTACAGTTACTAAAATTCAACACCGACTTTCCCGGTTTCATATTACTAATAGTTTGCGATAATTTTAATGCGGTTTTTGACTGCTGTATTATTTCTTCATTTATTACTAAGTCACTAAATAAAAATAAAACATTTCGCTAAACCGCGCTTTTGTTACTTCTTTGTTTTTTTTTTTTAATTATGGAATAAAATCGACGAATCGAAGGTCGACTTAGAGTAAAAATATTTTTACTCAAAAATGCATGTAATGTGGTCATTATTTTGACAACCTTATTTGAGCAAAGTCGACGTTGCCGGTCTGTTTCAAGGAGCGGCCAGCAATGTTTTTGCTGGCCGCTCTAACAGGCCGGCAAGACATTGCCGGCCGCTATTTTGACGTTTCAACGTTTTAAAAAAACAAATGCAAAAACATTTTATTTAAAACACAGCTGTTTGTACATATATAAAGATGTAGGCACAAAAAGATTGTATTACATATTTAAAAAAAATACAAAGAAGTAATAAAAGCGCGGTTCTTTTTTGGAATAAGGAAACGAAGTAATAAATGAAGAAAATACAGCAGTCAAACACCGCATTAAAAGTTATGGCAAAGTATTAGTAAGTAATATGAAACCGGGAAAGTCGGTGTTGAATTTTAGTAACTGTACTTTTCATAATTGTTATTTTAATTAAATTTCTAGTTAATTAATCCCTCCGACTTTTGTTTAGACTTCAGTTCTTTGATTAATGTCCTTTTTTTATAAACCTTTGTCTGCTCATTCACACGAGGACGTGGACTTTAACAATTTGTATCTTTCTTGGCATCAATGATTTTGAATATTTCTATTGACACGTATGGAAAATTGGTCTTATTATAACTATAAAAACAACGCTACAGTTTCCAAAGAAAAAAATGAAATTACAATTGTCATGACTTGTCGTGTGTTTTGAGGAATTGTCAATAGGTACGTCCACCGCGAGGGAGTTTCCTCGCGCGGAAAATGCCTCGCGAGACTGCTCGCTCTGTGTGGACACACCTATTGACGGGTCCCGTAACGTGTGAATTCTCGTTCACACATACCATTGTTTTCGTAGGAGACAATAGTAATGTAATGTATGTAACAAATGAATTAAAGTATTCTGTTAAAAATTTGTGACTTTTATTTCCATTTTTATAAAATTATAAAACTAGCTGTAACCAGCGAGTACAAGTACTCCAAACCACCTGACAAGGCGGCCTTACGGAGCCCCGCAAAGCGGGACTACTATTTCCTGCGAGCAAGGTTTAGGCCGAGACTCCACCAAAGCTGAAGAACTGTTTTACAGCTCGGGTGACTCCAAAGCTGCGTGCATTGTGCTGTGTGCTGCATGCTGTGCGAGAAGAGATGAACCTCAGACCTTATTATTCTGAGGTTCAGAATACCCATGTAGGTACGTTAAGCTGATGCGTAATTGGTATTTATGAGTTAGTTGCTCGTTTAATTTATTTCTATGGAATCGATACTTGATGCTAAGTACTGATATTAGTACTAAGAATCGAAAGGAAGTATTGAATTTCTGAATACTAGTATCGACTCAAAAGGTCTACTATCAGCACACCGCTCACAACACGCCGCTACCAGCACACCGCTCACATATCACGTCTCCAGTACGCGTCGTCATCGTGCCATACAAATATTACACATCTCAGCACAGCGGTCTCCACTGAAGATGTGCGGAGTAGAGCTGTGTCAAAAACGCAATTCTATTGGTAGTTCAAAACACGTCTCAACTCCGCACAGCTCGACACAGCTTTGGTGAAGTCTCGGCCTTAAAGTAACCTGATGCTGTCTACACATCAAAGCCGCGGGCCGGCCCAGCGGCACGCACCCACCGGCATGGCGGCCTTATTTTAAAACATGCTTGCCCGGCGGCTAGTAGCCGGCCTTCGAGGAATAGCGACGTGATTGTGGTTTTTAGCAACAAAAACAATATGGAATGGGAAGACGAAAAAGTGACAAAAGTAATAGAAAATCTAAACCACAGAAGGACATGCCGCGACTGTCATGACTCCGGCACGCCGGCCAAGTTATCCGAATTGCAACATTCAGAAGCCGTTTATTAGAAGTGATTAAAAAGCCCCCGGGCTCGCGTCTTTACTGGGTTTAAAGTTGTCTACACACCTAACCTAACCTATCCAAGCCTCGAGCTCGTTTCGCTAACAGAAGGGCGCCTCTCACCGCGATTTTTCTAAAATCACCCCACAAGTTGGTGAAAAGCGGTATTCAAGACTCAAGTTTTAAGGGGAGGATATTAAACCACTACACGTAGAAACCTGAATTTTTGACGGTAGTTGCAGTTTATAATGTAGGTGAGCATGAAGAAAGGATTTTGCGAAAATCGACCTCTAAGGGGGTGAAAAGGGGTGAAAACCGTTGTATGTAAAATCTTATTCCTTGGATTTAAAAACTTGAAACTTGGTACGAATATATGAGTAGGTATAAGTAAATAAAAAAAGATGGACAGTATTCTTTTTTCAAAACTACCTTCCATTGGTAATCTAGATCAGTTGAATAGTGCAGGTCGCAGAAGGAATTTCGTTTGCAAAATATGAGGACCGCAATCCGTTTTATGAAGTATGCAAATGGGTTCTTGGACTATTTAAAAATGCATGTTGCCAGTGTCTGGAGTGGTCGAGAAATTTGTAAAATACTGCCGCACTACACGTAGTAAAATCCTTCCCTTAAAACTTAATCACCCCTTTTCACCAATTTAGGGGGCGATTTTTGAAAAACCCAAAAACACGTGTTTGATCATTTTTGACCTAATTTCCATATACCGGGTTTCAAATTCATCAGTTTGCAAGTTATGATTTTCCCATACAAACTTTAACATCGTCTAGAGTATCATTGGAGGGTAGTTTAAAAAAAACTAATAATGCCCATTGTCACCCCCTTAAAGGTGAAATCCTTTCTTGGTGCTCACCTACATGATAAATTGCAACTACCATCCAAAATTCAGGTTATGCGTTTAGCGCTTTAAAATCCTTCCCTTTAAACTTGAATACCCCTTTTCACTAACTTTGGGGGTGATTTTCGAAAAATCCAAAAACGTCAGTTTAATAATTTCTGATTACGTCTAAAAATACTGATTTTCAAAGTAATCGGATCACGCGTTATGATTTTTCCATACAAACTTTAACATCGACTAGATCACTAATGGAGGGTAGTTTTAAAAAACTAATAGTGCTAATCTTTTTTATTAACTTGTGTTCTTATTCATGACTAGTTTCAAATGTATAAACCCAAGGAATATGATTTTTCATACAGTAGGATTTTCACAAAATCCCGTCTTTATGCCCCCCTAAATGGTAGACTGCAACTATTGTCCAAAATCAAATTTCAACGTTGAGCGATTTCGGCTGTAGGCGAGTCTTACGACCATACCCTGTTCTTTTAAATATAATATATCGATAATAATTATGTATGCATCTGTTTTTCTACTATATTTTCCAATCATTTTATCAAGGTCTCGTCATAATAAAGTATAATCTGTATGTATAATGCCATATCATATGAAATTTATTCAGATCAAAACCCACAAATATCAACGTTTTATTGATCTGAGACGACATCAGTGCGGTTTTTTTTTGGACCACGAAAATTGCTGGCAACATCAAAAATATTTATCTTGACAATCCTAAAAATATATAACAAGACTCAAAACTCGGTCCTCATATTTTGCATACGAATGGGAATGTCTCTTCTGGCGGCCTGGTCTATAAAGTTTGTATAGGAAAATCATAACGTGCAAACCGATGAATTTGAAACTCATTATATACAAATTCGATCAAAAATAATCAAACACGTGTTTCTGGGTTTTTCGAAAATCACCCCATTCATTGGTGAAAATGGGTGATTACGTTTAAGCATGTCAATTTAGTCTTTTTTGTATTAAAGATGACTTACGGGCGAGTGTTCATAGACATGTTTGATGAAAATCGGTTGAGCCTTTCCTTTTAAAGTTGTGGGGGTAAAAGTGGGGAAGGGTAACCAAGGTTTGCAAATAAACTCGAGTGGGGTCTCAAATGAAAGCGCACTGAAAGGGAATATTGATGACTTAATCGAGATTGTTCTCAGCTTCGTTTGATTAGAAAATTGGTGGAGGGAAAATTGGGACATGGAATCCGACCGATTGTCAAGTGAGATCTTCAATTAATACATCTCAGTCTTTGCAATTCTGCTAAAGATAGTGGTCAAACGCGAACCTATAATAAAAAGATGATTTATCACGTGGGTTTTTAAATAATTTGTGCTATAACCGCCCAAAAAAAATAAAAATTATTAATAAGTGTCTACCTATAAAAATGTAACCGCCTTCAAAAACAACCACAAAAAAGGGTTTAATAACCTACAAAACTTTTCTTTCGGAAGTCGGTGGTTTTTTTATAGCCCAAGAGCTACTGAACCCTGCGACTAACGGTCTTCCTGTAAGGTTAGTTTGTACACGTAATATTTATAGCATGCTAAGAGCAATAGCGACGACCTGGCAGGCGTCAGCCGTGCACATCATTAGACAATTTAATTTTCAGTGTGAAAAAAACTGAAAAAAAAAACTTGTTCCTGTAAGCTTAAAAATTTAACAGGATGTAGTTTATTTATTGTAAATCTTGGAAAAAAAATGACAGGCGATTACAAGGTGCACAAGTATGTGACAGGCGAATTGAAAAGTGCAAAGTTGATGAGGAAAAATAAACTTTCTCCTGTAAGATCAAAATTATTCCGCGTTTGGCTGAACTGATTCTGATGCCGTTTTCAGAAAAGTGTGCGTTACATTCCGAGAAAGATTTTAATATACAGGGTGAATTTTTCAACTGGGCGTGGATGGCTATCTCCGAAACAATGAGGAATATCGAAAAACGTTGAAAGGAATCTCGAGGCCGATTTTGACGAAAATAAAACTGCATCGTTGGATTTTAGAAAAATCAATAATCCTGGCCAGGAATCGAACCCGCTGATTTTGGAAGAAAATCACAGCGTGTATTATTACACCATTCGATAGTGTTGCTAATAAGGATCAAATTCTAGGAAGTGATCATATAAGGCATGAAAATCTGCTATTTCCTAAAGTTTGCCGTAACGCAGGGTTCAGTAGCTCTCCAGCTATTATTAATTTCATTTTTTTTGCCACCGACTTCAAAAACAACCACAGAATAGGGTAATTTTTTGTGGTTGTTTTTGAAGACGGTTACATTTTTTTTTAAATTTTTATTTTACTCTTTATAGTATAGGTAAATTAAATATTCAACCAAAATTCTTGTCAAATACATCATTTTCTTGCATATGTAAGAAATCCGAAGCACCGGTAATAACATCGTTAACATCTCTTTAATTCATTCCCCCCGCGGACCCGCGCACGTCAATACGTACTCACTGTGTGCTCGTACAAATTTTATCTTTAAACTATCTTGAAGCAATTTAGCCGATCTAAACTATATACGATACTGTAGCTAATTCTAAAAGCTATCTAGTGCGCGTATCAGTTGTTCTCCAGATCCGGAAGTTTCGAAATAAACACAGTATTAACATAAATCGGTTGCAAAAATTTCAAATCACTGCTGCGAGGAGAGTGAGTCATCGCTTCAACGAGTCAGCTGAGCGACGGGCTAGTGCCGGACGGCGTGCGCTCGACAAAGTTCGGGCACCCCGAGGATTCACGAAGATAAGCAGCGCCTGCGCAGCGGAGCCGGGCCGTCTCACAGCGGCGCGTCGAGGAATTATTGAGGGAAGTGACTCATTACTGCTCATTAGTACAAACGGTGCATGTTATTGAATCAGTCTATGACTATTTTGATTTGCAAACTATCTGATACATATCGTTCCTATTAGAGTGTTTTGTTCTGCAAAATAACAATGACTGGACGCTCACCCCCAAAAAGTTCACTCTCACCACTACATAAGTCTGAACCGGATTTAACCACGAGTTCAGACACTACTAAAAATCAGAGGAAACGAAAACGTGGTGACGACTTAGATCTCCATCGAATGGAAAACATGATTATGGAAATGAAAACCATGTTTTCACAGATGGTTTCCCAACAAGCGCAGCAAAACCTTAAAATAGATTCTCTACAGTCGGCCCTCGATAATATCAAAACGCAAAATACCTTGATCAGTACTCAAAACTTGGAGATCCAAGCACAGAACGAAGAAATAAATAAGACTGTGCAGTTTCTATCTAAAAAGTACGATGACGTTGTATTAGAAATAAGCCAGCTTCAAGCTAAATACACCAACAATAATAAACTAGTAAAATCATTGGAGCTTAAGGTAGACTTTCTGGAAAAAAATCTTAAATCAGCTTCAATAGAAATAAGGAACATCCCCGCGTTGGTGCCAGAAAACCGAGATTCGCTCTCTAAAACAGTGCAAAAATTGGGTGAAGTCATAAACCAACCAATCGAAAATAATGACATAAAAAACATATTTCGCTCATTGCCTAAAAAAGAATCCCTAGGCACTATCCTTGTCGAATTCTCGTCTTCGACAATCAGAGACCAATTCCTGAAGTCGACAAGAACATTCAATAAAGACAACAAACTCAACCGTCTCAATACTACCCACCTGCACTTTGTAGGACCCGAAAAACCCATATATGTTGCGGAAGCGCTCACAACAATGACAAAACGCCTTCACTATCTCGCCAGAGAGTTTATTAAAAGCAGCAACTACGAAACATGTTGGATTGCAAATGGAAAAGTTTATCTCCGAGAAAAAGAAGGAATGCCCAGTCGTCTAATAAAAACTGAAGAAGATCTCATAAAACTACGCAAACAAAAATGACTACTGAACATCTTCCAATTGTACAATTTAATGCATGCAACCTTTTCATTCAACTTGTTAAAATTGCTAAAATTATTTAAAAATATGTTTCTAACAAAAAAAAATACTAACAGCTACCTCTTCAATGTTCATTTACCACTTTATCACACAACAATATACCTAGCTTACGCACATCCTATATCACTAAAAAAATACGCAACACCGCACAATTACGATATAACACATACATACATATACATACATACATACACATATATATATACATACATAATATACACTATACACGCATATGTAACATATATATTACATAACATCATACAAATTTTAAATTTACTTCGTTGTTTTCAAAAGTTTCGTAAACTACTAGCGAAAACTGGTTATGTGACGTGTTTTATTATTATACTTTTAAATACCAGAAAATATGCCATAATGATCTGTAATTCTCTAAAATTTGTATTTAGGCATACAATAAAAAACTCCCCTAACAGAAACGTCAGCATTGGAATCTCCTTAAATAAAATTCGATAGTACACAAAATAATACAGACAATATAGACTCAGTCTCCGTCTCTGAATCTGCTATATGTGATCTGGATGATTGTATTCCAGCTAACTTCAAGCCCAATCAGTCGCTTACAATTCTTAACCAAAATATCAGAAGCATAACCAAAAACATATCGGGGCTTCACACCTTACTCGCGAGAACTAAGGTTAGTTGGGATATTATCACTCTGACGGAATCTTGGCTCCCCTGCACTCAACATATCCCGAATCTCTCAGGTTATAATTACTTTAAGACCGATAATAATCTTACTCAAAATGAGGGAGTTGTCGTTTATGTGAACGAAAATCTTTCAGTCTCTGTGGAGGAATTACTGCCTATGGAAGCAAATTGTCTTCAGGTACCTACGTATCGATTCCAGCACCATTCTGTTGGCAATATATCGTCCACCAGGATATAGGGATGTAAAAAAATTTATAAACTCTCTAGACGCCGCCCTTAATAAAATCGCGAAGTATACAAATATTATAATGGTCTTCTACGATGCATACGGCATAAAGATAACTTACACAAAAAGCTAAAAAGGGACCCTGAAAACCACATCTTAAAAACATCGTTCACCAGATACAGAAATTACTGTGATAAATTACTCAAACAAGTTAAAACTGAATACGAAAAAAAAGAAATAAAAGACGCTAGTAACAACACTAAAATGCTATGGACAGCTATAAATAACATATCAAATAGGACCAAAAAGAATGACAATCCGCGAGAATTATTATCGTTATCACCAACTCCAAACCAATCTATCAACGACGTAAATAGTTTCTTTGCAAATAAAGGTAGAAACCTTGCCGAAAAAATGGGTAACCGGCCAATGGTCTCAACTAGTGACAATCCAAGTAGCGGCTCGCAATCCATGGTACTGATGCATACTGACGAAGCTGAAGTCACCCAATTAATATTATCTCTCCGGAACGAATGTGCCATGGGTTGGGATCGAATATCTTCCACCTTTCTCAAAAGACATCTGGCGTCACTAGTTAAACCTATAACCTTCATCTGCAACCTTGCTATCAGTACTGGTAAATTCCCAAAGGTCTTCAAAAGGTCCATCATTCACCCTATTTTCAAGGGTGGGGACAGATATCGTGTCAATAATTACAGGCCCATAGCTGTACTACCAGCCATCTCCAAGATTCTGGAACGCATATTGAATAAACGCCTCGTGGATTACTTAGAGAAATATAATCTTCTCTCCCCATCACAGTATGGATTTAGGGCTGGCAAATCAACTTCAGATGCGGTTCATGACCTCACCAATCATATCGTCACTAACTTGGATGGTGGCAAAAAGGTCTTGGGGATCTTTTTAGATCTTGCGAAAGCCTTTGACACGGTATCTGTTCCCATCTTAATAAAGAAGATGGAACGACTCGGGACAAGAGGAATCCAACTCGATCTTTTTGAGGATTATCTGAGTGGGCGCACCCAGAGTGTCAAAATAGGAGAGAGTGTAAGTGACGAGTGTCAGGTTAATTACGGAGTGCCTCAAGGCAGCGTGCTCGGTCCGACACTCTTTCTAATATATATAAACGAACTGGGTGCGCTCACTCTCCCGAAAGGGAAAGTGGTAACTTTCGCGGATGACACAGCCCTCTTATTCACTGCAGACACCTGGAGTGAGGTTTTTGTGTGCGCGCAGTCAGGATTCAATATTGTATTGAACTGGCTGCGTGACAATGTTCTCACACTAAATGCGGAAAAAACTAATTACGTCACCTTCTCTATAAAACAGCCAACACCGTCTCCATCCATGGCGCCGAACACTATCCAAGCCCATACGTGTGAATTTCCTGACTCCACTACTTGCTCGTGTATTCAAATAAACAAAACCGATTGTATTAAATACTTGGGTTTAATTGTAGACAACACACTCAAATTTCAGAAACATGTAAACACTCTAAGTAACCGTCTAAGAAAACTGATTTATGTTTTTAAGACCCTGAGAAACGTGACAGACGATAAAATAAAAAAAAAAGGTTGCACTCCAGGAGTGCCGGTAGAAGTGAAAACTTTTTTGTTACTATGTTTTATTTTAAAACTGGAGTAGTACAGATATGAAATTAACTAATTTGAATGACGTCTTACTCATTTTCGATCAGGGTCACGTGACCCTGACGCGAGTTTTAAATTTTTTACCCATTACAGAAAAAGTGTACAACGCCGCTAAAGAAGTTTTCACTTCAAAAATGGTGTACTATGCTCTTGCGCAGTCTTTAATAACATATTGCATCACGACTTGGGGTGGTGCACCAAAAAGTACCCTTCTAGAACTGGAAAGAGCACAGAGAGCCATTCTGAAGGTTTCTTTGTCCTTACCCTATCGCTACCCTACTGCACTACTATACCAAAAAGCAAAAGTCCTGACGGTGCGTCAACTGTTTATACAACAAACCCTCCTGAAACAACACAGTCTATTAACTTACAATCCTTCACTACCTCGAGCTAAGAGAAGATTTAATCCTGTTGTCAACTACCACACTCCGTCTTCAACATCCTTTTCAAAACGTTTTTTTTGCCACCTCGGTCGGTATCTCTACAATAAAGTAAACAGAATCATACCCATTTATGAACTCAATAAGATAAACTGCAAAATGAAACTGTATAGTTGGCTACAAGAACTTAATTATGACGACACGGAAAATATTTTAACAGTTGTAACTTAAACATCATCATGCAACGATTAAAACAAAATTACTCACACACACATACCACCCCACGCACACTCACAATCACTACACACACACACACAAAACTCACAAACACGCTGTACACACTCAACCTCACTTCCATCCTAATACTAACCATACTAACTAAACAATAAGATGTCCAAACTATACCGATTGTACGAGTACATAACATAATTTGTTAAATTTAAATGGAGGAGTCCTGGTGACCTGAAATACAGGCCCTAAGCCTAGTTTAGGCACCAGTCTCCCACAATATAATGCGCCTTCTATTATGTCACCGTAGAAATAAGGTAACAATTAAGAGCAATATTGTGGAGAAAATAAAATTTATTATTATTATATTATTATTATTAATTCCTTCCCTATCTCAAAAACTACTGAACCGATTTTGATGAAACTTGCAGTATTCCTTAAGTTGAACAATACCTAGTACAACATAAAAAGAATTACTTAAATCAGACTTGTAGTTCCAGAGATATGGGAACACAAACGTAATTTACTAAATCAGTCGATGCCGACTCTTTACTTGAGGAGTTGTACCTTCCATCATCAGCTCATTCACCTGAGATGATGATTATCAGATGCAAATACTTGAACAGCTTTATAAAATATAAATGAAAATGGTACTATGTGCCTGCAAAAATTTGAAGGTTGCCCTCAATTTCCCCGGGATCCCATCATCAGATCCTGACCTGATGATCATGGGACCAATTGGAAAGTATACCCTTTCAAACAAAAGAAAAAAATTCCAAATCGGTCCAGGCGTCTTCGAGAAATCGGGAACATACATAAAAAAAAGATCCCGACGAATTGAGAATCTCCTCCTTTTTTTGAAGTCGGTTAATTAAAAAGTATCAAATAAAAATTAAACTTAAAGGGATCTTGGTTTTTGTGTCGGGGGTTTTTTAATTAATTTTTGTCTTTTTGAAATTATACTTAACTGGCTGTAAACAGGCTCGACCGCACGTTGTGTTCCACGAGTTCCACAAAGAGTGTCAGAACAATGACGGCCCCCTCTTTAGAGGACCAAAGCCTGCTGGGGTTACTGGACAACCGAATTACCGTGACCCCGGAACGTAAAGGGCTATTAAAGGATATCGTGATTTTACTTACAGTCTCTCCTGCCCTGCCCTGGGTGGGAGGACTGATTTGATGATTTTAGCACGCTAAAAAAGTCATAATAATAGTTACGCATACTGATAATAAATCATAATAATTATGTAAAGGCATAAAGGTACGGATTAACGTGCTCAATAAGGTACGGACAGACGTGCTCATTACTAGTACGACAGCAAACTTTTATTGAGCAAAGTGCTCATTAGTAGCACGTGTGCATGTGCTCTAAAATCCACCGACGTTTGATTTTCGAGCTAGACCAGGCCGCCAGAAGACATCCGTATGAAAAATATGAGGACCGAGTTTTGAGTTTTGTAATATATTTTTAGGATCGTCAAGATATATATTTTTGATGTTGTCAGCAATTATCGTGGTCCAAAAAAAAAAAACCGCACTGTGGTCTCAGATCAATAAAACGTTGATATTTGTGGGTTTTGATTTGAATAAATTTCATATGATATGGCATTACATACTGATTATACTTTATTATAACGAGACCTTGATAAAATGCTTGGAAAATATAGTATAAAAACATATGAATACATAATTATCTATATATTTAAAAGAACAGGGTTTTTTATTAAGACTCGACTACAGCCGAAACCGCTAAACGTAGAAACTTGAATTTTGGACAGCAGTTGCAGTCTATTATATAGGGTAGCAATAAGACGGGATTTTGCGAAAATCCTCCTCTAAGGGGGTGAAAAGGGGTGAAAATATTTGTATGAAAAATCTTATTCCTTGGGTTTATAAACTTGAAACTTACCACTAATAAGAACACAAGTAAATAAAAAAGATTAGCACTATTAGTTTTTTAAAACTATCCTCCATTAGTGATCTAGTCGATGTTAAAGTTTGTATGGAAAAATCATAACGCGTGATCCGATTACTTTGAAAATCAGTATTTTATATACGAAAACAGAAATTATCAAACACGTGTTTTTGGATTTTTCGAAAATCACCCCCAAAGTTAGTGAAAAGGGGTATTCAAGTTTAAAGGGAAGGATTTTAAAGCGCGAAACGTTTAAACTGAATTTTGGATGGTAGTTGCAAATTATCATGTAGGTGAGCACCAAGAAAGGTTTTCACCTTTGAGGGGGTGACAATGGGCATTATTAGATTTTTAAAACTACCCTCCAATGATACTCTAGACGATGTTAAAGTTTGTATAGGAAAATCATTACGTGCTAACCGATGAATTTGAAACCCGGTAAATGAAAATTAGATCAAAAATAATCAAACACGTGTCTTTGGGTTTTTCAAAAATCGGTGAAAAGGGGTGATTAAGTTTTAAGGGAAGGATTTTACTACGTGTAGTGCGGTAGTATTTTACAAATTTCTGGACCACTCCAGACACTGGCAACATGCATTTTTAAATAGTCCAAGAACCCATTTGCATACTTCAAAAAACAGATTGCGGTCCTCATATTTTGCAAACGAAATTCCTTCTGCGACCTGCACTAAGCATGTTAACTGAGGCTCGGGTAGAAGGGGGCGTGCTCCGAGCGCGTCTGAACAGGTTAGCTTATTGTAATACATTCTTAAAACTAGCATGCTTATTCCTGGCAAATGTGAACAGTTGCATGAGCATGTAAGCAAGCTTATGAGCA
Source organism: Agrotis clavis (assembly GCA_954870645.1). Lineage (NCBI taxonomy): Eukaryota > Metazoa > Arthropoda > Insecta > Lepidoptera > Noctuidae > Agrotis > Agrotis clavis. The sequence goes on along the minus strand of OX940944.1, from coordinate 8,333,313 downwards.
TGCTTATTTTGAGCACGTCTGTCAGTACCGTCAGCATCAAAAGTTGCTGACCACATTATAATTTTCAAAATTGCTGTACACCATAATAATATGTAATAAGGTGTACAGCGATTTTGAAAATCTGAATGTGGTACTGTACCTTTATGCACACCATGCACACTATACCAAATACACAAAATATATTTTCTCAAAAGGCCACATTCGCAAAATATTTTTGCTCAAAATGTATTTATATTTATTTTATACAGTGTTGCCAGGGCCCCTGAGTCGTAAGTTACGTTTCGTTTCCTGAAATGTTACATTTTTGCTGCAAAAGTTACATTTTTGTTTTTTTTTAATTTACGTGTTTTTGGAAAAATATTTTGCTAAATTTGACCAACTTCCGCCGTCCCGATTTTTTTCTTCCTATACAATGAAATGATCCTTACATGAGACAGAGTCAAAAGGCATTAAAAAAAATTGGCCAGTTTCACCCATTTCTGTGGACAACTCACACGACCAAAAAATAAAAAAAACGCCAAAATTGTCAACATCAAAAAAGAGCTAAAGGTTCCTAAGAAAGTTTTGCTGTATCTCTTATGGAATCGGATTTCTCCCTTTTGGCCAATTTAAAAGAAACACCCTGTATAGGTGAAGAAGGCTTGAGCTGCGAGCTCACTCTACCATGAACACAAAATAGTTATAAATATCTTACGTACTAGGGCTCATCACAGAGGTTACAACGAACTACACAAACTTACAATCGTACTAAATTCCCTATTACACTCTGTTATGATAAAAAAGACTCTAGTTTCATTTGTTCGCAGCGCCATCTTCACTGTTGTTGCTATCTAAACTTATAAACTACGAGGTAGTGCAACTGTTATTTTTACTCTGAACTAACTACTAATATTCGATACACGAATCCTCTTAACGTACTTGTTCTACCAAAGTACCAAGTGTTCGTAAGAGAGGGTTCTGTTAACCCAGATACGGCGACCGCGTTTTTAAGTCCCAAAAAAATGATTTAATCTACCTTAATTTTTCTTGTTATTAAAAATATTTCACATTCATATTTATGGTGTCACATTATGTGGTACCTATCAACGTTTGATTTGATGCACTTACGTTTATTATTTGATGCATTTTTTCCAGTTATTTTAGTGTTTTTGTAGAACTCGAGAATTTTTTTTTACGACGACTTTACAAAAGTCAGTTTTTAAGATATTTATTTGTGGTTTTGGAACAAATCGAACGTTGATATTAACTTTTAGATAAATTACCGAAATAAATACCTTATAACCTTGTTTCGAAACAACAATTATATAACATTTTTTTACGTTCGAAATCGATGGCCTTTTAAAAGCCCTGTCGTATTATGGGGATAGCAAAATATGACTATTTTATTTAGCTCACGACCACTGAAATCATTAAAGGTCAACGGGCGAATTGTATGGGAAAAAAACCCACGGCGGACATAAATCAAACCTTGAGGATATATAGCTAAATGTCTCTTGGTTACCACGGTAAGGGTCGCATTCTTGTGGGCTGTGGGAATTAAAATAAAAAGTTTTGAGTATTTTACATTATTTATTCGGCGTAATTAATGCAGTATCATCTAAAAATATGGCAGGGGTCGATTTCCTGCCACCGCAAGCCGGATCGCCCGGAGGATACGGTGGAACATATGGTGCAACTCTGCTCTGCTTGGCCAGAGCACCGCACTGAGGCGATAGGCGCGACCTCTCCCACCCGGCATTGTTCGAGGTCATGCTGCGGGGTGAGACGGATTGGGAAGTGGTCGCCTCCTTCTGCGAAGCAGTCATGCTAGCGAAGGAGGAGGCGGGATGCATGAAGGAGCGGATAGCGTCCACCTCACGACCCAGCCGCCTCAGGAGACGCCCATGGCAACGGACGTCGCGGGACGATTTTCGGGCATGCCCGGGTTTCAAAGAGCTGTCAGCAATATGACGGGACGTGGTTCTATTGGGTCAACGTGGCCCCGGAACGTAAAGGGCTATTGAAGGACACCATGGATTTTGTTCAGTACAAGTCTGAAAGTCCCTGCCCTATTTTTCCCACGTTTTTATCAACTCACTTTTCTTGTTTGTTTGTTTGTTTTTATGCCATAAAGCTTCTTCAGTTAGCTGACAAGACAATATTGTCTTGACAGTTTAAATGTTCGATTTAGTCTCACGCGATTTAATAAATAAATGTATTACTGCATTTGGGATACACAAAACGATATCGAAAGCATGTTAATATAAAACTTAGTGCGTGTGGTGTTATTTATTGTATTACACGAGGTAAGTTAACTAGTGAATAACACTACGTGATTACAATGTCATTATAAAAACAGTTCTGAAAGTATGTATTTTCTGCGACGTAACATGGATTAAATACGTTAATCATAAAGCAGGTCGCAGAAGGCATTTTGTTTGCAAAATATGAGGACCGCAATCTGTTTTATGAAGTGTGCAATGCAATGGATTCTAGGACTATTTAAAAAGGTTGCCACGTGCTGGAGTGGTCTAGTCCCCTGCCGCACCTCATCCCTCGGACGCCGTATGATATGAACCCAATCACTTTGTACGGCAAGTCTATTCTTTGAGAAAAGCAAGCCAAATACTCAGGTGTGACCCTCTACAGTCTCCTTACCTTCCGTGCCCATGTAAAGGCAGTTCGCGTTCGGCTGCCTTTACAGCAAGAAGCAAATTGTCACTCAAGTGCAAATTGCGTCTTTATAAAGCTGTCATCCGTCCTATTACACGTACATTTTTTTAGACCACGATAATTGCTGACAATATCAAAAATATACATATTTACAATCCTAAGACTAAATGAGAAAAGACAAAACTTGGTCCTCATATTTTGCATACAGATGTCTTATGGCGGCCCGGCCTAATAAAGAAATTCCAAAACACAGTAAAAACAAAAAAAAAGGAACCGACTTCAAATCCAAACACAAAAAATTGTGACTTTTCTTTCGGAAGTCGGTGAAATAAAAAACAAAGCCACCGACTAGGCTGGATAATGTTTTTTTTTTTATTTACCCTTTTTTCATCGAATATGGCCACCGACTTCGAAAGAAAAAATATTTTACCCTTTTTGTGTGTTTGGTTTTGAAGTAGGTGGTTCCTTTTTTTTAAGTTTTTTTTGTTTTACTGTTTTTAGTTTGGATGTTCAACAAAAATCTTCGTATAATCGACGTCTTTGAAAATCTACAATCCAAGTAAGCAACAAAAAAAGGGCAGAATAATCTATGCGGGCAATGGCGGGCAATCCATGATTGTTATAATACTAAAATCTTTTCCAGAATGTAAGGAACACTTTTCTGAAAACAGCGTCAAAATCGGCTCAGTCTATAACCGCGGACAAATACACATACGTATAACAGGTCGAACTGAGTACCTATTTTTTTTTAAGTCGGTTAAAAATCAGGTTTAGTGGCTTGTAAACTATTGTATCTAGTCGATCAAAACAAAAGAGAATCTGAAAACGTACAGATCAAGAGGAAATACATTGAACGGAGATTTTTCGAATAAACACATTTTTGGTTAAAACTTTGTTCTCCAATCGATTACAACAAAAATAGTTGAGTGTATCATTATGTGAATTATGCTCTTTCATTCTAGACCATTTTCATTCATGTCCGCGACCGGGTCGGATTGCGCCCGATGACCTTTCACATAAATTGTTGATGAGCTAGTGCAATGTAATGAAGGCACTTTATGGCTGTTCCAAATACCCATTTTTCCACTTGTGAATGCCAAGTAGATGTCTCTGATCATCATAAGTCTTAGGGTTAGCCTTAGCTAACTCTCTCCCTTGGGGCTTACAGGAGTGATGTTATGTTATGTATAAACTAAGAGGTTGGTACAACATGGTATTACATCCTTACTATCATCTACATTACTGACTGCTGGTAGCTTGGTTTGCAGGGAAGTGCCATATCAAAATTTGCTTAGTTCGGATAGCCGCCTTCCAACATTATGATGTTACTTGAATCTTGAGTAATTACTCTTGTATAGCTTCTTTCATGATATTTAAAATAAGGGCTATATAAATAAAAAATTGAAAAGCCCAAAGGTCCCCAAAATATACCAAACAGTATAATGAAAATAAGAAAGGAGCAGATAAGTTGAACTATCAGAAAACAAGTTTCTATTTACGGCAAGAACTGGTACTGATATTTTCTGTCATCTGCCACTGCCGACTTATAGCCGTACATAATGCTTAGTAGGTATACAAACGAGACGGCGGAATATATGATCGGTTGATCACTTCGCTTTCTATGGGTCATTTATTAGGAAAGGGTATACTCGGAACTTATATTTAAAAGAGAGGCACATGTCCGACATCTAGTTCGCATCAACAACACTCTTTTTGGTGCGATGGAATTGGTCATTTAGAAGATAAACAACATAAACAATGATAAACTTACAAATAATTAATAAAAATAAGAACTAACTAAACTAAAATATTAATTTACTTCCCAAGTACTGTTTTTTCGGTATATTACTCTCAAAATCAGTAATGTCTATGGAAATGTCCGCCTTTCTTTTATTTATAAATTTTAATTTAATTAAAACCTTAGTACTAACATCCTTTGACCACTTATGATGATTAAAAACTGACTCCAAAATACTTTGTCTCATTAACGATTAAACTGCCATACATATCCGGGGACTATCCCCATATTACGACTGGCCTTTTAAAAGGCCACCTTTTCCTCGTTTTTCCGGAAAACCTGGATTTTTTTTACTATTTTTCCTATCAATTTTGAGTAATTTTAAAAAACATATCCAAAAATCACGATGATCGGAGATGAAAAAAAGTTTCAGTAACAAGTGGGTTAATAAAGGGCAAGAACCATGCAATCAAGAACGTCTCAATGTAAAGAAAAAAACAATGAAGACCTTACATATTCGACGGCATTTCTGTAGCTACGAAACCGCGTACGGCGGGAACTCGCGAAGTGAAAAACATGCGCGCACACGCTCAAGCAAAATCAAATCCATCTCTGTGAAGTACTTTTTAGACGCGCCAGTTTTAGGTGCGTTCAATTTGGATGCGTTGAATTGAAACGCGTTCGTAAATTACTTTTTGCAATAAATATTTTGTATTACAAATCTCGTTGTTCTCAAAAGTTACGAAAATTGCCTTAAATATAAAAATTACTTACATGTTACGTGTTGGCGCGCATACGTGCGCCGACCACACCTGCGCGGTCAGCGGGTGGAGAGGGGTAGCGATCACGCCACTGCCTCCTCGCCCCGCGCGCCCGCGCCTCCGCCGCGTTTCCCGTGCGCCTCGGGAGCGCGCCCCTGCGCCTCGTCTTCACCCCCCCGCTCCGTGCGCTACAGGCGTCGCTCGCGCTGCCATCAAGCCTCCGAGCCCGGCCGGGCGCCGCACTTCGTCCATAGACTACTACTATATTAACTCAGCCGCCGGGAGCGGGCGTTGTCACACGGCGCGTGCCGCGCGCAAATGCGCATGCGCGCGGCCTGCGCGCCGGTCGCCGTCGGCGCCGCCGCGCCCCGCCTCACCACTCACTTCGTCCAAAACCTAGCTTGAGAGCGGGCGTCGTCATCAACCGCGCGCGTACAACCATAAATTGTCGCGACCGAAACAATTAGTCGAACAGAAGAATAATTGTCATTACATTAATAATAAGAAATCGCATTAAAGCCTTTAAAGTCACCAAGCGACTTTCATTAGAAGAAACCTGCTTAGGTACCTCAAACCAAAAGGGACGAGATCACAGCCGTACCATTACGCGAGGGGGTCAAAAGTTACGAAAAATGTAAGAAATGTAACCTTCTGGCAACACTGATTTTATACCACATTTTGTTTTAACGGGTAACGCCCAAAAGTAGTCATAAACTGTACCCTTATGGTGAACGCAGACCTAACCGCACCGCAGCCTCCGCAGTCCCCGCATTACGAATTCTTTGTATAAAGTTCTATGAAACCTCGCTCACTCACCTCTATCGCAGTAGCCGCAGAAGCGGTAAGAAAATGGACTGCGGAGACTGCGGTGCGGCTAGGTCTGCGTTCACCTTTACGAATTCTTTGTAAGAAGTTCGAAACCTCGGCTCGCACAGTCTGTGCCTCGCACACTCACCCCCATCGTTATTGAGATTTTTAAGTTTTTTGAAATATCTAGAAAAGTAATAGGTTTTTGGGAAAGTGTCTGAACAAACTTTGTATTATTTTTCATTAACTATCACATATCTTTTTTCGCACAAATCAAAGATATAATAAAATTCATTGTACAGAGTTGTTAAAAACTCATTTCGATTTTAGACGAGTTACTCGAGTCAAATATCTTTATTCGCCCATCACTTGTGTTGCTGTCATTTTACATTCTCACCGAGGTATCTCTGGCAATGAAGCAGTTGATAAAACCGCATATGAAGGTAGTAATGCTGTAGATATTAGTAATAGAATGGACATTCCTATGACTGACTTCCTGCAATGTATTAATGAAAGTTTATGTAAGTTATGGTTAGAAATGTGGAAGAAAGACCAAGGCGTCAAAGGAAAATGGTATGGAAGTATTCAAGAAAGATTACCTGTTAAGCCATGGTACAATAAATTGAAGGAAGCCAGCCGAGACTTTATCACTACGATAAATAGATTGCGCTTTGGCCATAATACTGCACCGTCACACCTTGCTAGACTTAATATTATTAGAAGTAATATATGCCCACATTGTGAATCCCAAGAAGGAACCATGGAACATCTTATCTTCGACTGTCAAAACTTCCTACTTGACAGATTAGTGTTGGCTAGTGAACTCAGTGAAAGTGATGTGATCAATTCTTCATCCCGCCCGCCGCCACTTAACCAAATATTAAAAGACAAAAACAATTTCAAACCACTATATAAATATATTAAAAACACGATTGGATCAATATAAAAAGTGAAGTGATACACAGTGCAGTGTTTTTGGAAAATTAAATAAGACTTGACTTAAAGGTCCGAATGACCAGGTCATAAAAATCCAAAAAAAAAAAAAAAAACATTTATTTGTCATTTAATCTGTGGTGGATTTTGTGTTGTGTCAGTGGTGATGTGATGTTATTCATTCCCAAAAAGATTAATTCATTTGATTTATAATTCTTCAAAACAAGTTTTCTTTGAGAGATATTTACCAATCGACACCTGGTCTGACTGCGCGCCGCAGATAGTGCACACGATCATTGTTATCATACACATACCTCACTAACCTCACTTCAGTGTTTGCTGCTACAATACTCACCGTTAACAAGATTCTATTCATAGAGTACTCATATTATTACAATCAGTAACAGGAACTCAGCAGTGTTTGAAATATGACCATCGAAAAGCTGCAAATGTGTAGGTTATGCTTAGTGGAAGATGTTCGCATGTTCAGCGTTACGAACAAGGACCTGCAGACACTTTATGAGACGCTGACTGATGTACCAGTAAGTAAATTACCTATGAAAACATTACAGAAACGTATGTTATCTTGATCTACTTAATACAATAAGTTAACAATTTTTGTTGCAGTTTGTAACTGAAGACAGTAGACCGACGCTCGCCTGTGTCTTCTGCTACACTAAACTGAAGCAATGCTGTCAATTGCAGAGGAAATGTCTGGAAGCAGAGAAGATGCTCACTGAGATGTTGAACAGGGATCATGAGGTGAGGTTTAAATCTTGATATTGATATCTATGTTCTGGTAAGTGTGGTTTTAGCACCACCAATAGACCTGGTGGCCTACCATAAACTCTTATCGTGATCCAGTTTAGGCTGCGGGAACGAGATGGGGCTAGACAACTTGTATAGCTCCGTCTCTTTCTCATAGTCTAAACTGGGTTGCGTTAAGAGCTTGTGGTAAGCCTTTGCCCAAGTATCATAACTTTTTTAGAGTCGTAAAATCTTCAAAATGACTCCTCAGACCCAGGGCAGAGCAGGAGGGACTGTCGGACTCGTACTGACTAAAATCCACAATGTCCTTCAATAGCCCTAGCACGTTCCGGGGTCACACATAATTCGACAGTCCAACAACCAAGTATCATCACTAGCGAAGTTCTAAAATTGATGAAAGTTTGATCCCTAACACAAATAGCGTTTATACCCTGTTTATTATCAAGCTTTTCCTTTGTCATAGACCTCATCCAGGTGATGCCAGTTCCTCTGGTGTCCTGCTAATCTCCTCCACTCCTGTGGGTGATTTTTGTATCATTTCTTGTTAAAGTATCTCAAGCAGGTTTGGTTATGTATAGGTAATGACCGAGTTTAACATTTGAGACCCAAAATAATGTATTGTAAATGAAACATTTTTCAGATAAAACATCCAATAAACAAAGACTCATTGGAGTATTTCAGTGGGTATGTTATATCTCCAACAGAGCATGTTAACTGTGTACTTGATGAATGTCAATCAGAAAGCAATGATATCAAAGAAGAATTACCAGATGATTGTGAGGAACTCAATGATAATAATGAGATCAAGGAGGAACATCAGACTGGTATGTTATTAATATAAGATGCTGGTTATTCATTGATCCAAGAGTTTTAAAAGTAATGTGAGTGAATGTTTTATTTACTTAATAGAATTTGAACATCAAGATAGCTGTCCGGATCAAGAAGATATGACAACAAGCCGTTCTGAATCAGATTCAGAAGATGATACACCTGTGATGGATTTTAAAATTGAAGAAGAAACACATGTAGCTGAGAATAAACAAAGAGCCGAGGAAATACAGAGTAAGCATGAGTTAATTTGATTATATAGACTGGTGGTCCGCCTTAAGATAGGCACGTGTACTTAATTCATTCTCTTCATCGAGCTTCATTCGCGTATGCCTACCCATCGCGCGAGTCGAGCAGATCATTCCATTTTCTATGAGACAAGTGTGTTTTTGACTACAATGATATTATCATTAATATCATTGTAGTCAAAAACACACTTGTCTCATCTTGTTGTTTGATCAAGGAGGAACATTGGACTGTGTTAATGATAATAATATTAGGTGCCATCTCCACGAGCGAGAGAATCGCAGCGGGTCCATCCTACTGTCGTCAGAGAAAATCCACGACGAGCGATTATTCCGCCAGCGTATCGTCACGACTCGCAACGGATTCGCCGTGTTTTGTTTCGCTACTGGTAGCGCGCGTCGGCGTACTCTTTGCCACTCGTCGCATCGCAGCGAAAATACGGGTTCATAGAGAGTGTATATGAGAGGGTATCTCGCTCGTGGAGATGGCGCCTTATTTAAACTTCTGCATTTAGCGATCCAACAGTAACTGTTTGATTGGTAGTCCCCCCGTTGGGAAGTCAACGACGTTTCACTGACTTTTTTTTTTTGAAGACACTGTGTTCCTCAGTAGTATGATTACCTTTTTATTACCCTTAAATCATGAAATGCATTTCGGAGAGTGTGCGATGGAACTGCACAACCTGGTTCCGCCTAGCCCTTTCCGTCATCGGACTACAAGACGTACGGCAATGCGCCATCGATATATGGTGGACATACCTCTGGTGCGTACAAAGCGTTTTGCCAATACCTTTATTGTACGCACAGCCAAGGAATGGAATTCCCTGCCGCCATCTGTATTTCCCGACAGCTATAACCTTGGGGTCTTCAAGTCAAGAGTGAACAGGTTACTTCTAGACCAGCGTGCTTAACCGTCGACCACATCTTCGCTTACCATCAGACGAGATGTTGGTCAAATGCGAACCTATCTATAATAAAAAAAAAATAAGTCGTCCCACTCAGATCGGTAATGGAGAAACTGTCAGATTTGTACTGACTAAAAGTCGCGGTATCCTTCAATAGCCCTTTACGTTCCAACGTCACGGTAACCTGATGAGACAGTCCGCGACCCCGGCAGGTTTTGGCCCTTTGACAGAGCCCCTTCAGATTGATGATGCGCATGGTAGAGGAGTGGTTGGATAGGCGCCACGGCGTCCTGACACTGAAGTTTCCGGATAACTATCACACAACGCCATCTAGTCCCAAGCTAAGCAGAGCTTGTGTTATGGGTACTAGACAACTGATAAACATACTTATATATTTCTAAATACATACATATTATAGACTAGCTGTGCCCGCGACTTCGTTCGCGTGGATGTCGGAATTTAACAATGCATTTTTTAGTGCGAAGCGCTTAATTCTCGCCACGTTTTTTATAAATCATATCGTTTTCATAAACCCATTTATAATTTATTTAGATTTTTCAAGAATATTTGACGTGTTTATAATAAACGCCCTCTGTCGTTCAAAGGCAGTACTATTCAATTGCTACTGGATTAGAGCACCCTTTTTTTTTTAACGTGTGGAAATCCTCATGGACTTCCTCCGCCTGGGGAAGACGGAGGGGCATGTCAGACTCGACTCCATCCCACTCCATCCCATTCCATCCCACACCATCCCACTCCATCCTACTCCATCCCACTCCATCCCACTCCATCCCACTCCATCCCACTCCATCCCACTCCATCCCACTCCATCCCACTCCATCCCACTCCATCCCACTCCATCCCACTCCATCCCACTCCATCCCACTCCATCCCACACCATCCCACTCCATCCTACTCCATCCCACTCCATCCCACTCCATCCCACTCCATCCCATTCTATCCCACTCCTTCCTATTCCATCCCACTCCATCCCACTTCATCCCACTCCATCCCACACCGTCCCACTCCATCCCACTCCATAACACTCCATCCCACTCCATCCCACTCTATCCCACTCCATCCTATTCCATCCCACTCCATCCCACTTCATCCTACTCCATCCCACTCCATCCCACTCCGTCCCACTCCATCCCATTCCATCCCACTCCATCCTACTCCATCCCACTCCATCCCACTCCATCCCACTCCATCCCACTCCATCCCACTCCATCCCACTCCATCCCACTCCATCCCACTCTATCCCACTCCATCCTACTTCACCCCATTCCATCCCATTCCATCCCATTCCATCCCACACCATCCCACTACATCCCACTCCATCCCACTCTATCCCACTCTATCCCACTCCATCCCACTCCATCCATCCTACTCCATCCCACTCCATCCTACTTCACCCCATTCCATACCACTCCACCGCCTTCCATCCCATTCCATCCCATTCTAGTGTGAGTCTAATAAAAACCTTTTCTTTCTTTCCATTCTATCCCATTATATTCCATTCCACTCTACTCTACTCCACTCCAAACCACTTTACTCCAGTCCACACCATATTTGAATACGTATCTATTCCAAGCTAGATCGCGCTACTGAACTGCGCGTCTCGGTGTAAGTAAACTGACCGTAATTTTACTTCTGGATCACTTTAAATTCAAATATTTTTTGATAGACTGATCCGATTTCAATGAAACAAAAACTAAATGTTACTTCAAGTTACGGTCAGTCATTGTGTATTAAAGTTATCGACATAGCTTTTGTACATTTTACGTGATGCCCGAACAAATAAACATACAAACAGACAAACAGACAAAAATTCTAAAAATGCTAGAAATGGGTTCTATTGGTTGTCCTTTAACACGTTGGCTATATTTTTTCAGTTTTTTTTTAATGTACAAAAATTATTTTTCTACAGTTTTATTATATGTATAGATAGATAAATTACACCCAGACACAGAACAAATGATCGTGCTCATCACACAAACATTTGTCCTGGGTGGGAATCGAACCCACGACCTTCGGCATAGCAGACAGGGTCACTAACTGCTAGACCAACAGGCCAGTCATGGATTCAGATGTTGTGTAATAGGCTGTTAAAATGATGGAACATACAAGTTTCCGACAGTTCACACTATCAAGAAATAATGGGTAGCTGCCAGATAGCTGCTATGAGTGCTATGACTAAAGAAAAGCTATATAATAAACAATTAATATCTACCCTTGCGGAGCCGGGAGAGGCCGTTAGTTGAATTTATTAATGAAATTATATGATTATACCATAACTAAACAATCGAATAATATTTTTTTTTTCGGACAACTATGAGAACCATAAATTGTTAGTAACAGGTTTGAGACTTAAACACTACTGTAACAGCCCTTTCACACGGCAGTCCAGTTTTGCAGGACCGTCTTTTTACTGGATCCTACAAAAACGGACGCTGTGTTCACACGGTAGTTCAGTTTTACAGGATCCAGTAAAAAGCCGCTCCCGCAAAACTGGACTGCCGTGTGAATACGGTAGCATCCTGTTTTTTGACCATTCCTACGCGGCTATGATCAGGCGAAATGGACGTGAATACTTTGCTAATATTCTATTGGTATTATCGGCGTCGTCGGCAGCGAAAAAGAAGATTCTGGGTTCATCCTATCGTGATACAACGCTCGAATTTAGGTATTTTTGAACGATAAGAGAAGAGAGAGAAGCGCGACGCGGGGGCTGCCATCACTTCACTATCCCGTAAAAAACAGTGTCCAGCAAAAAACCGCACGCAGGAAGCCTTGTGAACATTGCTATAGAAATGTAAGTGTCATTAAACGGGATCCCGCTTTTTACTGGACGACGAATCCAGTTTCCGGTGACAAAACCAAACTGCACAAACGACGGGATCAGCATTTTGCAGGATCCTGCATGCGGTTTGCTCGTGTGAACACTAGCATTTATAATCTCTTGTGCTATCAAACGGGATCCTGCAGAAAACGGGATCCTGCAAAAAACTGGACAGCCGTGTGAAAGGGCTGTTAGTAACTTAACCTAAAGGAAGGTGATTTCATGAGAGGACCACCCAACCACTAAATGAAAAAATACTAGGGTATAAGTCTTCTCACAAATTCCCTTATTATGGCAGAGGAAGTATCTGCCGCCAGTGTCTCCAGGATGATATTGCGACTACCCTTTATTCTGCCCAGGAGCGACGCCGTTTTAATGCGGATGATGGCATGGAACCCTCGCGGTAACTCATGGTATGAGTTACCGCGAGGCAATCGCAACAGAATTCTAAAAACGAGGCAATCGCAACAGAATTCTAAAAACATTATTATATTGAACGCGCAGGATATCCAGCGATCTTTTCGAGTAGTTGACCCAGAGATTGCTGGTGTAAAAACTCTTCACAAGTATCACCATATTTTTGGAACGAAGTTCCTTATCGCGCGTTGTGAAAGTGGGCTAGACGGAAAAAATTCTTACGAAAAGTTGTCACGACTCTTTTTGGAACGAAGTTCCTTATCGCGCGTTGCGAAAGGGTGCTAGAGCTAAAAGAGTGGAGTGAAGTGGACCGGAGGGGAGTGGAGTAGAGCGGAGCGGATTGGAGCGGAGCGGAGCGGATTGGAGCGGAGCGGATTGGATTAGAGCAGAGAAGAGCGGAGCGGAGCGGATTGGATTTTAGCGGAGCGGATTGGATTGGAGCGGAGCGGAGCGTATTGGAGCGGATTGGATTGAAGCGGAGCGGAGCTGTTTGGATTGGAGCGGAGCGGAGCGGATTGGAGCAGAGCGGAGCGGAGCGGAGCGCATTGGAGCGGAGCGGATTGGAGCGGATTGGATTGGAGCGGAGCGGATTGAAGAGGAGCGGATTGGAGCGGAGTGGAGTGGAGTGGAGTGGAGTCGCGACGATTATTTTTGTTGAGTGTATACAGTAACTTCGTTCCAGCCGGGTGTCCCTTGACACCTCTCATTTTTTTTTAATCCAAAGCATGGTTTTTTGTTCAAGTGGATTACCTTATAAATAATTGGGGTTTCTTTATGTAATTTCTGCGTTCATTTGTCAAGTGTTGACACTTCAAGTTGAAAACCACAGATAACGCGCTCACAGACAGCTCTCAAAATAAACAAATGACGAAATTCCTCCAAATGTAATGACGTATTATATGAATGTGACAATTTTCTTACCGTTTTTCTGTAGGTATTCAACTTCCTTATAGAAAACTTCATTAAGCCGGAAACACATTATTTAACACGCCACGCGACGCAACGTGTCGACACCCTATGTGCAGTGAGCGCGTGTCGTCGCGTCGGGTGTTCATAGTGTGATTCTGGTCATAGAAAACAATACATTTGATTTGACCCAACACGGATCACCTTTCATCGGGTGGCGTTGGGTGTAAATAATGTGTTTCCGGCTTTATTCTTTATTGTACACACATATAATTAAAATAACATTTCACGTAAAGGTAAGTTATGCACAACGGCGAGCTTAACCCACAAAACTTCCCCTTGCATACTCGGGCACCATAATGCAATATTTGCTCTCGTTTTAGAAGCTGATGTTTTATAGTACTACTAGCACTTCGCCCGCGACTTCGTCTGCGCGTGTTTCTAATTTCAAACTCAGTGAATTTAAATGCCCAGTCACCCCCGTTATAGGATACTTTTGGAAAATCTAAGAATGGTCCAGTCCTGATTTTCGTATGTTCACCCCGACAGGGGTTGATTTTTTAAATATAGATGAATACCCATCCTTTATTTGATTCAGTGATTATTTAGGCCAATTTTTGAGTTTACCGAAGCAAGCGGTAAAATCCTTCCCTTAACACCGCGCGATAGGCGGTGACCTCTTGCGCCCGGAATTAGCATAGGCCATGTTGCGGAGCGAGTGGAAGACGCTGTCAGTTTGTTAAAGTTTTTCCATGTGCTCGTAACACATGTATACTACATATTATTTTTAATTGGTTTTCCTGATTTTATATAAAATCTAAAACTTAATAGTACTTATTTTTATGCATTGTAATAATTTATTTTAATACTCCTTGTATTATAGGCTTGTGCTAGAATCTAGTTATCTAGCAGTCACATAACTATTGGCAAGTTTTTTTTTTTTAATAAATGTATTATTTGATAACCTGATGTTTTATTGCATTATCCTCTTTCTTTTAAATGTACACACAGGATTTTTGCGTCACTTCTTCCCAACTGAAACACTATAAATTAACGAAAGAAGGGTGCTTTGGAAAACTGTCTTATTTGAATGACTTTCAAAATGTACTGGTTTTATTAGCAATTTTTGAATATATGACTTGATTGAACCATACCTGAAGAAATCACATACATTCTTTCAAAGTCAATATGTTCAACCCGAATTCTGCATTCTTCTGCCGTCCTATTGAAAACGTTCCTTACTTATCAGATTTATTATCACAGGTGTGCCCGCCGCGTTCAAGAAGGAGCTATACGTAAGAATAACAAGACTAGAAGATACTACAACAGCCCAGCACAAGAAAACCGAACGAAACACCCAGAGACACACGACCGCAGCTTGTTCTAAATTATTTAAAGTAAATAAAACTGCAATAGCTACGAAAACACGAAAACAACAATACGAATGTGATGTCTGTCAACGCAGTTATGCAATAAAATCAAAATTAATAAACCATATTCGAATACATACTGGTGAAAAACCTTACAAATGTGAAATATGCCAAAAAAGTTTTAATCGGAAACAAAATTTTGTAGTACATTATCGTATACATACTGGTGAAAAACCTTTTAAATGTGAAATATGCCAGAAGAGTTTTATTCGTAAAATAGGATTGGAAGTACATTATCGGGTACATTCAGGTGAAAAACCGTATAAGTGTGGAATATGCCACAAGAGTTATTCTTATTCACATTATTTAAAAGAACATATTAATCGCATTCACTCTGGTGAAAAGCCTTATAAATGTGAAACATGCCAGAAGAGTTTTAATCAATTACAAGATTTAAAAAGACATAATTTTATTCACACTGGTGAAAAACCTTTCAAATGTGAAGTATGCCAGAAACGTTTTTCTCAAAAAAAAGATTTGAATGAACACTATCGGTCACACACTGGTGAAAAACCGTACAAGTGTGAAATATGTCAGCGTAGTTTTGCATTGATAGGAACTTTAAAAGCCCACGTTCGTATACACACTGGTGAAAAACCTTACAAATGTGAAATATGTAAGCGTACCTTTGCTCACCGTATTAATTTAAATGTCCATATTCGTATACACACTGGTGAAAAACCTTACAAATGTGAAATATGCCAGAACAGTTTTAATCGATCACAAAATTTTAAAAGACATAAACGCATTCACACTGGTGAGAAACATGACGAATGTGAAATATCAGCATAATTTTTCTATTAGTCTTAATTTAAGTCCACACGAAAATTAGTAATTTGTAAAAAGTAACGACCGACCTTCGAACCTAACCTGTCCGAGTCGGGGTGCCCCAAGTCCCGAGATCGCTTTGCTCGATCTTGAATCCTAAGTTCTCCTAATAACAATAAAAATCCTGAAGGCAAACAGTGAAAGTTAAGAAGATACGCCTCGCCACTCCTCCGTGCCTACACAGGCTTAAATAACACTCTGGAAGTACGGTAGACAAAATTACGTGGAGCCGGTTTTGCACCAATTCGTTTCTGTCACTGTCCACTGACTTTTTCGGAATGAAAACTCATCGAGCATTACATTTTTCGAATATATGAAAGTCGGAAAACGAAGAAATCGGACATACGACTTTCGGTCCAATAAATTTCGAGATTCTTAAAAATAGATATTGTAATTTTTAGGTATTATGATATTCGGAGTTTTGAAAATCGGATATCGAAATTCGGAATAAAATATTTCGGAGTATTTGGGAGTACCCCGTTGAACTACACTCGCGAGCAACCAAATCGACTCAAGCCTAGACGGCGCACATATACATTGATTTTCCTAAAACGATAAATGGTAATTACAAAAGTGATATGTCATTCGAAAGCTGAAGAATTAGGCTTTCAATTAACATCAATACCATAAAAAAAAACTAAGCGCTGATTTATTGACACATTTTAATTGGCCGTCAGCGTAAATTACCTCTTTAGGAATCCACGACTTGCGCTACCTGCTCCCGCTATAAAACCCCCCCTCTTCCGGTTTATCTTATCAGTTGCTTGTTAAAGGTTGACCGGTACACATCTCCGTAAATTGCATTCTTTGTTTTCGCTAACCCATGGATACCACACCAGAAGAAGCCGCTCAAGTTGTTGCCTTGTTGCAACAAGGGTTAAGTCAGCGAGCAGTCGCTGCCCAGCTCCACTTGAGCCAGTCTTCTGTATCCCGAGTATACAGACGGTTCCAAGAGACTGGTGCCTTCAATCGGAGACCAAGAACGAGCCACCACCGGTGCACTTCAGAGAGAGACGACCGCTTCATTGTCTCAACCTCGCTGCGCAATCGACACCTTACGGGCGTTGATGTGCAGCAAGAACTGAGACGTGTACGACAAGTGGCTTTCAGCGAGTGGACAGTGAGAAGACGCTTGAAGGAAGCCAACTTGACACCAAAAAGACCTGCGACGGGCCCTAAATTGACTGCAGGCCACCGACAAGCACGCCTTCAATTTGCTCGAGAGCATCTCAATTGGAGCGTAGCGCAATGGCGATCGGTCCTGTTTACTGATGAGTGCAGAATGTGTCTGCATGGCAGTGACAGGAGAGGCCGAGTCTACAGGCGTCCGGGGGAACGATTTTCCCAATGTTGTTTCGCTGAAACAGTGGCATATGGCGGCGGATCCTGCATGATGTGGGCTGGTATCTCTTTAGAGGTAAAAACCGAACTTGTTTTCGTGTCTGGGGGCGGCCGAGGAGGCGGGCTAACAGCTGATCGGTACATCACCGACATTCTACTGGATCATGTTGTTCCCTACGCAGGGTTTGTCGGTGAAGACTTCGTGTTAATGCACAACAATGCCCGCTGCCACACGGCACGAGTCACTCGACAGTTTCTGCAAGAGGTCGAATTACGCACGATGGACTGGCCTGCGCTCAGTCCTGACATGAATCCCATCGAGCACTTATGGGACGAGCTTAAAAGAAGAGTTCGGGCCAGAAATCCAGTCCCTTCAAGCGTAGACTCGTCTACGCTTGAAGACAGCATTATTAGAGGAGTGGGACGGCATTCCTCAAGAAAATGTCAAAAAATTGATAAGGTCCATGAAAAACAGACTGCGGGATGTGATTAGGGCTAGAGTACAAAATACTGATATAAATTAATTAATTTTATTTTCAAAACATTTTGTTTAATTTGTCAAATACGAGACACATACCCTTTTTCCTAAATTCCCGTTTTTCCTACTCTTGCGTTCAGACTTCATTTATTTCAAAAATGATGGATGGATTTCAATGATAATGATATCAAATTAAAGACGATATCTTAAGCTTTCGAATGACATATCATTTTAATAATTTCCATTCATAATTTTAGTTTTATCAATGTATGTGTGCGCCGACAAGGCTTGAGTCGATTTGGTTGCTCGCGAGTGTAGTTCACCACCAGTGTTATGAAGATCGTGAATACTCACGAAATAATTTTTATTCCAGTTGGTAACTTGATTGGCGAGTTCTGAGGATTTTTCAGCATGAAAACTTGAAGGCTGAGTAGGTTCGGCCTGATGAGATCACATAAACTGGTTGTTTTGGTTCAGGCCCTGTTCGTTGATCTGTCATTGAGGTCTGTTCTTTGTTTCTGACTTAAGCATGTCTGGTTTCTGGCCGAAGGTTTTAAAATTCAAGTGTTGATGACTTTAGCACGATTTAAAAAAAAAACGTTCTCTCATCACATCCTACCTACTCAGCTATCAAATCAAGCTATGTTCTCAGAAAAAAGAAACGGAGGGATATATGTATAATAATAATAATATTCCACAACTATCACACAACGCCATGTAGTCCCAAGCTAAGCAGAGCTTGTGTTATGGGTACTAGACAACTTACTGATAAACATACTTTTTTATATATTTCTAAATACATACATATTATAGATAAATTACACCCAGACACAGAACAAATTATCGTGCGAACCACACAAACATTTGTCCTGGTTGGGAATCGAACCCACGACCTCCGGCATAGCAGTCAGGCCCATTAACCACTAGACCGACAGGCCTGTCAATGTATTTGTCTTAGACAATCCCTCCGACTTTTGTTTAGACTTCAGCTCTTAGATTAATGTCCTAATTTTATAATCTTTGTCTGCTCATTCACACGAGGACGTGGACTTTAACGATTTGTGTCTTTTTCGGCATCAGTGTTTTTCAAATATTTGTATTGACACTCATAGAATTCGTTCAAAGTAACTGTTTCATCGTAAATCACGTGTCGTCTTAATAAAGCGTATAAATAAAACGTTTTAGTTTCCATAAAATCGTGAAAAACATGCAATTTCCATCTATCATGACATGTCGTTTTTTTGAGGAATCGTCAATAACGGGTCCCGTGTGTATGAGTCCTAAAGTACCATTCTTTAAAATAAATTAAGTAACATTGTTTTCGTACGAGACAATAGTAAGGTAGTAAGCTGTTGAATAAAAATATTGGGTTGAAAATTTGAGTTTTTATTCCCTTGTTTGAAATTATACAGCTGGCTGTAAACAGGCTCGACGGCACGTTGTGTTCCACGAGTTCCACAAAGAGTGTCAGAACAATGTTGGGCCCCCTCTTTATAGGACCAAAGCCTGCTGGTGTTACTGGGCAACCGAATTACCGTGACCCCGGAACGTAAAGGGCTATTGAAGGATATCGTGATTTTACTGACAGTCCCTCCTGCCCTGCCCTGGGTGGGAGGACTCATTTGATGATTTAGCCGGAAACACATTATTAACACCCGACGCCATCCGACGAAACGTGATGCGTGTTGAGTCAAATCAAATGTATTGTTTTCTATGACCAGAATCACACTATGAACACCCGACGCGACGACACGCGCTCTTTGCACATCGGGTGTTGACACGTTGCGTCGCGTGGCGTGTTAAATAATGTGTTTCCGGCTTAACACTAAAAAAAAGTCATACTAATGGTGAACGCACACCTAGCCGCACCGCAGTCTGTTTTCTTACCGATTCTGCGGCTACTGCGATGCGGGTAAGTGTGCGAAGTTTCATAGGACTTCATACAAAGAATTCGTAATGCGGGGACTGCGGAGACTGGGGCGCGGCTAGATGTGCGTTCACCATAATATTTACGCATACTGACAATAAATCATAATAATATGTACAGGCATAAAGGTACGGACAGACGTGCTCATTAGGTACGGACAGGCGTGCTCATTAAGGTACGGACAGACGTGCTCATTAAGGTACGGACAGACGTGCTCTTTAAGGTACGGACAGACGTGCTCATTACTAGTACGAAAGCAAACTTTTATTGAGAAAGTGCTCATTAGTAGCACATGTGCACAGTAATGAGCATGCTTATTTAGAGCGTGCTCAAAATTCAACCGACGTTTGATTTTCGGGCATGTTACCTGAGGCTCGGGTGCAAGGGGGCGTGCTCCGAGCGTGTCTGAACAGGTTAGCTTATTGAAATGCATACTTAAAACTAGCATGCTTATTCCTGGCAAATGTGAACAGTTGCATGAGCATGCTAACTTTAAGCAAGCTTATGAGCATGCTTTTTTTGAGCACGTCTGTCAGTACCGTCAGCATCAAAAGTTGCTGACCACATTATAATTTTCAAAATTGCTGTACACCATAATAATATGTAATAATATGGTGTACAGCGATTTTGAAAATCTGAATGTGGTCAGCAACTTTTGTTGCTGACTGTACCTTTATGCACACCATGCACACTATACCAAATACACAAAATATATTTTCTCAAAAGGCCACATTCGCAAAATATTTTTGCTCAAAATGTATTTATATTTATTTTATACCACATTTTGTTTTAACGGGTAACGCCCAAAAGTAGTCATAAACTGTACCCTTATGGTGAACGCAGACCTAACCGCACCACAGTCTCCGCAGTCCCCGCATTACGAATTCTTTGTATAAAGTTCTATGAAACCTCGCTCACTCACCCGCATCGCAGCAGTAGCCGCAGAAGCGGTAAGAAAATGGACTGCGGAGACTGCGGTGTGGCTAGGTCTGCGTTCACCTTTACGAATTCTTTGTAAGAAGTTCTATGAAACCTCGCACAGTCTGTGCCTCGCACACTCACCCGCATCGTTATTGAGATTTTTAAGTTTTTTGAATGGGGATGGCAACTCAAAGCTAATCGTAGATGGCGCTGCGATAGTTGGTCCCCACGTCTACCTTGTACAAAAAAACAAACAAGATTATTTGTTATAAAAATTGAGTATAAATACAAAACAAATATGGAAAATTATTCGTCCATGCAAGTACTATATACTAAAAGAAGAATTAAGACGCCGCGGCGCATCTACAAGAGAAAAAAAGTGATTTAATTGAGTGGTTATACATTTGATTTTACCGTAATAAATCCACAATTACTTGTAGTTGAGGTTTCAATTTTTGAGTTTAGGTATGTTTTACCTGTCCTCTCCTTTATCAAGAATATAATGCTGCTTTTGACTTTCTATTTTGATAAAATATCATAATGTTTTAAGTCAGTAATTTTAACCTTTTTTTCTATTTAGATTCGAGAAATATCACAATATATTTAATTTCTTAACACCACAACTATTACAAAACTCGTTCCAGGTGATAATTCTTCGATTTTCGAGCGATGCAATACTGGTACATAACCTCCAAAAGAAAAGTAGATATTATTTTGAAAAGTGTATTCCATCATTTTTACAGCTTATTACACAACATCTAGTCATTTTACATCAATAAATGTTTTTTTTTTCAGAAAATTCCTTTGATTTTACAGTTCTTTGGGGACCAAACTGTCATTTTCACTTTGACACTTGCCTTCCCCATTATCTAGAAAAGTAATAGGTTTTTGGGAAAGTGTCTGAACAAACTTTGTATTATTTTTCATTAACTGTCACATATCTTTTTTCGCACAAATCAAAGATATTATAATAAAATTCATTGTATGTACAGAGTTGTTAAAAACTCATTTCGATTTTAGACGAGTTACTCGAGTCAAATATCTTTATTCGCCCATCACTTGTGTTGCTGTCATTTTACATTTATTTGTCATTTAATCTGTGGTGGATTTTGTGTTGTGTCAGTGGTGATGTTGTGATGCTATTCATTCCCAAAAAGATTAATTCATTTGATTTATAATTCTTCAAAACAAGTTTTTTTTGAGAGATATTTACCAATCGACACCTGGTCTGACTTCGCGCCGCAGATAGTGCACACGATCATTGTTATCATACACATACCTCACTAACCTCACTTCAGTGTTTGCTGCTACAATACTCACCGTTAACAAGATTCTATTCATAGAGTACTCATATTATTACAATCAGTAACAGGAACTCAGCAGTGTTTGAAATATGAACATCGAAAAGCTGCAAATGTGTAGGTTATGCTTAGTGGAAGATGTTCGCATGTTCAGCGTTACGAACAAGGACCTGCAGACACTTTATGAGACGCTGACTGATGTACCAGTAAGTAAATTACCTATGAAAACATTACAGAAACGTATGTTATCTTGATCTACTTAATACAATAAGTTAACAATTTTTGTTGCAGTTTGTAACTGAAGACAGTAGACCGACGCTCGCCTGTGTCTTCTGCTACACTAAACTGAAGCAATGCTGTCAATTGCAGAGGAAATGTCTGGAAGCAGAGAAGATGCTCACTGAGATGTTGAACAGGGATCATGAGGTGAGGCTTAAATTTGATACTGTAGTACTTATTGCTAACATATTAGGTGTGGCTCTCCTCGGGAACGTAGTTTCTGAACTTTAACTTTAATAGCTATCATGTTAATCTTGATATTGGGGCATTTCACGTGAAGCGGACAGGGAAAAAAAAGTGAGGTTGTGAAAATCGATCATATTCGGCCCATTTATACTTCTAGTAGGTATGCATGTGAACACAATTTTTTTTTTTTGTATAACGTATATTTCAGAAGATATGGGTTTCTAAAGAATTGTCGTAATTGTAATTTCAATTTTTTGAAAGTAGTTTTTCGAATTTAATAAATTTACAATAAAATAGTTAACATAGCGATAAGTATTGGAAAAGTACTGTTATTTTTAACAATAAAATTAAATTTTGAAAAATAGTTTTTTTTCATGTCCAAAACCGGAAGTAAAGTTTTCAAACCTGAATTTCAGTCACTTCGACCATTTTTATTTTTATTTTTGTTTCTTCAAAATATAGTTTAAAGTATACTAAAAATACCATAGAACACTCAGAATGGGATCTCTATTAGTTTAGGAGTTAGAGTGATTAATGTAGTTACGCGTCGCAATGGGCCTGATATCTGGCGCTAGCTTAGATCGGTTGGTGTGCGCGAAACAACATGACTTGTATAATTGCTGTGATAAAATAATTATAACATAATAAAACAACATTGTAACAACGCAAGAACTGGTTTATTTTGTATTATTTTAACCGAATTAAAAAAAAAAGTAGGTTCTCAGTTCGACCTGTATATCTGTATGTATGTTTGTCCGCGAGTTCTTGCGTTGTTACAATGTTGTTTTATTATGTTATAATTATTTTATCACAGCAATTATACAAGACATATTGTTTTGCGCACACCAACCGATCTAAGCTAGCGCCAGTTATCAGGCCCATTGCGACGCGTAACTACATTAATCACTCTAACTCCTAAACTAATAGAGATCCCATGCTGAGTGTTCTATGGTATTTTTAATATTCTTTAAGCTATATTTTGAAGAAACAAAAATAAAAATAAAAATGGTCGAAGTGACTGAAATTCAGGTTTGAAAACTTTACTTCCGGTTTTGGACATGAAAAAAAACTATTTTTCAAAATTTAATTTTTTTGTTAAAAATAACAGTACTTTTCCAATACTTATCGCTATGTTAAATATTTTATTGTAAATTTATTAAATTCGAAAAACTACTTTTAAAAAATTGAAATTACAATTACGACAATTCTTTAGAAACCCATAACTTCTGAAATATACGTTATACAAAAAAAATATTTTGTGTTCACATGCATACCTACTAGAAGTATAAATGGGCCGAATATGATCGATTTTCACAACCTCACTTTTTTTTTCCTGTCCGCTTCACGTGAAATGCCCCTATTGATATCTATGTTCTGGTAAGTGTGGTTTTAGCACCACCAATAGACCTGGTGGCCTACCATAAACTCTTAATGCGATCCAGTTTAGGCTGTGGGAAAGAGATGGCGCAAGACTTCTCCTGTGGACATGGTCTTCCGACTTCCTTGAGGAACCAGTCTCTGGATCAAGTGTTGTTTACCCTCATTAGTGTTTTTTTCTGCAGTTGCTAAGGTGAGATTTGCCATATTCTCCCTAGGGATGTACATGAGTGGCCCCAGACAGATCTTGAAAGAGGTAACAGTGTGATTATGTGCTGATATGTTGGTATATTAAGGGTTTAGACAAGTGTTCAATAGATGTCTAAGTTTTTGTAGTAAGACAGTATTTGTTTAGTCTAAGGTTATTCGTAGACTATCTATTATGTCAAGCAGGTTCGGTAGAACAACATATAGGTAATGACCGAGTTTAACATTTGAGACCCAAATTAATGTATTGTAAATAAAACGTTTCTTTTCAGATAAAACATCCAATAAACAAAGACTCATTGGAGTATTTCAGTGGGTATGTTATATCTCCAACAGTGCATGTTAACTGTGTACTTGATGAATGTCAATCAGAAAGCAATGATATCAAAGAAGAATTACCAGATGATTGTGAGGAACTCAATGATAATAATGAGATCAAGGAGGAACATCAGACTGGTATGTTATTAATATAAGATGCTGGTTATTCATTGATCCAAGAGTTTAGAGTAATATGAGTGAATGTTTGTTTTACTTAACAGAGTTTGAACATCAAGATAGCTGTCCGGATCAAGAAGATATGACAACAAACCATTCTGAATCAGATTCAGAAGATGATACACCTGTGATGGATTTTAAAATTGAAGAAGAAACACATGTATCTGAGAATAAACGAAGAGCCGAGGAGACACAAAGTAAGCATGAATTAGTTTAATTATAAATTTGACTGGTGGTCCGCCTGATAGAAGTAGTAAGCAATATCTTAAGATAGGCACGTGTACTTAATTCATTCATCGAGCTTCATTCGCGTATGCCTACCCAGCGCACGAGTTGAGCAGATAATTCTATTTCCATTTTCTATGAGACAAGTGTGTTTTTAACTACAATGATATCAATGAGATCAAGGAGGAACATTGGACTGTGTTAATGATAATAATATTAGGTGCCATCTCCACGAGCGAGAGAATCGCAGCGGGTCCGTCCTACTGTCGTCGGAGAAAATCCACGACGAGCGATTATTCCGCCAGCGTATCGTCACAACTCGCAACGGATTCGCCGTGTTTTGTTTCGCTACTGGTAGCGCGCGTCGGCGTACTCTTTGCCACTCGTCGCATCGCAGCGATAATATCGCCGTGTGGAGACCGGTTCATAGAAAGTGTATATGAGAGGGTATCTCGCTCGTGAAGATGGCGCCTTATTTAAACTTCTGCATTAATCGATCCAAGAGTAACTGTTTGATTGGTAGTCCCCCTGTTGGGAAGTCAACGACGTTTCTCTGACCTTTTGTTTTGAAGACACTGTGTTTCTCAGAAGTATGATTACCTTTTTATTACCCTTAAATCATGAAATGCATTTCGGAGAGTGTGCGATGGAACTGCACAACCTGGTTCCGCCTAGCCCTTTCCATCATCGGACTACAAGACGTACGACAATGCGCCATCGATTTATGGTGGACATCCCTCCGGTGCTTACAAAGCGTTTTGCCAATACCTTTATTGTACGCACAGTCAAGGAATGAAATTCCCTGCCGCCATCTGTATTTCCCGACAGCTATAACCTTGGGGTTTTCAAGTCAAGACTGAACAGGTTACTTCTAGGCAAGCGTGCTTGGGGTGCTATGACAGGAAACCTCCACGTGCGCCCGTGGACTGGGCCAGGCACTGTGTGCCTAAGTGGTCTCTTTGCCCGTATGCGAATAGCCTGTCGTGTGGACGCTCCAACGCGTGTCCCTCTGATCAGCAGAGGGCACAGCGGCGGAGCGGGCTTGCGGACGGTGAGTGATGGGTAGCTCGCCGTCCGACCAAGGACTAAGCCCGGGTTGGTGGCGCGTCGTGTTTCGCGCCAAATGCCTGCTGGGGTCGCGGGTTTTTTCTTAACCCAGGTTACCGTGGCCCCGGAACGTAAAGGGCATAGGAAGGAACATGGGTGGATTTTAGTCAGTAAGAGTCTGACAGTCCCTTCCGCCCCACCCAGGGCGGGAGGACTCATGTGATGATTTTACCACCTATAAAAAAAAAAAAAAGCGTGCTTCGCCGTCGACCACATCTTCGCTTACCATCAGGCGACGATGTTAGTCAAATGCGAACCTATCTATAATAAAAAAAAAAAGTCGTCCCACTCAGATCGGTAATGGAGAAACTGTCAGATTTGTACTGACTAAAAGTCGCGGTATCCTTCAATACCCCTTTACGTTCTAACTTCACGGTAAGCTGATGAGACAGTCCCTCGACCCCGGCAGGTTTTGACCCTCTAACGGGGCCTCGTTAGATTACTGATGCGCATGGTAGTAGAGGAGTGGTTGGATAGGCACAACGGCATCTACATGACGCAGGTCCTCACCTGACACTGAAATTTCCGGATAGTTCAAGAGCTACTGAAACCTGCGGCTAACGGTCTTCCTGTAAGGTTAGAAAGGGCACTTATGATTTATAGCATGCTAAGGGCAATAGCCATGACCTGGCAGGCGTCAGCCGTGCACGTCATCAGACCATTTATTTTTAACCACTCTGCACGACAATATTTTGACACATGACACATCAGCTGAGTCGACCGGGTGATTCGAAATTTGAGCTATTACACAATATTTTTTGTCAACTTTCAGCATCCAATATTTGATCAAAAATATGTTACTATAGTATGTACCATTTAACATGGCAAAAGAGGTCATTCACTCCCTCCTACCAAGTTTTTCATCACTAAGCGATAATGACACTTAATGTTACCTAAAACTACTAATAAGCGATAGTTGCTTCTATCGCTACAGTATCGTGGTACAGACGCCAGCAGGTCAACCTACCCGAATCTGTCAGATTTTACCAATCAAACATTAACCTTCTACTCTTGTGATAAGGTTGAAATTCTATTAAAGAAATCTGACAGATTGTGGTAGCTTGATGTGCTGGCGTCTGTACCAGCCTGCTTGACATACAGGGGTTGTGAATCTTGTGTTGCTCTAATTCAAAATTATTATTTTTTATTTCAAGAAATCAAATTGTGTGCTTATAAATTTACGCGTGACGTAAAAAATGTTCCACTGTGTGAGACGGATTTAAT
Organism: Agrotis clavis; assembly: GCA_954870645.1. Taxonomy (NCBI): domain Eukaryota; kingdom Metazoa; phylum Arthropoda; class Insecta; order Lepidoptera; family Noctuidae; genus Agrotis; species Agrotis clavis. Next base: position 8,306,185 of record OX940944.1, on the reverse strand, counting down.
GGATGTAGTGATAGGTAACGGCCCTTTTCCCTTCATATGTATTTTCGTCCGCGCGCGGATCATAGTAGGTAGATTTTCAAAGTCGATTGTATGTTTGTTCACGATTATCTCGCGTTTGTCTGAACCGATTTTCATGCGGTTTACGGAAAAATGTTTATTACAGTCTAGGGAAGGTTTTAATATACTATAATATTGGATGTCTTGTGACGTTACCCGCATGGATCCGTTTTTGTTGCTCGCTTGGATATAAATTTCTAAAGTTGCCGATTATACGAAGATTTTTGTTGAATGTCTGAACTAAAAAGGGTAAAATAAAAACTTTTTTAAAAATAGTGGCAATAGTCAATGACATAAAAATCAAAAGCCACCGACTTCCGAAAGAAAAGTTATTTTACACTTTTTTGTATTTGTTTTTTAAGTCGGTACTTTGAAAAAAAAAGTTTTTATTAATACTAAGGGTACAGCGGCGGTCTTATCGCTAATAGCGATATCTTCCAGACAATTATGATGGACTTGAAGAACTTTAAAAAAAAATGAGGGTAGACAGTGATGCATTTCAAATAATAGATAACCGATAATATAAATACAATACACACAAACATTTATAATAATAAAATAAAATACACATACATACATAAATATAAATATGTATTATTAGAGAGAAAGGAAATGATTTAAGACTAAGCTTTTAAAAGAAACCAGTGACTTGGCTTGTCTTACTGATACAAGCAATGCATTCCACAAACGACAGCCTGGACTGTGAAAGAATCATCATAAAAAAATGTGGAATGCGCAGGCATCAAAAGAATCAAATGTATATACAACGTGTAACGTTAATAGCGCAAAACCTCTCGTGGAGTAACTCAGCCCATGTTACTGAACAATGTTTGTTCAAAAACTTTTGGAAAAAATGATTTTTCATACTGATGGGCTCGATCATTTTCTCATTTTGTATGAAAAATCTTTTTTTTTTTCCAAAAGTTTTAGTAATTGCCGATTTATCAAAATCATCAACTTTTTGGAGAACGTTTGGTCTACTCCTTTTACCTTCAGGTTGCGCTATTTTATGAGTATTTCTGTATTCACGTAATACCCGATATATCGATCTCTCACTCACCCTACATATTTCTGACGTACGTTTGACAAGATCATGGTTAGTTAAATATTTATCCTCGAGCTTGGTGTTTTGGACATATTTAAAAATATTAATAATCATAAGACGTTCTCCGCTGGTGAGAATCGTCTTCTGTCTTTTTGCTGGCGGCGATGTTAACGGTATCGATTCCGAACCTTCTTGAGGTTGGAATATGTTTGGACGACGACGGCGTTTACTGGTTTCACCAGTAGATGTTCAAGCTTCTGGTTCCATGATTCTTTACAAGCAACAAATGAAGTAACAATAACAACACATAACACAAAAACAAAACAGTAACAAACTCAACAACGATAACAATAAAAGCAAAGAAATTATAGCACAGACCCAAAGAGATTTAAAAGAACCTATAGAGCGGGCATTGGGAAAATTGTCATACAAAATTATTGATGCCGTGTGTCAGTAGCACAATCTAGCGTTGCATAGCAACGCGACTACTAGACTGAGCGACTTTTTACCTATGGTAAATAGTTTTGGATCACAACTTTCTTCGTGATGTCCCGTCTATTGCTCGTATTTATTAGTTTAATGTCTTTGCACAGACCGAACGCAAATGAACTTCCACACGAAATGTTAAATCTAAATGGCGGCTGCTGCCGGGGGTGCTACACCCCTGACGCGATGACTTCGTAAAACAAAAACGACATAAGATCAAAATTAGCATTTTCTGTGATGAAATAGTTTTTGTAATTTATTTTAGGAAAAATAAGGTGTTTTTACCATCCTGATATCAAAAAAATATTAATATACTTATATCCATACAATATGCACTAACTTTATATTTACTCAGTATTGTATTATAGGTTAATGCAAAATTATATGATGCATAATAATATATTTACTTTTGTTAAATTGTCTCAGTGTGATAAACTTGTGTAAAAACGAAAATACACTATTATAAAAAAAATATTTCGTAGGGTACGTTTGCTAGATTTTCTATTATTTTGGGTTGTGCATTGTGTTGTTTATGTGGTAATTTTTTATGTATTATGAGACTCAAGCGATGTCAGTTTTGCGACTGTTTGCGACAGATTTGTACGGGTGAAGAGGAAGTATCGCTAATATTGAGATATCGGGATGAAAGTCGGAGCAATGACCGCTATTGCCGTGTTAAATGGCACATACTATACAGCTATTTCATGCGATAAGTTTGTGAACAATATCTCTAAGAACATGTTGAGGTCAATAATACTGCCTCATTCTGTTGTAAAATGTGTGTAACATACAAAATGCTACATCGTTCCAAAAACTAGGTAATTTAGTTGTGTTGAAAAATATGTATGTCGGATCCGGTCAATAGTACGGACAGCAAACGAATCGTAAGCGCGCCATTTTGAGTGACATGTATATAAACAAGCTTATCACATGATAATAATGATTCAATAGTGAAATAAATAAAATAACTTACTATAAACATTACTAGATTTGCCAGTGTTCATACATAATTTCATAAATAATAACGATCAAAGTCTGGATAAAAATTAGCAAACAAAAACTATGTTGCAACATGACTCTTTTTAGTGCTGACCGTAAACCCAATAATCTCAAAACGATTAAAAACGTTCATTCAGCCTAATCGATACTCGCAACATAATCGAACATGGAAAAAAAAGTAAAACAAGACATAGAGCATGGACTGATTTATCTGCTTTTTAACTATAGAAAGTTCAGTCCATGCAATAAGTCTATGAAACTAAATCTGAATCATTTTATAATATTTCAAATTTTCAATTATTATTTCGTTTACGCAATAATTTATTTAATTTTATCTTTTATATAGTAATAAATAGCGGTGTTTCATTGGAGGCTAAACATACCTATGTGTCTTCTACACTTAAATTCAATCATATGGTTTTACCTATACCCATTTTGTGTTTTCGTTAATTAATTTTAATTTATATTTTTAAAACGGATCTAAAAAACGTGAAAAGACAAACACCGGGTTCGGATCTAATGCTGAGAGATGGGAGTACTTCTAAATGATTCCTTGCAGTAACAAACAATTAGAATTTCCAATAGGGCGTGTATGGCTAAATTTTAAACTATGAGGAATAGCGAAAAATCCTGAAGGAAGTCTCGAGGCCGATTTGATAAAAATTAAATAAGATCATAAAAATTAAATTTCTGAAATTTTAATTAAGCAATCAAACTATCAATATTCTGTGAAGTAGAAACATGCGACAAACTTGAGGTATAAGGATTTTTTTCCATTAAATAAAATTTCGCTACATGTTGACAACATAGTGTTCTCATTTCAAATTTTTATTATCACTTCGCGGTGTAAATACATTAACGAATTTTTTGAAATGTGAACTTTAAGTGAGTTTGCGCGAATTTTGATTTTGATGTGCTGTACAATGACTAAATTATTTTGTATATTAGTTCATATTTTACCAAATTATCATTACTTCACCGAATTTGATCCTTAACAGCGACATCGAATAGACTAGTGTAAAAAAATATTTATATTATCTAGTATTTTCTTTTTTTAATTCAAAAGCTCGATTTCTGACGTGTAATACTTAAATGACCAAACCAATCACACGAAACAAATTTGTACAATAAAATAATTAATTTGGCTATCTTTTGTTTGGAGCCGCGAGAGGGAGAGGACAGCGTCCTCCCTCCGCCCCAACCATAGTGGTAGACGCCCGCGGCGCGGCGTCGGAAGTCGGCAGACGATCTCCGGCCACCGTAGGCACGGGCATGCGGACAGCAAGTAAAGGGCAACTGGCTGTCCGACCATGGACCATGCCCGGGTCGACAGTGCGTCGTGTTCCACGTGCGCCTCAAAGAGCGTCAGCATAATGACTTAGAGGGCCAAAGCCTACCGGGGTCGCGGGAGTTATTTCATGACCCCGGAACATAAAGGGCTATTGAAGGACACCGTGGATTTTAGTCAGTACAAGTCTGACAGTCCCTCCCGCCCTGCCCGGGGTGGAAGGACTCATTTGATGATTTTACCACGATAAAAAAAAAACTTTTATTTGGTAGGAAACAAACTCATTTATAATAAGCCTATCAAGATCCAACGCATTCTATATCATTCAACATTAAAAATTATATTATTGTACAAAATAAAATGTAGTACAGTAAAAAATAGCTAATAAATTAAAAGTTTTAGGTACATATTTTGAATAGCGAGTACCACAGCGAGTGCATTCCTAATTCAAAATTTTTGAATTAAATAATAAAATTGCCGCGCATTCAAACATTTATTACTGACATTGTTCCTTTGTCTATTATTGTTTTTTGGGAATGACAATGTTATAAATAGATAATAATTGTATTCTAAGCATAAAACAAATTTATTTTAATTTTTATTAATCGATCCTAGTTTCCTTATTTTTTTCACTCGAGTTGACAAAAAAATCAATTATGGAATCGATTAGAATACTCGCTTTCACACATCATTACGATTAAAAAAAAAAACATGGTTGTCGATTACGAATACAAATTGAGTAGTGGTAATGAAAAATACGTGTTATTGGCCCTGTATTAGAGAATTACGCCAAGATCTGGCCTTTTTTACGTTATTTATAACATTTGGCATGATATTTATCTTTATTGTTATTGAGATAAAGCGCGCGTGTGTGATCCAAGTGCAAAATAAAAATGTAAACAAACAAAAGTGGCGCGAAAGTTCGAGTTCAGATATCAAATTTTTCATTACCACTGCTAATTTATGTTGAAATACGTATGAATTCGTTACTATACTAAATGATGAGTAATTCATTCCTCCTATAATGATCCGTTGGATGTCCGAAAACCACGTTTTTTATGATTTTTAGCCCTACCCAACACAGCCATCAAAATGGCGAAGATCGTATTTACACTTTTGGATTTTATTACGGTGAATTAAGAAAATAGGCGCTAAATGTAAAAGTTTTAATTTTGTGAACAAATCAGATTTTTATTTAACACTAGTGTTTGCCCGCGGCTTCGCTTGCGTTAATTTAGAATTTGAGAAACAATACGGATCGTGTATGTGGCGCCATCTGGAATATGAACGTATATTTTTTTTCTCGGCAACAGCTCTCTTCTATTTTAGGGGATGAAAGGTACCCTATATCCGTGTCTATACTCCTGACGACGTATACAGGGTGTATTTTGTAATGCCACCTGGAGGGAAAGTACTCTTTTTTTTTTTTTTTTTTTTTTAGGTGGTAAAATCATCAAATGAGTTCTCCCGCCCTGGGTGGGGCGGAAGGGACTGTCAGACTCTTACTGACTAAAATCCACCCGTGTTCCTTCCTATACCCTTTACGTTCCGGGGCCACGGTAACCTGGGTTAAGAAAAAACCCGCGACCCCAGCAGGCATTTGGCGCGAAACACGACGCGCCACCGACCCGGGCTTGGTCCTTGGTCGGACGGCGAGCTACCCATAACTCACCGTCCGCAAGCCCGCTCCACCGCTGTGCCCTCTGCTAATCAGAGGGACACGCGTTGGAGCGTCCACACGACAGGCTATTCGCATACGGGCAAAGAGACCCCTTAGGCACACAGTGCCTAAGGAAGAGTTTTTGCCCGCATCCCAGGGTGCACCGGCCCGAAAAACTGGTCTTCCCCCCGGACGTATCCGAGAGGGAACTCCAGTCCACGGGCGCACGTGGAGGTTTCCTGTCATAGCACCCCAGGGAAAGTACTCTTAATACTGCAGATAGAAAATTTTACTCAAAGGAAACATTCCTTTATTTTTGAATAGAAAGCAAACTGCATTCAAAGATTTTCGAAAATTCTCTTCTCCCACACCCGGGAATCGAACCGAAAAAAATAATTATTAAATTAATTTAAGATTTCCTGGTTTTCCTTTCATTTAATTTATCATTTTTATAAGAGAGATTTCATCCTTATAATTGACCCTAACGATCGATGTAATAAAAGTACAGGGTATATATTTTTTTATTTTAGCCGGTTCGGTTCCCGGGTGTGGGAGAAGATAATTTTCGAAAATATTTGAATGCTGCTCGCTTTCTATTCAAAAATAAAGGAATTTTTCCTTTGAGTAAAATTTTCTATCTGCAGTATTAAGAGTACTTTCCCTCCAGGTGGCATTACAAAATTCCACCCTGTATACGCAAAATTTTGGGACGATCGATTCAGTAGGTAGTTTGCGTGAAAAGGTAAAAAACAAACATACTTGCATTTATAATATTAGTTTAGATCAATAATGTTGGTTCAAAAAACCGGTTTTAAACGCCCAAATGGTCGGTTCAACATTGCGCGGGATACGTAGGTACATAAATAGTTTGCAAACCATCATTTTTGGTCTATTTACAGTATCGTTGCAATTTGTATTTATTATCGAAACAATAAATTGTGTTTCAAATAATATCCAACTTACCTACCTACAATTTAAATCAGCGCAGATTTATCCTAGAACTACTAAAGAAGAGAACTACTGAAAAATATTAGAAAAAATTAAAATCTCAAGTAACATTGAAATAAACGTATGCATAAAATAATTTTTGATTATTTGAAACTCTCACAGGGTAAATAAAAACAAAAAATCGAACCCCAAAAAGTGAAAAAGAATAATGCAAGATTTGATCCTGAGACCCATTGCACGAAAGTCAAGCAGATCATCACCCAGACTGGCTGGTTCGCTGACAGTAGTTTTCAAATAGCGATTCTTATACAAATGTCAAAACTGACTGAAAATCAACATATTATATCATTGCTAATCCCCCAAGGGGAATAGCGTAATCATACATATCCTATTAATTGAAGAGCGGTTTAAGGAATATTTCAGGAAAAATTGAATAACTAATATCCAGTGGTTTAGCTTCCAACTCTCAACAAACATAAAAAAACAACATAATTCAAATTCGCTTATCTCCCAGGGAAAATAGCGTAATAATATACAGCCTATTAACAGAAGCATATTATTAGGAATATTTGAGGAAAATTTGATCGACAACTTAACAGTAGTTTCGGAGATAGACCACTCCAAAAAAACATAAAAAAATTCGAAAAAAAAAAAAGTTGATCTGATATCAGAATCGATCCCTTATCTCGAAAAAAATACAAAAAGAAAAAAATATTCAATGTACAGGAATGACAGCTCTACGATTTTATTATATGTCGCAGAATGAACACAGAAGCACAATAATTTAGAATAACGCCATCTATTATCATGCTGCGGAATCAAAACAAACACAATTTGGTATCTCTATTCATTATTGTTAATTTAGAATAACGCCATCTATTATCGTCGGCCTGGAATCAAAACCGATACGCATTTTAGAATCTCTATTGATTATTGTGAATTTAGAATAACGCCATCTATCTCTCATTGGAGTAACTATTAAGTTAGAATTGACAGATTGTTTAGGAGCGTCAAATTAGTGATAATTTGGAGATGGTTAGCATGGGGAGCAAATGGCAACACCGAGCGAATAGTCGAGTCAAATGTCGATTCGGAAGTTTAATCAGCTATTCGAAGTTGACAGGTAGTGACGTTGACAGATGTTGGCTAACCTGTGTGGGGTAGGCCACTTGGGCGGACAGTTTAGTGAAGTGGACACTTTTTGAATCGGTCCGGCAAGCTGGGTAGACATCTTTGTTGCTCCGCCATGTTAAACTTCTCGCGTTCCTAAGTTTTTAATCGAGCGATATCTCGGGCATCCTTGACTATTTTGTATTCAGTGTGTGTTAGCAAGTAATTAAAAGTGTTAACGAAGATTTTCCGAATGTTATTTCCGATATCCCAACCCCTCTGATAACGATTCCCCGTTATCAGAAGTGGGATTGGACCACGACGACCCACGTGTTCGAAATAAAGACTATAGTGATGAAAAATGGATGTGTTTGTTGGAACCGCAATTTTCTGACACTGATTCAAGCCGTGAAAACACCTACTACGTCACCACATGGTTTTCGTTTACCGAATTTAGATCCTGAGAAAAAAAATGTGGATGCACGTGCTTGAGTGACGACTACAGTGATGTGCTTTCGTACCAAGATCAACATGGCGCCCCGCTTATGGTCGCTATAAGCCGCGCCTTGAAGGGAGGAGCTTCTTTCTGCCTGGCTGCCTACCGTATCGTTTCCTGGTATGACGTGGACTGATTTTAAGCGTCTTTTTATTTCAAGACACGTGGCCAGCTACAACAAGAGCTGCAAGCGTTTCTTTTGTGAAGAAAAAGCGAAAAGTGTTGTGAAACCTCTGAAGTGTTTTACCTGCTGCAAGCCGGGTCATGAATCCCTGCACTGCTACCGCATAGACGTGAAACAGGATATTCGAGCTACGCCGAAGCACCACAACCACAGCGATGGCAACGAGAGGGGTCCATCGACAACTGCGAAGCCTCATCCGCATCCGGGATCACCTGCTTCAACTGCCACGGCGACATGAGAGGAGCGGCGCCGACTCCGGGGCGTCGAAGCCTGTTAATGAGGAGAGGTTTGACCTGTGCCTCCTGAGCGCGTCGACTGGGAACCTATCCGGTGAGAAATTTTCATTTTGTTAAGACTCTGGTGCCTTGTGTTCTTTATTAAAGTCTGTAGCCTATAGATTTTGACTTTAATGGAGATCTGTGACATTAGTATTGAGATTTGTTTTCATGTGTTGCCTGATTGTAGCGGGCACTTGATGGATTGTGGAGAATGCCTGAGGGTCAAGTACCATTTGAAGTAAAGGCTTTGAGTTGGATTATAAGTGTGGAATCTTAGATCGGCTGGTCAGACCGTACCAGTAGCTGTTTCGTAGCCGTAGTCCGTATCTTATTGACATCCCGGTGGTGTCCATGGATGCGCGGTGTGCGGGTGGCGCTGGTAGAGGTCGTGTATTGTGCGTTCATGATGAACGATGTGAAACAAACAGAGGTTTGTTGGTGGGGCTAGTGTTAGCCAAAGGCCACGAATTTGATTCCTGCTTTTTGATGATTAGTTTCTTGCATTGTAATGGTACAAATTGCAAAGGTACTTGGTTGCTCTAGGACTTTCGGTCAGTCTTAATTGTGTTATGTTTAGTGTTTGAACTTAAACTTTACTTGGCTATTGCTGGTTAAGCAGTAGTGATGTTATCGCTGGTTAAGCGGTAGTGGCGTAATCGCTGGTTAAGCGGATTACGTTGGCTTTCGCTGGTTAAGCGTTAGTTGTGTTGACTATCGCTGGTTAAGCGTTAGTAGTGTAATCGCTGGTTAAGCGGATTACGTTGGCTTTCGCTGGTTAAGCGTTAGCTGTTGAATCGCTGGTTAAGCGAGTTATGTTGACTATCGCTGGTTAAGCGTTAGTGGTGTAATCGCTGGTTAAGCGGATTACATGGGCTTTCGCTGGTTAAGCGTTGGCTGTTGTATCGCTGGTTAAGCGAGTTGAGTTGACTATCGCTGGTTAAGCGTTAGTGGTGTAATCGCTGGTTAAGCGGATTACATGGGCTTTCGCTGGTTAAGCGTTGGCTGTTTTATCGCTGGTTAAGCGAGTTGTGTTGACTATCGCTGGTTAAGCGTTAGTGGTGTAATCGCTGGTTAAGCAGATTACATGGGCTTTCGCTGGTTAAGCGTTGGCTGTTTTATCGCTGGTTAAGCGAGTTGTGTTGACTATCGCTGGTTAAGCGTTAGTGGTGTAATCGCTGGTTAAGCGGATTACATGGGCTTTCGCTGGTTAAGCGTTAGCTGTTGAATCGCTGGTTAAGCGAGTTGTGTTGACTATCGCTGGTTAAGCGTTAGTAGTGTAATCGCTGGTTAAGCGGATTACGTTGGCTTTCGCTGGTTAAGCGTTAGCTGTTGAATCGCTGGTTAAGCGAGTTATGTTGACTATCGCTGGTTAAGCGTTAGTGGTGTAATCGCTGGTTAAGCGGATTGCATGTGCTTTCGCTGGTTAAGCTTTGGCTGTTTTATCGCTGGTTAAGCGAGTTGAGTTGACTATCGCTGGTTAAGCGTTAGTGATGTAATCGCTGGTTAAGCGGATTACATGGGCTTTCGCTGGTTAAGCGTTGGCTGTTTTATCGCTGGCTAAGCGAGTTGTGTTGACTATCGCTGGTTAAGCGTTAGTGGTGTAATCGCTGGTTAAGCGGATTACATGGGCTTTCGCTGGGTAAGCGTTGGCTGTTGTATCGCTGGTTAAGCGAGTTGAGTTGACTATCGCTGGTTAAGCGTTAGTGGTGTAATCGCTGGTTAAGCGGATTACGTGGGCTTTCGCTGGTTAAGCGTTAGCTGTTGAATCGCTGGTTAAGCGAGTTGTGTTGGCTATCGCTGGTTAAGCGTTAGTGGTGTAATCGCTGGTTAAGCGGATTACGTGGGCTTTCGCTGGTTAAGCGTTAGCTGTTGAATCGCTGGTTAAGCGAGTTGTGTTGGCTATCGCTGGTTAAGCGTTAGTAGTGTAATCGCTGGTTAAGCGGATTACGTGGGCTTTCGCTGGTTAAGCGTTAGTTGTTGAATCGCTGGTTAAGCGAGTTGTGTTGGCTATCGCTGGTTAAGCGTTAGTAGTGTAATCGCTGGTTAAGCGGATTACGTGGGCTTTCGCTGGTTAAGCGTTAGCTGTTAAATCGCTGGTTAAGCGTGTTATGATGTGGGCTTTCGCTGGTTAAGAGTTAGCTGTAAAATCGCTGGTTAAGCGTGTAATGATGTAGACTTTCGCTGGTTAAGCGTTAGCAGTTGAATCGCTGGTTAAGGGTGTTATGTGTGCTTTCGCTGGTTAAGCGTTAGAGGGTTAATATCAATGGGTAAGCGCTGTTATTATCACTGGTTAAGTGATAGGATTTGTAACGCTGGTTAAGCGCTACAATGTTAAGTACTGGTTAAGTACTTCAGTGACTGGGTACGTAGTGATGCATGGTGCTGGTTAAGTGCCGTGGATATGTTTGGTAGAGTCATAATGCTTTCTTAATTTTGTGCCAATTTCTATTATGTGCCTTATTCTTTCATTTTAGTTTGTTTTGTTTTGGTTTGGCAGTAGTCAACTTAACTTTTAAAGTATCTAGCATAGTAAGAGTTTTCTTATAATCTGTAACGTTATAGGAAAAATAAGGTAGCATGTTGAACAAACCTTCTTAAAATTATTTTGATAAAGGCTCGAAATGATTATCTTGATGGTGTTGTGTTTGTAACCGGATGGAGGTCGATAGATTTCATGCTTATGACCGAATGGAGGTTATAATGTGTGATGATGAAGACCGGATGGAGGTCAGAGTATGAGCACTGCAATATTTTAATTAGTTCCCTTCATTGAATGAGTATGGTTGTTGTTCGACATGTCAGCTTTGAGATAAAAAGAGATTTTTTTGTGATTTTTATTAGACCCTGTAATTATTTTGATGAGAATACCTTTTTCATTTGGGTCAGGAATGGCCGAACGGTTAGAATGATTACTGTTCGAGTTTTTTTTCTCATTCCAGGTTCCTCAGGATGTGATGTCTCACACGAGGACAAAATGTCTCACACGAGGTCGTGTGAATTGTCAGAATGGCCGTGTCGCAGAATGAACACAGAAGCACAATAATTTAGAATAACGCCATCTATTATCATGCTGCGGAATCAAAACAAACACAATTTGGTATCTCTATTCATTATTGTTAATTTAGAATAACGCCATCTATTATCGTCGGCCTGGAATCAAAACCGATACGCATTTTAGAATCTCTATTGATTATTGTGAATTTAGAATAACGCCATCTATCTCTCATTGGAGTAACTATTAAGTTAGAATTGACAGATTGTTTAGGAGCGTCAAATTAGTGATAATTTGGAGATGGTTAGCATGGGGAGCAAATGGCAACACCGAGCGAATAGTCGAGTCAAATGTCGATTCGGAAGTTTAATCAGCTATTCGAAGTTGACAGGTAGTGACGTTGACAGATGTTGGCTAACCTGTGTGGGGTAGGCCACTTGGGCGGACAGTTTAGTGAAGTGGACACTTTTTGAATCGGTCCGGCAAGCTGGGTAGACATCTTTGTTGCTCCGCCATGTTAAACTTCTCGCGTTCCTAAGTTTTTAATCGAGCGATATCTCGGGCATCCTTGACTATTTTGTATTCAGTGTGTGTTAGCAAGTAATTAAAAGTGTTAACGAAGATTTTCCGAATGTTATTTCCGATATCCCAACCCCTCTGATAACGATTCCCCGTTATATATGTAAAGATAAAGATGTAAAGATAAAGAAAAGATTCTTAATTAATGCGCACTCATAGGATTTAACGCAGACAATACAATATTTTTTTGATTTATAATGAGTATGTCGTATGACTACAACGTCTGCCCCTTTTGGACCCACTATTGAGCCAGCGTAGGTTTACTTGTCGCGACCCTTTCGGGGGCGGTACCGAACTATACGGTTAAAGTGTAAAATAAATTGAATAACCTCCTCCTTTTTTTGAAGACGTTTAAATTTAAAACTTGTTCCAGTAAGCTTAAAAAAATAACAGCATGTAGTTTATTTATTGTAAATCTTGGAAAAAAAATGACAGGCGATTACAAGGAGCTCAAGTATATGACAGGCGAATTGAAAAGTGCACGCAAAAGTAAACGTTTTGGGATAAGTATGTACAATGACAGGCGGTTATGAATAGCACAATACCTTGACAGGTGAGGGGCAGCTACTAGTTTTAATGTGTGTCACGGGTCTAACGAATGACCGTGACCCCGGAACGTTAAAGGCTATTGAAGGACACTGTGAATTTAAGTCAGTAAAGAAAAGCTATATAATAAACAATTAATATCTACCCTTGTGGAGTCGGGAGAGGCCGTTAGTTGAATTTATTAATGAAATTCTATGATTATACCATAACTAAACAATCTAATGTTATTATTTTTTTCGGACAACTATGAGAACCATAAATTGTTAGTAACAGGTTTGAGACTTAAACACTACTGTTAGTAACTTAACCTAAAGGAAGGTGAATTCATGAGAGGACCACCCAACCACTAAATGAAAAAATACTAGGGTATAAGTCTTCTCACAAATTCCCTTATTAAGGGATTTGTATAACAGTATTTTACGCTCAAGGTATGACATCCTAATCTTTACAGAAACTTGGTTGCAGGATGACATTTTTGATGCTGAATTGTGCGATGCTAGATATCATATATTCCGGCAAGACCGCGATCTCAGTTCAACTGGTAAAAAGACTGGTGGGGGTATTATGTTGTGCGTCAACAGCAAATATAACACTAGACGGTATTGTGATTTTCAGTATACTGGTATGGAGTTTTTGCATGTTGCACTCTCATCTCAGAGCATTGGTACTCAGGAAGACTTGCATATTATAGTTGTCTATATACCCCCCGATATATCTAGTATCCCATCGCATCTGAATAGCATTGGACAAGCAATAACGGACACAATGGCTTTGAATGGTAATCATAATTTCATTCTTATCGGTGACTTCAACCTACCCTGTTTGTCATGGACGGATGAAGGCTTTTCTATATTAAACAACTGTTCACTGCAAATGAGAACTGCTGCCGCCTCCCTTGCAGATGACTTTAACATTCTCGGTTTTTCACAATTCAATCTCATCACAAATACTAATAACAGGATTTTAGATCTATGCTTTTCAACTATACCACTTGTTGTAAGTAGATGTGATGATCCTTTGCTCCAAGAAGACTCTCATCATCCTGCTCTTGACATAATGACTTCTGAATTATTCTTGTCACCCCTAGAGGAAGTTCACGTAACGCGACCTAATTTTTACAAGGGGGATTATGGAGAACTGAATAAATACTTTAACAAGATAGACTGGGTTGAAAAATTGAGTGTTAATTCGGTTGAGGTTGCTGTTAAATCGTTCTACAATGAAGTTAAACTTGGCGTAGACCGATTCATTCCTTTAATTGATAAATCGAAATCGAAAAGTCATAAATACCCTGCTTGGTACAGTCGTTCTCTGATAAAAATCATACGTGAGAAAACTAAGGTTCATAAAAGATGGAAAAAATATGGTAACCCTAGGGACTACTACGAATTTACATTATTACGCTCTAGGCAACGCAATGTTGAAGCATCATCCTTTAAAGATTATATAGCTCAGACAGAGAAAGCGATTAGTCATTCCCCGAAAGCTTTCTGGACTTATGTTAAAGGTAAAAGAGGCGGCAGTCAGTATCCTAAAACAATGACTTTAAATGACATGACATTGGAATCCGGACATGACATTTGTACAGCGTTTAACAATTACTTCCACAGTGTCTTTGTTACCTCATCCACGCCGACCGCTGCAGCTGCGAATACTCCTAACGAAGTAAACGGCTCAGCAAATGTCATATGTAGCGTCGATATCACCATTGACACTGTACTTAAGGCGTTGCGTGCGTTAGATAAAACTAAGGGTCCTGGTAGCGATGGATTACCTCCTATTTTCTTCTATAATTGCGCTGACAGTTTAGCACATCCTATAGCTTTATTATTTCAAAAGTCTCTGGCCGAGTGTTTTTGTCCCTCATTGTGGAAAACAGCTCATATAGTACCAGTACATAAAAAGGGACCCAAGAAGGACATAAAAAACTATCGTCCAATATCTATTCTTAATACTCTAAGTAAAGTTTTGGAGAAAATCATTTATAATAGTATATATCCCATTATCTCGTGCGGCTTAGGTCAGAACCAACATGGATTCGTTAGGAGTCGTTCTACAACATCAAACTTAGCCACGTTCTGTAACTATGTCCTGCATAATATGGAAGCCGGCGGTCAGGTTGACGTGATTTACACGGATTTTGAAAAAGCTTTCGATCGTGTGGATCACGTCATCCTGTTGGCTAAGTTACAAACACTTGGGATCCGTGGTGATTTGCTGAGATGGGTCAGATCATATTTATCAAACCGATCGCAGGCTGTAGTTATGGGAGGTTATAAATCTGACTTCGTAAATGTCCCCTCCGGTGTTCCCCAGGGATCTTTGCTCGGTCCTCTTTATTACTGCGCATCCCTGCATGACATTCAGTCTTGTTTCAAATCCGCTAAACATCTAATGTACGCTGATGACATGAAAATATACATGTGTGTCAAATCCAGACTTGATTGTGAACTGATTCAGCGTGATCTCGATGCATTGTACAGGTATTATCAACAAAACAATATCACTGTCAATGTATCTAAATGTCAATGCATTAGCTTTACCCGTTCCAAACACCCAATTATATATCCTTATAGTTTTAATGGCAGTGCGATCGAAAGGGTTGATGTAGTCAGAGATCTTGGTATAATGTTAGATTCCAAACTGCTCTTTGACCAACATATCGATACCATCACCAATAGAGCCTCTCGTAACCTTGGTTTTGTAATGCGTACTTGTAAGCCTTTCAGGAACTGTCACAGTCTTAAGATCATTTACTTTGCATATGTGCGTAGTATTTTGGAGTACTGTAGCCCAATTTGGTCACCCCAGTACGACATTTATAGTAGGAGAATCGAAAGTCTACAGAAAAAGTTCATAAAATTTTTAAATTTCAAATCCCAAAGGCGTCATGATTCCTATGCCCGTGACTGTAAACACTATGATATGCTTCCCCTTGTGGATAGGCGTAAGATGTTGGATATGCTTTTGCTCTTTGATATATTACGAGGTCGTTTGGACAGCAGTGATCTGTTATCATGTATAAATTTCTGTGCCCCAAAAACACGAACGAGGCATGCAAAATTATTTAATATCCCTGGCTACCGCACCAAATACGGAAGAAATGCAGTTATGACGCGTTTGCCTCGCATCTACTCGGATAGTTTTGAAAATGTTGATATCTTCCATTTGTCCAAACAATCATACCGGAGGCAAGTCAAACAGTTATTGTTTGATAAATTATAGAATCAGACATTACGTTGCCAAAATCCATGACATTAAGTGTTGTGGGGGATGGCTAGGTTTGACTCCGAGACAAAAGTTTGTTCGCTTAAGGTTTTGTCGCGGAGTTGGAGCTGGACCTTCCACATAGCATTGATTAATGGATTTTGTTTCGTTGGCGGGTTGTGCCATGACTCATTTATTTATTTTTCCTTTCATCTCATTGTTTATCATCTAAGCGCGTATGAAGGTAACCGTGTTCCCGTTTGTTTTCGATTATCAGATATTAAGTGACAGTTTTTGCCATTATCTCAATATCTAAACATATAATAATTTTGAACTACGAATGTAAACAATATTAGCTGCATTTGTTCACCACTTCTAGTTACATTTATCCTCTTTAATGTCGTGAGACTCTGTTATTGGCTTAAGAGATAATATTGTCATCACCTTGCTATCACTGTTCAGTGGCATATGCGGACCGCTAGACGCTTGTAATAGTTCCGCAACTACATAAGCTGTGCATTGATAGTGAAGTGAACACTCAGAACTCATGTAAATTAATAATAAGCTGTTGAGTTTCCATTAAATAAATAAATAAATAAATAAATAAGGCAGAGGAAGTATCTGCCGCCAGTGTCTCCAGGATGCTATTGCGACTAACCCTTATTCTGCCCAGGAGCGACGCCGTTTTCTTGCGGATGATGGCATGGAACCCTCGCGGTAACTCATGATATGAGTTACCGCGAACATTTCGGAGGCACTGTAATAACGAGGCAATCGCAACAGAATTCTAAAAACATTATTATATTGGACGCGCAGGATATCCAGCGATCTTTTCGAGTAGTTGACCCAGAGATTGCTGGTGTAAAAACTCTTCACAAGTATCACCATATTTTTGGAACGAAGTTCCTTATCGCGCGTTGTGAAAGGGGGCTAGACGGAAAAAATTCTTACGAAAAGTTGTCACGACTCTTTTTGGAACGAAGTTCCTTATCGCGCGTTGCGAAAGGGTGCTAGAGCTCAAAGAGTGGAGTGAAATGGAGTGGAGGGGAGTGGAGTGGAGTGGAGCGGAGTGGAGTGGAGCGGATTGGAGCGTAGCGGATTGGAGCGGAGCGGAGCGGATTGGATTGTAGCGGAGTGGATTGGAGCGGAGCAGAGCGTTTTGGAGCGGAGCGGATTGGATTGGAGCGGAGCGGAGCTGATTGGATTGGAAGGGAGCGGAGCGGAGCGGATTGGAGCGGAGCGGAGCGGATTGGAGCGGAGCAGAGTGGAGTGGAGTGGAGTCGCGACGTTTATTTTTGTTGAGTGTATACAGTAACTTCGTCCATCCGGGTGTCCCTTGACATCTCTCATTTTTTTTTTATCCAAGGCATGGTTTTTTGTTCAAGCGGATTACCTAATAAATTATTGGGGTTTGTTTATGTAAGTTCTGCGTTCATTTGTCAAGTGTTGACACTTCAAGTTGAAAACCACAGATAGCGCGCTCACAGACAGCTCTCAAAATAAACAAATGTCGAAATTCCTCCAAATGTAATGACGTATTATATGAATGTGACAATTTTCTTACCGTTTTTCTGTAGGTATTCAATTTCCTTATAGAATACTTCATTAAGCCGGAAACACATTATTTAACACGCCACGCGACGCAACTTGTCGACACCCTATGTGCAGTGAGCGCGTGTCGTCGCGTCGAGTGTTCATAGTGTGATTCTGGTCATAGAAAACAATACATTTGATTTGACCCAACACGGATCACGTTTCATCGGGTGGCGTCGGGTGTAAATAATGTGTTTCCGACTTTATTCTTTATTGTACACACATATAATTAAAATAACATTTCACGTAAAGGTAAGTTATGCACAACGGCGAGCTTAACCCACAAAACTTCCCCTTGCATACTCGGGCACCATAATGCAATATTTGCTCTCGTTTTAGAAGCTGATGTTTTATAGTACTACTAGCGACCCGCCCCGGCTCCGCACGGGTGCAATCTTTATAATATTATTAAAATTGCGACTATAATTTGAGATTTAAACTATCCTATCTCTCAAGTTGGATCGAACTGCACATGGTGTGCGAATTTTATTATAATCGGTTAAGTGGTTTAGGAGTCCATTGAGGACAAACATTGTTACACGAGATTTATATACACTCGGCGTCACAAAAATCGCACCACTTTAAGAATTCCCTTCAAAGTCATTTTAAACCTATTAATCAATGGTAGACATATGACTATAAGGTATCATTGGAAAGGCAATTTATTTAAATTTCAGTATAAATCAATGGATTTGGTTTTTTGTTTACCAGGGAATAAAAAAAAGCAAGCTAATGCAAATGATTAAAAAGTTAAATTTTATTTTATCAGCAAAAATTACAACAAAGTCCTTAAAAACAACTTAAAACCTAGTGTTACCCCCCCTAGCCCTGATGACTGCTTCCATGCGTTCTCTCATGGACCTAATTAATGTGACAACAGTCTCTTGAGGAATGTTGTCCCATTCTGCAACGACGGCATCTTGGAGGTCTTGGAGAGTGGTAGGGGCAGGATCACGTGCCCGTACTCGCCGTTTCAGTTCATCCCAAAGGTGCTCAATAGGGTTTAGGTCTGGACTTCGCGCCGGCCAGCGCATAACAGGGATTCCAACTTCTTGCAGGTAGTCTCTTACAATTAAAGCGGTGTGACAGCGGGCGTTATCGTGCATTAACGTGAACCCACTGCCAACAAAACCCGCATAAGGGACAACCTGCTCCTCTAAGATCTCTGTTATGTACCGAGCAGCAGTCAGCGACCCTTGCCCGCGAGCACTTCCAGTCCGAGAAACACACACAAGGTTCGTTTTACCGTCGATTGACATGCCGCCCCAGAACATGCACGAGCCACCCCCGTATTCCACTGTCTCTTGAATACAGGCTTGTGCGAATCGTTCACCTTGCCTCCTATACACTCTTCGACGCCTGTCGTTGCAGAAAAGACACACCCTCGTCTCATCCGAGAAGAGCACAGCCCTCCATTGGTCTATTGTCCAATCCACATGGTCACGGGCAAATTGCAACCGGTCTCTCCTATGCTGTGCAGTCAATTTTGGCCCTGTAGCAGCCCTATGAGCTGCAATTTTCTTCTCCCGCATTCTTCTTCTAATCGTGGAGACGCTTACAGAAGTTCTGCGAGCTGATAGCAGTTGTTGTTGCAGCTCAACAGCATTGGAGAACCGATTACGTAAAGACGTCGAAACAATGAAGCGATCGTCTCTTTCCGATGTGCACCGTTGTCTTCCAGATCCACGTCTTCGGATATAGCCACCAGTCTCTTGGAAGCGTTGGAACACTCGTCGAACGGCAAAACGACTCAAGTTCAGTTGCCGAGCAACATCACATTGCCGCATCCCTGATTGCAGTAGTGCAATGACTTGAGCGGCTTCATCTGCAGTGGTATCCATCTTCTGGGGTATTTTTCTTGCTGTAGCTGTTCACGTGTGTTCACTTCAAAGGTTGAATAGCGAATGACCCACATTTAACCCGGGTCGCCCGTTTTATACCCTTGTAGGGAGGTGCAATTAGTGGCCCTTGCAATGCGCATTTTGACAACATTTTTTTTAACGTTACGTGCTAATGAAACCTGTTGTGTTTAGGGATTCTAACTGTTGTTAATTTAAAGGTCGTTAAGCATACTTTCAATTGATACCAATATTAATTGGGTTTAATGTATTCGTTACTGGCGGGACATGTTTTAAACTTATTTTCGAAGAGGTGCGATTTTTGTGACGCCGAGTGTATATTAAGATTAACACTTCGCCCGCGACTTCGTCTGCGCGTGTTTCTAATTTCAAACTCAGAGAATTTAAATGCCCGGTCACCCCCGTTATAGGATACTTTTGGAAAATGTAAAAATGGTCCGGTCCTGATTTTCGTATGTTCACCCCGATAGGGGTTGATTTTTTAAATATAGATGAATACCCATCCTTTATTTGATTCAGAGATTATTTAGGCCAATTTTTGAGTTTACCGAAGCAAGCAGTAAAATCTTTCCCTTATCACCGCGCGATAGGCGTTGACCTCTTGCGCCCGGAATTAGCATAGGCCATGCTGCGGACCGAGTGGAAGACGCAGTCAGTTTGTTAAAGTTTTTCCATGTGCTCGTAACACATATATACTACATATTATTTTTAATTGGTTTTCCTGATTTTATATAAAATCTAAAACTTAATAGTACTTATTTTTATGCATTGTAATAATTTATTTTAATACTCCTTGTATTATAGGCTTGTGCTAGAATCTAGTTATCTAGCAGTCACATAACTAGTGGCAAGTTTTTTTTTTAATAAATGTATTATTTGATAACCTGATGTTTTATTGCATTATCCTCTTTCTTTTAAACTTACACACAGGATTTTTGCGTCACTTCTTCCCAACTGAAACACTATAAATTAACGAAAGAAGGGTGCTTTGGAAAACTGTCTTATTTGAATGACTTTCAAAATGTACTGGTTTTATTAGCAATTTTTGAATATATGACTTGATAGAACCATACCTGAAGAAACCACATACATTCTTTCAAAGTCAATATGTTCAACCCGAATTCTGCATTCTTCTGCCGTCCTATTAAAAAACGTTCCTTACTTATCAGATTTATTATCACAGGTGTGCCCGCCGCGTTAAAGAAGGAGCTATACGTTAGAATAACAAGACTAGAAGATACTGCAACAGCCCAGCACAAGAAAACTGAACGAAACACCCAGAGACACACGACCGCAGCTTGTTCTAAATTATTTAAAGTAAATAAAACTGCAATAGCTACGAAAAGACGAAAACAACAATACGAATGTGATGTGTGTCAACGCAGTTTTGCAATAAAATCAAAATTAATAAATCATATTCGAATACATACTGGTGAAAAACCTTACAAATGTGAACTATGCCAAAAAAGCTTTAATCTGAAACATAATTTTATAGTACATCATCGTATACATACTGGTGAAAAACCTTTTAAATGTGAAATATGCCAGAAGAGTTTTATTCGTAAAATAGGATTGGAAGTACATTATCGGGTACATTCGGGTGAAAAACCGTATAAGTGTAAAATATGCCACAAGAGTTATTCTCATTCACATTCTTTAAAAGAACATTATCGCATTCACTCTGGTGAAAAGCCTTATAAATGTGAAACATGCCAGAAGAGTTTTATTCAATTAAAACATTTAAAAAGACATTATTTTATTCATACTGGTGAAAAACCTTTAAAATGTGAAATATGTCAGAAGCGTTTTTCTCAAAAAAAAGATTTGAATGAACACTATCGGTCACACACTGGTGAAAAACCGTACAAGTGTGAAATATGTCAGCGTAGTTTTGCATTGTTAGGAACTTTGAAAGTGCACGTTCGTACACACACTGGTGAAAAACCTTACAAATGTGAAATATGTAAGCGTACCTTTGCTCACCGTATTAATTTAAATGTCCATGGTCGTATACACACTGGTGAAAAACCTTACAAATGTGAAATATGCCAGAACAGTTTTAATCAATCACAAAATTTTAAAAGACATAAACGCATTCACACTGGTGAGAAATATGACGAATCTGAAATGTCAGCATCATGTTTCTATTAGTCTTAGTTTAAGTCCACACGAAAATTAGTAATTTGTAAAAAGTAACGACCGACCTTCGAACCTAACCTGTCGGAGTCAGGGTGCCCCAAGTCCCGAGATCGCTTTGCTCGCTCTTGGATCCTAAGTTCTCTTAATAACAATAAAAATCCTGAAGGCAAACAGTGAAAGTTAAGAAGATACGCCTCGCCACTCTGTGCCTACACAGGCTTAATTAACACTCTGGGAGTACGGTAGACAAAATTACATGGAGCCGGTTTTGCACCAATTCGTTTCTGTCACTGACTTTTTGAAATGAGAAACGAAATTCCGATTTTCAATATTCCGAAAAAATCTGTTTATTCGGAATATTGAAAATTGGAATTTCGTTTTTCGGAATGAAAACTCATCGAGCATAACATTTTTTGAATATATGAAAATCGGAAAACGAAGACATCGGGCATACGACTTTCGGTCCAATAAATTTCGAGATTCTTAAAAATAGATATTGTAATTTTTAGGTATTATGATATTCGGAGTTTTGAAAATCGGAATATCGAAATTCGGAATAAAATATTTCGGAGTATTTGGGAGTTCCCCGTTGAATTAGTTCACCAACATTGTTATGAAGATCGTGAATACTCACAATTTTTTTTTAATTCCACTTGGTAACTTGATTGGTGAGTTCTGAGGATTTGAAGGCTGAGTAGGTACGGCCTGATGAGATCATATAAACGATCGTTTTGGTTCAGGCCCTGTTCGTTGATCCGTCATTGAGGTCTGTTGTTTGTTTCTGACTTAAGCGTGTCTGGCTTCTGGCCGAAGGTTTTAAAATTCAAGTGTTGATGAGTATACAACGATTAAAAAAAATACGATCTCTAATCACACCTTACCTACTTCGCTATCAAATCAAGCTATGTTTGCAGAAAATCCTTTGAGCTCTCCTCGCACTAGGGAGGTACTTTAGAAACGGAGGGATTGATGTATTTGTCTGAGACAATCCCTCCTACTTTTGTTAAGACTTCAGCTCTTAGATTAATGTCCTAATTTTATAAATCTTTGTCTGCTCATTCACACGAGGACGTGGACTTAAACGATTTGTGTCTTTCTTGGCATCAATGTTTTTTAAGAAATCGTCGACGATGGGTCCCGTGTGAGTCCTAATGTACCATTGTTTTCATACAAGGCAATGGTAATGGACATATGTAACAGTTACATACTAGTACATTACTGCCGCGGCCTGTAATGGCTACTTTACTGGTTGCGCTGATGATGGCCGACAGCGCAGCGTAGTGCAGCTCCAGGCCGACACAGCGCGGTCAGCATGCAGCACTTGATGGACGAGCTGAGATAAAGGCCGAGGTCGTACGTCGAGGCCTTTACAGCGAGGATACTCGTAGCAAGGGCTGCAATGATGGCCAAGCTGGAAAGTCTAGAGAGCGTAGCTAGGCTAGCTCGAGGCAATCATAGCGTTACCAGCGAAGCAGTCATAGTGGACCAAGGCTTGTATAGTGCTTTACTCAAAAATGCAAGTACCTAACCTACATAAAACCAGCAAGTGATTTAACCTCTTAGGTCCCGATATACCGTAAGTGGTTCGAAAACGTCAGTTGCCGTTGAGCCCCGTAATACCGTATGTGGTATCGCGCGTACAAGCCAACTTCAACCTTATTTATATAATACACTATGGCTCAGAATCGCTTGAAAAAATTCATCCATAGAGCTACATTTTATTCGATTATTATGGTACCAAATATTTACTGAAATCAACTGGGTGTCATTATAAAAAAAAAAAAAAAGTCAAAGTCAAATCATTTATTTCAATTAGGCCATCAAAGAGGCACTTTTAAACGTCGATTTTTAAAATTAAGGAAATGGAATGGGATGGGATTGAATCTACACCCATTCGCTAAGGTAGGTTGTATGAAGAAGAATGGGCAAGAAACTCCATACTTACTCTTTTTAAAAATGTTTTACAATATTTTTATAACATCATTTGAAACAAAGAATGTGAAATCAATGTACCTTGAAAATCTAGACTAAAAATATGAAAATAAATTAATAGGAAAAATAAAAAAAAGCAAAAAGGTACATGGTGTTCACATTTTCACAAAAATATTGCAATTACAAAATTTATAAATATAAGTGTGTGAGCATTCAAATTTCAACCAGCTTGATTTCGTTTAATCCCTACATTGTACTATGAAGCAGGACCAGCATGTTTCCAAACATTTTTATCTTGGATATAATCTTCTAATTTATAATATGCTTGTTTACTAAGTGTGTTTTTTATATAGCTTTTAAATTTTCTTTCATTTAGAGTTAAAATTTCGTTAGGTATTTTATTGTAACATTTAACACAGTACCCCATAAAAGACTTTTGAACTTTAGACAATCTAAAATAAGGTTGATCAATTTTATCTTTATTTCTAGTATTAAAATTATGTCTATCGCTTATTTTATTAAAAAGGTGAAGATTTTTCCTTACATACATTATATTTTCATAAATAAATTGACAAGGAACTGTCATTATGTTAATATTTTTGAATAGTTCCCTAAGAGATTCGCGACGACGTAGATTGTAAATTGCTCTGACAGCTCGTTTTTGCAAAATAAAAATGGATTCAATGTCAGCTGCCCGGCCCCACAGTAGAATGCCATAAGACATTATGCTGTGAAAGTAGCTAAAGTATACCAAACGCGCAGTTTCAACGTCTGTTAACTGTCTTATCTTTCTAACAGCGTAAGCGGCTGAGCTTAATCGTCCCGCAAGAGATGCTATATGGGGGCCCCATTGCAATTTATCGTCTAGCGTGATTCCCAGGAAAACAGTCTGATTAACAAATTCCAGTTTTTCTCCGTTCAGTTTGATGTCACATTCGCTACTTCTAACATTTGGTAAAGTGAATCTCATACATTTTGTTTTTTTTTCATTGAGTACAAGATTATTCAATGTAAACCAATTTTGAACCTGATGAATAGCGTCATTTACCGCATTTAGATTTTGTGAACGTCGGTCTATTTTAAAAATTAGAGAGGTATCATCTGCAAATAATACCATCTTTGGTTGATTTTTAAGTAAGTGAGGTAAATCATTAATGTAAACTAAGAAGAGGAATGGACCCAGAATCGAACCTTGCGGAACGCCCATTGTCATTTTAGACCCTAACGAGCAAGCGAGAAAAAGCATCGCATCTTTGTCGATGTCAAAATGTCAAGTTGTCAACCACTTGATATGTTGTTTATGTCTTATTTTTTCCATGATAGGACTATAAGTGTACTGAAATTGATAAAGTATCGTGTTTATGTTAGATTTCAACTAAAATTTTAATTGGAAAACGTAAATTATCGAGTAGAAATAGGTTTTTGTCCCTCCTATAGGCCAATTCGGTTGTCAACAATGTATTTCTAATACCATGGAATTTCCGTTGTTTATTTTTTCGATTCAAGGTTAGTAATCAGTTGAAGAAGGTTTATGTAGTATCCTAAAAAACATTTTATAGTGATACCTGTTCATAATAACACGGATGATCGTTTACAAAGTCGTGCATTGAACTGCGCATGGAAAAATTACAGCTCCTCCTAAATAAATGAATTTTAGAGTTGGAATCTTATAGGAATAGTGTATGTGAGAATTTTTTTATTAGAATACTTATGTATTCGTTATATTAGTTCTAAAGTTTCGTGTAAATTGATTCAGTAGTTTTATCAAAAATAAATAAGGTACGTCAACAGGTCTAGTTACGGCTGTGGTTACGGCGAGAACTTTTATCTACAGGGTATTTTAATTCCGAAGTACTTATACAAGAGGTGTTTATATTGAAATACAAAGTCTCGTTACTAAGGAACACGAAACTTTTTACCGTTTGAGATAAGAGTCATTGTATCTCGAGTGATTACAATTATTGTGAGCGTCGGCCAGTGTTGACAGTCGCGCAATATTGACAAATAATAGCTCCACGTAAGTTGAATTTTGAGTTGGAATCTTATAACATTATATGTTGGAATTTTCTTATTAGATTACTTATATATTCGTTATATTAGTTCTAAAGTTTCGTGTAAATTGATTCAGTAGTTTTATCAAAAATAAATAAGATACGTCAACGGGTCTAGTTACGGCGAGATCTTTCCTATCTATGGGATATTTATAATACCAAAGTAGTCATACAAGAATTGTTTATGTTGTAATACAAAGACTCTTTATCAACGAATACGAAACTGTTTACAGTTTGTAATTTGAGTCATTCTAACTAGAGCGATAACGGCTAATGTAAGCGGCCGCCACTTGACGCGCGCGATGACGTAAGCGCTCGTAAATGTCAAGGACGGGACGGAGTTTACGATACGCGAGCGCGGTACCTGAGAGGTTAAATAAAATATATACTAATTTACTAGAAATATAAATAACAATTATGAAAAATACAGTTACTAAAATTCAACACCGACTTTCTCGGTTTCATATTACTTACTAATAGTTTGCGATAATTGTAATGCGATGTTTGACTGCTATATTTTACATAAAGCAAAAAAGTCACTAAATAAAATTTAAAATTTTGCTGAACCGCGCTTTTGTTCCTTCTTTGTATTTTTTTTTTAATATGGAATACAATCTTTTTGTCCCTACCTCTTTATATACAAACAGCTGGGGTGCGTTTAAATCTTCCGGCGATGTTTCATCGGAAAAAAATTAAACTAACGAGGGTTCGCTGAACGGAGTCACAAGTTTCTGTCAATGTTGTAGTTGTCAAATTCAATTGCCAGCTCAGTTTATTGAACAAATAATCAATTTGCCGGTATAATATAAATCCATAATCCACAAATAATATCCACTCTCTAAAATAAAAATAATATTCGTTTTTACGGCGCGAATCGAGCAAAACAACAAAACTTAATGTCAATCTGACAGCAGGATAAAATTTTGCGAGGTAAAAAGGTCGCAAAAATATATTCCATTTAGTAAAAACTTATACCAGCGGACGACCGTAAACGGGGCAGATTAAATTTTAGTTTGTTTCGTTTTTCGCCTCTCGGTGTGTTTGAACGGGGTGTTTGACATTTAGTCAGTATAAACTGGATAATTGATTTAAACGCAGCCCAGTTTATTGAACAAATAATCAATTTGCCGGTTTAATATAAATCCATAATCCACAAATAATATTTACTCTCTAAAATAAAAATAATATCCGTTTTTACGGCGCGAATCGAGCAAAACAACAAAACTTAATGTCAATCTGACAGCAGGATAAAATTTTGCGAGGTAAAAAGGTCGCAAAAATATATTCCTTTTAGTAAAAACTTATACCAGCGGACGACCGTAAACGGGGCAGATTAAATTTTAGTTTGTTTCGTTTTTCGCCTCTCGGTGTGTTTGAACGGGGTGTTTGACATTTAGTCAGTATAAACTGGATAATTGATTTAAACGCAGCCCAGTTTATTGAACAAATAATCAATTTGCCGGTTTAATATAAATCCATAATCCACAAATAATATTTACTCTCTAAAATAAAAATAATATTCGTTTTTACGGCGCGAATCGAGCAAAACAACAAAACTTAATGTCAATCTGACAGCAGGATAAAATTTTGCGAGGTACAATGGTCGCAAAAAATTCTTCCATTTAGTAAAAACTTATACCAGCGGACGACCGTAAACGGGGCAAATTAAATTTTAGTTTGTTTCGTTTTTCGCCTCTCGGTGTGTTTGAACGGGGTGTTTGACATTTAGTCAGTATAAACTGGATAATTGATTTAAACGCAGCCCTGTGTTTTAAACTTTTTTTTTTAAAACGTTGAAACGTTAAAATAGCGGCCGTCAATGTATTGCCGGCCTGTTAGAGCGGCCAGCAATGTTTTTGCTTTTTGCCTTGAAACAGACCGGCAAAGTCGACTTTGCTCCAACAAGGTTGTCAAAATAATGACCACATTACAAGCATTTTTAGGGTTCCGTAGTCAACAAGGAACCCTTATAGTTTCGCCATGTTCGTCCGTCCGTCCGTCCGTCCGTCCGTCTGTCCGCAGCTTAGCTCAGAGACGCCCAGTACTAGAAAGCTGTAATTTGGTGTAAATATACGGATTTGTTGTGTACGGTGTGTTGTGTGTTTGTTTTTTTTTTAGGGTACCTCCTGTACACGTAAAGTGGGGATGTTTTTTTTTTCTCTCGCGTACCCCTTAGTGTGGGGTATCATTAAATAGGTCTTTAAAAAATATTGACAGTTTCCATTCACAATTTTTTGCTAAAAAGATTCGTTTGTGAAATATTAAGCTTTAAAGTGCTAATTTTTGCTCGACTCGAGTGTCCCCCCCTCTACCAGCTAAACGGTTATGTTTGAGGGTGTGAAAAAATTCACAATAGTAGTATATATAACGAAATTTAAAAGAAAATTATCATGACTAAGTAGGCTTTACAAGTTTACGAGTAATAGTCGACCAACTTATAAAACGTACTTGGATAACATATTTTCCTATACAAAATGTATCGGAGAACATGTTCTTCAACTGCAAATGTAAGTTTGTCAACTTTATTTTTACAGCTTTAATAGGTGGGTATGTTTTGGGGATAGGTAGGTTTTTATTGTCAACTATTTTTAACTAAATTCAAAAAAAGGAGGAGGTTCTCAATTCGTCGTAATCTTTTTTTTAATGTATTTTCCCCGATTTCTCAATAAAGACGCCTGGACCGATTTTGAAAATTCTTCTTTTTTAAATTAAATTCAGCGAATCAGTTTAGTTAGTTCGCATAAGTATTTTGATGGGCAACTACGAAACCCTACACTGTGCGTGGCCCGACACGCACTTGGGCGGTTTTTTATTGAGTAAAAATATTGTGTTAAAAATTTCTGAATTGTAACTCGAACTCATAAAATTAATAAGCACCTTTAAGTACACTAGAAAATAGCTAACGGCGGGCACTTTTTAAGACAGTCCAATGTGAATGACCTTCAAAATTTACTGATTTTAAATAAATGACTTCTGAATAAATTACTTTTTATCTTGACTTGATTGAACAATACCCAAAGATCGTACTAATCCTACTAATAATATAAACGTGAAAGTTTGTTTGGATGGATGTTTGTTACTCTTACGCAAAAACCACTGAACGGATTTGGATAAAATGAGGTACAAAGATTGTTTATAACCTGGATTAACACATCTTTTTTTTTTCAATTCTGCATTCCTATACCGTCCTGTTGAAAACCTTCCTTACTTACCAGATACATTATCACAGGTGCGCCCGGCGCGTTAAAGAAAGAGCTATTCGTAAGAATAACAAGACTAGAAGATACTTCAACAGCCCAGCACAAGAAAACTGAACGAAGCACCCAGAGACGCACGACCGCAGCTTGTTCTAAATTATTTAAAGTAAATAATACTCCAATAGCTACGAAAAACGGAAAACAAAAATACGAATGTGATGTGTGTCAACGTAGTTATGCAACAAAATCAAAATTAATAAGTCATATTGGTATACACACTGGTGAAAAACCTTACAAGTGTGAAATATGCCAAAAAAGTTTTAATTGGAAACAAAATGTCAAAGTACATTATCGTATACATACTGGTGAAAAACCTTTTAAATGTGAAATATGCCAGAAGAGTTTTATTCGCAAAATAGGATTGCAAATACATAATAGGGTACATTCAGGTGAAAACCCGTATAAGTGTGGAATATGCCATAAGAGTTTCTCTTATTCACATCATTTAAAAGAACATATTCGTGTTCACTCTGGTGAAAAACCTTATAAATGTGACACATGCCAGAAAAGTTTTAGTCAGTTAAGACATTTAAAACGTCATAAACTTATTCACACCGGTGAAAAACCTTTCAAATGCGAAATATGCCAGAAGCGTTTTACTCAAAACAGAGGTTTGAATGATCATTATCGGTTACACTCTGATAAAAAATCGTACAAGTGTGAAATATGTCAGCGTAACTTTGCTTTAAAGGGAACTTTAAAGACCCATTATCGTATACACACTGGTGAAAAACCTTTCAAATGTGAAATATGTCAGCGCACCTTTGCTCACCGTAATAATTTAATAGCCCATATTCGTATACACACTGGTGAAAAACCTTACAAATGTGAAATATGCCAGAAGAGTTTTAATCAATCACAAAATTTAAAAAATCATAAACGCATTCACTGGTGAAAAACCTTATAAATGTTAAATATGTCAGCGAAGCTTTGCATTAATAAGAGCTTTAACCGATTCGTTGCGGTTGTGTTTAGACTTCAGTTCTTTGATTAATGTCCTTTTTTTTATAAACCTTTGTCTGCTCATTCACACGAGGACGTGGACTTTAACAATTTGTATCTTTCTTGGCATCAATGTTTTTGAATATTTGTATTGACACGTATGGAAAAATCGCGTTTGGTCTTATTATAACTATAAAAACAACGCTACAGTTTCCAAAGAAAAAAATTAAATTACAATTGTCATGACTTGTCGTGTGTTTTGAGGAATTGTCAATAGGTACGTCCACCGCGAGGGAGTTTCCTCGCGCGGAAAATGCCTCGCTCTGTGTGGACACACCTATTGACGGGTCCCGTAACGTGTGAATTCTCGTTCACATGGGACCCGTCAATCCTAAATCTAACCTAACATACCATTGTTTTCGTAGGAGACAATAGTAATGTAATGTATGTAACAAATGAATAAAAGCATTCTGTTAAAAATTTGTGACTTTTATTTCCTTTTTTTAAATTATAAATCTAGCTGTAACCAGCGAGCTCGCTTTAGTTTATGTCAATTAAACGGTGCGGTGTGGTAATTTTGATTTTGATGTCATAAATCTACGAGGTTAGTCCCAGTCAAGTACTCCAAACCACCTGACAAGGCGGCCTTACGGAGGCCCTCAAAGCGGGACTACTATTTCCTGCGAGCAAGGTTTAGGCCGAGACTACACCAAAGCTGAAGAACTGTTTTTCAGCTCGGGTGACTCCACCAAAACTGCGTGCGGTGTGCTGTGTGCTGCATGCTGTGCGAGAAGAGATGAACCTCATACCTTATTATTCTGAGGTTCAGAATACCTATGTAGGTACGTTAAGCTGATGCGTAATTGGTATTTATGAGTTAGTTGCTCGTTTAATTTATTTTTTATTCGATCGATACTTGATGCTAAGCTAAGTCCTGATATTAGTACTAAGAATCGAAAGGACTATTGACTCAAAAGGTAGGGATATGAGTAAAGTATCGGATTCGATATTGTGTCCCTACTCTCAGCACACCGCTCACTAGTCCAGTCAACGAGGATTTTTTTGTATGAAGACCAATATGAAGACTTTCGAAAACTTTCACATTAACTCGAAGTTTTTAAAAATTCATTAATGAATTGTTTAGTGCTTAATAATTTCCTAATACTTATACAGGGTGCCTTTTTTAGCACCGTCCAAAATTTTTCTAGGCATTAGGTATCAAACACTAAACCCATTTTTGAAAAAAAATCGATACTTCAAATTGTCATATTAAATCATTTTCTCACCGGATTTTTTTGAATTTATTAATTTATCTTTACCGTTTTTTCGTTACTTTTCGATCAGATCACAACTTACGTAATCTTTGTAACGGTAAAGATAAATTAGAAAATTCAAAAAAATCCGGTGTTTATAAATTAATATGCAACGATTGCAACGGGGTCTATGTAGGTCAGACAGGCCGTAATTTCGAGGTTAGATATAGGGAGCATGTTGCCGCTTATAGGAATGGCCATCCAGACAAATCACATTTCGCAAAACATTTAATCGATACCGGCCATTCCTTAAGCGACAATAACACGTATAAGATTCTCCATGTTTGTGATAAAAACTTCCGGTTGTGTGTGTTGGAGCAGTTAGAAATCTCTAAACATAATAATAATAATAATACACTGTTGAATGAACAAACAAACTTAATTACATCACCTCTTTTAAGTATGATTACAGGTAGATCGATACAAACGTCTTTATAACGGTTGTATCGACCGTTACTAATGCGTCATCACCACGCTATATAAAGAGGCGAGAGCTGTCAAACTGGCTCATTCGAGGCCGAGCGCTTGTCGAGTCAACATCTCCTGAGGATGCCCCGTGGAGGGGCGAAACACGTGTCGAGTATAGGTTTGATTGCATGGCATGTTTTTCTGTTTCTTGCACTTGTGCATATGCATGTGGGCGGGAGGTGGGTCCTTTGCTGCATGTGCATATGCATGATTGCATAGGGTGGGATTGCATCCTGCAACAAGCCTGGATTTTTGTCGCGGAATTAAAACTAGATATTTTTCATAACATTTAACATAAAAAAATTAAAATCGGCAGAGCATTTTTCACTAGAAGTTAGAGCGCGTTATGTAAAAAGTTGATTTGGAGTGACAGTGAAATCGAGAATTTATTGTATTTTTATATTTACCCATTCTAACTAATACATTTAAACAAATACAAAAAGAATTTGAGGCTGAGGAATTTTTCACATAAGCAATTTTCATATTTTTGTCATCTCGAAAAAAAAAAGTTGGATTATTGTGCATCTGTAATCTGTATCCCTTCTTTCATCATATGCAATCATAATATGCCAAATTTCAGTGCCGGAGGAATTTTTCGGACCACATAATATGCCTCGTTGACTGGACTACACAACACGCCGCTACCAGCACACCGCTCATTTATCACGTCTCCAGTACGCGTCGTCATCGTGCCATACAAATATTACACATCTCAGCAGAGCGGTCTCCACTGAAGATGTGCGGAGTAGAGCTGTGTCAATAACGCAATTCTATTGGTAGTTCAAAACGAACGAACGAACGAACGCCCGCTTCGCGGGGCTCCTATTTCTGCGTGTGTGGTTTAAAGTAACCTAACATGAAGGGGATCCCATTCCCTTCGAACCTAACCTGTCCGTGTCGGGGTGCCCACAAGTCCCGAGCTCGCTTCGCTCGCTCTTGGATCCCAAGTTCTCTTAATAACAATTCCAATCATGAAGAAAAACAATCAAAGTCCAGAGGACTCATAATTGAAATTCTTAATATCCTTAAAACTAAACTATCCTTGTAAAATCCGTCTAAATTATGTGCATGAATACATTTCATTGGACATGACTGTACTTCCAAAATATGATAGGATTAAACTCGACATAAAGGTAATAAAAGCGTGGTAAATAAACTCGACATTAAGGGAATAGAAACGGGACAGAAAACTAAGCTCGACATAGGGGTAATAGAAGCGAGACAAGGTTTTCGGCTCGACGTAACGGGACTCGACATAAAGGGAATCAACCTTCAAAACACGTCTCAACTCCGCACAGCTCGACACAGCTTTGGTGAAGTCTCGGCCTTAAAGTAACCTGATGCTGTCTACACATCAAAGCCGCGGGCCGGCCCAGCGGCACGCACCCACCGGCATGGCCGGTGGCCATGACGGCGGCCTTATTTTAAAACATGCTTGCCCGGCGGCTAGTAGCCGGCCTTCGAGGAATAGCGACGTGATTGTGTTTTTTAGCAACAAATACAATATGGAATGGGAAGACGAAAAAGTGACAAAAGTAATAGAAAATCTAAACCACAGAAGGACATGCCGCGACTGTCATGACTCCGGCACGCCGGCCCAGTTATAATAATATAATAAATTCCACAACTATCACACAATGCCATCTAGTCCCAAGCTAAGCAGAGCTTGTGTTATGGGTACTAGACAACTGATAAACATACTTATATATTTCTAAATACATACATATTGTAGATAAATTACACCCAGACACAGAACAAATGATCATGCTCATCACAAAAACATTTGTCCTGGGTGGGAATCGAACCCACGACCTTCGGCATAGCGGTCAGGGTCACTAACCACTAGACCAACAGGCCAGTCAAAAAAGTTATCCGAATTGCAACATTCAGGAAGCCGTTTATTAGAAGGGATTACCCGCCGGCAAAAAGCCCCCGGGCTCGCGTCTTTACTGGGTTTAAAGTTGTCTACACACCTAACCTAACCTATCCAAGCCTGCGCGCCATAGCCCCGAGCTCGTTTCGCTAACAGAAGGGCGCCTCTCACCGCGATTTTTCTAAAATCACCCCACAAGTTGGTGAAAAGCGGTATTCAAGACTCAAGTTTTAAGGGGAGGATATTAAACCACTACACGTAGAAACCTGAATTTTTAATGGTAGTTGCAGTTTATAATGTAGGTGAGCATGAAGAATGGATTTCGCGAAAATCGACCTCTAAGGGGGTGAAAAGGGGTGAAAACCTTTGTATGTAAAATCTTATTCCTTGGATTTAAAAACTTGAAACTTGGTACGAATATATGAGTATAAGTAAATAAAAATATAGACATTATTCTTTTTTCAAAACTACGCTCCGTGGTAATCTAGATCAGTTTAAAGTTTGTATAGGAAAATCATAACGTGCAAACCGATGAATTTGAAACTCAGTATATACAAATTCGATCAAAAATAAACAAACACGTGTTTTTGGGTTTTTCGAAAATCACCCCCTTCGTTGGTGAAAATGGGTGATTACGTTAAAGGGAAGGATTTTACTGCTTGCTTCGATAAAACTCAAAACTTGGCCTAAATAATCTCTCAATCAAATAAAGGATGGGTATTCATCTATATTTAAAAAATCAACCCCTATCGGGGTGAACATAGGAAAATCAGGACTGGACCATTTTTAGATTTTCCAAAAGTATCCTATAACGAGGGTGACCGGGCATTTAAATTCACTGAGTTTGAAATTAGAAACACGCGCAGACGAAGTCGCGAGCGAAGTGCTAGTAGTACTATAAAACATCAGCTTCTAAAACGAGAGCAAATATTGCATTATGGTGCCCGAGTATGCAAGGGGAAGTTTTGTGGGTTAAGCTCGCTTTTGTGCATAACTTACCTTTATGTGAAATGTTATAGTACGAGATCCGGTAGAAGAAATATATACCCTCATCTGTTATTTGAAAATGGCATATAATACATGCTAGATACTCTAAACGACAATATTTTGGTGATAGGTTGTCGGCCTAAATCGCGTACCGTCAATGTTAATTCATAAAAATTGTACTCAAAAATTTTCGTTCCACTTCCCTCATCTGTTATTTAGAAAAATCAAGTATTAGCTGATAGAATATACCTCAAGGAACCGAAAAAATATAGGTTGTCGGTGTCTAACCCTGTCCTTCTAATTAGTTGTCGGGTTTAAACAGGTGCGTTACCGTAGATAATATACCCTCATCTGTTATTTAATCGAATCAGATATCAAATGATAGGTTATTTTATTCTGAATCCAACAGTATTTAGTTGTCGAAGCAAAACTGTGGCTGAATTTCGGTTGTCTCAATTTTAATCGTAAAATTTGTTCCATAAGCGTTGAAGAACAAAAGACAAGATAATGATGCTGGTGTGCAGTTCTGCACCCAGACCAGTCGAAAAGTGTTTGGAAGACTAGTTTCACTTCCTACTAAGGTCGCGGCAATAGTGTGAAGTGTTGTGCGCGAAACTGCACAGACAGGTCGAAAAGTGTTTGGAAGGGGCGCGCCAAAGTTCACCTAAAATTTAAACTCTGATAATTGGAAACCCGAAAATGTTCTTCCTAACATTTTTCATCCCAACAATCACAATTCCTAACTACTCTGTCTCTAATGTTCCTATTCCGAAGCATTCAACTTCATAATGTTATTAGCAAAAAACATTTACTATACTTTTATTTGTTTTCCTATATTTTCTCAACATAACCCTATTTTTAAAGTCATATATTTTATCTGTTAAAACTAGGTGCAGCTTCGGGACTTGCTGGTACCCCGACTCGGACAATTTTGATTAGAAGAGAATGGCGGGGTCTTTCAGACCCCGCTATCCTCTTTGTGGTTATATTTTTTTAAACCACAGCCAGAAGTAGTAAAGAAACCACCCGGTTTCATAATTAAATGTAGTTAAATTTCTTGCCGATAATAAATGAACATCTATCATTATTATTAATCTAGTCTGAGTTGAATCCAGTGTTTGGTCAATGGAACGTGCTTACTTAGTCGGAAATTTTTTAAAACGAATTGATTTCATCTTTGTCGCATACAGTTTCGCGCACAACACTTCACACTATTGCCGCGACCTTAGTAGGAAGTGAAACTAGTCTTCCAAACACTTTTCGACTGGTCTGGGTGCAGAACTGCACACCAGCATCATTATCTTGTCTTTTGTTCTTCAACGCTTATGGAACAAATTTTACGATTAAAATTGAGACAACCGAAATTCAGCCACAGTTTTGCTTCGACAACTAAATACTGTTGGATTCAGAATAAAATAACCTATCATTTGATATCTGATTCGATTAAATAACAGATGAGGGTATATTATCTACGGTAACGCACCTGTTTAAACCCGACAACTAATTAGAAGGACAGGGTTAGACACCGACAACCTATATTTTTTCGGTTCCCTGAGGTATATTCTATCAGCTAATACTTGATTTTTCTAAATAACAGATGAGGGAAGTGGAACGAAAATTTTTGAGTACAATTTTTATGAATTAACATTGACGGTACGCGATTTAGGCCGACAACCTATCACCAAAATATTGTCGTTTAGAGTATCTAGCGTGTATTATATGCCATTTTCAAATAACAGATGAGGGTATACATTTCTTCAATGTATCCTAGACTATTATTTTAATTATATTATGTGTGTACAATAAAGAATAATGAAGTTTTCTATAAGGAAGTTGATTACCTACAGGAAAACGGTAAGAAAAATGTCACATTCATCAATGATATTATAAATTTATAAGTAAAAAAGGTGTAGCTATGTCATACGCGCTCAATAACGTATGCGCTCAAATGAGGCTGATTCACACATCTTGATCTCAGTGCGACGTTGCCAGCGGCACTTCACGTACCACAGACTGAATCAAAAGTAAAAGTGACTCAAAACTACCGAAAATGCCGTCGTGTGTGATAAAATATTGTACAAATTAAACATGCAAGACTTCTAAAAGTCAAGGAATCACATAACATTCGTAAATATACTATTTATCTTTAATATTTTCACAAATAAAACATTACGTTTTTATAAATATGGCGTCGTAAAAGAAAGAGTGCGAGCACGGGTGCGAGTGAGAGGAGACGCTGACGTACGGGGGGATTGATGACGCGTGGCGCTGTTTGTCTATCTAGCTGTCACTTTTTTTCTTATTGCGTTTTATCAAGCTATCCTTTTTACTTGTAGTGAAATGTAATGTGTGAATAAAAACGTGTGTATCTGTGTTGCCGCTCGGCGCGGAACAGTTTTTTACGTTGCTTTGTACGTGTATAACATATCTATGACTTTATAATATCATTGACATTCATATTTACAGTGTACAGTAATCTAGCCTAGTCCTTCATAAACATCTTATAATATAGATTCTCCATTACTTTTTCCTTAAAAACGATTAATCTCGGAAGCCAGTTTATATTCAATGGTCACCCTACAATCAACAACATCATAGGGTTGCCATTTTAAACGTTAAATACACCTAATTTTTCGGGAAACATCATTGGAGTTTTGTGATCTTTGCATTACAGTTTTTATTGTACAAGTATGCATTTTAAAAAAACTAACTCAATAACTATGTAAATGTGATGTTGGTAATGTTTTTATTTTGTGTAAACACTTACCAATGGCACAGAATATATAATAGTACCTAAAGGCCAATGGGCAGTGGTGGCCCAGTGGTATGGGCAGTGGTGGCCCAGTGGTATCGGTCCCGACTTACGAGTTGTAGGTCGTGGGTTCGAACCCCGCCAGGCGCATTACTTTGTGTAATTTATTTCATCACCACTGCTCTCAAAACGGTGAAGGAAACCGGCATGTCCTAGAACCAAAAATTCGAAGACATATGACATCTGCCAACCCGCACTGGGCCCGCGTGGTGGATTATGGCCCACTCCCTCTCACAGAGAGGAGGCCTGTGTCCTAGCAGTGGGAACATTATAGGCTGATGATGACTTACCAATGGCAGAAGGAGAAAAATCCTAAGCTGTGTGCCTCTCTTTCTTAAAAAATAAGGCACGGTTTTAATGTTACAAGCATTCGATCCCTAATAGTTCTGTATCCATGGATTACAATTAAAAATAATAAAACACTTATATGAATCATCCTCTAGATGTGGATAAGGTCGAAAATCGCTTGCACCTGTTTTTTTATCTCGCCATCGTTAAGCGAACTTTTTTCGTCCTTCAATCCATTTTTGACCTTATTGACATTTTTATGCAAACACCGGATTTTAATGTAGGAGCAAAATTAGCTTACGAGAATGAGAGATAAACAAACTAAATAAATGTCGATCATGAAAGACGATGGGGAAGGCGGCGGCGGCGGCGCCCGGCGACCGACTATTTTTCAACTAAATTACATCGCAATTTAGCGCCACCTACTGACATCGTTAGAAAGAGATAGGCATATAAATAACCGGTATACAGCTTGACATAAAAATGTAGAAAACCGGAAGTCGCCACTGTCTTCGCGCTACCAGCACTTTGAATGATTTTTTTTTTTCACTTATTACGTCAGTTTTCAGCTGTCAGAAATAAAAATTTTAGTTCCGTTTCAATCCGTTCTGGCCAAGCTGTACGTATTGTTACTTTTACCGAAACTAATTTCAGTTATTAGGTAACGTTAACGGACTTACGGGTATCGTTATTTTTTTATCGTTAACATAACGATAATTCGTAACGTTATTCTAAAAATAACGGTAATCCGGTCGCTGGTGATTCGCCGTCGCAGACGCTGGTAGGCCGCCATTTGTTTGGTTTTGTTTTTGCGTCATATTATCAGTGTACAGAGTTGTTAAAAACTCATTTCTAGTTGACTCGTTTAATCGTTTTCGATTTTAGACGAGTTTTTCATATCAAAACAAATAACTTTAATAGACCATCACTAGCGTTGCAGTTGCTGATATTTTTAGTCTATGGTGGATTGGTGGATTTTGTATTGTGATAGGTACTATTAATTATATATTCTAGTCTTGGGCATTCTAGTTCACTACCGAGAGCGCTCAATTTAGTTCTCCGCTCTTCAACGAACTAGTTCGTTCTTCTAGTTCGTTAGTTCCTAGCTCGTAATAGAGACCGACCGATCAAGAGCGATCAAATCGTTCGCTCGCAAAGAGATTTCAGATTTAGTTTGTCTTTGTTCGCTCTTTTTAAATACGGTTCCTGCTGCATGCGACAATTTGTGTAAAGTGTACGAAACGGGATGCGCGCATGATCGGTGAGCGAACGGGAGTATTATAGTGTAGTGCTGTCCCGCTCCCATGCAACGATCTTAGTTGAGTCAATCTCTTTCATTCTGTCCGAACTACTGAACTACGGAGCGGAAAATGTGGGAGCTAGCTCACTAGTTCATCTGTGGGAGCAGTTCTTTTGAACTAGTTCGTTCGCGAACTACACAAGACTAATATATTCTGTGATTGTGATCAATGGGGATGGCAACTCAAAGCTAATCGTAGATGGCGCTGCGATAGTTGGTCCCCACGTCTACCTTGTACAAAAAAACAAACAAGATTATTTGTTATAAAAATTGAGTATAAATACAAAACAAATATGGAAAATTATTCGTCCATGCAAGTACTATATACTAAAAGAAGAATTAAGACGCCGCGGCGCATCTACAAGAGAAAAAAAGTGATTTAATTGAGTGGTTATACATTTGATTTTACCGTAATAAATCCACAATTACTTGTAGTTGAGGTTTCAATTTTTGAGTTTAGGTATGTTTTACCTGTCCTCTCCTTTATCAAGAATATAATGCTGCTTTTGACTTTCTATTTTGATAAAATATCATAATGTTTTAAGTCAGTAATTTTAACCTTTTTTTCTATTTAGATTCGAGAAATATCACAATATATTTAATTTCTTAACACCACAACTATTACAAAACTCGTTCCAGGTGATAATTCTTCGATTTTCGAGCGATGCAATACTGGTACATAACCTCCAAAAGAAAAGTAGATATTATTTTGAAAAGTGTATTCCATCATTTTTACAGCTTATTACACAACATCTAGTCATTTTACATCAATAAATGTTTTTTTTTCTGAAAATTCCTTTGATTTTACAGTTCTTTGGGGACCAAACTGTCATTTTCACTTTGACACTTGCCTTCCCCATTGTGATGTAGCATTCATTCACAAAAAGAAAGATTAATAAAATTCATTGGATTAATTCTTCAAAACAAGTTGATTTGAGAGATATTTACCATGTAGTCTGTGTATTTACAAATCGACACCTGGTCTGACTGCTCGCCAGTTATACTCCCTTAAATAGTGCACACGATCATTGTTATCTTAATTAAACATACCTCACTTCAGTGTTTGCTGCTACAATACTCACCGCTATCAAGATTCTATTCATAGAGTATTCATATTATTTTAACCAGTAACAGGAACTCAGCAGTGTTTGAAATATGAACATCGAAAAGCTGCAAATGTGTAGGTTATGTTTAGTGGAAGATGTTCGCATGTTCAACGTTACGAACAAGGACCTGCAGACACTTTACGAGACGCTGACTGATGTACCAGTAAGTAAATTACCTATGTAAACATTACAGAAACGTATGTTTTCCATTTGATCTACATAATACAATAAGTTAACAATTTTGTTGCAGTTTGTAACTGAAGACAGTAGACCGACGCTCGCCTGTGTCTTCTGCTACACTAAACTGAAGCAATGCTGTCAATTGCAGAGGAAATGTCTGGAAGCAGAGAAGATGCTCACTGAGATGTTGAATAAGGATCATGAGGTGAGGTTTAAAGATACTGTAGGACTTGTTATTACACAGTCGGTCTATTAAATCATGACAATTAATGAGGGCGCTGCCGATGTCAACGACTTGTTTTTCGAATTGATAATGCATTTTTATTCCTTTTCAAGTCTATGGTGATAACGAGTTGCAAAACAAGTCGAAGACATACAATGTACCTCGATTTAGTGCTGCCCTGCTTTGAATAATTTTAGTTTCCTAAAACATCGTTTTTATGATTTCATAGACAGACTGTATCATAATTAATAATAATAATATTCCACAACTATCACACAACACCATCTAGTTCTAGTCCCAAGCTAAGCAGAGCTAGTGTAATAGGTACAGTCACGAGCAATAACATGTATACACAGAACAACATTTAAACGCAAATTACTCGGTCAATTACTGGCTTCCACCTTGAAATAAGACTTATTTCGTAATAGTATGGCTTCCACAATAGAAGTCTAATGAAAAGGCAAAAGTTTAATCAATATAGTAGCAGAAAAACGCTTTTGAATACTGCTTAGTGTATACATACTATTGCTCGTGACTGTACTAGACAACTGATAAACATACTTGTATATTTCTAAATATATACATATTATAAATAAATTACATCCAGACACAGAGCAAAATATGATCATACTCATCTCACAAACATTTGTCCTGGGTGGGAATCGAACCCACGACCCCGGCATAGCAGTCAGGGTCACTAACCACTAGACCAACAGGCCAGTCGCCAGATGAATGTAAATAATTAGTAATTGAAATAATTAAGTGATTATATGAGTTAATTCAAAGATTACGGGTATGAAACATTTTTTCTCTTTTCTTTTTCCTGCAATCTGTCTTGTCAATATTAAATTGGAGTTTTGTAATTGAAGGTTAGTATATCCATATCTATCTAATATCTTTAAACGAGCAATTCTTGTATATTTATTTATATATAATCAGGATCTCAGAAACGGCTCCAAGGATTTTCATGAAAGTTACAGATTAGGGGTTTTTCGGCTCAAGGAATCGATTTATCAAAGTCCCAGGTTCGAGAAAAGCTTGTTTCCCAAGATATAGACATTTTAAAAACCGAGCGAAGCTCGGTCAACCAGATATTAATCAATTAATGCTCCATGTTGAGCTGCCGGTGTCATGGAACTGTATAATCAGGTGACCCTGGAACATAAAGGGGTATTGAAGGACACCATGGATATGAGTCAGTACTAGTCTGACAGTCCCTCCGGTCCCGCCCTGTGTAGGAAGACTCATTTGATGATTGTGCCACAAAAAAAATAATACTCCCAGTTTCAAAAAAGATCTTGAGGAGCTCGTCTTTTTAGACTTCTGAAAGTTCTTTGTGGTTGTTTTTCTATTAGGGTTTCTTCCAAGTTGTTTGGGATGTGCATTTCTTTTGTGGAAGTGTTTGGGCATTTGTTTCAAATCAAAATCAAAAAGTTTATTTCAAGTAGGCCAGTTACAGTCACTTTTGAATTGTTAAAAGACAAAAGTAAAATAAAATAGTTTAAAAATAGTTATGGTGGTAATACTTAGTACTGTAGATGCCCATTCCAAAGCGTTTAGTGTAGATACTTATGAAATCATGAAAGAAATGATTTTCTCAAGCAACTATGGTAAAATGATGACTGAATTCAGCATTTGACATACATAAAGTATAATATAATAATTATACCAACTCTTTACAGACAATACCACAAGAAAACAAAGATCCACTGGACAATTTCAGTGGGTATATTACATCTCCAATGGTGCATGTTAACTGTGTACTTGATGATAGTCAATTAGAAATTGAAGAAATCAAAGAAGAATTACCAGATGATTGTGAGGAACACAATGATATTAATGAGATCAAGGAGGAACATCAGACTGGTATGTTATTAATATAAGATGCTGGTTATTCATTGATCCAAGAGTTTTAAGAGTTCTGTCAAACGGGGTACTTCAAATCCTGGGGTTAATAGAATGGAAAAGAAACTTTTAAAAAGGATTTCAATATTGAATTAATATGGTATGTTTCCAACAACTACTTAAGGCCGCATATTCTGAAAGTTGGCAACATCGCAAAAAGCTGTCAAATATTAACAAGTTTTAATTAATTTGGCAAATTTTCTGTATGAAAACAAGAAATATCGCTCTCTAGTGCACTAAAAAGATGATATAGGAATGCAATTAAAACACTGAATTTGATGTTGTAACTAGAGATGTGCCGTTGCCGGCAATATTGCCCAAGGTGGGAATATAGGTGGAAATATTGCCGGCAATATTGCCGGGAGTGGAAATATTTGGGAATATTGCTTAATTTTAAGTCAAAGTGAGTGCGAAAACTATGTAACACACTTAAAATTAGCATTTACAGACCATAGTCTACATTATATACAAAATTTTTTTTTTTTTTTGGAAAATTGCCAAAATTGCCGTCAATTTTGGCAATATTCCCGGTATTTTACCGGCAATATTGCCCATTGTTGCCGCACAGGACTGTGAATATAAGAAATTACACATACGTTTTAAGATAAGAATTGACGATCATTGTATATTGAATAATTGAATAAATATTGAATAAATTCGAATAATTTATTTTAATGTTGTAGTTTAATCTAGTCAACGAATGCTCAAAGCATAGAGAGAAATTCTAGAAATACATTTTTTACTACGTAACTTTGTTTGGACTAGTTAGGAGGTGAACATATCAAAACCATGAGCTCTGGGGGGGGGGGGTTTAAGGTACCATTTTTTGGTTTTTCGCTTACATCTCGGAAAACCATGCGTTCTAGCAGCATAGCGTGTGTGAACAAAATAAAAAACTAAATCAATTTTCCGTAAGTTTTACTCAGTAAGCATTTCAATATCTTGTAAGTTTTCGAGTTTTCATAGTTTTCGAGGTATCCGCTTTTGAAAGTCTGTAAATTAGGGGAAAAAAACATTTTTAGTTTCGCGCATTTGGAAAGTTGTATTTGATATCGCCATAGATCCAGAAAGCAGTAGCAGTTGATTCAGACCCTCCCTTCACCACCTGCGATGAACAGAGCCAGCATGCTGCATCTTGAGGTGATATGGGCCTCCAGATCTTTATCTGGAGGCTCCAGATCTTTATCTGGGTGTCGAGTCGGCTAATTATTAGTCAGAATGGCGCCACAATGGCGTTTCAATTGTAGTGCTTATTCGAACCAGGAGTAAAAAATGGTTCGAATAAGCACTACAATTGAAACGCCATTGTGGCGCCATTCTGACTAATAATTAGCAGACTCGACACCCAGGTATAAGTAGTTCTTAAATTCGGTGACCACCATCAAGCTTGATATGTCTTGTCTTCCCCCACCGAGGGAGCAGTAAAAATTAGCATAGAAACTCATTTTAAATTATACTAGGTACTTACAGACTAGGTAGGACTGTACTATGTAGGAGGAAATCCGCACCCATAAGAGATGCAGAAAAACTATCTTTGGAAACTTTAGTTCTTTTTTGTTGTAAACAATTTTCGTATAGGTAGGTATTAATTTTTGGTCAAGTGTGAGTTGCCCACAAAAACACACGGAGGAGTAGGTACTACAGGGAGAGCCTGAAAAGACTGCTGCTGCTTTCTGGATTTATGGCAATATTAAATAAGACTTTCCGAATGCAAAAAGGTAAATATGGTTTATTGAAAACTATACAAGATATCGAAATGGTTACTAAATAAAACTTATAGGAAATTTATTCAGCCTTTGTTTTATTCATACAAACCATGCCGCTAGGAGGCATGGTTTCCGAGTTATAAGTGAAAAATCAAAAAATGGAACCTTTAAACCCACAGCTCAAGGGCTAGTGGCGGGGACTTTTGATAATTATATTCACCTCCTAACTAGTTCAAACAAAGTAACGTAGTCCAAAATCGTGTTCCAAGAATTTCCCTCTATAACTGTTCGTTGAGTGGGCTACTAGTTTTTCATGCAAAATCACATAGCAAAAACAACGAGTATAAGTATCTATACAATATGGAAGTATAAATCTCTGTCAAAACTACAAATAATCAACAAAAATAACATTATTTTAATGCATTTGTTTCGGTAATTTTTACATAATCAGTAAATCACCGTTTAGAGTAACAACTTAGTAGTTTTTATAAGGCGGACTTAATGCCGCAACGTATTATCTACAGTAATATAAACTGCACC
This sequence comes from Agrotis clavis, assembly GCA_954870645.1. Lineage (NCBI taxonomy): Eukaryota > Metazoa > Arthropoda > Insecta > Lepidoptera > Noctuidae > Agrotis > Agrotis clavis. Next base: position 8,261,836 of record OX940944.1, on the reverse strand, counting down.
TGCAGTAATAATAAAATATAGGTACTGGTGTTATTTGACTGGCAACTTTGGCAATATTGCCAAAGTTGCCGGCAATTTTGGTATTTTACCGGCAGTGGCAATATTGGGAATATTGCCGGCAGTGGGAATATTGCCATCAGGCACATCTCTAGTTGTAACCGTTTCAGGTGTATATAAGGCATTTGGAAAGCTTCCAAATGCTTTTTTTACATCTTAAACTATATATTCGGTGTTACGATATTAATAATTGCATTCCCTTATGAATTTTTTAGTGCACTACAGAGCCATATTTCTTATTTTAATTCAGTAACAATGTCAAATTAATAATTAAAACTTGTTAATATTTGACAACCATTTTCGACGTTGCCAACTTTCGGAATATACGCCCTTAATTTTAAAGTGAAACTTTTATTACATTGTCTCAAGATTTTTGGTCTGTGTGTTGCATGTCGCGTGACGGTCGGCTGCGGAGTAGGGATAAATTAGTGATAGGTGCTCGTCAGAGTAGCCATCGCGGACATGGCGTCGCCTTATAGTTCGCATCAGCTGACAGTGTATTGTAAAAAATAATGTGAAAAAGTTTCTTTTTTACTGTGGTTTAATTAAATCACATAATCCTTTTTAGGATTCCATAGCCAAATGGCAAAAAACGGAACCCTTATAGATTCGTCATGTCTGTCTGTCTGTCTGTCCGTCTGTCCGTCCGTATGTCACAGCCACTTTTTGTCGAAAGTTTAAGAGCTATCCTGTCGAAACTTGGTAAGTAGGGGTGCGTTTAAATCTTCCAGCGATGTTTCGCCGGAAGATTTAAACGCACAGGGTTCGCTGAACGGAGTCATATCTTTTTGTCAATGTTAGCTGTCAAATTCAATTGACAGCTCAGTTTATTGAACAAATAATCAATTTGCCGGTGTATTATAAATCCATAATCCAAAAATAATATTCACTCTAAAATAAAAATAATATTCGTTTTTACGGCAAGAATCGAGCAAAACAACAAAACTTAATGTCAATCTGACAGCAGGTAAAAAGGTCGCAAATTTTTTTTCCTTTCAGTAAAAACATAGACCAGCGGACGACCGTAAACGGAGCAGATTAAATTTTAATTGGTATCATTTTTCACCTTTCGGTGTACTTAAACGGGATGTTTGACATTTAGTCAGTATAAATGACATGGCCGGAATTTGTATAGAGCGATGCCCTGACAAAAAATATTAATGTACATTGACAAACAGTACCTCATATTAAAGCTTACAGGTATTTATTTGTAGTAGTTTAAGTTTTATGAACAGAGAACAAGCGAGAGATACTATAAACAGGATTTTAAAAAAGTGCCTGAACATTTTGAATAGCAATTTCCGATTGCTATTCAAAATGTTCAGGCACATTTTTTTCAGGCGGAACAATAGGAGAATTGGTATTTTCAGTAGATAGAGGCCGTTTCTTCACTAGGCTCGTATTAGATTTGTCTCTTCATACAGACTGGTCAGTTCCGTGTGGCTAAAGGCGCGGCCCCACCGCAGCGCATGCTTATACTGTGTACGGCGCATTTTAGCTGCGTGTATTAATTTAGTTGACGACGTCGATCTAGGTTTCCACTGGAGTACACACGACTATGTTTATCGTGGTACGGCGCACGGAGAGCCTACGCACGTGCCACTGCAAAACCGCCCTACGATAATCGAGCTGTACATAGTCGTGGGTCATATTCGTGTACTCCAGTGGAAACGTAGACCCACGTCGACAGCGTTGAGCTATGTAACCGCCTATTCGAGCAAGCCACGCGTGTATCAATGACGTCAATTCGTGCATAGCTTCTCCGTAGGTTGCAGTGGACACAACCACATACATTTTCTTACAAAGCGAAGCTTTCTTACACGTGCGTAGCCTCTCCGTGCACTGCGGTGGGGCCGCGTCTTAATGCTCAGTTAACTATTTTTGTTAGACTCTTTTCAAAAGTTTCAGATCGCCAAAGCAGGGACAGACGCAGAGAAACAGACAATAAAACACTAAAATGATGTTTGTATTTTTTATTAATTAATTATATAATTGAGTGCAGGTTTATCAGCTGGTAGCGGTAGTGGAGGTAGTGGTGTATCATAAGCGATAGCAGGATTAGCAGTTGGTAGAAGTGGTTCAGGCAATGCAGGTTCATTTTTCATAGTTAGACATCTAGCCTGTTTAAGTATATTTAATATCAAGACAGTGCCGGTTAGCTTGTATCCAACAGGGATGATATACTTGCAGATTTGCTCTCCGATCCTGTAACATAGACATTTTAAGAGTAAATGGAAGAAATAATACAGGTAGTGTAGTAAACGTGGTTAATTATACTTGATAATAATTCGGGTGCAATCTCAGATACTAGCACACGCTAACCTGATTGTGGGATTTCATGAAAAAATATTGTTATGTACTGATTTCTAGTGTGTGGTATCAAAATGCGTAATATGAATATAATTACGATTTAGGTACGTACCTCTTCTAAGGATAACCATTCAGACATTGTATTTTGTAGCTGCGGTATTAAAGCTGTTACAACATTATACCGTCGCATTCGTTAAGTGACCACAATACAATTCAGACACTTAGACATGGTGACCGTCAGAATCCAAATCGTACGTCTATACAAGTCCATTTTACACAGCAGAATACTATTAACTTTGGAAGCGTAAACGAAAGTCTGATAAATGATAGCGTGAAGTCGGGTTAAAACATCTAAAATCCAATACAGTAACGAACACAGTAAAACGTGTTAAGATCAACGCAAGACTATACAGTTTTGACAGTTTTGGCGGGTCAGATCAACTGTCGCAGAAACGTCAAAATAAGTCTAGGACATTTGGATACGCACTTTTAAATATATTATCGATTTATAAAGTGGTGCGTTAGTCGCGTCAAGACGCGCGCCATTCGAAAAGTGGTAAATTATCCTAATAATAAAATCATTTACGTACAATTCTAACAGTCACGGGCGTTTTATAGGTATTTTAATATGACCATCAAGCATAGTTTACAAAGGTACACTGATTGTCATAAGCGTGTATCCAAACGTCGATGCAATTGTCTCTTCCTAGCAATGAATCAAAAGGGAAATCACCCTTAAAACATTTAATTTTTAGGAATTTTCCTCGCCTGTTTTAGAGAATCGTAATTGTTGCGACTATTTTTTATTAATTTTAGAAGAATTTTTCGTATAATTGTTATTAATGTACAGTATGAAATTTGGATTGAGTTTTGAGGGCAGAATCCGGCCATGTCATTTAAACTGGATAAAGGATTTAAACGCAGCCTAGATGTATTATGTGAACCGCATTAGGATTTTCACACAAAAATAAAACAAAAACCTATTTTGGGGGTACCCCCATACTTAGAATTGAAACACAAAACAATTTTTTTCACCTGACCCATACGTGTGGCGTACCTATCTATTAATAGATCTTGAAAAATGATATTGAGGTTACGAATATCATTTTTTCTAAACTGAACAGCTTGCGCGAGAGACACTTCCAAAGTGGTAAAATGTGTGTCCCTCCCCCCCTGTAACTTCTAAAATAAGAGAATGATAGAACTAAAAAAAATATATGATGTACATTACTATGCAAACTTCAATTGAAAATTGGTTTGAACGAGATCGAGTAGGTAATTAGTTTTTTTTAACACGTCATAAATCGTAAACCGCAATTTTCCTTGCAAAGTTGCAACCAACTACAAGAACTTTTATGTTATGTTACTTACTGTTACGGAACCCTTTATGGGCGAGTCCAACTCGCACTTGGCCGGTTTTTAGGTTTTAGGGTTCCGTAGTCAACAAGGAACCCTTATAGTTTCGCCATGTCCGTCCGTCCGTCCGTCTGTCCGCAGTTTAGCTCAGAGACGCACAGTACTAGAGAGCTGTAATTCGGTGTAAATATACGGATTTGTTGTGCCGAAAAAGTGGTAAAATAAAATCTCGTAAAATATTTATTTTTAGGGTACCTCCTGTACACGTAAAGTGGGGATGTTTTTTTTTTTTCTCGCGTCGCCCTTAGTGTGGGGTATCATTAAATAGGTCTTTAAAAAATATTGATAGTTTCCATTAACAATTTTTTGATAAAAAAATTCGTTTGTGAAATATTAAGCTTTAAAGTGCTAAATTTAGCTCGACTCGAGTGTTCCCCCCCTCTACCAGCTAAACGGTTATGTTTGGGGGTGTGAAAAAAATCACAATAGTAGCATATATAACGAAGTTTAAAAGAAAATTATCATGACTAAGTAGGCTTTTTTTTTTTTTTTTTTTTTTTTTTTTTTTTTTTTTTTTACGTGGCAAAATCATCAAATGAGTCCTCCAGCCCCGGGCAGGGCGGGAGGGACTGTCAGACTTCTACTGACTAAAATCCACGGTGTCCTTCAGTAGCCTGTTATGTTCCGGGGTCACGGTAAGGAAATAATCCCGCGACCCCGGCAGGCTTTGGCCCTCTGAGAGGGGGGCCCCGTCATAATGATGACGCTCTTTGAGGCGCGCGTGGGACACAACGCGCCGTCGACCCGGGCATGGTCCATGGTCGGGCAGCGAGTTGCCCTTTACTCGCTGCCCGCATGCCCGCGCCTACGGTGGCCGGAGATCGTCCTGCGACGTCCGTCGCCGTGGGCGTGCACCACCGCGGGTGGGGCGGAGGGAGGACACTGTCCTCTCTCGCGCGCGGCCCGCCTCCTCCTTCGCGAGCATTACTGCCTCGCAGAAGGAGCTGACCGCTTCCCACTCCGTCTCGCCCCGCAGCATGGCCGCAACCAATGCCGGGCGCGAGAGGTCTCCGCCTATCGCAGCCGTGAGGACACGTCGGTGCTCCGCCCAAGCTGGGCAGTCCTGCACCGTATGCTCCACCGTGTCCTCCGGGCGATCTTCGCAGTGGTGACACCCAGGCGTTTCCTCCTTCCGCATTAGACACAGGTACCTCCCGAAGCATCCGTGCCCGGTGAGGACCTGCGTCAGGCGGAAAGTAAGGACGCCATGACTTCTCTCCAGCCACTCCTCAAAGAGGGGTCTTACCGCCGCAATTGCGGCGTGCCCGATGACTAAGTAGGCTTTACAACTTTACGAGTAATAGTCGACCAACTTATAAAATGTACTTGGATAACATATTTTCTTAAACAAAATGTATCGGAGAACATGTTCTTCAACTGCAAATGTAAGTTTGTCAACTTTATTTTTACAGCTTTAATAAGGTATGTTTTTACGTTATGTGTTTTAGGGATAGGTAGGTTTTTATCGTCAACTATTTTTAACTAACTTCAAAAAAAGGAGGAGGTTCTAAATTCGTCGTAATCTTTTTTTTTATGTATTTTCCCCGATTTCTCAGACTCCTGGACCGATTTTGAAAATTCTTCTTTTTAAAATTAAATTCAGCGAATCAGTTTAGTTAGTTCGCATAAGTATTTTGATGGGCAACTACGGAACCCTCCACTGTGCGTGGTCCGACACGCACTTGGCCGGTTTTTTATTAATAAAATAATACTTCATTATTTTGAGACCTTGCTGGGAACATTATCATCATAATTTATTGTTTAAGTCCCTTACAAAGCTATGTTAAATACCCCTGGTGGTATTTGGAGAAATTTGACCTTTAGGTACACTAGCGAGAATCGTAATAAAACCACTGTGCACTGTTCTGCCTTGATAGCTCATATCTCATATATTAAAAAAAAAACATTTGCCTTATATGCTAATCACGGTAACCAAACGATTGCGACTTCTAAAAAGACTACAACGCCATATATCGAGCACGTGTGAACTATTTCAAATAACTTAAGTCGTTGACATACCGCCCACCAAGGACGTTACTGACGGAATGTCCTTCTAAATTGAACTTACATTGCACATCACAAACGCAAGTTGAACTACTATACATTTTGTATCAGATAAAAAAAATAACTTACTAAAATCTACAATCTATCTAATCTACATGTTCCTAGATATACATAATTATAACACTCAATAATTTACAGCTTACAAGAATGTTACAATGACTTAGAGCTAAACATGCATTATTCTAGGTTTCAAAACAAGATATCTGTAAATCTACATATAAAATTGTAAATAGTTTAAAATAATGTATAATTTTGATTTGTTCTCATTTGATCTAAGGTTTAAAAAAGTGTAAAATGGTTGTATAATTTGATTCGAACAAGATAAAATATGTAAACAATAAAAACAATAAAATCTTATTCAACTACGGGTAAAATACATATTTTGGATGTTGGCCTTTTGATTGTCGAGGATTTGGTGCGTAACGTGACAACACGGGTGATGTTATCATCCCCAGGATGTTTTTCTATAATCCTACCCATTAACCAACGACTTGGCGGCAGGTCGTCTTCTTTGACTAATACAATGTCTCCAATTTTTGGCTCAGCAACTTGGGAAGACCATTTGTAGCGATTCATCAAAGTAACGAGGTATTCATGAGACCAACGTCTCCAAAACGACTGAAGCATTCGTTGGATGAATTGCCAGCGTGATAAATAATTAGTGTTAGAGTCAGAGTAATTGTTATCTGGTACATTCACTACGGGCTCGCCAATTAAAAAATGTCCAGGTGTTAAGGGTAACGGTTCACCAGGATCATCAACCTTAATTGTGCTCATAGGTCGCGAGTTCAGGCACGCTTCTACTTGACTGAGAAGTGTAGTCAGTTCTTCAAATGTGAGAGTCGCTTCACCGATCACTCTTTTCAAATGGAACTTTGTGGACTTCACTCCTGCCTCCCAAAGTCCGCCAAAGTTGGGACTGTGAGGAGGAATGAAGTGCCACTCCGTACCATTCGCTGCGAGATGTTCGGCTATGGCAGGTTGATTAGCTGTCAACTGCTGCAGCTCTCTGGAGGCACCTACAAATGTAGTGCCGTTGTCACTCCACAGTTTCGCACAATGACCTCGTCTAGAGACAAAACGTCTAAACGCCGCTAAGAAGGTTTGAGTGCTCATGTCACTCACGGCTTCTAAATGTAATGCCCGAGTGACCATGCATACAAACAGGCATATATAGCCTTTGTATGAACGGTGGCCACGACCTTTCGTTGTCCTCACATTAATTGGACCAGCGTAATCAACCCCGCTATGCAAAAATGGTCGAGCTGGGGTGCACCGTACAGCTGGTAGTGAACCCATGAATTGGTTTTTAGTACTGGCTCTTTGTTTTGCACATGTCACACACTTGATGACATGATGTTTGACCACGTTTCTGACCCCTATAACCCAGTAGGCTGTCCTTAAATAGTTAATCATGAGCTGAGGACCCCCGTGAAGGGTTTTATTGTGTGCGTCAGCTACGATTAGCCGAGTTAGGTGACTGGAGTGAGGCAGAACTACTGGATGTTTCATTTGTTCGCTCAGCTCTGATTTCTCCAGTCTACCTCTAACTCTCATAATGTCCTTTTCGTCGAGGTAGGGGCAGAGTGACTTTAATGGACTATTTGTTGATTGCAAATAGCCTTTGTCCTTCAGTTCGCTATATTCTTTTGTAAATAGTTCTTCCTGTGTTTTCCTGATACAACATTCGAGTGCAGCGTCTAATTCATCCCTTTGTAAATATCCCTTTCTGTACATTTTGTTCTCCTTTAAAAATCTTCGGCAGTATGCAACAATCCTTATCAATCTTCGTAACTGAGAAAACCGATCGAAGAAGGAACAGTTTGGAATGATGGCTACATTTGCCTTTGCTAACTCTTCTAAATCTGCACTGGAATCATTATTTGGCCTATTGTAAATTACGTTTTGTAATTTGAGAAACGATGGTCCAGAAAACCATAAATCGTTTTCTAGTAGTGCACTGGGAAGTATTCCTCTAGAGGCGCAATCTGCTGGATTATCTTTGGTGGGGACATGAAACCACTGCGACGCTTTCATCGAGGTCAATATTTCAGACGTCCTATTGGCCACAAACGTCTTCCATTTACTTGGGTGGCTATTTATCCAAGCCAACACCACAGTGGAATCCGTCCAAGCCTTGACCTTGTCTTGGGAGATACTCAAAACTTCAGATGTTTGAGCCAGTATCTGTGACAGCAAAACTGCTCCACAGAGCTCTAACCGAGGAATACTGATCTGCTTAACTGGTGCAACTCTGGTCTTAGCAAACAGTAACGACACCTGAACCTTGCCATCTGCGTCTACACTCCGCAAGTAAATCGCAGCCGAGTATGCTGTTTTGGAGGCGTCACTAAACCCGTGAAGTTCCAGATGATCATTCGACTTAGTGCCAAGCCAACGAGGAATCCGGACCTTAGTGAGTAGTAACAATTCCTCACGATACGATCTCCATTCATTACTTAAATTAGTGGTGAGCTCCTCATCCCAACCAACACCTGCAAGCCACAATTTCTGGATAAATACTTTCGCTAAGATCACACTAGGTGCTAACCAACCTAATGGATCGAAAAGTCGTGCTATCACAGAAATAATGGATCTTTTAGTCATAGGTGCGGTCGTCGGCGGCGGGAGATTCACTGTGTACTGGAAGGTATCTGCGTTACGGTTCCAGGTAAGTCCTAGAATTTTAATTGTGCTGTCTAATTTTATTTCTACTTCTTTGTCCTTGTGTTTTAGTTCCTTAGGTTTGTTGTACTGTATTGTTTGGTTTGTGTCCTGTATGATTTTGTGCTTACTTGTGTTGTTCTTTTTCATGTTGTCCTTTGTCCTTATTTGATCTGTTTGTCCTTTCACTATATTATTTTCAATTTCTTGTACTCTATCTACTATTTCTTGTTTGTTGCTATTCCATTTTTGGAGCGTGAATCCACCCTTTCCTAATAACACTGTCATTTGCCTATATATTTCCAGGCCTTCCTCTACGCTATTACAACCGGTCATCAAGTCGTCCATATAAAAGCAATTCAGAACTCTGTCAGCAGCAAGATTGTAAATTTTGCCTTCATCGTAGGCTACTTGATGTAAGGTTCTGACTGCTTGGTATGGTGCTGATGCCGTACCAAAGGTAACCGTCACCAGCTCGTAGTCCTTGATTTCAGTTTCAGGATTGTCTCGCCATAATATGCGCTGAAACATTGCGTCTTCTTCAGAAATCCTGACCTGACGGTACATTTTGACGATGTCCGCTACCAGTGCTATAGGATGAAGTCTCCATCTTAACACTGTGTGTCTCAAGTCAGACTGCAATGTAGGTCCCACCATCAACGTGTCATTGAGTGAGACTCCATTGTTGTTCTTCTCGGACGCGTTGAAAACCACACGTACTTTCGAGGTACTTTTGTCCTCCCTGATTACAGCATGATGAGGCAAGTATACCGCTATATCCTTCTTATTGTCCTTCTTGTCTATCTGCCTCATGTGTCCTAGTTGTAAATATTCTTCTATAACCTGCTTGTACTTTTCCTTTAGATCTGTATCTCTGTCCAGTCTTTTTTCCAATGACTTAAATCTCCTTTCCGCAATAGCACGAGAGTTTCCACCCTTGCAGGAAGGATTTTCATCACGAAAAGGTAGTCTCACCACGTACCTTCCACTGCTATCTCTTACTGTCGTTTTAGTATAAAACTCTTCACACTTCTTTTCTTCCGGTGTTAGTATTTTCTTTGAACTATTTTGCTCTTCTAACTCCCAAAATCTTCTTAATATTTCGTCTTCCTTAACTTGTGCATGCAGTACATTAAATTGAGGTGAGCCTTTAGAAGTGTTCTTACTAACTGTACCGGACAGAACCCACCCTAAGGTAGTGCTCTGAGCAATCAGAGTGCCTGATGGACTCTTGATTATGCCTGCCTTAATGATGCAGCTGTATGCATCAGCGCCTAACAAAACATCTATTTTGTTGGGAGTGTTAAACCCTGGATCTGCGAGCTGCAGATTGTTAACGTTTAACCAATCTAAGGTAGTGTCGATTCTACTCTCAGGTAAGTAAGATGTTATTTTACTAAGCACGTAAGCGTTAACTTTAAGATTAAATTTTGAATCTACCCGAGACTGGATATTCAAATGTACCATGTACCGTGCCATGGTTGAACTATGACCACCAAGACCTGAAATAGTTCCATGAATTGGAGTCTTCTTCAGGTTGAGTAGCTGTACTACGGCTTCCGTCACAAAACATGCCTGAGAACCCTGATCTAACAAGGCTCGGACAGTCTGAAATTCACCAGAGCGTGACTCAGCTTTTATTAGCGCTGTGGCTAATAAAACCTGTCTGGGCTTGGGAATGTTACCTGTCGACAAGCACGAAACAATCGGACTAGTATTAGGTGAACTAATACTATCGACGGACGATGATGTCGAAGGTTGTTCACTCTTGTCGGATTCCTGACCTAAATGCAACAGCGAATGATGGCGCTTTTGACAAACCTTACAAGTGGTAGGTTTTCTGCATTCAGAAACAACGTGATTGCCACCTAAACAGTTGAAGCAAATTTTCCGTTTTGCCACAAAATCACGTCTATCTTCAACTGTCTGCTTTGAGAACTTCTTGCAGAAACAAAGCTTGTGACCTTCTGAGCAGAACTCACATTGGATTGATGAACTCGTTGCCAACATTGCCTTTGGCGAATGACCAGATGAACTTTTGTTATTGTTGCTCTGCTGAACTGGTGCCCTTTTTGGCTCTATACATTCTAACGCGCGAAACCGATTTTCCATAAAAGTTTTAAATTGGTTGAAAGTTGGTAAGTCATTGTTGGAGTCATTGTTGCAAATACTAAGCTCCCATTGTTTACGCGTTTCATTATCTAATTTAAAGGTAGCAATGTGTATGATAATGACATCCCATGTGCTCACATTAATCCCCAAATTACTCAACGCATTAAGAACATCACATGTGGTATCAAGCAATTCTTTCAAAGCTGTAGCCGATTCCACCTGCATACGTTTTTGACCGAACAACCTCCTGAGAATACAATTCAACAAATACTTTTTATTGCTATAACGCTTCTCTAACTGAGTCCAGCATTGAATATAATTGGCATCAGTTATAGGAGTATGACGTATTAATTGCTCTGCTTCCCCAGAAAGGTGAATCTTTAAGTAATGGAGCCTTTGCACATTATCCAAAGTTTTATTTTTATGTACTAATGATGTAAACAGATCATGGAATGTTGTCCATTCATCATACTTTCCTGAGAATGTTGGAATGGATATTTTGGGCAATTTAACAAAGGAAATATTTGATTTGTTTATATTAGTTGAATCATTATCAGTTTTATTAAGAGTTGTTTTCATTAAACTTTTATAAATTACATAAGTATCTTCTGTCGCATCATAGCTATCCACCACTTTCTGTCCTATATCTTCTAATTTAAAACGTTCATATAATTTTGTGTTATTTTCTTTAAACAATGCCCAATCCTTTTCCAATAATTCTTGTCTTGTTTCGATATATTCTTGCGTTAATCTATCTTTACTACATTTTTTAAAATTAGTCAATCCCTTTGTAATAACATTCTGTTGATCTTTTAAAACATTCATTAATCCTTCCATTTTGTAATTGATTTATATGTACTTGTAAATAAATAAAATGATTTAATTGATTTTTAATTTGATTAAGTCTTAAAACACAACAAATGTATAAGAGATAAACTCAATGTAAATATGTATAAAATTAATAACAACTTTTTCAAAGGAGATAAAATATGCGAACTGTCTGTTTAGCAAAATGTATAAGCAGTAAACATACAAGTGAAATCAAATGACAGACTTTTCTAAGTTGCACTGTTTCACAAAAAAATAATACAAGTCCAAATCACTTCTTAAAATTTTACAAGTGTTTGGGAAACACACAAAATCTGGTAGAAATCGGGTATAGGTTCCCCGTTCCCCCGTTTTCTATAAATTATTCTAAGTCCTAATTCTAACATGCACACAAATTGGTTACTACTAAATAAAGTTTCTAAGTTTCAAAATGTTTTTAAAATTATACAAGTCCAAATACGTCACTAAAGTTGTAAGTATCTTATGTTGAAACTTCTTCACTTATTGACAAGTTTAAATTCTCGTTTTAATAGAGTTCAAAATCCTTTGACTTGAATGTTTGTACGATTCGTGAACAAAATAAATATATAAAATGTACTCACAAAATTGCACTTCTCACTAACACCGTTTTCAACCTGCAAGTAGCGCCCTCTGTGGCCGCTATACGCACTACGCGTGGAGTCACCTGAGATGTCGCGTGATGTCGGCACCTGCGTCGTCTGCGACGTCGCGTGATGGCTGCACCTGCGTCGTCTGAGACGTCACGTGATGGCTGCACCTGTGTCTCGTCTGTGACGTCACGTGATGGCTGCACCTGTGTCTCGTCTGTGACGTCACGTGATGGCTGCGTCACCTTGCTGTCTTCCAGTGAAGTGTTGATCTGAGAGTGGCGCCCTCTGTGGCCACTCTTTGAACTATTCCGCCAATGCTGACTCAGCTCACCGCTTATGCTGGGTGATGCTGTCGCCGCTGGTGCGGAGGAACGTGTACCTTTCTGTAGCGACCCACTACAAGTACACGGAACGGAGAAGCGGGCCAACGGTAGCTCCACTTGTATATAAAAAACTGTCCAAATGATCCGGGTCATATAGGACCAATGTTAAATACCCCTGGTGGTATTTGGAGAAATTTGACCTTTAGGTACACTAGCGAGAATCGTAATAAAACCACTGTGCACTGTTCTGCCTTGATAGCTCATGTCTCATATATTAAAAAAAAACATTTGCCTTATATGCTAATCACGGTAACCAAACGATTGCGACTTCTAAAAAGACTACAACGCCATCTATCGAGCACGTGTGAACTATTTCAAATAACTTAAGTCGTTGACAGCTATGTTCCTATTCACCCCTGAATCACTAATCGCCCCATGTTACTGTTAGGCCGAGACTCCACCAAAGCTGTGCAAGTCGAGACGTGTTTTGAACAACCAATAGAATTGCGTTGCGGAGTGGAGCTGTGTCAATAACGCAATTCTATTGGTTGTGGTTGTTCAAAACACGTCTCGACTCCGCACAGCTCGACACAGCTTTGGTGGAGTCTCGGCCTTAGTCTCCGGTGTCCACTAATTGAATTTTTGTTTTACTTAACAGTATTTGAATATCAAGACTGTCATCAAGAAGAGATACCAACAAACCATTCTGAATCAGAAGATGATACACCTTTGATGGAGCTTAAAACAAAAGAAGAACCAGAAGTACCTGCGAAGAGACAGAGACTGGAAGAGACACAAAGTAAGCATTAGTTAATTCAAATATAAGTTTGATCGGTAGTTTGCCTGATAGGGAATTTGTTACCTTACTCCGACTGATTTTTCTTTAAAGATATTTCAAAATCAAAGCATTTATTTCAAGTAGGCCAGTTACAGGCACTTTTGAATTGTCAGAGACAATTAAAGGAATAAAATATTATTAGACAGCAAAAAGTTATGGTGCTACAGTCCCAGTCACAAGACATAAAAACTGTGAAAGTACCGTAGATGCCCGTTCCAAGAAGTAGTTCTCTATGGAGAAGAACGAGCAAGAAACTCCATGGACACTCTTTTTAGATCGCCAGAATTATTACAGGACCTTTGTTACATCATTCATTTTGAGGTGGTACACTATGTGAGAATGATGTAGCAAGTTTTTAATTAATGTCCATAGTAACTAGTAGTAGTTTGGTTTATATTTTATTTATAGAGAGCAGTAGTGGCCAAGTGTTATCGGTCCCGACTTACGAGTTGCAGGCGCATTACTTTGTGTAATTTATTTCAACACCACTGCTCTCAAAACGGTGAAGGAAAACATCGTGAGGAAACCGGCATGTCCCAGAACCAAAAATTCGAAGACATGTTTCATCTGCCAGCCCGCACTGGGCCCGCGTGGTGGTCTATGGCCCACTCTCTCTCACAAGAGAGGAGGCCTGTGTCCCAGCAGTGGGAACATTGTAGGCTGATGATTATGAGCATTTTATTTTGGATTAGTATTTTCACAACTTGCCTCCTAAAGTCTTTACCCACAGCTCGTTCCGTTCTTTATTGGATGGGATATAAAGGTGAAAATGTATTAGCGACTGCTGAACGTTAACGATTGTCGCTTGCCGTTTGGCTACAGGCTTTGGCATATTCAAACTACGCATGCTATTTCTACTATAAAAATCAGGGACCGAAACCGGTATGACCAATACGGGTATTTTTTCGGTAACAACCTTTTTTTCTTTTACAGGTAATTTTAAAGATTACCTTTATTATTAAAAGTGAATACATAACCAGTATTAATACCGGTTACCGAAATAAAAATTACCCCTATCTTGCACACTTCACACGTGCCGTCGGCAATAGTCACAGGGCGCGCATCGCATGTGTGTGTGACAAAGAGTCGTTATCTTTAGTTAACCGGTATTAAAACGGTAACCTGAATAGAGGTTACATTTTTCTTCGGTCTGGTTACCCAGATAGCGGTTACCTAAGTCTGAAAAATAACCAAAATTCTTCAATACCGGTACCGTAATTTATAAAGGTTTTCGGTCCCTGATAAAAATACTGTTAAAAAAACAAATAAACATCGGAACCAAATAGCTAATGTTTTTTTAGACTTGTTCGACTAAACTCCACGGTGCCCTTCAATAGCCCTTTATGTTCCGGGGTCACGGTAATGAGATAAGTCCCGCGAACCTGGCAGGCTTTGGCCCTCTGCCCTCTCTCTCCGAGGGGCCCCGTCATCATGCTGATACTCTTTGAGGCGCGCGTAGAACACAACGCGCCGTCGACCTGGGCATGGTCCATGGTCGGACAGCGATTTGCCCTTTACTCGCCGCCCGCATGCCCGCTCCAGGCGGGATGAGCTGAATGAAACCAACGATCACTGGTCCACTTTGGCCCCAGATAGCGAAAACTGTAGGTCATGAGTAACATGCGTAAGTAACGATCAACAAATAGTAACAAGGAGCCACATTTGTTATAGATAGTTTCGTAATGTTACCGTATTGCATTTTGTTGCTCCACAAATGTTAACTGCGGTGTGGATGCACGGTTAGATACTGTGCCATAAACTAGTGCTTAAAGGTAAGCGTCCACAGGTCCGCATCGCACGTATCGGACGTATCGTACGTAACGGATTTTAATTTGCCTTGTATGAGAACTCCTACAACTGCGTCCACTGATCCGCATCGTACGGACGGCTCATCGGCAATGCCTACATGCGATGCGTACCGATGACGTCATACGGAATGCCGATCAGTGGATTCGCCCCGCACGCTTACTGAACCATTTGTTCTTTTTTTTCTTACATTCCTCTTCTGCTAATAAACAGGCAATAACAACTTCTGTATCGCTTTCCACCTTTCTCTCAAACACTTTCCGAACGTACGGTCACTAAAAAAATCCAAATGAAGGTGGCATCGGCAATCCGATTGCTGATACTCGCGTCGGCAATCCGATCGCAGCCGATACAGAAATCCGTTTGGTCCGATACGTACGATACCCGGATACCGACCTGTGGACGCTTACCTTAAATGATAAGAAAAGTTGCTCAATGTGTTGAACTCGTTGTTCATATTCTCTCTTCAGAGTTTTTTATACACGGTTACTGGCAATTATTCGGTTTATATCTCTCAAGGGCTGCGATGACAGGCGCCCGCGGTGTCGGTCGTCGGCAGACGATCTCTGGCCACCGTAGGCGCGGGCATACCCGGGTCGACGGCGCGTCAGCAAAAAATGACGGGCCCCCTCTCAGAAGGCCAAAGCCTACCGGGTTCGCGGGATTTATTTCCTCACCGTGACCCCCGGAACATAAAGGGCTATTGAAGGACACCGTGGATTTTAGTCAGTACAAGTCTGACAGTCCCTCCCGCCCTGCCCGGGGTGGGAGGACGCATTTGATGATTTTACTACGCTATAAAAAAAAGGGTTGCGATGATAATAGGGTAGTCCACTGCATAAATGAATTGAAAATCTTTTTAGTCTTTTACAGTGTTGGAAAAAAAAAGCACACGTATTTTTTTGTTTTTACCGACTTCAAAAAAAAGGAGGTTATTTATTCGACCCGTATGTATGTAAAATTTCCAGAACTGCCCAGTTTTCGCATATGTAAGTGTATAACACCGTCTGAACAAATGTGCCATGAAAAGTGTTTATTTGTGTTCGCCTATCTCCGGAACTACAAGTCCGATTTAAGTAGTTCTTTTTTTGTTGTACTAGGTATTGTTCAACTTAGAGAATACTGCATCATCAAAATCGGTTCATTAGTTATAGAATAGAATAGAATAGAATATCGTTTATTTCTGAGTATATGGTAGGTACACAAAGATGGTATAAAATAGGTTAGTTCGCATATACTACCGTTGCCGGTGTAGAAATATTACAATTTTACAATCATAAGACTAACAATAATACTAAAATTAATTTAAATTATACAATAATCATTATACATTTACAATACTATTATATTTATTACAATTTATATTATATTATTATACAATTCACACCATTAGTGGAAAATTATTAAATCTTATAATCAAGAAATTCGCTAACAGAATAAAAACACATGTCCAGAAGCCAAGAAAATATTGCATGTTTAAATTTATTTATAGGCAGCTGTCTAATTTGTGATGGAAGCTTATTAAAAATCTTAATCGCCATGCAGTAGGCATTTCGACCATACAAATGAAGTCTTTGGGCCGGTACCAATAGCTGTTTTGGGTTTTTCTCTTGGATTCTCTTCGAAACATATTCGGTTATGGGGAATAAATAGGAATGCTTTTTTACAAATATAGAAATTTCAAAAATGTATAAACATGGCAATGGAAGTATCTTTAATTCTCTGAATAAAGGTTTACAGTGGTCCAAATAGTCAGCTCCACATATAGCTCTAATACATTTTTTTTGCACTCTGAAAGCTCGGCCTACATCCACCGAATTGCCCCACATAACTAAACCATATCGCAACACAGACGAGACATAACCATGATACGCGCTAAGTACTGCTTCTCTACTTGCTATACGTCTCAATTTACGAAGAGCGAATACAAACCTGTCCAGTCTGCCACATATCCCATCAATATGATCCTTCCAATTTAATTTGTTATCAATAGTGATACCTAAAAATGAAGTAGATTGCACTGGTTTCAAAACAATATTGTCATAAAGCATTGTAATCGGATTGAGTGTTGTATTATGTGTTTGATACTGTATAATTTTAGTTTTATTTAGATTAACATGTAAATTATTTTCCTGAAGCCATTTCACAGCATTTTGCAATTCATTGTTCGTTTCTGATTCTATGTTAGTTTTGTCAAAACATCGAATGGTTAATGTTGTATCGTCAGCAAATAAAGTAGAATTATGCTTTAGGGTTTTGCAAAAATCATTAATGAAAATTATGAATAAAGGAGGCCCCATAATGCTCCCCTGTGGCACACCGCAACTGTTAGTTTTAAGTTCAGAGTTATACGTTAACTTCATGTTATCTGATATTTTTGATATTGATGTTCTTTGCTGGCGATTCGACAAATAACTTTTAAACCATTCAAGCGCTTTACCTCTAACGCCATATCTCTCAAGTTTGCAAAGTAACCGCTTATGTGAGACAAAATCAAAAGCTTTTGAGAGAGGGAATTGTTTGCTCACTTGGATTGAACATTTTCAAAGTCTATTGTATTTTTGTCCGCGATTCGAAGTCGGTGGCAATAGTCAATGAAATAAACAAAAAACCATAGCCATCGACTTCTGAAAGAAAAGTTATTATAAACTTTTTTGTGGTTGTATTTGAAGTCTGTTCTTTTTTTGAAAAAGTTTTTTAAATTAAAGAATCTTGACAAAGATAATATAATAATAATAATATGTTCCACAACTATCACACAACGCCATCTAGTCCTAAGCTAAGCAGAGCTTGTGTTATGGGTACTAGACAACTGATAAACATATACATACTTATATATTTCTAAATACATACATATTATAGATAATTTACACCCAGACACAGAACAAAATGATTGTGCTCATCACACAAACATTTGTCCTGGGTGGGAATCGAACCCACAACCTCCGGCATAGCAGTTAGGGTCACTAACCACTAGACCAACAGGCCAGTCCATCAGATCAGTAGATCTTGAGAAAGAAGGGAGTGGGCCATAATCCACCACGCGGGCCCAGTGCGTGTTGGTGAATGTCACATGACTTCGAATTGTTGGTTCTGCATGCCGGTTTCCTCACGATTTTTTTCTTCACCGTTTTGGGAACAGTGGTGATGAAATAAATTACACAAAGTAACGACCCACGTCATCTTGTAAGTCGGTGCTGATACCACTGGGCCACCACTGCACGACTGCTGCATAATGCCACCGTAATTACACGCGTGCTGTGTATATATAATCCGGATTATTGAAGAAAGGAATCTAAAATGGCGGTTTTACTTGCTTTGACAGATAGTACAGTCAGCATATAAGATTTCAAGTTAAATTTTTTTTCACTGACTGAATCACAATAATTTCTCAAGCATAAAACAAAATTCAACAACAATAATCAACAGGTAACAACGGAAAAATAACAGAAAAGTAGAAAATATTCTTAAAAAGATCACTGAGCGCGTCAAGAGATCAAGACTAATTTTGTTTCTGCTTACGCTACGCGCGGGAGTGAGGATAGACGGCACTAGTGTGCGAACGAGAGAACACGATTAGCTCCGCCATTTAAGATTCCTTTCTTCAATGAACCGGGTTATAACTGATGTTGTGCTTTCGTACAAACCCTGGCTTGAACTTTGGATTCGATTTTGTTGTTTTTTGTTCTCATATTATCTCAACATTAACTGAGTGCCATTGGACTAATGACTTTGATTTGCTAGTGATTCACGTTTGAATTGAGGAATTCGACGCAGAAGGTAAGAACTTCGTTAGCTCAGTTGGAAAGAGCGTCGGATATACTGAGTCCGAAGCTCGCGGGTTAAAGTCCTGGCTGGTTCAAATTTTTCTTTCCAAAGAAATTCTTTCAAAATTCCTTACGTATGCTTTAAATGCGTAATATTTATAGAAGTTGAAGTAGTATCAGTGAAGTGAATTGAAGTGATCTTCAAAATTCAAGAAACGGGGTAAGTGGAGTCTTTGTTTGAATTTAGTTTGTAAAATTCTCGAGGTTTTATAAACGCTGACCTAATATTATAATGATTCACGCGTAAATATAAACTGCTAGGCATACCTATACGCCAAACTACAAAACTAGATCCCACAAGGACAGTTAACTTGCTGATAACACGATGCAATTCAACCGATTTCAACTACAAGTGAAAATCATCCTTACCACTACGACATATGACATAAAACGTGCGGTTATCTACGGGTAGATGAGAAAACAAAACACGCTCGCCACGACGACGTCGACGTAAGTCGACGATATAATGATGCAATTCGACTGATTGCCTCAACAAGTCGAGGCACTGCTGTAAGAGTTCCGGCACGATCTCATAGCGATATGTAGGGTTCAACAGTCACAACAGAAGAACGGGCATACCGCAATCGCGGCGGTAAGACCCTTCTTTGAGGAGTGGCTGGAGAGGCGCCACGGCGTTCTCACCTCCCGCTTGACACAGGTCTCCTGCACGGGTGTTTCGGGAGGCTCCAGTGTCTGATTGGGCGGGAAGAAACGCCTGGGTGTCACCATAGCGAGGATCGTCCGTAGGACATGTAGCGCTTACGGTGCAGGTATGCTCCGCTTGGGTAGAGCACCGCCGTGTATAACTACGAGTATCACGGTTCATAAGATACAGCCTGGTGACAGACGGATAGACAGACAGAAAGATGGGCAACGAAGTCTAAGTAATAGCGCAGTCTAAAAACCTACAGTCGTTCAATGTCAAAATGGATAATATAATATAATAATAATATTCCACAACTATCACACAACGCCATACTATATGGCGTTGTGTGATAGTTGTGTAATAAGCTAAGCAGAGCTTGTGTTATGGGTACTAGACAACTGATAAACATACTTATATATTTCTAAATACATAAATATTATAGATAAATAAATTACACCCGGACACAGAACAAATGATCGTGCTCATCACACAAACATTTGTCCTGGGTGGGAATCGAACCCACGACCTCCGGCATAACAGTCAGGGTCACTAACCACTAGACCAACAGGCCTGACAATAATGCTAATGATAATGCTAGATTTGTATTGTATTTTTTTCTTTAAAATATAGTTATTCAATTTGAGAAAGTTAACATATATTTCACTCGCAAGGGGATATTTTTTTAACAAAACGATTTTCTAAAGATTCTGCATGACAGTACATACCGTGCCAAATTAAGGGTGTGCGTGCGGCGACGCATAGATATTATGACGCACACATACAAGCCGCGCGCGGTGCGTTTGTATGAAGGTAACTTCCTCTCTTTATACTATGAAGATGAACGACTTCGAATAGTAATAGGTACAGGGAGTCCCACGGCTATGCCACTTGGAGGGAAAGTACCTTGAATATTGTAGATAGAACATTTTACTGAAAGAAGACATTATTTTAATTTTACAAACAATTTAAACTGCATTCATAGATTTTTGAATAATTACATTTTTGAACCAGGTCGAACCTTATTATACCGATCGAAAGGCTTCATTATAAGGATTAAGTTTTGCCAAATAACATAGTGTAAGAAACAAAAGGAAGACCAGGAATTTTAACATTTGATGTGATATTTTGTCTAGAAAAACGTTTTTTTAAAAAAAGTACCGACTTCAAAAATAAATACAAAAAGTTATAATTACTTTTTTTTCGAAAGTCGGTGGCTTTGATTTTTATTTCATTGAGTATTGGCACCGACTTCCGAAAGAAAAGTTATTTTAAACTTTTTTGTCTCTATTTTTGTAGTCAGTACTTTTTTTAAGTTTTTATTTTACCCTTTTTAATTAGTTAAGATATTCAACAAAAAAATCTTATAATCGGCGTGTTTAGAAATTCATATCTAAGCGAGAAACAAAACGGATATATGAGGGACGTCACTAGATATTCATTATTATTATATATTAATGCTTCCCTAGAATATAACAAACGCTTTCCGAAAACCACATGAAAAACGATTCAGATAAACGCGAGATAATCGTGAACAAACATACAAATCTACTTTTAAAATCTACGATCCAAAAATTCCTTATCTCAAAAACTACTGGACCAATTTTGATGAAACTTGCAGTATTCCCTAAGTTGAAAAATAAGCAAAAAAAGCATTACCGAAATCAAATTTGTAGCTCCGGAGATATGCGAACACAAACATAAAAACATACATACACTTTTGTTTGGCACTTTTGTTCAGACGCTGATATTGACCAACCTATGCGAAAACTGGGTAGTTCTGGAAATATTACATACTACGGGTCGAATTGATAACTTCCTTTTTTTGAAGTCGAAAAATGAAAAGCTGACATTGCCCTATGGACAAACAATTGACATTATCAAACATACCTATCTACTATACAAAAATAAGTTCAAACTGCAACGATAAATCGACAAATGCCTATGAGAAAAACTGTACAGTTTGTTCGATTTTTCACATACACACTTGTCGATTTATCGTTGCAGTTTGAACTGTACCGACTAATCGTAACGATTTATCGTAAGGTGTGTAGCAGCCATTATACTGCCCCTTTGGACTCCTTGAAAAAAGTAATTCAGGGTCTGAAGCTTTTTTTTTTATTAACCTATACTGTCCCACTGCTGAGCAAAGGCCTCCCCCAATTCCTTCCAGGACTTCTTTTTCTGGGCCGCTTCGAACCAGCTCTCATGGTGAGTGTCTAGTTCTTCTCGCCATCTTTTTCTGGGCCGGCCTCGGCGGCGCCGTCCATCTCCCGGCACCCATTGGGTGGAGATCTTCGCCCAGCGGTCTTCTTGCATCCGGCAGACGTGACCCGCCCATTCCCATTTCAGCCTAGCAGCTTTCATACCAACATCTATTATGCCAGTTTTGGAACGCAGCGTAGTGTTTCGCACCCTGTCTTCTCTTTACACACCTAGAATGCTGCGTTCCATTGCCTGTTGGCAAACTCCAAGGCGGGACTTTGGTGATTCGGTGAGTGACCACGACTGAGCACCGTAGGTTAGGACGGGCAGAATACACATATCAATGAGTTTACGTTTCAGGAACATCGGTAGATCACCCTTCATTAGCGTCTTCATGGACCAGTAGCTTTTCCAGGCGTTTTCGACTCGCCGATCGATTACCCTTTCTCTCCTGTTTTCGAAAGATACTAACTGGCCCAAGTAGATATACTCATCGACATAGTGTATTATCTGCCCATCTACCTCGACCTTACGCTTAGTGCTGTTGGTCATGATCTGGGTTTTTGACCGATTCATCGCGAGTCCCACCTTGCAGCTGGCTGTGTCTGAAGCTTAATATTTTAAAATATTTTTGACATGTTGACACCATTTCTTCTCACCTATTTTCATGTATGAAAGGCTGACATTTTCCTTAATGGCTCTTTATTTATGACACAAAACTTAATTAAGCACAAAATAATCCTTATGATGAAGCCTTTCGACCGGTATAACAAAGTATTTTTTTCTCGTGTACCGCGGGGTTTGACTCCTGGTTCAACCATTAAATTATTTAAAAATCTATGAATGCAGTTTAAATTGTTTTTGAAATTAAAATAATGTCTTCTTTCAGTAAAATGTTCTATCTACAATATTCAAGGTACTTTCCCTCTATGTGGCATAGAAACGCCCTGTACAGTCGCCGTAAATATTTTTGATGAACATACCAACCAGATCCGGATAAAATTTTAAAAATATTAATAAACTTGAGAGTTTTTTTCGATAATCTCATTTAAATGTTTCCCCAATCTTAAATAAAAATCCATCCAGAGACCCAAATATTTAACAAAATTAACTTAAGGTAAACACATACCATTAAAGCTAATATCAATTAGATACCTTTTGAAAACAGACAATTTACTTTTGGAACGGGATATATCAAAACCCGAATCATCTAAAATGTACAGTGCTATTCAGCATATATTGACAGCGTCACCAATATTTTTGCTAGTTACGAGTACATAAATAACGATAGCGTCTGCATATTGAGACACCGTTACCTAACGATAAACAAGTTAACAAATTTTAATAGTAGCTACATTAAATAACAACGGTGATAAAGGGTCACCCTGAGCTTATCCGATTCCTGTATGCCTGTGCAAAGTTATGGTGTCGCATTTAATAAGCAGAGAGCTCTTTTAATCAATTAAATAAATAAGATCTTATTTAAGAGCCCACTCCTAGAGTATCTAAAGTAGACAATAATTAATAGATAATACTTCGTTACTTACCAGATTGTTAATCACAGGTGCAAACGACGTGTTGAAATCAGAGCTACACGCACGAAAAACGAGACTAGAAGATGAAATGATTGCGCAGCAGAAGAAAACTAAACGAAACACTCAGAGACGCGCGGCCACAGCACGTTCTAAAATCAAAAAACTTAAAGCGAATTCCAAAGCTATTAGAAATATTGTGAATAATACTGTTATACCAACGAATGACCGAAAACAAAAATACATATGTGATGTGTGTCAGCATAGTTTTACGATAAGATCTAGCTTAATAAATCATGTAAGAACACACACTAGTGAAAAACCTTACAAATGCACAATATGCCAGAAGAGTTTTAATCAAGAAAGTTATTTAAAAAGACATATTCTAATACACACGGATGAAAAACCTTTTAAGTGTAAAACATGCCAGAAGAGTTTTAAGGGATTACAAAATTTAAAACAACATTATCGTACACACACTGCCGAAAAACCTTACAAATGTGAAATTTGTCAGAAAAGTTTTATTCAAAAACGTTATCTTATAATACATAATCGTATTCACACCGGTGAAAAACCTTACAAATGTGAAAAATGCCAGAAGAGTTATTCTCAGTTACAACAATTAAGAGAACACAATCGTATACACACTGGTGAAAAACCATACAAATGTGACGTATGCCAGAAGAGATTTATGAGGCTTCCATATTTAAAAGAACATAATCGTATACACACTGGTGAAACACCTTACAAATGTGAAATTTGTCAAAAAAGTTTTAATCGAAAAAAAACTCTTCAAGTACACAAACGTATACACTCCGATGAAAAACGTTTCAAGTGTGAAACATGCCTGAAAGGTTTTTCTCAATTATCACAATTAAAAGAACATAATCGTAAACACACTGGTGAAAGACCTTTCAAATGTGAAATATGCCAGAAAAGTTTTAGCTCACAAACAAGTTTTAAAGTACATTTTCGCATACACTCTGGTGAAAAACCTTACAAATGTAAAACATGCCCGAAAAGTTTTTATCATGTACAACATTTAACAGTACATAATCGTGTACACTCCGGTGAAACACCATACCAATGTGAAATATGCAAGAGGAGTTTTAAACGAGGAGAAGGTTTAAAAAGACATATTCGAGTGCACACAGGTGAAAAACCATACAAGTGTGAAATATGCCAGCGTAGTTTTTCTCAAAATGGTGTTTTAAAAACTCATTATCGTATACACACCGGTGAAAAACCTTACAAATGCGAAATGTGTAAACGTAGTTTCACCCACCTTAATACTTTAAACGTCCATGTTTGTGCACACCCTGGTGAAAAACCTTACAAATGTGAAATATGCCAGCGTAGTTTTTCTCAAGTAGGTACTTTAAAAGCTCATTCTCGTTCGCACACAAGTAAACCTACAAAAAATAATAAATTCAAAAATACGTCAGTTAAGTAGCTTTCCGCATATTCAACGGTCAGCTTTTACTGGTTTGTATAGCTTGGTGTGAAGTCGTGTGTATAATAAATCGCAAATATCTTCGAAACCTTGTAGCGTTATAATTTTGTGAACCGGATAATGATCGTGATCCTTACTGGCAAACATAAAAATTTTGTCTTCCATATAGAAAAGTAATTTAATTTATTATTATGAAAAATTTTACCCAAAAACACGAGAGTAAAATGCGAACTTGACTCATTTATAGCAAACTACTAAAAAGAAGAGGATCTGTTCTGACTTGAAGTCATTCTTTTGTGATAGAATACGAACGTAACCTAGTGAATGCAAGTTTGTTACACAACTAATCATATCTTGGGAAATGAAATACAATAAAAAGCCTGTTTTGAAGTTTTCTTAAAACTTCCCTTGTCTTTCAGAGCATAACTCTCAAAAATGCACTTTTGATTGGCAAATTACAAAAAAACTTTCTTGTATTATAACTTTCTAAAATGGCACTTTTTTAGTTAGTGCCTTACCAAATAATTTGGGTTTTTTAAAAAGGTAGTTATACAATGAAAATCGGCCTATTATTTTCTTACGGCGTCTGTTGTGTTTTTTTTAAAACCACTACTACTTACTAATATAAGGTTTTTAAGACAATGCGCCAAATCCTGGTCGATCATATCAGGCAACAACTTTCTGGAGTACTTTACCTATAGACTAAATGTACCTCAAAGCACAGTTTTAATAGAAACGCTGAGCGATCCGCACAGCGGTGACACCCAGTGTCTTCACTGTTCAGATTGCCCGGAGGCCACGGTGGAACGGTACAGGTCAAACAACGCTTTGTCCTCACGGAGGTGATAGGTGTAGATGAGGTTTTGCTATGTGCTCATAACAAATAAGATGTCACATATTGTGGGTTTTCCTAATGTTTAAATAATTCTTTAAAAGGAATATAGTTCTGTGCCAACTACTTGTGGAAAGTTTTTTTTTAAATAAAAGTACTATTTGATAAGCTAATGTTTTATTGCATTATCCTGTTTCTTCTTACCTACACGGGGTTTTTCTCGCCCTTTTTTCCCATTTGAAACACTAGAAATTAACGAAAGGCGGGCGCTATGGAAAACTGTCTGATTTGAATGACGTTCAAAATGTTCTGGTTTTATCAGACATTTTTGAATATATGACTTCAATTGAACCATACCTAAAGATAATTTCATATTTTCAATGTCAAGATGTTCATTCCGAATTCTGCGTTCTTCTGACCTTCTATCTAAAACCTTCCTTACTGACTAGATTTATTATCACAGGTGCGTCCGGCGTGTTAATGAAAGAGCTATACGTAAGACTAACAAGACTAGAAGATACTACAACAGCCCGGCTCAAGAAAACTGAACGAAACACCCAGAGACGCACGACCTCAGCTTGTTCTAAATCATTTAAAGTAAATAATACTGCAACAACTACGAAAAACAGAAAACAAAAATACGAATGTAATGATTGTCAACGTAGTTATACAATAAAATCAAAATTAATAAATCATATTCGAAAACACACTGTTAAAAAACCTATCAAATGTGATATATGCCAGAAAAGTTTTACTCTGAAACAAAATTTGAAGGTACATTATCGTTTACATACTGGTGAAAAGCCTTATAAGTGTAGGATATGTCACAAGAGTTTCACTCAATCAAATAATTTAAAAGAGTTTAATCGTCTTCACTCTGGTGAAAAACCTTACAAATGTGAAATATGTCGAAAGAGTTTCAGTCGGAAACGAGATAGTAAAGTACACCACCAGAAACATTCAGGTGAAAAACCTTATAAATGTGACATATGTCAGCGTAGTTTTGCTCACAGTTATACTTTAAAAATCCATAATCGTCTTCACTCTGGTGAAAAACCTTACAAATGTGAAATATGTCGAAAGAGTTTCAGTCGGAAACGAGATTGTAAAGTACACCACCAGAAACATTCAGGTGAAAAACCTTATAAATGTGACATATGTCAGCGTAGTTTTGCTCACAGTTATACTTTAAAAATCCATAATCGTATACACACTGGTGAAAAACCTTACAAATGCAAAATATGCCAAAAGAGTTTTAATCGAGCAGATTATTTAAAAGCACACTATCGTATACATTTCGGTGAAAAACCTTATGGTTGCGAAACATGCCAGAAAACTTTTTCTCATTTACATCATTTAAAATTACATAATCGTGTACACTCCGGTGAAACACCATACCAATGTGAAATATGCAAGAGGAGTTTTAGTCGAGGAGAAACTTTAAAAACACATATTCGAGTGCACACAGGTGAAAAACCATACAAGTGTGAAATATGCCAGCGTAGTTTTTCTCAAAATGGTATTTTAAAAACTCATTATCGTATACACACCGGTGAAAAACCTTACAAATGTGAAATGTGTAAACGTAGTTTCACCCACCTTAATACTTTAAACGTCCATGTTTGTGCACACCCTGGTGAAAAACCTTACAAATGTGAAATATGCCAGCGTAGTTTTTCTCAAGTAGGTACTTTAAAAGCTCATTCTCGTTCGCACACAAGTAAACCTACAAAAAATAATAAATTCAAAAATACGTCAGTTTAGTAGCTTTCCGCATATTCAACGGTCAGCTTATACTGGTTTGTATAGCTTGGTGTGAAGTCGTGTGTATAATAAATCGCAAATATCTTCGAAACTTTGTAGCGTAATAATTTTGTAAACCGGATAATGATCGTGATCCTTACTGGCAAACACAAAAAAATTGTCTTCCATATAGAAAAGTAATTTAATTTATTATTTTGAAAAATTTTACCCAAAAACACGAGAGTAAAATGCGAACTTGACTCATTTATAGCAAAATACTAAAAAGAAGAGGATCTGTTCTTAATTGAAGTCATTCTTTTGTGATAGAATATGAACGAATGAACCTAGTGAATACAAGTTTGTTACAAAACTATAGGTAGGTGCTAAAATCATCAAATGAGTCCTCCCGCCCTGGGTGGGGCGGGACTGTCAGACTCTTACTGACAAAAATCCACCCGTGTTCCTTCGGATGCCCTTAACGTTCCGGGGCCACGGTATCCTGAGTTAAGAAAAATTCCGCGACCCCAGCAGGCATTTGGCGCGAAACACGACGCGCCATCGACCCGGGCTTGGTCTCTGGTCGGACGGCGAGCTACCCATCACTCACCGTCCGCAAGCCCGCTCCGCCGTTGTGCCCTCTGCTGATCAGAGGGACACGCGTTGGAGCGTCCACACGACAGGCTATTCGCATACGGGCAAAGAGACCCCGTAGGCACACAGTGCCTAAGGAAGAGTTTTTGCCCGCATCCCAGGGTGCACCGGCCCGAAAAACTGGTATTTCCCCCGGACGTATCCGAGAGGGGCCGTGGGGCGTGCGCTCCCCCAAATCATCCCGTGGGTGTCGTAAGAGGCGACTAAGGGACAAACCGGAGGTCGGGCAGCAGCGTCCTCCGTGTACTGCACATCCTTACTACGATCGCCAACCCGCCTGCCAAGCGTGGCGATTAAGGCAAATTACCCCCAAATGACGACCACAAAAACCAGGCCCCCAGTCCCCGGCAGCTCCGCTATCCCTGGCGCGGGTAGCGGTCAAGGTAACGGCGGAGCAGGGGGTGCTAAGAATCTCCGGAAGAGATCCGGCTACCCACCCCCACGACGACTGGCCCTGGTAACACACAACATACGCACATTGAGGACTGACGAAAAGATCTGCGAGCTGGAAGAGGAGCTGAGCAAGTTACACTGGGACATTATGGGGTTATGCGAAGTCCGAAGAGAGGGGGAGGACACCGTAACCCTGAAGTTGAAAGGTAAAACTTGAAAGGTTATCAATGTTAAATTCAATGTTAAACAATGTTAAACTTGAAAGGTCCAGCCTGATGAAGTCTACGCTCCGACCTACTCGGCCCCATATTCAAAACCCCGAAAGCTTTCAACTCGAGCTCTCTAATCGCTTTGCTTGCCTTGAGAACTTAGTGTCAGTGGACGAGATCAACGACGGGCTAGTGGAAACTGTCCGCACGGTAGGGTCTAAGTTTTTTTAGACCCTGTCGTAAAGATAGACCCCAGAAATTGACCGAGCAAACCTTAAACCTCATGGCTGAACGACGTTTGCTACAGTTGCAGTCTTCGGATGACGCGAAGTCATATAGGCAGCTCAATAGACGGATATCTAAGTCCTTGCGACATGATCTGCGTCTCTTTAATACGAATCGTGTTAAAGAGACCATACAGCGAAACCAAGGCTCTAAAGTGTTCGCAAAGGACAAGTCTATTGGGCAGAGCCAGATGACAAAGCTGAAACGGGAGGATGGCAGCATAGCGTCGACCAAAGCAGAGGTTTTAGGCGAGATCGAGAGGTTCTATGGACAGTTATACACTTCGGTCGCAAAGCCCGTTGACCGCTTGTTAGGAGATCCCAGAGCCAAGCTGTCCCGACATTATACCGAAGATATCCCGGACATCAGTCTGTACGAGATTAGGATGGCCCTGAAGCAGCTTAAGAACAACAAGGCGCCGGGCGAGGACGGAATCACTTCAGAGCTTCTGAGAGCGGGTGGAACACCGGTACTTAAAGTCCTCCAGAAGCTCTTTAATTCCGTCCTCTCTGAGGGCAAAACGCCTGAAACATGGAGTAGAGGTGAGGTGGTGCTGTTCTTCAAAAAAGGTGATAACAGCCTATTGAAGAACTACAGACCCATCACGCTTCTAAGTCATGTTTAAAAGCTGTTTTCAAGGGTTATCACGAACCGTCTCGAACACAGACTTGATGACTTCCAGCCTCCCGAACAAGCCGGTTTCCGAAGAGGCTATAGTACCATAGACCACATCCATACGCTGCGGCAAGTTATACAGAAGACCGAAGAGTATAACTTGCCATTATGCTTAGCGTTTGTGGACTATGAGAAAGCCTTCGATTCGGTGGAAACATGGGCGGTACTTGAGTCACTCCAGCGATGCCGTATTGACTATCGGTACATCGAGGTGTTGAAGTGCTTGTATAATAACGCCACCATGTCGGTCCGAGTACAGGAGCAGAGCACGAAGGCGATTCCATTGAGAAGAGGCGTAAGACAAGGGGACGTTATCTCCCCGAAACTGTTTACTGCCGCAATGGAAGACGCCTTCAAGCTCCTGGAATGGCAAGGACTTGGCATCAACATCAACGGCGAATACATCACTCACCTTCGGTTTGCCGACGACATCGTAGTCATGGCAAAGTCGATGGAGGAACTCAGCATGATGCTCGATGGCCTCGACCGAGTTTCACAACGGGTGGGCTTGAAAATGAACATGGACAAGACGAAAATTATGTCAAATGCCAATGTTGTGCCCACCCCAGTCTCTGTTGGAAACTCGGTACTCGAAGTTGTTGACTCATATATCTACTTAGGACAAGTAGTCCAGTTAGGTAGGTCCAACTTCGAGAAAGAGGTCAACCGCCGAATCCAACTCGGTTGGGCAGCGTTCGGGAAACTACGCAACGTCTTTTCGTCCGACATAACTCAGTGCCTCAAGACGAAAGTCTTCAACCAATGTGTGTTACCAGTGATGAGTTACGGCACCGAAACGTGGTCTTTCACTATCGGCCTCATCTCAAAGCTCAAAGTCGCTCAACGAGCTATGGAGAGGGCTATGCTAGGTGTTTCTCTACGTGATCGAATCCGAAATGAGGAGATCCGTAGACGAACTAAAGTCACCGATATAGCCCACCGGATTAGCAAGCTGAAGTGGCAATGGGCAGGCCATATTTCTCGCAGAGCAGATGGCCGATGGGGTCGAAAAGTACTAGAGTGGAGACCACGGACTAGCAAGCGCAGCGTAGGACGTCCACCAGCAAGGTGGACAGACGACCTTATAAAGGTCGCCGGAAGACGCTGGATGCAAGTCGCTTCCAACCGGTATAAGTGGAAATCAAAAGGGGAGGCCTATGTTCAGCAGTGGACGTCCTACGGCTGAGATGATGATGATGATGTATCCGAGAGGGAACTCCAGTCCACGGGCGCACGTGGAGGTTTCCTGTCTTAGCACCCCAACTAACCATGTCTTGGGAAATTAAATGCCATAAAAATCCTGTTTTGAAGTTTTCTTTAAACTTCTTTTGTATTTCAGGACATAACTCTTAAAAATGCACTTTTGGTCGGCAAATTACAAAAAAAACTTTCTTGTATTATAACTTTCTAAAATTGCACTTTTTTAGTTAGTGCCTTACCAAATAATTTGGGTTTTTTAAAAAGGTGGTTAAACAATGAAAATCGGCCTATTATTTTCTTACGGCGTCTGTTGTGTTTTTTTTAAAACCACTACTACTTACTAATATAAGGTTTTTAAGACAATGCGCCAAATCCTGGTCGATCATATCAGGCAACAACTTTCTGGAGTACTTTACCTATAGACTAAATGTACCTCAAAGCACAGTTTTAATAGAAACGCTGGGCGATCCGCACAGCGGTGACACCCAGTGTCTTCACTGTTCAGATTGCCCGGAGGCCACGGTGGAACGGTACAGGTCAAACAACGCTTTGTCCTCACGGAGGTGATAGGTGTAGATGAGGTTTTGCTATGTGCTCATAACAAATAAGATGTCACATATTGTGGGTTTTCCTAATGTTTAAATAATTCTTTAAAAGGAATATAGTTCTGTGCCAACTACTTGCGGAAAGTTTTTTTTAAATAAAAGTACTATTTGATAAGCTAATGTTTTATTGCATTATCCTGTTTCTTCTTACCTACACGGGGTTTTTCTCGCCCTTTTTTCCCATTTGAAACACTAGAAATTAACGAAAGGCGGGCGCTATGGAAAACTGTCTGATTTGAATGACGTTCAAAATGTTCTGGTTTTATCAGACATTTTTGAATATATGACTTCAATTGAACCATACCTAAAGATTAGGGTATCGAACCGGGAAATCCCGGTCCCGAAAATCCCGGGATTTCCCGGTTCTTGAAGTATATTTTAAAACCCGGGACATGCGACTGAGAACCGGGGTATTCGGGATTTTCGGGACTCAGAAAAACAGTATAAATAATTTGTTTAAACTTGTTAATTCTTTTATAGAACAAAAGAATCAAATTGGATGTAAGGTATTTATTCACTTCGCCGTTAAATACGGAATAACATGTTCAGATACAAGTGTGGTTGACAGAGAAGAAAAGTTGATAATGTAGTACTGGTTATATCTCGAAAGCCTTTGACAGGGTCTCGAGACAAAAAGCTTCCTTGCTTTTGGTATCCCAATTGATTTTTGTAGCTGGATATCAGACTTTCTTAGTGAACGACCAATCAGAGTTGCCGTTGATGACTGATCCTTTGAGCTTTTGGTTATTGACTCTGGAGTTCAACAGTTATCTGTTTTCTTTGCAACTCTTATTTTGCTGCACTATCTTACCCACTTCAGCCTGGTATTGTTGGATAGGTAGATAACAGTACTGTTTCAGTGACATACTTGCCCACTGCAAAATCCAGTGGGGATGAAGTTCATTGCTTCAGAGAGACCATGGTAGAGCGAACAGATTTGATACTTAGAATCCCATAAAAGAGAGAAGTTTCTTGTTCGCTCACACAAGAAACTTCTCTCTTTTAACGCCACCAACATACAGGCAGATATTTCCTTAGTGAAGTAGGAGTAAATCAAAACTACATCTTTTATAGAGTAATTTGGACCAACTCCTATTTTTCCTGTTTCTGTAACTGATGACCTTGAGCTTCTGGGCATGGAGCTGACATCCAGTGTCAACTTTGACGTGGGCATCCTAAATAGAGTGAAGCGATACCTTACACCTGGATAGCCTATGTGCAAGCCCATTTCTGCATAAGGTGATTGCGTCGTAGTAGCCCGCGAAATTCAAAGTTTCTTATGTTTTTTCTTACGGAGTATTGCAGCAACCTTATTCAACTTGGTGGACGCCCACGGCGACGGACGTCGCGAGACGATCTCCGGCTACCGTAGGCGTGGGCATGCGGGCAGCGAGTAAAGGGCAAGTCGCTGCCCGACCTTGGTCGGGCAGCGAGTAGTAGTTGAGCGTGGGTCGACGGCGCGTTGTGTCCCACGCGCGCCTCAAAGAGCGTCAGCATAATGACGGGGCCCCCCTCTCAGAGGGCCAAAGCCTGCCGGGGTCGCGGGATTATTTCCTTACCGTGACCCCGGAACATAAAGGGCTATTGAAATTGAAGGACACCGTGGATTTTAGTCAGTAGAAGTCTGACAGTCCCTCCCGCCCTGCCCGGGGTGGGAGGACTCATTTGATGATTTTACCACGCTAAAAAAAAAAATAAGACCTTATTCAACTTAATCATTGGGATGGCTCAGATAAATACAACTTACTGCACTAGACCCAGTGGAACGCAGAGCTCCTTAGACTAATTGGCAACGTGAAACTGGTGGATGGTGACTCTACAGCTTAGCTCATCTCATCGACGCAAGCTTAACCTCTTTTCGTTTTTTTTATTGGGTTCGCTCGTGGCAAGATGAGACCTAAAATAGGTTGAACTCATGAATTCTACAACCTCTTTCCACCAACAGTCTCTTTCCATAGTTAGTACAGTTAGAGTGAATAGAAAAGAGGCTAGAGCAAACCCATGTCCATGAGGCCGACGAATAAGTTGGTTGTATGATTTTAATCAGAATAAATACTGTACCCTAAAGTTATCTTATTATTTTCATTGTTTTCTAATGCCATGGAAAAAATGCATTTTTGTCCCGAAAGTCCCGAAAATCCCGGGATTTCCCGGTTCCTTGGACGCCTGTCCCGAAAATCCCGGGACTTCCAACAAGGACCGGTTCTCGATTCCCTACTAAAGATAATTTCATATTTTCAATGTCAAGATGTTCATTCCGAATTCTGCGTTCTTCTGACCTTCTATCTAAAACCTTCCTTACTGACTAGATTTATTATCACAGGTGCGTCCGGCGTGTTAATGAAAGAGCTATACGTAAGACTAACAAGACTAGAAGATAGTACAACAGCCCGGCTCAAGAAAACTGAACGAAACACCCAGAGACGCACGACCACAGCTTGTTCTAAATCATTTAAAGTAAATAATACTGCAACAACTACGAAAAACAGAAAACAAAAATACGAATGTAATGATTGTCAACGTAGTTATACAATAAAATCAAAATTAATAAATCATATTCGAAAACACACTGTTAAAAAACCTATCAAATGTGATATATGCCGGAAAAGTTTTACTCTGAAACAAAATTTGAAGGTACATTATCGTTTACATACTGGTGAAAAGCCTTATAAGTGTAGGATATGTCACAAGAGTTTCACTCAATCAAATCATTTAAAAGAGCATAATCGTATTCACTCTGGTGAAAAACCTTACGAATGTGAAATATGTCGGAAGAGTTTCAGTCGGAAACAAGATTGTAAAGTACACCACCAGAAACACTCAGGTGAAAAACCTTATAAATGTGAAACATGCCAGAAGAGATTTTTTTCATTAAAAAATTTAAAAGAACATAATCGTATTCACTCGGGTGAAAAACCTTATAAATGTGACATATGTCAGCGTAGTTTTGCTCACAGTTATACATTAAATATCCATAATCGTATACACACTGGTGAAAAACCTTACAAATGTGAAATATGCCAGAAGAGTTTTGTTAGAAGTCAAGTTTTTAAAAAACACTTTCGTATACACTCTGGTGAAAAACCTTATAAATGTGAAACATGTCAGCTAAGCTTTGAATACAAAAGAGCTTTAAATATCCATGTTCGTACACACAGTGATGAGAAATCTGACAAATGTGAAATGTCAGCGTAATTTTAATAGTTTTTCTGAAGTAGGTTCTTCAAAAAGTTATTTTTGCATGCACACTAGTAAAGCTACAATAAACAACAAAACATGGAAAACGTCAGCGAAGTTTATTAAATGAATGTTTGTTTTCGAAATGAAACGAGTCTGACAGTCCCTCACGCTCTGCTATGAGTAGGAGGACTCATTTGATGATTGCTCCGAGTTGAGTTGCTTCTGCTCAGGCGTTACTGGATTGCTTCTCTGATGACTATTCTGAGTTCCTTAGATAATCGTCAAATTCTTTATTGCTGTTTTCGTTCCTATTGTTACGAGCTGGGTATTGGGATAAATTAATTACTTAACACCAAATAAAACCAAATAAACTTTAATTATACATGAATCACAAATTAAAACAATCACTAAACACTACTCAACACTTAAACACTTCTAAACTCTCTTAATCACACGTAAAAGTCACTTAGAGATCGCTTCACTTCGAGTTGCCTCGATCGTAGTCAAAACCAGACTGACTCAGGTCTTTTTTTTGATACGGGCATCTCGCAGGTCAACCTATAAGAGGTTGTGTGCTGCTTAACCGGACTATGCTGACTCAGGTCGCTGATCGGCGTCCTTTCATACCCCGGCCGCACCCACTAGATGTTGTTGACTAGATGTTGTATATGGGTTTGGTCTTGAGTATTGTAGTGTAGTAGTATTTAGTACTTATTTTTTCAATCTATAAATATAATAAAACTGTAGAAAAATCGTTTTTGTACATCAAAATAAAATCCAAAAAAAAAATAGCTAGGGTGTTGAAGGACAACCAACAGAAGTACAGAACCCATTTCCAGCATTTTTAGAATTTTTGTCTGTTTGTCGGTTTGTCTGTTTATTTGTGGCTCCATCACGTAAAATGTACGAAGGCAATGTAGATAACCTTTATACACAACGATCGAGCGTAACTTGAGGACTAATTTAGTTTTTGTTTCATTGCAATCGGTTAAGTCTATCAAAAGATATTTGAATTTAAAGTGTTCCAGACCCAGAAGTAAAATTACGGTCAGTTTACACCGAGACGCGCAGTTCAGTAGCGCGATCTAGCTTGGAATAGAAAAACTACATACCTATTCAAATATGGTGTGGACTGGAGTGGAGTGGTTTGGAGTGGAGTAGAGTAGAGTAGAGTGTAATGGAATAGAATGGGATGGTTTGGGATGGAATGGAAAGAAAGAAAAGGTTTTTATTAGACTCACACTAGAATCATGGGAATGAGTGGGATGGAGTAGGATGGAGTGGGAGGGAGTGGGATAGAATCGGATGGAGTGGGATGAATTTGAATGGAGTGCGATGTAGTGAGATGGAGTGGGATGGAGTGGGATGGAGTGGGCTGGAGTAGGATGGAGTGGGATGGAGTCGGATGAAGTGGGATGGAGTGGGATAGATTAGGATAGAGTGGGATGTAGTGGGATGGAGTGGGCTGGAGTGGGATGGAGTGGTTTGGGGTGGGATGGAGTGGGATGGAGTGGGATGCAGTGGGATGGAGAGGGATGGAGTGGGATGGAGTGGGATGTAGTGGGATGGAGTGGGATGGAATGGGTTGGAGTGGGACGTAGTGGGATGGAGTGGGACTGAGTGGGGTGGAGTGAGATGGAGTGGGATGCCGTGGGATGGAGTGGGATGGATTAGGACGGAGTGGGATGGAGTAGGATGAAATGGGCTGGAGGGGGATGGAGTGGGATGGAGTGGGATGTAGTGGGATGGAGTGGGATGTAGTGGGATGGAGTGGGTTGGAGTGGAATGGAATGGGTTGGAGTGGGATGTAGTGGGATGGAGTGGGACTGAGTGGGATGGATTAGGATGGAGTGGGACTGAGTGGGATGGAGTGAGATGGAGTGGGATGCAGTGGGATGGAGTGGGATGGATTAGGATGAAGTGGGATGGAGTAGGATGAAATGGGCTGGAGGGGTATGGAGTGGGATGGAGTGGGATTGAGTGGGATGGAGTGGGATGGAGTGGGATGTAGTGGGATGGAGTGGGTTGGAGTGGGATGGAGTGGGTTGGAGTGGGTTGTAGTGGGATGGAGTGGGACTGAGTGGGATGGAGTGGGATGCAGTGGGATGGAGTGGGATGGAGTGGGATGGAGTAGGATGAAATGGGCTGGAGTGGGATGGAGTGGGATTGAGTGGGATGGAGTGGGACTGAGTGGGATGGAATGAGATAGAATGGGTGCTCTAATCCAGTAGCAATTCTTCTGAATCTGAACGACAGAGGGCGTTTATTATAATCACCTCAAATATTCTTGAAAAATAAATTCTAAATACAGGGATTATATGAAAACGATATGATTTATAAAAAACGTGGCGAGAATTAAGCGCTTCGCACTAAAAAATACATTGTTAAATTCCGACATCCACGCGAAAAAGGCGCGGGCACAGCTAGTGTTTTAATAATTCATTCAAAGGTATAGCGTGTAGATACTTACTAGCTGACTTGTGGCAAGTTATTTAAATCAAAAGTATTATTTGAGAAGCAAAATGTTTTTTTATAATAATAAAATCAACGACGACAGGTGTAACAACACCTGTCGTCGTCTATTTTTGTTTAAAAGATTTTTTAATTTATTTTATTTGGGAAAATACACAATAATACATTACATTTTATAAAATTATAAAAAAAGAAATAGAAGTAAATGTGCTACCAACAACATTTTCCACATAATACAATGAGATTCTTACTACAAAATTTCATCACTATCACTAAAGATGGGCCAAAATTCGGTTCACATTCGGTTTAACCGAATTTCGGCAGCTTGAACCGAACTTCGACATTCGGTCGAAATTAGGTTCAGATGCCGAAATTCGGTACAAGAAAAATAATACCTACCTACTTGATCTATAACACAAGGGAACAAAATTAACCTTTTTTTTTGTTGCATGGAATTTTATGCCTGTTTTTTACTAATTTGAGGTCACAAATTAGTAAAAAACAAAAAAATCAGGATTTACAAAGGAAACTGTCCGAAACGGTTTTATCCTAATTTGTTATCTGTTACTCGACCAGCCTTGTACTCCGTCAATGCTCCAGTTTCCCAAGCTTCTTCATCTATACAAAATAATACCGTTTTAGAAGAAAAAAAAAGCTTCTTCAAGTTATGATAGTGTTAAACGATTTTAATCCAGATATTTCTGCTGACCCCCAGCCCCTTAATCAGGAAGACCCCAGTGCATAAGTCAGAACCCTTGGTCTTTCTATAAAAGCATCGAAGAGCCTTTGGGAAAAATAACAAAAAAAATGTTGGGAAACAATTAGGCTGAAGCTATGTGGAGCATAATTAACTGATGTTGTCACACTTCTAGCAGCTTGGTTGTGATATGAGCATCAAGGTACACTTCCTCCAAAGCCATTTAGACCGTTTCCCTGAAAATCATGGTGAATTGAGTGAAGAACAAGAGGAACGGTTCCATCGAAGACATTCGGGCTATGGAGGCACGTTACCAGGGTCACTGGAATGCTCCAAGATGGCGGATTATTGCTGGAGCTTCAAAAACAGCCCTCGTGAACCAAGTCAAGCAAGAAAATCTTTTAAAAGATTTTTTTTTATAAGTTGTGGTTGATTTTCTAAGGGTTTTCTTCAGAAAAAATCGATTTTTCTTAAAAACGCGTTTTAATGATATCTCAAAAACTAAAGCTGATACAAACAATCTGACTTCCAGATCTGTAATCAGCACCCCGAGAAAGTATAATATTAGTCATAATATTTCATGCAACAAAAATGCTGTTCCCTTGTGTAATCTGTATCGCAATGAAAAAAAAATTACTGTCATATTATTTTGTTAGAGAAATAGTGTCATAATTATTTTTTTTTAATTTCATTTCGATATAATATTTTTAAAGTACGGCTATGTAAACTCGTTTTGAGTTTTGTATTTTGAATTTAACGATATGAGAGTAGATAAAATTCGTTTATGATGCAATGTATATTATTTTTTTTATAATAACTTATCATAGAAATAATGTGATGAGCAAATTCACATAATTAGCGATATTATTATCTATATTTTAAGAAACAAAAAGTATTGTTTTATTTTTTTTCTATAATATTTATGTATTTAGAAATATATAAGTACACACATCAAAAGTGTCTAGGGATCAACATATATTTTTGCAATAACTTTTCTCCTGATTGATATTAATTAAAATGTTCTTTAAGGATTCATCAAATAAAGTGTTATCGTTTGTCACAGTAACGTTAAACCAAGTCACCTTTGCATTCATAAAGAAATTTGCCATTTTCCTAATAAAGGGATTTTTGACATTTGAACCACTAACATTAAAGTTCGAAAAAAAGACTGAAATAACAGTTTTCTTTAAAATTTTATTGGGTAACTTAAACAATTAATAATCCGTGTTTCTACCGCGAACACTAACAACACAAGAACATCGGTTTGGCATACTCAAAATGAGTTCATCCAAATCACGCTGTGGAATGGCCGCCCATGTTCGTTGCAACAACAAAAAAAGGTCTTCTTGCGACTGGATACCCTCCATATTCGGCAGAGCTCTTCTCTGTAGCATATCCCATGCATGCTCAATCGGGTTCAAGTCTGGCGACTGAGCAGGCCAGGGCAGGACATTGATGTTAGCTGCGGCGAGAGTCTGTCTTACAACTCTTGCGGTGTGCGGTCGTGCATTATCATGCATTAACTGAAATAAGGGACCGATTTGCACTTGTAGAGGAACGATGACGTCTGATACAATCGTCTCAGCATAAATTTGAGCGTTGAGGTTGCCTCTGATCCAAATCAACTCAGTTCTTCCGCCGATCCAAATACCCGCCCATACCATGATGGTTCCACCACTATAAGGATGGACTTCCTGGCAGGATTTTAATCGCTGTTGGCGTCCAGGGGTTCTCCAGTGTCGTATACGTCTTGTATCCGGTCTCATACCAAAACGAGACTCATCAGAAAAGCACACGAAACGCCATTGTTCTTCTGCCCAATTTCTGTGTTCAAGAGCCCATTGATATCGAATCCTACGATTGTGCATTGCTATAGGTGGTACCCGTAGCGGTCTTCGGGAATGAAGGTTCACTCCATGCAAGCGGTTTCTGACTGTTTGGTCGCTAATTAAGTTCCCTGAAGAGTGATGAAGCCTCACGGCTAACATCATGGCGGTTATTGTTGGAGCTCTTCGAGTTAAGATTTGAATGTATCGGTCTTGTCTCCGTGTGGTGCAGCGATACCGTCCTCCATGGCGCTCAGCCACGGTACCAGTGCTTCGGTAACGTGTCCAAAGTCGACTGATAACACTCTGACTTGTATTCAGAGCTAAAGCCACAGTACGTTGCCGGGAACCAGCTTCTATCATTCCCACGGCTCTGAGCATTTCTTCCCTGCTTAAATGACGTCGCCGCTCCATAATAACGTTGGTTTTAATCAGTAGTAGGGAAACAGTAGCACTAATAATGTCTTCAATGCGTTGTATGTTTTTATAGGGAAAATATTGACAGCTGATTTTCATCTTTTACTCGAATTTGATTCACAGTTCCTGATTCAAATTATGAAATGCACCAAAAAGGATCCATATAAATTTATAAAATCATAAATTTATTACAAAGCCACATCTCAATCTCAAGAAATCCGCATAAAAATGCTTGATCCCTAGACACTTTTGATGTGTGTATGTATATCAGTTGTCTAGTACCCATAACACAAGCTCTGCTTAGCTTGGGACTAGATGGCGTTGTGTGATAGTTGTGGAATTTTATTATTATTATTTTGTTTTTAAACAAGTTTAAAAAATTCAGTTGTTTACATACAGTGGCGATCAAAATTCCATGCGTACGCTATCAAAGAAATTGCATAACGTTTAGTGTGACTTATGACCTTCTACTTTCGAGATACACAATAATCCTTCAACTATTAAGTTCATAATTTCAACGTCTAAATATGAGTCCAGTTGGCTCAGTGGTTTTGGCATTTAGGACATAAATGCGTTAGTCGACAGAGGTGCGAGTTCAAATATCACGCAGCAGTTGATAGACTTTTTGTGGGTTTTTACTCGATTGTTAAAAATTATAATTTTTAACACACAAATTTTATTGCGTTTGTTTGGAATTTCCTTGTGTTTTTTCTTGTATTTGTTGGTTAGTGTCGTGTGATTTAATATAATTATAACGGTATTGTTAAATATTCTCAAAATGCAAGCAAAAATTAATATAAACACAAAAATAATACTTAATTCAATAACTAATGTATAACTTATTTTAAAATAAATAAGCCTTAAAACAAAATAAAAATAAATAAGTTATTTATTAAAAATATTATCATAAAATCAACTGACATTTCAAAAGTTAAGATTCGAACTCAAACTTCATTGATCGTGAACCCACGCTATCGGCACAATCTTAATGTTAGATCATTACTAATGAAAGTAATGCAATGGTCACCATCTGTTTTTGTTAGTCAAATATTTTTACTCGTTTCGTTAGTCTAGTACTACTTATTGTCATTTTATTTCGTTTTAAATTTTTACTAATGATGATAATTTATTACCTACAGGGTTTATAATAAAAAAAAACATGTAATAACAATA
Source organism: Agrotis clavis (assembly GCA_954870645.1). NCBI lineage: Eukaryota > Metazoa > Arthropoda > Insecta > Lepidoptera > Noctuidae > Agrotis > Agrotis clavis. The sequence goes on along the minus strand of OX940944.1, from coordinate 8,220,789 downwards.
TTAATATATATTTTAGTTGAAATTATTATAATTCTATGTTTAAAGTTATAAAACTGCTAAAATTATGAATATTATTACTCGACCTGGATATAATGTGAAATAGATGTCGAAAATCATAGATGAAATTTTTATTAATTAAACAAAATTATGAAATTATTAAAATTAATATAAGTAATATTAAACAATAAATAAGAAAATTTAAAAATTCAAAATAAAAACATTATTATTCTCTTCAAATTATAATAAGTGGTTTTAACAAGGGTAACTTACGTATTATTATAAGCTAATTAGCAATTACAGGGTATTTTTATACATTGCGGACATTTTTAACAAAGTTATCATTATTAAAGCCGTTTATTTGGAAACAGTACCAAGGCACCGCGGCCATGAAACGCAAAGGGCCAGTTGCCTTTTTGCGTTCCAGTGCCGCAAAACCGAGGAAGGCGAGCTCGCTATTTGGGTCATCCCGACTCGGACATGTTAGGTAGGCCCTGGAACACAAAAGAGCAGTTGCCTTTTGCCTTCCAGGTCCGCAAGAACGAGCGAAGTGAGCTCGTGACTTGGGTTATTCTGACTCAGACAGATTATCTTAGGCCCTGGAATGCAAAGGGCCAATTGACCTTTACGCTCAAGACACATTTCCATAAAATAACCTTTTTTCACTAAATTGAATTTGGTGAAACTGAAGAAACTTGTTATGCTCAATAAAAAAAAAATTTTTACACCGCGGTACTGAAACGCAAAGGGCAACTGGCCCTTTGCGCTCCAGGGCTGCTATGCTAAAAGGCGATTATTTTGTTACAGTAACGGGGCATAGCGGCCCTGGAACGCAAAGGGCCAGTTGCCCTTTGCGTTCCAGTACCGCGGTGTAAGTTTCTTCAGTTTCACCAAATTCGATTTAGTGAAATAAAGTTATATTATGGAAATGTGTTCTACTTCTGAAATAAAACCACGGAAAAAAATATCCAAACTACATAAAAAATACCCTGTTACAAGTTATTGAGGTAAGTTTAAGGATCGTTTTCTTTACGAAAAGATGTTTGAAACCATACCTCAATTCTTAATCCTTGAATAATAAGTTATCAAATGATGTTTACGTTTTCAGTCTATTTACCTACAATAAATAAACAAAATTCATATCAATAAAAGGTCCTCGAGACAATCTTAACGTTTTTTTTTATTCCTTTAAACATAACAGTTTTTAGTTGATAGTCGTTGATGCCTTCAATGTTGAGTACACGATGAACGGTTATTAATTTTGTGTTGAATTAGTTATATGGAAACCATTTTCCTTCGTATTCATTCTCCATTCCCGGACGTCCCTGACGTCCCTGTTTATTCTTAACAACTCATCTCATCATCATGCCATATCTCATCCCACAGACTCATAGTATTTCGTCACTGGAATAAAACATAGAATACTATTAATTATTTATGCAAAAACAGCTGTTGATCTATTTTACTACTAAGAAAAAACTTTAAAACCACATACTAAGTATCAATCACTTTTTTTACTTTTAAACAAATACTTTTGAATAGGGAACCTTATTTATAAAAAAATAATTATTAACATGTGGAATGATCAAAATTTAAATGTTAATACTCACACTTAGTCTGGTTTCATTTGATATTAAATTTGTTTTAAGTTTAATCCACATATTTATGCAGGGCTTTAATGTTCGCCCTCAATATTTATATAAATCCAATTGTTAATATTTCACTGCAAAACCACAGGACAGTGTAACACTTATATGCTGTTTACATAGTCACACAAAATAACCAAGAATCCACAACGTTCAATTAGGAGACTCAAAACGAGATAACATAGTTATGCCTACCGCACAAATCGAAATAATTCACTTTTTTTTTTCTACGATCTACCTACAAAACTTTATTAAACTTAACCATAGATATAGATAGACCTATATCTGTGATTATAACGAACGACCCACAACACTAATGACTTATTATGCCTACCGCACAAATCGAAATAATTCACTTTTTTTTTTCTACGATCTACCTACAAAACTTTATTAAACTTAACCATAGATATAGATAGACCTATATCTGTGATTATAACGAACGACCCACAACACTAATGACTTATATTAGTAGTTACACAAAAATCAATTTTAATTATCAAATTCCTACTAAAAAAATTATTAAAAATAATGTTACGAGCTGGGTATTGGGATAAATTAATTAACACCAATTAAAACCAAATAAACTTTAATCACACACGAATCACAAACTAAAATAAACACTTAACACTACTCAACACTTAAACACTTATACACACCCTTAATCACACGTAAAAGTCACTTAGAGATCGCTTGTTCACTTCGAGTCGCCTCGATCGTAGTCAAAACCAGACTGACTCAGGTTGGTGATCGACGCCCTTTTTATACCCCGGCCGGACCCACTAGATGTTTCTAGAAGGTGGTCGAATGTTCTGGAAACATCCATAGACTTCGACATAGTCCCATACCTTCTGGAACATTCCAGAACCATCTCGAAACATCTAGAACAGGGTAGAATTTTCTAGAAATTTCCTGACCGATCTTTAGTAGAATTGTCGAGAACCTTGTGGAACTTTCGAGAAGATTATAGTAGGTCTCGCAATTCGATCGACGTAACACTGCCCCCTCCTTAGACATGCTCGTCCCGAGCATCGTTAGTCCCGTTATATCGCGCCAAACGGTCAACATGGACAATCTTGGGCGCGCCACGTAGACCCTTTTGTATCCGGTAGGTGACGTCGTTAATCCTGGTCACGACTCGGTATGGTCCTTCCCATTTTGCTTGTAATTTAGGAGACTTCCCTTTGCTACGCACTGGGTTATGTAACCACACAAGTGACCCCTCGTCGAAACCTCCATTGTTTGTCTTCCGGTCGTATCGGGTCTTCATCTTCTCAGACATTTGTTGGCCGGATTGTCTGATATGCTCATACACATCATTCAACTTGTTACGCAAGTCATTTGCATAATCAGTTACACTGCGTGGAACATCAGGAGGGGTTCCGGTGATCAAATCAGCAGGCAACCGTAATTCCCTTCCAAAGTTCGCGAAGGCTGGTGTCACAGCTGTACTTTCGTGAACTGCACTACGGTATGACAGAAGAAATGGCTGTATGTGCTTATCCCAATCTCTTTGCCTGCTATCCACAACCTTTGCCAGATATCTCTCCAACGTTTGGTTGAAACGCTCCACCATTCCATCAGATTGTGGATGGTAGGAAGTCGTTCTAGTCTTGTGAGTACCCATCAGCCGACAAGTCTCCTGGAATACTTGTGATTCAAAATTCCTTCCTTGGTCGCTGTGTATTTCCAAGGGTACTCCAAAACGACAGAAGACCTCCTGAACCAATTTATCTGCGACTGTTGTAGCTTCCTGGTTAGGAATGGCGAAGACTTCTGGCCACTTTGTGAAGTAATCCATGACAACCATGAAGTACTTGTTACCGTTTTCACTTTCTGGAAATGGTCCTGCCACGTCTAGTGCTATCCGTTCCCACGGGGCTCCAACGTTGTATATCTGCAAAGCACCTCTGCTGCGTGTCTGGGGTCCCTTCACAGCCGCACAACTGGTACATTTCCGACACCAGTCCTCCACATCTTCACGACAATGGATCCAGTAAAATCGCTCACGTATTTTCAGTAGGGTCCTTTTTACACCCATATGTCCACCTGAACATCCGTCGTGGTAGAGCCGCAACACATCCGGTACTTTGGCTTTGGGGACAACCATTTGTAAGTGACAGTGGTCTCCTCGAGCGTTTTCCCATTTACGGCACAAGACTCCTTCCTGGATAACCAAGCTTTTCCATTGCGCCCAATAACTCTTAGTGATGGAACTCATCGCAGCTACATCACTCCACTTGGGTTTAGGAGCACCAGCTTTAATCCAGTCAAAAATTGGTTTAATGTCTGCGTCATTTTGCTGAGCATGCTGTAAGGTTTCCTTCCATTCGTTACTGATATCCGTTCTTAGCATTCTTACAGGCACAACCTCCTTGGCCTCTTGCCTGTTGCAGTGCTTACAGTCTTCAGGGCAAGGTCTTCTAGACAGTGCATCTGCGTTACCATGTGCCCTCCCACTGCGATGTTCAGTTACGAAGTCGAACTCTTGTAGTAGCTCAATCCACCTCGCCACCTGTCCCTCTGGATTCTTGAATTGCAATAGCCACTTTAATGCGGCATGGTCCGTTCGCAATAAGAATTTTCGTCCCAGCAGATACTTACTGAAGTGCTGCAAAGTCTTTACTACGGCAAGTAATTCCCTTCTCGTAACGCAGTAATTTCTTTCCGGTTTCGATAGAGATTTGCTGTAGTAAGCTATAACAACTTCCTGATTTCCTTTCCGTTGAGACAACACGCCACCAATTCCAGTATTACTTGCGTCTGTGTCAACTATGAAGTCATTTTCAGTGTCAGGATAGTCAAGAATGGGTGAATTGCACAGACGTCTCTTTAATTCCTGGAATGCGATGTCACAGTTCTCGTCCCAACAGAATTGTTGCTTCTCCTCAGTAAGTTTGTGTAGGGGTTTTGCAATGTCAGCAAAATTCTTGACAAACCGTCGATAGTAGGAGCATAAACCTAAAAATGCTCTGACCTCCGTCTTGTCTTTCGGAACTGGCCATTCCTTGACGGCGACGATTTTCTCCGGGTCTGTCTGAACACCTTCCTCCGAAACTATGTGTCCTAAAAAGTTCACTTGTCTCCTGAAAAATGAACACTTTTCCGGGCTTAACTTAAGATTTGCCGTCCGGATTTTCGACAGCACTTTAATTAGGTTTTGAAGGTGATCTTCAAATGTTCGGCCCACGATGATGATGTCATCCAAATAGACAAGACATGCGTCTCCGATCAATCCAGCAAGTACTTGCTCCATCAACCTTTCAAATGTCGCAGGGGCATTGCACAATCCAAATGGCATGACTTTAAACTGCCATAGGCCCTTTCCTGTGGAAAATGCAGTTTTCTCCTTGTCTTTAGGGTCTATTTCCACTTGCCAGTAGCCGCTTTTCAGGTCTAACGTTGTGAACCACCTCATTCCTGTCAGCGTATCCAATGTGTCATCGATCCTAGGCAGTGGATAACTGTCTTTTTTCGTGACGTCGTTTAGCCGTCGATAATCCACACAAAACCGCGTGTTGCCGTCTTTTTTCTTCACTAGGACCACAGGAGAACACCACGGGCTAGATGAAGGCTCTATAAAACTGTTCTTCACCATGCGCTCAATCATCTCCTTCACTTCCTTTTCGCGAGCAACCGGCACCCTTCTTGGTCGTTGTCGGATTGGTAACTCATTGCCAGTGTTAATTTTGTGCTGAACCAGTCCTGTTCTACCTATGTCAGCATCATCTGTAGAGAACATGTCGGCATACTGGAGTAACGTTTTCTTAGCCTTATCCATTTCTACTCCAGTTAGATCGCAGTTTTCCAGAAGTGTTGACACGTCAAATTTCAAGCGAAGCACTTTTTCTGACGGTGTACTTTCCATTAAGATCTCTTCTTTACCACATTTCAACACTCCTCGATCAACATCGATCTCACAACGATATTTCCTCATAAAGTCCAAGCCCAAGATGCAATCGTCTACTATGTCGGCCACGATGACATTATGCCAATATGCTTTATGACCTAGTTTTAACTTCACCTCCTTCTTGCCTCGGACGGTTATGTGCTGACCGGTAGCTGTCAGTAATTGTATGCGGTCGTGGTTGTTGAAGAAGTCCCCAAGGAACCGACTTGCTAGGTTTGAATTGACGACCGTGTGAGAAGCTCCTGTATCGAGTGTCAATTTGCATGGTTTTCCGTTGACTTCACCTTTGATGATCAGGCTGTTTCCGTCATGGGCCTGTGAGATCGAGATCCTCGGGGCTCTTTCCATACCAGCCAGCACCCGCCCCTCAGTCCTGGCGTTTACTCGTTTCCCTGCTGTTGCTGGGCAGTCTTATCGGTCCCTCTTCCCTGCTGGGATTGATCTTCCCTTGGTGTATTTCGCTTGGGACAGCTGGACCGAAGATGACCTTTTTCCCCACAAGTATAGCACCTGGGACTGTACCCTTGTGGTCGGTCGCGTACAGGTGATTCCACAACTTCTCTGACGCGATGCGTGCGATGATCTTGCCTCACTGCTTCTACTTCCAACGCATGAGCCAAGGCGTCCTTTAATGTTTCGTGATGCCCAAGTCTTACGGCGGCTCTGACTTCCAAGTCACGTATTCCGTCGACGAATGCCTGTACGAGATTACCATTGATCAGGGCAGGAGCAGACTGGTATGCCTTTCGGACCATTTTTTCAATTTCCAGGGCCCACTGCTGTAGGCCCTCAGCACTACGTTGAACACGATCCTTTAGCTTAGCGCGAAATACGTGCTCCAAGTGCGCGTCGCCGTACCTGGATTCCAACGCTTCCAGCAGCTGATCGTAAGTCACATCCTTGCCAAGAGCCTCAAGTACGGTCAGGGCCTGGTCTCGTAGGCCTAAGGTGAGCGCGGTCATTGCTTGCTCTTTCGTCCACCCATTCGCCTTCATAACGGCCTCAAACTGCATCCTGTATGCCGACCATGAAGATGTTCCGTCGAATGGTGGCACCTTAAACCCTCGTGCCGAAGGTGCAGCAATCACTGGACACACAACCCCGTCTCCAGACCGAAGTTCACCCAAAGCCTTTTTCACCCCGGCAATTTGGACCTCAGCTTCAGAGATGCGGTTCTCGTGCTGATTGACTTGCTCTTTAACCACTTTGAGCTCCTTGCCAAATGTCGAGTGCAGGTCTTTTATCAGGAACATCTGCTCTTCTTGGCGGCGGGCCTGCTCCTCCTTATCCTTTTGTAGCTGTTCTTCCAGGCGGCGAGACTGTTCCTCCTGGCGGCGGGCCTGCTCCTCCTTATCCTTTTGTAGCTGTTCTTCCAGGCGGCGAGCCTGCTCCTCCTGGCTGCGGGCTTGCTCCTCCTGGCGGCGGGCTTGCTCCTCCTGGCGGCGGGCCTGCTCCTCCTTATCCTTTTGTAGCTGTTCTTCCAGGCGGCGAGCCTGCTCCTCTTGGCGGCGGGCTTGCTCCTCCTGGCGGCGGGCTTGCTCCTCCTGGCGGCGGGCTTGCTCCTCCTTGTCCTTTTGTAGCTGCTCTTCCAGGCGTCGAGCCTGCTCCTCCTGGCGGCGAGCCTGCTCCTGCAGAAGCGCCATAAGCGCAGACAGGTCTGGACCCGCTGGTGCTGAAGAGACTGCAGATGGACCAGCGGCTGGTTCCGTCGTAGGCTGAGCACCACCCGGCGTCTGTATCGGGGAACCTCCAAACCGCCTCTGGTCCATGTCTTGCTGGCGCTGACTCCTGGTACGAATACCGTCCGTGTCGTCCTTTGGTAAAATCGGCATTTTATCCCTCACTTCTGACACCAAATGTTACGAGCTGGGTATTGGGATAAATTAATTAACACCAATTAAAACCAAATAAACTTTAATCACACACGAATCACAAACTAAAATAAACACTTAACACTACTCAACACTTAAACACTTATACACACCCTTAATCACACGTAAAAGTCACTTAGAGATCGCTTGTTCACTTCGAGTCGCCTCGATCGTAGTCAAAACCAGACTGACTCAGGTTGGTGATCGACGCCCTTTTTATACCCCGGCCGGACCCACTAGATGTTTCTAGAAGGTGGTCGAATGTTCTGGAAACATCCATAGACTTCGACATAGTCCCATACCTTCTGGAACATTCCAGAACCATCTCGAAACATCTAGAACAGGGTAGAATTTTCTAGAAATTTCCTGACCGATCTTTAGTAGAATTGTCGAGAACCTTGTGGAACTTTCGAGAAGATTATAGTAGGTCTCGCAATTCGATCGACGTAACAATAACAAAAAGAATAAAGTAATTATTAAAAATTAAATTAAATAAAGTATTTAGGAAAAAAAAGTGGGATTCGATCCTCCGCAATCGAACGAACAGAAGTTCTATCCGAGCACGATTACCATTGCGCCAGCATTACTTGTAGATTAATAGTTGAAATTATGAACTATATCAAAAGTTAATTTGATATGTATAGTAATAAAACAACTTATAACAAAAGGTCGTAAGTCAAAGTGAAGCGTCAGTCTATTGCTTTGAGATGTTTATAATTCATTTTTGAACCTGACTGTACCTGAAAAAACGTAATTACGTTAATTTTGTGTAATTAAATTATAATACTGGTAAAAATTTTTAAATTTATGGTCTAAAAAGAAAATCGAAGTTCAAATCAATCGCAACTAGAAGGATCTAAGTTCTTGCAGAAGTATTCCGACCCGTACGGTTTTGCTAGAATTAAAAAAAAAATGCTACAGTCCACTCATTCATATTAATAAATATTGTAAGTTATATATAATTTATTGTAATAATTATATAATTAAATGTTTTAAGAACTAAGAAAATTCCATTTAGGTAAATTATGTCCATGTTTTAGTGTCAAATGAAAGGTAATCCAAACAGCCAGGTCTTATTTGGTTGGAAGAAAAAAGTTTTTTAAACGCTAATTCACAATGTTGAGAGGAAAGCGATTTTTTTCACCCTTTTGTAATGAAAAATAAATCACTAGTATTGAAAAGTTACGAAAAAGGTACGGTCTAAATTGAGGTACGGTTATGGTACGATTGTACGATGAATAGTACAGAAAACCGTACTTTTTGGTACGGTCTGGCAACGCTGGACCGGCCGGCTCGGGGTACGCGGAGGGAGCGCGGTGTGCGGGCGGGGTATTTGAAGTAAATGCGTAAACAAGTCACGACGCGTTGCACTCGAGAATGCGCGCGAAAATGAACCGAAGTTCGGCCGAACATTTCATTTGAACCGAATGTTCGGCCGTAGTTCGGATTCGGTTCAAATCACATTCGGCCCATCTCTAATTATCACGTTATAAACTTGTAATGTTACCTGGTGGTCTGTTCATTAACATGCTCAAATCGCGGCGGACACTCATTGATTTCGCAGTACATATCTAACTGTACGGCGACTGGATTAAAATGATGATGTATTAAAATATACAAAATATTGTAAAAATTATTGGAATCGATTCAGTTACTGATTCTGAATAAACTGTATTCAGGTTTCGGATATACCTACTAAAAATAATGTTGCATATCTTGTATCATAAAATAAGTCAAACTCACAAACTGTACCTATATGTCGATTCATATGAAATTATCAATTAGGTAAATGAGAATGATAAAATATATTATAAATAGGTAAATAAAAATAACTTTTTTTGGAAGTCGGTGCCCACAGTCAATGATATAAATAGCCACCGACTTCCGAAAGAAAAGTTATTTTACAGTTTTTTTTTGTTTGGTTTTGAAGAAATTCACTTTTTCTTTCAATTAAAAACTTTTTGAGAAAAAGGGAACCGCGCTTTTTTTCAAAAGTTTTTTTGTCGTCATAATTTCGGACACAGCAATCCGCGCCCCTTTGGTACTGTATAATATGCATGTGCTAGCTGTCTTGTGGATTTTTTTTAAAAATAAATGGATTATTTGACAAGCTAATGTTTTATTACATAATCCTCGTTCTTCTAGCTATAAAGACAGAGATTTTTCCGCCACTTCTTCTTAACAAAACCACTAGGAAATAGCTAACGATCTTGTAAGACAGTGTATGTGAATGACCTTCAAAATGTACTGATTTTTTCAACTTTTTTTGTATGAATGACGTTTTTATCATGACTTGATTGAACAATACCTAAAGATCCTACTAATCCTACTAATATTATAAATGGAAAGTTTGTTTGGATGTATGTTTGTTACTCTTACGCGAAAACAACTGAACGGATTTGGATACAATTTAGTACACACTTTATAACCTGTATTAACACAGGATAATTTCTATCCCAATTTTATCTTTCCGTGGGACAATTTTTTTAGCGTGTCAGGGTTTGAAACCGCTGGCAACACCTAGTAATTACATACTTTTAAAATCAAGATGTTGCACTTGAGTCAAGTATTTATCTCGAATTCTGCATTCCTTTACCGTCCTATTGAAATCATTCATGACTTATAAGATTTATTATCACAGGTGCGCCCGGCACGTTAAGGAAAGAGCTATACGTAAGAATAACAAGACTAGAAGATACTGCAACAGCCCAGCACAAGGAAACTGAACGAAATACCCAGAGACGATCGACCACAGCTTGTTCCAAATCATTTAAATTAAATAATACTGCAATAGCTACGAAAAACAGTAAGCAACAATACGAATGTGATGTGTGTCAACGTAGTTATCCAATAAAATCAAAATTAATTAATCATATTCGAATGCACACTGGTGAAAAACCTTACAAATGTAAAATATGCGAGAGGAGTTTTAGTCGAAATGATAGTATGAAAGTACACTTTCTTATACACTCAGGTGCAAAACCGTACAAGTGTGACATATGTCAGCGTAGTTTTACTCGCAGTCATACTTTAAGCAAACATGTTCGTAGACACACTGGTGAAAAACCTTATAAATGTGAAATATGCAAGAGGAGTTTTATTCAATTACAATATTTAAAGGTACATATTCGTAATCACTCTGGTGAAAAACTTTACAAATGTGAAACATGCCACAAGAGTTTTATTCAATTAAAACATTTAAAAGAACATTATCGTATTCATTCGGGTGAAAAACCTTACAAATGTGATATTTGTCAGCGTAGTTTTACTCACCGTAATACTTTAAATATCCATATTCGTATAATACATACTGGTGAAAAACCTTACAAATGTGAAATATGTAAGCGTAGTTTTGGTTACAGTAGTACTTTAAAATCCCATATCCGTATACATACTGGTGAGAGACCTTACAAATGTAATTTATGTCAGCTTAGTTTTACTCATCTTAATTCTCTCAAATTTCATAATGTTCATACACACAGTGTTGAGTACCTGACAAATAAATATTTCTGACCAGGAATAGAACCTAGACTTTGGAAAAAATAACACGCGCTGAATTATTACACCATTGAATACTGCGTTCTATTAAGGACCAAATTCTGTAAACTTATGATATATGGCTGAGTACAAGAAAGTGCCAAGTTTTGGTAAATTACGTAACAGAACGCAAGAAAGTAGTAGTAATCAACGAAACTCCGAACAAATCACGTCTACTACACATTCATGTTATGTTCAAATTCAATCATTTCGTTTTTACCGTGAAGTGATTATAAAAATTTGAAATGAGAACACTATGTTTTGAAGATGTAGGGCGCTACGGGCACCATCAATCTAAGCCATAATTTAAATCAGTTTATTAAAAAAAGGTTTTCCTTATGTTTGCTGTATATCATTACTTCCCAGGATTTGATCCTTCTTAGCGATACTATATCGAATGGTGTAATAATACGGGGTGTTTTTTTTTAAACGTAGCCCCTAACTAGGGATTTCTCCCGTATCGTGGTTGCGTGCAGGTTTATTAAATTTTCTAGAATCCAATGATACAAAATAAGCCTCGAGACTCGACTTGAGATTTTTTCGATATTCATCTTATTTTCGGATATATCCATCCACGCCCAATTGAAAAATTGAACCTGTAAGTGTATAATTATGCTTGTGCTAGCAGACTTGTGGAAGATTTTTTTTTTAAATAAATGTATTATTTGATAACCTAATGTTTTATTTCATAATCCTCGTTCTTCTCACCTTTAAGACAGAGATTTTTCCGGCACTTAATAAAACTTTCTTATAGTACAGGATCCGTATATAGAACGACCTTCACCGATCGAGTAACCGGACGAAATGTGTTTTTTATGAATTAAAATATGTTGAAGAATATGACGGTGATGGGTTGCCTCATAAAATCCTGTCAAGGATATTTTTAATTAATTTTATAAAAGGTTATTTTTTTTCAATACCTTCACCGATAGAGTAACCAAAGAAAATTAACACCAATTGAAAGTCCGAAGTCTATAGAATATGCTAACGTAGGGTTGCCTACCTTTTTCTTGTCAAGGGTATAGGGTTGCCTAATTTGAAAAGGTGATAAAAAAATGCTACCTTCACCGATCGAGTAACCAAATAAATTATATATCAAAATAAAGACATTTTTTTTACGAATACGATGGTATACGGTTGCCTATGAAAAACTTGTCAGAAATTAGGGTTGCCAAGCGTTGAAGTTTGAAAATTTTAGACGGTTGGAAGCACATGAGTAGATAAACGGACTAAGCTTCTTAAGAACGAGCAAAATTGTTACCTATTTTGGTAGGGTTGTCATAATAGGGTAGACAAATTAAACAAAAAAATATTAAATAGCTTTATTATTCAGTATGATAGAATCGAATCAATTAATTTAATTCAACTAAGCCAATTACAGGCAATTTTGAATTGTCAAAAGACATTTTTAAAGGTGTTTGGTCACCAATATATTAGAGACCAAACACCTACCTTCAAGAGGGCGCGCGTTGTCAAATAGACCGCGCTTCGTACCACTTTTTATACCGCCCGTTCTTACCTTATAGTAGCCATACACCATCCTGCCTATCGTACGATCGCGGATCGATTTGACGCTTGTAATTGTTTCAAATTGGCAGTTCGTCCATATACACTATACTGCCTATCGTACGATCGATTTGACACAACTTCAAATCTGCAGCAGTGATGCCAACTCAGCAACTTTATAGCTAGATCTGGCTATTATTCGGTGACGACAGCTACAATTTTATAAAATTTGTGGCTAAACTTTTTAGCTACTTTTTCTAGCACCATTTCATTTGTATTTCCAAACAAGTACAGACTAGTAAATAGGCAACGAAGGATGAATAACAGACCGAACAGACCGAATAATTTTCGACCTTATCGACATTTAAAATTTAGTTTGTTTTTCTCACATTCTCGTTAGCTAACATTGCTCCTTCATTAAAATCCGGTGTTTGCATATATGTCAATAAGGTCAGAAATCGCTTGAAGGTCGGAAAACATTTGCTTAACGATAGCAAGTTAAAAAACAGGTGCAAGGTGTTAAAGTAAATTCAACATAAAATACAATAAATATTTTTATATCGATTTAACATCAATTCGATCGAGTCATTTTAGTATCATTTAATAATTAATTACTTGCAACACTAACGATATTTATTATGGCTAGCAATAATTCTATCTTCTCTCTGCTTTTTTTTCTCAACGGACCGGCAAGTCTAATAATTTTAATGTGAATTCAATAAATTCGCTAAATCCAATTTCCACGCATGTTTTAATTATACACAAGGGATTTTCGACCTTATCGACATTTAAAATTTAGTTTGTTTTTCTCACATTCTCGTTAGCTAACATTGCTCTTTCATTAAAATCCGGTGTTTGCATCAGTGTCAATAAGGTCGAAAATCGCTTGAAGGTCGGAAAACATTCGCTTAACGATAGCAAGTTAAAAAAAGTGGTGCAAGCAATTTTCGACCTTATCGACATTTAAAATTTAGTTTGTTTTTCTCACATTCTCATTCGTTAACATTGTTCCTTCATTAAAATCAGGTGTTTGCATAAATGTCAATAAGGTCGAAAATCGCTTGAACCTTTTTTTAAATTGCTATCGTGGTCCCTTGACACCTCTCAAGTTTTCAATAGTATTTTGGTTTAAAATAAAATGAATAACACTTTTTTTTTTTATAAAAAAAAAAATCCTAGAACTAAAACTATTAAAGTTCATCATCATCATCATCAGCCGGAAGACGTCTAGACGTCTAGTAAACTATTAAAGTTACACAAGAACAAAAGTTTGATTTCACAAAAATTGCAATAACTTGAAAACTACTGGACCGATCTTCATGAAACAACTTGTGAATCTATTTTTGTAATGAAACACAGCCCTTTTAAATACTTTAATTGAAAAACATACATAAACAAAAAAGTGAGTTTTCAAGTTACGTAATAATCTAAGTTTTAAACTTTTACAATTTTCCACTAAAAAACTTATCTAATTAACCCCCGACGGAAAAAGAGGGGTGTTATAAGTTTGACGTGTCTGTCTGTCTGTCTGTCTGTCTGTGGCACCATAGAGCCCGAACGAATGAAGCGATTTCAATTTAGTTTTTTTTGTATTAAAGATGACTTACGGGCGAGTGTTCTTAGATATGTTTGATGAAAATCGGTTGACCCGTTTAAAAGTTGTGGGGGTAAAAGTGGGGAAGGGTAACCGAGGTTTGCAAATAAACTCGAGTGGGGTCTTAAATGAAAGCGCACTGAAAGGGAATATTGATGACTTAATCGAGAGTGTTCTTAGCATCGTTTGATGTCGCGGGACTAACGAATATCGTGACCCTGGAACGTAAAGGGCTATTAATGGACATCGTGGATTTTAGTCAGTACATTAAACCCCGACGGAAAAAGAGGAGTGTTATAAATTTGATGTGTCTGTCTGACTGTCTGTCTGTTTGTTTGTATGTATGTCTGTTTGTGCGTATGTCAGCGATTTCAATTTAGTTTTTTTTGTTTGTAATAATGGTGACTTACGTGTCGAGTGTTCTTAGTATAATAGATGTGCTTGATGAAAATCGGATGAGCCGAGTTGTAGGGGTTAAAAGTGGGGAAAAATAACCGAATGTCTGCAAATATACACGAGTGGGGTCTCAAATGAACAGGGCTCCCGCTACTATATGTGCAAAGTGTGCAATGCACACGGCCGCCATCCTCTAAGGGCGCCAAGACCAAGAGAGGGCCCAAAAAAAATTTGAAAAAAAGATATGAAAAAAAAAATTCTTAATGGGAGTTGAGAACTTATAATATATAGGATTAGGTTTAAGTACTAAAGACTTCAAATATTTGTCCTCACTTTTAGATTAAACTTGAAGTCCGGAAACGTTTTACTTTTACAGCTAACTGCGTTACCTAATTACCTTGTCCTATTCCAAAAACCTAAAAAATTTCGCGCTCGCTTCGCTCGCGCTTCCAATAAGGTTGACATTCGCTTTTCTTGACCTCTCTTTTGATTGCTCATTTATCAATTACATATGCTTCTTATGTAAGTTATTCTTCTTTACGTCTACAAATTTTAAGTTTGTCTTCTCTAAGGTGGTATGGCACTCTGGGTGTGAAGTTTGAGTAGCACTTGATTGTTTCTTTTGCGTTTAAGTTCCAAGGCGGCAAGCTTTACAGCCCATGGGCGCTGAATTTTAAAATACACCACTGACCTATCAATCATAAAAAAAAGATAATTCAAAATGCTTTAAGGGGCGCCAAAATCCTTTTTTGCACACAGGCGCCAGTAGACCTTACGGGGGCCCTGCATTCATGTAATGACTAATACAACGCGAGAGTGATCTCAGCTTTGTTTGATGAGAAAATTGGTGGAGAGAAAATTGGGACATGGAAATCCGATTGTCAAGTGAGAGTGTCAATTAATACATCTAAGTCTTTGCAATTCTGCTAAAGATGATTTATCACGTGGGTTATTAAATAATTTGTGCTGTAACCGCCCAACATAAAATGATATAATAATAAGTGTGTACCTATAAAAAGTATCAAATAAAATTAAATTAAAAATTTAAATGTAATGTAAAAATTTTCTAAAAATATTCAATTAAGGAAAGAGCGTGTTTCATTAGTTAGTAAATTAAATAACTATCAGATTAAATTGGAAGATAGTATAAATATTTATGAAATAGACACTCAGCGCTTACAATCTGATATACAGTTTTTGAATCAGTCACTAAAATCTTTGACTAATAAATATGAAAGCTCTAAAAATCAAATCAAAGAGCATATTCTTGCCACAAATCAATTGGTGGACAAAGTAGACTTGCTGACTCTCAGCAATACTCGGTGTTCCTGTCAGATGGAACCCAATCCGGATGTCCTCCAGCCTGAAGCAACGGAGGACCCGTCTCAAGCTGTGAGGACTCCGGACAGTATCAGCTGTCAGAACTTAATATCTGACATTGTTCACAATAATCAGCCTGAGATTAATAGTTTTGTATCTTCAAATAGTCATAGTGAGTGTCACTCAGTTATGTTCTCCGACAGTATAGGCAGAGGGCTAGGTAATTTATTAAGTAATAATCTAAGTTATTGTACTTTAAATCATTGCATGCCACATTCAAACTACAAAGAGATAATGGCATCAGTCGCTAAAAATGTGTGTTATCCTAATACAACCGTTACTATATTTATTGGCAATAGTTCTAAGATTGGAACAAAAGACATCACTGACAGTGTAGCAGAGTTGTTAAAATTAGATTGTAAGAAAATTATTTTGTGTTCATTTCCCTATTTTGAGAAGTTATCAAACAGACAAAACAATCATATACATAGGCTGAATAAGCAGGTACAGTTCTTAGCAACTCATTATAGTGACAAACTTTTATACTTAGACATCAACACTGTTGTTGATAAACTTAGGTCGACTCAGGATTCAGCGTATCTGCCTATTAGATATAGACATATAATAGCTAGTCTATTAAGTTTTAATATTCACTCAGACATAAGTAGTATGTCTTCGTCTTGTTGTGTACATATTTATCCTAGTATTAGTTTTAGTAATAGTATTAGTTGTACGAAGGAGGACCCATGTGTCACCATGGAAGATTCCCAATCTCAAAGTGGGACTACTAGTAGTAGGATATTTTTGCCTGGTGATGGCATGGGGGTCCCGGGGCTCCCTCCGGATAGTATTTATTTTTCTTTAAACTTTTAAGTAAGACAACAGAAGGTACCATTAGCACTATAGCATCTCCCACAGACAATGTATCTTCTTGCAACCAACCATATAGTTTTAAAAAAGGGCCTCCGCAGAATACCTTGAAATTGTTCCATCAGAACATTCAAGGTATCTCTTCGAAATTATTAGAAGTTGAAATGTTTTTAGAAAAAACCATGTTTGATATTATCTGTTTTACTGAACATTGGTTAAAGGACTATCAAATGCTATTTAATTATGAAAACTATACTGTGGGTAGTTGTTTTAATCGTAAAAATTTGCTGCGTGGTGGTTCCCTAATATTAGTTAAAA
This sequence comes from Agrotis clavis, assembly GCA_954870645.1. NCBI lineage: Eukaryota > Metazoa > Arthropoda > Insecta > Lepidoptera > Noctuidae > Agrotis > Agrotis clavis. Next base: position 8,203,827 of record OX940944.1, on the reverse strand, counting down.
ACTCTTTAAAATTTCACCAACGTAATGACATAGTAGGTCTTTCAGTTGAACATTGTATCGAACTGTCCTGTGTTGAGCTAGATAAGCATGTAATAGTGTGTGTGTACAGACCCCCTAATTATCAAAATTTTTCCTTATTTGAATCTAGAATGGAAGATGTTCTGGCAAAACTTGCAGTCAGGAATAAATCTATAATAATTTGTGGTGATTTTAATATAAATATTTTGGAAGAAAATTCAAATAGCAGTAGGTTATTAAATCTTTATAAGTCATTTGACTTGACTAACATTTTTACAGAGCCAACTAGAGTTACTCCATCTTCTGCGACTTGTATTGATAATGTTTTCTGCAATTGTGATTATTTGGATAAGGCCATAGTTAATTGTCTGCCGTCTGATCATAGTGGGCAGACGGTAACTTTTAGATGTAATACAATAAAGCAACAACTTGAGATTAAATTTAGACCAGTAACTTCTGCCAAATTAAGTAGCTTTAATAATTCCCTACAGAACAAGCTAAGTGTAATGAATATGGACGACATTAATGTTAATAAATTCTATGGTAATTTCTTTTCAATAGTTCATACTGAATTCAATAAAACTTTTGAAAAGAAAACAAAAAACATTGAACCCAAATTTGTATTTAGTGACTGGGCGACTAGAGGTATTAGGAAAAGTAGGGAAAGACTATTTGAACTGTATGGCCTTAAGCCAATTATTAACACTGAAACTTTCAATAAGTATGTTGCTGCCTATTCAAAATGTTTTAAAAATACTTGCAAGGCTGCTAAAGCCATGCATATTAGCAATAAGATCAAATCGTCAGAAAATAAAATAAAAACGGTTTGGAAAGTTATAAATAACGAGACTGGCAGGAAAAAAAAGCCCAACACTAAATATGCTTTGCAGACATCTTGTGGTCCTATAAGCTCAAACCTGGAAGTAGCTGAAGAATTTGTTAAATTTTTTACTGATATACCGGCTAGGACTACGGAGGCTCTAAATTCCTCACCTGATATTTCAATAGGTTTATTAAAGGCGAACGTTTCTGGCAGCCCGGCTGATTTTAAGTTTAAACATATAAACCCTATGACAGTTATTAAAGCTTTCCGGGAAATCAAAATTAAAGCGACCGAAGATTTATGGGGATTGTCTATCAAAGTTTGTACAGGCATTGTGGAAACTGTAGCGCCATATTTGGCATTAATTTTTAATCTGTGTGTGGATCAAGGAGTTTTTCCTGATTTGATGAAATTCAGTAAAGTCGTGCCTCTTTTTAAATCTGGGGACTCCAAAGATACTAACAATTATAGACCTGTATCCGTGTTGCCAGTCTTTAGCAAGATATTTGAGAAAGTAATGCTAAATCAGATGCTTAACCACTTCAACACCTACAAAATCTTACACGATCAGCAGTATGGTTTCACCAAGGGACGTTGTACAACTGACGCCGGTGTCAACCCTATTGAAGCACATATTTACTGCATGGGAAGAGGCACAAGACGCCATAGGAATATTCTGTGACCTCTCCAAAGCATTTGATTGCGTTAATCACGATACATTACTTTTGAAACTTGAACATTACGGACTAGGTAAACTTGCGCTTAGTCTGGTAAAATCTTATTTATGTGATAGGCAACAGCATGTTCAAATAAATGGTGTAAATTCACAGGGCTTAACAGTTAAAATGGGAGTTCCACAAGGCTCAATATTGGGTCCTTTTCTCTTTCTTGTATATATAAATGATCTACCCTATATACTTAAAAATCAACTACATAATATAGTGTTATTTGCTGATGACACATCCCTAATTTTTAAAATTAACAGGCGAGCTCAGAATCTAGATGACGTCAATAATGTCTTGCGTCAGATCCATAACTGGTTTTCAGCAAACAATTTAGTATTAAATGGAAACAAGACTAAATGCATTAGATTTGCCTTACCAAATGTAAAAAATAGTAATTATGACATAGTGTTGAATGAGGAGATACTAGAATTCGTCGATAAAACGGTTTTCCTGGGAATAACACTTGATTCAAGGCTACAGTGGGGCCCTCATATAACAACACTTGCAGGGCGATTAAGTTCAGCAGCATATGCTGTCAGGAAAATTCGCCAATTCACTGACGTTGATACCGCGAGAATTGTATATTTTAGCTACTTCCACAGTGTAATGTCGTATGGTATTTTATTGTGGGGACGGGCGGCTGACATCGAGTCCATCTTTATTCTCCAAAAGAGAGCGATCCGAGCTATATATAATCTCCGTAGACGCGATTCTCTAAGGGAACTGTTTAAGGAAATTAACATCTTGACGGTTCCTTGTCAATATATCTATGAAAACATAATGTACGTTAGGAAAAATCTGCATCTTTTCTCTAAAAGAGGTGACAGACATAATTATCATACTAGAAATAGGGACCAATTAGTTCAGCCGGGCTTCAGACTCGCCAAAGTAGACTCTTCCTTCATGGGGTTCTGTTTAAAATGCTATAATAAGCTACCACAAAACGTTCTTGAACTGAATGAAACTAAATTCAAAACATGCATTAAACGCACACTTTGTAAGCAGGCATATTACAAACTGAGCGACTATATCGCTGATAATAATGCTTGGCTCCATGCTGGTCCTGCTCCATGAGACAGTGAATGTATAAATAAATTAATAGTGGAAGTATACTTAATACCATTGTTGGAGCTGCTGAAGATTGTACAACTGTATTTGCATTGTATAGATTCAATCTTCCTTGTATTATATAGCTTCATAGCCGACATTGTGTGAGTACTATGTACTTCAGAGCTGTCATTCACTGAGTACCTACGTCTCTTGTTGACTTGAATGACCCTGGCGGTTGAGTGTGTCATGCTCACTCAAATGTCTCGCTGATGGTGGCGCGTGTGTCGGATCATTTGGCTCCCTTTAAAATGGTTGAGCCGAATGGTGCTGATGCATGTGTCATGTTCGTGAACGGGCGCTGTCAGTTGCGACTGGTCATCTCTTAGCTGCCACGGTTTATTTTAATTTATTGATTTTTATTTCTGAATTGTCTTTGTTTTAAATTTTACTATGGACACTTTTAAACTTGCTACATCGTTCTCACATAATGTACCATCTAAGAATGAATGATGTAACAATGATTCTGTAATAATTTTGGCGATCTGAAAAGAGTGTCCATGGAGTTTCTTGCACGTTCTTCTCCATAGAGATCTACGACTTGGAACGTGCATCTACGGTACTTTCACAGTTTTTATGTCTTGTGACTGGGACTGTAGCACCATAACTTTTCAGTGTTTAATACTTAATATTCCTTTAGTTGTCTATGACAATTCAAAAGTGCCTGTAACTGGCCTACTTGAAATAAATGCTTTGATTTTGATTTTGATTTTGATTTTGATTGATTTTGAAATAAAATTAAATTAAAAATTTAAAAAACCCCCGACACAAAAACCAAGATCCCTTTAAAAAGTACTAAATAATAAAAAAAAAACTCAATCTTAAAGTACCTAATTATGTATTAATAATTATAAAAAAAATACGTCACGTTGGGGGACCGCTCCAAATTATTTATTATCTACGATTTTTTTCGGATTTGTTTTCGGGGTACTTTAAGATTGAGTTTTTTTTTATTATTTAGTACTTTTTAAAGGGATCTTGGTTTTTGTGTCGAGGGTTTTTTAAATTTTTAATTTAATTTTTTAGAAACTAATAAGAACGTACAAGATAATCTAATAAGAATCGAATATATACACAACACAATCACTGGATTCTGATTAGAAAACACTTGTCTTAAAAAAATCACCTTACAAATCACACTTGCACCCCTTGTCGTTGCGTGGGTCTCGTCGCCGACAGTCACCTTTATCATATGCCAAATTTCAGTTCCAGAGGAGGAATTTTTCGGACATATGCCTCGTTGACTGGACTATTGGAATGGGTATCTACGGTACTTTCACAGTTATTATTTCTTGTGACTGGGCACCATAACTATTTTTGTACTAACTTTATTTTATGTCTTTTGACAATTCGAAATTGCCTGTAATTGGCTTTGTTCAATTAAATTATTTGATTCGATTCTATCATACTGAATAATAAAGCTATTTAATATTTTTTTGTTTAATTTGTCTACCCTATTGTGACAACCCTACCAAAATAGGTAACAATTTTGCTCGTTCTTAAGAAGCTTAGTCCGTTTATCTACTCATGTGCTTCCAAACCGTCTAAAATTTTCAAACATCAACGCTTGGCAACCCTAATTTCTGACAAGTTTTTCATAGGCAACCGTATACCATCGTATTCGTAAAAAAAATGTCTTTATTTTGATATATAATTTATTTGGTTACTCGATCGGTGAAGGTAGCATTTTTTTATCACCTTTTCAAATTAGGCAACCCTATACCCTTGACAAGGAAAAGGTAGGCAACCCTACGTTAGCATATTCTATAGACTTCGGACTTTCAATTGGTGTTAATTTTCTTTGGTTACTCTATCGGTGAAGGTATTGAAAAAAAATAACCTTTTAAAAAATTAATTAAAAATATCCTTGACAGGATTTTATGAGGCAACCCATCACCGTCACATTCTTCAACATATTTTAATTCATAATAAACACATTTCGTCCGGTTACTCGATCGGTGAAGGTCGTTCTATATACGTATCTTAGACTATTACTAAAACACTGGGAAATAGCTAACGGCGGGCATCTTGTAAGAAAGTTCTATGTGAATGACCTTCAAAATGTAATGATTTTTTCAACTTATTTTGAATGAATGACATTTTTATCATGACTTGATTAAACAATAGCTTAAGATCGTACTAATTCTAATCTTATTATAAACGTAAAAGTTTGTTTGGATGTATGTTTGTTACTCTTACGCGAAATCAACTGATCGGATTTGGATAAAATTTAGTACATACTTTATAACCTGGATTAACACATAGAATAATTTTTATTCCAATGCTATCTTTCCGAGGGACAATTATTTTAGCGTGGCAGGCATGGACCTAAAAAAAAAGGCGGACGGAACTTCACTGAGAAACGATTGAAGCACCACAATGGCGGCGGCGTAAATAGGTGTGAGTGTGTATAGGGATGCCAGATAAAGGAAAAAATTACCCATTTTTAAACAATATTTAATTAAGATCTCCCTTGAACTTAAGTTTAATTTTTAAAATTATATTAAAATATTTACAACTCGTTTAATGTTAATAAAGTTTTACAATCCCTTTTGGTGATTCAAATTTTTGTAGACTTGTCTTTTGCTATCGACACATCTAGAAATCCCTTCTAATTTACTGAAGTGGTGAAAACGAATGTTTAAGTATTTTTCGGCTCGGAGTGGGAAGCGGTCTGCTCCTTCTGCGAGACAGTAATGCTCGGGAAGGAGGAGGTGGGCCGCGAGCGGGAGAGGACAGAGTCCTCCCTCCGCCCCACCCGCAGTGGTAGACGCCCACGGCGACGGACGTCGCTTGATGATCTCCGACCACCGTAGGCGCGGGCATGCGGGCAGCGAGTAAAGGGCAACTCGCTGCCCGACCAAGGACCATGCCCGGGTCGACGGCGCGTTGAGTCCCACGCGCGCCTCAAAGAGCGTCAGCATAATGACGGGGCCCCCCTCTCAGAGGGCCAAAGCCTGCCGGGGTCGCGGGATTATTCCCTTACCGTGACCCCGGAACATAACAGGCTATGAAGGACACCGTGGATTTTAGTCAGTAGAAGTCTGACAGTCCCTCCCGCCCTGCCCGGGGTTGGGGGACTCATTTGATGACTTTACCACGCTAAAAAAAAAAAAGTATTTTTCGGCTATAAATATTTAATTAATGCTATTTTATGTCCCATTCCTACACGTCTACATTCCTATTCCATGTCTACACTCCCTTATTATTTTTATACAATCATTTTTCCATGCATCATTTGCCGTGGGGAAATCTGTAAAAATATAGAAGAATACAATAACGATAAATAGTAACATAATATATAAATCTCCCAATTTTAAAATAATTTGAACGTTGAAATAGTTGCAACACTGATTGATTTCGAGATGTTTATTAAATTTTATTGACGTAAAATCGAGAAATAAGCTTCAAATTGACATGCTTAACTATGAAAAGTGATCCCCTGGCTTTTTTAATTGAACGATTATGGTTTAGACAACTTTTTGCAACACATGACGGCATACTTTGATTTTTATTAGACAAAATAACACCGTATAAAACCGCGAGTGTCGTTGGAAGCGTAATGGCCGACGGCTGACTTACTATGGTGTGAATGTGTGCGTGCTGGCTTGTCCACATTAGCGCACTGACTTACTATGGGTGCTTCAATTGTTTCTTAGTGAAGTTCCGTCCGCCTTTTTTTTTAGGTCTGTGGTGGCAGAGTTTGAAACCGCTGGCAACACCTAGTAATTACATACTTTTAAAATCAAGATGTTGCACTTGAGACTAGTATTTATCTCAAATTCTGCATTCCTTTACCGTCTTATTGAAATCATTCATGACTTATTAGATTTATTGTCACAGGTGCGCCCGGCACGTTAAGGAAAGAGCTTTACGTAAGACTAACAAGACTAGAAGATACTGCAAAAGCCCAGCACAAGGAAACTGAACGAAACACCCAGAGACGATCGACCACAGCTTGTTCCAAATCATTTAAATTAAATAATACTGCAATAGCTACGGAAAACAGAAAACAACAATACGAATGTGATGTGTGTCAACGTAGTTATGCCATAAAATCAAGATTAATTAATCATATTCGAATACACACTGGTGATAAACCTTACAAATGTAAAATATGCGAGAGGAGTTTTAGTCGAAATTATAGTATGAAAGTACACTTTCGTATACACTCAGGTGCAAAACCGTACAAGTGTGACATATGTCATCGTAGTTTTACTCGCCGTCAGACTTTAAGCAACCATGTTCGTACACACACTGGTGAAAAACCTTATAAATGTGAAATATGCAAGAGGAGTTTTATTCGATTACAACATATGATAGAACATAATCGTATTCACAGTGGTGAAAAACCTTACAAATGTAATGTATGTCATCGTAGTTTTGCTCGCCGTCGAACTTTAAACAAGCATGTTCGTCAACACACTGGTGAAAAATCTTACAAATGTGAAATATGTGAGCGAAGCTTTGCACAAAGTAATTATTTAGAAACCCATGTTCGTACACACACTGGTGAAAAACCTTACAAATGTGAAATATGTCAGCGTAGTTTTGGTTACAGTAGTACTTTAAAAGGCCATATCCGTATACATACTGGTGAGAGACCTTACAAATGTAATTTATGTCAGCTTAGTTTTACTCATCTTAATTCTCTCAAATTTCATAATGTTCATACACACAGTGTTGAGTACCTGACAAATAAATATTTCTGACCACGAATGTGATGTGTGTCAACGTAGTTATGCAATAAAATCAAAATTAATTAATCATATTCGAATGCACACTGGTGAAAAACCTTACAAATGTAAAATATGCGAGAGGAGTTTTAGTCGAAATGATAGTATGAAAGTACACTTTCTTATACACTCAGGTGCAAAACCGTACAAGTGTGACATATGTCATCGTAGTTTTACTCGCAGTCATACTTTAAGCAAACATATTCGTAGACACACTGGTGAAAAACCTTATAAATGTGAAATATGCAAGAGGAGTTTAGTCAATTTCAATATTTAAAAGTACATATTATTCGTATTCACTCTGGTGAAAAACTTTACAAATGTGAAACATGCCACAAGAGTTTTATTCAATTAAAACATTTAAAAGAACATTATCGTACTCACTCGGGTGAAAAACCTTACAAATGTGATATTTGTCAGCATAGTTTTGCTCACCGTAATACTTTAAATATCCATATTCGTATTTTAATACATACTGGTGAAAACCCTTACAAATGTGAAATATGTCAGCGTGGTTTTGGTTACAGTAGTACTTTAAAAGCCCATATCCGTATACACACTGGAGAGAGACCTTACAAATGCAATATATGTCAGCTTAGTTTTAATCATCTTAATTCTCTCAAATTTCATAATGTTCGTACACACAGTGTTGAGTACCTGACAAATAAATATTTCTAACCAGGAATAGAACCTAGACTTTGGAAAAAATAACACGCGCTGAATTATTACACCATTGAATACTGCGTTCTATTAAGGACCAAATTCTGTAAACTTATGATATATGGCTGAGTACAAGAAAGTGCCAAGTTTTGGTAAATTGCGTAACAGAACGCAAGAAAGTAGTAGTAATCATCGAAACTCCGAACAAAATCACGTATACCGCACATTTATATTATGTTCTAATTCAATTCGTTTTTACCGTGAAGTGATTATAAAAATTTGAAATGAGAACACTATGTTTTGAAGATGTAAGGCGCTACGGGCACCATCAATCGAAGCCATAATTAAAATCAGTTTATTAAAAAAAGGTTTTCCTTATGTTTGCTGTATAACATTACTTCCCAGGATTTGATCCTTCTTAGCATTACCATATCGAATGGTGTAATAATACGGGGTGTTTTTTTTTAAACGTTGCCCCTAACTAGGGATTTCTCCCGTATCGTGGTTGCGTGCAGGTTTATTAAATTTTCTAGAATCCAATGATACAAAATAAGCCTCGAGGCTCGACTTGAGATTTTTTCGATATTCATCATATTATTTTCGGATATTGTAAAATTGAACCTGTAAGTGTATATGCGTGTGCTAACAGACTTGTGGCAAGTGCTTTTTTTAAATAAATGTATTATTTAATAACATAATGTTTTATTTCATAATCCTCGTTCTTCTTACCTTTAAGACAGAGATTTCTTCGGCATTTACTAAAACTTTCTTACTTAAACACTGGGAAATAGCTAACGGCGGGCATCTTGTAAGAAAGTTCTATGTGAATGACCTTCAAACTGTACTGATTTTTTCAACTTTTTTTGTATGAATGACATTTTTATCGTGACTTGATTGAACAATAGCTAAAGATCGTACTAACTCTAATCATATTATAAACGTGAAAGTTTGTTTGGATGTATGTTTGTTACTCTTACGCGAATACCACTGAACGGATTTGGATACAATTTTGTGCAAAATTAGTTTATATCCGGACTAGGATAGTTTTAATCCCAATTTTATCTTCCCGTGGGACAATTTTAGTGTTTAAGCGTGTTAAACCGCTGGCAACAGCTATTAATTACATACTTTGAAACATTATGTTTCTATTGAGACAGATGTTTATCCCGAATTCTTCTACCGATTCGTTTCTCTACTGTCCTGTTGAAAACTATCCTTACTTACCAGATTTATTATAACAGGTGCGTCCGGCGCGTTGCAGAAAGAGCCAGGCGTAAGAATAACAATACTAGAAGATAGCACGACAGCTCAGCACAAGGAAACTGAACGAAACACCCGGAGACACACGACCGCAGCTTGTTCTAAATTATTGAAAGTAAATAAGACAGCAATAGCTACTAAGCTAAAACAAAAATACGAATGTAATGTGTGTCAACGTGGTTTTACAATAAGATCAAAATTAATGAATCATATTCGAATACACACTGGTGAAAAACCTTACAAATGTGAAATATGCCAGAAGAGTTTTAGGCAAAATAAAGCTTTGAAAATACACCATCGGTTACACTCAGGTGAAAAACCGTTTAAGTGTGGAATATGCCACAAGAGTTTTAATCAGTTACATCATTTAAAGGAACATAATCGTATTCATTCTGGTGAAAAACCTCACAAATGTGAAACATGCCAGAAGAGTTTTATTCATTTAAAACATTTAAAAGAACATAATCGTATTCACTCTGGTGAAAAACCTTACAAATGTGATATATGTCAGCGTACTTTTGCTCACCGTAGTAGGTTAAATAATCATATTCGTGTACACACTGGTGAAAGACCTTTCAAATGTGAAATATGCCCGAAGAGTTTTAGTCGGAAACAAGATTGTAAAATACACTACTCTAAACACTCTGGTGAAAAACCTTACAAATGTGAAACATGCCAGAAGAGTTTTATTCAATTAAAACATTTAAAAGAACATTATCGTATTCACTCTGGTGAAAAAAATTTCAAATGTGAAACATGCCAGAAGAGTTTTATTCATTTAAAACATTTAAAAGAACATAATCGTATTCACTCTGGTGAAAAACCTTACAAATGTGAAATATGCGATAAGAGTTTTATTCAATTAAAACATTTAAAAGAACATAATCGTATTCACTCTGGTGAAAAATCTTACAAATGTGAAATATGCGATAAGAGTTTTATTCAATTAAAACATTTAAAAGAACATAATCGTATTCACTCTGGTGAAAAACCTTACAAATGTGATATATGTCAGCGTAGTTTTAGTTACCGTAGTACGTTAAATAACCATATTCGTGTACACACTGATGAAAAACCGTTCAAATGCGTAACGTGCCAAAAGAGTTTTATTCAATTAAAATATTTAAAAAAACATAATCGTATTCACTCTGGTGAAAAACCTTACAAATGTGAAACATGCCAGAAAAGTTTTATTCAATTAAAACATTTAAAAGAACATAATCGTATTCACTCTGGTGAAAAACGTTTCAAATGTGAAACATGCCAGAAGAGTTATATTCAATTAAAACATTTAAAAGAACATAATCGTATTCACTCTGGTGAAAAACCTTATAAATGTGAAACATGCCAGAAGAGTTTTATTCAATCAAAACATTTAAAAGAACATATTCGTATTCACTCTGGTGAAAAACCTTACAAATGTGAAACATGCCACAAGAGTTTTATTCAATTAAAACATTTAAAAGAACATTATCGTATTCACTCGGGTGAAAAACCTTACAAATGTGATATTTGTCAGCGTAGTTTTGCTCACCGTAATACTTTAACTATCCATATTCGTAGACATACTGGTGAAAAACCTCACAAATGCGAAATATGTCAGCGTAGCTTTGCTCACCGTAATACTTTCAATATCCATGTTCGTACACACACTGATGAAAAACCTGACAAATGTGAAATGTCAGCATAATTAACATAGCTTTTCTGTTGTACTTTGAAAACTCAATTTCGTATGTAATGTACAGTACACACTAGTAAAGGTTCAATAAATAATAAAATTAGGAATAAGACAGCAGTTTACAAAAATTGAAGTTGCTGAAATCAACATATTGTAACACATTCTTATGAAATACTTCGTACTTGTACGAAATGCGGGCGGTTCGAACCGTGTTGAATTGTATGGCATTATAATAAAAATGACTTAAGAAAAAGGCAATACATTCGTGGATATCGTCTGACGGGAACTAGTTACACTGGGTCGGAAAAAATGGTGGAAAGACTAAAAAGATAAGCAGATCTTGGTGAGGTCAGTACATGGATGTTACACTGAGACCCATTTTAGTATTTCACTCTGAACAGTTTTATGTATATGTTACCGGCCAAACCCGGTTTTAAGACTAAACTGGTTTTGCCCAGGCTAACTAGGCTACTAGTACTTTCTTTACGCGATAAGATTAACTGGTATAGCCTAGTCCAAACTAATTTTTACTCAGCCCGATAGGATACACTTGTTTGGCTAAGACAGGAAAGGGGTGCTAAGACAGGAAACCTCCACGTGCGCCCGTGGACTGGAGTTCCCTCTCGGATACGTCCGGGGGGAAGACCAGTTTTTCGGGCCGGTGCACCCTGGGATGCGGGCAAAAACTCTTCCTTAGGCACTGTGTGCCTAAGGGGTCTCTTTGCCCGTATGCAAATAGCCTGTCAGGTGGACGCTCCAACGCGTGTCCCTCTGAATAGCAGAGGGCACAGCGGCGGAGCGGGCTTGCGGACGGTGAGTAATGGGTAGCTCGCCGTCCGACCAAGGACCAAGCCCGGGTCGGTGGCGCGTCGTGTTCGCGCCAAATGCCTGCTGGGGTCACGGGTTTTTTCTTAACCCAGGATACCGTGGCCCCGGAACGTAAAGGGCTTCCGAAGGAACACGGGTGGATTTTAGTCAGTAAGAGTCTGACAGTCCCTTCCGCCCCACCCAGGGCGGGAGGACTCATTTGATGATTTTACCACCTAAAAAAAAAAAAAAAAAAAAGCCTAGTCCAAACTAATTTTTACTCAGCCCGATAGGATACACTTGTTTCGCTTAGGCTGAACTAGTTCTACCGCTAGGCTATACCAGTTAGTCCTATCGCGTGCCTTTCCACCTCGGTAGAATCTGTTGGTTTTTTCTCAATGTGTATAATATTTTCTGCTGCTCATGGTTGTTCCATTATAATCACATCGCGGCTAGTTGTAACTTCTTTGTATGTAACCCACAGTTTTACTCGAATTACTTGTTACATATGGGGTTTGGTCTGGAGTTATCATGTACATTTTACACAATAAAACTTATTTTTTTTCAATGTTAAAGTAATTTTAAGGTATAGGTACAACGTGTAACGCCAAAAGCGCAAAAACTCGTGGGGTGACTCAGCCCGTGTTACTTAACAATTTTTGTTCTAAGACTTGGAAATTCGCAAATCATTGTGCATTGGTCGCACATCTGTATGAAAAACTAAATTTTATTTTTGCGATTTTCCAAAAATCTTAAAACAAAACTTGTTCAGTAACATGGGCTGAGTTGCCTCACGAGAGGTTTTGCGGTTTTGGCGTTTCACATTGTATATGCCTGTACTGGCTGACTTGTGGCAATTTATTTAAATAAATATAAAAAAAACCCTTTGAGCTATCCTAGTACTGCTTTGTACCTACAAGAAATGGACATTTACTCCGACTTTTGTTTAGACTTCAGTGCTTTGATTAATGTCCTTGTTTTATAAATCTGCCTTCTCATTCACACGAGGACGTGGACTTTAAAGATTTGTGTCTTTTTTGGCATCAGTGTTTTTCAAATATTTATATTGACACGTATAGAAATTCGCGTTTGTTCTTACTTATATAATTATAAATCAACGTTGTAAAGTTTCCAAAAATCGTGAAATGACAAGTATGCATAAAGGAGATGGAAAGTTCAAGTATGTGGAAAAATTCAGAAGGCTATAGAAATGGGACCTAGCACTGTATAACGCTGAATAGCTCAATATTCATATTTCACATAAAAAAAGTTTCTAAAACTTGTTATATCTTCATAATCATGATAAAAAAAAACGTGAACACCTACCATTAAAAGTACTACAAAAATCGCAAATATTGATATTGCTATAAACTTTTACATAGGCGTTTAGTTTAATGTATCTGCGATTGTATTTATTTATCGATGACCACATTTTTTGTGACCCACTCAGATTAATTAAATATCTTCAAACTACATTATTAATGTTAAACACATTAATAATATGTTAATTATATCGGTAAAGTCAAATAAACACGCTGGGCGCCTTCATATTGTATAACATGTCGTGATTGATAAATCCTTTCTGAACTCGTTGTTGAACCCTCTAATTAGCTAAGGATACATTTAACAATTTCGAAATGAAACAAGAAAAATAGGAAATACTATATTTATTCGATAATCTGTGATTCTTATAAATAAAGTCTGAAAGAATACGAAGCGACGGACTGTGTTTAAATGTCATTTTATTACGTGATGATGGAAATCTGGGTGTGATGTTGTTAATTTCTGCAACTTTGAACTGTTTCTTTCCACTACATGGCGATGGCCTTGCAATCTTCTCACAGAACGACCACAAGTTATGCACTCCGTTGAATAGCCGAATAAACGAATTTCACCAGTTGCTCCTGAATGCAGCAGTTCAAAACAAGGATGACAATGTTGGCTGAAAGATCGGCCTGTGCGGTTATAATTATTTAGCCACGAGCTCCTCTCGAGTGTATATGACGCCGTAGTCTTCGCGTGGATATACCACAGTTTATGCATTGCATGATTCACAGTATACAAGTTAAGTCCGGGTCGAGAAGCGAGAGGTCGGTAGGTTTGCAAGCAGGAAGTCCAATAAACAAGCGGGGGTCAAGGAAAAGCAAAAGGAAGAATCACAACGAACAATATTAATAAGCAGAGCGCAGAGCGTTCAAATGACGTCTGACGTTTGTTTTTTTCTTAAAGAAGGGATTGGACTCAAAGTGTCACAGAAGCGATAAAAGAATCGATTGAAATCGTTAGAAAGTAGTATCGATCATATTTCAGTTATTTTTTTTTCTCTCCCACTCCAGCAGGTGTAGCATGGCGCCGTAGAAAGAGGTTTTGTCGACGCAAGAATAGACAAAATGACAGAACGTAGAAATATTTTTAGCGTTTTAAGCATGGTAATGTAAAAAATACGGAAAATAAACGTTCTTTTCTTCAATAGTGTACGAATGGTGTCATATTTGTGCAAAAAACAGTCGATTTGTGTAGAAATAACGATGAAATAACTTTGTCTTTTCTTGGTAGAATAGAGATAGAATCGCCATGCTATGCGTGCTGGGCAATATTCTCTTTCCACTCATACCTTTCACGATGTTGGGCGTCTTCCTTCCAGTTCAGACGGAACCTGTCCAGTTAATATTATTCTGCACAAAATATGAACTAAGATTAAACTAAGAAGCTCATTCCGAAGCTTTTAACGAAAATAATAAAGTTGAGTTTAGTGGAAAAATCACTTTAAAACAATCCGATTTTCCGAATCAAAACGCATGAAAACACAATAAAAAGCAACGAAACGACCCGCCAAATACTGTTTCAACGCCAATTCTTAATTTCAGAAAACAAATCGTTTTAAATCACATTAGTAAAAATCGATTAAATACAGTTTCTTTTTAACAATCTGGAAAAGCGTTATTACCCTTCCCTAGTTTTCATTACTTCGTCGTGACCAAGTCATGTCAATAAAAAATGAGCGAAAAGCAATTCAGATACTTTTTTATGTTTAACATTTTATATAAGTCTTAGGAAATTATTAAACATTGAACAATTCATTAATGAATTTTCAAATACTACGAGTTAAAATGAAATTCTTATAGACGACTGGGGCACTCGTTTAGCCATCTCCTTTAATAGTATGTAACTACATGTAATGTAACTAAATGTAATGTGTGTAACTAAATGTAATGTATGTAACTAAATGTAATGTATGTAACTAAATGTAATGTATGTAACTAAATGTAATGTATGTAATTAAATGTAATGTATGTAACTAAATGTAATGTATGTAACCAATGAATAAAAGTATTGTGTCAAGAATGTGTGATTTTTATTTCCATTTAATAAAAATATTAAGCTAGCGGTAACCAGCGCCTTCGCCTACGTGTGCAGCACACGGTGCTCTATCCATTTTCATGAAATTAAGTTTTTTTTTTTTTTTGTAAAACCATTAAAAGGCGTGGTAAAACCATTAAATGACTCCTCCCACCCCGGGCGGGGCGGGAGGGGCTGTCAGTTTTGTACTGACTAAAATCCACGGTGTCCTTCAATAGCCCTTTATGTTCCGGGGTCACGGTAATGAGATAAGTCCCGCGACCCCGGCAGGCTTCGACCCCGTCATCTAGCTGACGCTCTTTGAGGCGCGCGTGCGTTTGAACGCGTTTTCGACCCGGGCATGGTCTATGGTCGAACGAGTTGCTCTTTACTCGCTGCGCGCATGTCCGCGCCTACGGTGGCCAGAGATCGTCTACTGACATCCGACGCCGTGAGCATCCACCACTGCGGCCGGGGTGAAAGGAGGACGCTTTCCTCCTCACGCGACGGGCCTCCTCCTTCGCGAGCATTACTGCTTTTGCAGAAGGAGGCGACCGCTTCCCACTCTGTCTCGCCCCGCAACATGGCTTCGACTAATGCCGGCGCGAGAGGTCTACAACTATCGCCGTCGTGAGGACACGAACTGTATGCTCTACTGTGTCCTCCGGGCGATCCTCGCAGTGGTCAGTGTAAGTCAGTCCTCCTTTCTCATCAGACACAGGTACCTCCCGAAACACTCGTGTCCGGAGAGGACCTGCGTCAGCAGGGCCGCGCCGAGCCCTGGCAGCGCCTGTGTGCGAAATCCATGAAGCGCCTCTTTTTTTGGTCGCGTTTCAACATTTGTTTTTATTTATTGAAACATAACATTGTCTCCAGTTACCTATATTAATTAATAGTAGCTATTGACCGCAGATACCCCCCTCCCCCCACCCTTACTATTTTAATGTCACGGATTTCCGCAAAGCAAAGCCTGATTTTAGAACTTAATACAATCATGTATAATTTATTTAACTTCGCCCCACACTGTATCGTGGGTGCGTTTACACACCAGACACCCAGACCCGAATCAATTAAGTACTTGCAGGTCGTCCTATATTTGTCTCGTGCGGGAATCGAACCCGTGACTCGTAGCGCAGCAACCGCTCGCTTACTCAGCCAGTACGTCAACCATGTCGGCTATATGTATAAAATATTGCTAGCATAATCTTTATAAATGATAACAGCTGTATTGCTTTATGAGGTAATTTAAAACGCAGAAGGAACATTAGGGTTTTTGTAACATATTGTATAGGAAAGTAAATAAAAAGTTCATACCCCTGCTTAAAGCATTTTTTTAGCAGTTTTAACACCTTCATCGGTTCTGTTTCGAAACACTTCTATGATTCATTAGTAGTAAACGGTAGAGCCGTGAAATATTTACTTATTTTAGAAGTGTTCATCACGTGTTTATCACGTTCTTCCTCTCGTCATCTTTTGCTCAACACACAAACACACATAACTTCTTTTTTTTTCTTGTTCAGTATCACTCATCGTGAAAACACTTTAAAATAATCCGTAACACACCAACTAAGTATTTTAATTAGTGTTAGAACTCAAACTTAACTATATCTTCTATATCTTCTTCTATACTTATAATAAATCTGTAGAGAGGTCAATTCTGTACATGAAATATATTTCCAAAATAACTATCAGGGGGTGATTAGAGATCGATACTGAAGCCAAAAATGCAATTAATAAAATTATTGTCTGTCTGTCTGTCTGTATAACCGTTATAGAAACAAAAACTACTCGACGGATTTTGACGAAACTTGGTACAATTATTTTTCATACTTCTGCGCTGGTTATAGTATACTTTTCATCACGCTACAATCAATAGGAGCAGAGCAGTGAAAGGAAATGTTAGGAAAACGGGAGAAGTTACTCCATACACGTTTATCTTCGGAACTACTGGACGGATTTGATTGTTTTTTTTGTTGTGTGGCTGTTAAGTCTGGGCAACATATAGGCTATAATTTATCTTGGAAACTTGAACACCTGATGCAGAACTGCAATAGATCAGCTAAACTATAAGAGATACAAAAATAGCGCCATAGCAAAAATTGTTCCGCGTGATGAGCATTTTCTGCTAAGAAAATAAATTTGAAGATATGGAACACCTGATGTGGAACTCCAAGATCCCAGCTAAACTATTACATATACAGTAATGACGTCTTAGCAAGAGTTGTTCAGCCTGATGAGCACTCCCTGTTGTCGTATAAAAACTGAAAATCTGGAACACCTGATGTGGAACTCCAAGAGCCCAGCTACACTATAACATTTATAAGAAAGAATGACGTCTTAGCAAGAGTTGTTCAACCTAATAAGCACTCTCTGTTGACGTATGAAAATTGAGATCTGGAACAACTGATGTGGAATTCCAAGAGCCCAGCTACACTATAACATATATATGAATAACATCTTAGCAAGAGTTGTTTAGTCTGATGGGCATTTCCTGTTGACTTACAAAAATGAAAGATCTGGAACGTCTGGAATCGTCATGCGCGTCCCGTTGTTTTCCCGTGCCCATCAGGCTCTAAGAATTCGACGTTTCAGATCTTTGATTTTGACGACCCCATTGTCGCTGGCATAAGCAACAGGATCCGCGTACGAAGTCGCTGGCAGAAGCTAGTTTTTAATATAATATAAAACACGGGACGTTCATTCAATAAGCACCTAGCACCCACTTTGCATAAAATTTTTCTAATTGTTTATTAGGTACCGCTGATTAAAATAGTCTCCATATAATCATATCAGTTAATATAAACTCATGCTCCACAGTTCGCCTTTGTAATGATAGTCATTGACTGCGGCGCTTCTTTTGATTTTAAAACGCAGACGCAGCGCTTGAAGTTTGTATGTGTAAACTCATACCCGAAATATAAACAGTGGGTCAATTCAAATAGTGCTTATGTCTTGGGAGACTTGTATCTACCTACTTTTCGATACTGAGGTATAATGTATGTTGTTATGTGAAAAAAATAATTTCATTAATTGGCTTTCGCATTTCATCCGGCGCCCGTATAGTTCTGGCGCCTGTGTGCGCCGCACACATCGCACACAGGGGCGGCGCGGCCCTGTGCGTCAGGCGGAAGGTTAAGACGCCGTGACGTCTATCCAGCCATTCCTCAAAGAGCTTCATGTAGACAGCAATTTATAAATCTGCTAGGTTAGTCCCAGTCAACTGCTCCATACCATCTGCCAAGGTGACTAATCGGAGCCCCGTAAAGTGGGGACTATTATTTCTACGAGCAAGGTTTAAAGTAACCTGACACCTAACCTAACCTGTCCGAGCCTGTGCGCCTAAAGTCCCGAACTCGCTTCGCTAACAGTAGCTTAGTAGTGACTTACTGAATCGGAAGGTCGTAGGTTCAAGTCCTGCCCACATTCAAATGTCTTTATGACTCGCAACGCTGCCTGCGTTAATGCGTACAATTTTTTATTTGTGCGGATTCCCTATAATTTTAATGCCTGCTTAGTCAAAATATGTAACTTTTTACTGCTGTTTCGTTAATACAAAAAATACTGTTAGCTTCCAATCGCTCGAGCGCTTTTTTAATTGTAGTCAAAATAGCCCCGAAATAGATCAAATGCATTCCGATATAACTGTACACACGTCACCGCTTTTAAAGCGCGACGGTTTTTTTTCTATCTTTATTCGATTTTTAGTGATGATTGGTGACATTGTTATTTCAATTCACCTTTTTTTTTAATTAGCTCTTTTTTAACGCCCGTCATAAAGCGGTCGTGCGAGTGGGGTCGTATACCTGTATATTCACTCCTGCTGATCTACAGACGGCAATTAAACAATGTTTTAATGATTCTGCTAGCCTACCTCATTCCACTGCTGGGCAAATGTGTTCGTCAGAATGGCTGGTTGCCTGTGGCGTTGGTCAATGAGAGTTGATTCGAAAATTGCTACATAATTGCTTATATTTGCTACATATAATAAATAATTGCTACATAGGATATATACTAAGATATAAAATATTTTTTTTGACCAGCCATCCTGACGTCAGGATGGCTGGTCACCTCCTAGTTTAAAGTGAAGCGTACAGAGTTTCCCGAAATGTATTGCGTCAATAATTGCTTCATATTTACTTCATTTATCTCATTTGTATCTTTAAAAATATGCTAAAAATAATATGGCAATAAGGTAAATTAATGCTGAGGTTATGGGACATCTCGCCCACGAAAAAAGGTGGTCCGCAGGCCAGATGTCCCCTTTTTAAAATGTGCATGGGTAGTTCCGCCCGAAACAATTTTTTAGCTTATTTTTATATTCATCATCATCATCATCTCAACCATTGGACGTCCACTGCTGAACATAGGCCTCCCCTTTTGATCTCCACATATACCGGTTGGAAGCGACCTGCATCGAGCGACATTTATAAGAAACTTTTGACTTCTTAAGGATTATGGCAAATGTAGCCACGCTGTAAGTTTGTGTCCGTTTCGACCGCGCGGCCATGACGATTTTTTTAAATAAAGACCATCCCAAGTTTTTGTAAAAAAATGTAAAAGTCGATTCCCAAAAACCATAAATTTGTCAAAGCAATGGTTAAAACGTTATAAGGGTTTGAACGTGGCCGCGCCATCGAAACGCTCCGAACCGCGCGGCCATGGAGATCTTTAAAACTAAGAGTCGCAGAGACCTGAAATTTTGGGAAATAGTAGATTGAATTTGTAAACCAA
Source organism: Agrotis clavis (assembly GCA_954870645.1). Classification (NCBI taxonomy): domain Eukaryota; kingdom Metazoa; phylum Arthropoda; class Insecta; order Lepidoptera; family Noctuidae; genus Agrotis; species Agrotis clavis. The sequence continues at coordinate 8,183,943 of OX940944.1, read as the reverse complement.
ATGTAAAAATATAGAAAAAAATCCTGTGTTTGTATTTTAGGAGTTGTAAGGATAAAACCTCATGGCCGCGCCATTTAAACGGTGACAAAAACATTATCACCGATATCTCGCTGAAAAAGCATCTCAGACGTCTGAAATTTTTTGTAAAACACGGATTTGCATTTGTCAAAACTAGTAAAAATACAACAAAAAATTCTAGGTTTATATTTCAGGAGCTGTAAGACTAAAACGCCATGGCCGCGCCATCGAAACGTTGAAAATTTAGTGTTTCGCCAATATCTCACTGAAAAAGCATCGCAGAGGTCTGAAGGTTTTTGTAAAACACAGATTTGAATTTGTCAAAACTAGTAAAAATACAACAAAAAAACCTAGGTTTATATTTGAGGAGCTGTTGAACGAAATCTTCAATGCGCCTTGAACATGTCGATTAGGGTGACCACGGATTATTATTTACAGAGAAATTTCCACCTTTTTTATTAGAAATGATATCCCAAGGATTCGTCGAACAATGAGGAGCAATAATGGCTGTATCTTTAAAAATCACATAAATTAGAGATTGTTCGATGTTGAGTGCTCCATTTAAAGACAGGGCGGCTTTAAATGGAGCTTATTCTCACTGTATAGTTCTTAAAATTCTCCTGTTTTTAAAATTCATCTTAATAGTCATCGATTAAACCATAATGTTAAATTATGTATCGTCTTAACCTGACACTGACCTGAATTTTAAAGGTAAACGGGCGAATTGTATGGGAAAAAAACCCACGGCGGACATAAATCAAACCTTGAGGATATATAGCTAAATGTCTCTTGGTTACCATAGTAAGGGTCGCATTCTTGTGGGCTGTGGGAATTAAAAAAAAATATTTGAATATTTTACATTATTTATTCGGCGTAATTAATGCAGTTTCATCTAAAAATATGGCAGGGGTATATTTCCTGCCACGGCAAGCCGGATCGCCCGGAGGATACGGTGGAGCATATGGTGCAGGTCTGCTCCGCTTGGCCAGAGCACCGCACTGAGGCGATAGGCGCGACCTCTCCCACCCGGCATTGTACGAGGTCATGCTGCGGGGTGAGACGGAATGGGAAGTGGTCGCCTCTTGCGAAGCAGTCATGCTAGCGAAGGAGAAGGCGGGATGCGTGAGGGAGCAGATAGCGTCTACCTCACGATCCAGCCGCCTCAGGAGACGCCCACGGCAACGGACGTCGCGGGACGATTTTTGGGCATGCCCGGTTTTCAAAGAGCTGTCAGCAATATGACGGGCCCCCCCTTTTTGAAGGCCAAAGCCTGCCGGGGTCGTGGGTCTATTGGGTCAACTTGGCCCCGGAACGTAAAGAGCTATTGAAGGACACCATGGATTTTGTTCAGTACAAGTCTGAAAGTCCCTGCCCTATTTTTCCCACGTTTTTATAAACTCACTTTTCTTGTTTGTTTATTTGTTTGTTTTTATGCCATAAAGCTTCTTTAGTTAGCTGACAAGACAATATTGTCTTGACAGTTTAAATGTTCGATTCAGTCTCACGCGATTTAATAAATAAATGTATTACTGCATTTGGGATACACAAAACGATATCGAAAGCATGTTAATATAAAACTTAGTGCGTGTGGTGTTATTTATTGTATTACACGAGGTAAGTTAACTAGTGAATAACACTAGGTGATTCCAATGTCATTATAAAAACAGTTCTGAAAGTATGTATTTTCTGCGACGTAACATGGATTAAATACGTTAATCATAAAGTAGGTCGCAGAAGGCATTTCGTTTGCAAAATATGAGGTTCAATCTGTTTTATGAAGTGTGCAATGCAATGGATTCCAGGACTATTTAAAATCATGTTGCCACGTGCTGGAGTGGCTAGTCCCTTGCCACACCTCATCCCTCGGACGCCGTATGATATGAACCCAATCACTATGTACGGCAAGTCTATTCTTTGAGAAAAGCAAGCTAAATACTTAGGTGTGACCCTCTACAGTCTCCTTACCTTCCGTGCCCATGTAAAGGCAGTTCGCGTTCGGCTGCCTTTACCGGAGGTAGGCTTCATTTCTTGCTTACAGCAAGAAGCAAATTGTCACTCAAGTGCAAATTCCGTCTTTATAAAGCTGTCATCCGTCCTATTACACGTACATTTTTTTAGACCACGATAATTGCTGACAAAATCAAAAATATACATCTTTACAATCCTAAGACTAAATGAGAAAAGGCAAAACTTGGTCCTCATATTTTGCATACAGATGTCTTATGGCGACCCGCCGCTATTACAGAAATTCCAAAAAAAAACAGTAAAAACTAAAAAAAGGACGGTTCCTTTTTTTAGTTTTTTTTTGTTGTTCAAATCCAAACACAAAAAAGTGTGACTTTTCTTTCGGAAGTCGGTGAAATAAAAAACAAAGCCACCGACTAAACTGGATATTGTTTTTTTTTATTTACCCTTTTTTCATCGAATATGGCCACCGACTTCGAAAGAAAAAATATTATACCCTTTTGTGTGTTTGGTTTTGAAATAGGTAGGTTCCTTTTTTTTAAGTTTTTTTTTGTTTTACTGTTTTTAGTTTGGATGTTCAACAAAAATCTTCGTATATTCGGCGTCTTTGAAAATCTACAATCCAAGTAAAAAACAAAAAAAGGGCGAAAAAATCTATGCGGCCAATGAGATATATCCATGATTGTTATAATACTAAAATCTTTTCCAGAATGTAAGGAACACTTTTCTGAAAACAGCATCAAAATCGGCTCAGTCTATAACCGCGGACAAACATACATACGTACAGGTCGAACTGAGTACCTATTTGTTTTAAGTCGGTTAAAAATCAGGTTTAGTGGCTTGTAAACTATTGTATCTAGTCGATCAAAACAAAAGAGAATCTGAAAACGTACAGATCAAGAGAAAAGACAATGAACGGAGATTTTTCGAATAAATACATTTTTGGTTAAAACTTTGTTCTCCAAAGGATTACAACAAAAATAATTGAGTGTATTATTATGTGAATTATGCTCTTTCATTCTAGACCATTTTCATTCATGTCCGCGACCGGGTCGGATTGCGCCCGATGACCTTTAATAATGAATTTTTAAAAACATATACCATCAATCTCTAATTTATGTGATTTTTAAAGATATAGCCATTATTGCTCCTCATTGTTCGACGAATCCTTGGGATATCATTTCTAATAAAAAAGGTGGAAAGGATGATGCCAGGGCTTCTATGAAATCTGGTACCACCCTCCAATAGCAACATGTAATACGTCATTGGATAGGTATTTTTATGCTGAACAAAAAATACTATGGCACCAAGTCTGAAATATTAGTCCGTTCTGAGATATGTTTGATTTAATATGGCAGTTTAAGATATAACCAAATAATGTTTTATTCGTAACATATTACATTTTGGTGCAGAGAAGGAGGAGGAAAAGCTCGGTTCTAAATAATGACAGCCGCACAGGTCGATCTTCCATGTCAAGCCGCGCTTGCCGAGGTCGGTTTATGGATGGGTGACCATCTATCCGAGTTTTGTCCGTTCCTCAGAAAGCACATAAAAGCCGTTGATTAAGGCTGTCGTTTGTAGATCTTTGACAGTCGTTACCTACTGTAAAAGCTCGCTTTGCCGTTAACCATTCCACTACGGAGGTGTTAACGGCAGGTTGAAGAGCGATTTTAAGCTTTTACGCCAAAGATACGCGTATTTCAACAATGCGTCAATGTCTTGTCACATTCGGTAACTACACATAAGAGCTAGACGGTTATTTTTACATGGTAAAATCATCGAATGAGTCCTCCTTCCCGGGGCAGGGCGGGGAGTACTGTCAGACATGGACTAAAAATCCACGGTGTCTTTCAATAGCCCTTTACGTTCCGACGCCATGGTTACTCGTTAGTCTCGCGACCCCGGCAGGCTTTGGCCGACTAAGGGGAGGCCCCCCTTAGTCGGTCAAAGCATTTTTTTTTACATTTACAAATGAGTCCTCCTGCCCAATGTGGAGCAGAAGGAACTGCCAGACACGCACTGACTGAAGTCCACGGTGTCCCTTCAATCGCTCTTTACGTTCTAAGGTCACAGTTGCCTGTTTAGACAGTCTCGCGACCTCGGCAGGCGTTTGATTCCCGTCAGATTGCTGACAACTCTTTGAAGCTCGCGTGGAGCACGACGCACAGTTGACCGCTTAGGAGCAGAAGGACGTGATAACTTCTTAAAAAACGGTTGCGTCTGGCTCCGCAGTGGTGCCCCGCCCAAGCTATGCATACCTTCACTGTATGGTCGATCGTGTGCACCTCCGGGCGATTTTCTCAATGGTTACACCCAGGCATACGTATTTCTTACCGCAGAATTCGACACAGGAACCTCCCGAAACATACGGTGTGGACCTGCGTCACACACTCCTCAAAGAAGGGTTTTACCATCGCGGTTGCGGCGTTGCCAAACCTCGGTTGCGACCGTCGTACCCCCCATACCCCATGAGATTACGCCGGAGCTCTTCCCACAGCGCCTCGACTTGTCAGAGGTAGCGGAGATCCGCCCCGGCTTGTGCCTCCGCTCCACACGCCATTTATAGTGCTGGAAGGCTTTCGCCTCTATATCCCATGACATACGGTATGGCATCTGACCCTAGGTACCAAAGTATTGACACAAATGATGCGCACAGGTGCCTTGAGAACAACGTCGGGTCTTGCAGGTACAATAGCTTTCAATACCATAGTTGGTGTGAAATAGTAAGTCTTAGTAATTATTGTACCTACTAGCTCTTGTATGATTTTACCATATAAAAAAAACATTCTAGCTCTTAATGTGTAGTGACTGAATGCGACAAGACATTGACGCGTTTTGTTGAAATATATTTGGAGAAACAGCTTAAAATCGCTCTTCAATCTGCCGCTAACCATCTCCGTAGTGGAGGTGGTTAACGGCAAAGCGAGCTTCTATAGTAGGTAACGACTGTCAAAGATTTACTAATGACAGCCGTAATCAAAGGCTTTTAAATGCTTTCTGAGGCACGAAGAAAACTCGGATAGATGGTCACCCATCCATAAACCGACCTCGGCAAGCGCGGCTTGACATGAAAGATCGACCCGTGCGGCTTCCATTATTTAGAACCGAGCTTCTCCTCCTCCTCCTCTGCACCAAAATGTAATATGTTACGAATAAAACATTATTTGGTTATATCTTAAACTGCCATATTAAATCAAACATATCTCAGAACGGACTAATATTTCAGACTTGGTGCCATAGTATTTTTTGTTCAGCATAAAAATACCTATCCAATGACGTATTACATGTTGCTATTGGAGGGTGGGCCCAAAAATTGCATCATCCTTTCTCTGTAAATAATAATCCGTGGTCACCCTAATCGACATATTCAAGACGCATTGAAGATTTCGTTCAACAGCTCTTTAAATATAAACCTAGGACTTTTTGTTGTATTTTTACTAGTTTTGACAAATTCAAATCTGTGTTTTACAAAAACCTTCAGACCTCTGCGATGCTTTTTCAGTGAGATATTGGCGAAACACTAAATTTTCAACGTTTCGATGGCGCGGCCATGGCGTTTTAGTCTTACAGCTCCTGAAATATAAACCTAGGAATTTTTGTTGTATTTTTACTAGTTTTGACAAATACAAATCTGTGTTTTACAAAAAACTTCACACGTCTGATATGCTTTTTCAGTGAGATATCGGTCATAATGTTTTTGTCACCGTTTCAATGGCGCGGCCATGAGGTTTTACCCTTACAACTCCTAAAATACAAACACAGGATTTTTTTCTATATTTTTACATTTGGTTTACAAATTCAATCTACTATTTCCCAAAATTTCAGGTCTCTGCGACTCTTAGTTTTAAAGATCTCCATGGCCGCGCGGTTCGGAGCGTTTCGATGGCGCGGCCACGTTCAAACCCTTATAACTTTTTAAACCATTGCTTTGACAAATTTATGGTTTTTGGGAATCGACTTTTACATTTTTTTACAAAAACATGGGATGGTTATTATTTAAAAAAAACGTCATGGCCGCGCGGTCGAAACGGACACGTAAGTTTTTGGTCAGATGGATATTAATGGTCCATTTTTGAATATAAGATGAATTGTTGAAAATGTCCCTACTAATTAAAATGTCACTTACGGGATATCTTCCGTGATTATTTATGATTTTGAGTTCCCGATATTTCGACGCTGTTGAAAGAGGGTAGACAGATTTGTCTGCTCTTAACAATTTATTTCCATCCACCCGCACTCTCCAGTCATCCCGCGATCATGGCGCTTGCAACAGCGTCGAAATATCGGGAACTCAAAATCATAAATAATCACGGAAGATATTCCGTAAGTGACATTTTATTTTGTGAAAATAACCGTGATAGCCTAAAACAGTGTTTAATGTCCCTACTGCCTTCGCGTCATACCGGTGTAGCTGGCGGATTGCGGGTGTCACTGCTGCCGCGTGGTGTCTACAGCCAACGATGACCACCACGCAACTTAGGCGTTTAGATCAACATAAGTTGCCTCTGCTTCTCCTACCTGCTCGGTGAGACGTCTGTCATGCGTCCAAGAGATGCTGCTGGTCTCTTCTAGCCGTCTGCCCCGCCAACCACGTCGCTCGTACGAGTCGCAACTCTACGCCTGTCGATGCACATGCGGTCATCCTCACCAACGCGTGGTACAGCCGCTCTCAATTCTTCACTGCCCTATACTGATCCCGTCGCGCCGATCTTGCGATTCGTCTTAGTCCATGGAAATAACCTACTATCTAAAACCTAAGTACCAGTGACAACAGCTTGACAGACCCTTGCCGCCGCGGAGGAGAGGCTCACTGCAACGGACGTCGTGGGGGGATTTCTGGCCACCGTAGGCGTTTGCAGACGGCGAGTAATGGGAGACTGGCCGTCCATGGACAATGCCGTTGTTGCACATTTTGTAATATTGCGCATTATAATTGACCGTTTAGAGGCCGCCTTAGAGGGCCAAACGCCTGAAGGGATCGTGGGTCTACCTAAAGAGGAAGCCGTGTCTCCGGAACGTGAAGGGCTATTGAAGGGCCATCGGGGATTTCACTGAGTACGAAATTACCGTCCCATCCCGCCCCGGGTCGGAGGACTCATTCGACGATTCCACCACATAAAAAGTGTTTCCCTCTAAAATTCCGCCGAAAAACAAGAAATAAAAAAAATGCCACATAGAAAATAAATTTCTTTGCAAATAGGGTGAACAATTATCAAAATGATATATTGTCAAGTAATCATATCCGTCAACCTGACGACGGATTCCTGCTCCACGAGGCTCCTATTTTTATTTTGTTTGGTAGCCTAATTTGTGTCCCACTGCTGGGCGAAGGCCTCCCCTTTTCCTTCCAAACCTCTCTATCTTGGGCAATTGCTGGCCATATCTGCCCCATGAACATGAACAGATCGTCACACCACCTCCGCCGCAAGGCTCCTATTAAGGAATGCAAATCTCGCAAGATTGGGGCTCAATCGAGATCTCACGAGTTTATGAATAACAATACTGCGAGAATTCGCAAATTTCGAGATCTTGCGAGATTGCCAATTTTATGTGTTTTTATGCAAAATATCATAATATTTGAATCAATTAGAAAAACAATAATAAAAATTATCAGTATTATACTTTACATAAACTTTATTTACACGAATTTTTTCAACAGTTATTCATCAAACATTGTCTGATCTATAATTACAGCATTAAAATGTACATACACACATCAAAAGTGTCTAGGGATCAACATATATTTTTGCAATAACTTTTCTCCTGATTGATATTAATTAAAATGTTCTTTAAGGATTCATCAAATAAAGTGTTATCGTTTGTCACAGTAACGATAAACCAAGTCACCTTTGCATTCATAAAGAAATTTGCCATTTTCCTAATAAAGGGATTTTTGACATTTGAACCACTAACATTATAGTTCGAAAAAAAGACTGAAATAACAGTTTTCTTTAAAATTTTATTGGGTAACTTAAACAATTAATAATCCGTGTTTCTACCGCGAACACTAACAACACAAGAACATCGGTTTGGCATACTCAAAATGAGTTCATCCAAATCACGCTGTGGAATGGCCGCCCATGTTCGTTGCAACAACAAAAAAAGGTCTTCTTGCGACTGGATACCCTCCATATTCGGCAGAGCTCTTCTCTGTAGCATATCCCATGCATGCTCAATCGGGTTCAAGTCTGGCGACTGAGCAGGCCAGGGCAGGACATTGATGTTAGCTGCGGCGAGAGTCTGTCTTACAACTCTTGCGGTGTGCGGTCGTGCATTATCATGCATTAACTGAAATAAGGGACCGATTTGCACTTGTAGAGGAACGATGACGTCTGATACAATCGTCTCAGCATAAATTTGAGCGTTGAGGTTGCCTCTGATCCAAATCAACTCAGTTCTTCCGCCGATCCAAATACCCGCCCATACCATGATGGTTCCACCACTATAAGGATGGACTTCCTGGCAGGATTTTAATCGCTGTTGGCGTCCAGGGGTTCTCCAGTGTCGTATACGTCTTGTATCCGGTCTCATACCAAAACGAGACTCATCAGAAAAGCACACGAAACGCCATTGTTCTTCTGCCCAATTTCTGTGTTCAAGAGCCCATTGATATCGAATCCTACGATTGTGCATTGCTATAGGTGGTACCCGTAGCGGTCTTCGGGAATGAAGGTTCACTTCATGCAAGCGGTTTCTGACTGTTTGGTCGCTAATTAAGTTCCCTGAAGAGTGATGAAGCCTCACGGCTAACATCATGGCGGTTATTGTTGGAGCTCTTCGAGTTAAGATTTGAATGTATCGGTCTTGTCTCCGTGTGGTGCAGCGATACCGTCCTCCATGGCGCTCAGCCACGGTACCAGTGCTTCGGTAACGTGTCCAAAGTCGACTGATAACACTCTGACTTGTATTCAGAGCTAAAGCCACAGTACGTTGCCGGGAACCAGCTTCTATCATTCCCACGGCTCTGAGCATTTCTTCCCTGCTTAAATGACGTCGCCGCTCCATAATAACGTTGGTTTTAATCAGTAGTAGGGAAACAGTAGCACTAATAATGTCTTCAATGCGTTGTATGTTTTTATAGGGAAAATATTGACAGCTGATTTTCATCTTTTACTCGAATTTGATTTACAGTTCCTGATTCAAATTATGAAATGCACCAAAAAGGATCCATATAAATTTATAAAATCATAAATTTATTACAAAGCCACATCTCAATCTCAAGAAATCCGCATAAAAATGCTTGATCCCTAGACACTTTTGATGTGTGTAGATTCTTTATACAAAATTACTAGACAAGATTATCGGGTTTCTCATTTATTAAAAATAATGAATTATTCCACCGTAATGCACCATACAAAGGTTTTAAACAAATTTAAATATCTATATGACAATAATAATTGTATGGATGACATTACACATGGGCTTGACTTGAAATTTTAAAGAACCTATTTGAGAATACTACGTTGACATATTTCGCATTTTTAAGATTTTTCACCAGTGTGGATACGATTATGGTCTTTTAAGTGATGTAATAGAGAAAAACTCTTCAAGCATGTTTCACATTTGTAAGGTTTTTCACCGGTGTGTATACGATTATGCTTTACAAGATTTGGTTTTTGATTAAAACTTTTCTGACAAATTTCACATTTGTAAGGTTTTTCACCAGTGTGTATACGATTATGTGTTTTTAATTGTTGCAATTCATTGAAGGTCTTCTGGCATGTTTCACATTTGTAAGGTTTTTCACCAGTGTGTGTACGATTATGTTCTTTAAAGTGTTGCAAATGAGAAAAACTTTTCAGGCATGTTTCACATTTATAAGGTTTTTCACCGGTGTGTATACGACTATGTGTTTCAAGAATTTGTTTTCGATTAAAACTTTTCTGACAGATCTCACATTTGTAAGGTTTTTCACCAGTGTGTTTACGATTATGTTCTTTTAAGTGATGTAATAGCGAAAAACTCTTCAAGCATGTTTCACATTTGTAAGGTTTTTCACCGGTGTGTATACGATTATGTATTACAAGAACTTGTTTTCGATTAAAACTTTTCTGACAAATTTCACATTTGTAAGGTTTTTCACCAGTGTGTATACGATTATGTTGTTTTAATTGTTGTAATTCATTAAAACTCTTCTGGCAAATTTCACATTTGTAAGGTCTTTCACCAGTATGTATTTGAATATGATTTATTAATTTTGATTTTATTGTATTACTACGTTGAGACACATCATATTCGTATTTTTGTTTTCTGTTTTTCGTAGCTATACCAGTACTATTTACTTCAAATGATTTAGAACAATCTGCGGTCGTGCATCTCTGGGTGTTTCGTTCAGTTTCCTTGTGCTGGGCTGTTGTAGTATCTTCTAGTCTTGTTCTTCTTACGTATAGCTCTTTCTTCAACTCGCCGGGCGCACCTGTGAATGTGTGTGTGTATGTAATAACTCTGGTAAGTAAGGATGGTTTTCTCTGTACACCGATGTAAAAATAGGTGCCGAATTGAGAATCTGTTGCTTTTTTTAACAGTCTGTTAAAAATGAGCAAAATATTTAAAATTAAGATTAAAATCATTCAAAATAATATTAATTCAACTACTTTTTTTCAATGGACGACAAATATTATATTTGTGCATATTTCTTTTATATAATCGTGATAAAATCATTTTATGATTCCTATAACCCAGGGCGGGTGGCGAGAGATGTCGTGCGGTGTTCCACAGGGTTCGGTCCTGGGACCGCCCCTGTGAAACATCGGATACGACTGGGTGCTGCGCAGCGACCTCCCTGACGGCGTCAGCGTAATATGTTACGCTGACGACACGCTCGTCCTGGCACAGGGAGAGTCGCACCAGGCGGCGGCCGACTTGGCGACGGAAGCGGTCGCGACAGTCGTCGACAGGATCCGGCGGTTGGGACTCGACGTGGCGCTGCACAAGACGGCCGCCATGTGTTTTCATGGCCGCGTCAACGCGCCACAGTCGAGTTACAGCATAACGGTGGGAGGAGTTCGCATCGGCGTCTTGAGGACGATGAAGTACCTGGGACTCATCCTCGACAGCCGGTGGAACTTCAGGGAGCATTTCCTGTGTTTGGCCCCAAAGCTGAACCGGGCAGCAGCCGCCTTCAGGCGACTCCTGCCCAATCTCAGCGGGCCAAACGTCTCCTGCCGTAGGCTGTACGCCGGCGTCGTGCGGTCCATGGCCCTCTACGGGGCCCCTGTGTGGGCCCTGAGCATCCGGACGCGACCACTAAAGTTGGTCGCATGCCAGAGGGTCATGGCTATCCGGATGATCCGGGGATACCGCACGATTGCCGGCGAATCGGCCAACCTTCTTGCCGGATTACTGCCCTGGGATCTGGACGCGACTGCCCTCCAGCGCGTCTATGAGTGGCGCGTGGAGGCGCAGCGCCGGGGCGTGACCCCGCTGCCTCGAGAAGTCGAGGCGCGGCGGGAGGAGCTCCGGCGCGATCTCAGGGCAGTATGGAGGGGACGACTGTCGCGACCGACGGCCGGGCACGCCGCAATTGCGGCGGTAAGACCCCTCTTTGAGGAGTGGCTGGAGAGAAGTCATGGCGTCCTTACTTTCCGCCTGACGCAGGTCCTCACCGGGCACGGATGCTTCGGGAGGTACCTGTGTCTAATGCGGAAGGAGGAAACGCCTGGGTGTCACCACTGCGAAGATCGCCCGGAGGACACGGTGGAGCATACGGTGCAGGACTGCCCAGCTTGGGCGGAGCACCGACGTGTCCTCACGGCTGCGATAGGCGGAGACCTCTCGCGCCCGGCATTGGTTGCGGCCATGCTGCGGGGCGAGACAGAGTGGGAGGCGGTCGGCGCCTTCTGCGAAGCAGTAATGCTCGCGAAGGAGGAGGCGGGCCGCGCGCGAGAGAGGACAGTGTCCTCCCTCCGCCCCACCCGCGGTGGTGCACGCCCGCGGCGACGGACGTCGCAAAACGATCTCCGGCCACCGTAGGCGCGGGCATGCGGGCAGCGAGTAAAGGGCAACTCGCTGCCCGACCATGGACCATGCCCGGGTCGACGGCGCGTTGTGTCCCACGCGCGCCTCAAAGAGCGTCATCATAATGACGGGGCCCCCCTCTCAGAGGGACAAAGCTGCAGCAGATGATTACGACGGGCTAGCAAATTCGTTCAAAAATCGAATCGACAATTTACCGATGATTACCGGTTTTATAAATTGTGTGTGAAAAAAATCTTTTTCATTGTAAATTTAGGAGATATTTGAGTTAAACTGTATTTTAATAACAATTTAAATATATACAATCAAATTGAGCAACATTGACTGTCATTTTATGCAAAAACTGAATACCAAATAAAACTCTCACAAAGGGTTTTCTTTCTGAACGATCGTATTGCGATACTTTTTTAGTCTGTGGCGGTTTTGTTTACCAAAACAAACAAGAATTTCGTATTTAATTTATTTTTAATGCCACTATGTAGTGCTTTTTACTGCATTAATAAAGAAGCACACCGTTTTCCTATCGCAGAGAAAGTAAGGAAACAAAATGGACTAAGTCATGAGCGGAAAATTTTGAAAAATGGAGCTGTTCCAACACAACAATGTTCTAATTTTTAAAGCAAGAGCTAGAAATGTTTCAACAAGTGAAGGAATGAAGGACGTTTATTTAAACCGAAAGACAGTGTACCTAGTTCTCTTGAAATTGGCTGCGAAATTGTGGTACCAGAAGCAATCGAGGAAGTGAAATTAAAAATGTCTGCTGATACATTAAAGACTACCCAATGTACCCAAATAAATATTGAACAAAAGTTTGGCTCCATTGGACTGTACCATTTCTGGAATGATGCTGCGCGAGGCTATCAATTTTAAGTGTTTGAGTTGATCATACATTTTGTTTGGTTTATTCAACCCTACGTCCATTGCTACGAAAGATTATTTATTTCGTCACCATGTCTCAAATCTAAGCTCTGTATATTTTTTTTCTTACACTGATGGAACTACGACAAATAAAACAATTTTTTCAGGAGTAACATGTTTTTTATTTAGAATATAGTTCTAAATAAAAAACATGTTACTAAATGAGTAAATGTTTACGCATATGAATCTATTTATTGCTTAGCTTTCAGTAAATGAGTGTATATGTGTCGTAAAAGGTAAAAACTTTGTCGTCTTTTTATGTAAAGCTCGTCAGCTGAGATTATATCGTGTATGCACTCTCCAGATATTCTGTAGTGCCTCCATTATTAATACCAAAGTTTAATTTAGTTAGTTTCAACTGTTTAAAGACTAATTAAAAGAAACAAGTCAGTAAAAGTTACTAAAAAGTGGCGTAAACTGAATGATTTTGGAGATGCCAATTTTGACAGTTAATCCGGCCATGAAATGTCATTATGTAGCTTGTAATACGAAATTTCCAGGCACAAGCACAGGCAGAAGTCGGTATGAGGTCACGTGACCGTTTTACTGGCCGGCATTGTGTGATCGTAATACGACTAAGCAAGGCAGTTCACTTTAAGGCGTAAACTGACAGGAATTAAGAGCTTGTAATACACCCCCAGGGGGGGACCAATCAACAATATTATAACTGAGAAATATAACACTTACGTTGTGTCTCCTCGTCACTTTGTTCCTTGTTAAATACATCTGGTTCTTCTTTGACTTTAAACTCCATCAAAGGCGTATCATCTTCTAGATCTGGATAGCTATCTAGATAGTCAGATTCTGTCAAAAGAAAAAAAAAAACCATCATAAAACTAACCGCCTTCAAAGACCACCATAAAAAAGTGTAAAACTTATCTTTCGGAAGTCAGTGGCTTTGCTTTTTTTTAAATTCCGTTTTGCCACCGATTTCCGCAACGTTATTTTAAACTTTTTGTGATGCTTTTGAAGGCGGTTAGTTTTTTGTTCTTTCATCATTTTTAGTTGGAATATTTAACGTTAACCCAAATTCTCAGTGGCGTAGCTAAACCGAATCTAGGCAGGGGCAAGACGCATGTGCAAGGCCCTTGTTTTTCTGGACGAAAAACATAACTTGCCTCCACTGCTTGGCAGGCCTGTTGGTCTAGTGGTTAGTGACCCTGACGGCTATGCCGGAGTTCGTGGGTTCGATTCCCACCCAGGACAAATGTTTATGTGATGAGCACGATCATTTGTTCTGTGTCTGGGTGTAATATATCTATGTGTGTATTCAGAAATTTATAAGAATGTTTATCAGTTGTCAAGTACCCATTACACAAGCTCTGCTTAGCTTGGTTCTAGATGGCGTTCTGTGATAATTGTGGAATATTATTATTATTGCTCGCGCGAGGCCTCCTGTACCAAATGTGATTGTGATGTGACAGCGATATCTGCTTTATGGGGCCTCGCGCGAGCAGTGGAGGCGCTTAACCTAAACGTGATTGGCGGCTACATCAGCATTCCGAAGCCTCTTAAGTGCTTTCAATTCCCACTCATCAGACACCAGAAATATAAATAATTTTAGGTATTATAAGTGTTCAAAAGTGTGCTAGGTTTGGCACCAAAAATTTATAATAGCATACCAGTAGCTATTAGAAATAAAGAGTGCCTGGGATCCTTTAAAAATAACCTAACCTGTCATTTTGACTCTTGTCACTTTGACGTCTGTCAAAGTTGACACCTGCCACTTTAGAGATCTTTGTTGTTTCTTTTAGACAGATGTCACTATTCCATCATCAAGTTTGTTACTAATAAGCAGAGATATGAAAATTCCAACATCGTTTAATAGAGTATGATTTATAAATTTTAATTATTTTATATTGTGATGACTTAGTTTTACTATATTGACATATTTTAATCTACTTTTCAATTTAATCTTTTTACGCCTTAATTATATTTGTTTGTCTCCATTTGATTCTGTACGCCATTTCGTGGCAAAACATAGTGCACTGTATATTTTTAACATATCTGTAATTTACCTATGTTTCTTAGTAGAAGTAAAGTTGAATTGGTGATAGCCGTTGTCATGATGTTTTTTTTTTCTCTTAGCGCGAGGTCCTTTCAAGTGCGAGGCCAAAGGCTACGGTCCCCTTCGCCCCGCCTAGCTACGCCACTGCAAATTCTTGTCAAATAGTACCGGTAATAACAACGTCCAAGTACACAATAAGAAAGGCTCTTTACTAAAAAAACTACTAAAGAAATGTTTATGCAAACAAATGACTGTACCCTTAGCACGAATTTTCAGTATTTGAGACGTAAAGTAAACTGGAACTTTGTCAATTTCAAATTGACAATTAGTTCTGTTTTCGCACACCAGAGGCGATGTTCAATTTTTTCATACAAAAACGCTGTAAATACTGGAAAGACGCTGTAAAGTAGAAGAGTGAAAATTCGTACTAAGGGTACTGATACACTACATCGAACAGAAAAGAATCATCAATTTCGGATCACCCAGTCATAAGTTATGAACAACAAACAAAACAAATACAGTTGAATTAAGAATCTCCTCCTTTTCTAAGTCGGTTAAAAACAAGTTAATGGAGACTTGATTAACATACCAGTTTGTTGTTCCTCCTTGATCTTAATATCATTGTGTTCCTCAAAATCAATTGGCAATTCTTCTTTGATTTCATAGCTGAAATACTCCAATGGTTCTCTGTTTAACTGTGGTCTTGTCTGTAAAGAAATGTTTTAAACTCAGTCACTATATGCCGTCCAACCAAACCTGCTTGAGTAGATAGTTTTGGGGTAACAAAAACTTAAATATCTATCAAACACTTGTATAAAAGAAAGATTAACTGCAAAACGACCCCTTATATCAACACTAGCTGTGCCCGACTCAACAATGTATTTTTTATAAAATTGACAAAGTTTCATACGAACTTTCATCCCCTTTTTCAAAATCCTTTCTTAACGGATGCCATCGTCATAACATCTACCTGCATGCCAAATTTCAGCCCGATCCGTCCAGTGGTTTGGGCTGTGCGTTGATAGATCACTATGTCAGTCAGTCACCTTTGAGATGTACATATAAACTAGCTGACCCCGCAAACGACGTTTTGCCATATAAATTTAAAAAAAAATAGATAGTAGCCGATTCTCAGACCTACTGAATACGCATATAAAATTTGGTAAAAATCGGTAGAGCCGTTTCGGAGGAGTACGGTAACTAACATTGTGACACGGAAATTTTATATATAAGATTTAGCTATTACCACACATGAGGAGGTCCCATTTCCTCTTTAACCTCTATCGTCCTGAGATACCAAATGTGGTTCCTAAACGGTCACCACCGTTGAGTCCTGAGGAACCATATGTGGTTCGCGCGCGGCACGCGCGTACAAGCCTACTTTAACCTTATTTATATTAAACACTATGGCTCAGAATTGCTTGAAAAAATTCATCCATAGAGCTCGATTTTAGTCCATTATTATTGTACCGAATAGTTACTGAAATCAACTGGGTGTCATTATAAAAAAAAAAAAAAGAATCGCTCTTTGTCGATGTCAAAATGTCAAGTGATCAACCACTTGAAATGTTGTTTATGTCTAATTTTTCCATGATAGGACTATAAGTGTACTGAAATTGATAAAGTGTCGTGTTTATGTTAGATTTCAACTAAAATTTTAATTGGAAAACGTAAATTATCGAGTAGAAATAGGTTTTTGTCCCTAGTATAGGCCAATTCGGTTGTCAACAATGTATTTCTAATACCATGGAATTTCCGTTGTTTATTTTTTCGATTCAAGGTTAGTAATCAGTTGAAGAAGGTTTATGTAGTATCCTAAAAAACATTTTATAGTGATACCTTATACCTACCTATTCATAATAACACGGATGATCGTTTACAAAGTCGTGCATTGAACTGCGCATGGAAAAATTACAGCTCCATATAAATAAATGAATTTTAGAGTTGGAATCTTATAGGAATAGTGTATGTGAGAATTTTTTTATTAGAATACTTATGTATTCGTTATATTAGTTCTAAAGTTTCGTGTAAATTGATTCAGTAGTTTTATCAAAAATAAATAAGGTACGTCAACAGGTCTAGTTACGGCTGTGGTTACGGCGAGATCTCTTATCTACAGGATATTTTAATTCCGAAGTACTTATACAAGAGGTGTTTATATTGAAATACAAAGTCTCGTTACTAAGGAACACGAAACTTTTTACCGTTTGAGATAAGAGTCATTGTATCTCGAGTGATTACAATTATTGTGAGCGTCGGCCAGTGTTGACAGTCGCGCAATATTAACAAATAATAGCTCCATGTAAGTTGAATTTTGAGTTGGAATCTTATAACATTATATGTTGGAATTTTCTTATTAGATTACTTATATATTCGTTATATTAGTTCTAAAGTTTCGTGTAAATTGATTCAGTAGTTTTATCAAAAATAAATAAGATACGTCAACGGGTCTAGTTACGGCGAGATCTCTCCTATCTATGGGATATTTATAATACCAAAGTAGTCATACAAGAATTGTTTATGTTGTAATACAAAGACTCTTTATCAACGAATACGAAACTGTTTACAGTTGGCCATTTGAGTAATTCTAACTGGAGCGATAACGGTTAATGTAAGCGGCCGCCACTTGACGCACGCGATGACGTAAGCGCTCGTAAATGTCAAGGACGGGACGGAGTTTACGATACGCGAGCGCGGTACCTGAGAGGTTAAAGATACGTTTGGGACCTCTTCTGTTCAAAGCCTTTTACTGCACATCTCTAGGGAGACTATGGCAAATCTTCACTTAGCATCTCCCCAAAAGAGCGTCAGCATAATGACTGGGCCCCCCTCTAGAGGGCCAAGCCTGCCGGGGTCACGGGACTTATCTCATAACCGTGACCCCGGAACATAAAGGGCTATTGAAGGACACCGTGGATTTACACCAGTACGAGTCTGACAGTCCCTCCGGCCCTGCCCGGGGTGGGAAAACACAAATTAGGGTAAAGAATACTTGATCCCGATACTGGTCCCTTCAGGAAGTTGTAAAGAACAAGTTCACACAAGAAAAGAAAAAGAGGCCACCGAGTTGCATTCTGCCATCAAAGTAGATTTATTTGTAAAAACCCGGCCAAGTGCGTGTCGGGCCACGCACAGTGTAGGGTTCCGTAGTTGCCCATCAAAATACTTATGCGAACTAACTAAACTGATTCTCTTTTTTTAATTTTAAAAAGAAGAATTTTCAAAATCGCGTCTTTGAGAAATCGGGGAAAATACATTTAAAAAAAAGATTACGACGAATTGAGAACCTCCTCCTTTTTTTGAAATTAGTTAAAAATAGTTGACAATAAAAACCTACATATCCCCAAAACATACCCACCTATTATAGCTGTAAAAATAAAGTTGACAAACTTACATTTGCAGTTGAAGTACATGTTCTCCGATACATTTTGTTTAGGAAAATATGTTATCCAAGTACGTTTTATAAGTTGGTCGACTATTACTCGTAAACTTAGTCATGATAATTTTCTTTTAAACTTCGTTCTACATGCTACTATTGTGAATTTTTTCACACCCTCAAACATAACCGTTTAGCTGGTAGAGGGGGGGTACACTCGAGTCGAGCAAAAATTTGCACTTTAAAGCTTAATATTTCACAAACGAATCTTTTTATCAAAAAATTGTTAATGGAAACTATCAATATTTTTTAAAGACCTATTTAATGATACCCCACACTAAGGGGTACGCGAGAAAAAAAAAACATCCCCACTTTACGTGTACAGGAGGTACCCTAAAAAAAAATTTTTTAGGAGATTTTATTTTACCACTTTTTCGGCACAACAAATCCGTATATTTACACCAAATTACAGCTTTCTAGTACTGGGCGTCTCTGAGCTAAGCTGCGGACAGACGGACGGACGGACGGACGGACGGACATGGCGAAACTATAAGGGTTCCTTGTTGACTACGGAACCCTAAAAACGGTTTAGGTATAAAATAAAACACTGTTGGGTGAACAATATTTAGTGACTATGTTTTGTTATGAAACATTGTCTTTTTTTTACGTGGTAAAATTATCAAATGTGTCCTCCCACCCAGGGCAGGAAGGGAGGGACTGTCAGACTTGTACTGATTAAAACCACGGTGTCCTTCAGTAGCCCTTTACGTTCTAGGGTCACGGTAATTCGTCTCTTTGAGGCGCGCGTGGGACAGAACGCGCCGTCCATGGTCGGACAGAAAGAAAAAGTTTTATTGGACAGCGATTCGACTCTTGCTCGCCGCCCGCATGCCCGCGCCTACGGTGGCTGGAGATCGTCTGCCAACGTTCGTCGCCGTGGGCGTCTATCACTGCGGCTGGGTTGGAGGAAGGACGTTGTCCTCTCCCTCACGCGGCCCGCCTCCTCCTTCGCAAGCATAACTGTTTTGCAGAAGGAGGCAACCGGTTTCCACTCCGTCTCGCCCCGCAGCATGGCCTCGACCAATAACGGGCGTGAGAGGTCTTGGCCTATCGCCGCCGTGAGAACACGTCGGTGCTCTGCCCAAGCGGAGCAGTCCTGCACCATTATGCTACGCATGAAACATGGTCCTTAACAAAATCAAGCATCCAAAAACTTGTCTGTCAACAAGGAATAACGAGGAGCATACTTGGCATCCATATGGATATAGGCTACATACATCACGCTACAACAAAACGGAGCTGATCAGCGTATTCAACTGTAGGAAACAGCTGGTAGGATAGAAAAGTAATGTAATAATATTCCACAACAATAATGTTCCACAACTATCACACAACGCCATCTAGTCCCAAGCTAAGCAATGCTTGTGTTATGGTACTAGACAACTAATAAACATATATATTTCTAAATACATACATATTATAGATAAATTACACCCAGACAGAACAAATGATTGTGCTCATCACACAAACATTTGTCCTGGGTGGAAATCGAACCCACGACCTCCGGCATAGCAGTCAGGGTCACTAATCCAACAGACCAGTCAGGTGAAGTCGATGAGAAGAGCAATAGAATGGTACCCACATGACAGAAGAAGACGCAGAGGCAGGCAACAAGAGAAATGATAGAAAAATCTCCCACTGGAGTGGAGGAGATTAGCAGGACACCAGAGAAACTGGCATCACCTGGATGAGGCATAGGCCTCGTCCTGTCTTTTAACAAGCTTTTCCATTGATATAGGTCAATGGAAAAGCTTGCTAAAAAACAGGGTAAATTAAGTTTTAAAATGAACTTTAAAAGTCAGTGAGTAAAGGTTATTTCTGATCAAACTTTGCTATCAACTTCACATCCAACCAGATAGATATCAAAATCAAGATTCACATGATAGCCATTAATTAAAGTAATAGTTCAGAAACTAAATTCCTAAGCAGAGCCACACGTAAAACTTTAATAACACGTCCTACAGTATCTTTAAATCTCACCTCATGATTCTTATTCAACATCTCAGTGAGCATCTTCTCTGCTTCCAGACATTTCCTCTGCAATTGATAGCATTGCTTCAGTTTAGTGTAGCAGAAGACACAGGCGAGCGTCGGTCTACTGTCTTCAGTTACAAACTGCAACAAAAATGCTTTAATAAATAGTTTTTCCCATTGAATACAGGAATTGTCTTTACTATTCATGCCATCTGCTAAATACCTGAAATCCACTGTATTTCAGGTATAACAATGACAAAGAACTATCAAAATTTCGTCATTATATCAAAACTTTAGGCGGAGACCTAAATTGGTCGCCCGGCACTGGTCGAGGCCATGCTGCGGGGCGAGACGGAGTAGGAAGCGGTCGCCTCCTTCTGCGAAGCAGTAATGTTCGCGAAGGAGGAGACGGGCCGCCCCATCCGCAGAAGTAGACACCCACGGCGTCAGACGTCGGCAGACGATCTCCGGCCACCGTAGGCGCAGGCATGCGGACAGCGAGTAAAGGGCAACTAGCTGTCCAACCATGGACCATGCCCGGGTCGACGCGACGGCGCGTCGTGTTCCACGCGCGCCTCAAAGAACGCTAGCATAATGACGGGGCCCCCTCTTAGAGGGCCAAAGCCTGCCGGGGTCGCGGGACTTATTTCATTAACGTGACCACGGAACATAAAGAGCTATTGAAGGACACCATGGATTTTAGTCAATACAAGTCTGACAGTCCCTTCCGCCCTGTCCGGGGTGGGAGGACTCATTTGATGATTTTTCCACAATAAAAAAAAAGAAAACTATATCAAAACTTATAAAAAAAAAAAATGTCCTAGACCATTTTAGTTAGCTCTGAAAGTCCAAACTGTACACGCTTTTATTTATTGTATATAAGGGGCTCGTATCTGCAACTCTACATCACATGCACATATTTTTTTCAAAAGTTAAAAAAAAAACAATTTACAAAGCCATAAATGGTAATTTTACCACAAATAATGTACGGATTTCACTTCTAGTCCATTGTCAATTTCAAAATTATGCTAAGTTTTTAAAGAGCAACAATTTTTTAAATAATTTAGGCACTAAATTAACAAACAAAAATTGTTGCTCTAAATGAAGGACTAAGTGCGGAAACCAAAACCCCTAACATAGAACATAGAACATTGTTGCTCTAAAAATTATGGAAATTTTTGTACAGTGCTTCTTTTGTACTTAGTTGATTGACTTTTGTCACAAATATCTGTGCAGAATTTCTAGTAATTTGTTGCAAAACCATTGCTACATACAAACTTGGGGTAATCCAAACTAATATTATAAATGCGAAAGTAACTCTGTCTGTCTGTCTGTCTGTCTGTTACGCTTTCCCGCTTAAACCTCTCAACCGATTTTGATGAAATTTGGCACAGACAATCTTTAGACCCTGAGAAAGAACATAGGCTACTTTTTATTGTGAAAAAGGGGATGAAGAGGTTGAAATAGGGGTTGAAAGTTTGTATGGGATTTCTTAATTTTAAAAGATAAAACCATGAAACTTTATATTTAAGCACTTGATAAGATATATTTAAACATTTGTTCTAGCGTTTTTGAAATTTCGACCTGTGAGGGGGTGAAATAAGGGTTGAAAGTTTGTATGGGATTTTGTCATTTCTGGGGATAAAACCATGAAACTTTATATTTAGGAACATGATAAGAAATAAATAACAATTTGTTCTAGCGTTTTTGAAATTTCGACCAGTGAGGGGGTGAAATAAGGGTTGAAAGTTTGTATGGGATTTCTTAATTTTAAAAGATAAAACCATGAAACTATATTTAAGCACTTGATAAGATATATTTAAACATTTGTTCTAGCGTTTTTGAAATTTCGACCCGTGAGGGGGTGAAATAAGGGTTGAAAGTTTGTATGGGATTTTGTCATTTCTGGGGATAAAACCATGAAACTTTATATTTAGGAACTTGATAAGAAATAAATAACAATTTGTTCTAGCGTTTTTGAAATTTAAAATCGTTTGTTCTAGCATTTTGAAATTTTTACCACCGTGGGGGTGAAATTCTACAAACGGAATTCCCGAAATTCGAACGGAACGGAACGGATTCGGAACGGGAACTACGAAGCCAAACTTTTTGTATACAAAATTTTAACCACTGAACCTAGGAACATCATGGCAATATTGGCACCGACCAATGAAATCGTGGGACAGATCAATGAACGAATGATGTCACATGTGCAAGGCGATGTTGTCGAATATTTGTCAGTAGATATTGTCATGGACAGTGAACAGGTTGCATCTTATCCTACAGAGTTTCTAAACTCTTTAGAGCTGTCAGGAGTGCCGTCTCATAAGCTGAGACTGAAAGTTGGGGTTCCAGTTTTGTTAATGAGAAATCTCGAAGCGCCGAGACTATGCAACGGGACCCGATTGCAAATTACGCAGCTAGTACGTAATATTACTAGAGCAGTTATAATGACAGGAATAGCTAAAGATGAAGAAGTTTTAATTCCCCGTATACCTACTCATGATCCCTACAGATTTACCTTTTCAGTTTAAAAGAATCCAGTTTCCCCTCAAACCAGCCTTCGCAATGACCATTAACAAAGCGCAAGGGCAAACACTTAAAGTAGCAGGTGTCCATTTAGAGAAAAACTGTTTTTCGCATGGCCAACTGTACGTGGCCTGCTCGCGAGTGTCGAGTCCAAACAATCTCCACATTTTAACAAATAATAACAAAACAGCTAACGTTGTGTACAAAAATGTTTTAAATTAGGTCATTTTAAAATATTTTTGTACACAACATGATGCTGGCCCCTGGAAGTGTCTCTTGGACATAAGGGACCAATAAATTTTCCTGGGTACTTTCTGCCACTTAATGGAATACATAGGTACCATAAACCTACTGTAAACAGATATTTTATATTTTTTTTAAACATACCTACTCTCTTTTAACCAAATGCTAAACCCAAATCTATACCGTTCCATTAATATAATCCCTAATATTCAAATTAATTTACTATAACTGTGTAAATGTTTGTTTCACGGCTAATTTGCTGAGCCGTTTGTTACAAAATTGGATATGGATAGTCTGAAATCTGAAAAACAACATAAGCTACTTTTTATCAAAACACCACGCGGGCGAAGCCGCGGGCGGAAGCTAGTACATATGTAAAGATGATATAGTAACATGCATTTTGTACTAAAGTATGCTTTGAATTCAAGAGACAGCTGTTACTTATTGATTGTAATAGTTAGGTAAAATGACTGTGTATCAGTATAATTTCATTATTTTACTATTCAATACTCTTGTGTATTATTGTAATTATCATTTCTATGTTCTTAAAAAGTTGTTGCAAACTTGCAGAGTTTATGACAGGTACTGGCTAAATTATTTAACATCTTGTGACACCAGAGGCGGATTATCCTTAAGGCAAACTACGCATCTGCCTAGGGGCGCGAAGTTACAAAGGGGTGCACGGGCAGAATTGTAAAATAAAGAAAAAATATACAATCTATATCTATATAAATAAAAATGAATTGTTGTTCGTTAGTCTGATTAAAACTCGAGAACGGCTGGGCCGATTGAGCTGATTTTGGTTTTAAAATGTTTGTCGTAGTCCAGGGTAGGTCTAAAGGGTTTTTTTTTATTGTTTCTGAGGCGGTACGAAGTTTGCCGGGTCAGCTAGTCTTCTATACATATAATAAATTTGTAGAAAAGTGGTGTCTGTACAATGGAAATATACAAAAAAAAAGTAGCAGGGGTTGTTATTTTATCGATGCCGAACCCGAAAATGTAGTTAATTTTTTTTTTGTCTGTTTGTCTGTTTGTCTGTGTGTTTGTGCACGCTAATCTTCGGAACTACTGGACGGATTTGAATGATTCTTTTTTTATTGTATAGGTATTAAGTCCGGTTAACATATAGGCTATAATTTATCTTGGAAACTTGAACACCTGATGCAGAACCGCAACAGACCTGCTTAACTATAAGAGATACAGAAATGGTGCCATAGCAAAAATTGTTCCACGTGATGAGCATTTTCTGCTGAGAGAATAAATTTGAAGATCCTGGACACCTGATGTGGAACACCAAGAGCCCAGCTACACTATGACATATACAGGAACGACGTCTTAGCAAGAGTTGTTCAGCCTGATAAGCACTCTCTATTGCTGTATAAAAATTGAAGATCTGGAACACCTGATGTGGAACTTCAAGAGCCCAGCTACACTATAACATATACAGTAAAGACGTCTTAGCATGAGTTGTTCAGCCTGATGAGCACTCTCTGTTGTCGTATAAAAATTAAAGAACTGGAACACCTGATGTGGAACTCCAAGTGCCTAGCTACACTATAACATATACAGTAAAGACGTCTTAGCAAGAGTTGTTGAGCCTGATGAGCAACCTCTGTTGTCGTATAAAAATTGAAGATCTGGTACACCTGATGTGGAACTCCAACAGCCCAGCTACTTTATAACATATATAGGAATGACGTCTTAGCTAGAGTTGTCCAGCCTAATGAGCACTCTCTGTTGACGTATGAAAATTGAGATCTGGAACACCTGATGTGGAACTCCAAGAGCATAGATACACTATAACATATACAATAAAGACGTCTTAGTAAGAGTTGTTGAGCCTGATAAGCAACCTCTGTTGTCGTATAAAAATTGAAGATCTGGTACACCTGACGTGGAACTCCAACAGCTCAGCTACTTTATCACATTTATATAGAAATGACGTCTTAGCAAGAGTTGTCCAGCCTAATGAGCACTCTCTGTTGACGTATGAAAATTGAGATCTGGAACACCTGATGTGGAACTCCAAGAGCCTAGATACACTATAACATAGACAATAAAGACGTCTTAGCAAGAGTTGTTGAGCCTGATGAGCAGCCTCTGTTGTCGTATAAAAATTGAAGATCTGGTACACCTGATGTGGAACTCCAACAGCCCAGCTACTTTATAACATATACTATAGGAATGACGTCTTAGCAAGAGTTGTCCAGCCTAATGAGCATTCTCTGTTGACGTATGAAAATTGAGATCTGGAACACCTGATGTGGAACTCCAAGACCCTAGCTACACTATAACATATATTATATTGGAATGACGTCTTAGCAAGAGTTGTTTAGTCTGATGGTCAGTTCCTGTTGACTTACAAAAATGAAAGATCTAGAACGTCTGGAATCGTCTCGCGCATCCCGTTGTTTTCCCGTCCCCAGGCTCTTAGAATTCGACGTTTCAGATCTTCGATTTTGACGACCCCGTCGTCGCTGGCATAAGCAACCGGATCCGCGTACGAAGTCGCGGGCAGAAGCTAGTATTTAATAAAAATGAATTGTTGTTCGTTAGTCTGATTAAAACTCGAGAACGGCTGGGCCGATTGAGCTGATTTTGGTTTTAAAATGTTTGTTGTAGTCCAGGGTAGGGCTAAAGGGTTTTTTTTTTTGTTTCTGAGGCGGTACGAAGTTTGCCGGGTCAGCAAGGCAGCCGGTAAGCCACCACTTAGACAATTCTATTATTTTTGCATACAATCTCAATTTGCTTCAATTTATAACAAAGACATCTAGACCACTATCTATACTATCGAGGTTGAATTAAGTAACTATAATATATTAAAGTTAGTTAATTATATACTCTGATTTAATTCATTTTTTATCCTGTTCAATAATTTAATTCATACGACTGGCATGTAAAGTCAGATATAATTATGTAAGGTATTTCATAATTTTCGAGTTTACATGCCAGTCTTACCTAAGGCTTTAAAATGTTGTAAACCGAATTCGTAAGATTGACAGATATCGATCTCATGTAAACTCATGCTCTTTTTTTTTTCTTGGCCCCCATCTCACCGCGTCTTCCTAAGGTACATAGATTTTGGTCAAACTATAGTTTCTACGAGTTAGTTTTAATATAGGGGCGCCGATGAGATGCTTGCCTTCAGCGCTCTCAACGTTTAATCCGCCACTGTGTGACACCACATGAATGCAATAAATGTTAGACTTGGATTAAAGGTCGCTATTGCCAAAGGGTCACCATAAAAACGGTTGTAATTAATGATATTCACTGTCAAATCAAATTTTGCGCTCTTGAAATGTTTACATAGGTAATTTACTTACTGGTACATCAGTCAACTTCTCATAAAGTGTCTGCAGGTCCTTGTTCGTAACGTTGAACATGCGAACATCTTCCACTAAACATAACCTACACATTTGCAGCTTTTCGATGTTCATATTTCAAACACTGCTGAGTTCCTGTTACTGATTGTAATAATATGTATAGTATAATAGAATCTTGTTAACGGTAAGTATTGTAGCAGCAAACACATAAGAGGTGAGCTTGAGGTATGTATGTGTATGATATCAATGATCGTGTGTACTCAGACCGAGCAGTCAGACCACGTATAAAGTGATGTACATCTCTCTGCGGAATAACATTTTGTTTTAATTCTTGAGAAGAATATCAATTAAAGAACAATTAATATCATTATCAAATTATGACTGAATGTGATAAAATAAAACATATGTGAATGACGGTTGAGTTGACAGTTCTTTCAGTGACACTAACAACTGCCAATGAATGACAGCTTTTCACAAATGACTACTTCTTTTTTGATTGTGGCAAGAGGCCTTTTCGTCTACCACTGTGATTGGGTGGCGGGAGGACGCTGTCCTCTCCCTCTAGGAGGCGACCGCTTCACACTCCGTCTCGCCCCGCAGCATGGCCTCGACCAATGCCGGGCGCGAGAGGTCTCCGCTCATCGCCTTCGTGGGGACACGGCGGCGGTGCTCTGCCCAAGCGGGGCAGTCCTGCACCGTATGCTCCACCGTGTCCACCGGGCGATCTTCGCAGTGGTGATACCCGGGAGTCTCTTCAGATCGGCCCTTCCAGGACCTTCCGACCGTTCCCGCGGGTGTCGAGTGTTGTTTCTTAAGCCCCATTCACACGAGCGCTTTGAGTAGCTGAGTTTTCACAAAATGGTAAATTGAACTCAACGACGATATAATACTAGACTACGCATTGCACGATCTAACGAACAAAATTATTCTGCCAACTCGCTGAGGTACTACCTAAGCGAGGGGGGCGGGGTACTGCTTTGTGATTGGCTAACTCAAGGTCTGTTAACAGACTGTTCTGTCTCAACGTATGTTTACGGCTCACAGGATTGGTCGAAATGAGACGGATATAAGACTTTTTTGCCTAATGTGTTGGCAGACATCGGTCGCCTGTTATTAGGAGTCTAGTATTATATCGTCGTTGATTGAACTTAACTGTCACCGACTCACCGCCCAACATTCAAAATCAAATGTAGTTCAAAAAAAAAAGTAGTAAATAGGAAACGGCGCTTTTTTTCGCCCAGAAAAAAACGCTTGTGGCTACCCTACATCACGCACTAATGTTTGACATAGACTGTCACCAAGGAGTGTAAAGGTGAACGCAGACCTAGCCACACCGCAGTCTCCGCAGTCCCCGCATTACAATTCTTTTTACAGCTTGACATAAAAATGTAGAAAACCGGAAGTCCCCACTGTCTTCGCGCTACCAGCACTTTGAATGATTTTTTTTTTTTTTTTCACTTATTACGTTAGTTTTATGGCACAATAATAAATCTAACAAACCTGCGGTCTTTGTTTACATCAAATATCAAAGATTTTAAAACGCTGTCAGAAATAAAAATTTTAGTTCCGTTTCAATCCGTTCTGGCCAAGCTGTATGAAGTTCTATGAAACCTCGCACACTCACCCGCATCGCAGTAGCCGCAGAAGCGGTAAGAAAACGATGACTGCGGGGACTGCGGAGACTGCGGTGCGGCTAGGTCTGCGTTCACCTTAAAGATTTTCTTTGGAAAGAACCAAAGAAACATTCGAACCGCCTGCAGGATTTGAATCCGCTACGTCCGGATTCAGTTTATCTGACGATTTTTCTAACCGGGGCATAAGAATGAGAGTTCTGACCTACTGCCCGGTTTGAATTTTTCTTTCTAAAGAAAATCTTTGAAATTCGCTACATATTATGTAAATAAAATTCACTAATAGGTATAAAATTGTAAATATTGTAATAAACAGTAAATAATTATAAAAAGACCGGTGAAGACTAGAGAGACCAAAAATGATGTTGAATTGTTTAAATGATGGGGCTCGAGGCGAATCGTTACTTTGAATCCCGAGTTCCATTTCAATCATTCAGATCACCATGTTGAGCGAGATGTAAAAGGGCCAAACGGGCCATAGTACAACATTTACAGCTTGGCAAATTAGAGTAGAAAACCGGAAGTCGCCACTGTGCTCTCGCTACCAGCACTTTGAATGTTTTTTTTTTCACTTATTACGTCACAAAGTTTTATGACACAATAATAAATCTAACAAAACCTGCGTTCTTTCTTTACATCAAATATCAAAGATTTCAAAACGTTGTCAGCAAACAAAAAAAATAGTTCCGTTTCAAGACGTTTTGGCCAACCTGTACAACGTCTCAAAATCAGGCTTGTTTCAGTGAGTGAACGAAATAGCGGTAGACGCTAGACGACTTGTATAGCTCTGTCACTTTCACCCGCAAGAACTAGCCTGGTTTTAAGGGCGGTGGGTCGCGCGGAGGTGTGACACCGCGCGTTTACTAAGTTGAATCGAGTTGACTTGTTTACGGTTATGGTTTTAAACCTCCTCTTCACAATCGGCCATGATGGCCGTGTTTGCCGAACAGAAGGAGACGGCGCTATACCAGAAAGCAAGATGCAAATAATTCTATCTCGATTCTTAGTATATATATATGGGCGGAGTCAGTCGGGAGCGCAGCCGTCCCGACAGGCTGCGTCCGCGGTGGGACCCGACCGTCAGCCGACAGCGTTCCAGACGGTGGGGTACTGTTGACACGACCAAGTTCACCTCTGTCAGGCGGTCAGGTCTGACCGTGTAGAAGGGATTTTAGTTGCAAATTCCTTGTTATCTACCTCAAGGAAGCTGTAAGGTAGATGCCGACGTAGGTACCTTAAAACCCCTTCTACACGGTCAGACCTGACCGCCTGACAGAGGTGACCTTGGTCCGGTGTGCGACCAAATATGGGCGGAGTCAGTCGGGAGCGCAGCCGTCCCTACAGGCTGCGTCCGCGGTGGGACCCGACCGTCAGCCGACAGCGTTCCAGACGGTGGGGTACTGTTGACACGACCAAGTTCAACTCTGTAAGGTGGTCAGGTCTGACCGTGTAGAAGGGGTTTAAATGTGACAGATGGTTCCTCTCCTCACATCCTATCTAACCTCACCTCAACTGAATGAACAATTGGAGGTGAGGAGTAATATTGCAACTATGAATATCAATACACCTAGGTGATGTTGAGTGGAGTGGAGGAAATAATGATGTTTTGACTTTGAATATGGGTGTTAAGGTGAACGCAGACCTAACCGCACCGCAGTCTCCGCAGTCCCCGCATTACGAATGGGGAAGGCAAGTGTCAAAGTGACAAGTGACAGTTTGGTCCCAAAAGAACTGTCAAATCAAAGGAATTTTCTGAAAAAAAACGATTTATTGATGTAAAATGACTAGATGTTGTGTAATAAGCTGTAAAAATGATGGAAAATACAAATTTCCGACAATTCCCACTATCAAGAAATAATGGGTAGCTGCTGTGACTGCCTTGAGAACAAAAATTGAATTATAACTAAGGAAAAGCTATATAACAAACAAATATCCAGCATTGCGAAGCCGAGACAGGCCGTTAGTTGAGTTTATTTATGAAATTCTATGATTATACCATAACTAAACAATCGAATACACTTTTCAAAATAATATCTACTTTTCTATTGGAGGTTAAGTACCAGTATTGCATCGCTCCGTAAATCATGAAATGGTTCGTCTGGCGGAAGAATTATCACCTGGAACGAGTTTTGTGATAGTTGTGGTGTTAAGAAATTAAATATATTGTGATATTTCTCTAATCTAATTAGAAAGAAGGGGTAAAATTACTAACATAAAACATTACGATATTTTATCAAAATAGAAAGTCAGAAGCAGCATTATATTCTTGTTATAGGAGAGGACAGGTAAAACATACCTAAACTCAAAAATTGAAACCTCAACTACAAGTTATTGTGGATTTATTACGGTAAAATCAAATGTATTACCACTCAATTAAATCACTTTTTTTCCTCTTGTAGATGCACCGCGGCGTTTTAATTCTTCTTTTAGTATATGCACTTGCATTGACGAATAATTTTCCATATTTGTTTTGTATATAAACTCAATTTTTATAACAATAAATCTTGTTTGTTTTTTGTACAAGGTAGACAGTAATCTGACGTAGGGACCAACTATCGCAGCGCCATCTACGATTAGCTTTGAGTTGCCATCCCCATTCTTTGTACAGCTTGACATAAAAATGTAGAAAACTGGAAGTCGCCACTGTCTTCGCGCTACCAGCACTTTGAATGTTTTTTTTTTTTTTTTTTTTCACTTATTATGTTAGTTTTATGGCACAATAATAAATCTAACAAACCTGCGGTCTTTGTTTACATCAAATATCAAAGATTTTAAAACGCTGTCAGAAATAAAAATTTTAGTTCCGTTTCAATCCGTTCTGGCCAAGCTGTATGAAGTTCTATGAAACCTCGCACACTCACCCGCATCGCAGTAGCCGCAGAAGCGGTAAGAAAACGATGACTGCGGGGACTGGGGAGACTGCGGTGCGGCTAGGTCTGCGTTCACCTTTAGCCGCACCGCAGTCCCCGCATTACGAATGGGGAAGGCAAGTGTCAAAGTGACAAGTGACAGTTTGGTCCCAAAAGAACTGTCAAATCAAAGGAATTTTCGGAAAAAAAAACGATTTATTGATGTAAAATGACTAGATGCTGTGTAATAAGCTGTAAAAATGATGGAACATACAAATTTCCGACAATTCGCACTATCAAGAAATAATGGGTAGCTGCTGTGACTGCCTTGAGAACAAAAATTGAATTATAACTTAGGAAAAGCTATATAATAAACAAATATCCAGCCTTGCGAAGCCGAGACAGGCCGTTAGTTGAGTTTATTAATTAAATTCTATGATTATACCATAACTAAACAATCGAATACACTTTTCAAAATAATATCTACTTTTCTATTGGAGGTTAAGTACCAGTATTGCATCGCTCCATAAATCATGAAATGGTTCGTCTGGCGGAAGAATTAAACCTGGAACGAGTTTTGTGATAGTTGTGGTGTTAAGAAATTAAATGTATTGTGATATTTCTCGAATCTAAATAGAAAAAAGGGGTAAAATTACTGACTTAAAACATTATGATATTTTATCAAAATAGAAAGTCAGAAGCAGCATTAAATTCTTGTTATAGGGGAGGACAGGTAAAACATACCTAAACTCAAAAATTGAAACCTCAACTACAAGTAATTGTGGATTTATTACGGTAAAATCAAATGTATTACCACTCAATTAAATCACTTTTTTTCCTCATGTAGATGCACCGCGGCGTCTTAATTCTTCTTTTAGTATATGCACTTGCATTGACGAATAATTTTCTATATTTCTTTTGTTAATATACTCAATTTTTATAACAATAAATCTTGTTTGTTTTTTATACAAGGTAGACAGTAATCTGACGTAGGGACCAACTATCGCAGCGCCATCTACGATTAGCTTTGAGTTGCCATCCCCATTCTTTGTATGAAGTTCATGAAGTTCTATGAAACCTCGCACACTCACCCACATCGCACTTAGCTGCAGAAGCGGAAAGAAAACGATGACTGCGGGGACTGCGGAGACTGCAGTGCGGCTAGGTCTGCGTTCACCTTTACTCATATCAAATCAAATCCATCAAATCTATTAGCCTAGCCCATCACTAGTGTTGCAGTTGCTGATATTTTTAGTCTGTGGTGGACTGTGGTGGTGGATTGGTGGATTTTGTATTGTGATGCTATCATTCATTCACAAAAAGATTAATAAAATTCATTGGATTAATTCTTCAAAACAAGTTGGTTTGAGAGATATTTACCAAGTAGTCTGTGTATTTACCAATCCAAACCTGGTCTGACTGCCCGCCAGTTATACTCCCGCAGATAGTGCATACGATCATTGTTATCATACACATACCTCATTTCACTTACTGTTGCCACAATACTCACCGTTAACAAGATTCTATTCATAGAGTACTCATATTATTACAATCAGTAACTGGAACTCAGCAGTGTTTGAATTATGAACATCGAAAAGCTGCAAATGTGTAGGTTATGCTTAGTGGAAGATGTTCGCCTGTTCAACGTTACGAACAAGGACCTGCAGACACTTTATGAGACGCTGACTGATGTACCAGTAAGTAAATTACCTACGTATACTTTACAGAAACGTATGTTATCGATTTGATATACAATATCTGGTTGACCGCTCGGTTTTTAAAATGTCTATATCTTGGAAACCGAGCTTTTCTCGAACCTGGGACCATCGTAAAGCGATACCTTGAGATGAAAAACCCCTAATCTGTAACTTTCATGAAAATTCTTGGAGCCCTTTCCGAGATCCTGATTATATATAAATAAATATACAAGATTTGCTTGTTTAAAGATATTAGATATTACAATAAGTTAACAATTTTGTTGCAGTTTGTAACTGAAGACAGTAGACCGACGCTCGCCTGTGTCTTCTGCTACACTAAACTGAAGCAATGCTGTCAATTGCAGAGGAAATGTCTGGAAGCAGAGAAGATGCTCACTGAGATGTTGAATAAGGATCAGGAGGTGAGGTTTAAAGATACTGTAGGACTTGTTATTATGCAGTCTGTCTATTAATCATGACAATTAATGAGGGCGCTGCCGATGTCAACAACTTTTTTTTCGAATCGATAATGCATTTTCATTCCTTTTCAAGTCTACAGTGATAATGAGTTGCAAAACAAGTCGATGACATACAATGTACCTCGATTTAGTGCTGCCCTACTTTGAATAATTTAAGTTCCCTCAAACATTGTTTCCAAAAAACATCACATGTTTTTTTTCCATTGATCATTTTTCGTAAAAATTTCATTACAAAGGGCGAATTTGAAAAGATGTACTTAGTCTAGAAATGAAACATAATAGGCTAGTTGCCCATTGTATTGTATTGTATTGTTAGGGGCTCCCTTTTCCGCATTTGGACTTGTAGGTGGTCCGTTATGCGTGAGGTGGGACGATTGGCTATATGAGCCAACCCAGCTCCTTCCAGAAGCTCAGAAGTCTCCTGGGACGTTCACAGGCTTCTTGGAGCGACCTTGGAATGCCAAGGTTTTGTGCCCGTTGGTTAGCAACGCCCTCGCACTCCAGGATTACGTGGGTTGCCGTTTCATCCGCATTCAGGCAGCCCCTGCACAACGGGCTGTCTGTCGCGTTGATAGTAAACAGATGTTTGTTGAGTGGGCAGTGACCGGTGAGCATGCCCACTACAACTCGTAAGTCTGTTCGTTGGAGACTGAGAAGTCTGCTGGTCAGTCGCGGTGTTAGTGCAGGTACCGCCTCTCTAGACTGTCTGCAGTCGGTTGTAGATGCCCATCTGGCATTATGTTTTTTTTGGGTTTGCAGACGTACCCAGGTCCTGAGTTGACCGGATGGGATAGGCAAAAAGGGTGTGGGGCCGGCCACGTCCACATCCGAGCCTCTCCTTGCAAGTTCGTCTGCCGCATCGTTACCCAATGATCCGCTATGTCCTTTTATCCATTGCAAGATGACCCTATTGCGGTTCGAAATTTTTTGCAATGCTAAGTGACATTCATAAATTAGGCTGGACGACATAATATTGCCGTTCAGCGCCGTTAGTACAGCCATACTATCGGATAGAATTCTAATCCCGTAGTTGGAGATGTTTCTTTCCATGACTGCGGTGGCAGCTTGGGTGATTGCTACACATTCACATTGGAATATGGAGCTATGTTCCCCTAGCGGTAGAGATACTTTGATGTTGAGATCCATTGAGAATACACCAGCACCTGTGCCGGTTTTGGTTTTAGAGCCGTCCGTGTAAATTCGGACTTCGTTAACTCCTGATTGATCTCGCTCGGTCTCTGATAGTTGAATTCGATAAAGTTTATCGAACACGTGAGTTTTGGGGATTCTGTCACAGGGCGCTTCAATGTATGGTACATCGTTTAGCGCCCTTTCCCATATTATGGTGTGATTGCCCCTTTGGTTTTTCCACATGCCGGAGTGTTTTAGCCTGATTGCCGCCATACTGGCCTCCTGTTGAATAAAGAGATCCAGTGGCGGCAGACCTAGCATTATCTCCAGCGCATTAGTAGGTGTTGTTCGCATGCATCCTGTGGTGGCTGAGCAGGCCAACCTTTGGAATGACTGCAGTTTTTTACGGGTGGTTATGAGTTCAGTTCTGGGCCACCAAACTACCGCTCCGTAGGTGATTATTGGCCTAATTACGCTCTTATACAGCCATAGTGTTATTTTCGGCGAGAGGCCCCAGGATTTCCCCAGAAGTCTTCTGCATTGCCAAAATGTTATGCTAGCTTTGTTAATCTTGTGGTCCAAGTGTTTGTTCCATAACAGTTTGCTGTCAATAATGATGCCCAGATATTTGACCTCATTAGTTAGGGACAGCTCGGTGCCAAACAGTTTGGGTAATTGTAAACTGCCAAGATTGCGTTTGTGAGTGAACATGATAAGTTCCGTTTTTGACGGGTTCACTGATAGTTCGTGCTCCAGGCACCATTGTTCGACGATCTTCAGAGCCTGTTTTGCCAGGTTACACAGTACATTCTCAAAAGGTCCCGTTATGAGAATGGCTAGATCGTCCGCATAGCCTACCGTATAATACCCATGGTCGGTGAGTCTGCAGATCAGCTCATTGACCACGACGTTCCATAGGAGGGGGGAGAGAACTCCTCCCTGTGGACAGCCTTTTGCTACCACACCTCGGGTCGTGGTATTTACGGTAAATTGAATAGCCCTTTGTCTTAGCATATTGTCTATCCACCCGGCAGTCGTGGGTTCGACCCCATGCCTAGATAGGGCACGGCTAATGCTGTTAAAGGTGGTTTTGTCAAAGGCGCCTTCAACGTCTATAAAGATGCCTAAGGTTGATTGTTTAGATGATAGTCCGTTCTCAATGCGTGATACGACGCTATGTAGGGCGGACTCTGTTGATTTGCCCATACTGTAGGCATGTTGGTTAGCGTTGAGTGGCTTACACGACAGAGCATGCGTTCGAATGTCCCTTTCACAGAGCCTTTCGAGGGTTTTAAGTAGGAAGGATGTGAGGCTGATTGGCCTGAAGGACTTCGGCTGCGTGTAGTCACTTCTGCCGGGCTTGGGAATGAATACGACTTTAACTTCTCTCCATTTGAGGGGAGTGTAACCGAAGGCAATGCATGCTCTGAACAGGTTCACGAGATGCACCACCAGACGGTCATCGCTCCATTTCAGCAGTCCCGGAAAGAGACCGTCCAGGCCTGCTGATTTGTATGGGAGAAAGCTGTTGATAGCCCATTTCACCTTATCATGTGTGACAATTCTCTGGGCTTGGTTCCAGTCGGTATTGGATGCTGAATTGCTGGTCTCAGCTTCCCAGCTCCCTGAGGAGGTAATAACGCAACCTGGAAAGTGAGTTTGGAGCAGCAGTTCGCAAGTCTCTGCGTCCGACTTGGTATACGTGCCATCCGGTTTCTTTAAAGAACCGATATTGCGCTCAGGTTCGCTGATCAGAATGTTTTTCATTCTGGTGGCATGGCTGTTGGATTCTATGTTCGAACAGAAGCGTTTCCAGCATTCGCTTTTCCTGAGACGGATACGCTTCTTGTATTGATGTTGGGCTTCTTTAAATTTATCCCAATCGTCATCCTGTCGGGTGTTTTTAGCTCTATTGAACAGCTTTCTTACCTTGCGACGTAGTTTCTCCAGTTCTGGGCTCCACCAGCTGGTCTTACCTGCGGGGGCCCTTCTTGGCGTCACAAGTGGGCATGTTTTTTCAAAGCAGTCCACTAGAGTCTTGGTGAGTTGATTGTTGTGGGTGTCAATCACCGCGGCGTTGTCATAGCTAGGAATCGGAAGTCCCTTCAGATTTTCCGCCGTTTCGGCAAGATACCTAACGCGGTCCATCTTCCGGGGATTCCGTCGCGGCTCCGCGGGATTTACCATGATGTTAATAGTATATATGATCCACCTGTGGTCAGAGCAAGATAAGTCTTTCGAAACATGCCAGTTCGAGATGTGCCGCGAGATGTTCTCTGTTGCAAGAGTGAGATCAATGATAGTTTGGGCTCGTCTAGTGACAAAGGTCGGTTCAGAGCCCCGATTCATAATTCTTAAGTTAGTGGTGAAGAGATAGTTCAGAAGTTCCTCACCTCGTGCGTTCGACTTCTCGCTGCCCCAGATGATATGGTGCGCGTTGGAGTCGGCTGATATTACAAGCTCCAGTCCTTCCCTTTCGCAATAGGCCACCAGTGCAGTGAGCTCCGGTGTGGGTACCTCCTCGTCGCCTGGCAGATAGGCAGACGCAAGTACCACCTCGGGTAAGCTGAGGGATGGGTTACTCAGGAGCCTGATGGCAGTCAGGTCCCTGGAACAGAACTCGGTTAATAGAACTACGGGTACATTATTTGGTGTAAATATACAAGTCCTTGGTTTACTTACGGTAGTGTTCAGGAGGAGCTTACCCCCGATGTTGGATAGACCACAGATTCTGCCATTCCTAATCCAGGGCTCCTGGATTAGGGCTATGGTCTTGATTGGTCCCTCCAGCGCCTTACGCAAGTTGGTCGTAGCAGTAAGGCTGTGCTGGAGGTTGGTTTGGACGATTTTAAAGGTCTCGAGGAGGGGAGCTGCTTGGGCCATCACTACTGTTCCCGAGCAGTTTCTCCTCATCGTCCACACCTTCCCCACTGAACCAGTCCAGCCTGGTGGTCTTTGCCTGGGCATCGACGACGGCCATGGGACTGGGAGGTGAGTTATCTCCAGACTCCTGCAGAGACACAGGGTTGTTTTGGCTCACCGTGGGGGAAGGTGTTGATAAAGCCGGACCTAAGCCTCCAGCAGCTTGCTCCGTCTCTACTGGGACGGTTGCTTGCTCGCTTTTGGCACTAGGTCCGGTGGTCTGAGGGGCAGAGGGTTCGGCCTGCTCGCCCTTGGGTCCGCTTGCCTTCACCTCCTGCTGAAGCATCAGGTATACCGACCCCGTCTTGTAACAGACGCGGCGGTCCCTCTGGATGATCCGGTCGGTCTCCGATTGCGGGATTCCAAGGACAATGTAGACACCGTCCTTGTTGTCCTGCTTCTCGGCGTGGTAGAGGCTCCAGGAATCGACGCTATACCACGGGTTTTGCCGTCGAAGCCTGATGCGCAGCCTGTCCACGGTCCCGTCCGTGAAGTTGGGTAGGAACATCCCTGCTCTGATTCTGCGAGGGATCTCTGACTGGCGGCGAACCGCCAGTTTGGTCCCATCGATAGGCGAGGGTAGTTCCGTGATAGTACGGCGAACCCATTCTAAGGTGAAGTCGTCCTCGCACCAGAGTTTGAGTACGCCATCACTCAGAAAGAGCTTGCCGCGGAAGGAGGGAGCTCGGTCGACATCCGTCGATGTTGACGGGGCGAAAATCGCCTCATCTAGCGCCAGATCAATGGCAGCCTGGATGACAGTCGAGTGCTCCTCGGTGAGCTCGTGGAAGGGTTCCGTTGTCACGGCCACGGCTAGGTCGTTGGACCCTATCGCGTCCGCGTAACTAACCCCGCCACGATGATGGTTGCGTCCTGTCGGCGGGATTTGTCGGGGTGTGGCGGCTAGCTTCACACGCTTGCCTCCGTCCCGGGGCGACATGGTGTCGTCAGGACGAGTCCGCTTAGCGGGCTTGGTTTGGCCGTCGGCCGCACCAGAGGCTCCCATGGAGCGCCACCTCTTCCCCGCCCGCTTACCGCGAGGCCGTTTGGCGCCCTTCGCCTGCTGGCCGGCATGGTGGTCCACTACCTGCGTCGTGCCAGCCGGTCCTGCAGCGTGCTCTATAGGCCCGCGCTTAACCGGCTTGGCTGGATCAGCATCGATCGAACCAGCAGCAGGCCCTTGCGGGCTGCGCTTATCCATATCACTGCTGCCAGCGGTTGTCCTCAGGTTACCCCCCACGCCGGCCTGCCGGCGAACTCGCCGTTTTTCAGCGCGCGCCTTTGCGCGACGCGTCTTAGGCGGTGCTCTCGCATCGGACTGAGGGGCAGCGATCTTCCTCGGCTTGGTTTCCAGAGTCGCGCTCCACAGGATTTGCGTCTGTGAGACGATCCTGGGCATCGCGTCTCCGAGGGCCGTGAGGTCGATCGTGGTGGAGGCACCGCCATCTGCGGATCCGGTAGGTTCCACTCGTGTCGGTGCTGATGTAGACGGTACAGGCGCATGTGCAGCCTGAGGAGGCAAAAGCAGCGCATTGGATGCAGCAGGCGACTTTGCCTCCGCGCCTTGCGGCGCGTTTGGTTTCGGCGCTTCCTTGGATGCAGCCTGATGGTTCCTAGGTACCTTTTTTTTTCCCATAGGTACAGGTGAGTTTTTGTTCATTCTCAGCGGCGTTCCACCCTCCTTGGAGCCCGCAAAAGGGGACGCTGTATGCACAGACGCCAGAACTACCCTGAGAATATAGGTTCCCTCCTCAACAAGACGAGGACGAACATCAGTCCGAAGGACCCGGGTACGATTAGCCCCCGTGTGGAAGGGTGTAACCACACGAGGTCGCACCGGGCCCCGCGGGTGAGCCGTCTCGCCTCGAACAGATTCAGGAACCTCGCCAGACATCCCTCTTACGGGCATGTCGCAGCCGATTGACCATATGTGGCTAGCATATGGCCTCCCGTTTCGGGTGAAATCCAGGCCAAAGAGGCGTGTTGCCGTCAGCGGACACTGACTCCGGTCCACTGAACAGCTCAACCATCCAGGACCCCTTCATCCCCCCATACGGGTCTCCACGCACGGCACAAACACGCGGGTGGCTAAGTTCCCCTACCTGCCATCAGCCATTTTTTGTGATGACAGGCCCGCAGCTGTATAGCCACAGCTGAGCTGCAGTGTGGGGTGGCTGGGGGACCGGTTTAAAGGCGCCGGTGGTTCGCCTTCGCTTCCATCTATCGGCTACAGTGACTCCGGGGAGGATGTGAGGCTAGTTGCCCAAAAAAATGTAATTAGTCCGTCTTTTAGATTATTCAAAAATAAGGGACACGTATTTTTTTATTTGTAAATTAGACCAAAAATAACAAAGATATAGCCTAATAAAGTTACGTGTGACGTCACCATGTGTGGCAGTTTTCGCGCAGAGTGACGTCACAGGTAACTTAAATATTGGCGTTTTTCCTGAAATAAAACGCTTATTAAACTACTTACCTTATTCGAAGCATAAACAAACAATTGAGATAGGCTGTATCTTGATTCCTTTGCCTTTTTCCTTACGATATAGCTCTTTCTCGCTCTCATGACGTCACCAGGTCAGAGAGGGGAGCGCGCTTGTGAGCGCGCGTCGCCCGTCTTGTTCATTGGATGATTTTCTTTCACCAGGCAGAAATCACTGTTTATGCTTCGAATAAGGTAAGTAGTTTAATAAGCGTTTTATTTCAGGAAAAACGCCAATATTAAACCACTTGACCGTTATTCGAAGCATAAACAAACAATTGAGATATGTCTGTTATCGCCTGGTGACGTCCAGGGAGAACGCCAATGTGTAGGGATTTAAAATTACGCGAAATAGGTGTAATAATAAAAGAGTTTATTACCAATCAATAATATAATTACAATTAACATAACATTAAATCAACTAATTGCATATTTCACAGTAGGACTGGGTTGAATAGATCAGTAATATTGTTATTTCTAGAAGAATCCAAAACCTGACGCTTATAAAATTTTACAAAAGTATTGGAAGACCTCCAGTTTCCCCGAGCCATAATTTCTTCTATAGGGAAGTTGTCCAACCAATTCTTAGAAGCAACAGCGGAACGAATGCTTCCAGGAGTAGCAACAATGCCAGCCCGACGCATGAGGGTTTTGATCCAGCCAGCAATAACCGTTCGTGAGGCCCCACGAGCTGTACCTCTCGTAGTAATAAACAAGTTATGACAATTAGCTTCTTGTCGTCTAACGGAAAGCACTGATACAGTCCGTTCAATCCAGTATACCGGATCCAAATTCCTATTATTATTATTTTTAAATAATCTCCAACCTGATTGCCTATGGTCAGATGAATCAGTCTTGGATCCAAAGGCAGGCCATAAAGTTATAAAATCATGCTCCAATGATCGAATATAATTATCTTTATCGGTCATAAGGAGGGTCAAGTCGTGAATACGCCTACCAGAACAGAGAACCAAAAGGGCAGCGGCTTGACTCGATACATCAAATATATTATCATTATTTATCGTTCTACTGCCAAGAAAGGATACAAAATCATCTATATTCCAAACGGGTAGCTTCGGGTCCTTAGGCATTTTGATTGAAATGGATTTCAAAATATGCTTAACTAAAACATGATTACTTAGAGCACCTGAATTGTTTACATTACAAAGGGTGGAGACTACAGATTTATGTAACATGATTGTATTATAAGAAAGTTTATATTTTATATGCAGATCAGCCAGAAACCGAGCTAGATCAGAACCCGAGGGGTTCTTAGTGTTAATACCACAAGCTCTACACCATGACACCCAGCGGTTCCATGCAGGTTTATAAGTTCTAAGTGTTGAAGCACGCCAAGAACTTTTCAAAAGATTTATTTGAGAATTATCCCAATCGTTTAAATGATCTGTCCACCCCCACATTTCCAGACTTCCAACACCAGATCCTGGACTCGAGGCGGTGGCAGTCCCGTTGTTACATCTATTAACACTTGGTTCAGGTTCTGTATTGTGAATGTTGGGGCTAGAGCGCGGGCTTTGAGATCGCCGCGCCAGAATACTCGTTCCCATCTCGGTGCTACCAGTAGGTAAATTCCCGATGCCTGATTGAGGTAGCTCAGAACTTTGGGTATCAGAAACGGGGGCGGGAACACCCATGCCAGATCGAATGTCCAAGCAATCGAGAACGCATCGTGGGCTACAGCTTGCAAGTCTTTTTGATCCATCGACACGTAATAAGGGACCACGTGGGCGTTGCTGGAGGCAAACAGGTCCACTTGGGGAATCCCCCATTTTAGGAAGATCATTTTGGTGATCTTGGGTAACAGATGCCATTCGGGGACCTGGCGAAACCGTGCTAGGTGGTCGGCATGGTTGTTGTACCTCCCCGGAATGTAGTGCACGTTGATGTGAATTTGATATTGATCTATTAAGCAAAACAGATCGTAAGTTATGTCCATCAACTGCGTAGATTTTGTTCCCCCTTCGTGACGGAGATACGCTACTACCGTGCGATTGTCGCATTGTATTGTGACTGTAGATTGGCTCAGATATACAGAATGACTTTGAAAGACCTTCAATATTGCCAGCATCTCTTTTACGTTGCAGTGACCATTTCTCTCGTTCTGGGACCAAGTTCCCCATAGAGACTGGTTGTCCATCTGGGCACCCCATCCTAAGTCGGAGGCGTCTGTCGTGATAAAATGAGTTGCTGGGGCATGGTGCAGAATTGATGGATGTTGTAGATTGTGGGTCCACCACCGTAGATCGCTCATTGCATCTACAGGTACAGAATACACTCTGGTTGAATTGATTAATTCTAGAGTGTTTAGAAATTTTAATAGAGCTCGATAATGTAATCTCCCTCTTTGAACAACAAAACTCGCAAAGTTTAGGGATCCTATTATACTCTGCAACTTTTTCAGATCTGTCTTCCCAAGGTTTATAATTTCGCAAATTTTCGCCATTGAAGAATTTACTTTTTCCTTTGGTAGACATTTGAAATTTTGCCAAGGATCCCACAGTACGCCCAGATAAACAAGAGATTTCTTGGGTGTTAAGATAGATTTTTCGAAATTTATTTGCCATCCCAGGTATTGCAATGTATTTACGAGAAGGTTCACATGGCTTGTGAGAACTTCTGGGTCTTGGTGAGCCAGAAGAAAATCGTCGAGAAAGACCAATATTCTCACACCTTTGCTTCTCATTATTTGGGCAATCCAATTTGTTAAACTGGCAAAGGTCTTTGGAGCCGTGCTGAGACCGAATGGGAGGCAGGTCACTTGGAAAAGTTGTCCTTTGTAAATAAGACGTAGAAAACGCCTGTGGCACTCTGCTATCTTCAGGTGAAAGTACGCCTGGGAAATATCTAACTTGCACATCCAATCCTTGGGTTGAACGAAATCTGGGACTCTGAATACATTTATCAGACTGAAAGGGGTGGTCAGTACGAATTCGTTTAAGGCTTTTAAATTGAAAATCGGACGAGCCGACCCATCGCTTTTTGGTACCAGAAAAAGCGTGGATAAGAAACTTGGAGTTGGACTCGCAATTTCTAGGATTCCTTGATTCAACATTTTTTGGATCACTAATGACATTTCCGGCGACACTGGTGTGTGAAACGCCTTGTTGTCTAATCTGGGCATTACTAAAGGTGGTTTTTGTTGAAAAGGTATACGGTACCCCTGAATTATTTGAATGAGAAATTCTGGTGCTTGCATTTCCCTCCAATGATGGACGAAGTTCGATAACTGACCCGCTTGGAATATTTTCATGTCAGTGCTTAATCTTTTTGGGATTGAAATCTGAAGGTGACCTTCGTTTA
This sequence comes from Agrotis clavis, assembly GCA_954870645.1. Taxonomy (NCBI): domain Eukaryota; kingdom Metazoa; phylum Arthropoda; class Insecta; order Lepidoptera; family Noctuidae; genus Agrotis; species Agrotis clavis. The sequence continues at coordinate 8,141,042 of OX940944.1, read as the reverse complement.
TGGCCACCACGTTTGTGACCGTGGTATCTTTGGTTCTGTCTTGCCCCACGAGAACGAAAGGAATCTCTATCGCCTGTGCCTCTACCCTGACGAGGATAGTTGTAATTCGTATGAGGCGGTCCTTGTGAAGGACATTGTATATTATGCTGCAAATAGCCACCCTGCGAGGGGGCATTACAGTTCTGACAGCCCTGTGGGGGCATGCTATTGTTATAGTTCTTACCCTGTGAGGGCGGAACAGAGTATTGTCCCTGCGAGGGACGTATTAGCCATTTACCAACTTGCGAAGTTGAGGCGGAACCATAAGTTGATTTAGAAGAGCTGGTCGATTTGGAAGCAGGCCAAAATGCTTTTTTGACACCACCAACTTTTTCCAATGAAACTACTAACTGTTCAGAATTAAATAAGTTGACTTCAGATGGGGGTATTTTCCTAATTGATGCTTTAACCAACGGATCGCGAATTGCATTAGTTATGCTATCTCTGCGCATTTGAATTGTTTCAGCCCTATGTCCACAAACCATTTGCAAAAGGTCTGCTGAAACCTTACTAAATTCACTAGCAGTATAAATATCATTAAGCCTTTGGTTTATAGCCTCGAAGCTAATTTCCTCTTTTTGGTCACGGACCCATGACATAAATGTACAAAGTTCCTTTTTTAAGGACTCTTTTTGCCTTAGTAAACCGTAAGTTAACGAAGCATAAGCCCTCTCGGAGTAGCTTAGGTGCTTAAGAGTATCATAGGGCCTGATCTCTTCATTTGCTTCGAGTTCAACGAAACCCGGGTTATGATTATAAGATTTTTGGGTATCCGCGTAACGTACCTCACTCCAGTCCGGTTTATTGAAAAATTGAATTTCTTTTAATATATCCAAGTAACGCACGTCTGTTTTCGGAATAGCCGGTTCTTTAAGCTTAATTTCAACATCTAAATCGTTAAGAAAAGTACTACCTTCCTGCTCGAAATCGTCCACGGCAAAGAGGGAAATGGCGTCATCGGCCACTGGATTATTATTAGCCATGTTTTGATTAGGTAAATCACTTTGTTTCACTTTACGCCCTGAGCGGCGGTGCTTATGTTTGCCCCCCCTTTTTTTGTTACGGCGGCGACGAGCACTTTTATGTTTAGACCTATGGTCAGAAGAGCTAGATGAACTGGAGCTACTGTCGTCCGAGCTACTACTACTACTGCTAGATTGTGAACGCCTCCGTTTAGAACTGGATTCCTTATTATTAGCAGCATAGGAAGGGCCTGCGACCGGCTCATCGTGCGAAATCAACGTTATATCCTTATCCATTACTAATTATTTAAACAATCGAACACCAAAACACTGGAAAAAAGAAATATGTATCACGCGAACGGAAAAACCGTTAATTTTTTAAAATATCAACGTTGATTTACACTGTAATACACTTATCAGTAACACACTGTAATACACTTAGCAGTAACACACTGTAATACACTAAAAACAATGCACTGAGAGCAATTTTAGTTAAATATCGAAAACTGATTGCCAGTTTTTTGATCATAAGGAAAAATAATGACGGTTGTAGAAAAAAGTTTTTTAAAACTCACCTGCTTAGTAAGGCACAACCGTCTCCGGCAAGGAAAAGAACGCCAATGAACAAGACGGGCGACGCGCGCTCACAAGCGCGCTCCCCTCTCTGACCTGGTGACGTCATGAGAGCGAGAAAGAGCTATATCGTAAGGAAAAAGGCAAAGGAATCAAGATACAGCCTATCTCAATTGTTTGTTTATGCTTCGAATAACGGTCAAGTGGTTTAATATGCTATTATCTTTGTTATTTTTTGTATAATCGAAAAAAGAAAAAATGGGTGCCCTCTATCTGGCAGAAACTTGTTGCTCCGAAACCTATTTGGCAGAACTCACTTGGCAGAAACTTTTTTAAACGAACATTGTTATGGTATAAAAAATATTTAATATAATTGTTTTTTGGCCTATTGTTTTTATGTCCGAATTTAAATTGGGATATTTTTAAGATGGCAGAATTGTATTGGGCATAATTACCTTTGTCAGAGTTACAATTTTGCATATTTTCATTTAGCATAACGTTTATTTAGAGCGCTGATTATTTGGAATAATTTGACTTAGTATACTTCGAAGATCACAGAATTTCAGAATAGAAATAATTTAATAGTCATAATAAAAAATAAAAAAAATCTTAATATATATAAACCTCGTGTCACAATGTTTGTCCTCAATGGACTCCTAAACCACTTAACCGATTATAATAAAATTCGCACACCATGTGCAGTTCGATCCAACTTGAGAGATAGGATAGTTTAAATCTCAAATTATAGTCGCAATTTTAATAATATTATAAAGATTGCACCCGTGCGGAGCCGGGGCGGGTCGCTAGTTGTTTTATAAAATCAATATGGTGTGCTACAAAAGTTAGTGACAGAAATGAATCGCTGCAAAACCGACTTCACGTAGTCTTGTCTGCCCTACCCCTAGAGTGTAATTTATAATCGCGTAGGCGCGGAGGGGCGAGGCGGCCCGCGAGCTGAGGAGCAGGTGGTTTTAAGCAGCTTCGGCTTACTGGGCGGCAAGCCGGCCAGCCTCAGCCGCGGCGGTGGGCGTAAAATCATCTGCGACGATTAGCTCGCGTGGGACCGCCGGAGACCCGCAGCGCCGGAGCCGTGACAGAAGCCATGCCTGCTGCATGTTGCATGCTTGCTGCATGCTTACTGCATCATCTTACTGTCTGGGAAATAAAAACCACACAATTATGCCAAAAGATGATTCTGGCTGTGAATTTTCTGCGATATGATGGTTATACTTTTGATTAATATGGATATAAAATATATGCCAAAAGATGATTCTGACTTACAAAATTATGGGTTTCGGTGTTATGGTAAATGAGTGTATGCCAAACGATTTTCTGCGAAAAGAGGTTTATGCTATCCGTTGCTATGCAAAATAAAATTATGACGTAAAAAGTTCTGCTATAAATAGTGATGGGTTTTTGCCCGGGAATTTTCCCGAGTTGGGAAAATTCCCGATACTTTCCCATTTCTTCCCGGGAATATTCCCAAATGACGGGAAAATATTTTTCTTATAGAATTATGCATTTTAATTTATTTTTTACAAAGTTTTGCATTTGTGCGAGTCTGTACATGCATGTGAGTGGTTAAAAAAAAAGACATTCATTGTAAAAGTATGGTTACAGCATAAAAGTAAGGGATTTTATGTATGGAAATGTTTGTTGATACGTAGATATTTATTTAAAAAGACTTAAAATCAACTTCGAACATGTCACAAAAGTATCACACCGATCTTTTTCTGATTATTAGGTTGTTTTTTGAATATTAGTTTTGCTATAAATGCGGCTTTATACCTATAGTAATCAGCTGACATTGAAGATAGATCTATTACTTGGTGCGCTGAAATTTACTGCAAGAATTTAGTGTGCGTACTCGTATCAATAACCAAGTACATTCCAAACATCATCATCATTTTTTTTCAAACATCATCAATTTTTTTTTTCAAAAAATATTTTATTTTCAAGCATTTTTCTTTTGGCCTATTAATATGGCCATAATAAAAAAAGTTATTTGTAAGTACTCGTATTTCGATGAATTGCCTGTTCAAAGTCTGCAAAATGTGATGGAAACATTGGAATCAGCTGTGATCGTTACACACGGGTGAACGAACTCAAACAGAAATCAAATTCATTAAAACGGTCAAAACTAAATGCTTGAAAAGGCGCGCGTGGAACACAACGCGCCGTTGACCCGGGCATCCATATTCGGACAGCGAGTCGCCCATTACTCGCCGCCCGCATGCTCGCGCCTACGGTGGCTGGAGATCGTCTGCCGAAGTCCGGCGCCGTGGGCGTCTACCACTGCGGCTGGGGTGGAGGGACGCTGACGCTGTCGTCTCCCTCAATCGGCCCATGCATGACTGCTTCGCAAAAGGAGTCCACCGCATCCCACACCGTCTCGCCCCGAAGCATGGCTTCGACCAAAGCCGGGCGCGAGAGGTCTCTGCCTATTGCCGTGAGGACACGGCGGTGCTCTGCTCAAGCGGGGCAGTCCTGCACCGTATGCTCCACCTTGCCCTCTGGGCGGTCCTCGCAGTGGTGACACCCAGGCGTTTCCTGCTTCCCCATCCAACAAATGTACCTTATGAAATTCCGTGTCCGGTGAGGACCTGCGTCATGCGGTAGGTCAGGTCGCCGTGCCGCCTATCCAGCCACTCCTCAAAGAGAGGGTGTTACCGCCGCGATTGTAGCGTACCCGGACCTCTGTTGCGACCGTCGCTCCCTCCATACTGCCCTGAGATCGCGACGGAGCTCTCCCCGCAGCGCGTGCATATCGCAGTGTCATATAGCCACTTTCAAGAACTGGGTCAAGCACATACCTGTAGTACGGCACTTCTGATTCCACAAGATTGTATTTTAGAGCAAGTTGATGGATTATTCTGGTTACAGGGTTGTGTCTATGCAAATATTCTCCGTTAGCAAGACGAGAACACCCGGAGAAAATGTGATAGATTGATTCGCCCGGACACGGTGGCATGCCCGATTTATGTCAGCCCTGCTATCCTTCACAATAAATCTCCGGTAGTTATGTGTCATCATAACTTCATCCATTATTGCTCAGACAAAACCTTTAGTTTCTCCAAAGGAGTCTCCGGATCGTAGCCAGGCTACCGACGCAGATATGTCTACATCTTAACATCTGCATCAGGCCTATGTACGGCCCGGAAAAAACGTCCGTGAAGCTCCTTGTTCTGTCATATTTCCATGCGACCATTAGTGTCAAGCACTGCAGGTTTGCGCCAGTTCTCTTTAGCCCAGGAGAGTGGGTTAAGGCCCTTGTCCACCGCTACTACATCTCGATGCATTCCCACGTCGGATTTTAGGAAATATTCACTGAGATTGCATATCTCACGATTGTGGAAAGTCTTAACGTTTAGAAAATCTCAACCTCGAATATACAATCTCACAACCGAAGACCGTGGGTGATGCATTCGATATGCAGTAAGCAATGTACGGACCCTCCTATCGCCATGGATACGAGGGTCCGTACAATTAAGTTCTGTTTGAGTCCATGAGTATGTCAAAAGAGTACCTACATCAATACTGGCATGACCCAGCCGTTGCAGGCCTTACTACCACCTTATTACCACCTCATACGATAATTATTTACATATTTTTAACATTGTTATTGCTTCAATATTTATTTTCCCGTCATTTGGGAAAATTCCGGGAATTTATTTTATTTTCCCATATTTTCCCAATCTTTTTTTTCCCTCCCATTTTTTTCTTCCCTCCGGCCCATCACTAGCTATAAAGGGTGGACCCAGAAAAAATACGTGTCCAATATTTTTTTATAATCTAAAATACGGACTAAATAGAATGTAATTATTTTGACCTTTACTGACTTTAATTAATTTGAAAAAAAAAAACCAGGAAATAAAAAAAAAACAAAAAAATCACTTGTTTAAAACATTTTGAACCGTTTGTTTTAAAATTAAAAAAAAAAAAACTTTTTTTTCCAACCCTCATAGTTTCCATGATTTTATAGACAGACTGTATTGTGTGTGGCTCTCCTCGAAAGGTTTAGATGAATTTATATAATTAGTAAGGGAAATAATTAAGTAATTATTTGAGTTATCTCAAAGTTTACTCGTATGAAACATTTTTCTGTCAGTGGGTCATCGTAGGGGTTCTCTTTTCTTTTTCCTGAAACTGTCTTGTCAATATTAAATTGGAGTTTTGTAATTGGATGTTTGTTGTGCATGGTACACACGGCTATGCAAAACTAGTATAAGCTGACTGTTCAATGTGCAGACAGATCATATAAACTGGTTTGGTATAACTTGATGGGTAGCCGTGAGTACAATATCCATTGCATAGTGATATATCCATATTATCAATTAATGCTCCATGTTTGCCTGCTGGACTCACGGCACCGTATAATTAGCCAACCATAAGTCAGTACAAGTCTGACAGTCCCCCCCGCCCCGCCTTGTGTAGGAAGACTTATTTGGTGATCCTACCACGAAAAAAAAAATACTCCCAGTTTCAAAAAAGATTTTGAGGAGTTTTTCTTTTAAGACTTCTGAAAGTTCTTTGTGGTTGTTTTTCTATTAGGGTTTCTTGCCAGTTGTTGGGATGTGCATTTCTTTTGTGGACGTGTTTGGGCATTTGTTTCAAATCAAAATCAAATAGTTTATTTCAAGTAGGCCAGTTACAGTCACTTTTGAATTGTTAAAAGACAAAAGTAAAATAAAATAGTTTAAAAATAGTTATGGTGGCACAGTCCCAGTCACAAGACATAAGTTTTTATGTCTTGTGACTGGGACTGGGTACTGTAGATGCCCATTCCAAGACGTAGATTCTTATGAAAACATAAAAGAAATGATTTTCTCAAGCAACTATGGTAAAATGATGACTGAATTCAGCATTTGACCTATATAAAGTATTATAATTATAACAACTCTTTACAGACAATACCACAAGAAAACAAAGATCCGCTGGATAATTTCAGTGGGTATATTACATCTCCAATGGTGCATGTTAACTGTGCACTTGATGATAGTCAATTAGAAATTGAAGAAATCAAAGAAGAATTACCAGATGATTGTGAGGAACACAATGATATTAATGAGATCAAGGAGGAACATCAGACTGGTATGTTATTAATATAAGATGCTGGTTATTTATTGATCCAAGAGTTTTAAGAGTAATGTCAAACGGGGTACTTCAAACTCAGGGGTGAATAGAATGGAAAAGAAACTTTTAAAAAGGATTTCAATATTAAATTAATATGGTTTGTTTCCAAGGCCGCATATTCTGAAAGTTGGCAACGTCGCAAAAAGCTGTCAAGTATTTACAAGTTTTTATTAATTTGGCAAATTTTCTGTAAGAAAACAAGAAATATCCCTCTGTAGTGCACTAAAAAGATGATATAGGAATGCAATTGCATTGCTTTGTATCAATAGGTGCTTAACAGAGGGTTTTTTTCCGGAATCCTTGAAACTTGCAAAAGTCAGCCCTATTTATAAGTCGGGAAATAAATCTGATCCAGGCAATTATCGACCGATATCTGTACTGCCAATAGTCTCAAAAGTGTTTGAAAAAATATTACACAACCGACTTGCTGCGTTTCTAACAACAAAAAATTTCTTATACGAAAAGCAATATGGGTTTCGACCAAAGTCAAACACCGTTGCAGCTGCAACTGATCTTATAACAAAAATCAAATCTAACATTGACAACAAGAAGATTACGTTAGGGGTGTTTATAGATTTGAAAAAAGCTTTCGACACTGTTAGCCACGATATACTTTTGTTGAAACTGAATCATCTAGGTGTATCAGGTTCCGCTTTTGAAATGTTAAAATCGTACCTTAAAAACAGATATCAAATAGTCAAGATCGGTGACATTCAAAGTGGACCGCGGATTATTACTTATGGCGTCCCCCAGGGCTCAATCCTTGGGCCTTTACTTTTTCTCATCTACATAAATAACATCCATGAAATTGGCCTAAAAGGGGATATTGCACTGTATGCTGACGATACGAGTTTGTTTTATTCTGGTACTTCAATGTGTTCAATCGTAAAACAAGCTCAAAATGACCTAAATCTTTTACATACTTGGCTTAGATCAAACTTACTGACAATAAATATAACTAAAACAAATTATATAATATTCGCTGCAAAAAATAAAAAGGTTGGGCATCACAGTAACTTACAAATTGATGGTCAAACGCTGAAGAGAGTGCATCATGAAAAATATCTTGGACTTATACTGGATGATCAACTGTCTTGGAAACCACATATAGAAAATATTAAAAGCAAGCTCACATCACTAACAGGTGCGCTCCGTGGTATAGTGCGATGTCTTCCTAAAAATGTGCGTTACACTATATATAACTCGATGGTTAAATCTCACTTGGACTATCTGATTGAGGTCTGGGGAACTGCCACCAAAACAAACTTAAAAATACTCCAAACTGCACAAAATAAAATAATTAAAACATTATTTAGATATAACTTCTTAACTCCAACTGAAAAAATCTACAAAGAAACACAACTTATGAAACTTCATCAAATGTATAAGTATAACACATGCATACTCGTCAGGAAAATTCTAACTAAAGATATACACTCTCAAGTAACTTTTACAAAGAGGGCACAAACTTATAAAATTTTAACCAGGCAAGCTAATGATATCTGCTTAACCCAGCCTAGAACTAAATACGGCAAGAGGAATATCATGTATGAAGGGGCTAATTTCTATAATAAATTACCTAAAGACATAAAAGAAATTCAGTCGTTTAACAGTTATAAGAAATATTTAAAGAAATATATGCTAAAAGATACGGCCGCGCCCTTCGATGATTATTAAAAAAAAAAAAAAAAAAGACACGTTAAAACACAATAAATATAATATAAGAAATAACTAAAATAATATAATAATATGAAATATGCACAAAAACCAATAAATATGCAAAACAACAAAAAAAGGGTGTGGACTTACAATACAACAGTAAAATACGTTTAAAAAATAACTAAATCGCTTATCTTTATACACTGTGTCATAGGCCTTAGTAAACACGCAACAACTATTAAATTGCACCCTACCCTCATCGCTTAAAACTTCTGTTTTCTTGTGTGTAACTACCTGGTTCTGTTGTGTCTTGTTTTGTTTGGTGCATCTTTGTTTTAGTCAAAGTGATAATATTATTAGAAATGTTAATTTTAAGATACGTACCTACTTTGTCTACGCTTGTTGGCAAATACGCTAATCTTAACCATGTTTACTCTGTAAGTGAATTTTGTAAATTCTTTTGAGTAAATAAATATCTTTAACCGTAATTAAAACACTGAATTTGATGTTGTAACCGTTTCAGGTGTATAAATGGCATTTGGAAAGCTTCCAAATGCTTTTTTTACATCTTAAACTATATAATTCGGTGTTACGATATTAATAATTGCATTCCCTTATCAATTTTTTAGTGCACTACAGAGCCATATTTCTTATTTTAATTCAGTAACAATGTCAAATTAATTAAAACTTGTTAATATTTGAACACAACAACCATTTTCGACGTTGCCAACTTTCGGAATATACGCCCATAATGGGGATGGCAACTCAAAGCTAATCGTAGATGTCGCTGCGATAGTTGGTCCCTACGTCAGATTACTGTCAACCTTGTACAAAAAACAAACAAGATTTATTGTTATAAAAATTGAGTATAAATGCAAAACAAATATGGAAAATTTATTCGTCAATGCATAGTGCATATACTAAAAGAAGAATTAAGACGCCGCGGTGCATCTGGGTCAATCTTCAATTTTTGAACTTCCGTTTAGGATAATGACGCCCGATACTTTTCCTGTTAGTGCAACCATCCATTGACAAAAAACAAAAATATAAATTATTTTAATTACGTTTAACTAAAATGAAATTAAAATAATATATATTTTCGTTTTTTGTCAATGGATGGTTGCAACTTGCACCAGCAGTAAAAGTATCGGGCGTCATTGTCCAAAACGGAAGTCCAAAAATTGAAGATTGGCCCATCTACAAGAGGAAAAAAAGTGATTTAATTGAGTGCTAATACATTTGATTTTACCGTAATAAATCCACAATTACATGTAGTTGAGGTTTCAATTTTTGAGTTTAGGTATGTTTTACTTGTCCTCTCCTATAACAAGAATATAATGCTGCTTCTGACTTTCTATTTTGATAAAAAAATATCATAATGTTTTAAGTCAGTAATTTTACCCCTTTTTTCTATTTAGATTCGAGAAATAATACAATATAAATATTTAATTTCTTAACACTACAACTATCACAAAACTCGTTCCAGGTGATAATTCTTCCGCCAGACGAACCATTTCATGATTTATAGAGCGATGCAATACTGGTACTTAACCTCCAATAGAAAAGTAGATAATTATTTTGAAAAGTGTATTCGATTGTTTGGTTATGGTATAATCATAGAACTTCATTAATAAACTCAACTAACGGCCTGTTTCAGCTTCGCAAGGCTGGATATTTGTTTATTATATAGCTTTTCCTTAGTTCAATTCAATTTTTGTTCTCAAGGCAGTCACAGCAGCTACCCATTATTTCTTGATAGTGTGAATTGTCGGAAATTTGTATGTTCCATCATTTTTACAGCTTATTACACAACATCTAGTCATTTTACATCAATAAATCGTTTTTTTTTTTCAGAAAAATCCTTTGATTTGACAGTTTTTTTGGGACCAAACTGTCACTTGTCACTTTGACACTTGCCTTCCCCATTTTAAAGTGAAACTTTTATTACATTGTCTCAAGATTTTTGGTCTGTGTGTTGCATGTCGCGTGACGGTCGGCTGCGGAGTAGGGATAAATTAGTGATAGGTGCTCGTCAGAGTAGCCATCGCGGACATGGCGTTGCCTTATAGTTCGCATCAGCTGACAGTGTATTGTAAAAAATAATGTGAAAAAGTTTCTTTTTTACTGTGGTTTAATTAAATCACATAATCCTTTTTAGGATTCCGTAGCCAAATGGCAAAAAACGGAACCCTTATAGATTCGTCATGTCTGTCTGTCTGTCTGTCCGTCTGTCCGTCCGTACGTCACAGCCACTTTTTGTCGAAAGTATAAGAGCTATCCTGTCGAAACTTGGTAAGTAGATGTATTATGTGAACCGCATTAGGATTTTCACACAAAAATAAAACAAAAACCTATTTTGGGGGTACCCCCATACTTAGAATTGAAACACAAAACAATTTTTTTCACCTGATCTATATGTGTGGGGTATCTATGAATAGATCTTGAAAAATGATATTGAGGTTACGAATATCATTTTTTCTAAACTGAACAGTTTGCGCGAGAGACACATCCAAAGTGGTAAAATGTGTGTCCCTCCCCCCCTGTAACTTCTAAAGTAAGAGAATGATAGAACTAAAAAAAATATATGATGTACATTACTATGCAAACTTCAATTGAAAATTGGTTTGAACGAGATCGAGTAATTAGTTTTTTTTTTAATACGTCATAAATCGTTAACCGCAATTTACCTTGCAAAGTTGCAACCAACTACAAGAACTTTTATGTTATGTTACTTGCTGTTACGGAACCCTTTAGGGGCGAGTCCAACTCGCACTTGGTTTTTTATTAATAAAATAATACTTCATTATTTTGAGACCTTGCTGGGAACATTATCATCATCATTTATTGTTAAAGTCCCTTACAAAGCTATGTTCCTATTCACCCCTGAATCACTAATTGCCCCATTTTACTGTTAGGCCGAGACTCCACCAAAGCTGTGCAAGTCGAGACGTGTTTTGAACAACTAATAGAATTGCGTTGCGGAGTGGAGCTGTGTCAATAACGCTATTCTATTGGTTGTTCAAAACACGTCTCGACTCCGCACAGCTCGACACAGCTTTGGTGGAGTCTCGGCCTTAGTTTCAGGTGTCCACTAATTTTTGTTTTACTTAACAGTATTTGAATATCAAGACTGTCATCAAGAAGAGATACCAACAAACCATTCTGAATCAGAAGATGATACACCTTTGATGGAGCTTAAAACAAAAGAAGAACCAGAAGTACCTGCGAAGAGACAGAGAATGGAAGAGACACATAGTAAGCATTAGTTAATTCAAATATAAGTTTGATCGGTAGTTTGCCTGATAGGGAATTTGTTACCTTACTCCGACTGATTTTTCTTTAAAGATATTTCAAAATCAAAGCATTTATTTCAAGTAGGCCAGTTACAGGCACTTTTGAATTGTCAGAGACAATTAAAGGAATAAAATATTATTAGACAGCAAAAAGTTATGGTGCTACAGTCCCAGTCACAAGACATAAAAACTGTGAAAATACCGTAGATGCCCGTTCCAAGAAGTAGTTCTCTATGGAGAAGAACAAGCAAGAAACTCCATGGACACTCTTTTTAGATCGCCAGAATTATTACAGGACCTTTGTTACATCATTCATTTTGAGGTGGTACACTATGTGAGAATGATGTAGCAAGTTTTTAATTAATGTCCATAGTAACTAGTAGTAGTTTGGTTTGGTATTTTATTTATAGAGAGCAATAGTGGTCCAGTGGTATCGGTCCCGACTTACGAGTTGCAGGCGCATTACTTTGTGTAATTTATTTCAACACCACTGCTCTCAAAACGGTGAAGGAAAACATCGTGAGGAAACCGGCATGTCCCAGAACCAAAAATTCGAAGACATGTTTCATCTGCCAGCCCGCACTGGGCCCGCGTGGTGGTCTATGGCCCACTCTCTCTCACAAGAGAGGAGGCCTGTGTCCCAGCAGTGGGAACATTGTAGGCTGATGATTATGAGCATTTTATTTTGGATTAGTATTTTCACAACTTGCCTCCTAAAGTCTTTACCCACAGCTCGTTCCGTTCTTTATTGGATGGGATATAAAGGTGAAAATGTATTAGCGACTGCTGAACGTTAACGATTGTCGCTTGCCGTTTGGCTACAGGCTCTGGCATATTCAAACTACGCATGCTATTTCTACAATAAAAATACTGTTAAAAAAAACAAATAAACATCGGAACCAAATAGCTAATGTTTTTTTAGACTTGTTCGACTAAACTCCACGGTGCCCTTCAATAGCCCTTTATGTTCCGGGGTCACGGTAATGAGATAAGTCCCGCGAACCTGGCAGGCTTTGGCCCTCTGCCCTCTCTCTCAGAGGGGCCCCGTCATCATGCTGATACTCTTTGAGGCGCGCGTAGAACACAACGCGCCGTCGACCTGGGCATGGTCCATGGTCGGACAGCGATTTGCCCTTTACTCGCCGCCCGCATGCCCGCTCCAGGCGGGATGAGCTGAATGAAACTAACGATCACTGGTCCACTTTGGCCCCAGATAGCGAAAACTGTAGGTCATGAGTAACATGCGTAAGTAACGATCAACAAATAGTAACAAGGAGCCACATTTGTTATAGATAGTTTCGTAATGTTACCGTATTGCATTTTGTTGCTCCACAAATGTTAACTGCGGTGTGGATGCACGGTTAGATACTGTGCCATAAACTAGTGCTTAAAGGTAAGCGTCCACAGGTCCGCATCGCACGTATCGGACGTATCGTACGTAACGGATTTTAGTTTGCCTTGTATGAGAACTCATACAACTGCGTCCACTGATCCGCATCGTACGGACGGCTCATCGGCAATGCCTACATGCGATGCGTACCGATGACGTCATACGGAATGCCGATCAGTGGACGCGCCCGGCACGCTTACTGAACCATTTGTTCTTTTTTTCTTACATTCCTCTTCTGCTAATAAACAAGCAATAACAACTTCTGTATCGCTTTCCACCTTTCTCACAAACACTTTCCGAACTTACGATCACTAAAAAAATCCAAATGAAGGTGGCATTGGCAATCGGATTGCTGATACTCGCGTCGGCAATCCGATCGCTGCCGATACAGAAATCCGTTTGGTCCGATACGTACGATACCCGGATACCGACCTGTGGACGCTTACCTTAAATGATAAGAAAAGTTTTTCAATGTGTTGAACTCGATGTTCATATTCTCTCTTCAGAGGTTTTTATACATGGTTACTTGCAATTATTCGGTTTATATTTCTCAAGGGTTGCGATGACAGGCGCCCGCGATGTCGGACGTCGGCAGACTATTTCCGGGCACCGTAGGCGCGGGCATGCGGACAGCGAGTAAAGGGCAACTCGCTGTCCCCGGGTCGACGGCGCGTCGTGTTCCACGCGCGCCTTAAAGAGCGTCAGCAAAAAATGACGGGGTTCTCAGAAGGCCAAAGCCTAACGGGGTCGCGGGATTAATTTTCCTCACCGTGACCCCTGGAACATAAAGGGCTATTGAAGGACACCGTGGATTTTAGTCAGTACAAGTCTGACAGTCCCTCCCGCCCTGCCCGGGGTGGGAGGACGCATTTGATGATTTTACTACGCTAAAAAATAAGGGTTGCGATGACAATAGGGTAGTCCACTGCATAAATGAATTGAAAATCTTTTTAGTCTTTTACAGTGTTGGAAAAAAAAAGAACACGTATTTTTTTGTTTTTACCGACTTCAAAAAAAAGGAGGTTATTTATTCGACCCGTATGTATGTAAAATTTCCAGAACTGCCCAGTTTTCGCATATGTAAGTGTATATCACCGTCTGAACAAATGTGCCATGAAAAGTGTTTATTTGTGTTCGCGTATCTCCGGAACTACAAGTCCGATTTAAGTAGTTCTTTTTTTGTTGTACTAGGTATTGTTCAACTTAGAGAATACTGCATCGTCAAAATCGGTTCATTAGTTTTTGAGAGAGGGAATTGTTTGCTCACTTGGATTGAACATTTTCAAAGTCTATTGTATGTTTGTCCGCGATTCGAAGTCGGTGGCAATAGTCAATGAAATAAACAAAAAAACATAGCCATCGACTTCTGAAAGAAAAGTTATTTTAAACTTTTTTGTGGTTGTATTTGAAGTCTGTTCTTTTTTTGAAAAAGTTTTTTAAATTAAAGAATCTTGACAAAGATAATATAATAATAATAATATGTTCCACAACTATCACACAACGCCATCTAGTCCTAAGCTAAGCAGAGCTTGTGTTAAGGGTACTAGACAACTGATAAACATACTTATTTATTTCTAAATACATACATATTATAGATAATTTACACCCAGACACAGAACAAATGATTGTGCTCATCACACAAACATTTGTCCTGGGTGGGAATCGAACCCACAACCTCCGGCATAGCAGTTAGGGTCACTAACCACTAGACCAACAGGCCAGTCCATCAGATCAGTAGATCTTGAGAAAGAAGGGAGTGGGCCATAATCCACCACGCGGGCCCAGTGCGTGTTGGTGAATGTCACATGACTTCGAATTGTTGGTTCTGCATGCCGGTTTCCTCACGATTTTTTCTTCACCGTTTTGGGAACAGTGGTGATGAAATAAATTACACAAAGTAACGACCCACGTCATCTTGTAAGTCGGTGCTGATACCACTGGGCCACCACTGCACGACTGCTGCATAATGCCACCGTAATTACACGCGTGCTGTGTATGTATAATCCGGATTATTGAAGAAAGGAATCTTAAATGGCGGTTGTACTTGCTTTGACGGGTCCACCCTTTATAGCAGAACTTTTTACGTCATAATTTTATTTTGCATAGCAACGGATAGCATAAACCTCTTTTCGCAGAAAATCGTTTGGCATACACTCATTTACCATAACACCGAAACCCATAATTTTGTAAGTCAGAATCATCTTTAGGCATACATTTCATTTCCATAATAATCAATAAGTATAACCATCATATCGTAGAAAGTTCACAACCAGAATCATCTTTTGGCATATATTTTATATCCATAATAATCACAGTATAACCATCATATCGCAGAAAATTCACAGCAGGCATGGCAGCAGGCATGGCTTCTGTCACGGCTCCGGCGCTGCGGGTCTCCGGCGGTCCCACGCGAGCTAATCGTCGCAGATGATTTTACGCCCACCACCGCAGCTTCGGCTTGCTGGCCGGCAAGCCGGCCAGCCTCAGCCGCGGCGGTGTGCGTTAAAACCACCTGCTCCTCAGCTCGCGGGCCGCCTCGCCCCTCCGCGCCTTCGCGGGTTTAGATTACACTCTAGGGGTAGGGCAGACAAGACTACGTGAAGTCGGTTTTGCAGCGATTCATTTCTGTCACTAACTTTTGTAGCACACCATATTGATTTTATAAAACATTTTTTTTTTTATTATGACTATTAAATTATTTCTATTCTGAAATTCTGTGATCTTCGAAGTATGCTAAGTCAAATTATTCCAAATAATCGGCGCTCTAAATAAACGTTATGCTAAATGAAAATATGCAAAATTGTAACTCTGACAAAGGTAATTATGCCCAATACAATTCTGCCATCTTAAAAGTATCCCAATTTAAATTCGGACATAAAAACATTAGGCCAAAAAACAATTATATTAAATATTTTTTATACCACAACAATGTTCGTTTAAAAAAGTTTCTGCCAAGTGAGTTCTGCCAAATAGGTTTCGGAGCAACAAGTTTCTGCCAGATAGAGGGCACCCTTGCTTTGACAGATAGTACAGTCAGCATAAAAGATTTCAAGTTAAAGTTTTTTTCACTGACTGAATCACAATAATTTCTCAAGCATAAAACAAAATTCAACAACAATAATCAACAGGTAACAACGGAAAAATAACAGAAAACTAGAAAATATTCTTAATAAAAAGATCACTGAGCGCGTCAAGAGATCAAGACTAATTTTGTTTCTGCTTACGCTACGCGCGGGAGTGAGGATAGACGGCACTAGTGTGCGAACGAGAGAACACGATTAGCTCCGCCATTTAAGATTCCTTTCTTCAATGAACCGGGTTATAACTGATGTTGTGCTTTCGTATTCGTATACTTGTATTATTTTATAACAAACCCTGGCTTGAACTTTGGATTCGATTTTGTTGTTTTTTGTTCTCATATTATCTCAACATTAACTGAGTGCCATTGGACTAAGGACTTTGATTTGCTAGTGATTCACGTTTGAATTGAGGAATTCGACGCAGAAGGTAAGAACTTCGTTAGCTCAGTTGGAAAGAGCGTCGGATATACTGAGTCCGAAGCTCGCGGGTTAAAGTCCTGGCTGGTTCAAATTTTTCTTTCCAAAGAAATTCTTTCAAAATTCCTTACGTATGCGTTAAATGCGTAATATTTATAGAAGTTGAAGTAGTATCAGTGAAGTGAATTGAAGTGATCTTCAAAATTCAAGAAACGGGGTAAGTGGAGTCTTTGTTTGAATTTAGTTTGTAAAATTCTCGAGGTTTTATAAACGCTGACCTAATATTATAATGATTCACGCGTAAATATAAACTGCTAGGCATACCTATACGCCAAACTAGAAAACTAGATCCCGTACGAACGTTTTTAAAAAAAAAGTACCGACTTCAAAAATAAATACAAAAAGTTATAATTACTTTTTTTTCGAAAGTCGGTGGCTTTGATTTTTATTTCATTGAGTATTGGCACCGACTTCCGAAAGAAAAGTTATTTTAAACTTTTTTGTCTCTATTTTTGTAGTCAGTACTTCTTTTAAGTTTTTATTTTACCCTTTTTAGTTAGTTAAGATATTCAACAAAAAATCGTATAATCGGCGTGTTTAGAAATTCATATCTAAGCGAGAAACAAAACGGATATATGAGGGACGTCACTAGATATTCATTATTATTATATATTAATGCTTCCCTAGAATATAACAAACGCTTTCCGAAAACCACATGAAAAACGATTCAGATAAACGCGAGATAATCGTGAACAAACATACAAATCTACTTTTAAAATCTACGATCCAAAAATTCCTTATCTCAAAAACTACTGGACCAATTTTGATGAAACTTGCAGTATTCCCTAAGTTGAAAAATAAGCAAAAAAAGCATTACCGAAATCAAATTTGTAGCTCCGGAGATATGCGAACACAAACATAAAAACATACATACACTTTTGTTTGGCACTTTTGTTCAGACGCTGATATTGACCAACATATGCGAAAACTGGGTAGTTCTGGAAATATTACATACTACGGGTCGAATTGATAACTTCCTTTTTTTGAAGTCGAAAAATGAAAAGCTGACATTGCCCTATGGACAAACAATTGACATTATCAAACATACCTATCTACTATATAAAAATAAGTTCAAACTGCAACGATAAATCGACAAATGCCTATGAGAAAAACTGTACAGTTTGTTCGATTTTTCACATACACACTTGTCGATTTATCGTTGCAGTTTGAACTGTACCGACCAGGGGGTGTCGACTTTGTTCTACGAACAAGAAGTAGGTGGGCTAGAAAACAAGAAAGAGACATCAACATTAGAGTAAAAGAGATGAATTACATAATGTTGCCAACAAAAATACTATTTCACATTCAATCACATTCAATCTAATAATAGGCTTATTAATTGATATTAAAGTATTGTTATCCTTTAAATTTATTTTTGCTTTTATTCTGATGCGAGAAAATGTTTGTTATGAAATTTTTAACATTTAAATTGATGAATACACAAAACAAAAAGGAGATAATAATTTATAATATGACAACATGACAACACTGGGACGCCATATTGTCTATTGGCTATTTGACTTCATAGGAAAAAATGTCTGCCATCGCTTGCGCACTATTATTTAGATCTTGTTCTTGTGTTTATTTGTAATAAATAAAACAGTTGCATTTAATTCTACATACAATATTGTTAATGTGAGTCGAGCTTGCTCCTCTGTGTCTGTGTTTTGGTGAAATTAAGTGCGTATTTGTGAGATATAGACCCGGTGTTGAGACTGACTCTTGTTTGCTTTTGTGCCTTATTCCCGATGAGTTCGTAGGAAGAAAACACTAGAATCTGTGCTATGTGTGGAACTTCAGCTTCTAAAGATCCCAGCATCACTTTACATCGGTTTCCGAACCTTAGTACAATAAGTCATTGTAGCTTATATGAATAAAGAAGTCAAATGAAATCGTTTCTTTTACTAAACTGCTCCTTACTTATTATCTTTCAGCATTTTATGCACAAGTACATTGTGTTTCTCGATAGTAATTTGAAAGAAACTATCGAGAAGCGCAATGTACTTGTGCATAAAATGCAAAACAAAGAACCTGGAAAGTACTTGTAGTATTTGAAATTCCCGCCCGATTCTACTGCCATGTTTTCGTGGGCTAAACATAGATGGCGCTGGTCGGTAAGGAAAATTTTCCTCACAAAATTAGTACGGAGTCGTCATTCTTCCCCTTTAGGGGTATATATGTTCTGTGGTACCGACTAATCGTAACGATTTATCGTAAGGTGTGTAGCAGCCATTATACTGCCCCTTTGGACTCCTTGAAAAAAGTAATTCAGGGTCTGAAGCTTTTTTTTGATTAACCTATACTGTCCCACTGAATCAGAATCAGAATCAGATATCATTTATTTCTCTAGTTATATTTTACAATTCACTTAATATATTTAATTTTACAAAGTGTTTATGCGAGTTTCATTCTGTCCTCTGGGTGGGAGCTTTTGAAACCTATCCTAGTCATGTCCTCATTTTACTAATATTTATATAAATGCGAGGTGAGGATGACGGTGAAAAAGTGGGGAGTAGCCCCAGCGGCTAGCCGCTTATTACTTATGAGTGATTCTACAATCAGAGCCTACGATGACGGAAAGGTGTTAGTCGCTTGAAGAGCGACTTTTTCCTGTCTTTTTTGTTAACATATTCGATTTCGCCTACTCTAGTAGAGAAAAGAAAGGGATTATGTTGCCCGAAGCGCGTGTACACCTGACCTTGTTCTTGAAGTCCTTCGATTGACATAGATTTGAGGTTTTCTATCATGTCACCGTGAAGATCGTGCGCACGGATGTGCCACGGGTCTTGTTTCAATATTTCCCAGAGTAAGTCAGTGTCAGTACGTCTGGGTAGTCGAGCAGCACTCTTCAATGCCATTTTATATTGCCTCTCTAGTTTGAGCAAGTTCGTTTTACTGTACCTTGGTAGTAATTGTATTACTCCGTAGTCTATCACTGGCAGTAAGCATGCTTGGATGACAAGCAGCTTGACGTTAATGTTTAGCTTGGAGCGGTAGCCTATGATTGGGTTTAGCGCCCCTTTAATTCTCTTGGCCTTTTGGATGTTCTCTTTGGCATGTCTGTTCATTGAGAGCCTTTTGTCCAGCCAGACCCCGAGATATTTTATTTCTTGTTTAAATGTTATTCGTTCACCACGGATTATAACATAGTTGCGGTAACCTGTATTCCGATTATTGATTCTCGGTCTCTTGTACGAAAACATAATGCATTCTGTCTTGTTAACGTTGCATTTGAGGCCCCATTTCTGATAGAAATCGATTATTTCGATGGCGGACCATTCTGCTCTGCGCGTAGCATCGTCTGGTCTTTCAGCTGCGTTGAGTATGCATATGTCGTCGGCGTATTGTGACAGCATCTGACCTGTAATTCTTTCGTTTGGAATATCAGCCACGTAAAAGTTGAAGATTGCTGGACCTAGAATCGATCCTTGGGGTACCCCGTGTGGTACATACTGCTCTGTTCCCAAAGTGGTTCTGAAGCTTCCTCTTGTTGTCCTCTCCCTTAGATAGTTCTCGATCATTTTTATTACGTTATTACGAGCTCCAGCATCGATTAGTTTTCGACAGAGACCCTTGTGATTTATTGAATCGAAGGCTTTACTGAGGTCCGTTGATATCATGGCGACGCTATGGCCCCTGTCCAATGCGTCTGCGATGAATTTTCCAGTGCGGAGGATTTGGGTGGCGGTGCCTCTATTTCTTGTAAAACCGTGTTGATGGCTCGGTATTATATCACTCAGTTCTGTCTCGATGCGACTGAGTATTATCCTCTCGGCCCATTTGCCCATGATATTGAGTAGGCTAATAGGCCTATATGATTTGGGATCTCTGAGATCCTTACCTACTTTATGTAGGAAAATACACTTACTGGTTTTCCATCGTTTCGGAAAGTAGCCCGTCTCCAGTACATAGTCCATGATTCGTTTGAATATAGCAATCATGGTTTCTCCACCCAATTTTAGTATGTCGGCTTTTATGCCGTCCGGACCAGGAGCTTTACTGTTTTTGAAGCGTTTAAGAGCTAGTTTGAGTTCAAGTTTTGATGTTTGATCGAGTGGTGCGAAAGGTGTATAAATTTCGGAACATTCTTCGCTAGCGCTGATAGTGGCATCTTTCACTATGGCAGTGTCGACCATTTTATCAATTATTTCTAATTCACTGTTACAGTCGATGAACTGAGGCAGTTTGGTCACCGGTTTTTTCATTGCCCTTTGTACCGCCCACATACGTTTACGGCTGTCTTTGGTATTTTCGAGAAGCTTGGTGAACATAGTTTCTTTGTGTTTTAAAATTTCTTTGGACAATTGATGCTTGCAGGCGTTGTATTGTCTTCGTGCCATTATTCCGAGGTCGGTGTGTCTAAGTCGCCAAGCCCGCTGCTTCTTGGCATTGCGCTCGGCTATTCTTTCTTTTATGTTTGCTGGAAGTCTGTCCTTGCAGTGGACAACCTTCAGTGGGGCCAGCTCATCGAGTGTTTTGATGATAGCATTCTCTGTTTCCGTTATATATTTTTCACAGTCATCGTTTGAGCTAATCTGTAATTCTGAGTTCATATTGTTGGCGAGTAGTTCCTCGAATGCTTGTCTGCCTTTTTGAGTGTTTTTTATGTGTCTGAGATCGCGACTCATTGGTTGTTCGTAGTCGCTATCGATGATAATGTCCAATGTCCACGGGAGGTGGTCCGACGAAATGCATTCCCTCTGCTTGCATTTAAATTCCAGTAATGAGTTTTCGTGATTTACTATGGCTGTATCAAGTATGCTATTTCCCAAACTAGTGGGTCGAGATGGTTGGCCCGTGTTAATGAGTCTGACGGAGCCATGTTGAATCGCGTTGCGGAGTATGATACCCAGACCGGCGTCTCTGGTGTGGTTAAGTTGTCTCATACGTAGGTTTAAGTCGCCTATTATGATTGCGCTTTCATCGAGTATCATCGTCTCAAACTCGTCTACAAGGTCGCCCTGTCCCGGTATCGGTATGTAGATACCTTTGATTGTGATCTTCTCGTTGGTTATGTGATTGATGCATAATTTTATACCGCATCCTTCGATACATCTATCTGTGTCTTCAATGCTGTCTATCAGAGGAGTTGAGTCCATCTTAGCCCTTGTTTTATGTACATTATGGTTCCCAGATGTTGCTTTTTCCTTTCGTGAATTTTGTCAAAGCCGGGGATATTGTATCTTTCCTCATCGGGATCAATTTTGATCTCGTTAAGTATAAGTATGTCAACGTTGTATTTGCTTGCAATGTGCTTAACTTCCATGAATTTACCACGGAGGCCTTGCACGTTGATGTGCATTATTCGCACTTGCTTCTTAGTTCCAGTCGCAGTTAAGGAAGGCATTGCGTAGTTCCATAAAGCAACGCTCGAAAATCTCGAGAAATTCTTGTTTTGACAGTTTACGACTCGGTCCATGGTTTTGCTGACGGGATTGCTCTTGTTGTTCGTTGTTGGCGGTGACGCTGGCGTAGTTGCGTTCATCTCTCATTTTCCTTTCACGTGGGCGAGATTGATGCTCGCGTGGAGTCTCCTGTTTGAGAGCCTGTTGTTGTTTGTTGTGATGTTTCTCTTCTTCGCGAAGGAGGGCCTCTTCACGTTTTGTTTTTTGTTTTTTGATTTCCCGCTGAAAGTGTGGGCATTTACTCTGTGTAGCCATGTGCTGTTCAGGCTTCACGTCTCTACAGTTTGAGCACACTGTGATAATTTCACCATGACTGTTCATGATATCGGTTGTCGGATTGCGCTTTTGAGCGTAGCAAGCACTTGTTGCGTGGTTAAAACGAAGGCAGTTCTTGCATTGTAGTATTCTATCGCTTTTAGTTGTGTAGCGCTCGGGTTTAATTTTGTGAGCGCAGAAAAAGCTCTCAGTGGCTTTCTTCATCTTTTCCGCTAGTTCAACATACGAGAATGAACCATCGAAGATACATAGTTGCACATCTGACGTTATTCGTTTTATACTCAGTGGGCGAATGCCGATACACCGCTCCATTTCCTCTAATTGCTCATCTTGAGTGTGATCGTGTGTCATATTCCTTATTATCACTTTGGTTGTTCTTATTTGCTCTGCACGAGGTTTCGGGGCTATGAAGGCCAGATCTGGCTTAAGTTTTTTTATTTCTTCGATGCAAAACCTACGTTTATCAAGGTCCGTGACTGAGATAATAATGTTCTTACTTTTCTCGTTACGGCTGATTCTAGCTTTATGAGAAGCGAGGATCCGTGACAGGTCGCTGATCAGTTTGTCTGAAATTATTTTCTTACTGTCATTCGCGTTGCTGAATTTGTAGCGTGAATCGTTGATAAGTATCGGAGGAACGTACCCGCTCTTGATAGTTGATGTATCTTTAGCGCGCGTCGACGGTGGACTTTTCTTCCGCGCGGCTTGTCTCTTTGCCTTCGGGGTTTTGATATCCCCGCTATCAGCCAGTGTGCGTTTTCGCGATTGGCTACGCGATTGTGCTGAGTTCGATGACGCGATTGAATGTGAGCGCGTATTTACTGCTTCGGTTTCTTTGTTGTGAAGCAGTTCAAATCTATTCGAGGTAAAAATAGCTGAAGTGCTTGCACCGACGCCTGATGTTGCATCAGCCTGTATACACTGCTTTTTCGATACTTTTGTACTCAATGAGCTCATACTGACATTTTTCGATTGTTCACTAGCTTTGTTACTATATTTAAGATTTAGTTCGTCACTGTGTAGATACACCGTATTAACTTTTTTACAATTACATACTATTGTTTCACTCGCGAGAAATATATCCTGAGGGATAGCTTTTACAATTAATTGTTTGTTACAGCTGTGACAGTTCCGAAATATGCTTTTGCATACCGTACTTGCACAGCTAAATATTTTATATGATACTTCGGTCACAAATTTATTGTCTAATAGCTTCTGTGTAGTGTCGACGTAAATTTTCACTACACTTTGCTTATTACATTTTTTGCATTTAAGCGTCTTTATTTTTGATTGTCCGTTTTGAAACTCCACAAAATTCTTTACGTTGTTTACAAAGTCACAGTCGTTGCATTTTATCGAGAAAGAGCCGTCCTCATTGTTGAAGAGGTCTTTACGAGTATCACAGAACACTCTTTTATTGTTCCCAGTGTCTATTTTATTATTACTAAAACTATTCGTTAAGTCCATCCCCATTGTTGGAGAATCGCTTGTTGGTTCACTCGTTTCACTCATCGTCACATTTTACAATAATTTTATTTACACATAATTACACCAACTTTTAAATTGTCTGCTGGATTATATGAAAGTCACATTTTATAATGTTCAATAATATGAATCAATAAACATTGTCATCAGTATTTACTAGTCCGCAATGTTTGTAAACTGTAACTGTCCCACTGCTGAGCAAAGGCCTCCCCCAATTCCTTCCAGGACTTCTTTTCCTGGGCCGCTTCGAACCAGCTCTCATGGTGAGTGTCTAGTTCTTCTCGCCATCTTTTTCTGGGCCGGCCTCGGTGGCGCCGTCCATATCCCGGCACCCGTTAGGTGGAGATCTTCGCCCAGCGGTCTTCTTGCATCTGGCAGACGTGACCCGCCCATTCCCATTTCAGCCTAGCAGCTTTCATACCAACATCTATTATGCCAGTTTTGGAACGCAGCGTAGTATTTCGCACCTTGTCTTCTCTTTTCACACCTAGAATGCTGCGTTCCATTGCCCGTTGGCAAACTCCAAGGCGGGACTTTGGTGATTCGGTGAGTGACCACGACTGAGTACCGTAGGTTAGGACGGGCAGAATACACATATCAATGAGTATACGTTTCAGGAACATCGGTAGATCACCCTTTGTACGATCCAGCCCCAGGGCAAGGTGAGACTGGTCGTATGTCCGCGATGTCGCGGAGGCAAATACAATCACTTGCCCCAGTAATAAATTGTCTCCACTTACCAGATCGGTCCGCGTGCAGTATCCCGAAGTATGTCGGTTCTATGAATGTGTGGGAGGGTGTCAATGGATAGTCGTGAGTGTGTACTACCGTGTGAACCAGAACAATGCCTTCAAATAGTACGGGCACGTTGGGCAGGTTTTCACCCGAACCGGCGCTGCATGGAAGGTCCCAAAGAATGCAGGCGCTTCAAAATGTCCCGGTTTCCAGACACGATGGCAAAAAAATAAGTCGAATTTTGGCACAAAACTTAACAAAAGGCCGTTTAAGAACAAGGATTAAACTGGATAACTTTATCTCCAAATTTTATGCGTATCGCGCACCAAAAAACCAGAGAAGTAAAAAGGAAGAAACGTCAAAGTCAACTGAACGTTTTACGTTTGACAACTGTCAAGCGACGAATTTCGTGGCTGTGACTCTCGGCCCTTTAGCCGGTGGCTTTAACAAATATGTTTGGTTTCGAACACCCTTCATTAGCGTCTTCATGGACCAGTAGCTTTTCCAGGCGTTTTCGACTCGCCGATCGATTTCCCTTTCTCTCCTGTTTTCGAAAGATACTAACTGGCCCAAGTAGATATAGTATATCTATCATCGACATAGTGTATTATCTGCCCATCTACCTCAACCCTACGCTTAGTGCTGTTGGTCATGATCTGGGTTTTTGACCGATTCATCGCGAGTCCCACCTTGCAGCTGGCTGTGTCTGAAGCTTAACATTTTAAAATATTTTTGACATGTTGACACCATTTCTTCTCACTTATTTTCATGTATGAAAGGCTAACATTTTCTTTTCATGGTTTTCTCTTTATTTATGACACAAAACTTAATTAAGCACAAAATAATCCTTATGATGAAGCCTTTCGACCGGTATAACAAAGTATTTTTTTTCTCGTGTACCGCGGAGTTTGACTCCTGGTTCAACCATTAAATTATTTAAAAATCTATGAATGCAGTTTAAATTGTTTTAGAAATTAAAATAATGTCTTCTTTCAGTAAAATGTTCTATCTACAATATTCAAGATACTTTCCCTCCATGTGGCATAGGGACGCCCTGTACAGTCGCCGTAAATATTTTTGATGAACACCCCAACCAGATCCGGATAAAACTTTAAAAATATTAATAAACTTGAGAGTTTTTTTCGATAATCTCATTTAAATGTTTCCCCAATCTTAAATAAAAATCCATCCAGAGACCCACATATTTAACAAAATTAACTTAAGGTAAACACATACATTAAAGCTTTTCAATTTACTTTTGGAACGGGATATATCAAAACCCGAATCATCTAAAATGTACAGTGCAATTCAGCATATATTGACAGCGTCACCAATATTTTTGCTAGTTACGAGTACATAAATAACGATAGCGTCTGCATATTGAGACACCGTTACCTAACGATAAACAAGTTAACAAATTTTAATAGTAGCTACATTAAATAACAACGGTGATAAAGGGTCACCTTGAGCTTATCCGATTCCTGTGTGCCTGTGCAAAGTTATGGTGTCGCATTTAATAAGCAGAGAGCTCTTTTAATCAATTAAATAAATAAATCTTATTTAAGAGCCCACTCCTAGAGTATCTAAAGTAGACAATAATTAATAGATAATACTTCGTTACTTACCAGATTGTTAATCACAGGTGCAAACGACGTGTTGAAATCAGAGCTACACGCACGAAAAACGAGACTAGAAGATGAAATGATTGCGCAGCAGAAGAAAACTAAACGAAACACTCAGAGACGCGCGGCCACAGCACGTTCTAAAATCAAAAAACTTAAAGCGAATTCCAAAGCTATTAGAAATATTGTGAATAATACTGTTATACCAACGAATGACCGAAAACAAAAATACATATGTGATGTGTGTCAGCATAGTTTTACGACAAGATCTAGCATAATAAATCATGTAAGAACACACACTGGTGAAAAACCTTACAAATGCACAATATGCCAGAAGAGTTTTGGTCTAGAACGTTATTTAAAAAATCATATTCTAATACACACGGATGAAAAACCTTTTAAGTGTAAAACATGCCAGAAGAGTTTTAAGGGATTACAAAATTTAAAACAACATTATCGTACACACACTGCCGAAAAACCTTACAAATGTGAAATTTGTCAGAAAAGTTTTATTCAAAAACGTTATCTTATAATACATAATCGTAGTCACACCGGTGAAAAACCTTACAAATGTGAAAAATGCCAGAAGAGTTATTCTCAGTTACAACAATTAAGAGAACACAATCGTATACACACTGGTGAAAAACCATACAAATGTGACGTATGCCAGAAGAGATTTATGAGGTTTCTATATTTAAAAGAACATAATCGTACACACACTGGTGAAACACCTTACAAATGTGAAATTTGTCAAAAAAGTTTTAATCGAAAAAAATCTCTTAAAGTACACAAACGTATACACTCCGATGAAAAACGTTTCAAGTGTGAAACATGCCTGAAAGGTTTTTCTCAATTATCACAATTAAAAGAACATAATCGTAAACACACTGGTGAAAGACCTTTCAAATGTGAAATATGCCAGAAAAGTTTTAGCTCACAAACAAGTTTTAAAGTACATTTTCGCATACACTCTGGTGAAAAACCTTACAAATGTAAAACATGCCCGAAAAGTTTTTATCATGTACAACATTTAACAGTACATAATCGTGTACACTCCGGTGAAACACCATACCAATGTGAAATATGCAAGAGGAGTTTTAAACGAGGAGAAGGTTTAAAAAGACATATTCGAGTGCACACAGGTGAAAAACCATACAAGTGTGAAATATGCCAGCGTAGTTTTTCTCAAAATGGTGTTTTAAAAACTCATTATCGTATACACACCGGTGAAAAACCTTACAAATGCGAAATGTGTAAACGTAGTTTCACCCACCTTAATACTTTAAACGTCCATGTTTGTGCACACCCTGGTGAAAAACCTTACAAATGTGAAATATGCCAGCGTAGTTTTTCTCAAGTAGGTACTTTAAAAGCTCATTCTCGTTCGCACACAAGTAAACCTACAAAAAATAATAAATTCAAAAATACGTCAGTTAAGTAGCTTTCCGCATATTCAACGGTCAGCTTTTACTGGTTTGTATAGCTTGATGTGAAGTCGTGTGTATAATAAATCGCAAATATCTTCGAAACCTTGTAGCGTTATAATTTTGTGAACCGGATAATGATCGTGATCCTTACTGGCAAACATAAAAATTTTGTCTTCCATATAGAAAAGTAATTTAATTTATTATTATGAAAAATTTTACCCAAAAACACGAGAGTAAAATGCGAACTTGACTCATTTATAGCAAACTACTAAAAAGAAGAGGATCTGTTCTGACTTGAAGTCATTCTTTTGTGATAGAATACGAACGTAACCTAGTGAATGCAAGTTTGTTACACAACTAATCATATCTTGGGAAATGAAATACAATAAAAAGCCTGTTTTGAAGTTTTCTTAAAACTTCCCTTGTCTTTCAGGGCATAACTCTCAAAAATGCACTTTTGATTGGCAAATTACAAAAAAACTTTCTTGTATTATAACTTTCTAAAATGGCACTTTTTTAGTTAGTGCCTTACCAAATAATTGGGGTTTTTTAAAAAGGTAGTTAAACAATGAAAATCGGCCTATTATTTTCTTACGGCGTCTGTTGTGTTTTTTTTAAAACCACTACTACTTACTAATATAAGGTTTTTAAGACAATGCGCCAAATTCTGGTCGATCATATCAGGCAACAACTTTCTGGAGTACTTTACCTATAGACTAAATGTACCTCAAAGCACAGTTTTAATAGAAACGCTGGGCGATCCGCACAGCGGTGACACCCAGTGTCTTCACTGTTCAGATTGCCCGGAGGCCACGGTGGAACGGTACAGGTCAAACAACGCTTTGTCCTCACGGAGGTGATAGGTGTAGATGAGGTTTTGCTATGTGCTCATAACAAATAAGATGTCACATATTGTCGGTTTTCCTAATGTTTAAATAATTCTTTAAAAGGAATATAGTTCTGTGCCAACTACTTGTGGAAAGTATTTTTTTAAAATAAAAGTACTATTTGATAAGCTAATGTTTTATTGCATTATCCTGTTTCTTCTTACCTACACGGGGTTTTTCTCGCCCTTTTTTCCCATTTGAAACACTAGAAATTAACGAAAGGCGGGCGTTATGGAAAACTGTCTGATTTGAATGACGTTCAAAATGTTCTGGTTTTATCAGACATTTTTGAATATATGACTTCAATGAACCATACCTAAAGATAATTTCATATTTTCAATGTCAAGATGTTCATTCCGAATTCTGCGTTCTTCTGACCTTCTATCTAAAACCTTCCTTACTGACTAGATTTATTATCACAGGTGCGCCCGGCGCGTTAATGAAAGAGCTATACGTAAGACTAACAAGACTAGAAGTTACTGCAACAGCCCGGCTCACCCGGCGACGCACGACCGCAGCTTGTACTAAATTATTAAAAGTAAATAATACAGCAATAGCTACTAAGCTAAAACAAAAATACGAATGTAATGTGTGTCAACGTAGTTATACAATAAAATCAAAATTAATAAATCATATTCGAAAACACACTGTTAAAAAACCTATCAAATGTGATATATGCCGGAAAAGTTTTACTCTGAAACAAAATTTGAAGGTACATTATCGTTTACACACTGGTGAAAAGCCTTATAAGTGTAGGATATGTCACAAGAGTTTCACTCAATCAAATCATTTAAAAGAGCATAATCGTATTCACTCTGGTGAAAAACCTTACGAATGTGAAATATGTCGGAAGAGCAGGGACTGAAAGCGGTTACGGTTAAAGGTTAAGATACCTCAAAAATATAACGGTACCGATTCAAAATAGAGGTTGAGCTATACCGGTACCCATATAAATAAAGGTTGGGATAAATTGTTATTTAACCTTTATACGATTTCGGTACCGAAAAACATGCGAGACGGCACGGCGCGGGTACAAGGGCGGGGGTATCTAACGCGTTGAAACTTGACCTTGTGTTTGCTTGCTGTACAATTCTTATTTTAATACATGCGTGCGAGCGAGATAGCGCGGGACAGGACTTCGCGCGACGGTGGTGTGTAACGCATTAGTACCTACATGTTGTGTTTAATAAACACTGTATACAAATTATTTTTTCTCTTTCCCTGTATTTGTTTTGCTACCGACTGTGTGCCGGGTACGTGGTGATAGTTCGTCAACGTAATAAGTACTTATTATAAATAAACAAAATGGGAAGAAAGCGTAGAACTAGAAACGCAGTTTACGCATTTTTTTCATTTTCGAAGGAAAATAATGCCTCTATTTGCCTAGTGGTTGGATGTTCAGCTGTTATAAAAGTAAGTAGGTACATACCGGCTTTCTTGGTTTACCTACCTATTGTCAAATTATTATGGACTATGGTTAAACATTTATGTACCTAGGTCGTGTAGAAAATGGAGTATGTACTACAGGCAACTGCACATAGATTCTTTAAGGTGCGTACAGACCATGTAACAATCTTGTATAGGGGAAACTGAGGACACTTGATCCTTACGGGAGACTAGATACACTGGATTTACAGAGCTTCTGTGAATACTATTTAAATTAAAAGAGGCCACATTTGTAGCCTATGGTACGTCCTAACTTTCTAAAATTGGTACCCGTGTCAAATTTGGTAGTTGAGCAGATGGCGGATGATTTTGTGTTTCGTGTTGTAAGAAAATATTTTTCGTAAGTTTTTATTTGGATTAAATAGTTTGTTAGTAAACTAATTTTGGATAATTATCAATTTTAAACTAGTCATTATATAGGTGTTTAAGCGTCTGTTTCATAGAAAAGTGTAAATAATGGTCGATTTTTTTACAATGTTTTTTTAAAACCTCGACATAGCTAGGGTACACATGGTACATTTCCTGGGAGATATAATATAATATGTTATTATGATGAATTATGATAAAATTAAAATGCTACGTTTAAAAATATACACATTCCAAACTTTCGCCAGTCACAAATTTCACAGATTTTGTGACAATAGGAACATTACGTGATATTTGCTGAAAACATACGTATATGTGTTTTATTATAACAGTGGATATGTTTTTATTGTTTCTAGTTTACCTACTTTTTTTTTTAGCGTGGTAAAATCATCAAATGAGTCCTCCCACCCCGGGCAGGGCGGGAGGGACTGTCAGACTTGTACTGACCAAAATCCACGGTGTCCTTCAATAGCCCTTTATGTTCCGGGGTCACGGTGAGAAATTAAAACCCCGGGACCCCGGCAGGCTTTGGCCCTCTGAGAGGGGGCCCCGTCATTATGCTGAATTGCTGACGCTTTTTGAGGCGCGCGTGGCACACAACGCGCCGTCGACCCGGGCATGGTCCATGGTCGGGCAGCGAGTTGCCCTTTACTCGCTGCCCGCATGCCCGCGCCTATGGTGGCCGGAGATCGTCTGCCGACGTCCAACGCCGCGGGCGTCTAACACTGCGGTTGGAGCGGAGGGAGGACGCTGTCCTCTCCCTCTCGCGGCCCGCCTCCTCCTTCACGAGCATTACTGCTTCGCAGAAGGAGGCGACCGCTTCCCACTCCTTCTCGCCCCGCAGCATGGCCGCAACCAATGCCGGGCGCGAGAGGTCTCCGCCTATCGCCGCCGTGAGGACACGTCGGTGCTCTGCCCAAGCGGGCGGGCAGTCTTGCACCGTATGCTCTACTGTGTCCTCCGGGCGATCTTCGCAGTGGTTACACCCGGGCGTTTCTTCCCTCCCTATCCGACACAGGTACCTCCCGAAACTTCCGTGTCCGGTGAGGACCTGCGTCATCCGATAGGTCAGAACGCCGTGACGTCTCTCCAGCCACTCCTCAAAGAGGGGTCTTACCGCCGCGATTGCGGCGAGCCCGAACCTCGGTTGCGACAGTCGTTGTCTCCATACTGCCCTGAGATCGCGCCGGACCTCTTCCCACTGCGCCTCGACTTGTCGGGGCAGCGGGAATTCTCCCCGCGGCGCTGCGCCTCCACGCTCCACTTATAGACGCGCTGGAGGGCAGTGGCCTCCAGATCCCAGGGCAGCAATCCGGCTAGGAGGTTGGCCGATTCGCCGGCGATCGTGCGGTATCCTCGGATCATCCGGATAGCCATGACCCTATGGCATGCAACCAGCTTCGCTGGTTGCGTCCGAATGCTCAGGGCCCACACTGGGGCCCCGCAAAGGGCCATGGACCGCACGACACAGGCGTACAGCCTCCGGCCGCCCTCAGGCGACTGCTGCCCGGTTCAGTTTTAGGGCCAAACGCAGGAAGTGCTCCCTGAAGTTCCATCGGCTGTCGAGGACGAGTCCCAGGTACTTCATCGTCGACTCGACGCCGATGCGAACCCCTCCCACCGTTATGTGGGACTCGGTCCGTGGCGCGTTCAGACGACCATGAAAAGACATGGCCTCTGTATGCGCCACCTCAAGTCCCAACTGCCGGATCCTCGCAACGACTGTCGCAACCGCTTGCGTCGCCAGGTCGGCCGCCGCCTGGTGCGACTCTCTCTCTGCCAGGACGAGCGTGTCATCGGCGTAACATATTACGCCGACGCCGTCAGGGAGGTCGCCGCGGAGCACATAGTCGTAACCGATGTTCCACAGGTGCGGCCCCAAGACCGAACCCTGTGGAACACCGCACGACATCTCTCGCCGGTTCCATTCTCCCCGGAGACCAGGGTAGATGACGGCTCTGTCCGTCAGGTAGTCCTCGACTTTGCGACGGAGGTAGGTCGGCACAAGGTGATACCGGAGTGCCTCCCTGATCCAACTCCAGGGCAGGGTGTTAAAGGCGTTGGTGATGTCCAAAGACACCGCCAAGACGACCCTGCCCCGGGCCACTGCATCCCCCGTCGTGAGGGCTCTCAAGCGCATGATGGCATCCACCGTCGAGCGCCCCCTGCGGAAGCCAAACTGGCTCTCCGCAAGGTCCGGACCCACCCGGTTCAGGTGCCCGACGAGGCGGTCTGCAATGACTCTCTCAAAGAGCTTGCCCACCCCGTCGAGCAGCACGATGGGCCGGAATGCGGACGGAGAGTCCGCAGGGCGCCCGGGCTTCTGGATCAGGACCAGCTCCCCCGTCTTCCAGCGAAGCGGGAACTGGCCCCTCTCCAGGCACGCGCTGAAGAGCCCCTCATTCGAAGCCCGAGAGTCCCGGAGGCCAGGACCCAGGCTTTTCCTGGCAGGCCGTCGGGTCCTGGGGCGGTATTTTTGGCCTTTAGCCGTAGTACCGCCACTCTCAGTTCTACCTCGGTCACCTCTGGAGCGTCGTAGACGTCGTCGTCGCTGTAGTCCGCGTTTGCGTCAGCTTCACCGTCAGGTTCCGTCGGTGGCGGAGCCATGGGTGGAGGAGTATGCTCCCCTCGCGATGGGAACAGGGCGCTCACCACTTCCTCCAGGAACTGAGGCCGGAGACTCTGCGTCAACGGGGGAGCCCAGGGGCGGAGCTTCGCTCTCGCCCACTTGTAGGGTCGGCCCCATGGGTCCCCGTCCAGAGACTCCAGCATCTCCTTGCAGGTCAATTCCTTGGCCCGCCAGATCTCGTCGCGGAGGACGGTCTTCGCTGCCCTGTAGCCCTCACGCAGCTCCGCCTCTACAGTCGCCGCATCCGGAGGTCGGGTGCGGTGCCTGCGGAACCTGGTGTACCGGTCCCGACCCGGGGCATGGCCACGTCGCAGATTTCCGACATGGCCTCCTGGAACCACTCCGCCTCGTCGTTAACGTCGGCAGGCCTGTCCGGTGGTGACACCCAGGCCTGCACGATCGAAGCTTCCAGGAATAGCTTTCGGTCCAACTGCTTCAGCGCCCATCGCGGACCACTTGGGTTCCGTCCACTTGGGACCGGCGCGTCTGAGGTCTGGGCGGAGACGTCAAACCGGATATAGCGGTGATCGGAGGTCTCCACCTCTACCACAACGCGCCATCCGGTGACGCGCGGCGACAGATCTGAGGTGGTCAAAGTCAAAGTCAAAGTCAAATCATTTATTCCAATTAGGCCACCAAAGGGGCACTTTTGAACGTCGATTATTAAATTTAAAGGAAATAGGAAGGGATGGGATTGATTCTACACCCATTCGCTAAGGTAGGTTGTATGGAGAAGAATGGGCAAGAAACTCCATACTTACTCTTTTTCAAAAATGTTTCACAATGTTTTGAAATTACAATTTAAAAAAAAGTAAATAAATGTGAAAGCGGTGCACACAAGTTATGACCATTTAAAGAATAAAAAAAACAATAATTATACAGCTAAAAGGTACACGGTGTTCACACTTTCACAAAATAATGCAACTATAACACACAAATACAATCCAGGCAGTGTGTGAGCATTAAAATTTCAACCAAGTTTGATTCTGCTCAAGCCCTACATTGTACTATGGAGCAGGACCAGCATGTTTCCAAGCATTTTTATCTTGAATGTAATCTTCTAATTTATAATATGCTTGTTTACTTAGAGAATTTTTGATATAAGTTTTAAATTTTCTTTCATTTAGTTTTAAGACCTCACTAGGTATTTTGTTGTAACATTTAACACAGTACCCCATAAAAGACTTTTGTACTTTTGACAATCTAAAACAAGGTTGATCAATTTTATCTTTATTTCTCGTATTAAAATTATGCCTATCACTTATTTTTTTGAAAAGATGAAGATTTTTCCTAACATACATTATATTTTCATAAATAAATTGACAGGGCACTGTCATAATATTAATCTTTTTAAATAGTTCCCTGAGAGATTCGCGACGATTTAAATTGTAAATTGCTCTGATGGCTCTCTTTTGCAAAATAAAAATAGATTCAATGTCAGCCGCCCGGCCCCACAGTAGAATGCCGTAAGACATTATGCTATGAAAGTAGCTGAAGTAAACTAAGCGTGCTGTTTCAACATCTGGTGGCGAACGTAACGTCCACCACCGACTCGCCCGCCCACCGCAAGCACATGGAGACAGAACCCCGGTTCTCGATGACTAGACCCTGCGCCAGGGCCCAGTGCTCCAGCCTTCTGCCCCGCACAACGACCGTAAACCGGGAACCCCAAGCTACACTCTTGGCGTTGAAGTCCCCCAGGATGAGCCCGGGGAGAGAACCGAAGGCGACGACGACGTCTCTCAGCTCCGATAGGGAGTCCTGGAACTCGGCGAGAGTTTGGCTCGGGGAGAAATATACGCCTATCACGGCGATCTCCCTGATCCGTGTTGCGACGATCCCGCGCCCTCTCTTGACGCGATCGAGCGGCGGGGTACCGGCGGCGGCCGACGAGATGAGGGTCACCGAGCCGTCCAAGTCCGTCACCCAAGCATTTCTGGGCACGACAAAGTACGGCTCGGCGACCACGGCGACGTTGATCAACCACTGCGCCATGCTCTGGAGCAAGAGATCCTGAGCAGCGGCGCAGTGGTTGATGTTCGCCTGGAGGAAGCGCAATGGGGCCATTAATTGGAATCCATTGCCGCCTCCTCCAGGGCCCCTCGCGGGGGTACGGCCACGGCGGCGGCGGCGGGAGTGGCTGTGACGGCGGCGGCAGAGGGCCTACCTCTGCTCCTGGCCTTGGTGGGTGGGGCGCAGGACCTGCCCATAGCCCGGTGATCAGCCGGCTTGCCAGCCGCCTCACATGCGAAGCAGTGAGGCGGGGCAGAGCACGAGCCGGCCTTGTGACCGGACTGGCCGCAACGGAAGCACCTGTCGCTGCAGTCTACCTCCGAGGTGCAATTGCATGCCGCGTGGTTGCCCACTTGGCAGCGGACGCACCTCAGGGGTCTGGGCTCTAGGACCTTTACCTGGGCAGACACCCAACCAACCAGGAGCCTTCGGCCCTCCTGCAGCTTTTTGGCCGCCGACACGGGGCAGCTAACCGTGACGGTCTGCAACCCAGCGAAGCCAGGACGGAGGGCGCCTACCCTCACCTGATCGGTAGGGCACCCCCCAGTCCTGGCAACGGCAGCCACCGCTGGGGATCAAGTGTCCCCAGTTTCCCATAACATTGTTATATAACACGTCCACGCCGTCTAACATTGTTATATAACATTGCAACATAAAACAATACCGTACACATTAGTGTAACAATGTTATATAACATTGTTATAATATAACAATTGTCGTTTGTCGTTCTTCAGTGCTATCCACAATGTTATATAACATTCTTCCACATCATCTGAAACATGTTATATAACAATGTTATATAACATGTTATGTTATATAGTCTGTACGCACCTTAAGTGGTCACTTGCAAAACGCACGTGCGGTCTAAGCAGCGGACAAGCTACTTAGACCCCGCTGACGAGCGCGACAATATCAAACACGTGAGATATCTGTGTGTGTTCAAGTCAAACAAGCGGGAAGTGCGCGATTTACTCTCGACGTCAGGTAGGAAAGTTTAATCTGTATGAACTTGTCGCTCGCACAAACGCCTGACGGCTAAAGAGACACACACAAACACCGCACGCCTTTGATACTGCCGCTAGCGCGCCGCGCACGTCAGACGTTAGCTTGCCCGTTAACGTGCGTATCGTACCTGAACACTTGGATATTACGCCTTAATTATGTTTGTTAATTCGTGACCGCGCCCATCATTGCGCTCGCGAGCCCGCGAGTCAACGTGTTTGAGCACTTAGAAAGATAGACGATAAAAATATTACTCAAATGGGATTGTACAAAGCAGAACAAATGCAGCTCATTGACTTTTCCATTCTTATTTCAGACGCTTATAAGTAATTACGTACCTACCAATAAATACAAAACACGAAACGAGCAAGTTTAAACAATTTTCGAATTAAGAAATGATAGTAGACGGTAACCGTAAAACAATATTATAAAAAACTATAGCAAAGGACATACGTTAGATCGATCCTAAGTAAATGCGTATGTATTTACCTACAAAGTACGCGCCTGCCGCCGTCGCCGCGCCGCCGCCCGCGCCCCGCGCCATTAGGCAGATAGCCCGCGTAACATTGAGTGATTCAACAATCACGAACGACAGAGACAGATAGAGTGGTGAGGCGGTATGTCAAAGAAAACCCTTATTTAAAAAGGTTAAGGTAACGGTACTGATATTATTATAAAGGTTATGGTACTGCTACCGAAATATACCGGTATAAATATTGTACCTTAAAATTCGGCTACTTTAAAAAATAACGATACCGTTATATATCGGTTATCGTTATTTAACGGTATGACGTCATACCGAAATTTAAAGGTACCTTTATTTTTGGGTTATTCAGTCCCTGCGGAAGAGTTTCAGTCGGAAACAAGATTGTAAAGTACACCACCAGAAACACTCAGGTGAAAAACCTTATAAATGTGAAACATGCCAGAAGAGATTTTTTTCATTAAAAAATTTAAAAGAACATAATCGTATTCACTCAGGTGAAAAACCTTATAAATGTGACATATGTCAGCGTAGTTTTGCTCACAGTTATACCAGGCCTGGCTCACTCCGCAGTGTAGGTATAAAACTGCAAGCATTCGCGGGATCCACTTCGGAGTGGACATTTAGTCGGTTGCCGCGCGCCGCCCACTACGCACGCGCTTACATAAATATTATTTAAGTTTGGTGTTTGGTTGAAAGTACGCACGAGTTAAAAAAAAAATATGATGAGGAAAAAAAAATACTGCATAACTTTTGGTTGTTTAAATAATGACAGTGATAGGAGCCTCACGTTTCACACACTACCGCGTGATTTCGAAAGGTAAGAAAAAAAGTGAATATTTATCTATGTAGTATGTACATATTTAATAATGATCAAAAAATTGTCTACCTGCTTGTGGCGTGCTTATTAATGTCATTTAAGTACCGGCTAGTAATCATGATCAGTTAAGCATGATTAGGTAGGTTACAAATTTGGCCTACAAGACGACCAAGATAAATAAAATAGACGATTATCAAACCTGACATCACTCTCACTCACCTAAGCTGAATACGGGTAGGTCGAATTATGATCGGTAGAAAGTAGGAAGATGTTTACGTTATTGTTTAGACACGTTCAAACTCAGATAATGGCTACACTACGCATTCAAGGTCACCGATCGTAATTCTCTTCGCGACTTTTTTACCTACTTACCTACCAAGACACGCAACACGGCGCCTGTGACAATGAAATGAATGAAATGAAAATGATAAGGACTAGTTACCTATTTTGCCGTAAACGATAACTATCGATCTTTAAAGTTATGACTACAGCTTGGCCAGAACGGATTGAAACGGAACTAATCTTTTTGTTTCTGACAACGTTTTAAAATTTTTGATATTTGATGTAAACAAAGACCGCAGGTTTGTTAGATTTATTATTGTGCCACAAAACTAACTTATCAAGAGAAAAAAAAAATTCATTACAGCTTGGCCAGAACGGGTTGAAACGGAACTAAAATTTTTATTTCTGACAGCGTTTTAAAATCTTTGATATTTGATGTAAACAAAGACCGCAGGTTTGTTAGGTTTATTATTGTGCCATAAAACTAACGTAATAAGTGAAAAAATAAATAAAATAAAATCATTCAAAGTGCTGGTAGTGCGAAGACAGTGGCGACTTCCGGTTTTCTACATTTTTATGTCAACCTGTAAATGTGCTGGTAGCGCGAAGACAGTGGCGACTTCCGGTTTTCTACAGTTTTATGTCAAGCTGTAAATAAAATTATAGACCAAGAGCCATGGTCAAAAAAGAACATCGAACTACATATGGTGTAAAAATGTTCGATATACAATTAGGTATACATATTTCAGTGGGCGAACGAGCCTATAAAACTAAAGAACTTTCTTATTTAGGACGTAAGGCGACTAAAAAGTCACGGTGTATATATTATTCCTCACGTAAGGTGCCGTAGGTACCTACTGTTAACATTCTGTGCTACCAATCGATATGAATATGAAGTAATCGATGACGAAACAGAAAAAGATATAGGCTGATGATAAAAACAAAATTCCTTGAGGGACTTAAGGAGGTAATGAGGAGTGATATATATTTATGTTAATTCATAATGTAATTAAACAATGCATAAAATACGTATTCCTACCTAACTGTGCCCAAACTCGCGAGTCGCAACCCTATTGAGCTTGACCGACAGTAACCTTTTAATGTCGTTGGCGTCAGATAAACTAAAATGAACTCTCGCGCGTCACTATTCAGTTCATTTTTGCTTGCGCACGGGAAGTTTAGGCTATTATAAAAGTTGGTGAGTGATGCGGGTGCAAGTAAAAATGGACTCTATTCTTTCGTGCATAGATTTTACATTTGTTTGTTTTCTTTTTGGGAGTTATCCTTCTGTGCCTTTAGGTACTATTATATATTCTGTGGTTATACATTAAATATCCATAATCGTATACACACTGGTGAAAAACCTTACAAATGTGAAATATGCCAGAAGAGTTTTGTTAGAAGTCAAGTTTTTAAAAAACACTTTCGTATACACTCTGGTGAAAAACCTTATACATGTGAAACATGTCAGCGAAGCTTTGCATACAAAAGAGCTTTAAATATCCATGTTCGTACACACAGTGATGAAAAATCTGACAAATGTGAAATGTCAGCGTAATTTTAATAGTTTTTCTGAAGTACTTATAAGTAAATTAAAAAACAATAACAAGTAATTTAAAGTTTACAAAAAAATTACACTTAAAAGATTCATTTTCGTAAGCACACCAGTAAAGCTACAATAAATAATACAATAAGGTAAGCGTCTGCGTAATTCTAGTAGTTTTTCTGAAGTAGGTACTTCAAAAAGTTATTTTTGCATGCACACTAGTAAAGCTACAATAAATAACAAAACATGGAAAACGTCAGCGAAGTTTATTAAATGAATGTTATGAAAACCTTCATACTTGTAAGAAATGCGAACGATTGAAACCGTAGGCAAAAGATTAGACAAGCTGTTGAGTTGCGTGCTCTGCGTAAACGGTTAAAGACGACAGACAGTTTGTTTTCGAAATGAAACGAGTCTGACAGTCCCTCCCGCTCTGCTATGAGTAGGAGGACTCATTTGATGATTTTACCACGTAAAAAAACAGAGCTGGCGCTACAGTCCTATTCAGTAAGTAGACATCAGTGTGAGTTGCTTCTGCTCAGGCGTTAACGGATTGCTTCTCTGATGACTATCCTGAGTTCCTTAGATAATCATCAAATTCTTTATTGCTGAATTCGTTCCTATTGTTACGAGCTGGGTATTGGGATAAATTAATTAACACCAATTAAAACCAAATAAACTTTAATTATACACGAATCTTAAATTAAAACAATCACTTAACACTACTCAACATTTCTAAACTCTCTTAATCACACGTAAAAGTCACTTAGAGATCGCTTGTAGTTCACTTCGAGTTGCCTCGATCGTAGTCAAAACCAGACTGACTCAGGTCGCCGATCGGCGCCCTTTTTATACCCCGGCTGAACCCACTAGATGTTTCTAGAAGGTGGTCGAATGTTCTGGAAACATCCATAGACTTAGACATAAACCCATACCTTCTGGAACATTCCAGAAACATCTAGAACAGGGTAGAATTTCCTAGAAACTTCCAGACCAATCTTCAGTAGAATAGTCGAGAACCATGTGGAACCTTCGAGAAGCCTGTAGATTGGTCTCGCAATACGATCGACGTAACACTATTATCGCCACTAAGGATCTTCATTTTCTTATTAAACTGTTTCTCTACAAGAACTTCGTATAGGTATGAGCCTCGAATAAGAAGCTAGATAATTGTTTTTCTTAAAACTAGTTATTGTAAATTTAAGTTGGAAATTGTGTGTACACAAATAATATTTTCAAGTCTCTTATGTGCATATAAAGTTGGCCGGGTCAATTGTTAAGATCAACTTCGCTTTAGTCTTCGCGTTGACTGCGGCCTCATCCGATGTTGAAACATAATGTTATCAAAAATTGCTCCCAAAACGTGAAAATTCTCCGCTGCGAAGTCCCATACTGAGTAGTTCTCACGACCATTTTATTTCGGCACCGGCGAGAAAATAACTGTTTCTCGTGGGCCCAAAATCTCTAATAAAACGGCTTGGTTTGAGATCTGAACTAAACTGAACTTTGAAGAGTTAAGTTTGAGTGAAGACAAAGCAATCGACATACGACAAACGTGCGGTTATCTACGAATAGTTAGTAGAAATTCCAAATCGCACGATTCGTGCCATAGCTAAGCTGCCTAACTAGAAAATGTCGATAGAAGGTGTTACTAGTACTAATAATTATTTTTGATTATTATGTATGTAACCCACAGTTATACATGTTATATATGGGTTTTGGTCTTGAGTAATTATAATGTAGTTTATAGTACTTATTTTTTCAATGTTTTAATAATTCATTTTAAGGTATATAGGCGTGTAGATACTTACTAGCTGACTTGTGGCAAGTTATTTAAATAAGTGTATTATTTGAGTTAATAGGAGGTTTCACTGCGAGTTTTCGCCGCTAGGGGCGCCACAAGCGCAGTGTAGTGTATGTCAAGTTAATCATACAGTAAATCATACAAAAAATTTTTTATTTAATAATGCAGTGTTGTAACAAAAACAAGTTGGTTGTAATAGTAAAGGGGTTCATTTTATTTCATATAGACCCATAAATAAGAAAAAATAATGTAATCTTGAATGGCCATCCATGTTTTCATTTAATTTCATTCCTTTTACGATATTTGCATCGAATCTGAAACATGTAAATCACGAAGTAACATCTTAGAAAATCATGCAATTCTATTAGATACTACATCCTCAACAAGTATGATTGGAAAATTTACAAAATCATAAATAGGCAAGTACATATTATTGTATAATAAAAGTTCAAGTATTATTAATATAACATTCATAAAAATCGTACCTTAGCAAATAGTTTTTTTTATGTATTAGTTGAAGTTACAGATGGTAAATTTGTATCTGCGTTGATACTCGTATCTTTGAATCGGGATTTTTCGAGCATAAATAAAGATTTCGTTTCACTGTCTTCATCTTCTGTCGGAAGATTAGGTTTTACACAAAAACTATAATTTTTCTCATATGAAATCAGCCTGAAACGATAGTTTTATTTGAATAAATACATACACATTATCATGTTATCATCGTTATGGCAAGAATTTTTTTTTTCAAAGTAATTTGTTATTGTCATTCTTACCTTTCAATTAGGTATGTTTCTTCCCTTGTAGCGAAGCACCATGAAATCACAATAATTTTGCTCTTGTATTTTATTTTACAAAACTTAACTAATTTATTAGTAAACACGTCTGTCAAAATTGGCGACATTAAGTTTTCGTTGACGAAATTACGTGCTGGTGGCGCCATCTGAGCCGAGCTTTGCGCGAAACCTCCCATTGTGAAACCATCTACTAGACAGATGTAACACCTGTCTAGTATTTTTGTTTAAACATAATTTTTTTCTTTTTTTTTTGTCGTGGTAAAATCGTCAAATGAGTCCTCCCACCCCGGGCAGGCCAGGAGGGACTGTCAGACTTGTACTGACTAAAATCCACGGTGTCCTTCAATAGCCCTTTATGTTCCGGGGTCACGGTGATGGAAATAAGTCCCGCGACCCCGGCAGGCTTTGGCCCTCATAGAGGGGGCCCCCTCATTTTGCTGACGCTCTGAGGCGCGCGTGGAACACGACGCGCCGTCGACCTGGGCATGGTCCTTGGTCGGACAACGAGTTGCCCTTTACTCGCTGTCCGCATGCCCGCGCCTACGGTGGCCGGAGGTCGTCTGTCGACGTCCGACGCCGTGGGCGTCTACCACTGCGGTTGGGGCGGAGGGAGGACACTGTCCTCTCTTTCTCGCGGCCCGCCTTCTCCTTCAGGAACGTTACTGCTTCGCAGAAGGAGGCGATCGCTTCCCACTCCGTCTTGCCCCACAGCATGGCCTCGACCCATGCCGGGCGCGAGTTGTCTCCGCCTATCGCCGCCGTGAGGACACGTTGGTGCTCTGCCCAAGCCAAGCAGTCTTGCACCGTATGCTCTACTGTGTCCTCCGGGCGATCTTCGCAGTGGTGACACCCAGGCGTATCTTCCCTCCCTATCCGGCACAGGTATCTCCCGAAACTTCCGTGTCCGGTGAGGACCTGCGTCATCCGATAGGTATTTTATTTTATTTGGGAAAATAAACAATAACACATAACATTATATAAAAAAAAGAAATAGAAGCAAATGTGCTACCAACAACATTTTCCACAGAATACATAATTCAGATTCTTACTACAAAATTTCAAAACTATCATGAATTATCACATAGTTATAAACTTGTTATGTTACATGGTGGTCTGTTCAAAAACATGCTCATATCGCGGCGGACACTCATTGATTTTGCAGTACATACATAACCGTTCGGCGATTGTATTAAAATGATGATGAAAATTAGTTAAAATATTTATGGAACAAAATACAACACGGTGTAAAAAATATTGGAATCGATTCAGTTACCTACTGATTCTGAATAAAATATGTTCAGGTTTCGGATATCCTAAAACTAATTTTATATTTCCTCTTTTTTCCAACCTTACGGACAGAGATTTTCCGCCACTTTTCAGGTAAAACACTAGGAAATAGCTAACGGCGAGCACTTCGTAAGACAGTCCAATGCCAATGACCTTCAAAATGTACTGATTTATCAGCCCACTTTGAATACATGACTAATCATTTTCACTTTATTCAATCATACCTACTACTGTTAAAATCAAGATCGTGATGTTCATCCCAATTTCCACGTTCCTCTGCCGTCCCATTGAAAACCTTACTCACCAGATTTATTATCACAGGTTTGTCCGGCGCGTTAAAGAAAGAGGTATACGTAAGAATAACAAGACTAGAAGATACTGCAACAGCCCAGCACAAGAAAACTGAACGAAACACCCAAAGACGCACGACCGCAGCTTGTTCTAAATTATTTAAAGTAAATAATACTGCAAAAGCTACGAAAAACAGAAAACAGAAATACGAATGTGATGTGTGTCAACGTAGTTATACAATAAAATCAAAATTAATAAATCATATTCGAAAACACGCTGTTGAAAAACCTTACAAATGTGATATATGCCGGAAAAGTTTTATTTGGAAACAAAATTTTAAGGTACATTATCGTTTACATACTGGTGAAAAGCCTTATTAGTGTAGGATATGTCACAAGCGTTACACTCAATCACATCATTTAAAAGAACATAATCGTATTCACTCTGGTGAAAAACCTTACAAATGTGAAATATGTCGGAAGAGTTTCAGTCGGAAACAAGATTTTAAAGTACACCACCAGAAACACTCAGGTGTAAAACCTTATAAATGTGAAACATGCCAGAAGAGTTTTATTCAATTAAAACATTTAAAGGAACATAATCGTATTCACTCAGGTGAAAAACCTTATAAATGTGACATATGTCAGCGTAGTTTTGCTCACCGTAATACTTTAAATATCCATATTCGTATACACACTGGTGAAAAACCTTTCAAATGTGAAATATGCCAGAAGAGTTTTAGTAGAAGACATGATTTTAAAGTACACTTTCGTATACACTCCGGTGAAAAACCTTACAAATGTGAAAT
The DNA here is from genome assembly GCA_954870645.1 of Agrotis clavis. Taxonomy (NCBI): domain Eukaryota; kingdom Metazoa; phylum Arthropoda; class Insecta; order Lepidoptera; family Noctuidae; genus Agrotis; species Agrotis clavis. The sequence continues at coordinate 8,097,024 of OX940944.1, read as the reverse complement.
ATGCCAGCAGGCTTTCATTCAAATGCAACATTTAAAAGATCATAATCGTATACATACTGGTGAAAAACCTTACAAATGTGGTAAATGTCAGCGTAGTTTTGCTCACCGTAATACTTTTAATATCCATGTTCGTACACACAGTGGTGAGAAATCTGACAAATGTGAAATAAAAAAATAAAAATAAAATACTCTTTATTTCGGATAAGTAACATCCATAGGGGGTTAGTAAACAATTTAAGAATCTTATAACTATGTTAGTAATGATAAACAACCAAAACTCAGTTAAAATAGCATCGAATCAAAATTAAAATCAAAATTGAATTAAAATCTAATTATAATCGAGCTAAAAATCAAATCATACTAAAATCAAATTAAAATTAAATCAAAAATTTAGTAGAGGCTATTAAATTAAACCAAAATTTACATTAAATTATAATTAAATCAAAATTAAAATTAAACAAAATTAAATCCACATTAAAATTAAATCCAAATCAAAATTAAATCCAAATTAAAATTAAATCCAAATTAAAATTAAATCCAAATTAAAATTAAATCCAAATTAAAATTAAATCAAAATTAAAATAACAGCGTTATTCTAGTAGTTTTTCTTAAGTTTATAAAATTAATGTTATGAAAACTTTCGTACATACTTGTAAGAAATACGCACGATTGAAACCGTGGGCAAAATTTTGTTATTCCTGATTGAATGTTATGACATCATAAAAATTACCATTAAGAAAAAAGGCAATACATTCGTAGATGTACTTCGTATAGCTGAACTAGTAAGAAAGGGTCGAAAAAAAAATATTTTTTATGTTATTAAATGTTTAAGTAACTTGAAGCAAGTGTTTAATTGTTATTTTTAGAAGTTCAAAAATGTAACATAGCATATCATTATCTCAAATGATTTTAAATCAAGCTATTGAGTTGCGTGCTCTGCGTCAAAGGTTAAAGATGACAGACGGTTTTTTTTTCTGAATGAAACGAGTCTGAGTCCCTTCCGCTCTGCCCTGTGTAGGAGTACACACTTAATGATTTTACCACGTAAAAAAACAAAGCTGGCGCTACAGTCCTATTCTGTAAGTAGACAGCAGTGTGAGTTGCTTCAACCCAAAAAGTTCCTTCAAGATCTGCATCGATAAGCATACATCTAGCCTTTATTACCAAATTATTGTTGAAACGGTTTATCTGAAGCCAAACCATTCTGCTCAGGCGTTAACGGATCGCTTCTCTGATGACTATCTCGAGTTCCTTAGATAATCATCAAATTCTTTATTTCTGAATTCTTTCCTATTATCCCCTATAAACTTAATTTTCTTATTGAGCTCATTCTCTACAAGAACTTTGTATATGAGCGTCGAATAAGAAGGTAGATATTTATTTTTCTTAAAACTTGTCATTGTTGTCAACTTGTCACTGAACTTTGATTTAATTTGACATATGTCATATATATACAGTAAAGACAATGCAATCGACATATGACATAAACGTGCTCTACGAATAGTTACTAGAAATTCTAAATCGCACAATTCGTGCCGTAGCTAAGCTGCCAAACTAGAAAATGTTAGAAGGTGTTACTAGTACTTATAATTATTGTTGATTATAATGTATGTAACCCACAGTTATACATGTTATACAGGGTGAAATTTTCATGGTTGTTCTCCCGCGGCAGGACGATTACCCATCAGTAGTACTATCGAAACACAAAGTTAAACTTAAAAAAAAAGTTCTTTTTTTTTTCAAATCTTTAAAAAAGTATTCATAAACTCGAAAGAGCGAGAATCGATAGTAGTCAGCACTAGATATGACGTAGGTAGGTACCTTCACGAAACTCACGACGCGGCAAACTACAAAAGAAGAGTGAATAATAAAATAAATGTTCAGAGCAAAATAAGCTCTCTCGAGCCTGCACGAACGCGGCGGTGAGGGGGGGGCGCGGCCTCCCTCACCCGCGCCCGCGCCTCTGCGTTTACGTTTAGTTTAGTCCTTCCGCGAACGTCATAAGTGTAATACGTTATCGACATCTTTTCAAAACTGAATCGTCATTACAATTTTTGTGACTTTTGACCTTTATTTGTGGTCTGAGCTCAAACGCCTGGTGTATTGTGAGGTATAAATCAAACTCGTGACGTGTTGTTATGTGCGATAGTGGACGCTTTCAATATCGTGAGACTTGATAAAGACACTCTTATCAAACTGAAAGACAACCAGTTAAAACGTGCTCGTTTGTGCATTGAAAATAGTGGTTTGCATTTCGAACAATAACTCCGCTACCGGGAAATGTAAGTACCTACTCACTCGTACCTCGTAAATAAACATTTAAAAGTAGGTTAGGTAATCAAAATCATTGTAAATATTAAGTTGATTCCATTTTTTTAATACGCCTCAAATACTTAATTATCTAAATCAGACTTTTTTAAAGATAAATATTTATGACGGTCCTAAATCCGTAAAAGTATGAAGGGAAAATTGGAATAACTTATTGGGTTTTGTGTTTGATTAAGTCAGGACTCAGGCGTATGATCAGCTGATTTAAAAGTGCAACGACCGGGCCAACCACGCGCCCGCTCGCGTTCCGCGTATCATATCGCGCGATGCCCTACTGTTGGTTCAAGTCACTTTCGAGTTTTGTTTATCACAATTGTAAATCTGCCATTTATTGAGTCTAATTTTTTTTATAAATATGAATCGATTGTATTACCGATACAAACTCATTTCGCTTCGGTAGAACAACCATTAGAATTTCACGCTGTATATGGGTTTTGGTCCTGAGTAATTGTAATGTAGTTTATAGCAGGGACCGAAAACCTTTATAAATTACGGTACCGGTATTGAAGAATTTCGGTTATTTTTCAGACTTAGGTAACCGCTATCTGGGTAACCAGACCGAAGAAAAATGTAACCTCTATTCAGGTTACCGTTTTAATACCGGTTTCCTAAAGATGACCTTGATTACGAGAAAAAACCTTTAATGAGGTTACCGTTTTAATACCGGTTACCTAAAAATCGCTCCTCGCACCGAATAATATCGTAATGTGATATAACGATACTTTGCGTTTTATTGCATATTCATCATGTAGGTACTCTCTTACACTTTGTCAATTTTTTTCGCATTTTTAACCGACTTCAAAAAGAAGGAGGTTATCAATACGACGGTATGTTTTTTTTTTTTTTGTGTTTGTTACGCGATTACTCCGCCAATTGTGGACCGATTTTCAAAATTCTTTTTTTGTTCGAAAGGAGATACTTCAGGAGTGGTCCCATTGTCACCATGTCAGGATCTGATGATTGGATCCTGGAGAAATCGAGGGCAACCCTCAAATTTTATAGGCCTACACATCGTTTTTCGCAAATTTTATGAAGTAATTTAAGTATTTGTATATGGTAATAATCATCTCATGTAGCTGAGCTGATGATGGAAGGTACAACTCCTCTAGTAAGGACTTGGCATCGTCTGATTTAGTAAATTATGTTTGTGTTCGCTTATCTCCAGAACTACAAGTCCGATTTAAGTAATTATATAATTATATATTAATTAGTATTTTTGTTGTACTAGGTATTGTTCAACTTAGGGAATACTGCAAGTTTCATCAAAATCGGTTCTGTAGTTTTTGAGATAGGGAATTCTGAATGTAAGAGATTTTAACGATGCACTCGTATTTGACAAGAATTGTGGTTGAATATTTAAACTAAAAAGAGTAAAATAAAAACTTTTTGAAAAAAAAATGTAACCGCCTTCAAAACAACCACAAAAAAGGGTAAAATAACCTTCAAAACTTTTCTTTCGGAAGTCGGTGGCAAAACGACAATTAAATTAATCAAAAAAAGTCACCGACTTCCGAAAGAAAAGTTTTGACGGTTATTTTACCCTTTTTTGTGGTTGTTTTGAAGGCGGTTACATTTTTTTTCAAAAAGTTTTTCCTATGAGTACATTACAAATTTGTATTTTTATAATAACCATAGCCCTAATATTCCGTTACAGATTTATTGTACTTATTTACGTGAATAATATCGCTTCAAGTGATTACGGATAGCACTGATAATAAGAATTTCAATATGTTACGATAACGATATTATTCGAGTAAGAACAGCAAAATCGTTTTAATTATAGTAAAGTTTTTCCCACGTTTTTATAAACTCACTTTTCTTGTTTGTTTATTTGCTTGTTTGTCGTTCCAGTTGGATTTTTGCAACTCAATTTTTTAGCAATACTACTCCTGTAGAGATTTTATTTCAAAAAACACATTAATATGGCAATGCTGGTTACTATTTATTAATGTATTTAAAAAAAAAAATAGCATACCTATACTTTTGCAATAGTTAACCTAGGTGATCTACACTCAATCTACGATTGCTGTATTATCTATTAACGCGAGAATAAAGAAAGGGATATAATAATATCGAGTATGTGGCATAGATATGTGGTGCGCCGCCGTCGCCGTGAATTCGGTCGGCGCGCCGCCGCCGAAAGAAACGCGCGGCGCGCCGCCGTGACGAGTCGCAACTTGCTTTCTCGCTCGCACGCGCGCCCTGACGGCATTCGGCGTTTGTTCGCTCTAGAGCTACACTCACTACGTAGCTTATGCCACACACGTTAGTGCCTTTTCACACGTTCCGGTTGCCGCAGTGTATGGCACGTGTGAACAGGGACTTACAGTATACTTGCGGTAATCCAGACTTGCGCAAGTATACTGAAACGTGTGTGGGAAGATACTTGCACCTAAGGGACGACACAACGACGTCAAGTCAATCGAATTGCATCATTATTTCTTAGTGGCAAGGTTGATTTTCAGTTGTGGTTGGAATCGATCAAATCGCGTCACATCACGCCATGGTTAAAGTCCCTAACATGGTCACTGACCTATGTTTGTGCAAGTCTCGATTTGTACAAGTATACTGGTACGTGTGTAGTCGGCTCTACACATTGAAGTGTATAAATTACCGGCCAAACCCGATTTCAGGATAAACTAGTCTGACCTAGGCAAAACTAGTTCTTCCTTCACAAGAGAAATCGACGGAGCCCCGCTTAGCAGGGCTCCTACTTCTAAGCATCGTCAACTTTGTCTTAGTCATTCGTGACCCTAGACTAGGGTCAACGGGCTCGCCGTAAGATCCCTCTTTGAGGAGTGGCTGGATAAGTCCCACGGCGTCCTCACCTACCGCTTAACGCAGGTCCTCACCGGACAGTGGACACGGATGCTTCGGGAGGTACCTGTGTCGGATAAGGAGGGATGAAACGTCTGGGTGTCACCACTGCGAGGGCTGCCCGGAGGACACGGTGGAGCATATAATGCAGGACTGCCCCGCTTGGGCAGAGCACCGCCGTGTCCTGACGCAGGCGATAGGCGACGACCTCGACATTGATCGCCGCCATTCTGCGGGGTGAGACAGAGTGGGAAGCAGTCGCCTCATTCTGCGAAGCAGTCATGCTCGCGAAGGAGGAAGCGAGACTCGCGAGGGAGAAACCTCGCGCACGGCGCCGTGATAGACGCCCACGGCGTCGGACGTCGCAGGACGACCTCCGGCTACCGTAGGCCCGGGCATGCGGGTGGCGAGTAATGGGAGACTCGCTGTCCTACCATGGACCATGTCCGGGTCGACGGCTCGTTGTGCTCCACGCGCGCCTCAAAGAGCGTCAGCACAATGACGGGGCCTCCCATTTAGAGGGCCAAAGCCAGCCGGGGTCGTGGGACACACTTATACCGCGACTCCGGTACACAAAGGGCTTCTGAAGGACACCGTGGATTTTAGTCAGTACAAGTCTGACAGTCCCTCCCGCCCTGCCCTGGATAGGAGGACTCATTTGATGATTTTACCACGATAAAAAAAAAACTAGGGTCAAGAGCAAACCCATTTCACATAAAAAAATAGATAGTGCTTTGATTAAAAACTCTGTCTCGCATCTTAAAATACTGAAACAATTATTGTTTTTAGTAAACATAATCGCTAAATATAGAAGACTAAAATTGTAATTAACAAATACGTTTCTATAAAAAACTTTTTTGGTACCTAACAACAACATGATTTTCTTCATTTTTCTTCTTAAGAAATCTTTCCCTAATAAAAAAAACTAAGACACACGGCCGGACGCGACGCGCCGCCGCCGTGAAAATATACAGGCCACGCCGCCGCCGTGGAATTGGCCATCGGCGCTCATATCTAGTATGTGTGGCATACCACCCCCAACGGACATTGGCCCTGGTAACACACAACATTCGCACACTGAGGACCGATAAGCAGATTATCGAGCTGGAGGAAGAATTGAGCAAAATGCAATGAAATCCGAAGAGAGGGTCAGGATACGATAGTTCTAGATTCCGGCAACATGCTCTTCTACCGGGAAGGAGACCTAAATCCCAGGGTGGTGTTGGATTTCCCGTCCGCGGGTCTCTCATCAACAACGTTATGAAAGTCGACAGTGTGTCGAGTAGGGTAGCATACCTTATACTCAGAATTATCAACTGGTATTCGTTAAAGGTCATACAGGTCATAGGCACCGACCTCGATGATGAAGTAGAGGCATTGGATGAGGAGATATCCGAGGCCATACATACCTCCGAAACATACTTCACCGTTGTTATGGGGGACTTCAACGCGAAGGGCGCACGGAATGGCGATAAGTTGAGAGTGGGGCCATTTGGGTATGGGCAGCGAGGGGCCAGCGACTGGTCGACTTCATGGAAAAGGAAGAACTTCATTTAATGAACTCCTACTTCCAGAAGCGGCCATCCAGGAGGTAGACGTGGATGAGCCCCGATGGTACTATCAGAAATGAGATCGACTTCATCATGACGACCAAGAAGCGAATATTCAGTGATGTCTCTGTGCTCCCCAAGGTAAAAACCGGTAGCGATCACCGAATCGTCAGAGGCACATTGAATATTAATGTGAAGCTTGAAAGGTCTCGTCTCGTAAAGTCTACGCTCCGACATAGTCCTGCCCACATCCAGAACCCCGAAGACTTTCAACTGGAACTGCACAATCGCTTCCAGTGCCTAACCGAATGCGAAACTGTGGACGAGATTAACAGTGGGTTGGTGGAAACTGTTCAAGCTGTGGGATTCATATTCTTTAAGACACCTCACCGCAATAAGTCTCAAAAGCTCTCGAACGGAACCATCAAGTTGATGCAAGACCGGACCGAGATGAGGCTGCAATCTTCAGCTGAAATGTTGGAATATGGCAAACTCAATAGACGAATCTCTTAATCAATTAGGCGTGATCTGCGTGCCTATAGGGTGGCATGGATCAAAGAGGTGATCGAGCGGAACCAGGGCTCAAAAGTCTTATCTATATTAGGCAAAGTCAAATGACGAAGCTGAAGATTAATGACGGCAGCATCATTTCGACGAAACCTGAGATCCTAAGAGAGCTTGAGAGGTTTTACGGACAGTTATACACATCAACACCCAGTGTCGGTACAGCTCGAGACGCAAGAGCTAAATTGACACTGCACTGAGGATATCCCGGACATCAGCCTGTATGAGATTAGAATGGCTCTTAAACAGCTCTAGAATAACAAGGCGCTGGGTGAGGACCGAATCACAACTGAACTTCTGAGAGCGGGTGGAAACCCGGTACTTTTAGTTCTCCAGAAGTTATTTAATACCGTCGTATTCGAAGGTACTACACCAGAAGTATGCCACGGGAGTGTGGTTGCTTTCAAAAAGGGTGACAACACCTTGTTGAAGAACTACAGGCCAATCTCATTTCTGAGCCATGTATACAAGCTGATCTCAAGAGTCATTACGAACCGTCTCGAAAGCAGGTTTGATGACTTCCAGCCTCCCGACAAAGACGGGTTTCGAAAAGGTTTTAGTACCATAGACCACATACACCGTCAGATTATACAGAAGACAGAGGAGTATAATCGGCCATTATATTTAGCGTTTGTGAACTATGGAAAAGCCTTCGATTTAATCGAAACCTGGGCAGTATTGCATGTTCTCCAACGATGTCATATCGACTATAGGTGTATCGAAGTGTTGAGGTGTTTGTATAGAAACGCCACCATGTTTTTCCGACTTCAGGAAGAGAGCAATTGCAGAAAGGCGTGAGACAGGGAGACGTTATTTCTCCGAAACTGTTCAAGACCGCGTTGAACGGACTCGGCATCAACAGCAATGGCGAATACATCAGTCACCTTCGTTTTACCGATGATTATAGTCATCATGGCAGAATCGTTGGAGCACCTCAATGCTATGCTCAGCGACCTCAGTATCGTCTTCCAACGGGTCGGCCTTAAAATGAACGAAAATCATGTCGAACGTCCATGTGGCACCCGTACCGGTTATTGTTGGGAATGATAAATACTCTCGAAGTTGTAGACCATTATACTTACCTTGGACAGATTCTTCAGTTAGGTAGGTCCAACTTCGTTCTCGAAGTTGAACCTACCTAACGGACCTCTTTCTAGAGGTCGAAGAAGAATCCAACTCGGATGGGCAGCGTTTGGGAAGCTACGTGATATCTTCTCATCGAGAATGCCACAGTGTCTCAAGACAAGGATGTTTAACCAGTGTGTGTTGCCAGTGATTACGTAGGGGTCTGAAACGTGGTCTTGCACTGCTGGCCTTTTAGAGGCTCGGAGTTTCTTTGCGGGATAAAAATCCGGAACATGGATATTCGGCGAAGAACCAGAGTCACCCACGTAGCTCATACAATTTACAAGTTGATGTGGCAATGGGCAGGCCACATCGCTCATTGAACTGACGATCGATGGAGAACAAAAGTTCTCGAGTGGCGACCACGGACCGGAAGACGCAGCGTAGGCAGGCCTCCCACTAGGTAGGCCAACGACATCGTGAGGGTCGCGGGCAACCGATGGATGCAAGTAGCGAATTGTCGTTTGGCGTGGCGGTCTAAGGGGGAGGCCTATGTTCAACAGTGGACGTCTTTCGGCTGATGATGATGATGATGAGTGTTCTTTTATCAGAAAGCCATAGTTTTATTGAAAGTTATTTTTCTAATAATGGATATTACTTAACAGGCAATTGAAAAATAAAATAGTACTCAAACAATAATTTAAATTATAATATATATTATATAGGCGAAAATCGCAGTTACAATCTATTACCGTTTATGTTTGGATGTCATTGTTTAACGAATAACATTGTAATATAGGTACTATTATTGTGCACGCTGTCTTTTTGTTTTTACGCGAATAATATCGTTATGTTTTGTTGCGAAATAATGTTTTTCTAACGTATCCAGTAAAATATATTTTCTTTAATAACTTAGTCCTAATAAAATAAAAACCGGCCAAGTGCGTGTCGGGCCACGCACAGTGTAGGGTTCCGTAGTTGCCCATCAAAATACTTATGCGAAGTAACTAAACTGATTCGCTGAATTTAATTTTAAAAAGAAGAATTTTCAATATCGGTCCAGGAGTCTTTGAGAAATCGGGGAAAATACATAAAAAAAAAGATTAGGTACGACGAATTTAGAACCTCCCCCTTTTTTTGAAGTAAGTTAAAAATAGTTGACGATAAAAACCTACCTATCCCCAAAAAACATACCGTAAAAACATACCTAATAAAGCTGTAAAAATAAAGTTGACAAACTTACATTTGCAGTTGAAGAGCATGTTCTCCGATACATTTTGTTTAGGAAAATATGTTATCCAAGTACATTTTATAAGTTGGTCGACTATTACTCGTAAAGTTGTAAAGCCTACTTAGTCATGATAATTTTCTTTTAAACTTCGTTATATATACTACTACTGTGAATTTTTTCACACCCCCAAACATAACCGTTTAGCTGGTAGAGGGGGGGGACACTCGAGTCGAGCAAAATTTATTACTTTAAAGCTTAATATTACACAAACGAATTTTTTTATCAAAAAATCGTTAATGGAAACTATCAATATTTTTTAAAGACCTATTTAATGATACCCCACACTAAGGGGTACGCGAGAAAAAAAAAAACATCCCCACTTTACGTGTACAGGAGGTACCCTAAAAAAAAATATTTTACGAGATTTTATTTTACCACTTTTTCGGCACAACAAATCCGTATATTTACACCAAATTACAGCTCTCTAGGACTGTGCGTCTCTGAGCTAAACTGCGGACAGACGGACGGACGGACGGACGGACGGACATGGCGAAACTATAAGGGTTCCTTGTTGACTACGGAACCCTAAAAATGTAAAACTTTTATTTAGAATGATTCTATAAAAAAATAACTTTCATTTGATGATATATAAATCATTCTCTATGATGATATAAAAATACTGTTTTATTTTTCCTGTAAAATTTGAATTTATCGATTACGATATTATTCGGTGGGGGGTGCAAAATTACCTTGATAACGAGAAAGAAACAGAATATCGCAATGCCAATTTGGCATTAGAAAATAGTAAAGATTACCAAGAAAGTCTGTACCAGTGCTGTACGCGGGTACGCCATACTACCTCATACTACCTCAAATGGCTTAGCAGAATCCTGTGATACGTCGAAAATACTGCAGCATTAATTTTGAAATAAATATATGGTAAAGTTGAGGATTAATGTTAGGTCTTATGTTTGGCGACCTCACCTTTAATAAAAAAAAAACTAAATTGAAATCGCTTCATTCGTTCGGGCTCTATGGTGCCACAGACAGACAGACAGACAGACACGTCAAACTTATAACACCCCTCTTTTTCCGTCGGGGATTAAAAACAACATGTTGGCCACAATGACGATGACGACGGCATAATTATAGAGTAATACTGAGTTATACATACATTTATTATCAAACTGAATGAAAGACGCGTTGCGCGTGCCGCGTGCTGTGCCAGCCAGGGCCGTGATTGGTCGGCGTTCGCCTAAGTTCGTGTGTCGGCCCGACTCTTTGTCACACACACAGGCGATGCGCGCCCTTTGACTATTGCCGACGGCACGTGTAAGATAGGGGTAATTTTTATTTCGGTAACCGGTATTAATACTGGTTAAGTATTCACTTTAATAATAAAGGTAACCTTTAAAATTACCTGTAAAAGAAAAAAAGGTTGTTACCGAAAAAATACCCGTATTGTTGATACCGGTTTCGGTCCCTGGTTTATAGTACTAATTTTTTCAATGTTTTAATAATTCATTTTAAGGTTTATTGGCGTGTAAGTACTCACTAGCTGACTTTGTGGCAAGTTATATAAATAAATGTATTATTTGAGAAGCTAATGTTTTTTTTTTTTTTTTTATAATAATAATCTCCTTTTACACAACATTTTTTTTGTTTATTGTGAAACCATTAGTAGACAGTTGTAACTCCTGTCTAGTATTTTTGTTTATAGATTTTTTATTTTGTTTTATTTGGGAATATAAACAATAACGTATTACATTTTATAAAATAAAAGAAATATGAGCAAACGTGCTACCTAACATTATTTTCCACAGAATACAATCAGATTCTTACTACAAAATTTCAAAACTATAATGAATTATCACATAGTTATAAACTTGAGAAGTTACCTGGTCGTCTGTTCAAAAACATGGGCAAATCGCGGCGGTCACTCATTGATTTGGCAGTACATAATTATCTAACCGTACGGTGACTGGATTTAAATGATGATGAAAACTTATTAAAATATTTTGAAACAAAATAGTGTAAAAATTATTGGAATCGATTCAGTTACTGATTCTGAATAAACTGTATTCAGATTTCGGATATACCTACTAAAAATAATGTTGTATATCCTGTATCATAAAATAAGTCAAACTCACAAACTGTACCTAATGAAATTATCAATTAGGTAAATGAGAATAATAAAATATATTATAAATAGGTAAATAAAAATAACTTTTTTTGGAAGTCGGTGCCCACAGTCAATGATATAAATAGCCACCGACTTCCGAAAGAAAAGTTATTTTACAGTTTTTTTTTGTTTGGTTTTGAAGAAATTCACTTTTTCTTTCAATTAAAAACTTTTTGAGAAAAAGGGAACCGCGCTTTTTTTCAAAAGTTTTTTATTTCGTCATAATTTCGGACACACCAATCCGCGCCCCGTTGGTACTGTATAATATGCATGTGCTAGCTGTCTTGTGGATTTTTTTTTTAAATAAATGGATTATTTGATAAGCTAATGTTTTATTACATAATCCTCGTTCTTCTAACTATAAAGACAGAGATTTTTCCGCCACTTCTTCTTAACAAAACCACTAGGAAATAGCTAACGATCTTGTAAGACAGTCCTATGTGAATGACCTTCAAAATGTACTGATTTTTTCAACTTTTTTTGTATGAATGACTTTTTTATCATGACTTGATTGAACAATACCTAAAGATCCTACTAATCCCTACTAATATTATAAATGGAAAGCTTGTTTGGATGTATGTTTGTTACTCTTAAGCGAAAACAACTGAACGGATTTGGATAAAATTTAGTACACACTTTATAACCTGTATTAACACAGGATAATTTTTATCCCAATTTTATCTTTCCGTGGGACAATTATTTTAGCGTGTCAGGGTTTGAAACCGCTGGCAAAACCTAGTAATTACATACTTTTAAAATCAAGATGTTGCACTTGAGTCAAGTACATATTTATCTCGAATTCTGCATTCATTTACCGTCCTATTGAAATCATTCATGACTTATCAGATTTATTATCACAGGTGCGCCCGGCACGTTAAGGAAAGAGCTATACGTAAGAATAACAAGACTAGAAGACACTGCAACAGCCCAGCACAAGGAAGTTAAACGAAATACCCAGAGACGATCGACCACAGCTTGTTCCAAATCATTTAAATTAAATAATACTGCAATAGCTACGAAAAACAGTAAACAACAATACGAATGTGATGTGTGTCAACGTAGTTATCCAATAAAATCAAAATTAATTAATCATATTCGAATGCACACTGGTGAAAAACCTTACAAATGTAAAATATGCGAGAGGAGTTTTAGTCGAAATGATAGTATGAAAGTACACTTTCGTATACACTCAGGTGCAAAACCGTACAAGTGTGACATATGTCAGCGTAGTTTTACTCACCGCCAGACTTTAAGCGACCATGTTCGTGCACACACTGGTGAAAAATCTTATAAATGTGAAATATGCAAGAAGAGTTTTATGCAATTAAAATATTTAAAGGTACATATTCGTATTCACTATGAAAAACTTTACAAATGTGAAACATGCCACATGAGTTTTATTCAATTAAAACATTTAAAAGAACATTATCGTATTCACTCGCATGAAAAACCTTCATCATCATCTCAGCCATAGGACGTCCACTGCTGAACATAGGCCTCCCCTTTTGATCTCCACAGATACCGGTTGGAAGCGACCTGCATCCAGCGTCTTCCGGCGACCTTTATAAGGTCGTCTGTCCACCTTGCTGGTGGACGTCCTACGCTGTAAAACACCTTACAAATGTGAAATATGTAAGCGTAGTTTTGGTTACAGTAGTACTTTAAAATCCCATATCCGTATACATACTGGTGAGAGACCTTACAAATGTAATTTATGTCAGCTTAGTTTTACTCATCTTAATTCTCTCAAATTTCATAATGTTCGTACACACAGTGTTGAGTACCTGACAAATAAATATTTCTGACCAGGAATAGAACCTAGACTTAAGAAAAAATAACACACGCTGTATTATCACACCATTGAATACTGCGTGCTATTAAGGACCAACTTCTGTAAACTTATGAAATATGGCTGAGTACAAGAAAGCGCCAAGTTTTGGTAAATTACGTAACAGAACGCAAGAAAGTAGTAGTAATCGTGTCCGTTACCCAGGCCAGATGTTGTCGAAAATGGTCATTTGAATCTTATAGATAATTAGATTTGCGGCTTCTGTAATTGTTGCGTACATTTTTAAATTTGTTGCGCCAATAGTTTTTTAATTATTTCACAAAAACATTTCCTGCTGCGGTAACGTTACCCCAGCCAGACCTTTTTCTTTCTAATGGAAATATTTTAATAAATACTAGCTATAAAATCAGTTGTCTAGATGAAGTAAATGTTGTGACTTATTTTGTATTTATTCTTTCTTCGGTTGCGAAGTTATTCGAGATTTTGCTGGAGTAACGTTTTCGGATTTGCTAGATCTTTGAAACGGTTAAGCGGATTCTTATCATATTTTGTACATGACTTCTTAGGAACTAGTTTAAATTTGTTTTGCAATAAAAAAAACAAAATAATACATAGCTTCAAGGTTATTTCATTAAATAGAAAAACACTTCAACTGGTCCCAGCACTCTCAATAAGGGGTCTAAAGACTTACTTTAAACATTATTTTGAAGCTTGTAACTGCCTTCAAATGTATCTGAAGTTTCATAAGTATCCTGTAAGTATTTAACAAGTTATGATGATATTTAGTTCCTCACGAGCACGGTCTTGATGCGCGCGGTGTTATTTGGCCACTGGATTGGATAAATGAACTGAATGTTATGTCAATTATTAGTTTTTTAGTTCGGTTGTATATCAGTAAAACTTCAGCTCAGTACATTGGATAATTAATGAGATAATACGATTAAAGTCATTAGGAAGTGAATGACCGTGGTAACCCGACCAAGTTTAGGTGGTTACGAAAAAGCGAAAACGCAGAACATTATGGTACCTTCTAAAATATGTAGGATAGTCTTACAAATTTAGTACAGACATGTACACAAGTTTTTCAAAAACTACATGATTATTAAAGATTTTTTATTGACAGGTAAAATAATCATGTCAATTAAACTTTTAAAGTATTAATAAACTTATACTTAAAAAAAAAACATAATTTAAAATTACAGGTAGTAATTTTGCAATTTTCTGTTATTTTTTGGTTTAAAAAAAAAAGGAAGAGTACTTACTTTTTTTTTTTTGTCTAAATTGTATCCCGACATTGACAACGATAAAAATCGTTCGCTAAGTCATGAATTTCATTAATCAAGTTTCAAGTCATAATGTTGACAATGTATACACAAAAACCTTCCACTTGAATCAATATATCTATTAAAAAACCGGCCAAGTGTGAGTCGGACTCACCCATGAAGGGTTCCGTAGCAGCAAGGAACATATTATAAACGTTCTTGTAGTTGGTTGTAACTTTGAAAGGTAAATTGCGGATTACGGATTATAACGTATTAAAAAAAACTAATTACTTGATCTTGTTCAAACCAATTTTCAATTGAAGTTGGCATGATAATGTACATCATATTTTTTTTTATTAATCTCATATTTTAGAAGTTACAGGGGGGGGGGGGCAACATTTTGATCAGTTTAGAAAAAAACGATGTTAGTAACCTCAATATCATTTTTAAACACCCATCCATAGATACACCACACGTATGGGTACGGTGAAAAAATCATTTTTGAGTTTCAATGGAGAGAAAAACTAACTTTTTATCACGACAGAGGGCGTTTACACGACTGTACCTTGCTTTGACATAAGAGCTGTCAAATCGTATGGATTTCTCCAATCGTTTTTGTTTATCGTCACTATTTGCCGCAATTATTGTAATAATGCCTCAATGTAGCGCGTTAAATTGTAAGAATAGGGGAGTGCATTTGTTTCCTAAGGAAAGCAAACGTAGAAAACAATGGGAGTCTGCCTTACGCATTAAAAACTTCAAGGCAAGTGTTACCGCACGATTGTGTGCAATGCATTTCAAAGAAGAGGATTATTTCGGGAAAAGTAAATATACAGGTGAGCTAATACAGTAATTTTACGTACTTTTAAGCATTACTTAATACTTTGAGTCATTCTTACAGGTAACAAAAATGTTAACTTTAGTGGTTTCGTTATCATTTCAGATTATGAACCTCAAGCCAAGTTCCTTAAAAAGACAGCTGTACCATCGGTATTCTGTTTCACTGAAGCTAAACCAGAAAATCCAGCCGCCCTCGAACGACAGCATCGTTACGAGAAAAGAAGCCAGAAGAAACTTTTTCAGGAAAGTTTTGACATAGAACCGCAACCTTCAACCAGTAGTGTTACTTCCATGGATGCAACAGCAGACTTAGCATTAGAAATAGGTCGCGAAGAAGATGTAAACACATTAGAAAACAGTGATGAAGCATGTGTATGCAGTGCACCTAAGATGTTATCAAAAAGTACTCAAATTGACCACGAGTATGTTTATGGATCTATTAATAGATACAAAGAGGATGATAAATCCATAAAGTTTTACACAGGTTTCGAATCCTATAAAAAATTTCAATTAGTTTACTCAACTCTAAGTCCAATGGCGCATAAAATTCGGTATTATGGCAATAATGTAATTAACCTGAACACGGAGGATCAATTTTTCATGACAATGATGAAGTTAAAACAGAACAAATGTAATTTTGAACTTAGTAAGTTTTTCAATGTTAGCCAAAGCACAGTTTCAAATATTTTTATAACATGGGTGAACTACATTTATCAGTTGTGGAAAATAATTGATATTTGGCCCAATAAAGAATTAGTTCAATATTATATGCCTAGACACTTCAAAAATTTTGACACAAATCTCAGAGTGATATTAGATGGAACAGAAATAAAAGTCCAAAAACCTATGAACCCTAAATCACAACAAGCGTCTTGGAGTAGTTACAAACATGCCAACACACTGAAAATATTAGTTGGTGCTACACCTGGTGGATTATTATCATATTGTTCTCAAGCTTATGCAGGCTCAATAAGTGACCGGCAGATGGTGGAACGAAGTAATATTATGACTTTATGCCAAAGTGGTGACAGTTTACTGGCTGACAGGGGATTTACAATACAAGACATGTTCATTGACAAAAATGTGACTGTGAGGATACCAGCTTTTCTAAAAGGAAAATCTCAGTTGCCTGGTCTCACAGTAATAAAAGATAGGGAGCTTGCAAAAAAGAGAGTGCACATCGAAAGGATTATAGGGTTGACTAAAACATACAAAATATTAACGAATGACCTAGACCATAGTTACATACCAATAGCAAGTAAAATCTTTTTTATATGTTTTATGAGCTGTAATTTTCGAGAGTGTATTATGAAGAATATTAAATAAAAGAGTACTTTTAATTCTGCCTTTTTATTATTTTCAAATAGTCCTTATACATACATTTATTTAGAATTGCAGGTTCTAAATAATGTACATAAAAGTTAATTAAATGAGTTAACATTTCATTAAAGTATGCATCATCTCGCCTAATAAATATTACCTTCATGTCCTTAAAAGTATAAATTACAAAATTACAGTATTGTTTGCGGGAGCAATATAGCTGTCCCTGGATTTGAGCATAATATGGATGCATCTTTTTTAAATAAAACTCTCCATTTTTCTTTTCTAAATAAGGCACAGTTACCTCATTTATCATACTGTTCCTTGAAGCATATGGGCATTTGACCTCAATTACTGTTTCTTCTCCCACCAATCCATCTGGAGAAGCAGCTAAAAAGGGAAACTCATCGGATATAAACAACCCACATCTCTGCACTGTCAGCCCATAATTGACCTCATACTGTGAGATTGCAATAGGCTCATGGATTTTTCCATGGACTACTGCTCTAGTATGCACGGCTTTAGGTGCCAAAATTCTCTCTAACAAACTTTTGCTGCATGTTTTGCTGTGAGAAACTACATAAAAAACGCTAGCAGTGATCCTACATGATCTCATTTCATGCCACTTTGGAGA
This sequence comes from Agrotis clavis, assembly GCA_954870645.1. NCBI lineage: Eukaryota > Metazoa > Arthropoda > Insecta > Lepidoptera > Noctuidae > Agrotis > Agrotis clavis. The sequence goes on along the minus strand of OX940944.1, from coordinate 8,079,442 downwards.
GTTATCTTGAGTTCGTGTGTTCTCCTCTACCTCCTGTATTTGTCTGGAGGTCACGTTTTTTAAAAGTAATTTCTCCAGCAAAACGTCTTGCGGAGACTTTTCTACATATGAGTAGTGATCCCATTCAATCCCATGTGGATTTGCCGGTTTAAATGTTTGCAATAAGGGCATTGAGGTTTCACCATATCCTATGACCAAATTACGCACATAATCTTTGTAGTTATGCATAATATCATTTTCATCTAGAGGGTTATAATTACAAGATTTCAACCTCTTGTTGGGTAAATTTTGAGCAGATATGGGTGAGTTATAAAAAGCTTTCCTTGGTCTATTAAATGTCATCAACATTTGGGTACATGCTTGATGCAATTTAATTGTTTTGCTGTGCACCATTTCATGTATGCCACACAATAACACAGCTACATGTTTGCAACTTGCTTGGATACCACTGCCTGCTGCACAATCGCAATGGCATTCTTCTATTATTCCATCTTGGCTCAATTTTATATCCACCATGTATGCAACTTTCTTCATACTGGCTTTACACTGTCCTCGTAAATAGGTGTAAATGCCATCGGAGGAAAAGCGGGCGGTCAAAAGATGGCGATATTCATATAAACGCTGTCCTTTAGGCTGAGTGTTACAGCTGCAAACAAATAACAAAAATTAGATCCAGATACTGTCATATCGTGTCAAATGAAACAGTATTTACTTTATAATCACTGTTAGTATGTATGGAGAGTTTTCTAAAAATGTAACCAACAAATGTAGTCATGTACCTATCAAAATATTCTTGGATTGCCTGTCTGGTGATGATGGGAAGTGGAGAATCCGCATTTATATCCTTAAATGTATCACAGGGTGGACACTGGTATACGATGTCGTCTTGGACGTCGCAGTCGGCACCAAAGTTCTGGTTTCGATCATACGCTTCTAATCTATAAATAAAAACAAGATAATTAGCCAAACAACACAAAAAAAACATAAAAAATAATTATAACCTAAAATATTTTAAGTGTTTACCTTTCTATCAAATCAGCCTTTTTACCGGCAACTGAAGCATTTCTTTTTCGAAGCTCAACTTTAAGTTGAGGCACAGTCAAAAATGAGTACATTTTGGAATTATTTAACACTTAAAAACTCGAAATATAGCGAAGAGACACTTGTCACGAAAAGTAAACAAGGTACGCTCGATCTTAGCGCCATCTACAAAAAGCTTTGAGTGTGGCACCCCATTGTAAGTATGGGGGGGGCAACCCCCAAAATTAGTTTATTTTTATTTTTGTGTGAAAATCCTAATGCGGTTCACACAATACATCTACTTACCAAGTTTCAACAGGATAGCTCTTACATTTTCGAAGAAAAGTGGCTGTGACATACACGGACAGACAGACAGACATGACGAATCTATAAGGGTTCCGTTTTTGCTTTTTGGCTACGGAACCCTAAAAAACTGCTTCAGAATACGTTGCGTAGTTTTAAAGATCTAAGCAAACAGGGACAGTCAAACAGGAAGAAACTTTGTTTTATAGGTACTTTGTAGCGAAGGATAAATGTGTCGTTATCATTGTTGAGAATTCCAGTCCAGGTAAAAACAAAGTACGAAAAAAAAAAATAATAAGTAGGTAAGTTCCTAAATTAAAATTTATTATTATTCAATTTAATTCAAATTACCCCTTCACCCCACCCCTCCCGCGTCCCACCGGACGACATGTTATAACGGTGATTTTTGATAAGTTTGTGCAACTGGTAGATAATAATAATATTTTAATAGTACAGATATTATTATGTATTTTGACAGTGTACGCGTCTGTACCGAAATTGTAAGGTGTATTATACTAAACATTTCAAAAGATAGTATAATGTTCTGCGTTTTCGCTTTTTCGTAACCACCTAAACTTGGTCGGGTTACCACGGTCATTCACTTCCTAATGACTTTAATCGTATTATCTCATTAATTATCCAATGTACTGAGCTGAAATTTTACTGATAAACAACCGAACTAAAAAACTAATAATTGACATAACATTCAGTTCATTTATCCAATCCAGTGGCCAAATAACACCGCGCGCATCAAGACCGTGCTCGTGAGGAACTAAATATCATCATAACTTGTTAAATACTTACAGGATACTAATGAAACTTCAGATACATTTGAAGGCAGTTACAAGCTTCAAAATAATGTTTAAAGTAAGTCTTTAGACCCCTTATTGAGAGTGCTGGGACCAGTTGAAGTGTTTTTCTATTTAATGAAATAATCTTTAAGCTATGTATTATTTTGGTTTTTTTATTGCAAAACAAATTTAAACTAGTTCCTAAGAAGTCATGTACAAAATATGATAAGAATCCGCTTAACCGTTTCAAAGATCTAGCAAATCCGAAAACGTTACTCCAGCAAAATCTCGAATAACTTCGCAACCGAAGAAAGAATAAATACAAAATAAGTCACAACATTTACTTCATCTAGACAACTGATTTTATAGCTAGTATTTATTAAAATATTTCCATTAGAAAGAAAAAGGTCTGGCTGGGGTAACGTTACCGCAGCAGGAAATGTTTTTGTGAAATAATTAAAAAACTATTGGCGCAACAAATTTAAAAATGTACGCAACAATTACAGAAGCCGCAAATCTAATTATCTATAAGATTCAAATGACCATTTTCGACAACATCTGGCCTGGGTAACGGACACGTAGTAATCAACGAAACTCCGAACAAAATCACGTATACCACACATTTATATTATGTTCTAATTCAATCATTTCGTTTTTACCGTGAAGTGATTATAAAAAATTTAAATGAGAACACTATGTTTTGAAGATGTAGGGCGCTACGGGCACCATCAATCTAAGCCATAATTTAAATCAGTTTATTAAAAAAAGCTTTTTAAAAAAAAGCGAATCGACTTCAAAACCAAACACAAAAAAATGTAAAATAACTTTTCTTTCGGAAGTCGGTGGCTTTGTTTTTTATTTCATTGACTGTGGCCACCGACTTCCGAAAGAAAAGTTATTTTACATTTTTTCTGTGTTTGGTTTTGAAGTCGGTACTCTTTTTTAAAAAAAGTTTTTATTTTTTCCTTTTTAGTTTAGATATTCAAGCAACAAAAACGGATCTATGTGGGCAACTTCACGAGGTATTCATTATTACTATCTTCACGAAAACCTTCTCCAAAATGTAAAGAACAGTTTTCTGAAAACCGCATCAAAATCGGTTCAGCCAAACGCGAGATAATCGCGGCAAACATGCAATCGTCTCTGAAAATCTACAATCCAAGTAAGCAAAAACGGGTCCACGCAAGCAACGTCACAGGATATCTATTAGTGTTATATACTAAAACCTTCTCCAAAATGTAATGAACACTTTCCTGAAAACCGCATCGGAATCCGTTCAGCCAAACGCGAGATAATCGCGGACAAACATACATACATACAGGTCGAACTGAGAACCTACTTTTTTTTTTGAAGTCGGTTAAAAAAGGTTTTCCTTATGTTTGCCGTATATTATTACTTCGCAGGATTTGATCCTTCTTAGCGATACTATATCGAATGATGTAATAATACGGGGTGTTTGTTTTTAAACGTTGCCCCTAACTAGGGATTTCTCCCGTATCGTGGTTGCGTGCAGGTTTATTAAATTTTCTAGAATCCAATGATACAAAATAAGCCTCGAGGCATGTCAGCGTAGTTTTACTCACCGCCAGACTTTAAGCGACCATGTTCGTGCACACACTGGTGAAAAACCTTATAATTGTGAAATATGCAAGAAGAGTTTTATGCAATTAAAATATTTGATAGTACATAATCGTATTCACAGTGGTGAAATACCTTACAAATGTAATATATGTCATCGTAGTTTTGCTCGCCGTCAAACTTTAAACAAGCATGTTCGTAAACACACTGGTGAAAAATCTTCCAAATGTGAAATATGTGAGCGAAGCTTTGCACAAAGTACTTCTTTAGAAACCCATGTTTGTACACACACTGGTGAAAAGCCTTACAAATGTGATATTTGTCAGCGTAGTTTTACTCACCGTAAAACTTTAACTATCCATATTCGTATAATACATACTGGTGAAAAACCTTACAAATGTGAAATACGTAAGCGTAGTTTTGGTTACAGTACTTTAAAATCCCATATCCGTATACATACTGGTGAGAGACCTTACAAATGTAATTTATGTCAGCTTAGTTTTACTCATCTTAATTCTCTCAAATTTCATAATGTTCGTACACACAGTGTTGAGTACCTGACAAATAAATATTTCTGACCAGGAATAGAACCTAGACTTAAGAAAAAATAACACGCGCTGTATTATTACACCATTGAATACTGCGTGCTATTAAGGACCAAATTCTGTAAACTTATGATATATGGCTGAGTACAAGAAATTGCCAAGTTTTGGTAAATTATTCGGATATAGTAAAATTGAGCCTGTAAGTGTATATGCGTGTGCTAACAGACTTTTTGCAAGTGCTTTTATAAATAAATGTATTATTTGATAACATAATGTTTTATTTCACAATCTTCGTTCTTCTAACCTTTAAGACAGAGATTTCTTCGGCATTTACTAAAACTTTCTTACTTAAACACTGGGAAATAGCTAACGGCGGGCATCTTGTAAGAAAGTTCTATGTGAATGACCTTCAAAATATACTGATTTTTTCAACTTTTTTTGTATGAATGACATTTTTATCTTGACTTGATTGAACAATAGCTAAAGATCGTTCTAACTCTAATCATATTATAAACGTGAAAGTTTGTTTGGATGTATGTTTGTTACTCTTACGCGAATACCACTGAACGGATTTGGATACAATTTTGTGCAAAATCAGTTTATAACCGGACTAGGATAGTTTTAATCCCGATTTTATCTTCCCGTGGGTCAATTTTAGTGTCTTAGCGTGTTAAACCGCTGGCAACAGCTATTAATTACATACTTTGAAACATTATGTTTCTATTGAGACAGATGTTAATCCCGAATTCTTCTACCGATTCATTTCTCTACTGTCCTGTTGAAAACTATCCTTACTTACCAGATTTATTATAACAGGTGCGTCCGGCGCGTTACAGAAAGAGCCAGGCGTAAGAATAACAATACTAGAAGATACCACGACAGCTCAGCACAAGGAAACTGAACGAAAGACCCAGAGACACACGACCGCAGCTTGTTCTAAATTATTGAAAGTAAATAATACAGCAATAGCTACTAAGCTAAAACAAAAATACGAATGTAATGTGTGTCAACGTGGTTTTACAATAAGATCAAAATTAATGAATCATATTCGAATACACACTGGTGAAAAACCTTACAAATGTGAAATATGCCAGAAGAGTTTTAGGCAAAATAAAGCTTTGAAAATACACCATCGGTTACACTCAGGTGAAAAACCGTTTAAGTGTGGAATATGCCACAAGAGTTTTAATCAGTTACATCATTTAAAGGAACATAATCGTATTCATTCTGGTGAAAAACCTCACAAATGTGAAACATGCCAGAAGAGTTTTATTCATTTAAAACATTTAAAAGAACATAATCGTATTCACTCTGGTGAAAAACCTTACAAATGTGATATATGTCAGCGTACTTTTGCTCACCGTAGTAGGTTAAATAATCATATTCGTGTACACACTGGTGAAAGACCTTTCAAATGTGAAATATGCCCGAAGAGTTTTAGTCGGAAACAAGATTGTAAAATACACTACTCTAAACACTCTGGTGAAAAACCTTACAAATGTGAAACATGCCAGAAGAGTTTTATTCAATTAAAACATTTAAAAGAACATTATCGTATTCACTCTGGTGAAAAACTTTTCAAATGTGAAACATGCCAGAAGAGTTTTATTCATTTAAAACATTTAAAAGAACATAATCGTATTCACTCTGGTGAAAAACCTTACAAATGTGAAATATGCGATAAGAGTTTTATTCAATTAAAACATTTAAAAGAACATAATCGTATTCATTCTGGTGAAAAATCTTATAAATGTGAAATATGCGATAAGAGTTTTATTCAATTAAAACATTTAAAAGAACATAATCGTATTCACTCTGGTGAAAAACCTTACAAATGTGATATATGTCAGCGTAGTTTTAGTTACCGTAGTACGTTAAATAACCATATTCGTGTACACACTGATGAAAAACCGTTCAAATGCGTAACGTGCCAAAAGAGTTTTATTCAATTAAAATATTTAAAAAAACATAATCGTATTCACTCTGGTGAAAAACCTTACAAATGTGAAACATGCCAGAAAAGTTTTATTCAATTAAAACATTTAAAAGAACATAATCGTATTCACTCTGGTGAAAAACGTTTCAAATGTGAAACATGCCAGAAGAGTTATATTCAATTAAAACATTTAAAAGAACATAATCGTATTCACTCTGGTGAAAAACCTTATAAATGTGAAACATGCCAGAAGAGTTTTATTCAATCAAAACATTTAAAAGAACATATTCGTATTCACTCTGGTGAAAAACCTTACAAATGTGAAACATGCCACAAGAGTTTTATTCAATTAAAACATTTAAAAGAACATTATCGTATTCACTCGGGTGAAAAACCTTACAAATGTGATATTTGTCAGCGTAGTTTTGCTCACCGTAATACTTTAACTATCCATATTCGTAGACATACTGGTGAAAAACCTCACAAATGCGACATATGTCAGCGTAGCTTTGCTCACCGTAATACTTTCAATATCCATGTTCGTACACACACTGATGGAAAACCTGACAAATGTGAAATGTCAGCATAATTTACATAGCTTTTCTGTTGTACTTTGAAAACTCAATTTCGTATGTAAAGTACAGTACACACTAGTAAAGGTTCAATAAATAATAAAATTAGGAATACGTCAGCAGTTTACAAAAATTGAAGTTGCTGAAATCAACATATTGTAACACATTCTTATGAAAAACTTCGTACTTGTACGAAATGCGGACGGTTCAAACCGTGTTGAATTGTATGGCATTATAATAAAAATGACTTAAGAAAAAAGCAATACATTCGTGGATATCGTCTGACGGGAACTAGTTACACAGGGTCGGAAATAATGGTGGAAAGAATAAAAAGATAAGCAGATCTTGGTGAGGTCAGTACATGGATGTTACACTGATACCCATTTTAGTATTTCACTCTGAACAGTTTTATGTATATGTTACCGGCCAAACCCGGTTTTAAGACTAAACTGGTTTTGCCCAGGCTAACTAGGCTACTAGTTCTTTCTTTACGCGATAAGATTAACTGGTATAGCCTAGTCCAAACTAATTTTTACTCAGCCCGATAGGATACACTTGTTTGGCTAAGACAGGAAAGGGGTGCTAAGACAGGAAAGGGGTGCTAAGACAGGAAACCTCCACGTGCGCCCGTGGACTGGAGTTCCCTCTCGGATACGTCCGGGGGGAAGACCAGTTTTTCGGGCCGGTGCACCCTGGGATGCGGGCAAAAACTCTTCCTTAGGCACTGTGTGCCTAAGGGGTCTCTTTGCCCGTATGCAAATAGCCTGTCAGGTGGACGCTCCAACGCGTGTCCCTCTGAATAGCAGAGGGCACAGCGGCGGAGCGGGCTTGCGGACGGTGAGTAATGGGTAGCTCGCCGTCCGACCAAGGACCAAGCCCGGGTCGGTGGCGCGTCGTGTTCGCGCCAAATGCCTGCTGGGGTCACGGGTTTTTTCTTAACCCAGGATACCGTGGCCCCGGAACGTAAAGGGCGTCCGAAGGAACACGGGTGGATTTTAGTCAGTAAGAGTCTGACAGTCCCTTCCGCCCCACCCAGGGCGGGAGGACTCATTTGATGATTTTACAAATAAAAATCGTAAAAATCGTGAAATGACAAGTATGCATAAATTTAATCTTGTTGTTTTGATGGATTAATCAAAACTTGTCGTCGACTTTCTTGAGAGATCGTCAATGACGGGTCCCGTGCGACTGAGTCCTAACATACCATTATTTTCGTACGAGACAATAGTATGTAACTACATGTAATGTATGTAACTAAATGTAATGTGTGTAACTAAATGTAATGTATGTAACTAAATGTAATGTATGTAACTAAATGTACCGTATGAAATTAAATGTAATGTATGTAACTAATGAATAAAAGTATTGTGTTAAAAATTTGTGATTTTTATTTCCATTTAATTTCCATTTTATTAAGCTAGCTGTAACCAGCGCCTTCGCCTACGTGTGCAGCACACGGTGCTCTATCCATTTTCATGAAATTAAGTTTTTTTTTTGGCGTAGTATAATTGAATGAGTCCGGGCAGGGCGGGAGTGGCTGTCAGACTTGTACTGACTAAAATCCACAGTCTCCTTTAATAGCCCTTTATGTTCCGGGGTCACGGTAATGAGATAAGTCCCGCGACCCCGGCAGGCTTCGACCCCGTCATCTACTGTTAGCTTCCAATCGCACGAGCGCTTTTTTAATTGTAGTCAAAATAGCCCCGAAATAGAACAAACGCATTCCGATATAACTGCACACACGTCACCTTTTTTAAAGCGCGTTGAATTTTTTTCTAACTGTATTCGATTTTTAGTGATGATTGGTGACATAGTAATTTCAATTCACCTTTTTTTTTAAATTAGCTGTTTTTTAACGCTCGTCATAAAGCGCTCGTGCGAATGGGGCCGTATACCGATGATTCCCGATGGCCACCCCCAGCATGTCCCCCGCTGGGGGACAGCGCAACTTTTTCTAAAAAATGTTCCCACTGTCCACCCCGGGGTGGACATTAGGAACTTTTTTTAGAAAAAGTTGCGCTGTCCCCCAGCGGGGGACAGTGATACGATTTTTTTAAAATATTTTCGTTGTCCCCCACGGCTGGACAGCGCTACAATTTTAAAAATGAGAATTCTCAGTGTCCACCGCGGGTGGACAAAGATACTTTTTTTTATTTATTCCCTTTTAATTGTTTTTGTAAACTTTGAGTGAAGACTCGTTACAGATTAAAGACTTTAGAAGGAAGATGATGAGATTATTAAAATAATAATAAAAACAAATTATGTATTTGAAATTCAGCGTTTATTAAAAAAAAAACTTCTAATTAACACCATAATTAAAAATTCAAAAGTAGGTTTATTTATTGTAATAATTTTGTTTTAAAATTTTCTTTTGAAATTGACTAGGATATGACATTTATTTCTAATTATATACACCTGAAAAGTATTTAATCATTTAAAATGTTCATACAAGGTAGAGTAACATTATACCAATTTTTCTAATCCAATTTTACAGGCTCGCTTTATTAAAAGTTTTCATCTAACAAACTTATAATAAAACGAGCCCAGAAGAATGCTAACTAAAACTTTACTAGTACACACGTCTAGTTAGTTTGTTTGTTTGTGTAGTAGTTAGTTTGTTTGGTTACACATCAACCTATACAATACCAGTTTGTCTTGATCTCGCTTTGTGAAATCTTTCCGCACACTCAACGGTCAGCTTATATTGGTTTTGCATAGTTTGATGTGTAGCCAAACAAACTAAGATATGTGTGTACAAACTAAGATATGGTTTTAAACAAAATGATCTAAGTATGTGAAATTGTTAAAATAGTATTTTTCCATAACTAAGCTTACATTTACAATCTTTATATTTCATTAATAGTTTTTTTTTCATTCAAAGTATTAAAAATAGTTAAAAGTAAATAAGTAAAAAAAAGTATCTCCGTCCACCGGCGGTGGACACTGAGAATTCTCATTTTTAAAATTGTAGCGCTGTCCACCCGTGGGGGACAACGAAAATATTTTTAAAAAATCGTATCACTGTCCCCCGCTGGGGGACAGTGCAACTTTTTCTAAAAAAAGTTCCTAATGTCCACCCCGGGGTGGACATTGGGATTTTTTTTAGAAAAAGTTGCGCTGTCCCCCAGCGGGGGACAAGCTGGGGGTGGACATCGGGAATCATCGCCGTATACCTGTATATTCACTCCTGCTGATCTACAGACGCCAATGAAAACAATGTTTTAATGATTCTGCTAGCCTACCTCATTCCACTGCTGGGCAAATGCCTTTCCAAACTAATTTAAATCAATAAAGACGGTAACTATGTCGTGCAAGAAAGAGATAGAGATAGATCCTACAAATTATTTTTCGCTTTTTCTTAAAGAGTATGGCAATTGTAGTCAGATAACGCTTAGTCCACGCTTTAGGTCTTTGGTCAGGTATGAATTTCTATGGTCCATTTTGAATATATGTCCCTACTGCCTCCGCGCCATACCGGCGCAAATGGCGGCTGGCGGGTGTCACGTCTGCTGCCGCGTGGTGTCTATTACCCTGTAGTGGCACAGTATTTATTACCATTTACCAACGAAATAGTGCTCACAGTTACCAGAGAACCACCAACCACCATATTACCGTACCACCATACCATACCAGTTACCAGTACCAACCAAGTACCACGTTTTGAAGATCTCTGTTAAGGAAACAGTGAAGCAAGACGTACTCTGGCGGAAATAATAAAGCTTCGCTTTGGAAGCGATTTGTAAGCGCATGCAGAAGCTCCAGCACCCTGCGGATCTTCGCTTCAACCAACAGAACTTCGCAGACGAAACACGTGGCTAGGAATCTTCACTCGGCGACGGCGTTCGGCAGAAAGGACCGCGCTCCGCGCGCCACTCATATTTATACTTAGGCAAGAATGTGCGGCTGCGCGCGATGTCGTGCGCAGAACATCGCCCCGCGCAACCTGCACGCGTCTCAATCTACACATCGCATCGCCATTGGTGAAAATTGTAAATATTATGTTTAGTATTAGCTCTAAGTGTACTATTGTTTTTGTAGATATAAATAGCGTAATTTTAGACAATAAAAGTGTGGATTATCTGACTTCAAGCCTGAGTTTTATTTCACTCGATAACGAAGATACGGTTCAGTTAGCTACCCAACGCTAAAGTGGTGACCCCGAAAACCCCGAAAACTCCGAAAAAAAAAAACCGACGAACGCGAAACCGGACCACAACACATCATGGACAACGCCAACGAAGATTTCAGCGATGCTCAGGGCAGCACAGTGATGAAGAACGACGTGGCATCTATCTCGCTACCTGCGAGACTACCACCATTCTGGCGCCAAAATCCACGACTATGGTTTGCGCAATTTGAAGCCGCCGTCGCTGCCAGCAAGATCAGTGAAGAGCAGAAATTCAACCTCGTCGTTCCACTACTCGGCAACAGCGACCTAGAACAGATCGGCGACATCATCCTTCATCCACCAAGCACCGGCAAATACAGCGCGCTCAAAGAAAGACTAATTTCAACGTACCAGGAGTCAGATCACAGGCAGTTACAGAAGCTACTCAGCGGACTCGAGCTCGGCGACCTGAAACCAAGCCAGCTGCTGCGTAAGATGCGAGACCTCAGTGGCAAGCTACTGTCAGATGAAGCGTTGAAGGTTATGTGGCTCAACCAGCTGCCCGCACAGGTGCGCGCCGTACTCTCAGTAAACACCGAATCGTCGCTCGAAGTGCTAGCTGCGATGGCAGACAAAATGATGGAACATTTTGAACCAGCGACAGTCGCCGCAGTCTCCACGTCAAGCCCTCAACCATTAAGTTCAGCAGTCAACGAGGGGCAGATAAATGCGATAACAGCTCTACAGATCAACATACTCACCAAACAAATAGAAAAATTATCACTCGAAGTCGCTGAACTCCGCAACCAACAACATTCGTCGCATCACCGTTCCCGTCAAAACTCTGCGCATCGTGGCCGCTTCCGCTCGCGTTCACATTCAAGACAGCGCACTGATAACGCCCGCAAGCCCGGAGATCCTGACTGGCTGTGCCGTTATCACTACCGGTTCGGCAATGGAGCACGAAAATGTGAATCGCCGTGTTCCTTCAAAAAGGAAAACTAGAACGTACATCGATAGTGGCGGGTGTCGATGTAAACCAAACCAACCGCCGCTTATGTGTAATCGACACCAAAACCAGGGAAAAATTTCTAGTCGACACGGGGGCTGACATATCAGTGCTAGCCGCACGAAACCAGAAATGTTCAAGACCGGCGGAGAATGCAAGCTACAAACTGTACGCGGCAAACGGAACAGAGATTCGTACCTACGGAGAGCGCACACTCGAGCTCAACCTAGGCTTACGAAGAAGTTTTAAATGGACTTTCGTCGTCGCCAACGTGAAGACTTCAATATTGGGTGCCGACTTTCTAGTGCATCACAAATTGTTAGTCGACTTGCACCAAAGAAAACTCATCGACCGTGTAACGGAGCTCAGCGTGAACGCCATCAAAATAAACAGCAAAGAAGAATCAATCCATGTCATCAACCGTGACCACACTCATCACGACCTATTAAAAAAATATCCGGATGTACTGCGGCCAATGACACATAAAACTCCAGTCAAGCATGACGTCACACATCACATCGAGACAACTGGGCCGCCGATCTACTCGCGGCCGCGCCCTCTACCGCCCGACAAGTACAAAGCGGCTAAACTTGAGTTCGAGCGCATGATCGAGAGTGGAATATGCAAGCCGTCAAACAGTCCGTGGGCAAGTCCACTGCACATCGTGAAGAAAAAAGACGGATCACTACGAGTATGTGGTGATTACAGAAGACTCAACGCCGTCACAGTTCCAGACCGATATCCCATTCCACGAATTCAAGATTTCACATACCAACTTCACGGCAAAAAAATATACTCAAAACTCGATCTCAAAATGGCATACTTTTGGATTCCTATTTCAAAAGAAGACGCTCAGAAGGCAGCGATTATAACACCGTTCGGACTCTTCGAATTTACCTGCATGACGTTTGGCCTAAGAAACTCCGGTCAAACCTTTCAACGTTTCATGCACGAGGTACTACGAGGACTAGATGACAACGTGTTCTGCTTCGTCGACGATCTGCTTGTCCACTCCAAAAACAAGGAAGAACACCAGCGCCACCTAGAGCAAGTGCTAGAACGACTAAACACCTACGGCGTCAGTCTCAACATCGACAAGTGTGAATTTGAAAAGAAAAAATCGAGTTCCTCGGATACGAGGTATCAGCAGAAGGAATAAAACCCACTCAAGAACGTATACAAGCCATAGTCAACTATCCGAAACCACAGACAGTTCAAGAACTAAGAAGATTTCTAGGAATGATAAACTTTTATCGCAGTTGTTTACCACATCAAGCCGAGCAACATCATGAACTAAATAAATACCTACACAATAGCAAGAAGAATGACAAGACTCCCATTCAATGGACAAAAGTAGCAGAAGAAGCCTTTGAGAAATGCCGACAAAGCATCCTCGAGGCAACAACATTGACTCATCCGATACCTAACGCGCCATTATGTTTATTCACCGACGCATCAAATACTAGCATCGGCGCCGTCCTACAACAAAAAGTTAACAACATCTGGAAACCACTGGCATTCTTCTCCAAAACCATGAGCGAGACGCAGCGACGATACAGCGTGTACGATCGCGAACTATTAGCTATGTACACCGCTGTTCAACATCTACGACGACTCATAGAGGGCAGTGACCTTATAATATACACCGATCACAAACCGCTTACTTACGCGCTGACAAGAACGCCAAGTAGCAGCGACACACCACGAAGAGAGAGACAGCTACACTACATCAGTCAGTTCTGCACGCAGATCAAATACGTGCACGGTGATAACAACGAAGCAGCCGACGCCTTATCACGCATCGAAGAAATCAACTTGTCACACTCCACAATCGACTACAACCTACTCGCCCAAGAGCAAGAAAATGATGATGAACTGAAGATCTGCATGTCCAACCCGAGTCTACAATTTGCCCGCATCACATTGCCAGGAGGTCAACGACCCATCGTATGCGAAACATCAACTGGCAACATTCGTCCATACCTACCAGCGACTTATCGTATAGTAGCATTCAAAGCGCAACACGAATTAAGTCATCCCGGAGTGCGAACAACAAGGAAGATAATGTCAACAAAGTTCTTTTGGCCAAGTATGAACAGAGAGGTTGGTTTGTGGGCCAAATCATGCATCGGTTGCCAGCGCGGGAAAGTTCATCGACACGTTACCAGTCCACTCGGCGAGTTTCAAAAATCGTCGCGCTTCGAACACATTCACATCGACATCGTGGGACCACTGCCGCCATCTAATGACTACAGATACCTAGTTACGATGATCGATCGCTGCACTAAATGGCCGGAAGCGATTCCTATCCGTGACGTCACCGCCGACACTGTGGCTAAGGCATTATACGAGGGATGGATATCGCGATTTGGCTGTCCGCTACGTGTAACGACGGATCAAGGAAGGCAATTCGAATCGTCGTTATTCAACGCCATAATGAAGAAGTTTGGCATCACGAGGATACGAACTACTGCATACCACCCGCAAGCAGATGGTCAAGTCGAGCGCTGGCATCGTACATTAAAGGCTGCGCTCATGGCGAGAGGTGCCGGCACACACTGGAGCGAGGAGTTAGCGACCGTGCTACTTGGACTACGTACGGCACTTCGTGAAGACACACAAGTCAGCCCGGCCCTGATGACCTATGGATCGACACTCAGAATACCGTCAGATTTCTTCGCGCCTACACAGCCGAATAATGAAGACGCAGAATTCGTCCGCCAGCTGACCGAAACAATGTCGTCACTCGCACCTAACAGCAAGTCACATACAAACAACAGGAGCACGTTTGTACACAAAGACCTAGCAACGTGTACTCATGTTTTCGTGCGAAATGATACCGTGCGAAGTCCATTGACCCCTCCTTACAACGGCCCGTTCAAGGTGATTCATCGTGACAGCAAGCATTTCACCATACAGATGCCACTTCGAACTACAGTTGTCTCAATAGACAGACTCAAGCCAGCACACCTAATGAACGAAGAAGAATATACCACTTCTCCATCAACATGCGCACAACAACAAACATCGCGCACCGAGAGCACTCATACCGCGACCGACGCGCTGCGGTCATCAACCCCAAGCGCGCCACGTGACACATACGTCACCCGATCCGGCCGCGCAGTGAAACACAATGTACGCTTCGCTTAGGGGGGAGTGATGTAGTGGCACAGTATTTATTACCATTTACCAACGAAATAGTGCTCACAGTTACCAGAGAACCACCAACCACCATATTACCGTACCACCATACCATACCAGTTACCAGTACCAACCAAGTACCACGTTTTGAAGATCTCTGTTAAGGAAACAGTGAAGCAAGACGTACTCTGGCGGAAATAATAAAGCTTCGCTTTGGAAGCGATTTGTAAGCGCATGCAGAAGCTCCAGCACCCTGCGGATCTTCGCTTCAACCAACAGAACTTCGCAGACGAATCACGTGGCTAGGAATCTTCACTCAGCGACGGCGTTCGGCAGAAAGGACCGCGCTCCGCGCGCCACTCATATTTATACTTAGGCAAGAATGTGCGGCTGCGCGCGATGTCGTGCGCAGAACATCGCCCCGCGCAACCTGCACGCGTCTCAATCTACACATCGCATCGCCATTGGTGAAAATTGTAAATATTATGTTTAGTATTAGCTCTAAGTGTACTATTGTTTTTGTAGATATAAATAGCGTAATTTTAGACAATTTGTGGATTATCTGACTTCAAGCCTGAGTTTTATTTCACTCGATAACGAAGATACGGTTCAGTTAGCTACCCAACGCTAAAACCCATTGATGACCGCCGTGCAATTTAGACGTTCAGATCAACATAAGTTCCCTCTGCATCTCTTACCTACTCGGGGAGACGTCCGACATGCGTCCATGAGATGCTGCTGGTCTCTTCTAGCCGTCTGCCCCGCCAACCACGTCGCTCGTACGAGTCGCAACTCTACGCCTGTCGATGCACATGCGGTCATCCTCACCAACGCGTGGTACAGCCGCTCTCAATTCTTCACTGCCCTATACTGATCCCGTCGCGCCGACCTTGCGATTCGTCTTAGTCCATGGAAATAACCTACTATCTAAAACCTAAGTACCAGTGACAAAAGCTTGACAGACCCTTGCCGCCGCGGAGGAGAGGCTCACTGCAACGGACGTCGTGGGGGGATTTCTGGCCACCGTAGGCGTTTGCAGACGGCGAGTAATGGGAGACTGGCCGTCCATGGACAATGCCGTTGTTGCACATTTTGTAATATTGCGCATTATAATTGACCGTTTAGAGGCCGCCTTAGAGGGCCAAACGCCTGAAGGGATCGTGGGTCTACCTAAACAGGAAGCCGTGTCTCCGGAACGTGAAGGGCTATTGAAGGGCCATCGGGGATTTCACTGAGTACGAAATTACCAGTCCGTCCCATCCCGCCCCGGGTCGGAGGACTCATTCGACGATTCCACCACATAAAAAAAGTGTTTCCCTCTAAAATTCCGCCGAAAAACAAGAAATAAAAAAATGCCACATAGAAAAATGCAAATAGGGTGAACAATTATCAAAATGATATATTGTCAAGTAATCATATCCGTCAACCTGACGACCGATTCCTGCTCCACGAGGCTCCTATTTTTATTTTGTTTGGTAGCCTAATTTGTGTCCCACTGCTGGACGAAGGCCTCCCCTTTTCCTTCCAAAGCTCTCTATCTTGGGCAATTGCTGGCCATATCTGCCCCATGAACATGAACAGATCGTCACACCACCTCCGCCGCAAGGCTCCTATTAAGGAATGCAAATCTCGCAAGATTGGGGCTCAATCGAGATCTCACGAGTTTATGAATAACAAGACTGCGAGAATTCGCCAATTTCGAGATCTTGGGAGATTGCCAATTTTATGTGTTTTTATGCAAAATATCACAATATTTGAATCAATTAGAAAAACAATAATAAAAATCATCAGTATTATACTTAACATAAACTTTATTTACACGAATTTTTCCAACAGTTATTCATCAAACATTGTCTGATCTATAATTACAGCATTAAAATGTACATAGATTCTTTATACAAAATTACTAGACAAGATTATCGGGTTTCTCATTTATTAAAAATAATGAATTATTCCACCGTAATGCACCGTACAAAGGTTTTAAACAAATTTACATATCTATATGACAATAATAATTGTATGGATGACATTACACATGGGCTTGACTTGAAATTTTAAAGAACCTATTTGAGAATACTACGTTGACATATTTCGCATTTTTAAGATTTTTCACCAGTGTGGATACGATTATGGTCTTTTAAGTGATGTAATAGAGAAAAACTCTTCAAGCATGTTTCACATTTGTAAGGTTTTTCACCGGTATGTATACGATTATGCTTTTCAAGATTTGGTTTTTGATTAAAACTTTTCTGACAAATTTCACATTTGTAAGGTTTTTCACCAGTGTGTATACGATTATGTGTTTTTAATTGTTGCAATTCATTGAAGGTCTTCTGGCATGTTTCACATTTGTAAGGTTTTTTACCAGTGTGTGTACGATTATGTTCTTTAAAGTGTTGCAAATGAGAAAAACTTTTCAGGCATGTTTCACATTTATAAGGTTTTTCACCGGTGTGTATACGACTATGTATTTCAAGAATTTGTTTTCGATTAAAACTTTTCTGACAGATCTCACATTTGTAAGGTTTTTCACCAGTGTGTTTACGATTATGTTCTTTTAAGTGATGTAATAGCGAAAAACTCTTCAAGCATGTTTCACATTTGTAAGGTTTTTCACCGGTGTGTATACGATTATGTATTACAAGAACTTGTTTTCGATTAAAACTTTTCTGACAAATTTCACATTTGTAAGGTTTTTCACCAGTGTGTATACGATTATGTTGTTTTAATTGTTGTAATTCATTAAAACTCTTCTGGCAAATTTCACATTTGTAAGGTCTTTCACCAGTATGTATTTGAATATGATTTATTAATTTTGATTTTATTGTATTATTACTACGTTGAGACACATCATATTCGTATTTTTGTTTTCTGTTTTTCGTAGCTATACCAGTACTATTTACTTCAAATGATTTAGAACAATCTGCGGTCGTGCATCTCTGGGTGTTTCGTTCAGTTTCCTTGTGCTGGGCTGTTGTAGTATCTTCTAGTCTTGTTCTTCTTACGTATAGCTCTTTCTTCAACTCGCCGGGCGCACCTGTGAATGTGTGTGTGTATGTAATAACTCTGGTAAGTGAGGATGGTTTTCTCTGTACACCGATGTAAAAATAGGTGCCGAATTGAGAATCTGTTGCTTTTTTTAACAGTCTGTTAAAAATGAGCAAAATATTTAAAATTAAGATTAAAATCATTCAAAATAATATTAATTCAACTACTTTTTTTCAATGGACGACAAATATTATATTTGTGCATATTTCTTTTATATAATCGTGATAAAATCATTTTATGATTCCTCTAACCCAGGGCGGGTGGCGAGAGATGTCGTGCGGTGTTCCACAGGGTTCGGTCCTGGGACCGCCCCTGTGGAACATCGGATACGACTGGGTGCTGCGCAGCGACCTCCCTGACGGCGTCAGCGTAATATGTTACGCTGACGACACGCTCGTCCTGGCACAGGGAGAGTCGCACCAGGCGGCGGCCGACTTGGCGACGGAAGCGGTCGCGACAGTCGTCGACAGGATCCGGCGGTTGGGACTCGACGTGGCGCTGCACAAGACGGCGGCCATGTGTTTTCATGGCCGCGTCAACGCGCCACAGTCGGGTTACAGCATAACGGTGGGAGGAGCTCGCATCGGCGTCTTGAGGACGATGAAGTACCTGGGACTCGTCCTCGACAGCCGGTGGAACTTCAGGGAGCATTTCCTGTGTTTGGCCCCAAAGCTGAACCGGGCAGCAGCCGCCTTCAGGCGACTCCTGCCCAATCTCAGCGGGCCAAACGTCTCCTGCCGTAGGCTGTACGCCGGCGTCGTGCGGTCCATGGCCCTCTACGGGGCCCCTGTGTGGGCCCTGAGCATCCGGACGCGACCACTAAAGTTGGTCGCATGCCAGAGGGTCATGGCTATCCGGATGATCCGGGGATACCGCACGATTGCCGGCGAATCGGCCAACCTTCTTGCCGGATTACTGCCCTGGGATCTGGAGGCGACTGCCCCTCCAGCGCGTCTATGAGTGGCGCGTGGAGGCGCAGCGCCGGGGCGTGACCCCGCTGCCTCGAGAAGTCGAGGCGCGGCGGGAGGAGCTCCGGCGCGATCTCAGGGCAGTATGGAGGGGACGACTGTCGCGACCGACGGCCGGGCACGCCGCAATTGCGGCGGTAAGACCCCTCTTTGAGGAGTGGCTGGAGAGAAGTCATGGCGTCCTTACTTTCCGCCTGACGCAGGTCCTCACCGGGCACGGATGCTTCGGTAGGTACCTGTGTCTAATGCGGAAGGAGGAAACGCCTGGGTGTCACCACTGCGAAGATCGCCCGGAGGACACGGTGGAGCATACGGTGCAGGACTGCCCAGCTTGGGCGGAGCACCGACGTGTCCTCACGGCTGCGATAGGTGTAGACCTCTCGCGCCCGGCATTGGTTGCGGCCATGCTGCGGGGCGAGACAGAGTGGGAGGCGGTCGCCTCCTTCTGCGAAGCAGTAATGCTCGCGAAGGAGGAGGCGGGCCGCGCGCGAGAGAGGACAGTGTCCTCCCTCCGCCCCACCCGCGGTGGTGCACGCCCGCGGCGACGGACGTCGCAAAACGATCTCCGGCCACCGTAGGCGCGGGCATGCGGGCAGCGAGTAAAGGGCAACTCGCTGCCCGACCATGGACCATGCCCGGGTCGACGGCGCGTTGTGTCCCACGCGCGCCTCAAAGAGCGTCATCATAATGACGGGGCCCCCCTCTCAGAGGGCCAAAGCCTGCCGGGGTCGCGGGACTTATTTCCTTACCGTGACCCCGGAACATAACAGGCTACTGAAGGACACCGTGGATTTTAGTCAGTAGAAGTCTGACAGTCCCTCCCGCCCTGCCCGGGGTTGGAGGAATCATTTGATGATTTTGCCACGTAAAAAAAAAAAAAACCCAGGGCGGGTCGATAGGGACTGTCAGACTTGTACTGACTAATACACACGGTGATCCTTCAATAGCCCTTTACGTTACATGGCCACGGTTTCCTGATGAGACAGTCTCGCGACCCCGGCAGGCTTTAGCCTTCTAAGGCCCCGTCAGATTGCTGACAGCTCTTAGAGGCGCGCGTGAAACATGACGCGCTGTTGCGCATGAACCATGCCCGCATGTTTCATGGCGGACGGCGAGTGACCCATTACTCGACATCCTATCCCGCCCTGAGTGGGACGATTCATTTTATAATTTATCAAAAATGAGAAAAAAAAAGACGAAAGTAATTCTGTTACTAATAAGGTATTCAGTCTCTCAAAAAAAATAAAGCTCAGCGAAACGTTGTTAACTACCTATCAGGGGGGGTATTACAACCTTTTTTAAATCCTTGCAGTTTTCGGGCAGTTGAATTTACGGCCTTAAGCAGGCTTGTTCTATTTCGTATTATGACGTACGTAATTCTGCAAGGAATCATCCTGGATTACTTGTCTCTGGATGATTACGACGGGCTAGCAAATTCGTTCAAAAATCGAATCGACAATTTACCGATGATTACCGGTTTTATAAATTGTGTGTGAAAAAAATCTTTTTCATTGTAAATTTAGGAGATATTTGAGTTAAACTGTATTTTAATAACAATTTAAATATTTTCAATCAAATTGAGCAACATTGACTGTAATTTTATGCAAAAACTGAATACCAAATAAAACTCTCACAAAGGGTTTTGTTTCTGAACGATCGTATTGCGATACTTTTTTAGTCTGTGGCGGTTTTGTTTACCAAAACAAACAAGAATTTCGTATTTAATTTATTTTTAATGCCACTATGTAGTGCTTTTTACTGCATTAATAAAGAAGCACACCGTTTTCCTATCGCAGAGAAAGTAAGGAAACAAAATGGACTAAGTCATGAGCGGAAAATTTTGAAAAATGGAGCTGTTCCAACACAACAATGTTCTAATTTTTAAAGCAAGAGCTAGAAATGTTTCAACAAGTGAAGGAATGAAGGACGTTTATTTAAACCGAAAGACAGTGTACCTAGTTCTCTTGAAATTGGCTGCGAAATTGTGGTACCAGAAGCAATCGAGGAAGTGAAATTAAAAATGTCTGCTGATACATTAAAGACTACCCAATGTACCCAAATAAATATTGAACACAAGTTTGGCTCCATTGGACTGTACCATTTCTGGAATGATGCTGCGCGAGGCTATCAATTTTAAGTGTTTGAGTTGATCATACATTTTGTTTGGTTTATTCAACCCTACGTCCATTGCTACGAAAGATTATTTATTTCGTCACCATGTCTCAAATCTAAGCTCTGTATATTTTTTTTCTTACACTGATGGAACTACGACAAATAAAACAATTTTTTCAGGAGTGACATGTTTTTTATTTAGAACAAAATATTACTAAATGAGTAAATGTTTACGCATATGAATCTATTTATTGCTTAGCTTTCAGTAAATGAGTGTATATGTGTCGTAAAAGGTAAAAACTTTGTCGTCTTTTTATGTAAAGCTCGTCAGCTGAGATTATATCGTGTATGCACTCTCCAGATATTCTGTAGTGCCTCCATTATTAATACCAAAGTTTAATTTAGTTAGTTTCAACTGTTTAAAGACTAATTAAAAGAAACAAGTCAGTAAAAGTTACTAAAAAGTGGCGTAAACTGAATGATTTTGGAGATGCCAATTTTGACAGTTAATCCGGCCATGAAATGTCATTATGTAGCTTGTAATACGAAATTTCCAGGCACAAGCACAGGCAGAAGTCGGTATGAGGTCACGTGACCGTTTTACTGGCCGGCATTGTGTGATCGTAATACGACTAAGCAAGGCAGTTCACTTTAAGGCGTAAACTGACAGGAATTAAGAGCTTGTAATACACCCCCAGGGGGGGACCAATCAACAATATTATAACTGAGAAATATAACACTTACGTTGTGTCTCCTCGTCACTTTGTTCCTTGTTAAATACATCTGGTTCTTCTTTGACTTTAAACTCCATCAAAGGCGTATCATCTTCTAGATCTGGATAGCTATCTAGATAGTCAGATTCTGTCAAAAGAAAAAAAAACCATCATAAAACTAACCGCCTTCAAAGACCACCATAAAAAAGTGTAAAACTTATCTTTCGGAAGTCAGTGGCTTTGCTTTTTTTTAAATTCCGTTTTGCCACCGATTTCCGCAACGTTATTTTAAACTTTTTGTGATGCTTTTGAAGGCGGTTAGTTTTTTGTTCTTTCATCATTTTTAGTTGAAATATTTAACGTTAACCCAAATTCTCAGTGGCGTAGCTAAACCGAATCTAGGCAGGAATCTACGCATGTGCAATGCCCTTGTTTTTCAGGACGAAAAACATAACTTGCCTCCACTGCTTGACAGGCCTGTTGGTCTAGTGGTTAGTGACCCTGACGGCTATGCCGGAGTTCGTGGGTTCGATTCCCACCCAGGACAAATGTTTATGTGATGAGCACGATCATTTGTTCTGTGTCTGGGTGTAATATATCTATGTGTGTATTTAGAAATTTATAAGAATGTTTATCAGTTGTCAAGTACCCATAACACAAGCTCTGCTTAGCTTGGTACTAGATGGCGTTCTGTGATAATTGTGGAATATTATTATTATTGCTCGCGCGAGGCGAGCAAATGTGATTGTGATGTGACGGCGATATCTGCTTTGCGAGGCCTCTTGGACTCTTTCAGTTCACAGTAAGAAATAAAAGATTAGCAAGTTAATTTTCAAAATGGGGCCTCGCGCGAGCAGTGGAGGCGCTTGACCTAAACGTGATCGG
Organism: Agrotis clavis; assembly: GCA_954870645.1. Classification (NCBI taxonomy): domain Eukaryota; kingdom Metazoa; phylum Arthropoda; class Insecta; order Lepidoptera; family Noctuidae; genus Agrotis; species Agrotis clavis. The sequence goes on along the minus strand of OX940944.1, from coordinate 8,056,713 downwards.
CGGCGACATCAGCATTGCGAAGCTTCTTACTTAGGTGCTTTCAATTCCCACTCATCAGACACCAGAAATATAAATAATTGTAGGTATTATGGTAAATAGGTTTTTGTCCCTCGTATAGGCCAATTCGGTTGTCAACAATGTATTTCTAATACCATGGAATTTCCGTTGTTTATTTTTTCGATTCAAGGTTAGTATTCAGTTGAAGAAGGTTTAGGTAGTATCCTAAAAAACATTTTATAGTGATACCTGTTCATAATAACACGGATGATCGTTTACAAAGTCGTGCATTGAACTGCGCATTGAAAAATTACAGCTCCATATAAATAAATGAATTTTAGAGTTGGAATCTTATAGGAATAGTGTATGTGAGAATTTTTTTATTAGAATTCTTATGTATTCGTTATATTAGTTCTAAAGTTTCGTGTAAATTGATTCAGTAGTTTTATCAAAAATAAATAAGGTACGTTAACAGGTCTAGTTACGGCTGTGGTTACGGCGAGATCTCTTATCTACAGGATATTTTAATTCCGAAGTACTTATACAAGAGGTGTTTATATTGAAATACAAAGTCTCGTTACTAAGGAACACGAAACTTTTTACCGTTTGAGATAAGAGTCATTGTATCTCGAGTGATTACAATTATTGTGAGCGTCGGCCAGTGTTGACAGTCGCGCAATATTGACAAATAATAGCTCCATGTAAGTTGAATTTTGAGTTGGAATCTTATAACATTATATGTTGGAATTTTCTTATTAGATTACTTATATATTCGTTATATTAGTTCTAAAGTTTCGTGTAAATTGATTCAGTAGTTTTATCAAAAATAAATAAGATACGTCAACGGGTCTAGTTACGGCGAGATCTCTCCTATCTATGGGATGTTTATAATACCAAAGTAGTCATCAAGAATTGTTTATGTTGTAATACAAAGACTCTTTATCAACGAATACGAAACTGTTTACAGTTTGCTATATGAGTAATTCTAACTGGAGCGATAACGGTTAATGTAAACGGCCGCCACTTGACGCGCGCGATGACGTAAGCGCTCGTAAATGTCAAGGACGGGACGGAGTTTACGATACGCGAGCGCGGTACCTGAGAGGTTAAGCAGGCTTGTTCTATTTCGTATTATGACGTACGTAATTCTGCAAGGAATCATCCTGGATTACTTGTCTCTGGATGATTACGACGGGCTAGCAAATTCGTTCAAAAATCGAATCGACAATTTACCGATGATTACCGGTTTTATAAATTGTGTGTGAAAAAAATCTTTTTCATTGTAAATTTAGGAGATATTTGAGTTAAACTGTATTTTAATAACAATTTAAATATTTTCAATCAAATTGAGCAACATTGACTGTAATTTTATGCAAAAACTGAATACCAAATAAAACTCTCACAAAGGGTTTTGTTTCTGAACGATCGTATTGCGATACTTTTTTAGTCTGTGGCGGTTTTGTTTACCAAAACAAACAAGAATTTCGTATTTAATTTATTTTTAATGCCACTATGTAGTGCTTTTTACTGCATTAATAAAGAAGCACACCGTTTTCCTATCGCAGAGAAAGTAAGGAAACAAAATGGACTAAGTCATGAGCGGAAAATTTTGAAAAATGGAGCTGTTCCAACACAACAATGTTCTAATTTTTAAAGCAAGAGCTAGAAATGTTTCAACAAGTGAAGGAATGAAGGACGTTTATTTAAACCGAAAGACAGTGTACCTAGTTCTCTTGAAATTGGCTGCGAAATTGTGGTACCAGAAGCAATCGAGGAAGTGAAATTAAAAATGTCTGCTGATACATTAAAGACTACCCAATGTACCCAAATAAATATTGAACACAAGTTTGGCTCCATTGGACTGTACCATTTCTGGAATGATGCTGCGCGAGGCTATCAATTTTAAGTGTTTGAGTTGATCATACATTTTGTTTGGTTTATTCAACCCTACGTCCATTGCTACGAAAGATTATTTATTTCGTCACCATGTCTCAAATCTAAGCTCTGTATATTTTTTTTCTTACACTGATGGAACTACGACAAATAAAACAATTTTTTCAGGAGTGACATGTTTTTTATTTAGAACAAAATATTACTAAATGAGTAAATGTTTACGCATATGAATCTATTTATTGCTTAGCTTTCAGTAAATGAGTGTATATGTGTCGTAAAAGGTAAAAACTTTGTCGTCTTTTTATGTAAAGCTCGTCAGCTGAGATTATATCGTGTATGCACTCTCCAGATATTCTGTAGTGCCTCCATTATTAATACCAAAGTTTAATTTAGTTAGTTTCAACTGTTTAAAGACTAATTAAAAGAAACAAGTCAGTAAAAGTTACTAAAAAGTGGCGTAAACTGAATGATTTTGGAGATGCCAATTTTGACAGTTAATCCGGCCATGAAATGTCATTATGTAGCTTGTAATACGAAATTTCCAGGCACAAGCACAGGCAGAAGTCGGTATGAGGTCACGTGACCGTTTTACTGGCCGGCATTGTGTGATCGTAATACGACTAAGCAAGGCAGTTCACTTTAAGGCGTAAACTGACAGGAATTAAGAGCTTGTAATACACCCCCAGGGGGGGACCAATCAACAATATTATAACTGAGAAATATAACACTTACGTTGTGTCTCCTCGTCACTTTGTTCCTTGTTAAATACATCTGGTTCTTCTTTGACTTTAAACTCCATCAAAGGCGTATCATCTTCTAGATCTGGATAGCTATCTAGATAGTCAGATTCTGTCAAAAGAAAAAAAAACCATCATAAAACTAACCGCCTTCAAAGACCACCATAAAAAAGTGTAAAACTTATCTTTCGGAAGTCAGTGGCTTTGCTTTTTTTTAAATTCCGTTTTGCCACCGATTTCCGCAACGTTATTTTAAACTTTTTGTGATGCTTTTGAAGGCGGTTAGTTTTTTGTTCTTTCATCATTTTTAGTTGAAATATTTAACGTTAACCCAAATTCTCAGTGGCGTAGCTAAACCGAATCTAGGCAGGAATCTACGCATGTGCAATGCCCTTGTTTTTCAGGACGAAAAACATAACTTGCCTCCACTGCTTGACAGGCCTGTTGGTCTAGTGGTTAGTGACCCTGACGGCTATGCCGGAGTTCGTGGGTTCGATTCCCACCCAGGACAAATGTTTATGTGATGAGCACGATCATTTGTTCTGTGTCTGGGTGTAATATATCTATGTGTGTATTTAGAAATTTATAAGAATGTTTATCAGTTGTCAAGTACCCATAACACAAGCTCTGCTTAGCTTGGTACTAGATGGCGTTCTGTGATAATTGTGGAATATTATTATTATTGCTCGCGCGAGGCGAGCAAATGTGATTGTGATGTGACGGCGATATCTGCTTTGCGAGGCCTCTTGGACTCTTTCAGTTCACAGTAAGAAATAAAAGATTAGCAAGTTAATTTTCAAAATGGGGCCTCGCGCGAGCAGTGGAGGCGCTTGACCTAAACGTGATCGGCGGCGACATCAGCATTGCGAAGCTTCTTACTTAGGTGCTTTCAATTCCCACTCATCAGACACCAGAAATATAAATAATTGTAGGTATTATGAGTGTTCAAAAGTGTGCTAGGTTTGGCACCAAAAATTTATAATAGCATACCAGTAGCTATTAGAAATAAAGAGTGCCTGGGATCCTTTAAAAATAACCTAACCTGTCATTTTGACTCTTGTCACTTTGACGTCTGTCAAAGTTGACACCTGTCACTTTAGAGATCTTTGTTTCCTTTAGATAGATGTTACTATTCCATCACTCGAGTTTGTTACTGATAAACAGAGATATGAAAATTCCGACATTGTTTCCTTGAGTATGATTTATAAATTTTAATTATTTTAAATTGTGATGACTTAGTTTTACTATATTGACATATTTTAATCTACTTTTCAATTTAATCTTTTCACGCCTTAATTATATTTGTTTGTCTCCATTTGATTCTGTACGCCATTTCTTGGCAAAACATAGTGCAGTGTATATTTTTGACATATTATCTGTAATTTACCTATGTTTCTTAGTAGAAGTAAAGTTGCACTGTTTTACTGACTGGTGAATTGGTGATCGCCGTTGTCATGAAGTTATTTTTTTCTCTTAGCGCGAGGTCCCTTCAAGTGCGAGGCCATGACCTACGGTCGGCTTCGCCCCGCCTAGCTACGCCACTGCAAATTCTTGTCAAATAGTACCGATAATAACAACGTCCAAGTACACAATAAGAAATGCTCTTAAAATAAAAACTACTTAACTAAACCGAAAGAAATGTTTGTGGAACCAAATAACTGATACACTACATCGAACAGAAAAGAATCATCAATTTCGGATCACCCAGTCGTAAGTTATGAACAACAAACAAAACAAATACAGTAGAATTGAGAATCTCCTCCTTTTCTAAGTCGGTTAAAAACTAGTTAAGAGACTAATTTAACATACCAGTCTGATGTTCCTCCTTGATCTTATTAATATCATAGTGTTCCTCAAAATCAACTGGCAATTCTTCTTTGATTTCATAGCTGAAATACTCCAGTGGGTCTCTGTTTAATTGTGGTCTTGTCTGTAAAGAAATGTTTTAAACTTGATCACTATATGCCGTCCAACCAAACCTGCTTGAGATAATCGATAGTTTTGGGGTAACAAAAACTTAAACATCTATCAAACACTTGTATAAAAGAAAGATTAACTGCAAAACGACCCTTATATCAACACTAGCTGTGCCCGCGACTTCGTTCGCGTGGATGTCGGAACCTAACAATGTATTTTTTATAAAATTGACAAAGTTTCATACAAACTTTCATCCCCTATTTTATCCCCTTTGGGGTAAAATTGATCAAAATCCTTTCTTAGCGGATGCCTATGTCATAACATTTACCTGCATGCCAAATTTCAGCCCGATCCCTGCCCGGGTATAGAGGACTCATTTGATGATCTTACCACGCTAAAAAAAAAAGTATCTCCCCAAAACCTAATGCCAGAAAAACACAAATGAGGGTAAACAACACTTGATCCCGATACTGGTCTCTTCAGGAAGTTGTAAAGAACAAGTCCACACAAGAAAAGAAAAAGAGGCCACCGAGTTGCATTCTACCATCAAAATAGATTTTTTTGTGAAACATAGGTATACGTATAACATAAAACATCGTTGGGTGGACAATATTTGGTGACTATGTTTTGTTATGAAACATGGTCCTTTTTTTACGTGGTAAAATTATCAAATGAGTCCTCCCACCCAGGGCAGGGCGGGAGGGTCTGCCAAACCACGGTGTCCTTCAGTAGCCCTTTACATTCTAGGGTCACGGTAATTCGTCAATTAAAGGCGCGCGTGGGACAGAACGCGCCGTCGATCCGGGCATGGTCCATGGTCGGACAGCGAGTCGCCCCTTGCTCGCCGCCCGCATGCCCGCGCCTACGGTGGCTGGAGATCGTCTGCCAACGTTCGTCGCCGTGGGCATCTATCACTGCGGCTGGGTTGGAGGAAGGACGTTGTCCTCTCCCTCACGCGGCTCGCCTCCTCTTTCGCAAGCATAACTGCTTTGCAGGAGGCAACCGGTTTCCATTCCGTCTCGCCCCGCAGCATGGCCTCAACCAATACCGAGCGCGACAGGTCTCCGCCTGTCGCCGCCGGAGGACACGGCGGTGCTCTGCCCAAGCGGAGCAGTCCTGCACCATATGCTCCGCATGAAACATGGTCGTTAACAAAATCAAGCATCCAAAAACTAAGTCTGCCAACAAGGAATAGGGAGGAGCATACTTGGCATCCATGTGGATATAGGCTACATACATCACGCTACAACCAAACGGACCTGATCAGCTGATTCAACTGTAGAAAACAGCTGGTAGGATAAAAAAGTGGATGAGAAGAGCAATTGAGTGGTACCCACATGGCAGAAGAAGACGCAGAGGCAGCAAACAAGAGAAATGATAGAAAAATCTCCCACTAGAGTGGTGGAGATTAGCAGGACACCAGAGAAACTGGCATCACCTGGATGAGGCATAGGCCTCGTCCTGTCTTTTAACAAGCTATTCCAGTGATATAGGTCAATGGAAAAGCTTGCTAAAAAACAGGGTATATAAAGTTTTAAAATTAACTGTAAAAGTTAGTGAATAAAGGTTATTTGTGCTAAAGATCAAACTTTGCTATCAAACTCACACCCAACCAGATAGATATTAAAATCAAGATTCACATGATAGCCATTAATTAAAGTAATAGTTCAGAAACTAAATTCCTGAGCAGAGCCACACGTAAAACTTTAATAACACGTCCTACAGTATCTTTAAATCTCACCTCATGATCCTTGTTCAACATCTCAGTGAGCATATTCTCTGCTTCCAGACATTTCCTCTGCAATTGACAGCATTGCTTCAGTTTAGTGTAGCAGAAGACACAGGCGAGCGTCGGTCTACTGTCTTCAGTTACAAACTGCAACAAAAATGCTTTAATAAATAGTTTTTCCCATTGAATACAGGAATTGTCTTTACTATTCATGCCATCTGCTAAAAACTGTAAATATCCGCTGTATTTCAGGTATAACAATGACAAAAATCTATCAAAATTTCGTCATTATATCAAAACTTTAGGCTGAAACCTCTCGCGCCCGGCATTGGTTGCGGCCATGCTGCGGGGCGAGACGGAGTGGGAAGCGGTCGCCTCCTTCTGCGAAGCAGTAATGTTCGCGAAGGAGGAGACGGGCCGCCCCATCCGCAGAAGTAGACACCCACGGCGTCAGACGTCGGCAGACGATCTCCGGCCACCGTAGGCGCAGGCATGCGGACAGCGAGTAAAGGGCAACTAGCTGTCCAACCATGGACCATGCCCGGGTCGACGCGACGGCGCGTCGTGTTCCACGCGCGCCTCAAAGAACGCTAGCATAATTACGGGGCCCCCTCTTAGAGGGCCAAAGCCTGCCGGGGTCGCGGGACTTATTTCATTAACGTGACCACGGAACATAAAGAGCTATTGAAGGACACCATGGATTTTAGTCAATACAAGTCTGACAGTCCCTTCCGCCCTGTCCGGGGTGGGAGGACTCATTTGATGATTTTACCACAATAAAAAAAAAGAAAACTATATCAAAACTTATAAAAAAAAAAAAATGTCCTAGACCATTTTAGTTAGCTCTGAAAGTCCAAACTGTACACGCTTTGATTTATTGTATATAAGGGGCTCGTATCTGCAACTCTACATCACATGCACATATTTTTTTCAAAAGTTAGAAAAAAAAAACAATTTACAAAGCCATAAATGGTAATTTTACCACAAATAATGTACGGATTTCACTTCTAGTTCATTGTCAATTTCAAAATTACGCTAAGTTATTAAAGAGCAACAATTTTTTAATTAATTTAGGCACTAAATTAACAAACAAAAATTGTTGCTCTAAAAATTATGGAAATTTTTGTACAGTGCTTCTTTTGTACTTAGTTGATTGACTTTTGTCACAAATATCTGTGCAGAATTTCTAGTAATTTGTTGCAAAACCATTGCTACATACAAACTTGGGGTAATACATATGTAAAGATGATATAGTAACATGCATTTTGTACTAAAGTATGCTTTGAATTCAAGAGACAGCTGTTACTTATTGATTGTAATGGTTAGGTAAAATGACTGTGTATCAGTATAATTTCATTATTTTACTATTCAATACTCTTGTATATTATTGTAATTATCATTTCTATTCTTAAAAAGTTGTTGCAAACTTGCAGAGTTTATGACAGGTACTGGCTAAATTATTTAACATCTTGTGACACCAGAGGCGGATTATCCTTAAGGCAAACTAGGCATCTGCCTAGGGGCGCGAAGTTACAAAGGGGTGCGCGGGCAGAATTGTAAAATAAAGAAAAAATATACAATATAGCATAAAATTAATTGTGTCAATATGTAAGCCACCACTTAGACAAAAAAAACCGGCCAAGTAGAACCGGACAGTGTAGGGTTCCATAGTTGCCCATCAAAATACTTATGCGAACTAACTAAACTGATTTGCTGAATTTAATTTTAAAAAGAAAAATTTTCAAAATCGGTCCAGGAGTCTTTGAAAAATCGGGGAAAATACATAAAAAAAAAGATTACGATGAATTTAGAACCTCCTCCTTTTTTTGAAGTAAGCTATAAATAGTTGACAATAAAAACCTACCTATCCCCAAAAAACATACCTATTAAAGCTGTAAAAATAAAGTTGACAAACTTACATTTGCAGTTGAAGAACCTGTTCTCCGATACATTTTGTTTAGGAAAATAAATTTTATCCAAGTACATTTTATAAGTTGGTCGACTATTACTCGTAAAGTTGTAAAGCCTACTTAGTCATGATAATTTTCTTTTAAACTTCGTTATATTTATACTACTATTGTGAATTTTTTCACACCCCCAAACATAACCGTTTAGCTGGTAGAGGGACCCCGACACTCAAGTCGAGCAAAAATTAGCACTTTAAAGCTTAATATTTCACAAACGAATCTTTTTATCAAAAAATTGTTTATGAAAACTATCAATATTTTTTAAAGACCTATTTAATGATAATGGGGTACGCAAGAAAAAAAAAAACATCCCCACTTTACGTGTACAGGAGGTACCCTAAAAAAAATATTTTACGAGATTTTATTTTACCACTTTTTCGGCACAACAGATCCGTATATTTACACCAAATTACAGCTCTCTAGTACTGTGCGTCTCTGAGCTAAACTGCGGACGGACGGACGGACATGGCGAAACTATAAGGGTTCCTTGTTGACTACGGAACCCTAATAAAACTATTATTTTTGCATACAATCTCAATTTGCTTCAATTTATAACAAAGACACCTAGACCACTATCTATACTATCGAGGTTGAATTAAGTAACTATAATATATTAAAGTTAGTTAATTATATACTCTGATTTAATTAATTTTTTATCCTGTTCAATAATTTAATTCATATGACTGGCATGTAAAGTCAGATATATTTATGTAAGGAATTTCATAATTTTCGAGTTTACATGCCAGTCTTACCTAAGGCTTTAAAATGTTGTAAACCGAATTCGTAAGATCTGTTTGACAGATATCGATCTCATGTAAACTCATGCTCTTTTTTTTTTCTTGGCCCCCATCTCACCGCATCTTCCTAAGGTACATAGATTTTGGTCAAACTATAGTTTCTATGAGTTAGTTTTAATATAGGGGCGCCGATGAGATGCTTGCCTTCAGCGCTCTCAACGTTTAATCCGCCACTGTGTGACACCACATGAATGCAATAAATGTTAGACTTGGATTAAAGGTCGCTATAAAACATAAACATAAAAAGTATTTATTGGCATAAAACAATTTTACAGCTGTATTGAATTCTCTGACTCCTGCACTAGTTACAACTGTGTTGCAGGAGCCAGTGTCCTCCCGTAATAAAAAGACACACCTTTTTATTGTTTCATGACAAAAAAAAAAAAATATGAAAGAAAAAAAAATAACAATGTGTGGGAAAGTAAAAAATTAGATAATACAAAATAAAAAATACAGCATAACACATTACTTAACTACTGATACGCACGTGTGTTTGTGTGTGTGTGTGTATGTGTTTGTGTGTGTGTGTATGTGTTTGTGTGTGTGTGTGTGCTTGTGTTTGTTTGTGTGTGTGTGTGCTTGTGTTTGTGTGTGTGTTTGTTAGTATGTGTATGTGTCATTACTCAGGTCACCACCTTTAGCAAGTCCTCTACCGATTCATAATCAAGTGACATCAGCCAGGCGAAGACGGCTTTTTTAAATTTAAAAGTGCTCAATTTACGAACACTGTTAATTTTATTGCATTTATTGTATACATAGGGGGCAATGAAGTTAAAGTGCTTTTGACCAAAAGCCGTTCTTTGACGAGGAACTGGACAAAGTTCTACTCTCTTATTTAAAACTGGCAATGTTGGCACATATTTTTTGTGATATCTACGCAAGATTTCATATACAAATAATTTTCTCACAGTGAGTACACCTGCCCTTTCATAAACATCAAGTGTTGGATGCCTAAACGGCAAATGCATTAGCACTTTTAAGACCGCACGCTGAGCCCTTTCTGCTATTATAATAAATGTCTTGTTTGAAACACCCCAAGCGCAAATGCAGTATCTAACTATACATTCACATAATGCCTGATATGTACGAAATAACAGCACCCTTTCTGCAACATTACGCAGCTTTTTGAAAATGTATATCATTTTTCTGATCCTTGCCGCAGTAGCTATCACGTGTGCTTTCCAAGTAAGTTGGTCATCTATTATGACACCAAGGTATTTAATAGAAGCTACTCTGCAGAGTACTGGACAATCGCAGGAAGACCGATTTACTGCTCTGTTGCAGGGGTAGGAGTGCATCTTGAGTTTAAGATCATTTGAAGGTTTGCTCGCTACCGTCTTACCGAAACAGATGAACTTGGTTTTGTTGTTGTTCAAAGATAGCAAGCTGTCCTCCAGCCAGGTGGAAATCTCTGCTAGACCATTTTCAGCCTGCTCAAAGGTTGCTTTCCATGTATTTCCGTGAAAGACCAAGACGGTATCATCAGCAAACATGAGCAAGTCAAGGCTAGAAAGGGTGGTCACATTACCTAGTTCGTTAATATAGAGGAGGAATAGTGTAGGACCAGGCGTACTACCCTGGGGGACGCCATAATTACACCCAAACCTGTTACTTTCGATTCCTGCCACTCTAACAGACTGTGACCTGTCCGACAAATAATCCCTGAACCATTCCAAAGCCACACCTCTTATACCAACATTCTCCAACCGAGTTAAAAGTATTGGAATAGACACTGTGTCGAAAGCTTTTTGGAGGTCCAAAAATACTCCTAGGCACTTGTCACCCCTGTCTAAATATGACGTCAATTTAGATGTTAGTGTTAGGACTGCATCTTCAGTCGACTGCTTGGATCTAAAACCAAATTGGTTATTATTTAAAATGCCATTTTTTTCCAAATAGTTCACCACTCTTTTATTAACAATTTTTTCCAGTATTTTGGATAACGTTGGCAAAAGAGATATAGGACGGTAGTTCGATGGTTCTGATTTGTCTCCGGATTTGAATATTGGGCACACCACAGCCCGCTTGAATATGGCTGGAAAGACACCTGTTTCTAGACTAAGGTTGCACAAGTAAGTGATAGGTGGGCCTAGCGATGTGATGTTTTGTTTTAGGATTTCTGCAGTAATCATATCCCATCCAGGTGCGGTATGTGATTTCATTCCCAAAACAACGTCTCTCACCTCGTACGGATCCGTTGGCACAAACGACAATGAATGCAAAGGTGCTCTATCAGTTTTAGCAAGACTTGCCAAATAATGCTCATCTGTGTTCATTCTGTTCATCAATTTATTAGCCAAGGTATCACCAACTGATGTAAAATACATATTTACCTTGTCAAGAGATTTTATTGGAGCGTTATCAATCCCTAGTAATTCTTCCGACGGTTCATTAATGCGTTTCATATCACAAACTTCTTTTAAGACTTTCCAAGTCTCCTTGACATTACCATCACTTTTTTGTAATTTCTCCTGGTAATATTTATTTTTAAGTGTTTTTACAATAGTGTTACAGAGGTTCCTATATTTCAAATATTTTTGTTGTTTCTGTGCATCATTTGGTGACCCAGCAGCTCCTTTGTGAAGTTTATCTCTTCTCCTAATGCATTTAACTACCCCTTTTGTAATCCAAGGTTTAATTGGCATATGGCGGTTTGGAATTTTTACGAGTTTAGTATTCTGCATTATTACGTTTGACAACTTCGTAAGTACTAAGTCCGAAGCAGCGTTAGTATCATTAACATCATAAAGATCCAAGATCCAACCATGAAATGTTGTTAAGTTCTTCCTTGATATTACAGTAGTCTGTTTTAATTTTACTAGATACTGTATCCTTTTTTTTAATTTTCGATTTAGTAACATATAGTAAGATAGGGAAGTGGTCCGTTATTTCTTGTTCAAAAACAACAGTTTTCCACTTAGAGCTGCATTTTTCCATAAAGTGGTCGATACATGTGTTAATACGCGTGGGCTTAGTTATGCCTTGCATTAATCCATATAAAGCCATTAGGTTAAGATATTCTTGAGCCGAGCCAGACAAGATTTCCGGCAGTATATCAATATTTATATCCCCAGTGATGATAATGTTTTGGGTATGTACGTTAGACAAAACTTTATTGAGCGATTCTAAGTAATTACTCGTGTTTTTGAAACATGGGGGACGATAAGTGCATATTATTGTATACTCTGGTTTAATGCTGACCGTTAGACAATTTCCGTCTAAGAACTCAGGCACACAAACACAGGCCTCAACCAAATCACGAACGTACACGACTACACCGTCATTTTGATTCTAACTAACTTTTGTCCAGTATTTATGATATCCCTGTAGATCAGGAGGCAAATTGTTAGCGTTAGTCTAACACTCTGTCAAGACAATAATATCTATATAAAAATCTAAAGCAGAAATAAAGGCTAGGAAGTGATCAAAATTACAATTGATGCTTCTAATATTTATGCAAATAATTGTAAGCGAAGCAGTGTTTACATCATAGTTAAGAAGTTGAGAGCAGCTACCGGTACTAGAAATGGATATACACTCGACTTGTCCTGCCGCATCTATCTCCGTCGCAACACAATTACTTGTAAGATCGAATTGAAAATAAATGGCATAATGACCCCATTAAAGACAGACAATAATATGCATTCAAATACCTACTGAGATAATACTTAGTCAATTTAATTGTTGTGTGAGATTTACTAGACAAAAGTGTGTGCATACATAGGGTATACAGATAAATATATATCATGTATTCTCGGCAAGCAGTCAGTCCCTCAAAATCCTTGCAATAACGCCTGAAAATTGTAGCCAAGCAATAGTTGTTTTCGTTTATAACTATCTCAACATAAACACTCGTAAAGTTATAGGTGCCCAATATTACATGGAAACAAAAAACCGCTAATGTAGATGTTATGTTATGATGCCAATTGTGACTAATAAGTATGTTTGGTAGCAATTCAATACAAATGGAACGCTCATGCGATGTTAAGGTAAATGATTGCACTAAAATATATACAGCTATACAGAAGGTTAGTTCGTATTGTACATAGTGGAGTAAATATTGTGTAGAAATGTGACGATATGCGCAGTGTGCATGTGTGTTGATTTGTATTTTGAGTGTTGTGTAGTTGAATGCATAAATGTGAGTGAAATGTATGTGTAGTAGAACAAAATAAAAGTTAAAGAGAACATAAAAACAGGAAACTGATGTCCGACAGAAACAAAAATAGCAACATAACAAAATATAAGTACTTGCAAAACATGAAAACCTAGCATTAACAATGGTTCGATTGTGTAGCATTATAGGTCTATTTAGTCATATCACTACTTGCCCTTCCAGTTGATCGAAATCTGACTCATGAACAATTCTTTGTGCCGGATCACCTTCTTTCTTTTTAATAAAGATTTTACCATGAGCAGTCCAACTGTAGGCATAATTATTTGCTTTGGTAAACTCACGTGCCCGGTAGAATAGTTTTCTAGCCCTGGAAGTAAGGCTTTCAGATATGTATATTGGTGATGTGCCGTTCATATTGATGTGAGAAGTATTTAATCTGTTATCTTTGTTAACCCTGTTGTGTTTCTTCACGGAGCTGAGCAGAGCTTCTTTTTTGATAACACTCGTGAATTCGGCAGTTATTGGACCATTTAAATGAGGATTCCTGCTACTCATCCTGTACACCTCCCTCATATCGTGTGTTTGAATTTGGGTATTCATTGCCACACCAATAGATTTTACTATATTTATTAGATCTTCCTTGGTTTCACCGTGTTTTTTTGGGACGTTGCGTATTTCCAGACTAGTGATCTTTGCACCTCTTTCGAGACTCTCAACGCGGTCTTCAAGCAAGTTTATGTATTCCAAGTCAGTCTTCCTTACTTTTTCCAACTGAACCACCCTAACCATCAGGTCATCATAGAAATTGCTCATTTTTTCAACAGAGTTTTGTAGCTCTGTGTTTTGGGCTTTTATTGTGTCTAGATTAATTTGCAATAAGTTAAATTTTTCAACTTGTTCTTGTCTCAGCGTATTAAGTGAAGACATGATATCATCCCGGATTTCATTAAACTCCACAGTTTGCTCGAAGTCATTTTTTCGCTTATTACGAAAGGTGACACGTATCTCATCTTGATCTGACGCAGGTGTTGAAAGATCGGGTTCAGAGCTGTGGTGAGATATGGGCGCTTTATTTGGAGAAATTTTGGGTGGCGTGTGTTTCGAAGATAACGGCATTCTGACAAACTAACCAACGGTTAACGCAGCCAGAAGTCTATGGAGAAAAAATTTCAAAGCGAGGTTTTGATGAACGTTGCAGTGAAAATATTCACAGGCGGTATCTACGTTAGCGTAGTGCTATGAACGACGCGACGCCAGATACTTGGTTGCTCGCAACTAATTTCGCCGCTTGGTGACCAAATAAAGGTAACATACGATGCTGATACGGTAATTCCAAAAAGTTTTGCAAGTTGCGGGGCTCGAACTCTCGACCTCTCGTGCTGCCTGGCAGTGCGCGGCTTACGCCTTTAAACCACCGGAGCTATGTCGATAGTCGTGAAATATTATGTTCCTTTGCTGATAATTAAGGACCCAGACGACGTGTGTTGTTAATAAGTCCAAAGGTCATACACTTCGCCACAAGACAAAGAGATTTATAACGCTCACTTTTAAAACACTTTTAAACGTTTATGTTTGTAACTCCGGTAATATTCAGTCCACGGATATAGTTTTTAAACTGCCTGTTTAAGGTTTAGTTAAGCAAGTATTAGTACAACTTTAAAACTGATTAATTACACTTTAAACTATTTTGCCGAATTAAAAAGTTAGCGAGCACAGAAAACACGTCCACTTGACACAGTGTCCGGGCGGGGGGGGCTATTGCCAAAGGGTCACCATAAAAACGGTTGTAATTAATGATATTCACTGTCAAATCAAATTTTGCGCTCTTGAAATGTTTACATAGGTAATTTACTTACTGGTACATCAGTCAACTTCTCATAAAGTGTCTGCAGGTCCGTGTTCGTAACGTTGAACATGCGAACATCTTCCACTAAACATAACCTACACATTTGCAGCTTTTCGATGTTCATATTTCAAACACTGCTGAGTTCCTGTTACTGATTGTAATAACATGAATACTCTATGAATAGAATCTTGTTCAAACGGCAGCATACACATATTATGAGGTGAGCTGGAGGTATGTGTATGATATCAATGATCGTGTGTACTCAGACCGAGCAGTCAGACCACGTCTAGAGTGATGTACATCTCTCTGTGGAATAACATTTTGTTTTAATTCTTGAGAATAATATTAATTAGAGACGAATTAATATGGCTGATTGTAACAACAATCAATACAACATATGTGAATGACAGTTGTGAGTTGAGTTGACAGTTCTTTCAGTGACACTGACAACTGCCAATGAATGACAGATTTTCACAAATGACTACTTCTTTTTTGATTGTGGCAAGAGGCCTTTTAGTCTAAGGCCAGGTACACACGGCGATTATTATCCCGTATACCGTTTAAGCGTCAGTTCACACCGAGACGCGACGCGAAGCGACGTGACGCAACGATATTTCGTATCTTTTCTTGTAGTAAACAAAGTCAGATTTTGAACGACGTGCGCGGCGCCTCGTTGCGCAGCGCGGCGTCGAGCTGCGTTGCGAAAGGTGTATCTTTTGTCTTTTAAAATAGAGTTACATTTTGAATAACTCTATTGAAAAGTGCGCGCAGCGTCACGTCTCGGTCTGAGCTGACCGTAAACGATTTTATCGAATAGAGTGGTGACAACAGAATACCTATGAAAACTTAAAAATTGTTTACACGGCGTTCATACGGGAAGATCCCGTGTTTGAGAAATATATTTTACCGTATACCGTGCGAAGTTGTCACCGGAACGCCGCGTCTCGAAACGATTTTATCGAATACGACACGCAGTGGCGCTTATGTTCATGTTGTCTCGTTCACACGACTCGCCCATTCGAGAATCGTACGCACTCGCATGCGTGGCCCGAAAAAATCGAATCGAATGGTTGCCTGCATCGTATATCATCGTATATGGTAAAACCGTATTACGTGAAAAAATCGAATCGAATGGTCGCCGTGTGAACCTGGCCTAACACCGCGGTTGGGGCGGAGGGAGGACGCTGTCCTTACCCTCTCGCGGCCCGCCTCCTCGTTCGCGAACATTACTGCTTCGCAGAAGGAGGCCTATAGCCTGGTTTTAAGGGCGGTGGATCACGCGGAGGTGTGACACCGCGCGTTAACTGAGTTGAATCGAGATGTTAAAAACTGAATTCGAGTTGACTTGTTTACGGTTATGGTTTTATTTGAGTCAAATAACGAAATACAGCTTGACATAAAAATGTAGAAAACCGTAAAGCTGCGAACATATTATCGGACGCGTCCGTCAGCCGCGGCTGAGGGACGCGGCTTATTCATTATCCAGCCAGTACATTTAATACTACACTGTGCAAACTGTCGCTCGTAAGACGCGGACGTGACCTTGAGAGTTCGGACGTCCGAACAAAATCTGGCCTTCTGTCGTCCGAACTACCGTGCACACTGCTAAGCCGCGTCCCTCAGCCGCGGCTGACGGACGCGTCCGATAATATGTTCGCAGCTTTACGGTTTTCTACATTTTTATGTCAAGCTGTATCTTATCCACCCCACTAGTGAAGCTGTCATGTGTCATGTCATCTGTGTCATTCATTGTGCTTCGTTTTCTTTTTTCTGTCTGAGTCGTAGTAAGTATCTCTAGGTAGTCTGTGGTCTGAGTGTCTGTTGCATGTCTGTTGTGATGTTGTGGTGCTATTTCTTTTTCTAAACAAAAATATTATTTCATTGGATTAATTCTTCAGAACAAGGTGGTTTGAGAGATATTTAACAATCGACACCTGGTCTGACTGCGCGCCAGTTATACTCCCGCAGACAGTGCACACGATCATTGATATCATACACATACATACCTCCTGCTCATCTCATAATTATGTGTTTGCTGCTACAATAATCACCGGATTTTATTCATAGAGTATTCATATTATTACAATCAGTAACTGGAACTCAGCAGTGTTTGAAATATGAACATCGAAAAGCTGCAAATGTGTAGGTTATGTTTAGTGGAAGATGTTCGCATGTTCAACGTTACCAACAAGGACCTGCAGACACTTTATGAGAAGCTGACTGATATACCCGTAAGTAAATTACGTATGTAAACATTAAAAGAGAGAATAAATGGTAATTACAGTGGAGTTTTAGTGACACTTTGGCATAACCAACCCTAAACTAAGCATACAGTAATAGAAAATGCATGTCGCTTGTAATATTTTAATAGACTAGGATGGATTAATCTATAGCAGTTTAATAAGTTAGAAAGGTTACAATTTATTTTAAATGGACGTAGATAAACAAAAAGGATCCAACCCACAACATGACCGAAAATGAGTTAAGTAGACCAAACTGCTCATCAAGGTCTATATTTTCGATTAGCAAAAACAATCCAAGTTAAATATGAATATTTTGACATTAAAATGACACTGGTTACCAAGCCACATGTATGGCGAACCCCTATTTGGACGTAGATAACCAAAAAGGATCCACCCCACAAAATGTTACTTTTGAGATAATCGAGATTGAAGTTTATCCTGTGTTTGCTCATTATAGACGGTCAAACGCCTCCTGCCGTAGGCTGTACACCGGTATCGTGAGGTCCATGGTCTACGAGGTCCCTGTGTGGGCCCTGTGCATGCGGAGGCGATCGGTAAAGCTAGTCGCATGCCAGAGCGTTATGGCCATACGGAAGATCCAGGGATACCGCACGATCGCCGGCAAATCGGCCAATTTCCTGGCCGGATTGCCGCCTTAGGATCTGAAGGCGAAAGCCCTCCAGTGCGTCTACGAGTGGCGCGTGGAGGCGCAAAGTTGGGGGAATCGCCGCTGCCTCGACAAGTCGAGGCACTGCGCGAAGGGCTCCGGCGCGATCTCAAGGCGGCATGGAGGGTAGTAAGACCCCTTTTGAAGAGTGGCTGGAGAGGCGTCACGGCGTCCTCATCTTCCGCTTGACACAGGTCCTTACCGGGCACGGATGTTTCGGGAGGTTCCTGTGTCGTATAGGAAAGGAAGAAACGCCCGACTGGCTCGCTTGGGCAGAGCACCGGCGTGTCCTCACAGAGGCGATATGCGGCGACCTCTCGCGCCCGGCATTGGTCGAGGCCATGATCCGAGACGGAATGGAAAGCGGTCGCCTCCTTCCGCGAAGCAGTCATGCTAGCAAAGGAGGAGGCGGGACGCGTGAGGTATAGGACAGAGACCACCTCAAGACCAGCTACCGCGGGAGACGCCCACAGCAACTGACAGACGTCGCGAGGCGATTTCCGGCCACCGTAGGAGCGGACATGCGGGCGGTGAGTAATGGGTGACTCGCCGTCCGATCATAGACCATGCCCGGGTCGACGGCACGTCTTGTTCCACGTGCGCCAGCAATCCAACGCGGCCCCCTTAGAAGCCAAAGCCTGCTTGGCTATTGATGGATCACCGTTGATTTTAGTCAGTACGAGTCTGACAGTCCAAAATCATCAAATGAGTCCTCCCGCCCAGGGAGGGACGGGAGGACCTACCTATTGGAAGATTTTAGCATTCTACACGTTTTTTTTTATAAAGGCAGTCTTTAGATATTATAAAATAATGTACTGTCAAAGATTGACTAATACGATTTTAAAATGTTACGGTTTTGTCTCCCACAGCAGTCACAAAACATTTGGATTAAGTTTTGTTTTATATATTTAATCAAACACGATCCCACTTCTTGGGCGCCTCTACCAGCTTCGTCGTCAATCTTCAAAATATAGGTACCTACATAATGACTGCGATGTGTATGGATCCCTTTCGTTGTATTCATCAATACCAACAGAAACACAGAAATGCGTTTAGCGAAAAATATCCACGCGTACTGAATCGTTTTTGTGATTTAACCAGTGCATTTTTTAAATAAAAATTTAGTTTCACAAAAAAGATTCATGCTTTCTGAATCTTTTTAGTGATTTATCTTTTGCAATGATTTGAAGTAAAATATTATAATCTAAAAGGATCCACATGCTTTGGATTCTTTTTAACATTTTAGTTTCGTACCCGCATCTTAGATTGACCGTTTTACAATATGATCCAAGGGGAATGGATCGTTTTTACGAAACTTAAATAGGGGTTCGCCATACATGTGGCTTGGTAACCAGTGTCATTTTAATGTCAAAATATTCATATTTAACTTGGATTGTTTTTGCTAATCGAAAATATAGACCTTGATGAGCAGTTTGGTGTACTTAACTCATTTTCGGTCATGTTGTGGGTTGGATCCTTTTTGTTTATCTACGTCCATTTAAGTTTCGTAAAAACGATCCATTCTCCTTGGATCATATTGTAAAACGGCCAATCTAAGATGCGGACACGAAACTAAAATGTTAAAAAGAATCCAAAGCATGTGGATCCTTTTAGATTATAATATTTTACTTCAAATCATTGCAAAAGATAAATCACTAAAAAGATTCAGAAAGCATGAATCTTTTTTGTGTAACTAATTTTTTATTTAAAAAATGCACTGGTTAAATCACAAAAACGATTCAGTACGCGTGGATATTTTTCGCTAAACGCATTTCTGTGTTTCTGTTGGTGTTGATGAATACAACGAAAGGGATCCATACACATCGCAGTCATTATGTAGGTACCTATATTTTGAAGATTGAAGACGAAGCTGGTAGAGGCGTCCAAGAAGTGGGATCGTTTGATTAAATATATAAAACAAAACTTAATCCAAATGTTTTGTGACTGCTGTGGGAGACAAAACCGTAACATTAAAATTGTACCAGTCAATCTTTGACAGTACCAGGCCCGAAGCCACCTAACATGCCGATTCCTATCGGCTTGTCTTTCGAGATAAAGCAAATACTAGTATCTATTATTTTCATTATTCATAAACAAATTAAGAAAAGAACAATCAAAAAAAATAAATAAACGCCTACAAATTTTTTCCGCGCAATTTCAACTCACGCCAAACAGACAAAGTTTGTAAGCCGCAAGGCGAATCCGGAATTCAGTTCATAAAATTCAAAGTTTCTCTTGTAGCGATCGTGAGCTTGAGGCCACAATAACACCACTAGTTTAAGGACGCTCGGAAGCCGAATATTACCGGCTTATGATAAGGATAGAAATATGAAATGCGTACGCCAGAACGAGATGGAATGATACTGGACTTCGTAATTCGTTTAGATTGTATTATTTGGATGACAGATTCACATTAGTTTTGGTTCGCGCTTATTTTTTTTGTATTTATTGTTTTCACCTGTCCATTTGCATT